>OY987303.1:39176888-40603555 GCA_963920635.1 Pseudeuparius sepicola | reverse complement strand
TCCCGACTCTCAGTTGTTCGTTCTGCCGTTTCGGCTTCTTGTGGTCCAGGCTCTTGAATTACGCCGTGGTTGTTGTTTTCTACATCTGTGTGTTCACCATGGATCTCTATCTCAACTTCCCGTTTGACAGCGTTAAGTCGCGTTTCTGGAATTCGGTTGTTTCTTAGAATAGTTCGATACTGATCTGACACTCGTTGTTCAGACACTTGTATGTGTGGAAACTCCCTGTAGAACTCGGCATGCAGTTGTTGTCGGTAGCCGATCATCTCTTGTCCTAGGTTTGTCACCCTGTAAAAAATACGCATTATCGATTCATTCATGGACCCAGTCCATTTCATGCGTCGTCGTTGTAATCCCGCCTGAGTGAACGCTAGCTGAAGTTCCTGCGCAGCACCTTCGGTGGGTGGAACCCTAGTTCTCGTTTGGCTCCCCTGTTGTTGATGTTCATGTTGTTGGGCTGTAGCTGTTTGTGCGACAGGGGCCCGCCTCATCAGCGCCCTGTCACCGACGTCCCGCTCGCTCTCATGCCCAGCGCCGGCTCCAGACATGCCCTGGCGATCCCCAGGCAGCGGCCCTATGACAATTTCCCTATTAATATCCATTCTCCATTCCATGAGTTTCTCCCGTAACGTGGGAGTGACGGCCCTCGGTCGCCTTTTACGACTCGCTGAGCCACGGTAGGAGTATTCTAACCCGCTACCCACACGGGTCAACTAGGATAACGCGGGCTCGTTACACCCGAGGATCTGCCCCTCTCACCGGCCAAACTCTTCCTTGCGTTAACTGGGAAACACGGGATCGTTACGCCCGAGGATCCACCCCTCTCACAGGCTAGACCCATCCCTGTGCAACCGGGAGTCGCAGGATTGTCACACCCGAGGATCAGCCCCCGTCACCGGCTAGACCCCTCCCCGCACAACTGGAGATCGCGGGATTGTCACACCCGTAGGTCTGCCCCTGTTACAGGCCAAGCCTCTCCCTGCGTAACTGGGAATCGCGGGATCGTCACACTCGTGAATCTGCCCCTCTCACAGGCCAGACCCATCCCTGCGTAACTGGGGAGCGCGGGATCATCACACCCGTGGATCTGCCTCTCTCACAGGTCAGATCCCCCCTGCGTTATTATTATATATATTATTATCATTATAGATATGTTACTGAACTGCAAGTTCGGAAAATATCCTGTTACAGCTTTCTGTCCCTGATGTAATAATTTTTCAGTTAGTTTCTAATTATTGTAATGTCACGTCGTAAAATTGAATAATAATAATTATTATTATAGGTATGTGCGCTAGTCTGACAATCTTCCCCCTCGTACAATACACTTAAGAGGGGGTTGCCGACAGCGAAAGTGACGTTAGATTTCGTATTTTTTAAGTTGTATAGCATAAAATCTAATAACATTTTACCTGGCAAAAATTTAGTACGAACATCTCTGTCTTCATTTTAATCATAAGATCTTAAAAGCATATGCACTGGAATTATTATTTTTCCCAAGGTTTTCATAACCTATAAAACAAAACACTGCTTATAATATCTTATGATTAAAATGAAGACAGAGATGTTTGTACTAAATTTATGTCAGGTAAAATGTTATTAGATTTTATGCTATACAACTTAAAAAAATACGAAATCTAACGTCACTTTCGCTGTCGGCAATCCCCTCTTAACTTGGCAATCTGAATTTACATTTCAACTGCTCAGATAGCATACAGAATAAACAATACTAGTCATATTTAAAGACTTTTTCCCTACATAACTAGGATAGCTTATCTTCTAGAACTCCAGAGAACCCAACAAAACTATAGTAATCCCAATCAAAATCCTAGTGAAATGTTGAATAGCGAATCCAATTTTGTAATAATAAAAACTTGTTGAACAATTAAACGGTATTTTCGGTGGTGCAATTAAATTAAAAATAATGACGATTTTAATTTTAATGTAATCTTACAATCTTCTCAAAACCAAAAATTGTACCATCGGAAAAACAAAGTTACTACTCTGTCTCAGAAACTACTGAACACATTTTTTCTAAGTAACCTGAGTATAAATCTTTCTCAATTTGAATGGCATAATACATAGTTCTTCTATTAACATCAATACCCATAATGAGCCTTGAATTTCGGACAACCCTGTAATATCATGAACGCAAATAAATTAACATTTATTTTGCCACATTTTTGCTAAACCCTGCATGTTCTTTTTTCTATCTACAAATTTTAAAGATTTGTCAGTGTTTTATATTTTAACGTAAACAAGGTACAATTCAGCACAAAGATGTAGTTAGTAAAAAAAATTAGAAAACTTTTTAGTACATCCACTTTTTTATTCACCTGATTTTCATTTTTTGAATCAACATTATTCGACACCTCTAGAGTTGCATTTTTATTCATTTGTTCCAAAATATTTACTAATTTCTGTTCGCTGTCCCACAGGTCGGTGGCCATTATTTGTAAATTCTCAAGTTCTGTTTGATCAGTTTTCTGTATTTCGTTTTCAAATGAAAATTTTAAAATCTAATTTTAAATTAAGAAGTACATATTTATTTATTTTAAATTTGGGATAATAAA
Organism: Pseudeuparius sepicola; assembly: GCA_963920635.1. NCBI lineage: Eukaryota > Metazoa > Arthropoda > Insecta > Coleoptera > Anthribidae > Pseudeuparius > Pseudeuparius sepicola. The sequence continues at coordinate 40,600,985 of OY987303.1, read as the reverse complement.
CTTAGTTTGTTTTGATTAGACCCTCTATGAACCTGACAATTTTTGTTTCGATTTGACACTCTTCTATCAAATTCAATAATATTTTATATTGTCTTTCTACTAATAAAGGACCTTAAATATTTTGGACTTTTGTCATTCAGTTCAACAAATATCATTTAATATACACTGTGTCCTGGATAAGAATGAACAGCATGGGGATATTGCAAACGGAGAGAGATACAGCAACGGTTAAATGGGGAAAAAGTTGCGCAATTTTGAGGTCAATAAAATGGCACAAACAGATTTCTAATATTTTTTTCGTTTTTGAGTTATTTTGAAAAAAGTAAAATTTTGTGTTTTCGATTTTATTTATTTTTTTCTGAAATTGTTATCATAGAAAAAAAAATAAGAACACTTTCTTATGGCACATTTTAACGTGCTTTAAGATGGCGTTTTTAGATTTGTTCTACAACGTTTCGTTTTTGAGAAACCATGTTCAACTTTATTTTTTTAAATACGGATCTGGATTTTTTTGCAGATTTCGAAAGCACTTTTCATTGCAAATACCATGATGTATGACACAAAAAATTTTTAAAAGGTTTTGAGACAATTATACTAAAAATTCCTTTTTTCCATTCATTTTTTTCTAATGCGGCCCTGTATTTAATAATAAGAAGTCTAAATATTATTCAGTATTGTCAACAATTTAACTTACAACTTATCTTTCAATTGGAGAACTAAAAAAAGGACGGCAAAGACTAATAACAGTCGCATATGATAATAAAAAAATATTAAAAATCCTCCACCTAGAAGGCTTTGAAACAACGAAACCAACCCCTTGTCATTTGTCATAACTCCCACTGTATCATTTTAAGTCTATCTAAGTTACAGAGGCAGTGGATCAAAACATTGGCCACCACGTGACTTATTCTCTTATTGGTCTGGCCGTCATAAAATGTCAAGTGTTTACGCGGCGAGCAGAATTCAGAGCCGGCTCTTCCCTCAGTCGAGTTTACTGCATATTTTAGAAAAAGCGAAGAATTTACTCCAAAAGACAATGCGACACTGTTTGCTGTACAACAACAGAGGAAAACACTTACCAGACAGGGCCTTATTTAAAAATATTAAGTTTTCGAAGTGAAACTAAACTGTAAGTTAAATTGTTGTCAATACTGATTAATATTTAGACTTCTTATTATTAAATACAGGGCCGCAATAGAAAAAAATGAATGGAAAAAAAGAAATTTTCAGTATAATTGTCTCAAAACATTTTTAAAATATTTCGTGTCATACATCATGGTATTTGCAATGAAAAGTGCTTTCAAAATCTGCAAAAAAATTCAGGTCCGTATTTAAAGAAATAAAGTTAAAGATGGTTTCTCAAAAACGAAACGTTGTAGAACAAATCTAAAAACGGCATCGTAAAGCCCGTTAAAAAGTGCCACAAGAAAGTGTTTTTCTTTTTTTTTTCTATATGTGATAACAACTTCAGAAAAAAATAAAAACAAAAACGCAAGATTTTACTTTTTTCAAAATAACGCAAAAACGAAAAAAGATATTAGAAATCTGTTTGTGCCATTTTATTGACCTCAAAAATGCGCAACTTTTTCCCTATTTAACCGCTGCCGTATCTCTCACCGTTTGCAATATCCCCATGTTGTTCATTCTTATTGTACTTGGGATGTTTTAGTTAAAATTTTACTTATTTTGGTTGTTTACACCTGATTCTCCGGCTTTGTCTACTATTTAACATATACATATACTATTTAAAATATACAAATCTTTATTTTTGGAGATAACCGACTGAACTTTTTCTGTTAAAAGGACACCAAAAACCGATTCTTTTGACCTTCCTACCATTTTCAAAATTATTCCCTTGATTTTCATGAAAACCATTTAGCGATTTTTTTGTTTAAAATCTGACATCAGGGGAGTTTCATTCTGCAGGGTGTCAAAGTTGAGCAAAATAGGAATTTTAAAGGCACCTGGCAAGTCAAGTGTGCCATGGAGTCCCATCAAAACAGTTAAATGGTCAACAGGATCACTCAAGTGTTTGTGTGCAAAGATCCAATACAAAATACACAGGGTGTCTTTCTCTGTGCCATCTCAAAGTACTGAATTTTTTGGGGTTAAAATTCTAGTAAATTAAAACCGTCTCAGATACTATAAATAAACTAAGTCTGCCAGTCAGTAAGTCCATATGATCATCTTAAACAGTGACTTTGTTGAGAAAGGCACCGTGATTTTTATTTGTTTGGCATTTTGTAAAGAAATAAATTACTTTTGTGTTTATTGATCAGTATAGTAATAAAATCAGTATTTTGAGGGGATTCCATGGCAAACCTTGACTCGCCAGATGTCTTTAAAATTCCTGTTTTGCTCAACTTTGTTATCCTGCAGAATTGAACTCCCTGTATATTTTTTGTTCAAAATTGATATATAGGGTTTTTAGGATGTCCTGATTAATGATGTGTTGTCAGATTTAAAATAAAAAAAATCACTAAATGGTTTTCGTGAAAATCGGGGTTATAAAAAATTATAGCCAGCCCTGGACTTGCATTTTGAAAATGGTAGTAAGGTCAAAAGAAGACGTTTTTGAAAGCCTTTCAAACAAAAAAGGGCGATTGTCTCCAAAAATAAAGATTTTATGGATTTGTACACATTTAAAAGTAGACACCTTGTATATATGAGATGATTTCCCTACACAAGCAAAAATCTGCCAGTCTCAATGAAAGCCCACCAAAATAACTATGGACTTGTTCCAGCAACAATTCGATATTCAAAACTGTTCGTAAACTATTAATTTCTTGTTTAAATTTTAATTAGTACCTAGTGATCCTAACTAATTCAGAATGGTTTACAACTATTTGCTGGAACAAAATTAAATTTTTACCTGATCATCAGTACTCTTCATACTAGTCATTAAGGATGTAGTAATCTGTAGGTATTCCCTTATCTGATTTAATTTATCTTCGATTTGCTTTTTATCAGGATACTTTGTAACATTATCACATTTTAATGTCGAAGATGTTGAATTTCTACGGGATCCTGATGTACTTGCATTTGGGCTGGGTATTCCATTTGCTACAAAAGAAATGCAATTTAACACAACACTAGTGACTTTACAATTATTTGCGGATAGTTGCTTGGGAGTGAAGTACTGGGCTCCAATATACCAGCAGTAGTTTTTCTTCAGTATGGGTCCTTTGGCTGTGGAAAACCAGTTTTAATTTCATTTTGATCTATACAGATGAAGAATTTGGTACATAATTTATAGCACATTTTCAGGCATAATTTAAATTCACCAGTTTTCAATATAAAAGTATCACAAGATACACAGACACAAATAGCAAACAAGACAGTTATATTTGTTTTTTGCTGACGATTATAAAAGTATTTTATCCAATTATTTAGTTCACTGGTACAGCCCGTTTTTTTTGTTTAGGTAGTTTTGATGATAAATAATCTCCGCTCACCAAGAATTTAGCAAATTCTGATAGAAATTTTTTACATTGAAAATTTTCTCAACCCTAGGACATCAACGACAACGTGGTAGGGTGGCTTAAACAGTGTTCTCCAAAAAGTCCGCACCATAGGGGAGAAATTTTTAATTAATGTTTTATTTTGAAACTTAATTTTATGGTTACCTTTTGCTTGAAATAAGATGAAAAAATGACTCACTCAAAAGTAGTCCAAATGTGTCCTTCGATATCTGTCAAAAATGACATTTAAAAAAATATATCGCCAAAAATGGGTTTATCTATTAAAATATCAAAAAGTTTTACTTGAAAAAGTTGTTTCTTTTTCAAATTAACGTAAGTGTACCAGATTTGAACGCTCTAATAAAAGATTTTGTTTTTTGCCAATTTTTAATATTTATGAAATTTGTGAAAATTTTAAAAACTTGTAACTTCGTAAAAACTATTTTATATCACTAGCTTTATCATTCTATTAATTTTTTATTACTAATTACCGAAAAGAATAGGTATTTTTCAAAAGAAAATGATATTAACGGTTTAAAATTCTGTTATGTTTGCTGCAAAGTTGATGTATAAATTTAGTTACATTACGTTTTCCAGTTCTAAATCGCAGAAGTCATTATTGAAGTACTCATTAAAGCCATAGAAGGCTTTATGTTTCAAATAACTTTTCATTTCCAATTTAAATCTTATTAGTTATTTTTAAATCTTATTAGTTATTTTTGTCAAAACATTGTAGAATTTAATGGCATAATAATTTTGGCCGTCCCTGGTTCTCGCAGTTCTAAAGAAAGCTGGGGCTAGGTTCTCTCTATACCTCATACCATCTCCACCCCTAGAATATGTATTGATGTTATCAACAACATAACAGAGGCAACTCAATATGTAAACACAAGGCATGGTCAAAACTTTTAGATCTCTGAACTTTTCCCTGCAGCAGTCTCTATAACCCAGATTACTCATTATTCTTATGCACCTCCTCTGAACCGCAAAAACCGATGAGGCATGGGAAGAGTGTCCCCAACATAGAATTGCATAACTTAGATATGAGTGAAAATAGCCATAATAGCCCTGCATCAGCACATCCATAGAAACAGTCACGAAGAATCCTTATCAAGAAACAGGTCCTGTTTAGTTTCGACGTTAGATGAGAAACATGCTCCCGCCATGTCAGACCAGCATCCAGAGTGACTCCAAGAAATTCTACTCACTTGGTTGAACTGTCACCCAGAGGACGCAAAGATAGAGTCAGTGTCTGGGTTTTGGACGCGTTAACCCCTAGTCGATTCGACAAGAACCAATCCATTATGTTCGACTGTGTGCCCCTCACCTCCTGCTCCAGAAGTTCGAGGTCTCAGAGCCGTTGTGTCATCGGCAAAGAGAACAAGGCCATGGTGAGGTGCATTTCGATTTAAAGTTTGAATAATATCATTTATGAATATAAGGAATAGCACAGGGCCTAGTACCGAGCCCTGTGGTACTCCATGCTTAATACTGGCTGTCTCTGATGTTTTACCATTTAGGGATCCATACTGCACCCTGTTTGTAAGGTAGGAACTTATCATTTTGACGCTCCCAACACTAAAACCGTAGACACCAAGCTTAGGAACAAGAATGGTGTGGGACAGGCATTCGCATATAATTTTTTTCTCGAAACAGTCCTGTATAAAACAGCTGGTACTCTGTAAAATACCCAACAATCTGGGATTTCAACACTGCCTCAAAGATTTTACTCAATATCGGTAATAGCGATATAGGCCTGTAATTTGTGACTTCCTCAACAGGACCATTTTTGTGCAACGGTATAACCTTTGCAATTTTCAAGCAATCTGGAAAGGTATTGGTAGCTATGCATTTGTTTATAATCCGACAGAGTGGACAACAATCCTGACATTCAGGTTGTAGGCATCTGTACTGGGAATATTTTTAATATTGGAAAAAATAGCCGCGTTCCTTTTGTCACTTTTCTTAAGATTTCTTACTTTATCTCAGTTGGTGGCAGTTCCTTTTACAAATGAGAATGTGAGCTAAAGTGAGATTTTTTACTTTCCCCTTCACCCTTCAAGCACATCCTCGTGAGGATACTCACTATCGAGCATATTGGCTCAGTTTGGTGGTGGGGAAAATGACCCTTTCACAAGATGAGCCTTTGACAAGAAAAAAACAAAAGGTGTGGCTCGGCTAACAACTGAGCTAAAGTTCTCAGTGTAGGGGCAAAAGGAACGCGGCAAGCGTCTCTTAGTTCAATGTAGGTTATTTCCTTAAAATTGAATTCACCTGCCTCAATTCTCTCCATGGCCTACTCATCAATATCAATTAATTTGAAATTAAACTGAATTTTAAATAATTATTTGTTCCATAAAAGTTAAGAAGTTTGCTTAGATACCTAAAATGGTTTGATGATATTTTAATTTATTATTATTTTAGCATCAATTTAGAACTGGGAAACGTAATGTAACTAAATTTATACTCTAAATGCTACATACATCAACTTTGCAGCAAACATAACAGAATTTTAAAGCGTTAATATCATTTTCTTTTGAAAAATACCTATTCTTATCGATAGAATGATAAAGCTAGTGATATAAAATAGTTTTTACAAAGTTACAAGTTTTTAAAAATTTCACAAATTTCATAAATAAAATTAAAAATTGTATGATTTTATGTATTTAATGTTTGATTGATACAAAACAATCGAAGCTTAAAAATATTATATTATTTTTTAAGTGGTTTACAACAATAAAAGAGAATATTGGTTACACAATTATTGTTAAACTACTTCACTGAATTATTATAAATGTCTGAAACAATTAAAATAATACATCAGGAATTCAAAACGAAAACAAAGTATTCGAAAAAAGTTATAGGTTATCATAGGCGCCGACTCCGCGGGTGCTCCGGGGCTCGAGCACCCGGCCCAAAATTTGGCTGGGTGCTCCGCACACAACCAAAAGTTTGGCCAGTTGTTGGAAGCTCAAGCAAAGGTGACAAGGTGACAACTAAACAATGGGGAACTTGAACAATTTTTTAATTTAATATTTAATTTGCAAGAGATAATTGTAGTTGTGACCGCAAGCTATTCATTTGAAACGACACGAAAATCGCGGGAATGGTTGTGACGTCACACCGCTCGATTGATCGGAAGAAGTGACAACTACACAGAATTAAAGGAGGAAGAATGGAAATTGAACGTTAAAATAAACAATTCGGCGACCCATTTCCAGAGGGATCTGATGTAGATCAAAAATAAGAACCCCCTAAAAGTTTAAATTTAACACGCACATCTTTAACTGAATGTTGAGGCTACGGGACTAGTAATTCGTAGGTCCGAGTTCAATCGCACAAAAAGTTTTTTTTTTTTTAATTTATCACTGCATTCTATCTCTTATATTTATCACTGATTATTATGTTTAGTAATAATTGGACAATTGTTATTATGAACATGATTACTCACAATCTACTCCATAGTGTATTTAAATTCAAAGTACTTACCTACCTAATATAAAATTGTCAGTAATAAGAAACATGTAATATATTGCTCGATACGTAAGCTCTTTTTTGACCTCGGAGAGAGTTTTAAGACCCGAGGCAACACTTTTTTCAAACATTATCAACAATATCAAGACTGAGATAGACTATAACAAGACGGATAGACAAGGATGGGACGTTCTGTCTAAACAAAGCTTGCGTGGTGCTGTAGTTTTTATACATGTGCCGCCCACCAGAGGCGCCACCACCAACGAGCTACTTGACATCACAACCAAGGAGGGCGCGTTACAAGAATGATTTGAATTACATAAAAATAAAAAATGAGGTTCATTTAATGGTAATAAATTAAGTTTGAAAGTAATATTTTTCAAATCTAATTTTTGTGCAAGTTCCCCATTCGAAAATATGTCAAATGTTCCCCATAAAATCATCCATAAGCACTTGTGCGTTATTTTAACAACTTTTTTCCCAGAAGTTAATTTTAAGCGAGTTAGTCATTTTTGTAAATGACATATTGCAGCGATTATCTCAGAAACTAGTAACAATAGGAAAATTGTCCGTAGGACATAAGATACCTGCACTTTTTTGCACTTTTCTCACTACCTTTTGATAATATTCTGCACCATAAAAGTGCATGCCAATCGGTAGATCGTCATTTGGTAGTGCAAATTTAGCATAAGAATATTGGCATGCATTTTAAAAGTGTTCGAAAAGACCTGCAATTTTTTGCACTTTTCGCACTAACTTTTGATAATGTTCTGCCCTACAAAACTGCATGCCAATCGGTAAATAGTTATTTGGTAGTAGAAATTTATCATATCACATTTTTCGCACTACCTTTTGATAATGTTCTGCACTACAAAACTACATGCCACTCAGTAAATCGTCGTTTGGTAGTACAAATTTATCATGAGTAGGGTTCCCAAATCCTGGGACCGAAAAGGTATTCGGGAGTTTGGTCCCAAATTTTAAGTCCCGGTACTAGTCCCAAAAAATGCCCCCAAAATCAAGTTGATGTTTCTTTACAACAAATTTTGTAAGAAAAAGTTTATGAAAATGAAATATTTTTATTTAAATGTGGGTAATACCTACCTACCTACAAAACAAAAACACAAAATAACAAACTAAAAGTGAGATTACTTAAAAAAAAACACAACACGCAACTGAAGTAGTTCCACCTCCAACTAATTTAAATGTATGACTAAGTAGGTGTAGGTATACAAGTAAGTATTCTTATTTCCCTAGTTCTTTAGGCTTTCAGAGGAATTTCCATCCTAACCGCTTCGTCGCGTGGTGTTGGCCCGGTCGGCTGGTTGGCCGTTTAGTGGCGGCATGCTCATGACGTAATAAAATAATTCTGCCCGCGAGCGGCACCTAACATTCACTTCTTTGGCACATTCATGGCATTTACATTCATTCATATGATTGGCAAAAATTTATCTTTTATTACCGCCGATCTATAATCTTTAATCATTTATTGATTTAAAACACATGATTCTGATATTTGTAATTGTTCATCTGTCAGAATATTCCTACCTATCTATCAAACACACAAAAACAACAATTCCCTGGAGGGAAAAACAAAAAAAAGGAAAGAAACCCTCTCAGGGAAAAACCTAAAGGGAATAAACCATGCAAAAAACCCTTGGGAATTTTCGAAAAAACTCAACCCGGTTTTAACCCTCAATTGGGAATAAACCGTGAGAGGGAAAAAACCCTCGGCACATCTCTACAAAATACTACATATAATAGCAATTTATATAATTACTTAAAATTATAGTTATAATATAAATTAAACCAACAATAAAACCATAACCTCACACTGACGATTTTAAAAATGACTATGAAATGGCTTATTTCTGCTCCAAACGCAGGCAATAATAAATAGAAAATCAAAAGTTTTTAGTTAACACTACACACTACAGGGTGGCGTATATAAGTGGCTCACTCAAAATATCTCAGCTATTTTTTCACAGAAAAAATGGGTGGCACATGCAATCGATAGCCCTTCCAGGCGGCCTCCTTTTGTCATGATGAAAATTGTTGTCCATGGCCATCTACGAAAACTATATCCAAAAATCGGAAAAATTAGAAAATTTTAAACTGCTTTAACTTCTTTATTTTTCGAAATATGGCAAAAAGTTTAACATGAAAATTGTTTGCAATAACTGACAGAATTTACTTATGACATTAGTTTTGATGTGTGGATTACGGTAAAGTTTGGACTCATAATATTTAATTATGTGTGTTTTTAAAGCAAAATGTTCCATTCAATTTGAAGTGTCACACTTGCCTGTTTGTTTTGAATCACTTTAAAAAATTAAGAAAAAAATATTGGTAATATTTGTGGATGGCATAAGATCTAGTTACCCATGAAAATAAATACCTATGCAATAATAGCATTATGACGTTAGTAATGACATCCCTATTGTAATTTTGCAAATGGGGTTACCTAAACAGGTGAGTTTACTCAACAGCTCCGCAAAATGTGTAATACTAAAAAATAAGATATAATAATAGATCTTCTTTAATAACGGCTGTATTTATATATCAATGAAGTAAAATAATGGGTATTTCAGCCAAAATTATGTTTTATTTATTCTTTACAATAAACCAAGCTTTCGGCCATACTTTTGGCCTTCGTCGAAAATTTTGTAAAAAATATTTATAGTTGTTATAGAAATTTGAAATAAAAGAGAATCTTCATATTATGAAGCAAGCCATGAAAAACAAATGATAGCATACAGTAATATTGTTTTGAGGTTATAAAAATTTTTAGGTTATAAAATTTTTTTTAGGTTATAAACATTTTTAGGTTACTAAAAAGTTTGACAATAAACAAAAGAAATATAAATTTTAGGTTATTTGTCAAAAAGGTTAGAAATATTTGCCAACAAAAATGTTTAGTTTGAAAACCGAAAACTTGGGAAATATAGATATAGGGTAGTGTACAATAATATTGCAGACAAATTTTTATAAATACAGGGTTCTAGTGAGTTATTTTGATTGTTTTTCATCTAAAAGAAAAATATAAGAGTAAATACAATTTAGATCTTCTATATCAGTTCTTTTGTCCATTGGATAATTTTGTTTATTAATTTCATACATCTCAAGGAATAACCTCTTAGTTAGATTTTTTCTTTGTGTAAAATTTTGACATTGTTAAAATTTTCATGATGGCCTGTGATATTTATATGTTCAGAAAAAGCAGAAGAAATTTTATTTAATTTAACATCACTTTTGTGTCCTGAAATTCTATTATATAAATTTTTGGAAGTTTGGCCTATGTATTTTTTATTGCAATTATAACAAGGGATCGAATAAACAACATTAGATTCACACATTAGTGGAGTTTTATTTTTTAATTTAGTGTATAATTTTCCAATCTGTTTAACATTTTTAAAGGCTATTCTAATATTATTTTCATCTTTAAAAGTTTTAATAATTTTTGGTGTCAATTCTTCAATATAAGGTAGGGAACCATAGAAAAAATTATTGATTATTTCATTGTTTTGTTGATTTAGTACAGAATTATTGTTTGTGGTATGAATATTTTGTTGCATCCTGGTATTAAAAATTATCTTATTTAGAAATTTTATAGGGTATGAATTATCAATTAAGATATTTTTTAATTTGATCAAATTTTTTTGTAAAAGTGTTGGATGTACCAATTTTTCAATTCTATTTTTTAGTGTTAAACTAAGTTAGTTTTCATTCTGATACTTTGATATGAGTGAAAATTTAAATACCTTCCAGTATTGGTCGGTTTAATGTACCAATCAGTGATTAAAGTATTATTACCTATATTTATGATTTTAGTATCTAAAAATGGAATAGAATGATTATTTTCTTTTTCAATAGTAAAAGATAAATGTTGGTTGTAATTGTTAAAAACTGTTAAAATTTCTTCACAATTTTCATCTGGGATACAACAGATAATATCATCCACAATTTTTTTTAGAAAAAACACCTGAAAAGATAATTTTGAAATGCAACTATCTATTAAATCATCCATTATGTATTGAGATATTATTGGAGATATAGAGCTACCCATTGGTGTTCCAAAAATTTGTTTATAGTATGTGTTATTATAACAAAAATAATTGGAGTTAAAAATAAATTTTACTGTTTCAAAAAATTTTTCTTTGGTAAAGTTACAGTTAATACTAATAGAATTCCATCTTCTGTTTATACTCTCAATGACTAATTCAATCGGGATGTTTGTAAAAAGAGATTTTACGTCAAGACTAATAATAAAATAATAATAAAAAATAAGAATACTTGAAATATACAGCAGATGAAATGCAGAAGCTGAAAAGGTTAAATGTTGAAGAATGTGCGGTATTGTTTTATTTTTAAGATAATTACGCCGAATAAACTTTTTTAGTTAATGCGTTAAAAATATAAAGGTTGGTAGGAGGTAATAATGATTGTTAACAGACACATAGCCAGGAGGGGTTTTAAACTGGTGTTTTCGTGGGCAGAACTCTTCCCACTGGAACTGGATGAATGAATTTAATAATTTAATTTAATAATAATACAATCCTGTGAAGATCTCAGGTTCATGAAGGCATGGTGGATAGAAACAACTGGGCTGCTTGGTCGTTGATAGATTACTATATTGAATACCTTGGGTTCCTACATCATATATAAGTTTACAGATTGCAAGTAAGCAATAACTACAACCTAATTAGTCAATACTTGCACCGCAAAGGAACTGCGTTGGATGTTTGCCAATAACTATAATATACTAACTATAAACAAAATGTTGAAATTCAGAGTCATTCCTCTATGGCCTTATTATTCCAGTACATCTCCCTTGGGCGAGAAAAAAATAATTTGTATTACATATTATTTTTCTATACCTATGTATTTCATTCCTTTAATTACAATAAAGCTTAATCTTATTCTTATGTATCTTTACAGATTTATTATTTACACTCAAAATAACATTTGGATTGGCATCCTCTATTATTTCATATGGGCCTAGATATATTGAATCTAATTTATTACTTTTACTTTCATTAAACACAAGAACTTTATCTCCTATTCTATAAGTAATGTCATTGCAGTTTATCAAATGTCACTTTCCGTTTGTTTTTTGATGTCAGTAAGTTATTTCTAGCATCATTGCAAGCAATTTGAAGCCTGCATTTAAGCTCATTAGGATAGTCCTCAAAGTTATATATTGGATCTAAGTTGTTAGATATATTTGATGGTAAATGGCTTATTTGTCCAAACACTAGCTCAAAAGGAGTATATTTAGTCTCAGTATGTACTGTACTATTATACGAAAAACACCAATACGGCAACCATGAACTCCAATTGCCCATGTGTTTTGATACCTGAATTCGCAAATAAGCTCCTAAATGCTTGTGTGAATTTTCTAAAGCTCCAAGAGTTTCGTGATGGTACGCGGTTGAATTTAAGGTCTTTATTCCTAGCAATTTACACGATTCCTGAAACACGTTTGCCAAAAATTCTGTACCTTGGTCTGTAACAACTTCTTTTGGAATCCCATAATGTAAAATGAAATTTTCTACAAATGATTTTGCAACCATATAAGCTTCTTTTGAAACTAAAGGATAACATTCAATAAATTTAGTAAGTTCACATTGAATAGTCAAAATGTAAGAATTATCATCTATGTCGTTTTTAATAGGACCTACTAAGTCAAGAAAAATCTTTTGAAATGCCGAAGTAGTGGTTGACGTTATAGTCATTGACTGCCTATTACGCTTGCTGTATTTACTTCTTTGACAATCGTCACAATTTCTCACAAAGTTTTCTACATCTTTTTTCAATCCTGACCATTGTTATACATACGATTTGTTCCAGCAAGCCCACCTGTGGGAAGATTATGAAAATCGTTAAGTATTAATTGTCGGATTTCTTTGTCTTCTATAGCTTTCGCTTCCCTAACAACACATATTTTAATGTCCTTAAAATTCATGATTTCTTGTTTATATCGCGATAATTGTTTTATGAATTCTTTACTATGCGCATTTTTTATAATACATAATTCATTAATTTCATATTTTTTACATATTTTTCCGAGATCCCTCAACACTGTACCTAAGTCGAATGTCGATCGGTGATCTTGGTTGAAATAGATAATGTGAGTTAACTTATCATATAAAAATTAATTCTTGTTCATATTTTTCTTATTATTACCATGGTTTGTTTTACTTTTTAATTTAATAAAATCTTTTTCTTTTACCGGCCGTAATTCGATACTCTCAGCAGGTTGCACTAATATTTCAACAAGTCCGGGGTGATCAAGCCTTTCTTTGCTAGAATTTAACAACTCCTGCTCTTTAGACACATTCTTTTTTGATTTGGCTCGCGTCAGTACATTCACTCTTTCGTTCATATCTTTCAGTTCATTCAAATTAATTCTAATATGCGACAAGGCATCCACAGCTACATTATTCGAGCCCTTAATGTGATTTATAGTAAAATCATATTCTTCCAAAATTAATCTAAATTTTGTTAACCTACTTGATGGATTAGTCATCTCAAATAAATATACGAGTGGACGATGGTCCGTAAAAATTTTAAAATTTCTACCATATAAATAAGGTCTAAAATGCTGTACGCTCCGCTCCATACAATTGCCAAAAGTTCTTTTTCCACAGTATAGTAATTTCTTTTTGCTTTATTTAGAACCCGTGAGGCAAAAGCAACTGGACGATCATTGGCATTACATAAGACTGAACCTATAGCATAGCCACTAGCATCCGTTTTGAGAATAAAGGTATTATTTTCTGAAAAATCTGGGTATTGTAGTACAGGAGGGTTCATGAGAGCTTGTTTCAACATGCTAAATGAATTCTGACACTCCTCTGTCCAATTAAAAATTTTTCCTTTTCGCGATAATTCGTTAAGTGGTTGAGCAATTTGCGCAAAATTTCTTATAAATTTCCGATAATAGTTTGCAAAAGCTACAAAGCGTTTTGTTTCGTCGGCAGATTGAGGTGTAGGAAATTCCGAAATTACCGAAGTTTTATCCGGATCGGGTGATATTCCACTAGAAGAAATTACGTGACCTAAATACAAAATTTCTTTCTTAAGAAAAACACATTTACTAGGATTAAGTTTCAGATTTACTTCTCTAAGCCTCTGTAAGACTCAAACAAGATTTTTATTGTGATTTTGCAATGAATTGCCAAAAATTATTAAGTCATCTAAATAGATAAAGCACCATAATTTAAACCTGATAGTGCGACTGTCATAAGTCTGGAAAAAGCACTTGGACTAACTTTTAATCCCATTGGTAACCTTTTCATCTGAAATTGTCCTTCATTTGTCGTAAATGCCGTAAACGGTCTACTATCTATATCTAATTCTAATTGGTAATACCCTTGAGACAAATCAAGATGTGAAAAATACAGAGCCCCTGATAAAGAATCCAAAATATCCGAAATGCAGGGCAATGGAAATTTATCATCTTTTATTTGTTTATTCAGCAATCGATAATCAACAACAACTCTCCATTTTTTCACACCATTCCTATCTGGTTCTTTAGGTACTTTTAATAGAGGTGAAGACCATTTGCACTTTGCTTCCTCAATAATATCATCTTTAAGCATTTGTTGTACTTGGTTGTGTATTTCTGATTTCTGGGCATAAGGTAAGCGATAAGGTTTTACATAAACAGGTAACGCATCATCTTTTAATTGAAATTTTTGCTTATATAAGTGAGTAACTTAAGTGGATCCCCTTTTAAATGAAAAACATCTGCATATTTTGCACATATTTTTTCTGTTGAAATTTTTTCTTCTTTACTTAATGAAGACATATCTATTAAATCCAATACTTTATCGATACGCTCTACAGACAAATTATTACATTTGCCAAAATTGTATACCTCAAATCCAGACGCATGTTCTAATCTTAGTTTAAAATTTCGAATTTTTACTTCTCGATCATTAACATTCAGTATTCTAACAGCAATTTTCCGCTTTAGCTAAAACCTTCGCCAAGCTAAAACCTTCGCCAAGCTCTTCTGGAAAAATAACACATTCATCCATACAATCACTTGAGCAATATCTATTACTTCACTTCTAGGAGGAACTAATATGTATTCCTCAAACTTAGACACTATAGGTACATTCGTTCTGTTACTGATATGCAAAAATGAAAATATGAAGGTTTCGTAATTTATATTTGCTTTATATTTCATAAAAAAAATCCGAACCTAGTACTCCCTGTATATCTGAATCAAATTCAAGCACAAGAAATTCATGTCTAATGCAACTGTATGTTAGGGCGAGTTGAACTTGGGAAGCTGGTGAGGTTGGATCCTTGGAAAGGAGCGCTCTAGTTTGAAGAGGAATGAGTACCTTACGGTCTATGGCGGCCTTCTACACCGGCCGGTGGTTCGGTGTTCTTCTGCCGTTCTTCTCCTCTTTGATCGGCTGATACTGGAGTTAAGGAGAGCTGTGGGAGCGTGGTACCGCTTGGAGAGAGAGGCCGGATGCTGTGTGCGACGGCTACGCGAGCTAAAACGGCGTGTTTTAGAGTACGTTAAAAAAGAGAAACATACAAATAAGTATGATAATTAGGATCAAATGGGAAAATGAGAAAACAATACAAGAACGGAGAAGGAAGGGAAGGAAGGGAGAGTAAGGGTAAACTTTAACAGTTAGGGAGAGGACACAACCTCGAGACAGGTCTCTTAAGGTTGCCGTGGCTCGTTTTCACGGTCACTACCCGGGTGACACCATCAGTTCCTAAATGAACTTGAGTTACTCTACCCATACTCCATTTTCAGTTACCAACAATCTTACGAATCGAGCGTTTGGCAGAAACAATCCAAAACCTTTGGGAGAGAAGATGTTGGAGTGTCTGATTGCCTGGATGAAGGTAAAGTACGTGAGTGTGCATTATAAGCAGTTGAGTTAAGCGATGACTTCCAGGCAACAACGCTGGATGTCTCTGTGAAAATGACAACTGAGAAGCATTGATCAAGCGCCCACCTACCATATGGGTCTATGAAGGGAGATAGTTTTCTAAAATATTTAGGCGTGGGTTTGCCGCGCTTAAGACAAGCGATCTCGTGAGCAAAGCATTCAATTTGAACCAATTTCACAAGACAGTACAAGGCTTCATCCATGTCAAGAGCCGCGAAGGACTGAGTTTTGCGAGTTGTGGGATTTTTGAGGTTATGAAGGAACCTCAAAAGGTAGTAGATGATCCTCTGGATTTTGGAGAGCGACGAGAAGCGGTCCAGAAGTTCTAAAATCGAAGAGACGTCCACCCTGACATTGAGAGACACTTTCCTAAGCTCCTCGGTGGTAGGGGTCAAAGTTAGAGCCTCGTCTGGCCAACTTGTCCGAGGCATACCAAGCCATGGGGGCCCCACCCACCATATTGCCTTGTGACATAAGTCGGCAGGTAAAAATCCTCGTGATGCTGGATCAGCGGGGTTGTCCTCGGAGCAAACGTGATGCCACGATGAAGGAGGAGTAACTTCTTGAATTTTGGCGACACGATTGGACACAAATGTAGTCCATCGATAAGGTTCATATCTTAACCACGAGAGGACTATAGTAGAATCCGTCCAGGTAAAAATTCGAGTGACTGTAATTCTCTGTAGAAGAGAACCTTGTAGAAAGTGTAAGAGCTTGGAGAGCAATAAAGCAGCACACAATTCGAGCCGTGGGATCGAATGATTCTTGAGAGGGGACACCTTTGACCTCGCGCATACAAAATACGTGTGAATAGTGTGATCGCTAGAGAACTCTAAAGTACACTACCGCAGCATATCCTCTTTCGCTCGCATCACAGAACCCGTGGAGCTCTATTTGTAGCGAGTTAGTAGTGTGGACAGATCTTGGGATTTTTAGAGAAGAGAAAAAATTAATTTGAGCATTGAAGTGAGACCATAAATCGAGGATATGGTCGGGTGGACGTGAGTCCCAGTCGACACCGGTTTTCCAGAGGCTCTGGATGAGGAGTTTGTGCATTAGTGTGACTGGCACAAGAAAGCCGAGAGGGTCGAATATTCTAGCAAGTGCAGAGAGAATAATGTGTTTTGTGCAGGGTTTATTTTCCTTAAGAACCTCAAAAATGAAGGTATCTTCGACGGGGTTATAATTGAGACCGTTAACCTTTAGTACACAAGAGTCAGAGTCGAGAGAAAAGATATTCTCACTTTTATGTGAGTCGGGTAGTCGAGAGAGAAATTGAGGGTTATTACTGCTCCATTTTCGGAGCTCGAAACCAGCCTTGGAGAGAAGTGAAATTAAATCACTCTGGAGTTTAAGAGCTGTTTCGAGGGTGTCACATCCAGATACTATATCATCGACAAACATGTCTGTGGAGAGAATTTTACAAGCATCTGGGTATTCATAAGAATAATCTTGAGCAACTTGCAGCACTGTTCGGATAGCCAGAAATGGGCTGCAACTGACCCCGAAGGTCACAGTGCGAAGCTTCTAATCTTGGACCGGTTCTGAGGGGTTAAAACGAAAGAGAACCCTTTGAAAGTCGGTATCCGAGTCGCGTAGCACAATCTGTCGGAACATCTGTCGAATATCCGCTGTAAAAACAATATTGTGTAGCCGAAATCTCATAAGGATGTCGCAAATGTCTGCTTGTAGTTTGGGACCAGTCAATAGAGTGTCGTTGAGCGATGTGTTCAAATCCTTTGAAGAGGCATCAAACACTACTCGCACTTTCGTGGTTGAGCTTTGAGGCTTGACAATACAATGGTGAGGAATATAGTATGAGTTGGGAATGGGTGTAATATCAACGATTGGAGACATGTGATTTTGGGAAAGATAATCTCTGATGACTACGCAATATTCTGCGTGGAGAATAGGGTCTTTCAACAGACGCTTCTCGAGATTGTAAAAGCGTCGGAGTGCAATATCTCATGTACCCTTGAATGAGGGTTGCGTCACTCGAAATGGGAGAGGCACAACATAGCGTCCAGTTTTATCACGAGAGGTCGTGGTTGAATAAATAGATTCCGCTATCTTGTCCTCAGCAGATAAATAGGAACCAGTTGGAACTTCATCAAGCTCCCAGAAACGCTGAACAGTTCCTTCCAATGAAACATTGGTAGAGGTGAAGAGAGCGTGAACTAAGAATGTTGAGGAAGGAGTGGGGATAGCATCTACCTTTCCGGTTATGACGTAACCAAAAACGGTATCTAAGGCCACGAGTCGATCGTTTGAGGAGCATACATGCTATTGTATGTTGCAACTAGGTAATTCATTCGACCAATGCCAATGATTTCAGTAGGTAAAGGAAATGGTCGTAAGCCTAGGCGTTTACAGGCCTTGCTCGAGATGAAATTACTTTCACTAGCACCATCAAGGATGGCGCGAATTGGCTGATAGTTCCCATGCTTATCACGGACATGGACCAGGGCAGTTTCCAAGAGAACTTGTCCACGTCGGTTCGAGATTAAGTTTGTGGATGTGGGGTTATTGCGAGAGAGAGAGGTCGGAGAGACCGAGAGAGTAGCATCAGAATCCGATACCGGGGTGTCGCAATGGACAAGAGAGTGGTGTCTACGCGAACATTGATGGCAGACCCATCGAGAAGAGCAACTATTTATTGTGTGTCTGGACCCCAGGCAGTTAGTACACCAGTTTTTATTTTTAATAAAGTGATACCTGTCCTTTGGGGTTTGAGTCAAGAATTCTGAGCAATTATACACCAAGTGATCTTTAGTACACACCTGACAGTGCAATTTTGAGGTCGTATTAGAGTTAGCGACGAAAGAAGATGATTTCTTGGGTTTCACGTAGGTTTGCGCAGAGTGACTCTTCATTGGCTCCGTGTGAAATAAAATAAATTCCCATTGAGGTACGGGATAGGCTATATTTTCGAGAACAGAGGTGTTTTCACAAACAGTGTTGAGCAAATGACGTAATGCCGCAGGATCCTTTGACTCGAGTTTTTTGAGAGACTTTATGACAAGCCAATGATTAGTGGCAATAAGGCGTTTATTCGTGTAGCGTGCCTTGAGGGCCTGGTACGCAATCATATAATTCCTTCCTACCAGAGGTAGTACCCTTTAGAGGTGGACCTCGTAAGAAACTAGTGAGATAATTAAACTTTTCTATGTCCTTCAGATTTTCATTTTCGTGAATAAGAGCGTCAAACATATCGATAAAGTTTTGCCAAGAGCTATACGTTCCATCAAAAGGGGGTACCTCTATTTTTGGTAACTTCACATTACTTCCACAAGCGGACATCATAGTGTTATTACTGTCGGTAGGGACGGGTTTGAGGTCGAAAAGAGATTCATACGTTGCCTCAATTTCGTAGTATTTATCTAGAAAAGCCTTTAGAGCTTCGTGGTACGGCGCCACATCTCCACTCTCTTGTGCAGCTATCAAATTGATTAAGGAGTTATTAATTTTTTCAAAGGACTGCGCAATTGCTTCGAGATTTTTAACGCGACATTTAAAATTACCGCGAAGTGATTCGTCAGACAAAACCGCTCGACACATTTTGTGTATTTCATTTATCTTGAAAGACTCGACATCTCTTTGGGCTAAGAGGGCTTTTAATTTACGTGCGTCGACTGACATCGCAAGTAAATGCACAAAAACTGCCGAAAAGCAAGCCGAAAACTTCGAGAATTGTCGGGGTTTTAGGTGGCAAATAGATCACAAACACCTACCAAGGAGAGACAATAAACCTATGCGCTAGAGAGAGGGTAGAGTTTTGGAATAATTCTTTACGCGATAGGCGAGTTGAATCGCAAATTCGCCGAAATTGCGACTTCTCTCTTGTTGCCAGGCGGCCGAATGTTACGGCGCGGACGCTTGGAACCAACTAACGAACCGCGAGGTTACACCAACTTCACCTAGAGTGAGAGCTGTCGACTAAGCCGAACTTTAACGAAATGCCGTGTTCGGAGTGGTGTTGGTGGCAAGTCCTTGTGTGAGAGACAAGGATAAAGGGGATCCGGGTTCGAAGGACCATGTATGTTAGGGCGAGTTGAACTTGGGAAGCTGGTGAGGTTGGATCCTTGGAAAGGAGCGCTCTAGTTTGAAGAGGAATGAGTACCTTACGGTCTATGGCGGCCTTCCGCACCGGCCGGTGGTTCGGTGTTCTTCTGCCGTTCTTCTCCTCTTTGATCGGCTGATACTGGAGTTAAGGAGAGCTGTGGGAGCGTGGTACCGCTTGGAGAGAGAGGCCGGATGCTGTGTGCGACGGCTACGCGAGCTTACGCGCATATTTCGAGGTTTCTTTCGAGAGCACAGAAAACCGCGTGCGTTACCGGCGTATGTTTCTTGCGAATCTCGCTGCACACGCGCACTCCTCGCGCACGCGTTAAACGTTCCTTTTGTGCGGGAAGTGAAGGATAGAGGGAAAAATGAGATGGCACTCCGCAAAGGACCTACCATCTTTATTTAATTTTAAATGGACGAAACAGCAACTATTGCCAATTGAAAATAAAATATTTACTGCGCCTATGGAGTACATAGAACCACCTATACCTTTTATTTTAATCTGTTTTGATGTATCAATAGCATCTTCTGTTTGTACATTCTTTGAAAAAATTGCACTAATACTTGCTCCAGTATGTAATAAAAACAACATATCTCGCATTCTGTATCTCACTTGCACAAAATTCATATAGTTTAAATTTAAAACTACATGTTTACTTTCGAAATCACTTTTAGGAACGAAAAAACCTCTGAGTTTGCCCTATTTCACCTGATATTGTGTTTGATGTGTTCGCGTTACTACTTAAACTGTCTGGTACTTCTGCAAAGTAAGCATTTTGGTAACTTATATTTCTGTTATTGTTATGGTTATATCGATAATTCAGTCGACCGCGAGTTGAGCCGCAACCGTGACCTCTAAAACTAGTACTATCAAATTTCCGCTGATTATTATTGTTGTTAGTGTGGGTGACCCTGTGTCTAGTATTATTACTACTAAATTGCCTATTCCTAATAATGTAGCAACTCGTCCTCGATTGCTTCGAGTGTTGAACGAAACATTACCATTATTGTAAGTTCTCATATGCAATATACGGGGTGTGTGAGAAAACTTTTGTCTTTCCTCGTCTTTCGCTCCTACTATAGCATCGTTCAATGTTGAGTAGTTTCTAGACTTTATGATAGTGCGAAGCTCGCCGTTTTTTAATCCGTTAGAGAATGAATTTATTGCTAGTTTTTCATTAACTTCGCGCAAAATGGATACCCGATTATCATTACCATCTGCCTGAGTTAAAGTTAAATTAATAAATAAATCCTCAATGGTTTTCGCATACTCCTCGATTGTTTTTCCCTCTTGTCTAACACTATGTAATTCATTTGCAAGTGCCGCTGCAGATTTTTTACTTAGTAAATGCTTTTTTATATCTGCTAATAAATTATCAACAGTAACGTAAGTTTTTTCTAACCTCAACTTAGCATTCTGAGACAACCTGGCTTTTAAAACATAATTTATTAATAATCTTCTACCCGTTTCATCTAGCAAATCACTATATAACTCAATGGCATCAATCAACTGTTTGGTAGTATTTTCGGTACCATCCATAAGAGGCAACAAAGATGCAGCTGTTCTTAAATCAAATTTTTCTGACGTCATGTTGTCAGCCTGCCTGATATTACTTATAACAATAACTTGATTATTATCCCTATTTTGTAATATAGAACGTGACCTATCTAAAAGCACAGGTCTCAAATCAAAAAGATAATTTTCTATTTCTTATAAATAACTTTTAAAAACGTCAACTTCTTTTAAATTATCAATATTACTATTAAAACCCAATTTTAATTTACTATATTTATCCTCTAATAACCCAACATCTAATAATAATTTGTTTATCCTATCCAAATTGGTTCTTCTATCTAATGGTTCCTTATTAATTTTATTAAGACATTTTTTAACTACTTCAGAAAGTTCTTTAAAATTATCTAGTAGCTCGACACTTATTAATATGACAGATCTGACCTTTACTGGATGCTCTGTTTTTGATGGATGATCTGCGTAAGTGGACTGTGGCTCTGCCGTTGTCCTTTCCAGCGTTACGAACTAGCGCCACACTAGCTCGTTCCCTCGATGCCAGCCACCGGTGTGGTACGGCTAGTTGAAGAAAGCCCTTATACAAGCTCCTGGCTACTGGTAATCTCTCTTCTTATCTTCTTTTCTAGTCGTTTTTTCCCTCGAAGATAGCAATATACCACGATGCCGGCAAATGCTACAGCTCCAACCAGTAAGATGAATACTTCCATGAGGGAGACACCTTGATTGACATCTTGTGAGTTGGTCGATCCACCGCTGTTTCCTGCTTGAGCTATGGCGACCTCTTCTCTTGATTGCGTTTTCCCCATGCTGTTGTTCTTCATCCACTAACTATGCGCCAAACTAATGACCGCTGGCAGGGTCACCATGTGAAGATCTCAAGTTCATGAAGGCATGGTGGATAGAAACAACTGGGCTGCTTGGTCGTTGATAGATTACTATATTGAATACCTTGGGTCCGTACATCATATATAAGTTTACAGATTGCAAGTAAGCAATAACTACTAACCTAATTAGTCAATACTTGCACCGCAAAGGAACTGCGTTGGATGTTTGCCAATAACTATAATATACTAACTATAAACAAAATGTTGAAATTCAGAGTCATTCCTCTGTGGCCTTATTATTCCAGTACAATCCTAAGGTCATAAAAATAAATTACCGCCATTGCCGGTTCATGTTAACCTGAATAATAGTATTTAAACAAATAAAATATAAATACACACAATACTTTTAATAATGAGTACTTAGGTTTAGGTGCCTCCATAGGCTGCATAGAAGTACTCATAAAGGTATTTTTTTCTAGACTCTTGTTGAAAATGGATATTATAGAGTTGTTTATACCTAGAGCTGGAAATAGGGTAACTAATAATGGTGGTGATAATATTGGTAATGATGAGATTTCCGGTATTGGTTGTAGTTTAGCTGGTGAAAGTGGTGAGATCGCTGAGAAAAACAATACTTCTAAGTTATCTTCAATAATAATTTTGGTACAATATGAATGTTAGTTTCTTAAGTATACGTTTAATTTTTAGAAATCGTTTCGGCCGAGACTTTTCATAACAAAGATGCTAATGTGGATAATTTTATTACCACGCAACAACCACTACATTAGATTTGAGATTTTTAAGAGTCTCTTTAAACCCAACAGGTGACTCAATTGAAGGAAGAAGGCCCTTTAGGTTCGAATGGCTTCAACAATTTGAGTTGTTGGCGTATTCATCCAGATTAAAAGGGGCTTTATGGAAATACTGCATTATTTTTTGTCTTGTAGTAAAAAGAGTCATACACGGTGCTTTTATAGCAAAGCCTTTTATAAAATATAATGATTTCATAGCATCTGTGAATTCTCATAGCTCTTCAAAATGACATAGGCAATCAACAATCAAAGCTCAAAATTTTGTAAACCTATGGTTGGGACACCACAGGGGACTGTGCTGGGGCCACTCTTGTTCATTATGTATATGAACCATATACTTATAAGCAAGGGGAGATATAACTATTTACATTTTAAAGCAATCAGAGATCCTTTTGGTCTACTATTCATTTGGTTCCCCTGTAAATTCTCAGAGCGTGTGGTTGCCAGATTTTCGGTTATGTCCCCCAACCCCCTTTTCGCAGATATAAATGGGTACAGCTTATCTATTAATAATAACAGAAGAGCATATAAGCATTGTTAACCGAAGAATAATTGTTGCACACGCAAACGCCGTAGACATATATTTTGTGGTAAACTTGTTAAATGCTGTTTATTAATTTATGTATAATATTTTATGGAGATTAAGCGACAACGCCCCTTAATTCCCACTAGACATATTTCATTGTGACGGGTACCAAACCTGACGCAGTCATAAGATTTGTTTGCGACGTTTTTAGTAGTCGGAATATTTAGATTTTCAAGCATTTTCAGCTTTTTACGTGTATTTTTTGCAAAAACGTGATATGAAAATTTAAAAAAATGGTGCGCCGGTGTCAGGTGTGCGGAAAGATTAACTCTTTTAACTCGGAACCGCCTTTTCACTGGTATGTATAATTATTTTCGCTATTTTCACCATAATGTTTGGCCCTCTTCAGTAGCGTAGATAAGTAGGTAGTGGTAGTAGGTACTAAGTACTGATAAATATCCAAAGTTCTGCCTTTGCTTTATGTTGATTTGGTGCTTTTAGTTCGGCAGTTATTTGAAATAACAATTTGTTAACATTGGGAATATTTTGTAGGTTTCCCATGGATTCTGAAAGGAGAAAGGTGTGGTTTTCCGCTTTCCCTTGTCGGCTTAAATGAGAACCAGCGTTTACCAAAACACCCGGAAAATTGTTGGGATCATTTTCATCCATGCGAAATAGTTATAAAGGGAAATGGTCCCCGGTATATGTTAAACATGGAGCTGATCAAAAATTAACTGAGCGACCTACGGAATTCAGGTGAGATATAGTATGCATTTTTAAAGTAATAATAATAATAACTATAATAGAACAATAACAGAGCAATTCTGCAGGTTGCAAAACATTTCATTTGAGGAGTTGCTTACTTCGTCTGGGAGCACATCTGCTTCTAAAGATAGGTAAGTAGGCCACTTAAAACTACATCCATAAATTAACGTAGTTTCATGAACGGAAAAACTATTATCTTCAAGCAAACAAAAACGTTGCTCTTAAAAAATCTACTAATTATTGAAAAGTAATTAAGAAATGAAAATTAATTAATATCTATTTGTACAGAGAAAATCAGTAAGTAATGTATTGAACCAGGGTCTTGTAAACTCAGTTTACAAGAAAAAAGCTGTGATGTCTGATAATATTTTTTTATTTAATGTTCAAAAATAGATTAATATAAGTATAAAAATGTTAAATAAAATATAATGCATTTCATTATTTTTGACTACATCAAAAATAGTTTTTTCAGTCACAATACCTAAGTATATGACTTAGTCACTTTTGGGAACTTTCTTTAAACGCAGCAGGTCAAGCAACGACGTTGCTAAAAAATGCACATCAACAAATAATATAGCTCTTTAGGTGCAAGCGGAAAAAAGAATTTTGAAAACCAGTTAATAAAGTAAAAAAACGGAATTGACTCGAAAAGAAACACACTGCATATGAAATAGTGTTTTTTTTATATCTATTTTCTCTGTGATATGTAGGTACTAAGTATATACAAATTTAATTTAGTTATAGAGAGCTATTCAAAAAAATGGAAGCACAAGCTGAAGACGGAATACAATCCTCTTCGTCAGCTACAATTGCTGCTGATGCAGAAGCTATTGCAGATAAATTAGTTATTTATGCAACAAGGATGAAAACCACAACTATATTTTTGTACTAGAAATTGGCAATCAAGTAAAGATATATATTTGACTATATTAGGTTTAAATTTAAACTTTTTATTGCACATAAAAGACTGGCAAGTAGCGATTTTTCCACTCCGGCGAGAAGAAGGAGAAATTTAGCAGTAGTACAAGAAACTGTTGGAAAGCAAAGAAAACAAAGTCACACCCTACAAATGACTGTTAGAAGATTGAAGCTACATCCCTGCAATCTTTTCTGCGTTACTTACACAAAAAAATGTCTCATATCGGAGTCATCAGAATCCACAATAAAGGTAAAAGTGTTTTTGCACTAGCGTGTTGTCATGAAACTTAATAATTCAAATGTAGGTATCTCTCAACCAATTACACTGTACAGGGTAGCCGAATTTGGAAGCTTTTGTTTTTTTTTTTCTCCTATTTGCCGAAAATATAAATATTTTCATTTCATTACAGGTATCAGTTTCGGGACCTGCCGTAGACGTCTTTGAAAGATTATTAAAAGGACCTTCCACGCAAAGTATAATAATTCAAGATTCAAGTTTATTTTATTCAGCTAAGGCATATAATTTTGTGAGAAACCGTTCCTTACCGCATATAGAAACCTTGTCTAAATGGTACAGATCAATCGATGGCAGTCCAGGATTCACCAACGAAGCACTTACAGCTTTAACTTTAAAACAAAAAGAGTCATTCAAGTCTTTGCTATGTAATCTTGCCGGATGAGATGTCAGTAAGGCGGCAGGTTGACTGCACAGGATAGAAATTTATCGGATACGTATATATTGGTACCAATATCGATGAAAATAGGTACTCTTCCTAAGGCCAGGGAAGCATTAGTGTTTATGATCGTGGCTTTAAATGGCTTTATATCAATTTAATAATAATAATAATTCTCACCCTCACAGTACCTGTACCCCGAAAGCACATTAATGCTAGTGCAGAGGAGGGGAGCAATTACTATTATTTCGTCTTCATCGCCTTTTGCTAAAACCATAGCAGTTCTAGGGCACTGTAGGCCAATAAGTAAATCTGACAAATATGAATATAATAATTAAAAATCACAAAAAAGATATAAAATCAGAAACATATTAAATTTTATGTTGAAATAATAAATTAATTTTTAGTTAAGGAAATACTATTGATAATTATAATTAATTACATGATATATTTTCACAACAGATATTTCCTGAGAACAAAATGGCAAAAAGAGACTTGCATCTAAACAATTTTTTTAGATATTATTGGATATTAGATTGATACAGGAATTTGTTTTATTTCCATATCGTAAAATAATTGCTAACTAATTTCCAGTATTTTGCACAATAACATTATAAAACATTGTTATTATGATGCCAGTTAAAAAATCCTTCGTAATATATTGCTTACCTTCGTCACAGAAAAAGAGCAAGCGCTTGTTGTTTTTCTGTGCCTTTGTGGAACCAATGATCTGTATAATATGTTATATTATGTTATATTCTCTGTATTTTATATCCGCAATCGTTTTTCTAAATAAACTATTGTAAAGTAACAGTAAGTGTTTCTTATTTCCTATTTTTACTGAAAAAATTAATATGTTGTAATATTAAAGTCAAAATATTATCTAAAATTTTTTTAATGATAATTCGGTTTATTTTTCGTATATTATAGGTTAATGCCTAGATATACTCCAACCAGTATAACAAAAATCATAAAAATATAATGTTTGTTCCCAACTAATTTTATTATTTTTTAAAAATCTTTCGCCACTGGCGTATTAAATATCTGGTCGGAATTGTGTCAACCACAAAATATTAGGTTAGATGTCAACCTGGGCCGCGATGCTCGGTGTCGGAATTATGAAGTTCTCTCTCTTTTTTCTCTCTCGCACTCATAGCAATTTTTGATTCACAACAAAAGCCTATTCAACAATGAATGGTTGAGCCTCCCTTGTTCATAAGTCTATGATATGAACTCTTTATTATCATTGGATACAAAAGGCACTGTAGTGTCAGATGCTGACGATACAGCAATTATATTTGATGTTGAGTCCTGGGACGATGTAAGAGATAAAGCAACTATTGGGATGCGTAAAATAAAATATTGGCTGTATTATCATAAAATAACGTTAAATTCTAATAAAAGCTCGTTCATGGCATATTCGATCACAAATTATAATAGACCACAATATGATAAGATTTACATTGACAATATAATGGAGAAAGAGGTGGGTTCCGTTAAGTATTTCCATTAAGTATTTAGGTATAATTATAACTGAGATGGGATAATCATGTAAGGAAACTAACTAAAAAGCTCCACAAATTCATATTCAAATTTTACCGATTAACACATTCGCTGCGTTCCTACAAGCTGCAGACTGTATCATGCGCGGAATATAGTATTTCCAACAATATGATATATTTTGCTGTTTTTGGTGTTATATACATTGATATTTTTATAATTTTCGAAAAAATATAAAAATATAAACATTTAGATATGGCCGCCAAATGGCGTCATCCGCACATTCTGAAGTATTTAAGGAATATGCGGATGCCGCCAAATGGCGTCACGTCATTTTGAAGTCATTCAGAAAATAAAACATGTTTTTCATTTCATATTTACTTGCATAGTCTACAATTTGACATTTAAAATATAAAAGAAACAAAAAACAAACTCCTAAAAATCATTAAAATAAAGTTAAAAAAATAAAAACAAATGTAGTAAAAAACGAGTAAAAAATTAACCTACATTTTACAAATGTTCATGGTAAAGTCTAAAACATAAATCTGGACATAATCCCGGTTTGTCAGAACAAACCTTACACTCCCACACAGTATCTTTTCTAATGTTTTGTTGAGAACACTGGCGGCATCTTTTCCTTTGTCTTCGTTTTCCAGCCTCATTTGTCTCTATTTTGCTAGGAACATGTTGGGATACTTTAGGATTGATATCTTCTCTGTGTAAAACATCAGGCAACAGGTTTTCAATAACTGCTAAACGATAATCATAAAGAGTCATCCTTTTACCGGAGTAGTTGCAATAAATTGTGTAAGAGTTGAATAACAGCAGTTGCAATACGTGGACACCAAGCTTTTTGTACCAGAATAATGTTTTCCTGAGGGAAGGATAGTAGGACATCATCTGATCTTGTCTGTCTACCCCCCCCCCCCCCCCATATTTTTATTATACTCCATGATTGGTAAAGGTTTTACTTTTATAGTTCCCCTTTTCGTAGTTTTCTCGACCATATCGTTCTGAAATTCTGTAGAGATATACGTAACGTCCCTTTTGTCTCTCCATTTTCCTACTAGTATGCCATCAGAATACATTGCCTTGGTTTCACCAGCTTTCATTTTTGCTCCCAAAACTTCCTTAGGACCACCTTTTCTGTCACTGCGTAATGTTCCTGTGCAATAAGTTTTATTATTTAACAAAGTTCTAGCCAACTCACAACTGTTATAATAGTTGTCCATAAAAAGGGAGTGACCTTTATTCAAGTAATCCTTCATTAGATGTAGAACAACTTTTTGGGCATGTCCTCGACCTCCCAATTCATCCAATTGGCCAGTATAAAGAGCAAAATTTAAAATTAGTCCATTTGGTTCTGTTAGCATGTACAATTTCAGGCCATACTTATGCCTCTTATTTGTAATGTACTGCCTGAAGATAAGTCGGCCCCTCCAAAGAACCATTGACTCATCGAGAGAGAGATTTTTTCTAGGGTAATACAGCTCTCGCATTTTGTCATTGAAATAATTTATAACTGGTCGTATCTTATATAAACGGTCACTGGGTTTCGGTTCATTTGGTTTCGGGTTTGTGACAAAATGAAGACACCTTAGAATTATTAAAAATCTATCTCGACTCATATGGTCAGAAAAACACTTCAAATTAAATAATCGGTGTGTTTTCCAGTAATCTTGCAGTTTATTTAATTTAATATTGCCCATATGGTAGATCAGTCCTATAAATTTCAATAATTCTGTTTTAGTTAAATCTTTCCATTCGGAAATTCTAGATCTTTCAGTTCCACCCGTCGACAAAAAAAGTTCTTCTGCATACTTATTGGTTTCCACTATTATGTTGTCAAGGAACTTATCATCAACAAAAAGTCTAAAATATTTGTATGGTTCTGAATTTGGTGGAAGATCGGCCAAAAATTGATTGTTTCCATCGAATTCAAAATTTTTCATATCGGTAGGATCATCTAGCCACAACTCAGTAACAGGGCAATTTAACTGTGTTTCACTTTCCTCAATCACATCTTCTAATATTGAACGATGAATAACTGTAAAATATATTGAAAGTAAACCTACTTGCCCAAACCTAAACAAAATCAAAACTCACGATTTTCCGTCTCCTCTTCACTCTCCGATATACTCTCATCAGATTCCGGATCAAACGTTTCATCTTCGTCGTTATCAGAGTCGTAAAGATATTGCTGTAACTCTTCTTCTGTAAGTTTTTTCGGATTCCGCACACTTAATCTAGGTTTTTTTGTCCCTGAAGGTCCGGCTGATTAATGTCTGCATTATCCATTTCAGATTCTTCCTATCTGCGGACGATTAACACAGCACGTGTATTTAACCTCTAAATATGTGCGGACGACACAGCGTGCACGCTCTCCTAACGCGGGCTGAGTACTGAAGCATAGTATGCTAAGGCGCTCATAACGCCAAATGGCGTCACCCGCAAGTGGTGGGGGCACGGTCTGACGCCAAATGGCGTCATCCGCAGTGAATGTGTTAAGGATGATTAAGAACAAGAAATGTTTAATTTTGGTATAAAAAGCTTTTGTTGAGTCTCTTATAAGATGTTCAAGAGAGAAGTAAGGAAGCTGCTGATTGACAATGCATTTTATAGTACTAGGGAATTCATTGATTTTTCTCATAAGTAATCTCAATTTGTTTATTGCTTGTGTAATTTTAATTATGTACTTTAACTGACTAACCATTTCAAACAATTATTGATCTAAGTGTACAAATGGTTTTTAACTGCCTTTGAGCTAACGTCGTCCTCAATTTGTTTGTTGCTTGTGTAATTTTAATTATGTATTTTAACTGACTGTTATAGTAACCATTTTAAACAATGGGGAACTTGAACAATTGTTTTTATTTCTTTAATATATTTGCCTATCTATAGAAAGAGCACATACCAAATATTAGCCCTCAAATCGCAATATTTAATTTGCAATAAATGATTAAAGTTGTGACCGCGAGCTATTCATTTGAAACGTGACGTCAAATAGCTTGATCGATCAGAAGGTAGTGGCAGGAATGACAGCTACACAGAATTAGAGAAGATGAGAATGGAAATTGAATGTTAAAAGTTAAAATAAACAGTTCGGCGACCTATTTACAGAGGGCTCTGATGTAGGTCTCGGTACGTGGGATTTCATTTGGTGTCAGAAACATGACACTTGCTGCTCAGGACAAAAAATTAGTACGCTTACGCATCTCGCAATGTAAATAACTATTTAATTCAGCACACACTTTTCAAACGTTATCAACAATATCAAGACAGACAGACAAGGATAGGACGTTCTCGTTTGGTCTTTCCAAACAAAGCTTGCGTGGTGCTGTAGTTTGTTTACATGTGCCGCCCATATTAGTTCATACATGGTGGTGGCGCCTCGAGCTACTTGACGTCACAACCAAGGAGGGCGCGTTACAAGAATGATTTAAATTATGCAGTTTTTAATTGCTTATATTTATTACATAGAAATAAAAAATGAGTTTTTTTGTGAACTGTGGTTTATTTAATGTCAATAAATTACGTTTGAAAGTCATGTTTTTCAAATTTAATTTTTGTGCAAGTTCCCCATTGATCTAAGTGTACAAATGTTTTTAACTGCCTTTGAGCTAACGTCGTCCTTGTTACTGTTGTCTTCATGTTTATTGGTGGTTTAATTTGTATGTAATCAGTTGACCGATATTGACATGTGGAAGTACTAGTGTTTGTATGTTACCATTAATAAAGAAATTGAATTGAATTGAAAAAAAATATGGAATAGTGGTGTGGGGTGGGTTGTATGACAATGCACTCAGAGATTTGAATGTGATACAAAATTACATAATTCGTATAATTTATTTCAAGAAGAAGACATATTCCGCGCAACTATTGTATGGTGAGGATGTGCCAAGTATCCATTTTGTTTATGTGTCAACAGTATCTTTTTCCATGCGAAAAAGTGGGTTATAAATATCACTTACATGGTTATGGGACAAGGTCCAGATTGGATAGCAGGCTACTGCTCCCTTTCTTTAAAAAGGTATTATCACAAAGATTTGTCAACTATTTGGTGCAAAAAACCGGGCCACCTAATATTTTTTCAAAATTGGTTGTATTTTTTTTTCAGTCTAAACCTGATTTTTAATTGATAAAGGACTTCCTATTCTTGTTTTAATAAACAATAACATAAATAAAGGAAAATATATTGTTGTTCATTTAAAACGGGGATACAAAAATGTATAGGTGGCCCGGTTCTTTTGCACCTGAGTGTATAATGAGCTGCCATTGAGTATAAATTATACAGGGTGTAACTTTCATAAGTACAGAAATTTTAAGTGCAGGTCGGGAAAAATGCGCTTGTTACGCCTATGCAATTAAAATTATTAAATAAAAGTGCATATTAACGTCAGAAATATTTTTTTAAAAAACGCTATTAAAACCCCTTTTTCCGACGCCACAGCCAGGGGTCCTTGACCTCGCCAGGACCAGCTGGAACTGAGGCCCGTTCCGGCGGATCCCCCCAATTCCCTCGTGCAGCATTGTCAGACGTATAGCTCTTTCACACTATTTCAGGAATAGTCTTTCAACTAATTTTTGAACAAATCTTTAATGGTTCTTTTAGCGAATAGCAGGCAAAAAACTAGGTACCTTTCGGATACCTGGATGATTTTCCTTGCGGGTGTCGTACTCCTTTCTTATGTTATCCAAAAATCATCTCGAAAATCACAAGAAGCATTATGTAACTAGTTGCCAGTTGAATCGCTTTTTTCCAAGGCTTTTTCGCAGCATTTGAAGAATATTGACGCAACCATGTATCATTTGGTGTATGTGGAGATTAAATAAATAAATAAATAATTTTTGGACCACTCCTTAATGGTTCTTTTATCGAATAGCTCGACGAATAGCATGAAAAAGCCTTCCTTTGAGATGCATCAATTATTTTTACTATTTTCTTGTGTTTAGATACTATCCAAAAATCTTCACAAAATCACATAAAGCACTAAGTGCCTAACTAGTGGCACTGTTTTTATACCATGGTCGCGTAGGTATAACACTTCGTAGTCTCTTTTTCACCGCACACTTAAAGCGGCGCGATTCCAAATATTAGGGATGTCTCGGTTTCCCTCAGCTGATTTATTCCAACGGGGTACTCGACTAGGTGGATTGTACAATTAGATCCAAACGCGTCTAATAAAACCCGAATTTTCGCGAACCCTTCAAGCTGCTTCTTTTATTTTCGCGCGTAATTGGGGTACCTAGTAGGAATCTATCTAGCACTGTTTTCATACGAAGGCCGCGAACGTTTAACACTGTATTTCTTAACAGAAATATGAAAAAATCACTTGTTATTTCAGTGCAAACTCGCAGCGGCAATTGCAACAGGTTTGGACATCACTGCTGGTTCAAAAAATGGCCAACGGGTCTGGAAAAATGTACAGAAGCAGGTTCACTTCCGACGACAGTTCGTAAAACAAAGCAAAGCAGCGGAATAATATCGGTTAGCACGACGCGACGTTTGCATACGTTTTGGAAACAGAATTATTATACCACAGAATAGCCACACGTAAGGCATTCTGTATAATAATAAATAGCTTGTTGAAGCTGGCGCTCCCAAAAATTACAGGGGGACGCGGATCATCATCAATCAGCTGTTTACATAATGGGACTGACGATCTTTGACTAGCGCGACGGCTGAGGCGGTACGGAGACGGGAGACGGCGTGCGCACAAGCTTTCTCCCATACCTGTCCTCGGCCAGTATTCGGTGTTGCCGTTTATGCCGACATGTCCCCAAACTGACTCAAAGACCCTTAAATTCGATTTTTGATTTTCGCGGATTTATACGGGGTTCCATTCGTTATAAGTTTATCTACCATCTCGTATAATCATTACACACAAAAACGGGTAAATACATGTAAAAATCCACTACACAATTATATTTATACGCAATTAAATTACTAAATCTGGTAAATTTTCACCACACTTGGCAACATAGTAGCGCCGCCCCGAGAGAAGTAGGAGCCGCGAGCCGAGATTGGCTAATATCACGCACAAGTTATGAGTAGTGGGGATCACCTGTGGCGTCGATGTTTCAGTGGGTGGCCGGCGCCCAACGCCCGTGCCCCGCTGTAATTTAGTAAGTCGGCCGCGCGGCCTGGAATTGGAGCAAAATCGAGTGAATCAGTGAATTCATTCGTAATTGCGCGATTCGGCGCGGCGTCGTTTTTGTGGTGTGCAAAGGCGACACAAAAAGTGTTTTAAGTTTTTAGTGTTGTGGTAGGTGATAATAGTGATAAAAGATGGCATTTTACATTTTATTCCAATGCAGAAATGGTAGATATGATGAGAGCATATTTTTTGTCAGGAGAGGTAGCAATGGCCGCGCAAAGAATGTATCGTGAAGAATTTCCACATAGGAATACTCCGAATGCGCGAACTTTTTTTTAGAAATTTGCAATATTTAATAATAATAATTTGTATTTTAAAACAATACTATATTCAGTTGATTGCAGATCAGAAATTTATTATCCCAAGGAGTCCCAAGAGGTGGCTAATTATTAGGATAAAAAAATTGCGGGCTGAAAATCAGTTGTAAAGTAGGTAGGTAGATAGATACTCCACAAAACACTTGTCAAACAATTATGAGTGTGAAATCAGCAACGAGTTTTCTAGCAATGACTTCTACCAGCAGTAATTTTCAAAGGTACCTAGGACACCTAGGTACGTACCTAATTCTGCAAGCAGATTTATTCCACTGTGACATGCGGCAACGTCGTGGTATTCCCCCTTCCTAATCTAACGTTATTCCCCTCCATCTCCTAGGGAGAGGTTAGACCTCCCCTCTAAGCGCTTCTAGCGAGGATCCAGCGGCATCCATTGAGCACGGATAAAGATTGATTTGCCCCATTTTCTAAACATCGAGTAATTTTTTTTTTCATTTTTCGGTTTTATGAACATCCCCGATTACGTGATTAAAATTTCTGCACCTATCAAAGATACACCCTGTATATATGTAGTGAAGTTTTTGTTTCTAGATTTAGCAAATTATATTGTCTTCCCACTGCACATACAGGTTTTGCAAACCTAGGTGCAGTTATAAGGTAGTAGCATCAAACAGATTTTGTTCGGTCCTAGATTCTCATGGCCTCTCGCAGCTTGTTAATAAACCAACTCGAAGTATGCTTGACTCTTTCTCCTTATTGGATTTAATTATTGTATCAAATGTTGACAATGTAAATTGCGTAGATGTCTTTCTGGCGGATGAAATGTCTGATCATGATTTGACTCTCTGTAGAATAAAATTTAAAAGGAAACCCAAAGAAGTACCTTACAAAATTATCAGGATTTTAAAAAATGTTAATTATGTACAGTTTAAACGTGACCTAAATACCATAAATTTTAAGGAAATCTTTATTAATTCTGATATCAACGGTAAAGTCAATTTGCTGACGGAATATATAACGTCGCTATTTTACCAGCATGCTCCTTTGCGGCAAATTAAGATTACAAAAAAATATGCTCCTTGGCTTACCAACAATCTAAAAATGATGATATCAACAAAAAATAAAGCGCAAGCACAGTGGAGAAAAACTTAGCAAGAAACTGATTATAGGTATTACAAAATGCTTAGAAATTATGTCAATGCGGCTACTTTGAGAGAGAAGTGAGCCTTTCATGAACACCTTTTCGGAAATGGAGACACAAACTCCGTTTAGCGCAATTTCAACACATTAACAAACAGATCAAAAAAATCATATCAGCTACCTGCAAGTTCCCAAAATGGATGTTGACCCTAAGATCTCTAATTTCTACTCTGCTGGTAAATTAACACATGTGTGCAAGATTGCAGTTTTAAATTTACTGAAGTTTCCGAAAATCAAATCCAAAATATTTTATACAATATTAAATCCAACGCATTGGGATCTGACTCCTTAAATATAAAGATGATCCTACTTTGCTGTCCACATATAATACCTTATGTAACACATATAATAAACTACTGTCTTGAAAATAACACTTTTCCAGATACCTGGAAAAAAGCTTTGGTTTTACCTATTCCGAAAACCTCTGCACCAAAGGAATATAAGGACTTAGACCAATAAGTATATTGCCAATTTTTTCGAAGGTGTTGGAACGAGTTGCAGATATACAACTACGTGATCATGTTGATAAATTCGGTATCCTTCCCTCCACGCAGTCTGGTTTTCGAAAGAATCATAGTTGCGAGACAGCCCTCTTGAATGTAACTGATGATATCTTGGCCGGTATTGACTCAAAGAAAATTACAGCACTAATACTACTCGATTTCTCAAAAGCGTTCGACATCATTAACCATTCCTTGTTAATTCACATTTTACAGTATATAGGTGTTAGTCATAATTCCATAAATTTGTTTGTTAATTATTTTCACAATCGAGAGCAAATCGTTAAAATAAATGAAAATTTATCAACACCTTTGACAGTCTCGAGAGGAGTACCACAGGGGCCCCCTCTTGTATACTCTTGATACCTTTAACTTCCGCAATTATATAAAAACGTCTAGTATACATTTTTACGCCGACGATACACAAATATACCATTCGGTTTCCGTGAGTCAAACTGACGCGGAAGTTGGGCTTATAAATGACGACTTAGAAGTAATTATGGAGATATCAAAAAAACATTGTCTATGCATCAACGCCAAAAAGACTAAATTATTAATATTTGGCTCAAAAAATATAACCACTGCTCTTACACCGCAGCTTGGTATTGTGGTGGATCAGCAACCTATACCTGTGACTGACTCCGCTAGAAATCTCGGTGTGATAATGGAGGATTCATTTCGGTTTCGGCAACATACAGGGTGTCTCATTTTGATCTGAAACACCCCTGTAAAATTTAAACTGGCTTACGGATTTTAACAATTTTTTTTTTGTATACAGGGCCCTCCTAGACGTACTTATCAAACACTTTTCAATGACCATACGATTATTCCAGGGCCGGATTAAAAATTTTTTTTTACCCAAATTTTCGAGTTAAAGTATCAGCGATTTTTTTATCGGAAATCTGATAACGTGGCGTTAATCAGCGCCCTTGAAAACCCTCAGATTCCAAATTTCAAGAAATTATTCCCACAAATTATACTTTTTACACTGCATCACAATTGCAAAAAATCAAAATTTCAATTTGAGTTCAGCTATTAAGGTGGCTATGGAAACAAGTGAAAATGGTAAAAAGAGGTCCACAGGGGACAATAGTAATAAACCTGATCGGAAACTGTACTCGGTTTCTCTTTTCAGTATTGCTGTATAGTACAAATTTTATGCCATTTGAGACGCAAGAGAGCTCGCTACCGTCGCAGGCAGTCATGCAAGTGCAAACACTTTGAGAAACTTTAATTTTTACTTTTTTTTGTACAAATAATAAAGTATAAGATTATAGACTACAAAGCACGTATTTGAAGAATGTACTTAAAAGCAGCAATATTTTAACCGGCAGAAATGTATTGACGAATCGATTAGAAATTCCATTTCATACCCACTAAATTATTTGTAACACCTAAATTATTTTAGCAACATCAACCCCTGAATAACATTTGTTGTAAAAATGCATAAACTGACATTTCTGCAAGCCATTGTTTTTCCACGGCTGCCTGCAATGGCAGCGAGCTCTCTTGCATCTCAAATGGCATAAAATTTTTACTGTACAGCAATAATGAAAAGAGAAACCGAGTACAGTTTCCGATCAGGTTTATTACCATTGTCCCCTGTGGACCTCTTTTTACCATTTTCACTTGTTTCCATAGCCACCTTAATAGCTGAACTCAAATTGAAATTTTGATTTTTTGCAATTGTGATGCAGTGTAAAAAGTATAATTCGTGGGAATAATTTCATGAAATTTGGAATCTGGGGGTTTTCAGGGGCGCTGATTAACGCCACGTTATCAGATTTCCGATAAAAAAATCGCTGATACCTTAACTCGAAATTTTGGGTAAAAAAAAAATTAAATCCGGCCCTGGAATAATCATATGGTCATTGAAAAGTGTTTGATAAGTGCGTCTAGGAGGACCCTGTATATAAAAAAAAATTCGTTAAAATCCGTAAGCCAGTTCAAATTTTACAGGGGTGTTCCAGATCAAAATGAGATACCCTGTATAAATGGTCTCCTCCGTCTCGGCTACGCCAATGTAAAAGTAATTTACGCAAACAGGCATAACCTTTCTCCATCTCACAAAAAAATATTGTGCGAATCTCTCGTCCTAGTTTGGATGCTTACGACAAAAAAAAATCGAACTCTCCAGAACTCGTGTCTGAGACTAATTTTTGGGATTAGAAAACATGACCGAGGCTGGGTGGCTGTCAATGAATAACTGTAGGTTACTTCACTCGGCATGTATTTTCCATAAAATTTTGATAGAAAAATGCCCTTCATGCCTCTAAAATAAAATATCTTTCCGTCATAATGTGCACACCATCAACAATAGACATAATTTGGAAATATTTAAGCGATCCTTCTCGTATCAACTAACCAGAGTCTATAACTCTATTTCTAATGATCTAAAACATAAATCATTGCCCCGTTTTAAAAGTCTATACAAGAATGAACTAATGTCAAGTCAGACTTCGTTTCTTGAACAATAAATTTCGGTGAAATGTTATTTTTGTGTTGTTTTTTATTTTGGCATAATGGGCATTACTCGAGGCAGTGTAGGTATTTCTGCTACTATTACGTATTTTGATGCTACTGATTGGCATTTTATATATACATATTTTTTCTTTATTTTTTATTCCTTTATTAAATAGATAGATTTAAGTCAAGGTATTGTATGTATATATATATATATATATATATATATATATATATATATTGTTTTTTTTGCTTAAGATGAAAAACAAGTACGGGTTTTTTTTACCTCGAAACTTGATCTTCGGCCTTTCCAGTCTATATTATTGCCAAATCAATCAGACTGCAATAATCAACAAATTGCAGAAAAAATATTCAAGGGACTGAAAGTCCAGATTAACAAAGCTGACATATTGGACAGCTTTAGGCTAAAGAAAGAAGGGGATGGACCCATTCTCGTTAAGCTAAGCAATCAATATTTGAGAAACGAAGTGCTAAGAACCATCAAACAATTAAAAGGAATCACACTTGCAAAGTGTGGATTAACGGGAAACGACAGAAAAATATATATTAATGAAGACCTACCAATAAACAAACGTAACCTATTTAAGAAAGAGATTTTAAGGCAGAAAAAGGATTCAAAGCAGCATTTTGTATGAATGGTTTGATCTACCTGAAAAAGAATGACACTGACGCACTTATAAAAATTAGAACGGAAGAGGATGTGTACAGTTTATAGAAATATCATCTTATAAAAAGCCCTAAGTAATTCTCATTGTTAAATTCAATGACATAAATAATATCCTTGATAACTACAAGGCCTGTCAAACTACGATATGTGATAATTTGTCAAACATTACCAGTATTAATGGTGATAACTTTAGCATAATACATGTAAACATAAGAAGCATTTATAAAAACTGATGAATTTATGGTGTTCTTAGAATCTACAGAGGTACAATTTGACATTATAGTCATGTCAGAAACCCACAATATACTTAATTTGAATGATTTTAATATACAAGGGTACAATGTATACTTTAATACTAGCACCCTGAACAGATGTGATGGTTGTGCAATATTTGCCAAAAAAGAACTTTGTTTTGACTATGTACTGTTAGTGGAAAATACACTTAAAATCGCTAAAATCTCAATACAGAAAAACAACAAAATCATAGAAATTTTTGCAACATACAGATGCTTTTCAACAAGCAAAGAGGAATTCTTGGATAATTTAAACAACATTTGGCGAAGAACTGTATTTGACAATAATCGAGTATATATTTTCACCGGTGATATAAACATTGACTTACTTTCAAGTGAACAAATAGTGACTAATAATTATCAAACAACAATGCAAAGTTATGGGTTTACAAGCATGATAAACAAAGCTACAAGAACAGAAGGCGACGCAGGGAGCTGCCTGGACCACTTTTTTGTAAGATGCCGAGTTAACGTTCTTTGTGAAATATCTGCTATAATACTGGAACATAAGCTCACGGATCATGATCCTATCCTGCTGACTATACCATTGAAACCCAAAACTCAAACAACTGTTACTAATAAACGAAATTTTTATCAAATAATAAATCATGATAAACTTAAAAAATTAATGGAGGAAGTAGGATGGGATGATGTTCTTCAGTACTGGGCAAGTGATATGTGTACAAATTTATTTATAGATAAACTTAATAATATGATATCTGATTGCACTAAAACTAAATTAATAACTAGTAAAAAAAGACGAATAAAACCATGGATCACTGGTGGTTTGTTAGTATCAATTAGAACTAGAGATAAACTAAAAAAACAATGTACATTAAACAGAAACAACCAAATTTTGCTTGATAAGTATAAAGATTATCGACACTTGCTTTCTATAATAATAAAAAAAACAAAATACTTGTACTACAGAGAACTTGCACACAAAAATGCAAATAATCAAAAGAATCTCTGGGATGTTATTAAGGAGGCCACAAATGAACGGGGAAATAAATCAGAAATAACCAGTATTTTAGACGGAGATAACATAGAATTAACTGATCCAAAAAGAATTGCCGATGAATTTAATGACTTCTTTATAAACGTGGGTAAACAACTAGCAGACAAAATTCAAGGTAACACTATAATTAGACCAAATGCGGGGGAGAGAGCAACTGATTCGTTTCTATTAAACCCTATATCTGAGGGAGAGATTATTAAACAAATACAAAGCTTAAAGGAGGGAGTAAAGGGTGGGGAAGACCGCATATGCTCAAGTTTAATAAAAAAATACAAAGAATATTTAATAACGCCACTAAATCATATAATTAATGTAATCTTTAATACAGGTACCTTTCCCCAAAAATTGAAAACCACAGTAATTATTCCACTATATAAACAGGGAGACAGAAAATGAACAAACAACTATAGGCCAATAGCCCTAACCAGCACGGTTAGCAAAGTGATTGAGAAATGCTTTAAATGTAAATTACTAAACTTCCTAGAAAAGAATAAAATTTTAAATGATAACCAATTTGCTTTTCGCGAGGGTTTAAGCACTGAGAATGCACTCTGTAAGGTTACTGAGAAAATACTGAAAAACTTAGATCAAGGCAAGAAGGTCATAGCCGTCCTTCTAGACTTACAGAAGGCATTTGATACTGTGCCACATCATATCCTACTTAGAGTTTTGGACATTGTTGGACTCAGAGGAATTCCTAGAAACATTATAGAATCTTACTTATCGCACAGAAAACAAAGTGTAAATGTCTCTGGGAAAGAAAGTACCATACAGGAGGTGGGTATTGGTTTGCCGCAGGGCACAGTACTTTCTCCGGTGCTTTTTAACCTGTATATTAACGGAATATTCTCTGTATTGAAGGATGAAAATATATATTGCTTTGCGGATGATGCTGGGGTGATAATCTGTGGAAACGACTGGGATTCGGCCAAGCAAATGGCGGAATTAGCTTTAATAAAAATCAAGGAGTGGTTGGATAATTCTTTACTCTCACTTAATATAAATAAAACCCAATTTGTTGCATTCTCCTTGTCATCACGTTCTTTGCCTGCTTTTCAAACTCTCATAATGCATGATACGCAGTGTCAACCAAATAATAGGACATGCAACTGTAGTCGTGTAATAGAACGAAAAACTAGTATAAAATATCTAGGGGTTATTCTAGATGAAACCTTTACATGGAAAGAACATGTTCAATATGTTACTAACAAAATTAGGAAATTAATATTTAAATTTTATGAACTAAGACATGTCCTAACACTAAATACTCTAAAAGCAGTCTACTTTGCTCTTATTGAATCAATTATCAACTATGGAATAATAGTATGGGGAAATGCAGGCTCAACTATTTTGCAAAAATTACAAATAGCACAAAAATGGGTAATTAAAGTTATGCTTTTTAAAAATAAAAGGTATCC
This sequence comes from Pseudeuparius sepicola, assembly GCA_963920635.1. Classification (NCBI taxonomy): domain Eukaryota; kingdom Metazoa; phylum Arthropoda; class Insecta; order Coleoptera; family Anthribidae; genus Pseudeuparius; species Pseudeuparius sepicola. The sequence continues at coordinate 40,559,495 of OY987303.1, read as the reverse complement.
TACAGAGCTAGTTTATAAAGAAAGTCAACTATTCACACCATATCAACTGTATATAAAATCCATAATTAGGTTTATGTTAAAATACAATTATTATAAAGTAGATGTAAGCCATGGTCTAAATACAAGATTTGCAACAATAAACAATGTTGTACTGCAAAACCCACGACATAATATATGTCAAAATCATATTTACTGTACAGGTCCAAAAATTTATAATATGTTGCCTCCGAACATTAAAACAAAACCATATTATAAAGTTAAAAATGAAATTAATAGGTGGATATTTGATAATAATATAGTTATAAGCTATGTCACATAATTAACATTTTAGCATTGTAAAACACTTTCAATCCTTCAATTGAGTATCACAACAATCACTCAAAACCTCATAATTACTGTTATAATATAGACAATAGCACACACACAATATTATAAATATCATTGTGTGCTAAAATTTTAGCAATAGTGAGAAATGTAATAAAAAATATAAATTTATTATATTTGTGTTTTTGTGTTTATCCTGTATACTGGAATAAAGACCTATTATTATTATTATCGACTTAGCCAAAAGGCATTCGCACTCCCTCTCTGGGGAACATTCACTCAGATCCCGGGTATCCCGGATACCATAAGGATCTGGCTCGGATGAGACTCTTGCCATGTTATCGGGCCTTAGGTGACATTGATGTTGTTGGACGTTCCTGCACTCCCCATGAATTTCCTGACGGTTCGGGCTGTCGCAAGTAGTACCGCTTTCTGCAGGGACTTGTAAAGATTATCAGTTAGACCCAGCTCTTTGATGTTTCTCAGCAAACTTTTTGGTATGACACCAGTTGTTGACACGATTATTGGAATCGTCTGAACGTTGTCCATTTCCCATTGCCTTCTAATTCGTTCTTCTAAGTCTCTGTACTTCACGATCTTCTCGACTTGCTTCACACGCAGGTTGTTGTTGTTCGGGATGGCCACATCAATCAGAGTTGTCTTCCTAGAAATTTTATCAACTATTATAAGGTCCGGTCTGTTATGGGCAACTCGTTGATCTGTCAGAACTGTACGATCCCAATACATCTTGTAGTTGCTGTTCTCAAGAACAGGCTCCGGTGTGTACCTGTAATATGGGACCCTCTCTGCCTGCACAAGCAGCAGTTTTTCCGCCAGTTCCTGGTGCAAGATCTTGGCAACCGAATCGTGTCGTTCCTTATATTCCGTTGATGCGAACATCTGACATCCTCCTGTTATGTGCTGGATTGTTTCTGAAGTTGGGCACCCGTATCTGCATCTGTCATCCACTACCGATGCATCTCCTACAATGAATTTTAGGTAGTTGCGAGTTGGTATAACCTGATCTTGTATGGTCAGTAAGAAGCCTTCCGTCTCGGGGAACATTCGTCCCGAGGTCAGCCAATAGTTCGACGCTAACTTGTCGACATGTTCCTAGTTAACCTCATTAGGATGCCTCCCGTGCAGCGGCTTCCCCAACCACCTCTGTAGTTTATCGTTGTCGGTTCGGTGGTGATTTTGACGCTCGTGTTCCGTCAGACGTAGCGGTGTTGAGACGTCTGCTCCGCATATAGCTTTATGTAGTGTGGAGCTGTTGGCCTGTCTCTGGAAATAATTACGCAGATTTATTATTTGTTGGTCCAATTGCTTGCTAAGGTCTGCCAATCATCTTGATCCTAGTTGACGTGGCAGAGTACTTCTTTCTACGGCGCTACGGGGATGATGTTTATGGGCGGTACTTGGCAGGGTTATCCGAATTCCGCTGGTCTTTTGGTAACAAGTAGGTGGCACCCTGTGTAAGAAACAATGGCATTTTCAGAGGATCGAGCAAGACTTCATTAATTAAGGTAGTTATTTGTTCATGCGTGCACCACAACTTCTTAATCCAATAATTTTGGAGATGATCTGGACCTGGTGTGTATTATTATTATTATTATTATTATATCGACTTAGCCAAAAGGCATTCGCACTCCCTCTACGGGCAACATTCGCTCAGATCCCCGGTATCCCGGATACCATAAGGATCTGGCTCGGACGAGACCCTTGCCATGTTATTGGGCCTTAGGTGACATTGATGGTGTTGGACGCTCCTGCATTCCCCATGAATTTTTCGGGCTGTCGCAAGTAGTACTGCTTTCTGCATGGACCTGTAAAGATTTTCAGTTATACCCAGCTCTTTGATGTTTCTCAGCAAACTTTTTGGTATAACACCAGTTGTTGACACGATGATTGGAACCGTCTTAACGTTCTCCATTTCCCATTGCCTTCTAATTCGTTCTTCTAAGTCTCTGTACTTCGCGATCTTCTCGACATGCTTCACATGCAGGTTGTTGTTGTTCGGGATGGCCACATCAATCAGAGTTGTCTTCCTAGAAATTTTATCAACTATTATAAGGTCCGGTCTGTTATGGGCAACTCGTTGATCTGTCAGAACTGTACGATCCCAGTAATCTTGTAGTTGCTGTTCTCAAGAACAGGCTCCGGTGTGTAGCTGTAATAGGGGACCCTCTCTGCCTGCACAAGCAGCAGTTTTTCCGCCAGTTCCTGGTACAAGATCTTGGCAACCGAATCGTGTCGTTCCTTATATTCCGTTGATGCGAACATCTGACATCCTCCTGTTATGTGCTGGATTGTTTCTGAAGTTGGGCACCCGTATCTGCATCTGTCATCCACTACCGATGCATCTCCTACAATGAATTTTAGGTAGTTGCGAGTTGGTATAACCTGATCTTGTATGGTCAGTAAGAAGCCTTCCGTCTCGGGGAACATTCTTTCCGAGGTCAGCCAGTAGTTCGACGCTAACTTGTCGACATGTTCCTGGTTGACCTCATTAGGATGCCTCCCGTGCAGCGGCTTCTCCAACCACCTCTGTAGTGTATTGTTGTCGGTTCGGTGGTGATTTTGATGCTCGTGTTCCGTCAGACGTAGCGGTGTTGAGACGTCTGCTCCGCATATAGCTTTATGTAGTGTGGAGCTGTTGGCCTGTCTCTGGAAATAATTACGCAGATTTAATATTTGTTTCCTGCTGTTAAGATCAGTTCGCACTACTTGTCTTAATCTCTTGATGAATTCATTTGTTAAATCGGTCTTCATTGTTCGATGGTCTATCCTTTGAGCTTGTTTCATCCCGAGATACTTGTATGTATCTGCCATGCTCATTGATTCGATCTCCTGGCCGTCCTGCATCTCGTGTGCGCCTTGTTCGAGCTTTCCCCGGAAAATGTTAAGGGTGTGGCACTTGTCCAGTCCAAACTGCATTCCGATGTCCCTGGAGAACTCCTCTACAATTTTAAGCATTTGCGTTAGTTGGTTTTTGGTTGCGGCCATCAGTTTTAAATCATCCATACAGTGTGTCCCACGATTAGCGAATTTATAGGTGTAAATGATAAAAAAATTTCGAGTTGAAAATTGAGCTTCTGGGGTTCCACCCTGCTTAGTTTGAAACTAATTTTTGATATAATTTTACTTTCAAAAAATCAAGTACGCCTTGGAAATTCTGAAAATATCGATTTTGTACACTAGTAAAGTGCCCCCTCTGTAGCTTTTAAGACAAAATATTATTAAAGAAAGTTGTTCAGAATGAAAAACTGAGTATCTGTGCAAAATTTCAAAATCCTAGGCCTCCTTTGATTTTTGTCCCTTTTTTTATTGGAAAAATGGGAAAGTGACATTTTGGTAAAAGATATTTAAAAATATTATTAAAGAAAGTTGTTTAGAATTGAAAATTGTGCATTAAAATAACTTTGTGACAGTAACTCTACCTACACAGACAATATCAAAACCAAGCACACCTAATGATAAAATAACAGTAAAAAAATTAATGTAGCCGATTATTACTAAATTTAGCATACGTACACAATTTTCAATTCTGAACAACTTTCTTTAATAATATTTTGTAATATCTTTTACCAAAACGTCACTTTTTCCCACTTTTCCAATAAAAAAGGGACAAAAATCAAAGGAGGCCTAGGATTTTGAAATTTTGCACAGATACTCAATTATTCATTCTGAACAACTTTCTTTAATAACATTTTGTCGTAAAAGCTACAGAGGGGGCACTTTACTAGCGTACAAAATCGGTATTTTCAAAATTTCCAAGGCTTACTTGATTTTTCGTAAGTAAAATTATGTCAAAAATTAGTTTCAAACTAAGCAGGGCAGAACCCCAGAGGCTCAATTTTCAACTCGATTTTTTTTTTGTCATTTACACCTATAAATTCGCTAATCCTGGGACACACTGTATATAATATAGCAGGTGATTCAACTTGATCGCCTCTGCGTTGTTGTTTTTGATAGCGAAGCCGTATTTCTTAGAGTTCAACCAATGTGATAGGGGGTTCATCGCCATGCAGAACCACAGTGGCCTGAGTGAATCTCCTTGGAAAATCCCTCTTCGGATATTGATTGTGTCGGTCTTGATGTTACTGCTTGCAGTTCTGAGTTGTATCTTAGTGCGCCAGGTTGTCATAACGTGTTCTAAAAAGGAAACTGTATAATGATCTATTTTATACAGCTTTAAGATACCTGTGAGCCAGTCGTGAGGTACGGACTCAAAGGCTTTTTTGTAGTCCACATAAGCCATGTAGAGGTTTCATTGCTTGGAATGAGCCTGGTTGCAGATGACAGAGTCTATGATGAGTTGCTCTTTGCATCCCATTGCGCCCTTCGAGCAGCCCTTCTGCTGCATTGCAATGATGTTGTTCCGCTCGCAGTGAGCATATATTCGCTGAGTAAGGCAAGACGTGATTATCTTGTACAGCGTAGGCAAGCAGGTTATTGGGCGGTACTTGGCAGGGTTATCCGTATTCCGCTGGTCTTTTGGTAACAAGTAGGTTGCACCCTGTGTAAGAAACAATGGCATTTTCGGAGGATCGAGCAAGACTTCATTAATTAAGGTAGTTAGTTGTTCATGCGTGCACCACAACTTCTTAATCCAATAATTTTGGAGATGATCTGGACCTGGTGCCTTCCAGTTGTGGGAATTCTTGATGACATTGGAGACCTCATCGGTTGTGAATTGCTCGTGTTGCATCTGGCTATAGTTCCGGCCCATCTCGCGTTCTTCACTGATCCAGCTTGCACTGACATTGCATGGACCTGGTGTGGCAAGTTGATTTCTCCAGAAACATCAACCTGTTCTCTGCTAGGGCAACTCGTATTTGTGGCATCGGCGCTAGAATTCAAAGCACGGTAAAAACCTTTTTCTGATCGTTTAAAGAGTTTGTTGTCTTGTTTCCTGTTGTTACTATCCATATATCTTCTCAGACGCCCTGCGAAAACAGAAAGTTTTTGTTTTAATGTGTCAAGACATTGTTGAGCAGTGATGTTCGCGGGGTCATGCCGAGAATGCATTTGGGTGTGGCTCATTATTGCCTGCACTGCCCTCTGAATCTTTCTAGTTCTAACTCCTCTAATATATTCCGTTACTTGTCCTATGTCTTTACGGAGACTCTCGATCTTCCGATTTAGTCGCATCTCCCATTGAGCCATTCGTGGTTCTGGTCTTGCACGATTTAACCCTTGGGCCGTCCGGATCTTGGCTCCCATTGCAGTGATGATTGCCGTTGCGGCACAGTAGATCAACATGTGCATATGTTCTAATGTTGGTGTCACTGAAACATAGTTAGGCAAAATTCTGGTGTTCATAATATCGAGCATGATTGCAAGCTTCCTGGAAGAATTCAATCTTGGTAGCGGTGGTCTGCTCAGTGGGTCTGTGCCTTCGTATCGCAAAACTGCCCTTCTCAGCTGTGTGTCTAGGCATTCAAAGCATTCTTCGTTAACTGATTCCTGATTCTCAGTTGTTCGTTCTGTCGTTTCGGCTTCTTGTTGTGGTCCAGGCACTTGAATTTCCCCGTTGTTGTTGTCTATGTCTATGTGTTCGCCATGGATCTCTAGCTCAACTTCCCGTTTGATGGCGTTAAGTCGCGTTTCTGGGATTCGGTTATTTCTTAGAATAGTTCGATACTGATCTGACACTCTTTGTTCAGACACTTGCATGTGTGGAAACTCCCTGCAGAACTCAGCATGTAGTTGTTGTCGGTAGCCGATCATCTCTTGTCCTAAGTTTGTCACCCTTTAAAAAATACGCATAATCGATTCATTCATGGACCCAGTCCATTTCATGCGTCGTCGTTGTAATCCCGCCTGTGTGAACGCTGCCTGAAGTTCCCGCGCAGCACCTTCGATGGGTGGAAACCTAGTTCTCGTTTGGCTCCCCTGTTGTTGATGTTCATGTTGTTGGGCTGTAGCTGTTTGTGCAACAGGGGCCCGCTTCATCAGCGCCCTGTCACCGACATCCCGCTCGCTGTCATGCCCAGCGCCGGCTCCAGACATGCCCTGGCGATCACCAGGCAGCGGCTCTACGACAATTTAACTATTAATCTCCATTCCATGAGTTTCTCCCGTAACGTGGGAGTGACGGCCCTCGGTCGCCTTTTACGACTCACGGAGCCACAGTAGGAGTATTCTAACCCGCTACCCACACGGGCCAACTAGGATAACGCGGGATCGCTACACCCGAGGATCTGCCCCTCTCACCGGCCAGACCCCTCCTTGCGTTAACTGGAAAACACGGGGTCGTTACATCCGAAGATCCGCCCCTCTCACAGGCTAGACCCATCCCTGTGTAAACGGGAGTCGCGGGATTGTCACACCCGAGGATCAGCCCCCGTCACCGGCTAGACCCCTCCCCGCGCAACTGGAGATCGCGGGATTGTCACACCCGTAGGTCTGCCCCTGTTAAAAGGCCAAGCCTCTCCATGCGTAACTGGGAATCGCGGGATCGTCACACCCGTGAATCTACCCCTCTCACAGGCCAGACCCATCCCTGCGTATTAGACCCATCCCTTATTATTATTATATCGACTTAGCCAAAAGGCATTCGCACTCCCTCTCTGGGGAACATTCACTCAGATCCCGGGTATTCCCGGATACCATAAGGATCTGGCTCGGACGAGACCCTTGCCATGTTATCGGGCCTTAGGTGACATTGATGTTGTTGGACGCTCCTGCACTCCCCATGAATTTCCTGACGGTTCGGGCCGTCGCAAGTAGTACCGCTTTCTGCATGGACCTGTAAAGATTATCAGTTAGACCCAGCTCTTTGATGTTTCTCAGCAAACTTTTTGGTATGACACCAGTTGTTGACACGATGATTGGAATCGTCTGAACGTTGTCCATTTCCCATTGCCTTCTAATTCGTTCTTCTAAGTCTCTGTACTTCGCGATCTTCTCGACTTGCTTCACACGCAGGTTGTTGTTGTTCGGGATGGCCACATCAATCAGAGTTGTCTTCCTAGAAATTTTATCAACTATTATAAGGTCCGGTCTGTTATGGGCAACTCGTTGTCAGAACTGTACGATCCCAGTACATCTTGTAGTTGCTGTTCTCAAGAACAGGCTCCAGTGTGTAGCTGTAATATGGGATCCTCTCTGCCTGCACAAGCAGAAGTTTTTCCGCCAGTTCCTGGTGCAAGATCTTGGCAACCAAATCGTGTCGTTCCTTATATTCCGTTGATGCGAACATCTGACATCCTCCTGTTATGTGCTGGATTGTTTCTGAAGTTGGGCACCCGTATCTGCATCTGTCATCCACTACCGATGTATCTCCTACAATGAATTTTAGGTAGTTGCGAGTTGGTATAACCTGATCTTGTATGGCCAGTAGGAAGCCTTCCGTCTCGGGGAACATTCGTCCCGAGGTCAGCCAATAGTTCGACGCTAACTTGTCGACATGTTCCTGGTTAACCTCATTAGGATGCCTCCCGTGCAGCGGCTTCCCCAACCACCTCCGTAGTTTATCGTTGTCAGTTCGGTGGTGATTTTGACGCTCGTGTTCCGTCAGACGTAGCGGTGTTGAGACGTCTGCTCCGCCTATAGCCCTATGTAGTGTGGAGCTATTGGCCTGCCTGTAGAAATAATTACGCAGATTTAATATTTGTTGGTCCAATTGCTTGCTGAGATCTGCCAATCCTCTTCCTCCTAGTTGACGTGGCAGAGTTGTTCTTTCTACGGCGCTACGGGGATGATGTTTATGAGCTTTTGTCAGTAGTGTCCTAACTTTTCGTTGCAGGTTGTTGATGTCCGTGTTGGTCCAATTCACGATTCCGAACGAATAGCTGAGTACAGAGCACGCATACGTGTTCAGGGCCTTAAACAAATTCCTGCTGTTAAGATCAGTTCGCACTACTTGTCTTACTCTCTTGATGAATTCATTCGTTAAATCAGTCTTCATTGTTTGATGGTCTATCCTTTGAGCTTGTTTCATCCCGAGATACTTGTATGTATCTCCCATGCTCATTGCTTCGATCTCCTGGCCGTCCTGCATCTCGTGTGCGCTTTGTTCGAGCTTTCCCCAGATGATATTAAGGGTGCGGCACTTGTCCAGTCCAACCAGCATTCCGATGTCCCTGGAGAACTCCTCTACAATTTTAAGCATTTGCGTTAGTTGGTTTTTGGTTGCGGCGATCAGTTTTAAATCATCGATATATAATAGGTGATTCAACTTGATCGCTTCTGCGTTGTTGCTTTTGATAGCGAAGCCATATTTTGTAGAGTTCAACCGATGTGATAGAGGGTTCATCGCCGTGCAGAACCACAGTGGACTGAGTGAATCTCCTTGGAAAATCCCTCTTCGGATGTTGATTGTGTCGGTCTCGATGTTACTGTTTGCGGTTCTGAGTTGTATCTTAGTGCGCCAGGTTGTCATAACGTGTTCTAAAAAGGAAACTGTATGATGATCTATTGTATACAGCTTTAAGATACCTGTGAGCCAGTCGTGAGGTACGGACTCAAAGGCTTTTTTGTAGTCCACATAAGCCATGTGGAGGTTTCGTTGCTTGGAATGAGCCTGGTTGCAGATGACAGAGTCTATGATGAGTTGCTCTTTGCATCCCATTGCGCCCTTCGAGCAGCCCTTCTGCTGCATTGCCATGATGTTGTTCCACTCGCAGTGAGCATATATTCGCTGCGTAAGGCAAGATGTGATTATCTTGTACAGCGTAGGCAAGCAGGTTATTGGGCGGTACTTGGCAGGGTTATCCGTATTCCGCTGGTCTTTTGGTAACAGGTAGGTTGCACCCTGTGTAAGAAACAATGGCATTTTCAGAGGATCGAGCAAGACTTCATTAATTAAGGTAGTTAGTTGTTCATGCGTGCACCACAACTTCTTAATCCAATAATTTTGGAGATGATCTGGACCTGGTGCCTTCCAGTTGTGGGAATTCTTGATGGCATCGGAGACCTCAGCGGTTGTGAATTGCTCGTGTTGCATCTGGCTATAGTTCCGGCCCATCTCGCGTTCTTCGCTGATCCAGCTTGCACTGACATTGTATGGACCTGGTGTGGCAAGTTGATTTCTCCAGAAACCGTCGACCTGTTCTCTGCTAGGGTAACTCGCATTTGTGGCATCGGCGCTAGAATTAAAAGCACAGTAGAAACCCTTTTCTGATCGTTCAAAGAGTTTGTTGTCTCGTTTCCTGTTGTTAGTAGCCTTGTATCTCCTCAGACGCCCTGCGAAAACAGAAAGTTTTTGTTTTAATGTGTCAAGCCATTGTTGAGCAGTGATGTTCGCGGGGTCATGCCGAGAATGCATTTGGGTGTGGCTCATTATTGCCTGCACCGCCCTCTGGATCCTTCTAGTTCTAACTCCTCTGATATATTCCGTCACCTGTCCTATGTCTTTACGGAGACTCTCGATCTTCCGATTTAGTCGCATTTCCCATTGAGCCATTCGTGGTTCTGGTCTTGCACGATTCAACTCTTGGGCCGTTCGGATCTTGGCACCCATTACAGTGGTGACTGCCGTTGTGCATACGTTCTAATGTTGGTGTCACTGAAACATAGTTTGGTAAAATTCTTGTGTTCATAAGATCGAGCACGATCGCAAGTTTCCTGAAAGAATTTAATCTTGGTAGCGGTGGCCTGCTCAGTGGGTCTGTGCCTTCGTATCGCAATACTGCCTGTCTCATATGTGTGTTTAAGCCTTCAAAATGTTCTTCGTTAACCGATTCCAGACTCTCGGTTGTTGGTTCTACCGTTTCGGCTTCTAGTTGTTGTCCAGGCTCTTGAAGTTCCCCATTGTTGTTGTTGTCATCTATGTCTATTATTATTATTATTATTATTATTATTTAGCCCTTTCTCGGTATTTCTTGTAACCTATCTTACTTGTAAATAAATAAATTAAATAAATCTAGGGAAAAACTATGCCTGCAATTGAACAAATTAGTAATGCTGAATGAAAGATGATAAAGTTAAACAGAAAAAAGCTTTTTCCAGTTATTTGTACAATAATGTTTTGTGGCACGCAAGACTTAGGTACCATTACGTAGTACAACTAATAGTAACTTCGTCGAGGAGGTTAATTTCAATACAGGATTTTCCATTCTTGCCAATGAGAGTGCTGACATAGCCGATATACAGGGTGTCCAACATTAAAACTGTACAAATCCGTAACACCTTCATTTTTGGAGATAATCGCCTAAACTTTTGTTTGTTTGAAAGGCCTTCAAAAACCGCTTCTTTTGTCCTTCCTGCCATTTTCAAAATGCAAATCCAGGGCCGGCTGCGATTTTTTTATACCCCTGATTTTCACGAAAACCATTTAGCGATTTTTTTATTTAAAATCTGACCCGACAGCGCTAATCAGAACACCCAAAAACCCCCATATACCAAATTTGAACAAAAAATATACCGGGAGTGTGCCATGGAATCCCTTCACAACAGTTGAACGGTCAACAAGACCACTCAAAATGTTGGTGTGAAAATATTTACTACAAAAATATACAGGGTATTTTTCTCTGAGCCATCTCAAAATTATGACATTTTATGAAACTTATAAGGATCAAGAGTGCTCTGGAATCATTGAAGAAATATTGATCAACACAAAAGTAATGTATTTCTTTACAAAATGCCAACTAACAAATAAAAACAATTTAAATTATTGGACCTTTCTCAACAAAGTCACTGTCTAAGATGATACATTTTCTGTGAGTTTCCTGTTGTGGCACACCAGCCACCTTAACTGATATGGACTTACTGACTGGCAGGCTTCTGTATTTTTTAGATTTAGTTCGTTTATAGTGTGTGGAGCGGTTTTGATATACTCTATTTTTGACCCGCATAAAGTTCCAAAAATTTAGTAATTTGAGATAGCACAGAAAAGAACACTCTGTAATTTTGTATTGGAGCTTTGCACACCAACACCTTGAGTGGTCCTATTGACTATTCAACTGTTTTGAGGGGATTCCATGGCACACTTTACTTGGCAGATGTCTTTAAAATTCCTATTTTGCTCAACTTTGACACCCTGCAGAATGGAACTCCCTGTATATTTTTTATTCAAATTTGGTATATAAGGGTTTTGGGATGTTCTGATTAACGCTGTGGGGTAAGATTTTAAATAAAAAAATCGTTAAACGGTTTCGTGAAAATTGAGGGTATAAAAAAATCGCAGCCGGCCCTGGATTACCATTTTGAAAATGGCAGGAAGGTCAAAAGAAGCGGCTTTTGAAGTCCTTTCAAACAAAAAAAAGTTTAGGTGATTATATCCAAAAATGAAGATTTTACGGATTTGTAGTTTTAAAGTTGGACACCCGTAGAACAACTTTCCCTTGGCGTGTAAGAGATAAATTTTTGGGATTTTGTGAGCTAATGACTTTAACTGCAGATGGAATTGCTACTACCATTTTAAGTTATTGCAGAAAATAATTTAAACATGGAAAAGCTGGTTGGTTTGGGACTTGATGGCTGTTCGACTATGGCAGGACATGAAAACAGCGCACAAAAAATAATTAGGGATAAGTATCCAAAAGTTTTTCCATTGAACTACGCATAAATTAAATCTAGTTATTAGCGACTTCAATAAAATAAAAGACATTCAAAACATGGCTGCAACAAATTAAGAAATTATCAATTTTTTTCCGAGCTAGCCCATTTTTTCCGAAACTCGTTGGTCAGCTAAATACAAATCCATAAGAATTTTTGCTTCAAACTTTGTAAAAATCACGAACACACTTGAGACATTAGCATTTATTATGGCTGTAAATGTGCAAACAAGAAGCAAATCCAATCAACTTTAAACATGTCTATCAATTCCAAAAATTATTATTTGTTTGTTTATTAGCAAAAAAATATTCAAGTAAATTTGAACCAATTTGTTACAAGACATTTGGACAAACTTCTTCAATGGTTTAGATCACATAGAAATGATCCTGATAAGTATTTCACTGAAATATATAACAAAAGTCTTGCTTTGGTCAATACATTTACAAGCCCAAAGAGCTAATTATATATCCAATTGACCCAGAAGAATACTACAGAGTATTCATTTTTATCACATAATATAGATTCTGTGATACAGTCCATTTCGATACGATCCTCTGAAGATGCCAGGACAGTTTTTTTACTATCAGAAATATGACCTTGAAAACATCACAGAATAAATTGAAACGTGGGTAGAACTGTGAAAACAAAAAAGTTTGACAAAAACCTAGTTTCAAGATGTTCTCGTCAAAGATGTATATAAAAATGTATATAAAAAAGCTATACATATTTTTTTCGCATTACTACTAACCAGCGTCACAATTGAATGATCATTTAGCATATTACGACGTGTTAAAACATGGTTACGAGCAAGCATATCGGAAGATAGGTTGTCTGGGTTGTGCTTGTTAAGTGTACACAGGCAAAACGTATTCAAGAATAAAGACAGTTTTGTAAACAATGTTATAGATTTGGTCAAGACCGTAGGAGGTTATAATTTTTATTTAATAAATAGCTTCTTGTATATGCATTTTTAAAATTAAATTTGTATAAGTTACGAACTTAAACTTTGTAACGAAGTTCGTTCTTTTTTTTATTAGAAAGAAGGTAGTTTTAATTTTTTTCTGCAAACATTTTAATTTCAACGAAATCTTATCTTCCCTATTTCCGAGTTATTTTATATATGTATATACAAGCTATTTTTGGTGTAAAGATGATGGTGGCACAACATTTCCTACAGGGTGAAAAAATTAATTTTTAGCGCGGGGGGTAGATTTCACCCTCTAGGACGGCGCGTAAGGGAATCAACTATGATCTCTGTAAACCTCTGGGTACAAGCTATTTTTGGTGTAAAGATGATGGTGGCACAAAATTTCCTACAGGGTGAAATAATTAATTTTTAGCACGTGGGGTAGATTTCACCCTCTAGGACAGTGCGTAAGAGAATCACACTATGATCTCTGTAAACCTCTGGGTACAAGCTATTTTTGGTGTAAAGATGATGGTGGCACAACATTTCCTACAGGGTGAAATAATTAATTTTTAGCACGTGGGGTAGATTTCACCCTCTAGGACGGCGCGTAAGGGAATCTTACTATGATCCCTGTAAATCTCTAATTACAAGCTATTTGTTGTGCAAAAAAACGATGGTGGCACAAAAATTTTTACCTTTTGAAATACCTAATTAATTTTATCGCTTTGGGTGAATTAAATTAATTATTTTTTAATGACGGTTTTGGTATTGATTTTAGCTGCCCGTGCCTAAAATAATTGGCTGCTAACTTTACATCAAGGGCAGCTGTTTAGCTGCCAAAATATTGACTGTTCAAAAAGGGCTGCTAACTTCACACCTAGATCAGCCATTTTAGAGAAATGGCTGCTGAAAAATTGGCTGCCAGAAAATGGCTGCTAACTTTACACCAGTAGTTGGCAGCGTTGCCAACCGTATGATAATTATCGTATTTGTATGAATTTTCAGCCCTTCGTACGATGTACGATTGTAAACGTACTATTGTACGCTTTTGTACGATAATTTGAAGCGTGTACGATTTTTCTAAAATATTTAGACCAGTGGTCAAAGCGCCTCTTTCATACCGCTGGCGCGGCAAAAAATTGCGATGACAAAAATGAAATACGACCCTGGCACCCCTGACTTGTCAGTTGGTTAGAACAAAATTAGCAATTGTGTCAATTCTGGGGTCCCGCTATTCGGCGACACAACTACTTTACAACATCCAATTCCAAGTTTACTTCAAGTTGAAAACAACTGTCACGTGTTACGGGATCATGCATAGGCATGACTACATGTTTTGCAACTTTTGCTATTATTTTATTCAAAGTTCTGTTACTTTCAAGTTTGTCTTTTGTTGCCATCTTAATAAAAAAACGATAAAACAAAGCAATTATAACAAAAATACAGGGTGTCCAACTTTAAAACTGTACAAATCCGTAAAATCTTCATTTTTGGAGATAATCACCTAAACTTTTTTTTGTTTGAAAGGCCTTCAAAAACCGCTTCTTTTGACCTTCCTGCCATTTTCAAAATACAAATCCAGGGCCGGCTGCGATTTTTTGATACACCTGATTTTCACGAAAACCATTTAGCGATTTTTTTATTTAAAATCTGACCACACAGCGTTAATCAGAACACCCCAAAACCCCCATATACCAAATTTGAACAAAAAGTATACAGGGAGTTCCATTCTGGGTGTCAAAGTTGAGCAAAATAGGAATTTTAAAGACATCTGACGAGTCAAGTGTGCCATAGAATCTCTTCAAAACAGTTGCATGGTCAACGGGACCACTCAAAATGTTGGTGTGAAAAGATTTACTACAAAAATATACCAGGTATTTTCCTCTGAGCCATCTCAAAATTCTGAATTTTTATTAAACTTTATACTGGTCAGGAGTGCTCTGGAATAATTGAAAAAATATTAATAAACACAAAAGTAATTCATTTCTTTACAAAACACCAACCAAGAAATAAAAACAATTTAAATTATTGGACCTTTCTCAACAAAGCCACTGTCTAAGATGATACATTTTCTGTGCGTTTCCTGTTGTGGCACATCAGCCACATTAACTGATATGAACTTACTGACTGGCAGGCTTCTGTATTTTTTAGATTTAGTTCGTTTATAGTATGTGGAGCGGTTTTGATATACTCGATTTTTGACCCGTATAAAGTTCCAAAAATTCAGTAGGTAATTTGAGATGGCACAGATAAGTACACTCTGTATATTTTGTATTGGACCTTTTCACACCAACATTTCGAGTGGTCCTGTTGACCATGCAACTGTTTTGAAGGGATTCCATGGCAGACTTGACTCCCCAAATGTCTTTAAAATTCCTATTTTGCTTACTTTTGACACCCTACAGAATGGACCTCCCTGTAAATTTTTTGTTCAAATTTGTTATATGGGTGTTTTGGGGTGTTCTGATTAACACTGTGGGGTCAGATCAGTGGCGTAACTGCAGAAGAGTAGGCCCGTGTTCGAAATTTCAAGTGGGCCCCTGTGATTTTTTATGTTTGAAAGTGCTGTAACAATGACAAACATTGTACAGGATGTCCCATTTTCGATAATTTTTGCAGGTTATATTTATATTTTGAAATTCTTACCTCCTAGAAGAAAACCGTGTACGCCACTGAATTCTACGTGAAAAAATCTACAAGGGTCGATTTTTTAACATTTCAACAAGTTAGCTTATAACGGATATAGGGGGGTGCCTGAAAATGGCAAATTTTAAAAACCACCTTGTATTTGAAAAAGTAAGGAGGCCGGCTGAAAATTCTGTATACGGGCCTTTCTTTTTATGGAAAAGTAGGTCAGTGTTCCGAAAACAGCAACTCCCTATTTCTAAAAATAACCGCGATAGCTCGCAAAAGTATCGAAAATGGGACTCCCTGTAGGTACATAGAGAATAATCCAACTTAAACTTTGTATTGACCAACAGTAAAAATTATGCGCATTGCTCACTGGACGCCCCAGGCATACTGCGAGAACACAAAAACTGAAGATAAAATTTCGAACAAGGGTTTTTAAATGGGACATACCAAGGTCCAATTATTATGACCGAAAATTTGCTTTTTTGATGTTTGGAAACAATTGATAGTCAGAAATTATTTAAGGGTATGTTAGGGTGTCTTGTGCACCCTTAAACTTAATAATAATAATTCTCACCCTCACAATACTCCAAACTAGGAGTACCCCAGAAGCAATTGAATGCTTGTGCGGGGGAGGGGGCAATTACTATTATTTTGTCTTCGTTGTCATTTGCGCGGTAGGCCTGGGCCTGGGGCGTCGTGTAACCGATTAGAGATTCTGAGTCGTCCTGCGTAAAGAGTAAAGTACCCTTATTTTTTAAAATATGGTAAAGTTACTTACAAAAGTTATTTGGAATCAAAGGTGGATGTTAGATTTAAAGTCACAGCCACCTAGTAAAAAAAAAGAAATTTAACTTTTTTTTTATTTTTTCGACCACCCTGTGTATTACAAAAAATCAAAACACCGCAAGCGCAACTTATCATCGGATAACACATGAATTTGCTACTATAAACTATAATTTTGTTCGATTAGCAGCTAGAAATTTAAATTAATCGAAATCAGAGTTTAAAAATAGGAAGTGGCTATTTATACGTCCGACGGATACAAACGTCAGTACCTATACGTCTTGCGCTCTCATTGGTGGATTGAGTCACGTGTCACATAACCTTATTTCTACCGTCCGATGCATGATGAATCGGCTTGTTTACTAATAAGTCGATTGGATGATGTCCGAGATTATTCAGACCTATCTTGTCTCATTTTATATTGCGTATGCCCTACTTTTTTCGCGATGGGCGCTGCGGAATGAAAAATGAAGTTGTAATTATTTACAATGATGTAACCCACCCCCGATGGCGCCGAATGTCGGGGGTAGCCAAAATTTCAAGAAAATCGGGGGTGGGTTACACCATTGGAAATGATTACCACTTCTTTTTTCATACGGCAGCGTGCATCGTTGCTGACTGCCACAATATGGTGCGAATGCCCCCTTCTTTTTTCATATGGCAGCGTCTATCCCCCAAAAAGGAGCAGTGCATACGCTCCTTATTGCAAAAATGCACTTCCTACGTATATAAATAAGTTTAATTCGGCTTGGGACATGTACGGAGTTAAATGCACGTCCAAAGAAGTCACGTGACTCAGCCCGCCAATGAGAGCGCAAGACGTATACTGACGTTTGTATCCGTCGGACGTATAAATAGCCACTTCCTTAAAAATATAAAATTTTTGTGTCCAACTTTCTGCCAGTCACTGTATATGAGATTCTGCAACAAGTCTGCGCGCGATACTACCTATGCAGGAAACTCGACTGAGGGAAGAGCCGGCCCGGCATTAAACTCGCAGATCAAGAGGAGAATAGGTCACATCGCGATCACGTGGTGTCCAATGTTTTGATTCACTGCCTCTGTTGTTATAATAAGTTCAAAATGTGGCAATGCGCCATCTATTGGCAACCCTTGTACCAAGTATATGTTATACTATGTCATTCTGTCAATATAAAGCAGTGAGTCTGTGCTGAACACTCGGCGTGTGCGTGTGCTTTATTATTACATCCCGATCCCGATAACAGGTTATGGGCCCAGGGCGCCCAGATAACTTTTTTTTTCTCGCGCCAAATTGATGTAAAAGCAGAATACGTTTATCGAGTGCACAAGGATGGCTTCGAGCTATTTAGTAAGCGTTCCTAAGTTAAAAGGACGAGAAAACTATGATGATTGGGCGTTTGCGGCCGAAAACTTCTTGGTTCTAGAAGGTCTAGTGAAGTATATTCAAGAAGCCGAGAATAACGCGAGTACCAATGAATCGTCGGAAGAAGATAAAAAGGCGAAAGCTAAGTTAATCTTGACGATTGATCCATCCCTATATGTTCATATCAAAGAAGCCAAAACGTCCAGGGATTTATGGATGAAACTGAAGTCGATGTTCGACGATTCAGGTTTTACCCGAAGAATCAGCTTGCTGAGAATATTAATATCTACACGTTTAGAAGATTGCGACTCGATGGTGTCATATGTCAATCAGATAGTAGAGACAGGACAAAGATTGCGAGGTACCGGCTTCAAAATCGATGATGAGTGGATAGGTTCATTGTTATTAGCAGGTTTGCCAGAAAAATACATGCCTATGATTATGGCAATCGAACACTCGGGAATATCGATCACCACAGATTCCATAAAAACAAAGTTGTTGGACATGGAAAGTGACAATGTCGGTAAAGCAGGAAGCGCCTTCTACGTCAGAAACAGTCAGAAGTCACGTCGTCATTTTGGAACAGTTGGTAACAATGCTTCGAGCTCCGGGACAAATGACAGTAAGACTGACAGCAACAAAAAGGAGGTTAAGTGCTACAGATGTAAACAAATCGGACATTTCAAGAATAAATGCCCATTATCTTTAAATGAAAAGAAACCAGAAAAGACGGGTCATGCTTTTAGTGCAGTGTTCATAAATGGCAATTTTCGAAAATCCGATTGGTATGTTGACTCAGGGGCCAGCGCACACTATACTCCAGATCAAGGTTCAATGATGAACGTCACTGATGAATTTGAAACTCGGGAAATCAGGGCAGCGAATGATAAGGTACTTCCCGTTACATGCAAAGGCGAAGTGTTCATAAATACAGTTGTTGGAGACAGAATTTTTGATGTAACAGTTCAAGACGCCTTATGTGTTCCAGAGTTAACAACAAATCTATTGTCAGTCAGTTGTTTAATAAAAAATGGTAATAAGGTTAAATTCAAAGAAAACTGTTGTGAGATCTATGACAAGCATAAGGAGTTGATTGGTATGGCAGACTTAATCAATGGTGTATACCGATTAAACATTGATTCGTCAGAGAAATGTTTTTTAGCAATATCAGCACAAACTTGGCATCGAAGGTTTGGGCACATAAACAGCTCAGATTTGAATAAAATGAGGAATGGTGCAGTGCAAGGTTTAGCCTGTAATGACAGGATAGATATCAAAAAAGAGAACTGCATTGTCTGTTGTCAAGGCAAACAAGCAAGGCTATGCTTTAACTCAAAGGGAACAAGATCTGACAAACTGTTAAATGTAATACACGGGGACGTGTGTGGGCCAATGGAAACCATGTCGATTGGTGGATCAAAATATTTTCTAATTCTCGAAGATGACTACTCTCGCATGTGTTTTGTTTATTTTCTGAAAACCAAGGGTGAGGTATTTGATTGTTTTAAAACCTTCAAAAACATGGTTGAAAACCAAACGAACACAAAAATAAAGATTTTTAGATCAGACAATGGAGGAGAGTTTACCAGTCGTGAATTTGAAAGGTATTTAGAAGCAAATGGGATTATCCATCAAACAACAAACTCCTACACTCCAGAACAGAATGGAATGTCTGAAAGGCTCAATCGTACAATATTAGAAAAAGCAAAATGTCTTCTATTTGATGCAAAATTAGACAAATTCTTTTGGGCAGAAGCTGTGAATACAGCAGTGTATCTGCGAAATAGATCAATAGCAAGTGGGCTAGACAACAGAACACCTTATGAGTTATGGACTGGTAAAAAGCCTGAAGTTAGCCACCTAAGAATATTTGGAAGCGCAGTTATGGTGCATGTACCCAAAGAAAAACGCTTAAAATGGGACAAGAAGGCACATAAGCAGATTCTAGTAGGCTATGCAGAAAACACGAAAGGTTACCGAGTCTACGATCCAACAACAAAACATGTTTCGACAAGTAGAGATGTCGTAGTAATGGAGAATGACAACATGATTCCAGAGAAAACTGATGAGACAGCAGTTTCAGTGGGGGACAGTCGAGGGGGCAATGTCGAGGCATCAGTCGAGGAGGAGGTCTTGGATGTACAGGATCGATCGATGGAAAGCTTGATACAGGCTGAAGGACATAACGAAGATAGTTGTGACGGTTCAGATAATGACTACGTTCCTGAAACAACTGTAGAAACATCTGAAACAGTAAGAAGATCTCAGAGGCAGCCAAAACCAAAGAATTTCGAAGATTACATGTCCTACATGTGTACCGAGGTTAGTGATTTGTGTAGTGATCCAGTGACTGTTGCAGACGCTTTATCACGACCAGATAAAGCACTATGGAAACAAGCCATGATTGAAGAAATACAATCCTTTGAAGAAAACAACGCATGGGGGCTTGTGAATGTTCCAGAAAGCGGATGTGTTGTTGAGTGTAAGTGGATATTCAAGAGAAAAAGTGATCATGAAGACAATGTTAGATTTAGAGCAAGGTTAGTAGCGAAAGGTTTCTCACAAAAGCATGGTGTCGATTTTGACGAAACCTTCTCTCCAGTAGTTAGACACTCGACTCTAAGATTGTTAATTGCTTTATCAGTAAAATTAGGTTTGGATATTTTGCATTTAGATGTAATTACAGCCTTTTTAAATGGTCATTTAGAGGATAATGTATACATGAAACAACCTGAAGGTTTTATCGTTTCTGGTCAAGAAAACAAAGTTCTAAAACTAAAACGAGCAATATACGGACTAAAACAGTCTTCACGTGTTTGGTATAAACGGGTTGAAACGGTTTTGATTAGTTTAATGTACAAAAAATCAGAAAATGAACCGTGTGTTTTCTTCAAATGTCAAAGTGATTCTATCACAATAATTGCATTATATGTTGATGATTTCTTTATTTTTTCAAATAATGAAAATGAAACGAACTCTTTAAAACATGAATTAAGTTCGAAGTTTAAAATCAAAGATTTAGGTCCAGCGAAACAATGTTTGGGAATGAGAATAAATATTGATAAAAATAAAAATATAATAACCTTGGACCAAGAACGATATATTGAACAATTGTTAAAAGAATTCAATATGATAAACTGTAAAGCTGTGACTACACCTATGGAAACTAATGTAAATCTCACTAAAAGTGAAAATTGTGATACTCAGTTTCCTTATCAACAATTAATAGGTAAGTTAATGTATCTTTCGGTTTTGACGAGGCCTGATATCTCATATAGTGTTAGCTTTCTTAGTCAGTTTAATAACAGTTATGACGAAACACACTGGAAATGTGCGAAAAGAATTATGAGGTATTTGCAGGGTACTAAATCCCATTTTTTAATGTTCAAAAAGGATGATATAGAGTTAGAAGGTTTTGTTGATGCCGATTGGGCAGCTGATTTATCTGACAGAAGGTCATATACAGGTTTTTGTTTTAAACTATCTGGCTCTGTAATATCATGGGAAAGTACAAAGCAAAAGACAGTTGCTTTGTCAAGTACAGAGGCCGAATATATGGCAATAGCAGAAGCTACCAAAGAAGCTCTTTATTTAAGAAGATTGTTAGCAGAATTAACAAGAGGTTCGTTAAGTTGTATAAAGCTTTACAATGACAATCAAAGCGCACAGAAACTGTCTTGTAATCCTATGTTTCACAAACGTTCAAAACATATAGATATAAGACATCATTTTTTAAGAGAAGTTGTGGCTAATAAGCAAATTAAGCTTAAGTATTTATCAACTAATGAGATGCCAGCTGATATCTTAACTAAGAGTTTTGTGTGCGATTAAGCATTGTAAACTAATGACTAGTTTAGGTATTGTAAAGTAAACTGCACTTTTTGAACTAGTGGGGGTGTTATAATAAGTTCAAAATGTGGCAATGCGCCATCTATTGGCAACCCTTGTACCAAGTATATGTTATACTATGTCATTCTGTCAATATAAAGCAGTGAGTCTGTGCTGAACACTCGGCGTGTGCGTGTGCTTTATTATTACATCCCGATCCCGATAACATCTGTAACTTGGATATAGCATAGTGTTGCTGACAGTTTTATATATAACACTAGTATTACTAAGCACATAGCACACCGCAAAATATATATTTTTCTAAAAATATTTTACCAAATTTATCTCTATTAAAATTGAACGTAATTTTAGAATGGCCCATATGCATAAATAAATGCAAATATGTATCTAAAAACGTCAAATGAACATACCTATTTTTTTTTAAGTTCTAGACACAAAACATACCTCGTACACAAAAGTAAGAGATTCCATTCTGAAGAGTTTCGTCCAGTGTATTGTCCATCGTAAGAAAGTTTTGTTGGTGTCTTCGCGGATTGCTTACAATATTTGCAAAATCAGGTTGCCGAGCATTTGCCTAAAACAGAACCCAGAATGTTAAATGACTTTGTGGTCTAAAAATATAGATTTTTATATTTAGAACCTCCATGTGTTTAAGACAATAATACATAATGTTATGTATTATGTACTTACTATATTGTTAGACACATTTCTTGGCGTCTCTTGATCCCTTGAAGTGCTGGGATTGGTATTGTTGCGATATCTGATTTTTGGAACAGTGCCCGTATACTGTTTGTTAGTTTTCCTGCGATCTCCAGACATAACGATCTATGTGTTTTCTTCTATTTTTTTGTCATATTAACTCCATCAAGCCATCAAGTGAGCCATCAAGTATTTACCAAACCCCTAACCTTATTTGTTTGTTTGTTTGTTTTATTCGTCTTGTTAGTGGATTCGGCAGCTAAAGACCATTATCCATACTCGTCCCACAAAAATCTAGGTGTATTTTGTGATTTAAAGCACAAAAATATTAGTTGAGGAGCATAATGCATATTTACCTACTTCGTGTTTTTTTTTGTGAAGGAAAGTTGCGACTATAAATATTAATATGTGGAATCTCCTCTTTATTGTATGTTACGTAATGGCGCAGTACCGGGTGTTTACCTTCGACTTTTGCCGTATGGTTTTTATGACGTCATAAATCCAATATGGCCTCTATACAAGATATTTATTCTTTCCAATCAAGAATAATTCCTTCCAGAGGGCTCATAGGCAAAATGTGCATAGAATATTTTCTATCCTGTATGAGCAGATGAACAAATTTAGATCTTATCAATATTTCCATATCTTCTACCGTTTAAGAGTAATGATCTATTATTATATGTACAGTGCCCGCCAAAAAGTCTGCACCATATGGGAAAAATTTTTAGTAAATATAGTAAAATTATTTTAAGAAGTCCTTACTGGGACTGTCAAATGGTAATTTCGCCATCCTAAGTTGGCATTAATGCAGCAGAAAAAGCAACCGGGTCATAAGCCCAGGTCAGTAACGCGCCCATTTGCACAATGAATAACTACTAATTACACGAACAAGAACAACATAGATAACGGTAAAACTCATGAAACGTATAATACCCGCGAATATTTTCACTGACCAAAGTTTGAACCCTTTTGAACGATCCGGAAAACCTTCACTGTCACTTTCACAACACCGAAACAAAATTTGCCTGAGTCCGCCCCATAGACGCTGGCGCAAGTGGCTGATTTTAACAAAATACCAAAATGAAAGTGTTTCCATGACGTTTGAAATTATTATTAAAATGAGTTGTAGTCATAGTTATTTCTATTTGTAGAGGTATAATCGTGATTGGCAATAGGGTTTTTATTTTATTATGTTCTTTTTTCATATCACTTGGGTAACTTTTCACATCATAAATCAATGAGTGACGTCATTAACTGGTTGAGACACATATACCATTGTTATACCCATAGTTAACAGAAAATTTCTAGGGATTTTGTGGAGACTGTCATCTGACAAAATCGGGACTTCTTACAGTAATCGGGGTATAACTTATTGAAAATTTGTTTACGGCATCAGGTTTTGCTTGCTCTAGAACCAAAATTGACATAATCAAATGTTGTGACGTAGTCTTTTTTATATGTCAAATTTGACATTAATGAAAAAAATATCCGAAAATGGGCTTATTTAACCGAATTTCGAAAAAGTCATAAGAAAAATATGTTCCTTTCGCAATTTTATACCCCTATGCAAAATTTCAAGAGCCTACTACGATTTTCATATTTTGACCTTTGTTGGATATTATTGGACATAATATTTTAATTTTTCTAGATATTTCTGATCAGAGCAGCATGACATAAATATTTGTGTTTTTACAACCATTTACTATAGAAAGAAGTTTGTAAATCCAATTTATGTGTTTATCTGTAAAATTGAGATCAGTTTTGCACCAAGCGTGCTTCTTCAACAAGCCCTCATTTTAATTTTTTTGTAAAAAAAGGAAAAGAAGGATATTTAGACCGTAAACTAAGTATCGTGCAGTATGTATTCAGTCAATGAGTGTTTTAAATTACATAGGATCGACTTTTATGGGTTAACAAAAATACGGAAAAGGGCAACAAAGGGCAAAATATGAAAATCGTAGTAGGCTCTTGAAATTTTGCACAGGGGTATAAAATTCCGAAAGAAACATATTTTTCTTATGACTTTTTTCGAAATTCGGTTAAATAAGCCCATTTTTCGGATATTTTTTCATTAATGTCAAATTTGACATATAAAAAAGACTACGTCACAACATTTGATTATGTCAATTTTGGTTCTAGAGCAAGCAAAACCTGATGCCGTAAACAAATTTTCCGTAAGTTATTTACTAAAAATGTTTCCCATATGGTGCAGACTTTTTGGCGGGCACTGTATAATATGTCACCACAGACCTATATAGCTTCGCTACAGACTGTGCCGCGCCGTATATTTTTAGGCGAACCCAAAAGGATGCCAAGTCCCTGCCATAGAGGTCGCTGAGTTCTACTCTTTCCGCTCGTCGTTGCCAAATCTCGTTAATCCGGCCCATTTTAGGGATAAAATACATCGGCCACTATCCATACAAATACAAGCAGACATAGGCGTGCACAAGGGGGGGCCAGGGGGGCCTTGCCCCCCCCCCTAATACCCATGAGGTCTAGGCTATAATGCTATATCTACCTATGTAAAACTTGTAAACCATTTATCACCAATTAATGCACTTGCGACGCCACTGATTTCTACAGGAAGATTTTGTGCTTGCGGCAGATTTCTGTTACGCCGTAAGTTTAAATCATCGGCAAAAGATGGCACTCGACCCTCGACTCGGCATTCGTCGGTGGGGATGAGAGTCCAAGTGTCTCACTCACTTAATCCGTTGACTAGGTTAGGTGCTAGCTTAGATATTTGTTTTTGTGATTTTCTGTGTTTAGTACGAGCAGGTTGCAATGGATATTAGAAACTTTTTTAACGTTAAATCAAAGCAAACCACAACCACATCAACTTCCGCAAGTAGTAGTACTACAAGTGGCAGCAGACAAGTTGACGTTGAAGTTGAAAGTAGTAATTGGTTGTTAGATTTTATTTGTTAGGATATGTCAGTGCCGCATTAGGTTAGGTGAATTACGAAAGTGAGGAGATATGTGCGATCTTGGAAAATATCAGATCTAGAGGAGACCTTAAAAATGGCAAAATTATTTTATTCACAACCATATTGCTAATAGGACACTAATTACTGATTCTCAAAAAAAATGCTATAATAGGCGATATTTGGCGGCATTTTTTTAAATCACAAAAAGTACAGTAGATTTAACTGTACCAAATTTATTCCTGTGATGTTTATAGATACTCACAAAAGTTAATGTTTGTGTTGTATATTAGTGTTTTTGGTTACATTCTTGTTTATTTTTGTTATTTTAAAGAATATTTATATTTATTTTTGTTATTTTTATGTACACATTTTTATTTAATGGTACCTTTTATTTATCTTTATCTTGTGCCCCCCCTAATACAAAAGTCTGCGCACGCCTATGCAAGCAGATGTATTATGTATATAAATAATATAGGCACAGACTTGTATCAAAGATCATATCATGATCTTTGCTTGTATATGGCTTAGCGAAGCAGGTCTGTGTTTATAGTCAAAAAGAGGCAAGGAAGATGGAATTATAGGTAAGGATTGTTGAGATTCGTGTATACTTAAAATTGCGGGAAAACTACACCCTGAAAAACAATAACTTCACTGTTTCTGGTCTCAGGAGTAAAAAAACTGCCTGACGAAAAACTATCCCTTCCCACCCCCGAAATGTTTTTGGTCGGATCCTCACCATTTTCATCCAGAACGTTCAAAATTTACCCAGACGCACCAATCAGCGGTTGAAAAAATTTACCTGACAAAAATACCCCCTGCACCCCTTTAGGAAAAAAAATGATAACTCCATTGTTTCTAGTCCGATTTTCGCCGTTTTCACAAGTACGTTCAAAAGAGTCTCAGAAGTATAAAAAACTGTAGGACAAAAAACTACCCCTTCCAACCACCGAAGTTGTTTTTGGTCGAATCTTCGTTCAAAATTGACCCATACGCACCAATCTGCGGTTGAAAAAATTTACCTGACAAAACTACCCCCCAACTAGCACTATTACGTTGCAACAACGTTTCAAATTCCGACCAAACGTTGGGACCCGACGTCGTGTTTACCTCGATATAACCCTAGTTTGCACCAAAATGGAGAACAAAATTCGAGCCGTCGCGACGTTGCCGACCGACTTTTGGTACATTATCTCAATATGACCTATCACCAAAAAAAAGGGGTATGAAGTTTGGGTCGCCATGACGAGGCGCAATAACTTTTGGTGCAAATTTTTGTTACAAATCCTACTTTTTCACGACGCGACGTCGGGATTTCAGAGAGAGTTTGCAACGAAATAATTCCCACAAACGCAAAAGCAATATGGATATAACTTATAGGAAGGAATCCTACCTAGGTACAGGCTTTGTAACAACATGAACGGATAACCCCTGTACTTAACGAGTTGCCCATAACAGACCGGACCTTATAATAGTTGATAAAATTTCTAGGAAGACAACTCTGATTGATGTGGCCATCCCGAACAACAACAACCTGCGTGTGAAGCAAGTCGAGAAGATCGCGAAGTACAGAGACTTAGAAGAACGAATTAGAAGGCAATGGGAAATGGAAAACGTCAAGACGATTCCAATTATCGTGTCAACAACTGGTGTTATACCAAAAAGTTTGCTGAGAAACATAAAAGAGCTGGGTCTAACTGATAGTCTTTACAGGTCCATGCAGAAAGCGGTACTACTTGCGACAGCCCGAACCGTCAGGAAATTCATGGGGAGTGCAGGAACGTCCAACAACATCAATGTCACCTAAGGCCCGATAACATGGCAAGGGTCTCGTCCGAGCCAGATCCTTATGGTATTCTGGATACCCGGGATCTGAGTGAATGTTCCCCAGAGAGGGAGTGCGAATGCCTTTTGGCTAAGTCGATATAATAATAATAATAATAATAATAATAATAATAATATATAAATAAAACAGCAGGAATTTGTTTAAGGCCCTAAAAACAGCAGGAATTTGTTTAAGGCCCTAAACACGTATGCGTGCTCTGTACTAAGCTATTCCTTCGGAATAGTGAATTGGACCAACACGGACATCAACAACTTGCAACGAAAAGTTAGGACACTACTGACAAAAGCTCATAAACATCATCCCCGTAGCGCCGTAGAAAGAACAACCCTGCCACGTCAGCAAGGAGGAAGAGGATTGGCAGACCTCAGCAAGCAATTGGACCAACAAATACTAAATCTGCGTAATTATTTCCACAGACAGGCCAACAGCTCCACACTACATAAAGCTATATGCGGAGCAGACGTCTCAACACCGCTACGTCTGACGGAACACGAGCATCACAATCACCACCGAACTGACAACGATAAACTACAGAGGTGGTTAGAGAAGCCGCTGCACGGGAGGCATCCTAATGAGGTTAACCAGGAACATGTCGACAAGTTAGCGTCGTACTATTGGCTGACCTCGGGACGGATGTTCCCAGAGACAGAAGGCTTCTTACTGGCCATACAAGATCAGGTTATACCAACTCGCAACTACCTAAAATTCATTGTAGGAGATGCATCGGTAGTGGATGACAGATGCAGATACGGGTGCCCAACTTCAGAAACAATCCAGCACATAACAGGAGGATGTCAGATGTTTGCATCAACGGAATATAAGGAACGACACGATTCGGTTGCCAAGATCTTGCACCAGGAACTGGCGGAAAAGCTGCTGCTTGTGCAGACAGAGAGGGTCCCATATTACAACTACACACCTGAGCCTGTTCTTGAGAACAGAAACTACAAGATGTACTGGGATCGTACAGTTCTGACTGATCAACGAGTTGCCCATAACAGACCGGACCTTATAATAGTTGATAAAATTTCTAGGAAGACAACTCTGATTGATGTGGCCATCCCGAACAACAACAACCTGCGTGTGAAGCAAGTCGAGAAGATCGCGAAGTACAGAGACTTAGAAGAACGAATTAGAAGGCAATGGGAAATGGAGAACGTCCAGACGATTCCAATCATCATGTCAACAACTGGTGTTATACCAAAAAGTTTGCTGAGAAACATCAAGGAGCTGAATCTAACTGATAGTCTTTACAGGTCCATGCAGAAAGCGGTACTACTTGCGACAGCCCGAACCGTCAGGAAATTCATGGGGAATGCAGGATCGTCCAACAACATCAATGTCACCTAAGGCCCGATTACATGGCAAGGGTCTCGTCCGAGCCAGATCCTTTTGGTATCCGGGATGCCCGGGATCTGAGTGAATGTTCCCCGTAGAGGGAGTGCGAATGCCTTTTGGCTAAGTCGAGATAATAATAATAATAATGGAATGGAGAATAATAGGATAATTGTCATAGGGCCGCTGCCTGGGGATCGCCAGGGCATGTCTGGAGCCGGCGCTGGGCATGACAGCGAGCGGGACGTCGGTGACAGGGCGCTGATGAGGCGGGCCCCTGTTGCACAAACAGCTACAGCCCAACAACAACACGAACATCTACAACATGGGAGCCAAACGAGAACTAGGGTTCCACCCACCGAAGGTGCTGCGCGGGAACTTCAGCCAGCGTTCACAGAGGCGGGATTACAACGACGACGCATGAAATGGACTGTGTCCATGAATGAATCGATTATGCGTATTTTCTACAGGGTGACAAACTTAGGACAAGAGATTATCGGCTACCGACAACAACTGCATGCCGAGTTCTGCAGGGAGTTTCCACACATGCAAGTGTCTGAACAAAGAGTGTCAGATCAGTATCGAACTATTCTAAGAAATAACCGAATTCCAGAAACGCGACTTAACGCTATCAAACGGGAAGTTGAGCTAGAGATCCACGGCGAACACATAGACATAGATGACAACAACAACAATGGGGAACTTCAAGAGCCTGGACAACAACTAGAAGCCGAAACGGTAGAACCAACAACCGAGAGTCTGGAACGGGTTAACGAAGAACATTTTGAAGGCTTGGACACACATATGAGACAGGCAGTATTGCGATACGAAGGCACAGACCCACTTAGCAGGCCACCGCTACCAAGATTAAATTCTTCCAGGAAACTTGCGATCGTGCTCGATCTTATGAACACAAGAATTTTACCAAGCTATGTTTCAGTGACACCAACATTAGAACGTATGCACATGTTAATCTACTGTGCCGCAACGGCAGTCATCACTGTAATGGGTGCCAAGATCCGAACGGCCCAAGAGTTGAATCGTGCAAGACCAGAACCACGAATGGCTCAATGGGAAATGCGACTAAATCGGAAGATCGAGAGTCTCCGTAAAGACATAGGACAAGTGACGGAATATATCAGAGGAGTTAGAACTAGAAGGATCCAGAGGGCGGTGCAGGCAGTAATGAGCCGCACCCAAATGCATTCTCGGCATGACCCCGCGAACATCACTGCTCAACAATGTCTTGACACATTAAAACAAAAACTTTCTGTTTTCGCAGGGCGTCTGAGGAGATACAAGGCTAGTAACAACAGGAAACGAGACAATAAACTCTTTGAACGATCAGAAAAGGGTTTCTACCGTGCTTTTAATTCTAGCGCCGATGCCACAAATGCGAGTTACCCTAGCAGAGAACAGGTCGACGGTTTCTGGAGAAATCAACTTGCCACACCAGGTCCATACAATGTCAGTGCAAGCTGGATCAGCGAAGAACGCGAGATGGGCCGGAACTATAGCCAGATGCAACACGAGCAATTCACAACCGCTGAGGTCTCCGATGTCATCAAGAATTCCCACAACTGGAAGGCACCAGGTCCAGATCATCTCCAAAATTATTGGATTAAGAAGTTGTGGTGCACGCATGAACAAATAACTACCTTAATTAATGAAGTCTTGCTCGATCCTCTGAAAATGCCATTGTTTCTTACACAGGGTGCAACTTACCTGTTACCAAAAGACCAGCGGAATACGGATAACCCTGCCAAGTACCGCCCAATAACCTGCTTGCCTACGCTTTACAAGATAATCACATCTTGCCTTACGCAGCGAATATATGCTCACTGCGAGCGGAACAACATCATTGCAATGCAGCAGAAGGGCTGCTCGAAGGGCGCAATGGGATGCAAAGAGCAACTCATCATAGACTCTGTCATCTGCAACCAGGCTCATTCCAAGCAACGAAACCTCCACATGGCTTATGTGGACTACAAAAAAGCATTTGATTCCGTACCTCACGACTGGCTCACAGGTATCTTAAAGCTGTATAAAATAGATCATCATACAGTTTCCTTTTTAGAACACGTTATGACAACCTGGCGCACTAAGATACAACTCAGAACCGCAGACAGTAACATCGAGACCGACACAATCAACATCCGAAGAGGGATTTTCCAAGGAGATTCACTCAGTCCACTGTGGTTCTGCATGGCGATGAACCCTCTATCACATCGGTTGAACTCTACAAAATATGGCTTCGCTATCAAAAGCAACAACGCAGAAGCGATCAAGTTGAATCACCTATTATATATGGATGATTTAAAACTGATCGCCGCAACCAAAAACCAACTAACGCAAATGCTTAAAATTGTAGAGGAGTTCTCCAGGGACATCGGAATGCTGTTTGGACTGGACAAGTGCCGCACCCTTAATATCATCCGGGGAAAGCTCGAACAAAGCGCACACGAGATGCAGGACGGCCAGGAGATCGAAGCAATGAGCAAGGGAGATACATACAAGTATCTCGGGATGAAACAAGCTCAAAGGATAGACCATCGAACAATGAAGACTGATTTAACGAATGAATTCATCAAGAGAGTAAGACAAGTAGTGCGAACTGATCTTAACAGCAGGAATTTGTTTAAGGCCCTGAACACGTATGCGTGCTCTGTACTCAGCTATTCGTTCGGAATAGTGAATTGGACCAACACGGACATCAACAACCTGCAACGAAAAGTTAGGACACTACTGACAAAAGCTCATAAACATCATCCCCGTAGCGCCGTAGAAAGAACAACTCTGCCACGTCAACTAGGAGGAAGAGGATTGGCAGATCTCAGCAAGCAACTGGACCAACAAATATTAAATCTGCGTAATTATTTCTACAGGCAGGCCAACAGCTCCACACTACATAGGGCTATATGCGGAGCAGACGTCTCAACACCGCTACGTCTGACGGAACACGAGCGTCAAAATCACCACCGAACCGACAAC
Source organism: Pseudeuparius sepicola (assembly GCA_963920635.1). Classification (NCBI taxonomy): domain Eukaryota; kingdom Metazoa; phylum Arthropoda; class Insecta; order Coleoptera; family Anthribidae; genus Pseudeuparius; species Pseudeuparius sepicola. Next base: position 40,528,350 of record OY987303.1, on the reverse strand, counting down.
GATAAACTACAGAGGTGGTTGGGGAAGCCGCTGCACGGGAGACATCCTAATGAGGTTAACCAGGAACATGTCGACAAGTTAGCGTCGAACTATTGGCTGACCTCGGGACGAATGTTCCCCGAGACGGAAGGCTTCCTACTGGCCATACAAGATCAGGTTATACCAACTCGCAACTACCTAAAATTCATTGTAGGAGATGCATCGGTAGTGGATGACAGATGCAGATACGGGTGCCCAACTTCAGAAACAATCCAGCACATAACAGGAGGATGTCAGATGTTCGCATCAACGGAATATAAGGAACGACACGATTCGGTTGCCAAGATCTTGCACCGGGAACTGGCGGAAAAGCTGCTGCCTGTGCAGACAGAAAGGGTCCCATATTACAACTACACACCTGAGCCTGTTCTTGAGAACAGCAACTACAAGATGTACTGGGATCGTACAGTTCTGACTGATCAACGAGTTGCCCATAACAGACCGGACCTTATAATAGTTGATAAAATTTCTAGGAAGACAACTCTGATTGATGTGGCCATCCCGAACAACAACAACCTGCGTGTGAAGCAAGTCGAGAAGATCGCGAAGTACAGAGACTTAGAAGAACGAATTAGAAGGCAATGGGAAATGGAGAACGTCCAAACGATTCCAATCATCATGTCAACAACTGGTGTTATACCAAAAAGTTTGCTGAGAAACATCAAGGAGCTGAATCTAACTGATAGTCTTTACAGGTCCATGCAGAAAGCGGTACTACTTGCGACAGCCCGAACCGTCAGGAAATTCATGGGGAATGCAGGATCGTCCAAGAACATCAATGTCACCTAGGGCCCGATAACATGGCAAGGGTCTCGTCCGAGCCAGATCCTTTTGGTATCCGGGATGCCCGGGATCTGAGTGAATGTTCCCCGTAGAGGGAGTGCGAATGCCTTTTGGCTAAGTCGATATAATAATAATAATAATAATAATAATAAACACGAACATCTACAACATGGGAGCCAAACGAGAACTAGGGTTCCACCCACCGAAGGTGCTGCGCGGGAACTTCAGCCAGCGTTCACAGAGGCGGGATTACAACGACGACGCATGAAATGGACTGTGTCCATGAATGAATCGATTATGCGTATTTTTTACAGGGTGACAAATTTAGGACAAGAGATGATCGGCTACCGACAACAACTGCATGCCGAGTTCTGCAGGGAGTTTCCACACATGCAAGTGTCTGAACAAAGAGTGTCAGATCAGTATCGAACTATTCTAAGAAATAACCGAATTCCAGAAACGCGACTTAACGCTATCAAACGGGAAGTTGAGCTAGAGATCCACGGCGAACACATAGACATAGATGACAACAACAACAATGGGGAACTTCAAGCGCCTGGACAACAGCTAGAAGCCGAAACGGTAGAACCAACAACCGAGAGTCTGGAATCGGTTAACGAAGAACATTTTGAAGGCTTAAACGCACATATGAGACAGGCAGTATTGCGATACGAAGGCACAGACCCACTGAGCAGGCCACCGCTACCAAGATTAAATTCTTCCAGGAAACTTGCGATCGTGCTCGATCTTATGAACACACGAATTTTACCAAACTATGTTTCAGTGACACCAACATTAGAACGTATGCACATGTTAATCTACTGTGCTGCAACGGCAGTCACCACTGTAATGGGTGCCAAGATCCGAACGGCCCAAGAGTTGAATCGTGCAAGACCAGAACCACGAATGGCTCAATGGGAAATGCGACTAAATCGGAAGATCGAGAGTCTCCGTAAAGACATAGGACAAGTGACGGAATATATCAGAGGAGTTAGAACTAGAAGGATCCAGAGGGCGGTGCAGGCAATAATGAGCCGCACCCAAATGCATTCTCGGCATGACCCCGCGAACATCACTGCTCAACAATGTCTTGACACATTAAAACAAAAACTTTCTGTTTTCGCAGGGCGTCTGAGGAGATACAAGGCTAGTAACAACAGGAAACGAGACAACAAACTCTTTGAACGATCAGAAAAGGGTTTCTACCGTGCTTTTAATTCTAGCGCCAATGCCACAAATGCGAGTTACCCTAGCAGAGAACAGGTCGACGGTTTCTGGAGAAATCAACTTGCCACACCAGGTCCATACAATGTCAGTGCAAGCTGGATCAGCGAAGAACGCGAGATGGGCCGGAACTATAGCCAGATGCAACACGAGCAATTCACAACCGCTGAGGTCTCCGATGTCATCAAGAATTCCCACAACTGGAAGGCACCAGGTCCAGATCATCTCCAAAATTATTGGATTAAGAAGTTGTGGTGCACGCATGAACAGATAACTACCTTAATTAATGAAGTCTTGCTCGATCCTCTGAAAATGCCATTGTTTCTTACACAGGGTGCAACCTACCTGTTACCAAAAGACCAGCGGAATACGGATAACCCTGCCAATCACCACCGAACCGACAACGATAAACTACAGAGGTGGTTGGGGAAGCCGCTGCACGGGAGGCATCCTAATGAGGTTAACCAGGAACATGTCGACAAGTTAGCGTCGAACTATTGGCTGACCTCGGGACGAATGTTCCCCGAGACGGAAGGCTTCCTACTGGCCATACAAGATCAGGTTATACCAACTCGCAACTACCTAAAATTCATTGTAGGAGATGCATCGGTAGTGGATGACAGATGCAGATACGGGTGCCCAACTTCAGAAACAATCCAGCACATAACAGGAGGATGTCAGATGTTCGCATCAACGGAATATAAGGAACGACACGATTCGGTTGCCAAGATCTTGCACCAGGAACTGGCGGAAAAGCTGCTGCTTGTGCAGGCAGAGAGGGTCCCATATTACAACTACACACCTGAGCCTGTTCTTGAGAACAGCAACTACAAGATGTACTGGGATCGTACAGTTCTGACAGATCAACGAGTTGCCCATAACAGACCGGACCTTATAATAGTTGATAAAATTTCTAGGCAGACAACTCTGATTGATGTGGCCATCCCGAACAACAACAACCTGCGTGTGAAGCAAGTCGAGAAGATCGCGAAGTACAGAGATTTAGAAGAACGAATTAGAAGGCAATGGGAAATGGAGAACGTCCAGACGATTCCAATCATCATGTCAACAACTGGTATTATACCAAAAAGTTTGCTGAGAAACATCAAGGAGCTGGGTCTAACTGATAGTCTTTACAGGTCCATGCAGAAAGCGGTACTACTTGCGACAGCCCGAACCGTCAGGAAATTCATGGGGAATGCAGGATCATCCAACAACATCAATGTCACCTAAGGCCCGATAACATGGCAAGGGTCTCGTCCGAGCCAGATCCTTTTGGTATCCGGGATACCCGGGATCTGAGTGAATGTTCCCCGTAGAGGGAGTGCGAATGCCTTTTGGCTAAGTCGAGATAATAATAATAATAATACTATATTAATTTTAATTAATAAGATCGCAGGGGGGATCTGACTTGTGAGAGAGGCAGATCCACGGGTGTGACAATCCCGCGCTCCCCAGTTACGCAGGGATGGGTCTGGCCTGTGAGAGGGGCAGATTCACGGGTGTAACGATCCCGCGATTCCCAGTTTCGCATGGAGAGGCTTGGCCTGTGACAGGGGCAGACCTATGGGTGTGACAATCCCGCGATATCCAGTTGCGCAGGGAGGGGTCTAGCCGGTGACGGAGGCTGATCCTCGGGTGTGACAATCCCGCGACTCCCAGTTACACAGGGATGGGTCTAGCCTGTGAGAGGGTCAGATCCTCGGGTGTAACGATCCCGTGTTTCCCAGTTAACGCAAGGAGGGGTTTGGCCGGTGACAGGGGCAGATCCTCGGGAGTAACGATCCCGCGTTATCCTAGTTGACCCGTATGGGTAGCGGGTTAGAATACTCCTATCGTGGCTCCGCGAGTCGTAAAAGGCGACCGAGGGCCGTCACTCCCACGTTACGGGAGAAACCCATGGAATGGAGATTAATAGGAGTATTGTCATAGGGCCGCTGCCTGGGGATCGCCAGGGCATGTCTGGAGCCGGCGCTGGGCATGACAGCGAGCGGGACGTCGGTGACAGGGCGCTGATGAGGCGGGCCCCTGTTGCACAAACAGCTACAGCCCAACAACACGAACATCTACAACATGGGAGCCAAACGAGAAGTAGGGTTCCACCCACCGAAGGTGCTGCGCGGGAACTTCAGCCAGCGTTCACTCAGGCGGGATTACAACGACGACGCATGAAATGGACTGGGTCCATGAATGAATCGATAATGCGTATTTTTTACAGGGTGACAAACTTAGGACAAGAGATGATCGGCTACCGACAACAACTGCATGCCGAGTTCTGCAGGGAGTTTCCACACATGCAAGTGTCTGAACAAAGAGTGTCAGATCAGTATCGAACTATTCTAAGAAATAACCGAATTCCAGAAACGCGACTTAACGCTATAAAACGGGAAGTTGAGCTAGAGATCCATGGCGAACACATAGACATAGACAACAACAATGGGGAAATTCAACTGCCTGGACCACAACAAGAAGCCGGAACGGCAGAGCGAACAACTGAGAATCGGGAAATTCAAGTGCCTGGACCACAACAAAAAGCCGAGACGACGAGACGAACAACTGAGAATCGGGAATCAGTTAACGGAGAACACTTTGAAAGCCTAGACACACAGCTGAAAAGGGCGGTATTGCGATACGAAGGCACAGACCCACTGAGCAGACCACCGCTACCAAGATTGAACTTTTCCAGGAAGCTTGCAATCATGCTCGATATTATGAACACCAGAATTTTACCCAACTATGTTTCAGTAACACCAACATTAGAACATATGCACATGTTAATCTACTGTGCCGCAACGGCCATCATCACTGCAATGGGAGCCAAGATCCGGACGGCTCAAGAGTTAAATCGTGCAAGACCAGAACCACGAATGGCTCAATGGGAGATGATAAGATACAACTCAGAACCGCAAGCAGTAACATCGAGACCGACACAATCAACATCCGAAGAGGGATTTTCCAAGGAGATTCACTCAGTCCACTGTGGTTCTGCATGGCGATGAACCCTCTATCACACCGGTTGAACTCTACGAAATATGGCTTCGCTATCAAAAGCAACAGATCAGAAGCGTTCAGGTTGAATCACCTGTTATATATGGATGATTTAAAACTGATGGCCGCAACCAAGAACCAACTAACGCAAATGCTTAAAATTGTAGAGGAGTTCTCCAGGGACATCGGAATGCAGTTTGGACTGGACAAGTGCCGCACCCTTAATATCGTCCGGGGAAAGCTCGAACAAGGCGCACACGAGATGCAGGACGGACAGGAGATCGAAGCAATGAGCGTGGGAGATACATACAAGTACCTCGGGATGAAGCAAGCTCAAAGGATAGATCATCGAACAATGAAGACCGATTTAACTAATGAATTCATCAAGAGAGTAAGACAAGTAGTGCGAACTGATCTTAACAGCAGGAATTTGTTTAAGGCCCTAAACACGTATGCGTGCTCTGTACTAAGCTATTCCTTCGGAATAGTGAATTGGACCAACACGGACATCAACAACTTGCAACGAAAAGTTAGGACACTACTGACAAAAGCTCATAAACATCATCCCCGTAGCGCCGTAGAAAGAACAACCCTGCCACGTCAACAAGGAGGAAGAGGATTGGCAGACCTCAGCAAGCAATTGGACCAACAAATACTAAATCTGCGTAATTATTTCCACAGACAGGCCAACAGCTCCACACTACATAAAGCTATATGCGGAGCAGACGTCTCAACACCGCTACGTCTGACGGAACACGAGCATCACAATCACCACCGAACCGACAACGATAAACTACAGAGGTGGTTAGAGAAGCCGCTGCACGGGAGACATCCTAATGAGGTTAACCAGGAACATGTCGACAAGTTAGCGTCGTACTATTGGCTGACCTCGGGACGAATGGCTTCTTACTGGCCATACAAGATCAGGTTATACCAACTCGCAACTACCTAAAATTCATTGTAGGAGATGCATCGGTAGTGGATGACAGATGCAGATACGGGTGCCCAACTTCAGAAACAATCCAGCACATAACAGGAGGATGTCAGATGTTTGCATCAACGGAATATAAGGAACGACACGATTCGGTTGCCAAGATCTTGCACCAGGAACTGGCGGAAAAGCTGCTGCTTGTGCAGACAGAGAGGGTCCCATATTACAACTACACACCTGAGCCTGTTCTTGAGAACAGAAACTACAAGATGTACTGGGATCGTACAGTTCTGACTGATCAACGAGTTGCCCATAACAGACCGGACCTTATAATAGTTGATAAAATTTCTAGGAAGACAACTCTGATTGATGTGGCCATCCCGAACAACAACAACCTGCGTGTGAAGCAAGTCGAGAAGATCGCGAAGTACAGAGACTTAGAAGAACGAATTAGAAGGCAATGGGAAATGGAGAACGTCCAGACGATTCCAATCATCATGTCAACAACTGGTGTTATACCAAAAAGTTTGCTGAGAAACATCAAGGAGCTGAATCTAACTGATAGTCTTTACAGGTCCATGCAGAAAGCGGTACTGCTTGCGACAGCCCGAACCGTCAGGAAATTCATGGGGAATGCAGGATCGTCCAACAACATCAATGTCACCTAAGGCCCGATTACATGGCAAGGGTCTCGTCCGAGCCAGATCCTTTTGGTATCCGGGATGCCCGGGATCTAAGTGAATGTTCCCCGTAGAGGGAGTGCGAATGCCTTTTGGCTAAGTCGAGATAATAATAATAATAATAATAATAATAATAATAATAACTGCCTGGGGATCGCCAGGGCATGTCTGGAGCCGGCGCTGGACATGACAGCGAGCGGGACGTCGGTGACAGGGCGCTGATGAGGCGGGCCCCTGTTGCACAAACAGCTACAGCCCAACAACTACACGAACATCTACAACATGGGAGCCAAACGAGAACTAGGGTTCCACCCACCGAAGGTGCTGCGCGGGAACTTCAGCCAGCGTTCACAGAGGCGGGATTACAACGACGACGCATGAAATGGACTGTGTCCATGAATGAATCGATTATGCGTATTTTTTACAGGGTGACAAACTTAGGACAAGAGATGATCGGCTACCGACAACAACTGCATGCCGAGTTCTGCAGGGAGTTTCCACACATGCAAGTGTCTGAACAAAGAGTGTCAGATCAGTATCGAACTATTCTAAGAAATAACCGAATTCCAGAAACGCGACTTAACGCTATCAAACGGGAAGTTGAGCTAGAGATCCACGGCGAACACATAGACATAGATGACAACAACAACAATGGGGAACTTCAAGCGCCTGGACAACAACTAGAAGCCGAAACGGTAGAACCAACAACCGAGAGTCTGGAATCGGTTAACGAAGAACATTTTGAAGGCTTAAACGCACATATGAGACAGGCAGTATTGCGATACGAAGGCACAGACCCACTGAGCAGGCCACCGCTACCCAGATTAAATTCTTCCAGGAAACTTGCGATCGTGCTCGATCTTATGAACACACGAATTTTACCAAACTATGTTTCAGTGACACCAACATTAGAACGTATGCACATGTTAATCTACTGTGCCGCAACGGCAGTCACCACTGTAATGGGTGCCAAGATCCGAACGGCCCAAGAGTTGAATCGTGCAAGACCAGAACCACGAATGGCTCAATGGGAAATGCGACTAAATCGAAAGATCGAGAGTCTCCGTAAAGACATAGGACAAGTGACGGAATATATCAGAGGAGTTAGAACTAGAAGGATCCAGAGGGCGGTGCAGGCAATAATGAGCCGCACCCAAATGCATTCTCGGCATGACCCCGCGAACATCACTGCTCAACAATGTCTTGACACATTAAAACAAAAACTTTCTGTTTTCGCAGGGCGTCTGAGGAGATACAAGGCTAGTAACAACAGGAAACGAGACAACAAACTCTTTGAACGATCAGAAAAGGGTTTCTACCGTGCTTTTAATTCTAGCGCCGATGCCACAAATGCGAGTTACCCTAGCAGAGAACAGGTCGACGGTTTCTGGAGAAATCAACTTGCCACACCAGGTCCATACAATGTCAGTGCAAGCTGGATCAGCGAAGAACGCGAGATGGGCCGGAACTATAGCCAGATGCAACACGAGCAATTCACAACCGCTGAGGTCTCCGATGTCATCAAGAATTCCCACAACTGGAAGGCACCAGGTCCAGATCATCTCCAAAATTATTGGATTAAGAAGTTGTGGTGCACGCATGAACAGATAACTACCTTAATTAATGAAGTCTTGCTCGATCCTCTGAAAATGCCATTGTTTCTTACACAGGGTGCAACCTACCTGTTACCAAAAGACCAGCGGAATACGGATAACCCTGCCAAGTACCGCCCAATAACCTGCTTGCCTACGCTGTACAAGATAATCACATCTTGCCTTACGCAGCGAATATATGCTCACTGCGAGCGGAACAACATCATTGCAATGCAGCAGAAGGGCTGCTCGAAGGGCGCAATGGGATGCAAAGAGCAACTCATCATAGACTCTGTCATCTGCAACCAGGCTCATTCCAAGCAACGAAACCTCCACATGGCTTATGTGGACTACAAAAAAGCATTTGATTCCGTACCTCACGACTGGCTCACAGGTATCTTAAAGCTGTATAAAATAGATCATCATACAGTTTCCTTTTTAGAACACGTTATGACAACCTGGCGCACTAAGATACAACTCAGAACCGCAGACAGTAACATCGAGACCGACACAATCAACATCCGAAGAGGGATTTTCCAAGGAGATTCACTCAGTCCACTGTGGTTCTGCATGGCGATGAACCCTCTATCACATCGGTTGAACTCTACAAAATACGGCTTCGCTATCAAAAGCAACAACGCAGAAGCGATCAAGTTGAATCACCTATTATATATGGATGATTTAAAACTGATCGCCGCAACCAAAAACCAACTAACGCAAATGCTTAAAATTGTAGAGGAGTTCTCCAGGGACATCGGAATGCTGTTTGGACTGGACAAGTGCCGCACCCTTAATATCATCCGGGGAAAGCTCGAACAAAGCGCACACGAGATGCAGGACGGCCAGGAGATCGAAGCAATGAGCAAGGGAGATACATACAAGTATCTAGGGATGAAACAAGCTCAAAGGATAGACCATCGAACAATGAAGACTGATTTAACGAATGAATTCATCAAGAGAGTAAGACAAGTAGTGCGAACTGATCTTAACAGCAGGAATTTGTTTAAGGCCCTGAATACGTATGCGTGCTCTGTACTCAGCTATTCGTTCGGAATAGTGAATTGGACCAACACTGACATCAACAACCTGCAACGAAAAGTTAGGACACTACTGACAAAAGCTCATAAACATCATCCCCGTAGCGCCGTAGAAAGAACAACTCTGCCACGTCAACTAGGAGGAAGAGGATTGGCAGATCTCAGCAAGCAATTGGACCAACAAATATTAAATCTGCGTAATTATTTCTACAGGCAGGCCAACAGCTCCACACTAAATAGGGCTATATGCGGAGCAGACGTCTCAACACCGCTACGTCTGACGGAACACGAGCGTCAAAATCACCACCGAACCGACAACGATAAATTACAGAGGTGGTTGGGGAAGCCGCTGCACGGGAGGCATCCTAATGAGGTTAACCAGGAACATGTCGACAAGTTAGCGTCGAACTATTGGCTGACCTCGGGACGAATGTTCCCCGAGACGGAAGGCTTCCTACTGGCCATACAAGATCAGGTTATAATAACTCGCAACTACCTAAAATTCATTGTAGGAGATGCATCGGTAGTGGATGACAGATGCAGATACGGGTGCCCAACTTCAGAAACAATCCAGCACATAACAGGAGGATGTCAGATGTTCGCATCAACGGAATATAAGGAACGACACGATTCGGTTGCCAAGATCTTGCACCAGGAACTGGCGGAAAAACTTCTGCTTGTGCAGGCAGAGAGGATCCCATATTACAGCTACACACCGGAGCCTGTTCTTGAGAACAGCAACTACAAGATGTACTGGGATCGTACAGTTCTGACAGATCAACGAGTTGCCCATAACAGACCGGACCTTATAATAGTTGATAAAATTTCTAGGAAGACAACTCTGATTGATGTGGCTATCCCGAACAACAACAACCTGCGTGTGAAGCAAGTCGAGAAGATCGCGAAGTACAGAGACTTAGAAGAACGAATTAGAAGGCAATGGGAAATGAACAACGTTCAGACGATTCCAATCATCGTGTCAACAACTGGTGTCATACCAAAAAGTTTGCTGAGAAACATCAAAGAGCTGGGTCTAACTGATAATCTTTACAGGTCCATGCAGAAAGCGGTACTACTTGCGACAGCCCGAACCGTCAGGAAATTCATGGGGAGTGCAGGAACGTCCAACAACATCAATATCACCTAAGGCCCGATAACATGGCAAGGGTCTCGTCTGAGCCAGATCCTTATGGTATTCTGGATACCCGGGATCTGAGTGAATGTTCCCCAGAGAGGGAGTGCGAATGCCTTTTGGCTAAGTCGATATAATAATAATAATAACCAACAAATATTAAATCTGCGTAATTATTTCTACATTCAGGTCAACAGCTCCACACTACATAGGGCTATATGCGGAACAGACGTCTCAACACCGCTACGTCTGACGGAACACGAGCGTCAAAATCACCACCGAACCGACAACGATAAACTACAGAGGTGGTTGGGGAAGCCGCTGCACGAGAGGCATCCTAATGAGGTTAACCAGGAACATGTCGACAAGTTAGCGTCGAACTATTGGCTGACCTCGGGACGAATGTTCCCCGAGACGGAAGGCTTCCTACTGGCCATACAAGATCAGGTTATACCAACTCGCAACTACCTAAAATTCATTGTAGGAGATGCATCGGTAGTGGATGACAGATCCAGATACGGGTGCCCAACTTCAGAAACAATCCAGCACATAACAGGAGGATGTCAGATGTTCGCATCAACGGAATATAAGGAACGACACGATTCGGTTGCCAAGATCTTGCACCAGGAACTGGCGGAAAAACTTCTGCTGGTGTAGGCAGAGAGGATCCCATATTACAGCTACACACCGGAGCCTGTTCTTGAGAACAGCAACTACAAGATGTACTGGGATCGTACAGTTCTGACAGATCAACGAGTTGCCCATTGTAACGGAAATTTTGTCTCATTCCGTTACAGCATTTTAATTTCTTTAAATTTATCAATTCATTATTGAACCACCCCTGTAACCGAAAGATAATGCTACGCCTATCGCGCATACGATCAGACTCTTCTTCTTCTGACGTGGATTTGTATTTTGTGGTTGTGTGAATATTGGTCGGCGAGCCAGTTTCCAAAGTTCAGGTATGTAACTAAATAATTCCCTTAGATTGCTTGTTAAAGTAAAATACCTTTTAATTCGTTGTGCTTACTTTTGTCAATAAATTCCTGATATTATTCCGATCATATCAAATTTATCTAACTAAAGTGATTTGTGATTAGTCGATTCCCCGGTCAAGTGTCAATTTTGTCGTTCATCTACCTAACCTTTTTTGTGGTACGAATCACAAACACAAACGGAAATTATATTCAAAAAATGTTAGTTTTTCATAATGCCTTTCTATTAAGAATTTTCGCGGGTCATCTATAGAATTCGATAGAACATTCCATAATCTCGAAACCGGATATCGTACCACAAAAGGTTCTGATTAAGTTCTCGTTCCGAAGACACTTTCCGTTGCGTTCTCGAGGTGCTCGCATCGTATTTTTGGCTTGGCCACTTTTTTCAATTTTTCATCCCTAATTTAGCGGTGTGATCAGGAGTGTATCGTTGAAATTTTACTATTCATTAATTAATATTTGTTATCTTTCAATTTCATGTGAAACTTATTTACTGGAGCCCTGGTTTTCTGGTGTAGTCAACCACGTGTACTACCCCAAGAGTTCAACTTCATTTCAGCCAGCACAGAAGGGGTCCACAGGGGCTCGAGCGCCGTGGAAGTCCGTGGAAACCCTGGTGAGTAGATTTTATCTCATTTATCTTTTTCTTATCGTATTTTTTGTACCGTCTTCTCGAGATATCTACTCACCTAGGTTTTACGAACTCGAGCTGTCCTCTGGATTTCGGCCTGTGTTCTGCACCTGATTATATTGCCGTATCTTAAACTTTTTTAACTTTATTAATTTTCAACGATACCTCTCTAGGTCTGATCCCGAAGGAACGTAACGCGGAGTCACCTCAGTTTTTTTATGCTATTATCATTATATCATTGAATTTTCTCTTTTACGAACTAAATTTGTTTTACCTACCCAGAGAACATATAAGCGTGTGTTAATATAACTTTTAATCAAAAACAAAAATCATTCTCTTGTCCTAGTCTGAGGTTCAGATTTCTTTTAAATATCAAGTTTCAAATTATATATCTCATTTTTACTAGTAAATATTTTGCATTATTTTCGCTATCTCTGTGCACAGTGTTTTTTTTAAATAATTATAAAGATAGCCTAATTAAATTAGTCATACATTTTTGTAATTAAGATAGTTTTACTGACTATATAAAAGTTTAAAATTATAAGTAACATAAACAACATCGCCTATTAGTTGTATGAATATTTTCTCGACTTAAGAGATTGGGTACTGCTTGGTTTTCGACTTCACAGATACTTCGAAGCTGTTACACCACACCTCCAACATCACAAGCTCTGGTTTGGTCACGTGCAGCTAAGCGACAGATCCACCAGCCACCACAAAGACCCACGTCCCAGCTAGTCGGCACTGCAACGTTGCAGCTATAAGTGGTCTGGTTTGGTTCTCGCATATTGGGCACGGACTTACATGAATATGGAGTTGAGGTATTGTGTCGAACTCTATTAATTCTACCCAAGTCGAAAGGACAGAATCGAGCGCAGTTAAAATCTCAGTCGGTGGGTAAACTAAGGCGATTACTTAACCTCAATTTTTCAAATTTACTTCTGTTTAAATTCCAAATTTACTTCTTATGTAACTGTGAGTAGTATAACTTCCCTTTGTAAGTTAATTTAATGCAAACAATTTTCTAATTGTAACTTTCTTTTGTAAGTAAATTTAATGCAAACGATATTCAAATTGTAACTTTCTTTGTAAGTCAATTCAATGCAAACGATTCTCAAATTGTAATAAACTTGTTTTTTAGAACATAGTGTTTTATTTGATCGCCTCATAACTAGCTCCAAAAGAAAAACTTGCTCTCCGCATCTCGCTATCTCAATACATTTTTCTTTGTAGTTCTTTTAAGTAACACCAAGTTGTTACAAATTGGCGTAACCCAACGTGTTGCCTCGATTTTTCTTTTGGAACTTAGTTGGAGATCAAATAAAACTTCTCATTTTTGACGAACTTTGGACTTGGAATTTAACCTTAAATTTTCTTTAACTTTTTTTTGCTATCTTATTTGTTGTCTGGTTATTATCGTAATTTATCATATCTAATACCGTAACATGTCGCTGAAGATGGAACCAAATAATCTGAAAGATTTTGAGCTAACGTATGAACTAAAAATTCGAGGTTTAGATGAAACTGGTAATGTCGAGCTAAAACGTAAACGTCTTAGGGGTGCCTTAAGTCAAAAGGCCTCTAATCGAAGCATATTTACTATTTCTAATCCGTTTGATTTTGACACTGACTACAAAGAAACGTCTGACACTTTAAATGAGTTAACAAATGTCGTTAAGAAATTTTCGAGGAAAAAAGGTGATCCTGCTCACCGAAGAATCGATTCACGGTTAAATCATGTTAGTAATAGGATTTTACATCTTAATGCAACTAATGATGATGAGGACAGTCAGGCAAAAGCTCTAAAAACTCGTTTGCTCGATGTAGAGGGTGAATTTTGTTCTAAACTTACCGAAACTGCACCAGTGACATCTAGTCCTACGGATAGAGAAGCACCTATAGATATTCCATCTACCTCTTACTACATAGCGCCAAGTGGAACATTTCATTTTCTGGGACTGAGGGTGAATCCCTATTATCTTTTCTTGAAAAGATTGAGTTGCTGCGCGAAGCAAGAGGTGTCTCCGAGAGAGATTTGTTTACATCTGCCTGCGATATTTTTAAAGGTCAAGCATTCACTTGGTTTTTTGCTAATAAAAGTAGAGTTGACAATTGGAAAGAGTTGGTTGCAAAATTAAAAGAGAATTTCCTCCCTTATCATTATGACGTAGATTTGCTAAATGAAATAAGAAACCGTACACAAGGTTCGAAAGAACGTGTCTCACTTTATATTGCGGTCATGGAAGGTCTTTTCAAACGTCTTAGTAAACCACCTGAAGAACAAGTAATTGTAGATCAGATAAGAAGGAATCTTTTACCTACCTATATCTCCCAACTGGCTCTACACGAAATTAAGACTATTGCAGAATTATCTAGTTTATGTAAACGTCTCGAGGAGTCGCTTTCTTGGTCCGCTAGGTATACTGCACCTCCATCTCGTACAGTAGGGTTACTAGAACCTGACTTAAGCTGTTTGCAAGTTCAAGAGTCAACTCGTAGAAGTAATCGTACTTTTAATTCGACATTTAACAATTCTGTTTTTGCAATAAATGAAGTTCGCTGTTGGAACTGCGACCGACCTGGTCATGTTTACAATGTTTGCCGTAGTCCAAGGAAAATTTTCTGTTGTTCTTGTGGAAATAAAGACGTGACTAAGAAAAACTGTCCTGTTTGTAAGTCAAAAAAACGCTCCGTCTTCCAGTGGCGATCAAAACATGGTAGCCGCTGGTACAAATCGAAGCAATTCCAACGCAAAGCAAAACAAGAAAAAAGGTCCTACAGCAACCAATCCGACTTCACAGTTAAACCAAAAACAATAGCTCTTGAATGGACAAAATGGCTGGGAGTCGTTCGAAACTTTTATAATGTTCCAGCTGTTTCTTGTAGTGTCAATTATTTGTTTTCTAAACAAGCCTCAGATAACCGAAACTTTTTGTATATTTCTTGTTACGATCATACCTTTCATGCCTTAATCGACGACGGTTCAAATGCCACTATTCTAGGAATGGGTAGTTTAGAGTTTCTAGAGAGAAATAATGTAAAAATTTATATCGAGGGATTATCGAGAGTATCACTTGCAGACGGTAGACCTTGAGAAGTACAAGGCTACGCGTATTTACCTTTAAAAATTGAAAACACTGTTCGTCGTGTTCGATTATTAGTCATACCTTCTCTCGCTCACGAACTAATTCTGGGAATGGATTCTCTTAAACTTTTTGGCTTCACTATAGACTATTGTAAGGATGCCTTTTTCATAGATGATACCAAATGCAGGGTTGATTGTGCTGAAAACATTGATTTAAATGTCAGTTCTGTTTCACCAGCGGGTGCTATCGTCCCATATTCAGATTTATCGTCAGACGAGCAAGAATCTTTGCGGGGTGTTATCGATCTGTTTAAAAGCATATCTTCTAAAGACAAACTCGGGTTAACGCGTTTAATATCTCATTCTATTGATTCCGGAGACGCTAAGCCCTTCAGACAGCGCCAGTATCCTTTATCTCCTACAATGCAGAGCTTTCTAAATATAGAAGTTAATGAAATGCTAAAATTAAACATTATTGAACCTTCAATGTCTCCTTGGTCAAGTCCACTCTGGCTGGTTACGAAAAAATCTGGAGAATATCGAGTTTGCTTTGACGGACGAAAGCTTAATGAACTAACAGTAAAGGATTCATATCCCCTACCTTTAATTGACAGCATATTAAGTAAACTAAGAGATGCTCGGTACCTAACGTCAATAGATTTACATAAAGCTTTTTATCAGATTCCTCTAGAGTTAAAATCTAGACCAAAAACTGCTTTTATTGTTCATTTTCGGGGTGTTTTTCAGTTTAGAGTCATGCCTTTCGGGTTATCAAATTCCCCACAAACTATGATGCGTTTAATGGACCAAATTATTGACCCTAGTCTCGAACCTTTCGCTTTTATATATTTGGACGATATTATTGTTACAACTCCTGATTTTAAAACCCATTTAGAAGTTCTTATTAAAATTTACCATCGTTTAAAAAATGCAAATTTAACTATTAATTTCGAGAAATGTGAATTCTGTCAGTCATCTCTAGCATACCTAGGTTTTGTTGTGGATAAAAATGGTTTAAGGACTAGTCCAGAAAAGGTAGAAGCAATTTCCAATTTTCCAACGCCTACAACTACCACACAAGTGAAACGTTTTATCGGTCTTGTTAGTTACTATAGGAGATTTATTAAAGATTTCAGCACTATGGCTTCTCCAATTACTGATTTGTTACATGGCAGAAAAGGAGTGCTTAGGGGTTATATTTGGCATAGAACGTTTTCGAAGATATGTAGAGGGTACCCATTTCACGGTAGAAACCGACCATGCTTCACTTATTTGGTTAAAAAAGCTGAACAACCCAGCTGGACGTCTCGCTCGATGGGCGGTCAAATTATCTCAATTTGATTTTACAATTGTTCATAGAAAAGGTTCAACAATGGTTGTGGCCGATGCTCTTTCTCGTGCGGTTTCCGAAACTGAAATTTCTGTTTTAAGTGTGAATGACTTTAAGCCTTGTAAGTGGTATCAATCTATGTTAAATAGAGTTAGAGACGATCCTGACAGATATCCGACTTTCCAAGTTGTGGATAAGTTGCTGTACAAACACGTATTTAGCAAAACTCCCTTAATAAGTAACAATTCTGAGTGGAAAATTGTTGTACCTACTCCAAACAGGAAGGAAATTTTGAAAATGTATCATGATCACCCTACCGCCGGTCATTTTGGCATATCTAAGACTTTGGCTAGAATATTAGAGTTATATTATTGGCCTAAGTTGCGAAAGGATGTGATCAGGTATGTTAAAAACTGTACTGTTTGTACAGCCAACAAAAGTCCTAACGTTCCCAGAGCAGGTTTGATGGGTTCTGATCGGAAAATCAACTTCCCTTTCCAGATGATTTCCGCGGATTTATTGGGTCCTTATCCCAGGTCAAAGAATGGCAACCAGTATCTTTTTGTAGTAGTTGATTGGTTCACGAAATTCGTTTTAATACATCCTTTATCTAAAGCAACCACTAAAGCTATTACTAAGTTTATTGAAAATCAGATATTTTTGGTTTATGGTGTGCCTCAAATTTTCTGTTGTGACAATGGCAGCCAGTTTACGAGCAAAGATTTCAAACAACTAATGGATGAGTATAAGGCTCAGAAAATCTTCTTTAACGCCCGATATCATGCTCAAGTGAACCATACGGAGAGAATAAATAGAATAATTGTTACTGCTTTGCGCTCTTATATTAAAGAAAATCACAAAACTTGGGATGTAGAAATTCACAAAATAGCACAAGCTATCAGACTTTGAAAACATGAGGTAACTGAATACTCGCCTTCTTTCTTAATGTTTGGGCGTAATATACCTGTGTCAGGTGATTACTATGGTCTTATCTCTCAAAATGAAAATAACATTCCTGAAATTTCTAAGAAAAATCAGTTAGTAGACGATTTGCAGCAGTTGCCCAAGTTGTATCAAGACGTACGAAAGAAACTCAAGCAAGCTTACCATCGAAATGCTAATTATTACAATTTAAGAAAACGTCCGTTACAGTTTCATGTAGGAGACCTAGTATGGCGCCGTAATTTCAGTCTTTCAAGTGCCCCATGATTTTTAGGCAAAGTTAAGCCCTAAATACATCCCTTGTGTTGTTGATAAAGTATTATCTCCACTGGTTTACCGGCTCAAAGATAGACAGGGTAATAAGCTTGCAAATTTCCATATCAAAGATTTGAAAGCTGACTACTTTGAATGACCATTCTGATGAGGACTCCAATAGTTCGCTGGATGAGGAATCGGAAAACGATGACCAGAGTTTCGAACATTAGTTTCTTTCTCTTTGCTAACTAAGTCTAATTTTATTATCTCTTTTGTACAAGTTGCCAATTATCTTTTTATCTTTATCGTATCTTATCAACAGAATGGGAAAAACTTTACCAGTCTGTATATATCGTATCTTAATGCTAGGGAAACATGACTAGTTATCTTTATCTTATCTTGATGCATCTTATTTGAATACTGGGGAAAACATGACCAGTGAATTTTATCGTATCTTATCGCGCAAGATGTTGGCAACAAAAAATAACTTCTGTAGCTATCTTTGTTCAATTTAGATTTGTGATCGTATGATCAAGGCCTGTTTGGCATCTCTAAATGATAAATTGAACATATATTTTTTTTTGCACAGCAGAATGTACAACTGAATTAGACTTGGTTGCATTTTGGTTGTCTGGTTATACTCTCGGTTATCTCATTTCGTATCTCTCTGTTGTGTTGACGTAATGCTGGACTTTTCATCTATTCAGATTACGGCATCAAGGGAAGTGGTGGGTTCTATTTTTTTTTCGCTCTAGATTTTTGGCATACGCACTTTAGCCAATTGTCTATCAAGTAAGGTTAGTCGAACATCAAGTCTAACAAAAACAAGCTATATTTTTGAGTTCGAGCTTTGATTACACATCTCAAGCAATTAAGATCTTGCATTTTTACCTTTTATCTTAAGGATATTTTTTACTGTTTTGGTGTGGACCATATATCGAATATCTAGTAATTTTGCAGACATGACGTTTTTGTTTTTTGGTTATCTAATACAAAGTTTTCTTATTATCTTTATCGTATCTTTGGGTTTTTGTATTAGATATTTGTATCTTGTTGGGTCTGTAAATTTCGCTTATCAGGTTTTGCTTAAAAATATTGTAGAGATGTTTGGTCAATAGTTTGATCTCTTGTCAGCTTACCATTTGGTTTGTATCGCAAATAATCATTTTTTGGTCAATAATATTAATTACCTTTGAATTTTTTTAATGTCAAATTTTTCGATTTTGAACTTAAAGTAAATATTAGTCAATTATAGCTTGTGATTTTTTTCCTCCTGAGGCTTTTGCAAAGTTGGCGCAGATTATCCTTTTATCCCATATCTTTTTAGTTTTTATCTTTGATTTCGAAGCTAATCTGAACGGTTCTTTGATTGATCTTTGTATCTCTGGGAGATGATAATAGAGCACACGAGCCTCCGGGTGATCGGCCGTAACCCAGACAAGGAATTCTTTCAGGTTAGTGGAGTTATAACTTCCTTTTTTCCTTTTATTCCCATCCTTAAAATCTGTTAAAATGGAAACAATAAGTCTCAGTTTAATTTTCATAGTGTTCGTAAAATCCCTTCTGGAGTTCCATTTCTTCGTGGATCCAGACCCACTCTCTACACATCTGACGTATGTGACAGGATGAAACCCTCTTACATACATTTTTGGTTAATCATAGTATCGTAGTATATAGTACTTCTCTTCATTTTTTTTCCACATGAGTCTCTCCGAGTTCCTAGCGTCACTAGTTGAATTTTTCCGTATAGTAATTAGTTGTACCTTTTATAGGTTAAATTTTTTGGGTTAACGTTGTCAAAATAACATTATCTTATTTGGAATATACAGAGAATATTTTGATTCGGTTTAGATAGCACCTAGACTCTAGAGTGTCCGAAATAAGTAACCTAACGAATCTCGCGTAGGCCTATGAAGTGCAGTTATTTATGACTGACCTACGGTTATTCACATGTTATCCTGTATATTTCAAAATGTTTCGTAATTTTTTCATTTTTTGCAAGTAAATACTCTATCCAAGTTTGTACTTTTACCTTAAAATAGGTTAATTTTGACAATGTTAAATCATAGGACTCAGAGTTGAACTATTTCTGGTAATTATTTTTTTTTCTCTTCTATTTTTGCAATAGGTTATATTATCAGGTTTTCTTCTCGTTTGTTTCTTTTCCGCTAATTCAGGTGATTTTCCAGTTGGATAACCGGTGAGCCTACCTGTATAGGTGGCGGGTACTGTAGCTTTGGTCAAACTGCAGTATCTCTTCTGTTCTAACGGCAGGTGTTTGTCAGGATCTGTTGTATCCTTGGGTGTTGGGATGGTGCATGCTTGTTTATCTGCGACGTCGGAACTCATTTGTGCCCAGCACTAGGTGATCTGTAGCTCTTGACGGGTGCGTTTCAGACTGTCATGTGACTTCCATGCTTCTGGAGGTTTCTTTCTCATTCTCCCCCCCCCCTCCATTTAGTTTGTAGTTTGGGTTTTGGTTTTTTTATTATCGGGTTTTAACAAAAATAATGTTCTCTTGGTAAGTTAAATTGCATGCACTTTTGTATGCTGGCGCCCAATTTTTCTTTTGCTTTTCTTAACTTACAAATTTTAAGTAAATCAGTACCTTTCAGATTATTTGTGGATATCTCTGTCGTACTTGAATTTCAAAATTGACTATTTGACCAATTTTTATTTTTACCGTAAATACCGAACTAGCTTTTTATCGCTTTTCTTTCAACTTCTCGCGTAGGCTCTGGAGTGGGTATCTAGTATGTGACCTGCGGTTAAGTACCACTTTTCGCACAGGCCACGAAGTGCACATACTACATACGACCTACGGTTAAGTTTCAATTTGTTCTCTCACCAACTTGGCACAACCATATCCTACCGTTTTAGTCAAATTTCATAAGCAGAATGCAGTTTCATGTCATCAGAAGAAGCAGAGTAAGAAAAATGTTTCACTGATGTTTCACATTTTTCTATCTCGGGTGGTAATGGTGTGTAACGGAAATTTTGTCTCATTCCGTTACAGCATTTTAATTTCTTTAAATTTATCAATTCATTATTGAACCACCCCTGTAACCGAAAGATAATGCTACGCCTATCGCGCATACGATCAGACTCTTCTTCTTCTGACGTGGATTTGTATTTTGTGGTTGTGTGAATATTGGTCGGCGAGCCAGTTTCCAAAGTTCAGGTATGTAACTAAATAATTCCCTTAGATTGCTTGTTAAAGTAAAATACCTTTTAATTCGTTGTGCTTACTTTTGTCAATAAATACCTGATATTATTCCGATCATATCAAATTTATCTAACTAAAGTGATTTGTGATTAGTCGATTCCCCGGTCAAGTGTCAATTTTGTCGTTCATCTACCTAACCTTTTTTGTGGTACGAATCACAAACACAAACGGAAATTATATTCAAAAAATGTTAGTTTTTCATAATGCCTTTCTATTAAGAATTTTCGCGGGTTATCTATAGAATTCGATAGAACATTCCATAATCTCGAAACCGGATATCGTACCACAAAAGGTTCTGATTAAGTTCTCGTTCCGAAGACACTTTCCGTTGCGTTCTCGAGGTGCTCGCATCGTATTTTTGGCTTGGCCACTTTTTTCAATTTTTCATCCCTAATTTAGCGGTGTGATCAGGAGTGTATCGTTGAAATTTTACTATTCATTAATTAATATTTGTTATCTTTCAATTTCATGTGAAACTTATTTACTGGAGCCCTGGTTTTCTGGTGTAGTCAACCACGTGTACTACCCCAAGAGTTCAACTTCATTTCAGCCAGCACAGAAGGGGTCCACAGGGGCTCGAGCGCCGTGGAAGTCCGTGGAAACCCTGGTGAGTAGATTTTATCTCATTTATCTTTTTCTTATCGGATTTTTTGTACCGTCTTCTCGAGATATCTACTCACCTAGGTTCTACGAACTCGAGCTGTCCTCTGGATTTCGGCCTGTGTTCTGCACCTGATTATATTGCCGTATCTTAAACTTTTTTAACTTTATTAATTTTCAACGATACCTCTCTAGGTCTGATCCCGAAGGAACGTAACGCGGAGTCACCTCAGTTTTTTTATGCTATTATCATTATATCATTGAATTTTCTCTTTTACGAACTAAATTTGTTTTACCTACCCAGAGAACATATAAGCGTGTGTTAATATAACTTTTAATCAAAAACAAAAATCATTCTCTTGTCCTAGTCTGAGGTTCAGATTTCTTTTAAATATCAAGTTTCAAATTGTATATCTCATTTTTACTAGTAAATATTTTGCATTATTTTCGCTATCTCTGTGCACAGTGTTTTTTTAAATAATTATAAAGATAGCCTAATTAAATTAGTCATACATTGTTGTAATTAAGATAGTTTTACTGACTATATAAAAGTTTAAAATTATAAGTAACATAAACAACATCGCCTATTAGTTGTCTGAATATTTTCTCGACTTAAGAGATTGGGTACTGCTTGGTTTTCGACTTCACAGATACTTCGAAGCTGTTACACCACACCTCCTCCAACATCACAAGCTCTGGTTTGGTCACGTGCAGCTAAGCGACAGATCCACCAGCCACCACAAAGACCCACGTCCCAGCTAGTCGGCACAGCAGCGTTGCAGCTATAAGTGGTCTTGGTTTGGTTCTCGAATATTGGGCACGGACTTACATGAATGTGGAGTTGAGGTATTGTGCCGAACTCTATTAATTCTACCCAAGTCGAAAGGACAGAATCGAGCGCAGTTAAAATCTCAGTCGGTGGGTAAACTAAGGCGATTACTTAACCTCAATTTTTCAAATTTACTTCTGTTTAAATTCCAAATTTACTTCTGTTTAACTTATGTAACTGTGAGTAGTATAACTTCCCTTTGTAAGTTAATTTAATGCAAACAATTTTCTAATTGTAACTTTCTTTTGTAAGTAAATTTAATGCAAACGATATTCAAATTGTAACTTTCTTTGTAAGTCAATTCAATGCAAACGATTCTCAAATTGTAATAAACTTGTTTTTTAGAACATAGTGTTTTATTTGATCGCCTCATAACTAGCTCCAAAAGAAAAACTTGCTCTCCGCATCTCGCTATCTCAATACATTTTTCTTTGTAGTTCTTTTAAGTAACACCAAGTTGTTACACCATAACAGACCGGACCTTATAATAGTTATAATTTCTAGGAAGACAACTCTGATTGATGTGGCCATCCCGAACAACAACAACCTGTGTGTGAAGCAAGTCGAGAAGATCGCGAAGTACAGAGACTTAGAAGAACGAATTAGAAGGCAATGGGAAATGGACAACGTTCAGACGATTCCAATCATCGTGTCAACAACTGGTGTCATACCAAAAAGTTTGCTGAGAAACATCAAAGAGCTGGGTCTAACTGATAATCTTTACAGGTCCATGCAGAAAGCAGTACTACTTGCGACAGCCAGAACCGTCAGGAAATTCATGGTGAGTGCAGGAACGTCCAACAACATCAATGTCACCTAAGGCCCGATAACATGGCAAGGGTCTCGTCCGAGCCAGATCCTTATGGTATCCGGGTAATAATAATAATAATAACAGGTCCGACAACGATAAACTACAGAGGTGGTTGGGGAAGCCGCTGCACGGGAGGCATCCTAATGAGGTTAACCAGGAACATGTCGACAAGTTAGCGTCGAACTATTGGCTGACCTCGGGACGAATGTTCCCCGAGACGGAAGGCTTCCTACTGGCCATACAAGATCAGGTTATACCAACTCGCAACTACCTAAAATTCATTGTAGGAGATGCATCGGTAGTGGATGACCATCGAACGAATGAATTCATCAAGAGAGTAAGACAAGTAGTGCGAACTGATCTTAACAGCAGGAATTTGTTTAAGGCCCTGAACACGTATGCGTGCTCTGTACTCAGCTATTCGTTTGGAATAGTGAATTGGACCAACACGGACATCAACAACCTGCAACGAAAAGTTAGGACACTACTGACAAAAGCTCATAAACATCATCCCCGTAGCGCCGTAGAAAGAACAACTCTGCCACGTCAACTAGAAGGAAGAGGATTGGCAGATCTCAGCAAGCAATTGGACCAACAAATATTGAATCTGCGTAATTATTTCTACAGGCAGGCCAACAGCTCCACACTACATAAAGCTATATGCGGAGCAGACGTCTCAACACCGCTACGTCTGACGGAACACGAGCGTCAAAATCACCACCGAACCGACAGCGATAAACTACAGAGGTGGTTGGGGAAGCCGCTGCACGGGAGGCATCCTAATGAGGTTAACCAAGAACATGTCGACAAGTTAGCGTCGAACTATTGGCTGACCTCGGGACGAATGTTCCCCGAGACGGAAGGCTTCCTACTGGCCATACAAGATCAGGTTATACCAACTCGCAACTACCTAAAATTCATTGTAGGAGATGCATCGGTAGTGGATGACAGATGCAGATACGGGTGCCCAACTTCAGAAACAATCCAGCACATAATAGGAGGATGTCAGATGTTCGCATCGACGGAATATAAGGAACGACACGATTCGGTTGCCAAGATCTTGCACCAGGAACTGGCGGAAAAACTTCTGCTTGTGCAGGCAGAGAGGATCCCATATTACAGCTACACACCGGAGCCTGTTCTTGAGAACAGCAACTACAAGATGTACTGGGATCGTACAGTTCTGACAGATCAACGAGTTGCCCATAACAGACCGGACCTTATAATAGTTGATAAAATTTCTAGGAAGACAACTCTGATTGATGTGGCCATCCCGAACAACAACAACCTGCGTGTGAAGCAAGTCGAGAAGATCGCGAAGTACAGAGACTTAGAAGAACGAATTAGAAGGCAATGGGAAATGGACAACGTTCAGACGATTCCAATCATCGTGTCAACAACTGGTGTCATACCAAAAAGTTTGCTGAGAAACATCAAAGAGCTGGGTCTAACTGATAATCTTTACAGGTCCATGCAGAAAGCGGTACTACTTGCGACAGCCCGAACCGTCAGGAAATTCATGGGGAGTGCAGGAACGTCCAACAACATCAATGTCACCTAAGGCCCGATAACATGGCAAGGGTCTCATCCGAGCCAGATCCTTATGGTATCCGGGATACCCGGGATCTGAGTGAATGTTCCCCAGAGAAGGAGTGCGAATGCCTTTTGGCTAAGTCGATATAATAATAATAATAATAATCGGTGACAGGGCGCTGATGAGGCGGGCCCCTGTTGCACAAACAGCTACAGCCCAACAACAACACGAACATCTACAACATGGGAGCCAAACGAGAACTAGGGTTCCACCCACCGAAGGTGCTGCGCGGGAACTTCAGCCAGCGTTCACAGAGGCGGGATTACAACGACGACGCATGAAATGGACTGTGTCCATGAATGAATCGATTATGCGTATTTTTTACAGAGTGACAAACTTAGGACAAGAGATGATCGGCTACCGACAACAACTGCATGCCGAGTTCTGCAGGGAGTTTCCACACATGCAAGTGTCTGAACAAAGAGTGTCAAATCAGTATCGAACTATACTAAGAAATAACCGAATTCCAGAAACGCGACTTAACGCTATCAAACGGGAAGTTGAGCTAGAGATCCGCGGCGAACACATAGACATAGATGACAACAACAACAATGGGGAACTTCAAGCGCCTGGACAACAACTAGAAGCCGAAACGGTAGAACCAACAACCGAGAGTCTGGAATCGGTTAACGAAGAACATTTTGAAGGCTTAAACGCACATATGAGACAGGCAGTATTGCGATACGAAGGCACAGACCCACTGAGCAGGCCACCGCTACCAAGATTAAATTCTTCCAGGAAACTTGCGATCGTGCTCGATCTTATGAACACACGAATTTTACCAAACTATGTTTCAGTGACACCAACATTAGAACGTATGCACATGTTAATCTACTGTGCCGCAACGGCAGTCACCACTGTAATGGGTGCCAAGATCCGAACGGCCCAAGAGTTGAGTCGTGCAAGACCAGAACCACGAATGGCTCAATGGGAAATGCGACTAAATCGGAAGATCGAGAGTCTCCGTAAAGACAGAGGACAAGTGACGGAATATATCAGAGGAGTTAGAACTAGAAGGATCCAGAGGGCGTTGCAGGCAATAATGAGCCGCACCCAAATGCATTCTCGGCATGACCCCACGAACATCACTGCTCAACAATGTCTTGACACATTAAAACAAAAACTTTCTGTTTTCGCAGGGCGTCTGAGGAGATACAAGGCTAGTAACAACAGGAAACGAGACAACAAACTCTTTGAACGATCAGAAAAGGGTTTCTACCGTGCTTTTAATTCTAGCGCCGATGCCACAAATGCGAGTTACCCTAGCAGAGAACAGGTCGACGGTTTCTGGAGAAATCAACTTGCCACACCAGGTCCATAAAATGTCAGTGCAAGCTGGATCAGCGAAGAACGCGAGATGGGCCGGAACTATAGCCAGATGCAACACGAGCAATTCACAACCGCTGAGGTCTCCGATGTCATCAAGAATTCCCACAACTGGAAGGCACCAGGTCCAGATCATCTCCAAAATTATTGGATTAAGAAGTTGTGGTGCACGCATGAACAGATAACTACCTTAATTAATGAAGTCTTGCTCGATCCTCTGAAAATGCCATTGTTTCTTACACAGGGTGCAATCTACCTGTTACCAAAAGACCAGCGGAATACGGATAACCCTGCCAAGTACCGCCCAATAACCTGCTTGCCTACGCTGTACAAGATAATCACATCTTGCCTTACGCAGCGAATATATGCTCACTGCGAGCGGAACAACATCATTGCAATGCAGCAGAAGGGCTGCTCGAAGGGCGCAATGGGATGCAAAGAGCAACTCATCATAGACTCTGTCATCTGCAACCAGGCTCATTCCAAGCAACGAAACCTCCACATGGCTTATGTGGACTACAAAAAAGCATTTGATTCCGTACCTCACGACTGGCTCACAGGTATCTTAAAGCTGTATAAAATAGATCATCATACAGTTTCCTTTTTAGAACACGTTATGACAACCTGGCGCACTAAGATACAACTCAGAACCGCAGACAGTAACATCGAGACCGACACAATCAACATCCGAAGAGGGATTTTCCAAGGAGATTCACTCAGTCCACTGTGGTTCTGCATGGCGATGAACCCTCTATCATATCGGTTGAACTCTACAAAATATGGCTTCGCTATCAAAAGCAACAACGCAGAAGCGATCAAGTTGAATCACCTATTATATATGGATGATTTAAAACTGATCGCAGCAACCAAAAACCAACTAACGCAAATGCTTAAAATTGTAGAGGAGTTCTCCAGGGACGTCGGAATGCTGTTTGGACTGGACAAGGGCCGCACCCTTGATATCATCCGGGGAAAGCTCGAACAAAGCGCACACGAGATGCAGGACGGCCAGGAGATCGAAGCAATGAGCAAGGGAGAAACATGCAAGTATCTCGGGATGAAACAAGCTCAAAGGATAGACCATCGAACAATGAAGACTGATTTAACGAATGAATTCATCAAGAGAGTAAGACAAGTAGTGCAAACTGATCTTAACAGCAGGAATTTGTTTAAGGCCCTGAACACGTATGCGTGCTCTGTACTCAGCTATTCGTTCGGAATAGTGAATTGGACCAACACGGACATCAACAACCTGCAACGAAAAGTTAGGACACTACTGACAAAAGCTCATAAACATCATCCGCGTAGCGCCGTAGAAAGAACAACTCTGCCACGTCAACTAGGAGGAAGAGGATTGGCAGATCTCAGCAAGCAATTGGACCAACAAATATTAAATCTGCGTAATTATTTCTACAGGCAGGCCAACAGCTCCACACTACATAGGGCTATATGCGGAGCAGACGTCTCAACACCGCTACGTCTGACGGAACACGAGCGTCAAAATCACCACCGAACCGACAACGATAAACTACAGAGGTGGTTGGGGAAGCCGCTGCACGGGAGGCATCCTAATGAGGTTAACTAGGAACATGTCGACAAGTTAGCGTCGAACTATTGGCTGACCTCGGGACGAATGTTCCCCGAGACGGAAGGCTTCCTACTGGCCATACAAGATCAGGTTATACCAACTCGCAACTACCTAAAATTCATTGTAGGAGATGCATCGGTAGTGGATGACCGATGCAGATACGGGTGCCCAACTTCAGAAACAATCCAGCACATAACAGGAGGATGTCAGATGTTCGCATCAACGGAATATAAGGAACGACACGATTCGGTTGCCAAGATCTTGCACCAGGAACTGGCGGAAAAACTTCTGCTTGTGCCAAAAATTATACCAAAAAGTTTGCTGAGAAACATCAAGGAGCTGGGTCTAACTGATAGTCTTTACAGGTCCATGCAGAAAGCGGTACTACTTGCGACAGCCCGCACCGTCAGGAAATTCATGGGGAATGCAGGATCATCCAACAACATCAATGTCACCTAAGGCCCGATAACATGGCAAGGGTCTCGTCCGAGCCAGACCCTTTTGGTATCCGGGATACCCGGGATCTGAGTGAATGTTCCCCGTAGAGGGAGTGCGAATGCCTTTTGGCTAAGTCGAGATAATAATAATAATAATAATAATAAAAGCGCAGGGGGATCTGACCTGTGAGAGAGGCAGATCCACGGGTGTGACAATCCCGCGCTCCCCAGTTACGCAGGGATGGGTCTGGCCTGAGAGAGGAAATGGCAGATTAGTGTATTGGATTTAAACCCCAAATATAAAGTTTAAACTTTTTAATATATAATCTTTAAAATTTTATTTTTAAAGTGAAATTTAAAATTAATATAAAGTTTGTAATTTAAAATGGGCAGATTCACGGGTGCAACGATCCCGCGATTCCCAGTTACGCATGAAGAGGCTTGGCCTGTGACAGGGGCAGACCTACGGGTGTGACAATTCCGCGATATCCAGTTGCGCGGGGAGGGGTCTAGCCGGTGACGGGGGCTGATCCTCGGGTGTGACAATCCCGCGACTCCCAGTTACACAGGGATGGGTCTAGCCTGTGAGAGGGGCAGATCCTCGGGTGTAACGATCCCGTGTTTCCCCGTATGGGTAGCGGGTTAGAATACTCCTATCGTGGCTCCGCGAGTCGTAAAAGGCGACCGAGGGCCGTCACTCCCACGTTACGGGAGAAAACTATGGAATGGAGAATAATAGGATAATTGTCATAGGGCCGCTGCCTGGGAATCGCCAGGGCATGTCTGGAGCCCGCGCTGGGCATGACAGTGAGCGGGACGTCGGTGACAGGGCGCTGATGAGGCGGGCCCCTGTTGCACCAACAGCTACAGCCCAGCAACACGAACATCTACAACATGGGAGCCAAACGAAAACTAGGGTTCCACCCACCGAAGGTGCTGCGCGGGAACTTCAGCCAGCGTTCACTCAGGCGGGATTACAACGACGACGCATGAAATGGACTGGGTCCATGAATGAATCGATAATGCGTATTTTTTACAGGGTGACAAACTTAGGACAAGAGATGATCGGCTACCGACAACAACTGCATGCCGAGTTCTGCAGGGAGTTTCCACACATGCAAGTGTCTGAACAAAGAGTGTCAGATCAGTATCGAACTATTCTAAGAAATAACCGAATTCCAGAAACGCGACTTAACGCTATCAAACGGGAAGTTGAGCTAGAGATCCACGGCGAACACATAGACATAGATGACAACAACAACAATGGGGAACTTCAAGCGCCTGGACAACAACTAGAAGCCGAAACGGTAGAACCAACAACCGAGAGTCTGGAATCGGTTAACGAAGAACATTTTGAAGGCTTAAACGCTTATATGAGACAGGCAGTATTGCGATACGAAGGCACAGACCCACTGAGCAGACCACCGCTACCAAGATTAAATTCTTCCAGGAAACTTGCAATCTTGCTCGATCTTATGAACACAGAATTTTACCTAACTATGTTTCAGTGGCACCATCATTAGAACATATGAGTAGTAAGACTATGAGGGCATGACGCCAAACCTGTCTCAACAAGTTTGGCGTCATACTCTCATAGGGGTTTTCGGTTGGCGCCATACTCTCATAGGGGTTGTGGGTTGGCGTCATGCTCTCATAGGGTTTCGGGGAGGTCCATCAAGTGGGGTGGGGAGGTGCCAGTGGTTATATAGGCAAGGTTCAGCGAATATTGTCAACAAACTCAACATGTCCTTCTTAAACAATTTAAACAAGAACTTGTTGCAGAAAAATCTGGTGAACGTTCGAGATTTGGAAGTAAATGAAAAGTTTGAGATTCAGAGTTTTAAGAGAATCAATACGAAGTTTGGTGAGAAGGTGGTTGTGGAATTTGCAGACTTCAAGACGATTCTGCCGCAGAGGTTTACGGATGAATTAACTCAAGAACGAATAGATGAGTTAAATGGGGACAACAAAAGATACTTTTTAACAAGCTTGGGGCCTGTTGGTAAAACGACTAATATTATATTTTCTGAAGAACTGTGAGCCCATATGGGGGAATTGGAAAAACATGAGTTAAAAGTGTAAAACTGTGAAAATAAAAATATTATTTGTTTGTGTGTTGTTTTTTTCTATATAAGGGGGATGATTGAACAAACTTGATGTTGATTGTTAAAGGGAGCGGAGTGCTCAACACATTAATTGACAAATTGCCGATAGAGTTACACATTCCTGGCTATCAGTACTGCGGTCCTGGCACTAAATTAGAAAAACGGCTTTCTAGAGGTGGTTCGGGTATAAATAAAGTTGATTCAGCCTGTAGAATTCATGATATTGCTTACAGTAAAAGCAAATCTCTAGAAGAACGACACAAGGCTGATTTGGAACTCGAAAATCGTGCTTGGGAACGAGTGAAATCAAAAGATTCCAAATTTGGTGAAAAAACAGTTGGTTGGCTTATTACAAACGCAATGAAGGTTAAAAGAAAGTTGGGAATGGGTACGAATCGCCCATTTTCGTTTAGAAAAGACATAGTAAAAAAGGTGGATAAAGCTCTAAAAAAATCCTTTACAACCAATCAGTTGAACGACTTAAAGAATTTAAAAAAATCATCGTTAGCGGTAGTAAGGGCAGCACGTATACATATAAAAAAAGCTGGTGGAAAGGCTAAACTGAAAATACCTAGGATAATTCCGTTTCGAGAAAGGGCAGGAGGATTTCTGCCTCTTTTGCCTATACTGGGGGCTCTGTCTGCTCTCGGTTCATTGGCGGGGGGGAGCAAGCAGTATAGCAAAAACTATAATCGACGTAAATAATGCAAAAAAGTTGATGGCAAATCGAAAGCAAGCTATGGAGTACGTTGGTTCAGGACTTTATTTGCGTAAAAATAAACGTGGCGGCCTTGGGTTATTTAAAAAAAAACTTTTGAAGCTACCCAATAGGCCTTTAACCAATCTAGATCTTTTAAAATTCGCTAAAGACATTCCATTCTTTAGAGGTGTGCATATGAGAGATACCCTACCTAAAAAGCCTCGAAAAAACGAGTCGGCCATTTTGAATTTGGATATTCAGCGAAATTCTGGATCTCATTGGGTAGCGTACCGAAAAACAGGAAAAATATGTGAATATTTTGACAGCTTTGGCAATTTGAAACCACCAAGAGAACTCATTAGATACTTGGGGAGAGACATCGAAGTAGTATACAATAACGATTCATATCAAAACTTTAACCAAGTAAACTGCGGTCATTTATGTCTAATGTTTTTACGACAGAAACAAAATTTCTCGTAAAGAAATAAAATCTGAAAATATGAAGTGTGTTTTTCTTTCGTCAATAATCCTCTCCTTATTTATTATCGTTACTAAGTATTTAAAATAACTCACAATTATTGTGTTCATATTTAAACGAGATGTTTCAAATTTTACTGTTCCTAGGTAGTAGTGATATTATGTTGTTTTCTGTCACGAAATCTTTAACTCAAGTATAAGCCAGACAGTATAACTGCTTTTATATTTAGCTCCTACAACCATTGTTTATGGAATATTTTATTCTTGTCGGATAAGCAGGTATTTTATGAATAAAATTTAAAGAGAAAAATGTATATGCTTTATATTCAACTAAAAATATGATAAACAAAAAATACAGAGAAATATATATACTGAGAAATGTATGTTTTATGTTCCACTAAAATATGATATAAAAAATTCATACAGAGAAATATATACAGACAAATATATAAAAAATAAAAATACTTATACCTATTATAAAAAAATACTTTTTCCTATTATATACACTTCTAAACACACCTAAATATATACAGGATATTTCTTAATAACATGCTAATCCTTATGGGGCTTATTCCTGGATCCATTTGAGAAAAAACTTTATAAGAACATATCTCCTAAAAGTCTTAGCTTTTGACATACAGGGTTGTAAAATTGGAAGCATGATAAGGGTAATGTTAATGACTTGAATACGTCTACAACTATGTACACAACTGTTTATGTTTACAAACAAAATCTGCTTCTTGTCAACTAGATCGTTTGAATAATTGTTAATATATAATTTTATACCAAGGTGCAAATGAATGAGTTTTATTTTTTATGCGAAAACCGTACATTTGCTCAGAAAGGAATGAGGATTTCAAAAAGAATTTTAAGAAAAAGCAGTGACGTAACATTTTTTTTAAAATATTCAATTCAAAACCCATACACATGCCACTGGTAAAAGTAATAAAATTGTTTGGACGTCAGTATCTTGCATAGAAAGCGTGTACTAAATTTCACAAAATATCTAGGGTAATACCAATGTTATAATAAGAAAAGATTTTTTCTTAAAATTTTAACCCTCTGTAGTTTAAAAGTTACGACTCAAAATGGATTCAAGAATAACCCCCTTAAGTATTAGCATCTTATTAAGAAATACCCTGTATATACACACACCCACTAGGGGAGTTGCTTCAACAATTCCTCATACCCTTTCACATCTTTCTTACATTCATCATATTCATTCTCCGCATGCTTTAAATCATTTTTTATTCCTTTCACTCTTTCTTCAAACTTCTTAAGCTCACTCTTCTTTCTTTCAATTAATTTCACTTTTACACTTCCCCATTCGATCGTTTCCGCTCTCAATTTTAGATTTTGACACTCTCACGCATTTCCTCAATCGTTTCCACAACATTCTTACTCGCCACTCCCCTTTTTGGGACGTTTCCCAAGCAGGGCATTAATGTTTTTGCCCGCCCTCTTTTTGAACGATGTTGTTTCTCTAATTAGCTTTTTACAATTAGTTTGCCTTTCGGGCGATGACGACGAGGATGATGAAGACGATGACGACGCTGACGACGACGACGATGACGAACGACGTCTCTTCACATGTGGAGCTGCAGAATCGCCCTCGGAGCTCCTTTTCGAGGACGATCGCGACTCCGCTCGCAACGCCAAACGAGGGTCGATCCTTGAGGGGGTGACGCAGGACACAAAGTCATCGACGGTCATATCACCCAACTGTAATAGAGAAAGATGCATTATTTGAAAAACATAGATTGTTAAAGTTAGCTTACACGCATCGGCACGTAGGGGTCAGACTCCAAATCGGCTAGTACGCTTGCATTTGGCTCTGGGATCTTTAAAAGGAAGGAACATGTTATTTGAAGAATTATCGATCAATGCAAACTTACGGAATGTTCGTTTAAAATTGAAATGACAGCATTTGTAGTCTCCTCGCCAGTTGGCTGAAAGTAAATTTGACATGTAAAAAAATATAAATACAAATGGATGTACTTTATAGATTAGGTTTGTATGTAAGTCACTGGAATATAAAACTAGTTTATAATACTATAATTTGTGAAAATCCAAATTTTTTTGTATTATTTTATATTTAAAAAGATGATAAAGATCGTTTGCAAATTTTACAAAACAAACCAATGATATTAGAGTAAAACAAGTCAAAATTTTAAATAAATTAAAATGGTTTCATATAGAAAATTATTTAGAATATAGAACTTTAGTACTCATAAAATTAAAACACTTTAACCTCCAGACGCATTACCAGAAATCTTGAATAATAAATTTTACTACAACAATAAACCCGACCTGTATTGGGGTATGAAATACCATTTAGAATAATAAATTTTACTACTTTGGGATTTTCCATACAATGGACTGGACAAATATTACTTTGTAACCTAAGGTAAAATTTACAATTTTGGAAACGTTCCTTGAAAATTTTATGCAGACTAATAAAGTTTACAATTTTGAAATTTCAATACAATGATATTCGACTGGTCAAATATTACTTTACGATCTTTACGAGCTAAATTTACAATTGAAATACCCCTAAAGTGGATACTTTAACGACTAAGCAAAGGAAAATTTTAAGCAGAATAATTGTCTACTTTGAAATTTCAATAATATTCGAAGGGTCAAACTGGTTTCTTTAGAAATTTTAAGAATATTGAACGAAATGCAGATATACAGGGTGGGTAAAAACATTCATAGGTAACGCTTGACTGAGGATATAGGAAATGTTGTTTTAAGACCTTTTGAATAAAAATATGCGAGCTGGAGGTTTTTAATATACAGAATGTTACAATTAACTTATTAAAAAGATTTTCTTTTTAATTATGAAACTACAGAATACGAGGATAAATTTGCTAGGGAACATAACATCGTAAGGGGTTATTAAACAAGTAAGGATATTTTAAAGCGTCAGTGGTATGTGTAAAGGTACAGCTTTCTGTTTTAAAAACTTTTACAATTACATATTTTTTAGTGATTCCACATGCAATTCTAAACAGAAAATATTTCTTTCAAATTTGCTACCAAGTGCCTTGTAAAAATGACATTTTTTAACTGAAAAAACATGAAACTTTTTCCTATTAAAAACAAAGCTCACATATTTTTATTCGAAAAGATCTCGAATCACATTTCTGCCAAACGTTGTAATTGGCGAGGAAAGTAAAAAAATCAAAATTCGTTCAAAATTTGACTTTTAAAAGATTAATATGTTAACGATAATTAAATCAGTTCAGGTGTTTAAATTTGCTACAAAGTGGCTTGTGAAAATGAAATTTTTTAACTGAAAAAACATGAAAAATACATTATCTCATATAAAACAAAGCTTACATATTTTTATTCAAAAAGTTCTTGAATCACATTTCTGACAAGCGTTGTAATTTGCGAGGAAAGTAAAAAAATTCAAAATTTGTTCAAAATTCGATTTTTAAAAGATTAATATGTTAACGATAATTAAATCAGTTCAGGTGTTTAAATTTGCCACAAAGTGACTTGTAAAAATTAATTTTTTTAACTGAAAAAACATGAAAATTTTTTCATATAAAACAAATCTCACATATTTTTATTCAAAAAGTTCTTTAATCACATTTCTGACAAGCGTTGTAATTTGCGAGAAAAGTAAAAAATTCAAAATTCTTTGAAAATTCAAATTTTAAAATATTAATATGTTAACGATAATTAAATCAGTTCAGATGTTTAAATTTGCTACAAAGTGGCTTGTGAAAATGAAATTTTTTAACTGAAAAAACATTAAAAATACATTTTTTCGTATAAACAAAGCTCACATATTTTTATTCAAAAAGTTCTTTAATCACATTTCTGACAAGCGTTGTAATTTGCGAGGAAAGTAAAAAATTCAAAATTCTTTGAAAATTCAAATTTTAAAATATTAATATGTTAACGATAATTAAATCAGTTCAGAACTTTAAATTTGCTACAAAGTGGCTTGTGAAAATAAAATTTTTTAACTGAAAAAACATGAAAAATACATTTTCTCATATAAAACAAAGCTCACATATTTTTATTCCAAAAGTTCTTGAATCACATTTCTGACAAGCGATGTAATTTGCGAGGAAAGTAAAAAAATTCAAAATTTGTTCAAAATTCGATTTTTAAAAGATTAATATGTTAACGATAATTAAATCAGTTCAGGTGTTTAAATTTGCTACAAAGTGACTTGTAAAAATGAAATTTTTTAACTGGAAAAACATGAAAATTTTTTCATATAAAACAAAGCTCACATATTTTTATTCAAAAAGTTCTTGAATCACATTTCTGATAAGCGTTGTAATTTGCGAGGAAAGTAAAAAAATCAAAATTCGTTCAAAATTCGATTTTTAAAAGATTAATATGTTAACGATAATTAAATCAGTTCAGGTGTTTTTATAAAACTTATTTTAGTAATAAACATTGAACATAAGCTATAAATTTCGTTTTAATAATAATTTAGTCATAACAATAAAATTTATATTATTACATTTGACAAAATAATTCTCTTACAAATTTCATCCAGTGCTCTCATGAATCAATTTCTTGAGTCTAAAAAAAAATTCAAAGGAAAAACAACTGCTTCTGGATACATACATTTTAACAAAAAATTAAGTTGAATTTTGTTTAATTTTGCTTCTATGACTTCAATTATGCTGTTCTGTAACTGAAACTATTGAATTTTTGTGCTTATGTATATCTTAATGCCTATTACTAAAACATTCTGTATAAACCAACCTTTCAAGTCGAATTAAAGCGTAATTATTTATTAGAATATAGAATAGATATTAAGATAGTAAGTTTTATTCATTAATGTTGAATTTTGCTAAATTTGTTTATTTAAAAGAAGTTTTAAATGAAGGTTTGGAAAATATAAGTACTTACCGGCAGCAGGGTGTTGGCTTCCAAATGACGCATCTTGAAGCACTAAAAGCACAGTTGTCAAGCACAGTTATCAAGCGAAGTTATCAAGCTCAAGAGCGGACTGAGGCGAAACTGAACAAGCAAACATAACGTTATCGTCTGTAGATATGCATCACCCTCCCCACTATCATCAGATCCTCCCACATTCAACGATCCATCCCTTTGCCAACACGCCCACCAACGTTGACGGTACTGCACATGGGTACCACCAGTCTCTCACCATCCAATCAACGAGACGCCTCGACGCAAGCACCAATCAAACACCCCCGTACGACCGAGCACAACGTTGTCAGATCTCAGGCATTATCCTGGATGTTAGAAATGAGCCCCACCACCCTCTCCCGCCATCCTCCACCCTCCGTTCACCTATACGTATTGAATATAACGGGTACCCCAGTAGGTTCATCGTTAGTTCTGAAAATAATTTTTACTGTACAATTCAAGAATGGTGTTTGTGAAGTACATAGTGGATGCCGACGGTTTTCAAGTCAATGGGAAATTCTTAATTAAAGAATTGGTAATTTTCAATATGGAGACCGGAGATGTCACCTCAAAATATTTCCGGGTTGGTGACTTCAGGGATCTAAGCGCCAAGGATGCCAGCAGTGCGAGATGGGTGATGATGAATATTCATGGCCTCAGATTTCAAGATAGTCTGATGGATCAAGCACAGGACAGCGTTGTGGCAGAGTTCCAACTTCTGGGTGCGCTTTCTGGGGTTCGGAAGATTGGTTTTAAAGGAGGACGTGTGGAGAAGGACCTGTTGCATGCGGCTGGATATGGACATCTTGGATACAATATCGAGGATATGGGGTGTCCAAAGTTTGACGTTTTGGTAAAAAAGCATCCCGTTTTTTACGAGAGGGTGAGAGGAAGGCAGTGCGACAGACACATCGAGAGTAATAGGAAACCGCTACACTGCCCTCGGGTGGAGCTGACGTTTTTTGCAGAGTATGTGCGAAGGTATGGTAATTGTGAAGCTTTGTAAATATTATATAGGTTTCTAGTGAATTTTATTGCCATTTCTGTATCAGTAATAATTGTATTGAGACAATTTTAGTAACAAAACTTTAGGAACGTTAAAGTAGATTTTTTCTTACAAATATTCTAACGGTTTTCGATATACAGCGAATAAATTTTTCAAGTATTTTTAGAAAACCACTTAAGCAATTATTGAGTTTTTAATTTTAAACTTTCCTTAATAACATTTTACCGTAAAGTCTACAAAAAGGTTTTCTAGATTCGAAAAATTACGTGTCCTGGGAATTAAAACTTTTTTTTATGTAGGTTTACGTTTACGTCTACTTTGATTTTCTTTTGCTAAAAATTAAAATTCAGGAAAGCGAATTTTTCAAAACAGTACATTTTTCTAAAAAGACAAGAATGTTTTTTTAGAATTTATTGAGAAATTTAGCGAAAACAAAAAATATTACTTTTCCAGCAGGTACTTTGATTTTGCCCTGCTAAAAAAATTAAAACGCTCGAAAGTGAATTTTTCGAAAAAAGTCAAGAAGGTTTTTTAGAATTTATTGGCAAATTTAGTGAAGACAAAAAATATTACTTTTCCAGCAGGTAGCATTTGTTATTAAAAATATGATTGTTGATCCCAGTCTTAAGAAAAGTTGTTCGGAATTAAAAACTAAGTAGCTGTGCAAAATGTCTAAAGCCTAGACTTACTTTGAGTTTCCTCTGCTAAAAATTAAAACGCACTGAATTTTTTTCAAAACGGTACATTTTCAAAAAAGTAAAGAATGTTTTTTAGAATTTATTGAAGCCAAAAAATATTACTTTTCCAGCGGGTATCATTTTGTTATTAATAAATATAATCTCAGTCTCTACGGCACTGGTATATGTAGATGGATATTTTTAATTTATAGTATTGTATGAGCGTCTAAACTGTATGAATTATGTTTGTCTGCACTGGATTCCTTTAGGAAAAGAAAACTTGAAACAATATTGTCGCTCTACTTCTCTACTTTTACGTTTTCTAATGTTTTGTTACTAAATGTTGGACCACCCTGTATAAATCAGTACAATCGATGTAAAATTAGTGTAAAAATTATTATCTATTATACTGTCTTGTATTTGCACATTTTTCTAATGTTTTGGTAATAAAAGTTTAATCATGCTGTACATTATATTCAAATAAATATAAAAATTGCTTCAATTGTATAAATTTGAAAAATCTGAAATAAAACATATGAACTTTTGTTGTGTTAATTCCTTCTCGCCTCAGTATTGGAGACGGGGAGGGGTCCGATCTGACAACACCGAGAGGCGTGAAGAGCGTTGGTCGAAGACGCAAAGTGGAAGTCATATTGTATGCCAATACTGCCAACTTAAATTTTTAAACTTAAAACTTTCCTGCCGCTTTAAAATCTGATCAATAATAGTGCAGATATTCTTATGTTGGTAACATTTTTGGAATTTGGATAATTACAGTGGTGTAACCAGGGCAAATCGAGGGGAAACTATATTATACGTCAATATTACCAACTTAAATTTTTTCCCCGCTATTTTAAAATCTGTAGTGTGGACATCTTCGAATTTCAATTCGAGTGATGGTTAGAAAATCATGAATATTTAAATATATCTACACATATATCTAGAAATTAACTTAGTGTTGTGCAAATATGAAATATGAAAATCTTAAGACTATTTTTTATCGATAATCTATAACAAAATCGCAGAAGTCGTTCTGCGTTATGACTCTTAATTAGAAAGTTCCCTCAGGTTGTCACTTATTCACACCATTTCTCTGGCGGCGTGCGACGCAACATTGTCGGATTGCTCTTTCTTATAGCAGAGCATATAAAACAACCAGCAGCATAACTTACTCTTGAGATCTGCAAATTCAATGACCTCGAGCCATATTGGGGGAATAGAAGTCAGAGATGTATCCGGGAAAATCAATTCAGAAATACAGAGTAGTATTAGTAAAGTAAATAGTGTGTGGTAAGCACAAGCAACTTTGGCTCCTTCCTTTATTTAAAGATACTAGCACAATTTACAAAAAGCGCATTCCACGGCACTGTAATATCTCTCATACAGACAAATAAGAACTGCCCAATCGCCCCGACTGCATCCATTTGACAGAATCTATTCCCAAATGGCGGCTGCGCGAACAGGTGCGCAAAATTTTCCCACCATAGAGAGTAATTCTGATGGTTGTTTTATATGCTCTGCTTATAGTATATAGGGTGCGGGGTGCGGTGCCGCAGACGCTTGACATACTGCTTCAGTGCTTCGCTGTAAGATGATTGTAGAAAGTGAAATATCTGCAGTTAGCGACAGAACTGTCGAAACTTGTGAGAAAGCGTTTAATACGCTAAATGGTGGTAGTTCAGCTGTATATTCACAAGTATTGCAACGTTGGCAAAAACATTTAAAATTGTCAATACGACAACATTACTCAGCGCTTCGATGTAACTTTAACCATGGTACTATATCCAAGTTGCATGCCAATTTGCAACATTTGAAAAGACTTCAACTATACTTCAAAACGTTGAACAAAACTGGTGCCGGAAAACGTCACAATAGAAGTGTACGAGTTAAATGGTTGGACGTTCAGGCAGCGTTCGAGAATCGAATTCGCACAGGTTTGATAGTGAATATGAGACATATTGACATATGGCAGTTTTTTGATGATGCATTTATTCTCTTTAAATATCGTATAACTCGAATATTAAATGCTTTTCACATTGTCAAGTTAAATGTCATATTTAATGGTGAATTTACTAAAATATCTGAAGGTGGTATGATAACCGATATTAAATGTTTCAATACGAAAAACTCTACAATTGATCAGGGGGTTGATTTAAAGCGGTGGTTTCAAGACAATGTCGTTGATGCTCTCATAAAAAAGATTGAAGATTATCATCAACATGGGTCCCGTTGGAGATTGCTTAAAATATTAAGTTTAAATATTAACGTCAATAAATATGAGATTGGGAACGGCGCGTCATATCTACCACTCCCTGTGGAAATTTCTAAAAAACGTGCGTGTATCAATGTAAAAAATGGTGATGAAGCTTGCTTTTTTTGGAGTGTTATTTCTGCGCTCTATCCGATTAACTCTAAAAAACATGCTGATCGCACTAATTCATATCAGTATTACAATCAGTTATTAAAATTAGATGGTATCGAGTTACCAATGAAAATACCTCACATTATTATGGTTTAGATCCGGCCTGGTACTATACTTTAGCTGGATACAGTTGGGATTGCATGCTTAAATATACTAAATGTAAATTAGAAACCTTCCAAGACAGTGATATCTTAATGTTTTTCGAAAAGGGCGTTCGAGGTGGGGTTAGCCAGGTGAGCCACCGCTTTTCTCAGGCCAACAACAAATATATGGAAAATTATGATGTTAATATGCCGTCAAAATATATTCTTTATGCTGATGTTAATAACCTTTATGGCTGGGCGATGTGTGAACCTCTTCCTTACAGAGGATTTGAGTGGGTGTCTGATATCGATGTCACAAAGGTTGCTGATGATGCTGATGACGGATATATTTTAAAAGTTGATTTGTCATATCCTGATCATCTTCATAACCTCCATAAAGACCTTCCGTTCGCACCTGAACACTGCAAACCTCCAGGTTCCAAAATTTTATTTTCAAAATTCTTGTCGTGGGAATCAACCATCAAAATAAATGTGGTAGTGTTATCACATTAAATCTTTATTATAATATTTATTTAGTTGTAGAATGCTTACATATGATTCGATCTGTAGTAAGATCATCTTCAGAGCAATTATAAAAACATGTTCAAATTAGTATTTTCTACATTTTTAGGTGAAAATTTCATGTTGCATTAGACAGACATGGCTTTTAGTTAAAAAAATAGTTGTAGGTATATTCTTAGGGTACTATTCATAACAATTTGTAGAGTCGAAAAATTAAAACATTTTGGTATTGATAGATGGACAGCGTTGGAGAGTTGACAACCAGGAAAATAAAAAAAATTTAAGGTTCCAAAATAAAAAAGCTCATGACCACTTTCTATGATAAGAACAATTATGTGATTCATTATAGAGCGCTTAAGCAAGCTTTACAACATGGCTTAATTTTGAAAAAAGTTCATAGAGTTTTGAAATTTAAACAGTCTACCTGGTTAGCTCCCTATATACAGCTCAATACTCATTTAAGAACTGTGACAACGATGGATTTTGAAAAAACTATAATGAAGCTCATGAATAATGCAATCTACGGTAAAGCAATGCAGAACGTTAGAAAGCATAGAATTGTTAAACTATTAAGAAAATGGGATGGTAGATATGGCGCGAAAAATTTTATTTCTAGCCCGCGTTTTAGACGTAGTGTAGTTTTTGATGAGAACTTAATAAGTGTTGAATTCAATAAGACTAATATTATGTTTGATAAACCTCTGTACGTTGGAATGTCTATCCTAGACATATCCAAAACCTGTGTATTCGAATTCCACTATGATTTTATGTTGAAAACATTTTCTGATAACTGCTTATTATTATACAGGGTGTTCCTTAATGACATGCTAATACTTAAGGGGGTTATTCTTGGGCCCATTTTAAGAAAAAAACTTTATATGAAGGTATGTCGTAAACGTCCTAACTTTTGAGATACAGGGCGTTAAAATTCATTTTTTTAAATTGAATTTTGGCTACATCTCCCGAAATAATCAAGTTGCTGAACTGAAATTTGGCACTGCTATGTTTTTGGAGATGTAGAATAAGCTGAAAATATCAATTTCACCGTATCTCAGAGAGGGCGCCACTTGCGCTGTTTTTTGATCACGCTTTTACGCGTAACTTTTTTGAGGTTATCTTTTTGGTCCTGCAGGTCCATCATTTTAGTGCATCTTTTCATTCTGCAAGAAAAAGGTACTCTTGTTTCATAACGATTAAATCAACCGTTTGCTTTGAACTTGCCAAAACGTTCTCCAAAACACCTGTTGACTTCAATATTCGAAACATAAAATTTTCACCTACCACCTTCAAGTGTTACAGATCAACTGTACCATTTAAAGTGAGAAAAAAATCCCTATGAACAATGTACCAAAAATTATTCGCTTTCAAAATGGAAAGGATTCAATTTGACAAAATTTGGACATTCTATTTCAAGAAAACCAATGGTGTTTTGACCAATGCCCATTTGGAATTTTTTTCATCTTTTTGAATGTACAGTTGATTTGTAACATTCGAAAGCAGTAGGTGAAAATTTTATGTTTCGAATATTGGAATCAACAGGTGTTTTGGTGCACGTTTTGGTAATTTCAACGCAAACGGTTGATTTAATCGTTATGAAACAAGAGTACCTTTTTCTTGCAGAATGAAAAGATGCACTAAAATGATGGACCTGCAGGACCAAAAAGATAACCTGAAAAAAGTTACGCGTAAAAGCGTGATAAAAAAACAG
This sequence comes from Pseudeuparius sepicola, assembly GCA_963920635.1. Taxonomy (NCBI): domain Eukaryota; kingdom Metazoa; phylum Arthropoda; class Insecta; order Coleoptera; family Anthribidae; genus Pseudeuparius; species Pseudeuparius sepicola. The sequence continues at coordinate 40,485,687 of OY987303.1, read as the reverse complement.
CGCAAGTGGCGCCCTCTGTGAGATACGATGAAATTGACATTTTCAGCTTATTCTCCATCTTCAAAAACATAGCAGTGCCAAATTTCAGTTCAGCAGCTTGATTATTTCGGGAGATGTAGCCAAAATTCAATTTTAAAAAATGAACTTTAACGCCGTGTCTCAAAAGTTAGGACGTTTACGACATACGTTCATATGAAGTTTTTTTCTTAAAATGGGCCCAAGAATAACCCCCTTAAGTATTAGCATGTCATTAAGGAACACCCTGTATACTGATACTGATAGTCTAGTGTACGAAATACGTTGTGAAAATATGTTCGAAGACGTAATTAAGAAACATATCCATCTGTTTGATACCAGTGACTATCCCGCAGATAATCCATATGGAATTCCAATAAGAAAGTGCCCGGCTTAATGAAGGATGAATTAAACGGCAGTATCTTGACACATTTCATTGGTCTTAGATCTAAAATGTATACTTATAAAGTTCAAGGAAAAAAATATGTGTGTTAAAATAAAAAATCAAAAGGTGTCAGGGGTGCCGTTATAGCGAAGCAAATAACATATCAAGACTATTTCGATTGTTTATTTAATAAGAGCGAAAAAAATTGTAAATCCGCGTTCTATACGCTCATTTGCTCATAATGTTTTTAGCATAAGTCAGACTAGGATTGGTTTAAATCCATTTGATGATAAGCGTTTTCTAGTTGATAGTATTTCAACAATCCCTTGGGGTCATAAAGATGTGTGTAAAGTTGATGAATAAAAAAATATATATTTTGCAACTGTTTGAAAATGTATCCACCCCTACTAACGTCCTAGCCACACCCTATCCCCCACCAGCCGCCTCCTTGCGGATGCACCCCTACCATCAGTAGATTGTATATAACTGAGAAATCCCCATCATTCTTCAGTCTGAAAACCCGCAACATCGACAACAGCATCATCATGTATAACCAACCAATCCAGTTTGTGTCATATTTGGTTCCCTGCCCATACGTTGCCAACCACATGGTGAAGCGAACTCGACTCCAGAATCACTTGGTGAAGTGCCGCCTCCAGTTGAGTACTGTGCCTGAAATAAATTGGGGGGAATATTTCAAGACAATCGACAACCAGCCGCCAATTGTCATTGTGAATCCAAGGGCTAGACCAGAATAAAAGTATATTTAAATAAAAAACACAATTTGTAATCATTGTTTTATTCCAACCTTCTTCTATATAAGTCTGCTAACAGAAATTGATTATAATAACAGTATAGTTCAAAAATGCAATGTGTTTCCATGCTAAACACAGCATTACACATTAAGAATACAATTTCCATTACATTTGTGGCATAGTTGCTACGTACTAATAGTTCATTAGCCTTATCTAAAAAATTTAGGTAAAAATCATACAGTCTAAAATTAAGCAAAAAGTTTATCCTTAAGGTTATGTATGGTTCGATATTTAATATCTTTAAAACCTCCGATATTGAAAACCATTGGCAAACACCATTTTTTGCGAGCAACACTCGTTGATTTCCATCTGCAGTCAACATTGTTCTTAACATTATATTAGAATCAAATCTGATGAATATAGGTGTACCCAGATTGCTGGTGAAGTTGTTCAAATGATTCACTAATTCTTTCCATTCCAAATGATCTAGTGAAATCACATTTCGACGCACTGTTGATTGGATATTTACTTGAGGTTTGAAATATCTCATAATACTCAATCCATTAGCAATACTATATGTAGGCAATGTGAAACAAGATGATAAAAGCATAGAATCTGCGCCAACATTGTTTATTTCTTCATAATCGCTACCACTATCAGTTTCATAGCCGCTGTCAACCATGTTATCGTTTGTAGCACTACACAACGTTTGACTCGTCTATCCAAGAATCGTGGGTCTTATCAAACCCTAGCCAGATAAATATCAGGATTTGCAGTTTTTTGCAATTCTTCACGGTAAAACCCACCCTTTATAGATCTCCCATTTAAATCTTCTAGAAGATATGTGGGAGGATTGGTTATTTGTAATTTACTTATTTTAAACAATTCTGTAGTCCAATTAGGTGTATATCCTTTAGCAAATATGTGTTTCATTTTACTTATTCTCACAATATCGCCAACCTTCAATTTACTACCTTTGAAAATCTAAACTTGGTTGGGTTTCATTTGAATCACTCTATGTTTTCTGTCATTTAAATTTACCATTTAGACTAAAATACTTAAATAATCGCTCTTTTAGAGTTCGTATTACTCTCTCAGCCATGGAGGCTTTCGTGCTGCTAAAGGTGCTGTAATGATTAATTTTGAATTTTCGCATCAAACTTTGAAATCTTGAGTTATAAAACTCTTTGCCCTGATCAGTTTGCAGGTTGCGAGGCTTTGATTGACTGATTGATGATTCGACTTTCGGTTTTAGTTCCGGTTTTATTTCCGGTTTTAATTCATCTTTAACTTGTAGACTTGCTAGAGAGTTTGTCACAGGTTTGAAATTTTTTTGTAATGTTTCATCCTCCTCAAATTTACCTATTTTTAAAGCGGTATATTTTTTTCTAATCGTCCGAGCTAGTTCACTGATTTTCTTTGCGCGCTGCGCTTCTTGAATCTGTTCTTGCATCAACATCTCGATTAATAATAAGCGTATTGTGCTTATCATAACTTTATATACCTATCAAACCCTATTCTATATCGCCCCTCATTCATATTGAAATCTTTAACAATAACCAGAGTTCCAAAATTGGTATCATTCCAGCAGAGTGAGCAGAGATTCTTGAAATCTCCGTATGAGATGTCTGGTGACATGTGTTCGTCATAAATATGTTTAAGGTTTACCTCATCTTGTTTAAATAAAACGATTACATTACAATTGTCTCATATTAATTGTTTAGGTATTTTTGAATATGTCTGGCACAGATATGCGACATCTATACTCTTATGGCGACCCATGGAATAAAATTCTCTAATTTTTTCCTGTTTGTCACAAGACACGTTATCAAAAATAAAAACTGAATTTTCTCTAGCCTCCGACGGTGCAATGACGTCATCGTTTGAGCTAAATGGAAAATAACCAACACATTTAGCTTTTTTAAGAACATCTTGTAGTAACTGTTATTTAGGTTGTTAAAGGGATTTACTGTAAAGGTAGATGTTCTTAAATTTCAACCCATTCTCGTTGAATATTAAACTAAGTAGACTGTTTGTTTTGCCACAACCGCTAGGACCGCAAAATATTGCTCTAATGGAGTTTGGCAAGAGTACTCCATGTTTAGACTTCTCACTCCGAACAAAATCTAAATTTTCGATTAGTAGAGATAACTGATGTGGCTCAATGCGCATCTTGTAAACATCTAATAATATATCACGTGCTTGCCTCATATATACATATCAGGATGTAAATAATAAACAGTTTTTCAATTAAGAATATTTATTTCCTACAGTGATATAGATTAATACATTTTCAAGGGAGGTAAGCTCGAATCTTCTGCTGCACAAGACTTCTGCACAGTGGACATTTCTCCATGGAGTCTGCACAACTCATACAGCACACCAAATGTCCACATGGAACCATCAAGACTTCTATATCTTTGCAGTAGCAAACTTTACATGAAAACTCGTTTGTAGTTTGGGGATTCGTGCTCCGAATGACTTTTTCGGGTGGAATGTCCACAGGTTTGATTTCTCCCTTAATGAACGAACAATTAGGACTCCAGCTAGCATGATCTTGCCATGGATCATCGTCTTTTTCCCATTTATATCCTTCGATATTACAAAATGGACACTGGACAACATCTTCATAATTCGTATAAAAAAATCCAGCTCGGGCAAGCTTTTCTGGGGATAGGAGGCTTGACCAGTTTTCAAACGTTCTTATAAGAGTCTCGTAATTATACTCCATCTCTCACTCAGTAATATTCTTACTATTTCAATAAATACTTTTGCTACTAGCAATGAAGAACATATAGTAATGTAGTAAATTAGTGGTACAAATGTGAGGTCTTTTATATGTTGTTCTTGACTGAGTTCTCTGGGTGTAACCATTGTGGGCGTGGTGGAAGGTGGGATCTCCCTCCACACACTTTCAGCAATCGTATGATTTTGTACGGCTCGAAGTATAAATTGTGTAGTTGGCATCAATGCAGCAAAAAATGCAACCGGGTCATAAGTTCAGGTCAGTAACGAGCCCATTTGCACAATGAATAGCTAATAACACGAAAAGTAACAAGAACAACACAGATAACGGTAAAAAACGTAGAAAACCCGCGAATATTTTCACTGTCGAATGTTTGAACCAATTTGAACGATCCGGAAAACCTTCATTGTCACTTTGACACACTGAAGCTAAATTTGCCTTGAGTCCGCACATAGACGCTGCCATAAGCAGCTGATTATACCAAAAAGAAGTGTTTCCATGACATTTTAAATTATTATTAAAATGAGTTTTAGTCATAGTTATTTTCGTGATTGCAATAGGGTTTTTATTTTATTATGTTCTTTTTTCTTATCACTTGGGTAACTTTTCACATCATAAATTAATGAGTGACGGCGATTAACTGGTGGAGACACATATACCAATGTAATACCCATGGTTAACAGAAAATTCCTAGGGATTTTGTGGAGAATGTCATCTGACAAAATCGGGACTTCTTACAGTAATCGGGGTATATCAGGAAACCCATTGCTGTTTTCTATGTCCAGCTTAACGTCAACTGTGTTTAATTTTATAGATTCACTCCGGCGAGAACAGTCAATGACAAACAAGGTTGCATTATCTTTGTAATCTGCATAGCTAAGTAGCGGGCGACTCTCCCCCACATTCATATAACTTGAATAAAATTCCACATAACTGTGATATGCCTCCAGAAAGTCGTTACCATCAAAATTCAACTTCTGACGTTCGAATGGAAAATATTCACCGTTTACAATTAATCTCACATCTGTCGTATCTATGTGATCAAATGCCGTGGGATTTTTTTTGAATTCTCATTGCGATTAGTCTGAAATCCCACGATGACGTACCGAGGAGTTGACACTGCTGCAGATGATTTTACAGCCCATATTTCTCTTCGGGAGTTTACAGTAAGATTTGGCAATTCGTGTAACTCCCACTTACGGAACGCAATTATAATTGGACGATCAACTTTAATAGATTTAAGGAGATCCAATCTAATCATATCATTCGGCCGAATATGTTTAACTTTTAATTCAATGTTGGAAATTGTTATTTCTGCAGTTATGGCAGGAAGCGGGGTTGCAGCGTCTTGGGTTCGTTAGCATTGTTATCATTTCAGGCTCGTATTAATCTCACTGTTTGTTTGCCGCAAATTGCCATCTGATAATCGTTGAATATTCCAAACAGATGTTTTAGCGGTATTCTTACATTGAATGTTCCATCATTGTTGACAGCAAAAGATTTATCGACCCCAGCCCAGCTCGCTGTTAACATATATTTTTCGTCACTAGTAGTATAGCGAAGATACCATCTGAGTGTGCTTACAATACCCGGGTTTCTCACTACCTCCACTTCTTTACCATTTAGTTCGTAAGAAATAGAATCGAAGAGAAATGCCCCCCCATTGTTGGATAGTTTACAATCTTCGGCACCAGTTTTCTTAGTCACTTCACCTTTGACAAAAATTGAAGCATCGTACATCAATAACCATGCATCAATCTGATTAATGGTTATTTCCACAATATCATTATTCATGAATGACTTTACAAATGGGTAATAGGTGCGCTTCTCTAAACGTTGGATAGATTCATCATATTTGGGAGTGCGATGCACATTAAACACTTGAGGTGTTAGGGACATAGCCAAGTGCTTTTAAAAATTGCTGATTTTCCAACGAGAGCCGACCTGCACCCTTCCGTGAAATCTTTACTAGTGAATTTTTACAGTGTTGTGATTGCCTTTTATACGGTTGATATCTGTCACCAAAAACCAAAACCATTTTGTTTCCGAACTATACGTCAAAAAATTTTATACACGCTTCAACTCCAACTCCAATTATTTCCTCACCTCTAAAATTTACAGGTTGAAAGTTCTGATCGAGAATAGTTAACGTTAAATTATTAATCTCACGATTTGCAACTGGCATATACACCAAATTTTTCGGAGACTCGTCTATGGCGTAACCAGGATCCAGGGACGGACTGGCCCGGCGGGCTGGCGGGCGGAGCCCGCCGCGCCGCCCTTTCTTTTAATAACAGCGCCGCAACGCAACGGCTGTGTTAAAATACAGAATAACAAAAATCGAAAAATTAAGACGTTTTTTGAGGAATCCACACCTGAAGTTACTTTGACTCAAGAAGACAAATATCGCATCGAAGTATTCAAATAAAAAGAACTTCAGTTTTAAATCGGAAAAAATGTTTTAGTATTTTAGACAAAAAAAATAATCATAAGGAAGCGCCAGTCCATGAACCGACTGCGCGCGGCGTTGCTTCAAGGTCAAGTTTGACGAGGCACGGCGCTTTCCAACAGAAACTCCGAACTGCTGCCTGTTATGCAGCGTCCATGAAAAATAGATTGATATTGAAACCTACTAATATTAATTATACTGAAAGATTGCGCTTCTATAGGTAACAATTTCGCAATTCGTACCAAATTTAAATGGGCATTATTGGCCGGATTTTGAATATTTTGTCACTTTTGACGGGCGATGGCTCCGCGTCTGACGCTTGATGTTTACACTACTTATTGAAAAAATTTTAATGACGATTTTGAAACATCTCACTACCGATTTTAAGAATAGTTATTTATGTACCAAGGCACTGAAGTTCAACTTTTTATGACTCATGTGGAATTTAGTTGCCGAGGCCTCTGGCCGAGGCAAATAAACCACATGAGTCAGAAAAAGAACTTCAGTGACGAGGTACATATTACATTTTTTTAAATCGGAAAAAAACTGTTTTATTAGGCGAAAAATAACAATAAGGGATCACCCGTCCATGAACCGACTACGCGCGGCGTTGCTTGACTTTGACGATTGCTCTATCTAGGTCAAGTATGACCAAACACGGCACTTACTGGCAGAAAATCCAAACTGCTGCCTGTTGTGCAGCCTCCATGTAAAATAGATTAATATTCAAACCTACTAAAATATTTATACTGAAAGATTGTGCTGTTATAGGTAACAATTTCGCAATGTGTACGAAAAGTTAAATGGGATTTATTGGCCGGGTTTTGAATATTTGGTCGCCTCTGACGGGCGATGGCGCCGCGTCTGACGTTTGATGTCTACATCTCTCCAAGGCCTACTTATTGAAAAAATCGTACAATAATGGGCTACTTCAGTGCCGATTTCTGAGCTTTTAATGACGATTTTGAGACACTTCACTGTCGATTTCAAGTGTTTTTTTATTTATTTTTAGATATATTTTTTAAATATATATTTATTTTTATATTTTTTGTATTTTTATAGTAATATAAGACGAACTGATATAGGTATTTGCCTTTTTAAAGTAGGCGCCAGGCGCTGGCGCCGCTGGTTTCATCAGCCCGCCAATATTTTCGTACCTAGTCCGTCCCTGCCAGGATCGCTGCTAACTGCAAACTCGTAAATAGTATGAGTTGGTTGATTTTTATAGTATGCTCCAGATGTTACGTTACAATCTATATGTATAGTTCTGACCTTCACGATGTTTACAGATATATCAGAAGTATGCAATTGACCAGACTCTAATAGACTAGGAGAAAACCCTAACACATGAGCAATAGAGTCTGTTGGTCGAAAATCTACTGTATATTTATCACTGTAAATTTCACACTGTAAGGTGCTATTATTAGCTTTATTGAAATTGGATTTTTCTGATCAGATTCGTCTTTTCTTAAAGCGCGAACTATGTACGCCTCTAGAGCCTCAATTTCATACGACCCTGTGGGAATCACTAAACAATTGCGATATCCATCAGCGTTTATATAATAAAATTTGTTGACACCAACATCTATATTGGGTATGCTGTTATATGTGTGTAATCCTAGGAGTGCCAAACCATACTCAACATCTGGTTCTAAATGTATGGGAATATTAAAGTCAATAGATAGTGTTGAAGTAAATCCATGCAGAGTGAACAGCAGCGACATGATTGACGAATCTTCTCCTCAACTACCACTTTTATAGAAAAACCTCAACCACAAACATGAAAAATATTGTAGTAAAAAACATACAAACGAATAATATTTTTATTTTCACAATTTTACACTTTTAAACTTTTTATTTATTCGTACATAATAATCATGTTTTTCAGCTTTTCCAATTTTTCGATATGGCCACGTAGCCTCACGTTCATTCTTCAGAAAATATAATATTAGTCGTTATACCAACAGGTCCCAAGCTTGTTAAAAAGTACCTTTTGTTATCACCATTCAACTCATCTATACGTTCTTGAGTTAATTTATCAGTAAACCTCTGCGGTAGAATCATCTTGACGTCTTCAAATTCCACAACCACCTTTTCACCATACTTAGTATTTATTCTCTTAAAACTCTGAATCTCAAACTTTTCATTTACTTCCAAATCTCGAACGTTCACCAGATTTTTCTGCAGCAAGTTCTTATTTAAATTGTTTAAGAAGGACATGTTGAGTTTGTTGACAATATTCGCTGAACCTTGCCTATATAATGGAATAGGGACCTTCCCACCCCTCTTAGAGTAGGGGTGACCCCCACCCTCCCCCAAACCCTATGAGAGCATGACGCCAACCCACAACCCCTATGAGAGTATGGCGCCAACCGAAAACACCTATGAGAGTATGACGCCAAACTTGTTGAGACAGGTTTGGCGTCATGCTCTCATAGTCTTACTACTCATATGCACATGTTAATCTAATGTGCCGCAACGGCAATCATCACTGTAATTGGAGCCAAGGTCCGGACGGCCCAAGAGCTGAATCGTGCAGACCAGAACCACGAATGGCTCAATGGGAGGTGCGACTAAATCGGAAGATCGAGAGTCTCCGTAAAGACATAGGACAAGTAACGGAATATATCAGAGGAGTTACAACTAGAAAGATCCAGAGGGCGGTGCAGGCAATTATAAGCCGCACCCAAATGCATTCTCAGCATTACCCCGCGAACATCACTGCTCAACAATGTCTTGACACATTAAAACAAAAACTTTCTGTTTTCGCAGGGCGTCTGAGGAGATACAAGGCAAGTAACAACAGGAAACGAGACAACAAACTCTTTGAACGATCAGAAAAAGGCTTCTACCGTACTTTGAATTCTAGCCCCGATGCCACAAATACGAGTTACCCTAGCAGAGAACAGGTTGACGGTTTCTGGAGAAATCAACTTGCCACACCAGGTCCATGCAATGTCAGTGCAAGCTGGTTTGATGAAGAACGCTAGATAGACCGGAAATATAGCCAGATGCAACATGAGCAATTCACAACCGATGAGGTCTCCAATGTCATCAAGAATTCCCACAACTGGAAGGCACCAGGTCCAGAGTATCTCCAAAATTATTGGATTAAGAAGTTGTGGTGCACGCATGTACAACTAAATACCTATATTAACGAAGTCTTGCTCGATCCTCTGAAAATGCCATTGTTTCTTACGCAGGGTGCAACATACCTGTTACCAAAAGACCCACGGAATACGGATAACCCTGCCAAGTACCGCCCAATAACCTGCTTGCCTACGCTGTACAAGATAATCACGTCTTGCCTTACTCAGCGAATATATGCTCACTGCGAGCGGAACAACATCATTGCAATGCAGCAGAAGGGCTGCTCGAAGGGCGCAATGGGATGCAAAGAGCAACTCATCATAGACTCTGTCATCTGCAACCAGGCTCATTCCAAGCAAAGAAACCTCTACATGGCTTATGTGGACTACAAAAAAGCATTTGATTCCGTACCTCACGAGTGGCTCACAGGTATCTTAAAGCTGTATAAAATAGATCATCATACAGTTTCCTTTTTAGAACACGTTATGACAACCTGGCGCACTAAGATACAACTCAGAACCGCAAGCAGTGACATCGAGACCGACACAATCAACATCCGAAGAAGGATTTTCCAAGGAGATTCACTCAGTCCACTGTGGTTCTGCATGGCGATGAATCCCCTATCACATCGGTTGAACTCTACGAAATACGGCTTCGCTATCAAAAGCAACAACGCAGCAGCGATCAAGTTGAATCACCTGTTATATATGGATGATTTAAAACTGATGGCCGCAACCAAGAACCAACTAACGCAAATGCTTAATGCTCCAGGGACATCGGAATGCAGTTTGGACTGGACAAGTGCCGCACCTTTAACATCGTCCGGGGAAAGCTCGAACAAGGCGCACACGAGATGCAGGACGGCCAGGAGATCGAAGCAATGAGCATGGGAGATACATACAAGTATCTCGGGATGAAACAGGCTCAAAGGATAGACCATCGAGCAATGAAGACCGATTTAAAGAATGAATTATCAAGAGAGTAAGACAAGTAGTGCGAACTGATCTTAACAGCATTTGTTTAAGGCCCTAAACACGTACGCGTGCTCTTTACTCAGCTATTCGTTCGGAATAGTGAATTGGACCAACACGGACATCAACAACCTGCAGCGAAAAGTTAGGACACTACTGACGAGAGCTCATAAACATCATCCCCGTAGCGCCGTAGAAAGAACAACTCTGCCACGTCAACTAGGAGAGACAGGATTGACAGACCTCAGCAAGCAACTGGACCAACAAATATTAAATCTCCGTAATTATTTCCACAGACAGGCCAACAGCTCCACACTACATAGGGCTATATGCGGAGCAGACGTCTCAACACCGCTACGTCGGAACACGAGCATCAAAATCACCACCGAACAGACAACGATAAATTACAGAGGTGGTTGGAGAAGCCGCTGCACGGGAGGCATCCTAATGAGGTTAACCAGGAACATGTCGACAAGTTGGCGTCTCGAACTATTGGCTGACCTCGGGCCGAATGTTCCCCGAGACGGAAGGCTTCTTACTGGCCATACAAGATCAGGTTATACCAACTCGCATCTACCTAAAATTCATTGTAGGAGATGCATCGGTAGTGGATGACAGATGCAGATACAGGTGCCCAACTTCAGAAACAATCCAGCACATAACAGGAGGATGTCAGATGTTCGCATCAACGGAATATAAGGAACAACACGATTCGGTTGCCAAAATCTTGCACCAGGAACTGGCGGAAAAGCTGCTGCTTGTGCAGGCAGAGAGGGTCCCATATTACAGCTACACACCGGAGCCTGTTCTTGAGAACAGCAACTACAAGATGTACTAGGATCGTAAAGTTCTGACAGATCAACGAGTTGCCCATAACAGACCGGACCTTATAATAGTTGATAAAATTTCTAGGAAGACAACTCTGATTGATGTGGCCATCCCGAACAACAACAACCTGCGTGCGAAGATCGCAAAGTACAGAGACTTAGAAGAACGAATTAGAAGGCAATGGGAAATGGACAACGTCCAGACGATTCCCATCATCGTGTCAACAACTGGTGTTATACCAAAAAGTTTGATGAGAAATATCAAAGAGCTGGGTCTAACTGATCATCTTTACAGGTTCATGCAGAAAGCGGTACTACTTGCGACAGCCCGAACCGTCAGGAAATTCATGGGGAATGCAGGAACGTCCAACAACATCAATGTCACCTGAGGCCCGATAACATGGCAAGGGTCTCGTCCGAGCCACGATACACTCACAACGGTATGTTCTCGCGCATGAAGCCACTAGCGTGTGACGTCACGTGGGAATCTATTCGCAATTATAAGCGTTGATTGAGGACGATATATGTATATGGGAAATACCCTTTGTGGTTAATATTTTTGCATATTTCCACGTTTTTTTGAATGATTATCTAAATGTGACATGTTTTATTAAACATGATATGAAATATTACAATAAAAACAAGTGATTTCTAACTCATGCACAAAATCACTTCAAATGGCATCGAATTATTTGGCAAGGAAGCTAAAGTTTTATCAGCCAAACGGCGAAAAATTTCTTTCTCCTTACTTAAGGAGGAGCCATGCATGTGGTAGTATTCAGTTTCCATTTTTTTAGCAACTTCCCATAATTCTTGAGTGGGGTTTAAAAGTGAACCTCTTGATAGCATTTCCAACCATCGAGGAGCCTGAGATGCATCTAGCTGCTCTGTAGGTACCCCCAAAGTGGGGTATTTTTTCCGGAATTTATAAGCCACATACCCAGCAATGTATCTTAACGCCTCCATGTTTACTTGTTCTTTTATTTCAAAATTGTCAATAAAATTTAATACTTCATCGGAAATCTAATTTGAATCAATTTACAAATTTAAAATCTTTTGCAATAAAATATTCTATTACTGATCACTTACCAGTTGGTATAACTTTTGATTCTAACCACACTACAGAGAAACAAACAATTAACAGTAAAAAATATATAGATTATGTAAAACTTAATACAATTCTAAACAATGAAAGCTGGTTTGGAGTATATAACAATGATAATGTAAACACAACAACAACAAATTTTATTAATACTTTAAAAATACATATTGAAAACTGTACTCTCATAAAAAGAGTGAAACAACATAGATACAAAAAGAGGTGGATTACTAAATGTTTGTTAACAAGTATTAATAATAAAAATAAATTATATAAGGAACTTGCAAAAGATCCGAGTAATCAAACAAAACAAGAACAATATAAAACATATAAAAATAACTTGACTAAATTGCTGAAAAAAGCAAAAAAACAATATATCCAAATATCAATCCTACAAAACAAGAACAAAAATAAAGCTCTCTGGGACTTTGTAAATGACACCTGCAACAGAAAAATTGTAAAGAAAAAAATTGAGAAAATAAGAGACAAAAATGGGACAATACTGAGCGATGGAAAAAAAATAGCAAACACCTTTAATGACTATTTCTGTAACGTGGGACCAAATCTAGCAAATAAAATAACAATACCAAAAGACTTTCAGGAAAAAACTAAAATAAATAACAATAGTATTTTTCTAAATCCAGTAACAAGCGATGAGATTAAAGAAACAATTAAAAGCCTAAAATCGGGGAAGTCGCCTGGATGCGATGGTATCCGCTCAGAGCTATTAAAGAAAATATCAGATCAACTAACAAAACCTTTACTTTACATAATAAACAATTGCTTTACAAATGGTGATTTTCCAGACATTCTAAAAAAGGGCATTATTACACCGTTACATAAGTCTGGAGATGTATGTGACCCTAGTAATTACAGACCCGTTTCACTAATCTCAAACATCGCCAAAATATTTGAGAAAATAATAAAAAATAGGATCACACAATTTCTAAATAAATATAAATTAATATCTAATCACCAATATGGGTTTTGGTGTGGCAGATCAGCAGAAGACGCAATCTTGGAACTAACGACATATATTTACAATGCTCTAGACAAAAAAAACAGCAGCATGTATATACAGCAGCATGTATATTAGCCGACCTAAGTAAGGCATTTGACACTGTATGCCACAAAAGACTCCTAGAAAAGTTATATAAATTGGGTATCAGAGGTGTCGCCTACAAACTTATAAAAAATTATCTTCATAACAGGCACCAAGTAGTAACTGTCAATGGTTGTCTTAGTGATGCGGGGACGATCACTTGTGGTGTACCACAAGGGACCGTCCTAGGTCCTCTTCTTTTTGTGATATATGTAAACAGCTTACTGGAAATAAATACCAAAGGAAATATACTTAGTTTTGCTGATGACGTCGCAATTTTCTACGAGAAGGAAACCTGGACAGAACTAAAGACCATAATGGAAGATGATTATGAGGATATAAGTAAGTGGTTTGATTTAAATAAGTTATCTCTCAATTATAATAAAACAAAATATCTAAGTTTTACCTCATATACAAATCAACTGCCTAAATTAGGAACACTTAAAATAGCTCAACACCTTGAAATCGAAGAAGTAACCACAGTAAAATACTTAGGAATTATAATCGACCAACATTTAAGGTGGGACGCCCATATAAAAGAACTCACAAAGAAACTCCGAAACTTAGTTGCACGATTTAGATATTTGAGAGATTGTCTAGATGTGGGCAGCTTAAAAGTATTGTATTTTGCACTAGTACAATCACAATTACGGTACGGAATAATTGGATGGGGGGGGGGAGTAAATAATTGTTACTTGGATAATTTAAACAAGATCAAAAAATGGATACTAAAAATAATTTACGAAAAAAAAAATAGATTATATTCATCTGATCTCCTTTATCAACACTCAAAGGTATTTGATACAAGACAAATTTATTTTCAAATAATCCTAACAAATATAAACAATAAAAAAATAAAATTGCATCCTATTACTCACCCACACAACACTCGGAAATGTAATACAACAGTAAGCATTCCACGAAGCAACAAAACCATAGGGCAAAGATACCATCTCTACTTAGCTCCAAAAATATATAACTTGTTACCTGAAAGTGTAAAAGAATCTTTATATACAAACAGCTATAAAATAAAAATAAAAAAAATTATTCTAGGAAAAGGAAGATTATTTTTTAATAACCTGATTAGATTAAATTAAATTAAATATATATATAATATTGCACCTAACCCCTGACTAGACATATTACCTACTTACCTTGAAAATAAAAAATGAAAATTATATATACTTGTAACCCACGAACACGACACTTCACAGACTATGACCAACCCCGATTATGTAAACTTTATCACAAACAAGTAGTACTCTAATTACTTCTGTGATTCGTTTATGTTTGTTCTATAGGTATGTTTTATATATTTTGTATCTAGAAATGTCTATACATTATATTGTTTTAAACCTGTAACATTACTTACACCTGAATAAACATATATTATTATTATTATTATTATTATTATTAAATAACTTCGTCATCTAAATATACTGGCTCCACAAAACCATTTAAATTGGAAACAAGTTCTTCTTCAACCGTTTTTTCTTCCATTATTTCATGTGCTAATAGTTTAGACAACATTTTTTGTGTAAAACAAATTTCTTCAGTCTCTTTGGTTTCCTTTAAACACTTATCAAACAAGATTCCTCAGTTTCCATTGTATTTCGATTTTCTGTGAAAACAGCAGCAGTTTTTCCCAAGAATGTACCACCTTAACCTGTATTTGAAATCCATCGGTGACGGATGATCGTTGGGACCTCCCATTCCTCTAATATAAGAAAAAAAAAATCTAGAACATCTTGGTTCAATCGAGATGTCAAAATGTACTCAATTTTATATTTATCATTTAAATAAGAAAACATCTGCAAAATAGACCTATTATTAAGTATATACCTTTTTGAAATTGTATAATATCTTTATGATTTCCCACTTTAATTGATGACATTAAATTGGTCATAACATTCAACAATTTAGTTTGCTTTTCTTTATTTGTACCGAATGCATTTCTGGATGGACAGCTTCCTTCAAATTTTACTCTTGAATTGAAAAGATCAAACCAATTGTTACATATTTGGACCAATTTTGCAGCTTTTTTCCAGTCACAGTTTTTTGGCATAAGTCCACAATATTCGATGGCCTTTGCTGTTGTATTTGACAAAAGTTGAGCGCCAAGTCGTACCCTTTGCCTCACTGATCCTTTCACATGAATATGTTGTTCAGTCAGTTTGTGAACCAATGTGAGTTCGGACGTAGATATGTTCAACAAGGCTTCAAAATAGTCACTATTAATTATAGAATTGTCAATAACAAATCCGTGATCAAGAACATGATTTCGGATTAATTTTAATATATGAGGTGATGAAACGAACAATTTTTGCTGTGGCCTACATCTAATTTCGACCACAGGCCTACATTTCCTGCTCCCATATCGCTGCAAATTGCAACAACTATAAAATTTGCATCAAACAGTTGTGAAATCGTCTCATTTAAAATGTCTTTAGTCATGGGTTGATCAAATTGGTAATAGATGGGTTGTTTCCAATTGGAAAACAATCCCCGTGCCATACATGTTTGGAAAGCTTTATGGGGTCCTACAACTTGCTGCCTTTTTTTTGTCAATGTCAACTTTGTTTGAAATGTGAACCTCATCAAAAGATAGGACACAAAGGCGATCAACTTCACTTAATTCAGTAGATTTTTTCTTCATCAAAGAAATGACCTGTTTTAAAATTCCCTGACTAAGATCAAATGTAGAAACCCACTTTCTCAAGGTCGATAATGCTGGCAAAGGGTAATTATTTGCCTTTAAATATCTATAGGCTTTTGGACTGACACTACGTAGTGAAACAGCAGAAGCAATATCTTCAGGAGTCCAACGATATTTTCTATTTTTTTCAGGGTCCAGTAATTTTTTTATTTGCCCTGGCGTAAAAACGGTTGCTAAAATGTTTTCATATTTTTTAGATGCTGCACCTCCCACTTCCTTCACTTGCTGTTTAAGTTTTTTGTTTTCCTCTTCCAACATTTTAATTTTGGTTTTCAATTTTTCGATCACTATTTCATTGACATTAGTTCTAGAACAAGGATAGTTAATTGAAAACAATAGGTATCATATAATTTAACTTACCCAAAATCTCGAGTCTTCATTTCCTCGACATTTGCGTTGCTTCTTTAGGATCCTCTCTGGAAGTTGACGGCTGAAGTTCAACGTTTTCCTCTAGTAACTCTGTTAGAATATTTTTTTGTTCTCTTTTTCTGCATCGTGCTTGCCTTTCCTTATTTTTTATTGCTTTGTATGAAGAACCTGGTACATGTAAAGTAGGCATAGCATCACACTTTAATGTTCGGCTTTTTTCGGATTATATTGCAGCAAGCTTTGTCTAAGAGGAATTTCAAAGCAACTTTGCTCAAAATGTATGGAACAGATTCTTGCTGAAATAAATAAAAACAAAACATATAATAATAGACCGGCGGTACACGACCAGTCAGATGAAACGTTTTTCAAATGCATGCCAATCATATATATTATAATATAAATGCCATGGATAAGCCAAAGAAGCGAATTTTAAGCGCCGCTCGCGTGCAGAAGGGTAGGTATGCAATGCAATTTTCTGTTTGCATGAAAAAGCGATGTTTCCGAACGATTATTATTATTATCAACAAAAATGCAGATTGTATTGTTTACTATTATAATATTATACCATAGTATACAATAAAAATAAAAAACAAAATCTGAATTTTCGTTGATAATTAAAAAAAGGCAAAGTATTGCCTGGGATTTGAACCTACGACGAAATAAATGAATTTTTCGTAGGCACACGCCTTTACCCACTAGGCTATATCCACTTCTGTAAGTTCTTGTCATGAGGTTGCTCATATCTGAAAAAAACCTGCAATTTTTTGCACTATTCGCATTAACTTTTGACAATGTTCTACATCACAGAACTGCATGCCAATCGGTAAATCGTCGTTTGGTAGTTCAAATTTATCATACAATATATTGGCATGCATTTGAAAATCGTTCGAAGACATCGGTTTTTCATGCAAACGGAAAATTGAACTTCTGCACGCGAGCGGCGTTTAAAATTCGCTTCATGAATTTTACTCACCATTTTTTAAATTAATTTTGTCATTTCTTCGGCACACATTTACCCACTGCTTCGACAAATCCCCATTTTGTGGAAATCTAAAGTATTTAACACCAAAATTTCTCAAAATCAAAGGTAAACACTATTGTTTTAAAAATCGTAAATTCTCTGAAAAATACAACTCAATTCTTTTATCCTTCTATTCCAGCCTTTTAAACTTATCCATTAACGATTCATATTCTCAAATCTCATTTATTGATCAAAAACTAAATCAAATTAAAAATAATATAACCAACAAATTCCCTCAACATTTTATAATAAATTCTTCCTTGAACAACATCTAAAATATAACCAATTTTTTATTAAAATTAAAAATAATAACATTAACAAAGTTGAATCCCTTATGAATGAACAACATAAAACAAACAAACCTAACATCCAGCCAAATTTTAATTGGATACAAAATCTTACAAATGTTACAATACCAAATGACATAACCTTCTTTCTTGGCTTAGGTCCACAATTTTCTCTAAATATGTCAAAATTGCCCACCGATAAACTCATAACCAGTATTGAGAAAGCCTTAACTTTCCTTCAAAATACCAACAAAGATGCCATACGAAATAAATTTTGTAATATAATAACAAATCATAATCATTTCTTAAAAAACTGCAACAAAAAACTTAAAAACAAATACAATTTCCTTGTTAAAAAGACTAAAAACTTTCTTAAGTTAAATCCAAATCTCTACATCCTCTCCGCCGACAAATGTAATAAGACTGTCATTATGGAAAAACTAGAATACAATAAAAAAATTTCAAATCTACTAAATGATAAAACAATTTACAAAAAAATTAATTCAAACCCTACAAATAAAATCCAAACAAAAATTAACAATTTAGTTAACAAATGGTTTAACAACAAAATCATTGATTTATCCACAAAAAACAGCCTTATTTCTCACAACAGCATTGCTCCTTACTTGTATGGACTTCCTAAACTACACAAAAAAGACATACCATTAAGACCAATTGTTAGTAACGTCAATTCTCCTACATACAAATTATCAAAATTTTTCTCTAACATTATCACTAATATTATAGGGAAAAATGATTATTATGTTAAAGATTCCTGGCATTTTCATAGCTTTATTAAAAATATTATAATACCCAAAAACCATATTCTAATTTCTTTCGATGTTACATCTCTTTTCACAAATGTACCCACTGATCTCGCCTTACAGTGTATCATAAAACATTGGAACAAAATACAACCATATACAAATCTAACCTTAGATAACTTTATGGAAGGAATTAAAATTTGTCTAAATTCTACATACTTTACTTTCAACGGTGAATTTTTTTCACAAACTTTTGGCATTGCAATGGGCTCACCAATATCCTCTACCATAGCCAACCTAGTGATGGAAGAATTAGAAAATAACGTCTTAGACAAATTACAAAAATAAACCTTTCTTTTATAAACGATACGTTGACGATTGCCTTCTTTGTATTGAAGAAAAACATATCAACGAAACACTTAATACTTTTAATTCATTTCACGAAAGATTAAAATTTACTTTTGAAAAAGAATCAAATCACTCTATAAATTTCTTAAACATTACTATTAACTATAATATGTCCGGTGCTGTTGTGACAAATTGGTTTACAAAAAACGTTTGGTCTGGTAGATACCTAAATTTTGATTCCACTGTACCAAATAATTATAAAATTAGTAGGGATAATAGGGGGTTTCTAAATCACATTTGCCCTTGAACTCTAGAGTTCAAACTTTCAAAGTCAAATTCCAAGGTGGTGGCATATAGGTAAACAATGTCTAGACGTCTAACCCAACAGATTATATACCTGGGGCGCATTCCAAAATGAATTATCAGGGTGTACATTACTTTTCTAAAAACTTAGAAAATATAGACTAAAATCAATCCCATATAGATATATTTAAAAATACATTCGACCATGGCCTATGAAAGCGAAAACAAAATTCTCAGACGATTATTAGCATATTATGCACCTCATTTATACCTACCTGAATTTAAAACCCAATTTAAATTCCAGACAGATTAATTTTGAGCAACCATTAATTTACTTAAAGGTCAGCAACGAAAAAAAAACTGCAACATAATCACGGATGGAAAATTTTCAACACAGGCGCGCGACAGATATTTTTTAAGAACGGATTTATTCATCAATTTAAGGATTGCACAGCTCAAATAGGAATAAATGTAAATTTTAAAATTTGAAAACATATAAGCGTTTATGGACCTTACGCCCAAACGAATAATTAACCAAAAACAGTTATTGAAATCATACATAAAGAGACAAAAATTTCATATACCCACCTCTGCTCAGATGCAAGAAGTAGAGGCTGCATAGTATATATACTAGCTTTATTCAGCTATATTCAAGTTGCTATCTGTGTTCAGTGTAGTGTTTGGTTCCCGACAAAATGTGTTCCCGTAAGTGTAACTGGTAAGTACCTACTTTATACATTTTACTATAGTTCGAATTATCTTGCAGAAATCGAAAAAATAATTACTAAAAAGTTAACAGAGTTGGGGCTGCCTGTCAACGTAAGTGAATTTTATTGGTTGCGTTCAATGCATACCAAATTTTTGTAATCGTTGTCTGTATGCATTCTCTAGTTAGCGCTGTCTTCGGTTATGCATTATCGGTATTATTTAATTTTTAACTCTTGTCCATTCAAAGTTATCAATTAATATTTAGTAATTAAAGGTAATCCTGCAGTATTTGTCACATATAATAATTATTCATTATTACCTAGCTTACTACAAATATATACAGGGTGGCGAAAATTTTTATGCTTAGCATTGGTATCTTGGAAAGATGCAACGTCGCTCAAATTAGGCTAATGTTGCTCTGTTATTAAATGACAGATATCTTAATTCATTATGTCGCGGTGGTGTCGCTTGTACCGACGCTGACTTTTTAGACTGCATGTTTTTCTGCCTTAACCTTGGTTCGAACCGATATTGAGGCAGGGGCATGCACATGTCTTTAACGGAAAACACCGCTATGACCAAGAGAGCTGGACACGGTATTGCTAATTAATAGCGTTATATGTGTGATTTACTAATTGTCCTACACTCACTGGGATTACTACGGTTTTCTAGGGTTTTCCGTAGTACTTGAGCGTATGCTATCCTAGTCCTATCGGGAAAAAATCGACACTAGCCGAAAATGGTAACGAAGACAAAATAATAGTAATTGTCTTCCCCGCACAAGCATGTCGCTGCTTCTGGGATACTCCTAGTTTAGAGTATTGTGAGGGTGAGGATTATTATTATTTCGACTTAGCCAAAAGGCATTCGCACTCCCTCTACGGGGAACATTCACTCAGATCCCGGGTATCCCGGATACCAAAAGGATCTGGCTCGGACGAGACCCTTGCCATGTTATCGGGCCTTAGGTGACATTGATGTTGTTGGACGTTCCTGCATTCCCCATGAATTTCCTGACGGTTCGGGCTGTCGCA
Organism: Pseudeuparius sepicola; assembly: GCA_963920635.1. Taxonomy (NCBI): domain Eukaryota; kingdom Metazoa; phylum Arthropoda; class Insecta; order Coleoptera; family Anthribidae; genus Pseudeuparius; species Pseudeuparius sepicola. The sequence goes on along the minus strand of OY987303.1, from coordinate 40,464,698 downwards.
AGTAGTACCGCTTTCTGCATGGACCTGTAAAGACTATCAGTTAGACCCAGCTCTTTTATGTTTCTCAGCAAACTTTTTGGTATACCATCAGTTGTTGACACGATAATTGGAATCGTCTTGACGGTTTCCATTTCCCATTGCCTTCTAATTCGTTCTTCTAAGTCTCTGTACTTCGCGATCTTCTCGACTTGCTTCACACGCAGGTTGTTGTTGTTCGGGATGGCCACATCAATCAGAGTTGTCTTCCTAGAAATTTTATCAACTATTATAAGGTCCGGTCTGTTATGGGCAACTCGTTGATCTGTCAGAACTGTACGATCCCAGTACATCTTGTAGTTGCTGTTCTCAAGAACAGGCTCCGGTGTGTAGCTGTAATATGGGACCCTCTCTGCCTGCACAAGCAGCAGTTTTTCCGCCAGTTCCTGGTGCAAGATCTTGGCAACCGAATCGTGTCGTTCCTTATATTCCGTTGATGCGAACATCTGACATCCTCCTGTTATGTGCTGGATTGTTTCTGAAGTTGGGCACCCGTATCTGCATCTGTCATCCACTACCGATGCATCTCCTACAATGAATTTTAGGTAGTTGCGAGTTGGTATAACCTGATCTTGTATGGACAGTAAGAAGCCTTCCTTCTCGGGGAACATTCTTCCCGAGGTCAGCCAGTAGTTCGACGCTAACTTGTCGACATGTTCCTGGTTAACCTCATTAGGATGCCTCCCGTGCAGCGGCTTCTCCAACCACCTCTGTAGTGTATCGTTGTCGGTTCGGTGGTGATTTTGATGCTCGTGTTCCGTCAGACGTAGCGGTGTTGAGACGTCTGCTCCGCATATAGCTTTATGTAGTGTGGAGCTGTTGGCCTGTCTCTGGAAATAATTACGCAGATTTATTATTTGTTGGTCCAATTGCTTGCTGAGGTCTGCCAATCCTCTTCCTCCTAGTTGACGTGGCAGAGTAGTTCTTTCTACGGCGCTACGGGGATGATGTTTATGAGCTTTTGTCAGTAGTGTCCTAACTTTTCGCTGCAGGTTGTTGATGTCCGTGTTGGTCCAATTCACTATTCCAAACGAATAGCTGAGTACAGAGCACGCATACGTGTTCAGGGCCTTAAACAAATTCCTGCTGTTAAGATCAGTTCGCACTACTTGTCTTACTCTCTTGATGAATTCATTCCTTAAATCGATCTTCATTGTTCGATGGTCTATCCTTTGAGCTTGTTTCATCCCGAGATACTTGTATGTATCTCCCATGCTCATTGCTTCGATCTCCTGGCCGTCCTGCATCTCGTGTGCGCCTTGTTCGAGCTTTCCCCGCACGATGTTAAGAGTGCGGCACTTGTCCAGTCCAAACTGCATTCCGATGTCCCTGGAGAACTCCTCTACAATTTTAAGCATTTGCGTTAGTTGGTTTTTGGTTGCGGCCATCAGTTTTAAATCATCCATATATAATAGGTGATTCAACTTGATCACTTCTGCGTTGTTGCTTTTGATAGCGAAGCCGTATTTTGTAGAGTTCAACCGATGTGATAGAGGGTTCATCGCCATGCAGAACCACAGTGGACTGAGTGAATCTCCTTGGAAAATCCCTCTTCGGATGTTGATTGTGTCGGTCTCGATGTTGCTGCTTGCGGTTCTGAGTTGTATCTTAGTGCGCCAGGTTGTCATAGCGTGTTCTAAAAAGGAAACTGTATGATGATCTATTTTATACAGCTTTAAGATACCTGTTAGCCAGTCGTGAGGTACGGAATCAAATGCTTTTTTGTAGTCCACATAAGCCATGTAGAGGTTTCGTTGCTTGGAATGAGCCTGGTTGCAGATGACAGAGTCTATGATGAGTTGCTCTTTGCATCCCATTGCGCCCTTCGCGCAGCCCTTCTGCTGCATTGCCATGATGTTGTTCCGCTCGCAGTGAGCATATATTCGCTGCGTAAGGCAAGAAGTGATTATCTTGTACAGCGTAGGCAAGCAGGTTATTGGGCGGTACTTGGCAGGGTTATCCGTATTCCGCTGGTCTTTTGGTAACAAGTAGGTGGCACCCTGTGTAAGAAACAATGGCATTTTCAGAGGATCGAGCAAGACTTCATTAATTAAGGTAGTTATTTGTTCATGCGTGCAACACAACTTCTTAATCCAATAATTTTGGAGATGATCTGGACCTGGTGCCTTCCAGTTGTGGGAATTCTTGATGACATTGGAGACCTCATCGGTTGTGAATTGCTCGTGTTGCATCTGGCTATAGTTCCGGCCCATCTCGCGTTCTTCACTGATCCAGCTTGCACTGACATTGCATGGACCTGGTGTGGCAAGCTGATTTCTCCAGAAACCGTCGACCTGTTCTCTGCTAGGGTAACTCGTATTTGTGGCATCGGCGCTAGAATTCAAAGTACGGTAGAAACCCTTTTCTGATCGTTCAAAGAGTTTGTTGTCTCGTTTCCTGTTGTTACTGGCCTTGTATCTCCTCAGACGCCCTGCGAAAACAGAAAGTTTTTGTTTTAATGTATCAAGACATTGTTGAGCAGTGATGTTCGCGGGGTCACGCTGAGAATGCATTTGGGTGCGGCTCATTATTGCCTGCACCGCCCTCTGGATCTTTCTAGTTCTAACTCCTCTGATATATTCGGTTACTTGTCCTATGTCTTTACGGAGACTCTCGATCTTCCGATTTAGTCGCATCTCCCATTGAGCCATTCGTGGTTCTGGTCTTGCACGATTTAACTCTTGAGACGTCCGGATCTTGGCTCCCATTGCAGTGATGATGGCCGTTGCGGCACAGTAGATTAACATGTGCATATGTTCTAATGTGGGTGTTACTGAAACATAGTTGGGTAAAATTCTGGTGTTCATAATATCGAGCATGATTGCAAGCTTCCTGGAAGAATTCAATCTTGGTAGTGGTGGTCTGCTCAGTGGGTCTGTGCCTTCGTATCGCAATACCGCCCTTCTCAGCTGTGTGTCCAGGCTTTCAAAGTGTTCTCCGTTAACTGATTCCCGATTCTCAGTTGTTCGTCCCGCCGTCTCGGCTTCTTGTTGTGGTCCAGGCACTTGAATTTCCCGATTCTCAGTTGTTCGCTCTGCCGTTCCGGCTTCTTGTTGTGGTCCAGGCACTTGAATTTCCCCGTTGTTGTTGTCTATGTCTATGTGTTCGCCATGGATCTCTAGCTCAACTTCCCGTTTTATAGAGTTAAGTCGCGTTTCTGGAATTCAGTTATTTCTTAGAATAGTTCGATACTGATCTGACACTCTTTGTTCAGACACTTGCATGTGTGGAAACTCCCTGCAGAACTCGGCATGCAGTTGTTGTCGGTAGCCGATCATCTCTTGTCCTAAGTTTGTCACCCTGTAAAAAATACGCATTATCGATTCATTCATGGACCCAGTCCATTTCATGCGTCGTCGTTGTAATCCCGCCTGAGTGAACGCTGGCTGAAGTTCCCGCGCAGCACCTTCGGTGGGTGGAACCCTAGTTCTCGTTTGGCTCCCATGTTGTAGATGTTCGTGTTGCTGGGCTGTAGCTGTTTGTGCAACAGGGGCCCGCCTCATCAGCGCCCTGTCACCGACGTCCCGCTCACTGTCATGCCCAGCGCCGGCTCCAGACATGCCCTGGCGATCCCCAGGCAGCGGCCCTATGACAATTATCCTATTATTATCCATTCCATTATTATTATTATTATTATTATTATTATTATTATTATTATTCGTAATTTATACTCATAAAACTTGGTCATAGTCAATGTGATGACAGTTTCAGAAATTTTCTAGGCCCTAAATTTCGAGCAATCACAGCTGAGATACCCATGGTGGGAATCAAAATTGTCACCACCCTATATTGTCGTTCAACAACCGTTCAATATTCCTCAGCGGCGGTTACAAAAAATTGGTCTGCACTGAATGCAAGCAGTGTTAACTTTTAAAATTTTTTTATAGACTCCAATAATTGAATTGGAGGCAAATGGCCCCGAAATGTCCCTAGAGAGGGGGACATCATCATTATTATTAAGAAACTACTCCGTGGGGGGGGGGTTCTTAACAGCAATTTTTGAACGGACCCCTCCACCCTGTGTTTTCTTCCGAATCCGGTAATAATATATATATATATTTTAATCATATTTTAATTTAAACTTTTAAATTTTTAGGACCAGCAAGTGGGAAAAATAATATTAAAAAAATAAATAGTAGTTATTAGATAGTAGTAGTTATTAGATAGTAGTAGTGTATAATGTAGGTAGTTATATTAATATATAAAATATAAAATACATATTTTTTTAATCGAATTTAACATGGTGGGGAGAGGGATATAGAGTATAAAAGTATACAGAGCGCTTCAGTTGTAAAAGATTTCTCAGCTACTAACATTCTCTGCCCGGCTTTAAGTGTTTTAGTGCCTACAGTCTTCTGAAAATAACTAACCTAATAACTAGCTCGTTTTTAGTGTTTTTAATGCTCGTTTGCTTACAGTGCTCTGTTAGTAAAGGTATTTTCTTTCTTTTTTTTAATTAATAGTAAAGATATTTTTCCAATTTAATAGTGAACAAAATCCAAAATGTCAGTAATCAATATGTGTCGAATCCACGATCGTGAAAATTGCTCTATATGTTTTGAAATGGAAAACAAATTGAAAGCAGGCGGTATACCTGCGTTAGAAAAATTTTTAAAATATGATTTCGAAACGTTTTTAAACGCTGACTCATCCAGTTCGGAATGTTGTCTGGTTGAACAAAACATATCAGATAAGCAATTAACAATGTCAGATGAAGAATTTCTGAATGAAGTCGACCAGGTAATGTCTGATTTTAAGGAACATACTTCTCCTACAGACCTTTTGGATTTTAGTAGCACAGATTGGGAAAATGCTGAACCGAAATTATTTGATCAGAAAATTACTGAACTAGAAAAATATTTGTTTTCTAGTCGATCTTTGAAATCAATTAATAAACAAAAGGTAAAATGTAGTGCCGCTAAGACAAAGGCTTTAATATATTTATTATTAGATTTATCCAAGTTATTATTAAAAAAATAATCTTTTCATAATACCTTAGTTCCTAGTTTATAGTTTTGCTTTTTTTTTAATAGTTTGCTTCTATTAACCCGCCATGGTAGTGTTATGCACCCTTTGTCTTAAAGAATTCAAAAATATACAAACCGTTAAACAGCATCTACGCAAAAATTGCTGTAACAGAAAACATATACAGACAAATATAGAGGATTATATTATAAATCGTAAGTGTTTATAAACTAATGTATTGTTACACAACTTTATATGCTTTAAACAAATTTCAGTCGATAATGTTCTGCCAGCAGATGAAATTAACCCTTCAAAAGCGGGAACAGGATCTAGTACGGGTAATTTATTAAAAAACTTGAATTATTTTAACCGCAATTATAATATTGCTATATAACTTTATAAATAATTTCAGGCGATTTTGTTGCAGAGAGAATTAGCCCTTCAACATCTAAAACAATTAATACGGAACCAGGATCTAGTACGGGTAATTTATTAAAAACTTGAATTATTTTAACCGCAACTATAATATTACTATATAACTTTATAAATAATTTCAGGCGATTTTGTTGCAGATAGTAAATATTGCTGTAAATGTAAAATAAATGTGGACAAGAAACAATGGGTAGCTCACGTACGAACCAATAACCACAAAGCAAAATGTTTTACTTTCTTGGAGGAGGGTATTGAAATTTTGCGAAGTGCCTTCAAATATCGAATTGTTACTTACAAAGTGTCACCGAAAAATTACACTATCGATATTAAAACATTTCAAGAGGAGATTAGGAATAAAGTGTTAACTTTACTCAAGGAAGAACAGCTCAGGCATACAGCTATTAAAATCAACTTTGAATTATATGGTATTTATTATTCGAAACCACTAGATCTTATGGATGTTAAGTCTTTCAACACCAAATTCGAAATAATTGTGGATTCTACGGACATTGAAGCTTTATATGGACACTTGTTTGTGGTACTTGCGAAGAAATCGGATGAATTTGCTGAACGTGACTCTGGTAAGAATAAATATAAACCTTGTATAATTATTTTCATTTGTTGTCTAATTATTTTCATTTTCGATATAATAATTTTGATTTTTTTTTTCTATAATTTTTAGGATGGATCTTGATACAGATTCTTCACCTAGAAATTAACGTCAATAAATATAATCCTCTACGAATTTCATCATATATTCCGCTACCTAAAGAAATCCAGAAAAAGAGAGCTGTAATCAACATTCGGAACAATGATGAGTGCTGTTTTGGATGGAGTTTAATGGCTGCTGTGCACCAACCGCTAGCAAATGCAGAGAGGACATCATCATACCCTTCTTTTAAGGGAAGGTTTGATTTTAGCGGTATAAACTTTCCTGTCTCAATAAGAGATGTGTCAAAATTTGAGAGTCAAAACAATATCTCAATAAACGTTTTCGGATGTGAACCTTATTATAAGGAAAACAAAACAATGTATGAAATTGTCGGTCCCTTGTACTACACTAAACAAAAGAAAAATCTACATATAAATTTGTTATTGACTGAGGACGGTACAGGTAATCAACACTATTGCTACATAAAAGATTTAGGTAGATTGGTTTCTTCTCAAATATCCAAACATAAATGTAAAAAATATCTATGCGACGGATGTTTACAGAATTTCCCTTCTGCTGAAAAATTGAAAAGGCATATGAAATTTGACTGCAACTTTGTAAGAATTGATTTTCCATCAGATAATTTAATTACAGATAAATTTGGTAATATGGTTCCCGAAAATATTTTAAAATTTGAAAATATTCAAAAACAAAACAAAGTTCCCTTCGTAATTTACGGTGATTTTGAATGCATTTTAAAACCAGTAAATCGCGATAATCAAGCTTTAGACCCACTTTCTAGTTATACAGTCAAAACAGCTGAACATATACCCCATTCTTTCGCTTACTTTATAAAATGTTCATTTAATGATAATTTATCAAAATTAAAAATTTATAGAGGAGAGAATTGTGCTCAAACATTTATAGATTGGATAGAAAATGACGTAAAAAGAATTTATAATAATTATTTAAGTAAGAACCTTCCCATGATACCTTTATCATTAATTCAACAAAAACAGTATGAAGACTCTACGAATTGTTACATTTGTGGAAAAGTCTTTCAAGATAGTCCAAATTTTAAAAAATGTAAGGACCATAATCATCTTAATGGTGCTTTTAGAGGAGCGGCGCATTCCATTTGTAATTTACATTTTCAACCACCAACATTTGTTCCGATTATTTTACATAATTTAAGAAATTACGACTCGCATTTGTTTATTAAGTCTTTATGCTTCAATAAAGAGAAAATTGACGTGATAGGTCATACAAAAGAAAAATATATATCCTTTAGTAAACAAATTTTGATGGAAGAAAATGTTAGACTAAAGTTGAAATTCATAGACTCTTTTCAATTTCTACCAGCATCTCTTGAATCTATGGCGGATATATTAGAAGACAACCAATGTATAGAAATTCGTAAGTGTTTTCCAAATGATTTACAATTTCATTACATTAGACAAAAAGGTGTATTTCCATATTCATACGTTGATTCCTATGATAAGTTGTTGGAAGAAGCTTTTCCTGCAATTGATAAGTTTTATAATGAGTTAAAAGATGAAAATATCTCCCAAGATGATTATAAACGAGCTAAAGAGGTATGGGACATATTTAACTGTAAAACTTTAGGTGATTATTCAGATTGCTATCTCCGCTCTGACGTCATGATTTTATGTGACGTGTTTGAAAGCTTTAGAAGTAATTCAATTAGAACCTACCAGCTATATCCGGCACAGTATCTCACTTCTCCGAGTTTATCTTTCGACGCCATGTTAAAAATGACAGATATAAAATTAGAATTATTGATAGAACCTGATATGATTCATTTTTTCAAAAAGGCCATAAGAGGCGGAGTGAGCACTTGCATTTCGAGAAAATCCGAAGCGAACAATATTTTTTTACAGAATTTTAATCCATCAAAAGAAAACAAATTTATAATGTATTTAGATGCGACAAACTTATATGGTTTTGCTATGAGACAATATCTGCCCGAGAAAGATTTTGTTTGGCTTTCCCAAGATGAAATTGAACAAATCGATATTTTTTCACTTTCCGATACATCACCTGTAGGTTATGTTTTCGAAGTAGATTTAGAATATCCTGAAAATCTTCACAATTTGCATAACGAGCTCCCCTTTTGTCCTGAAAACTTTATACCCCCAAATTCCAAGTGTTCGAAACTAATACCAAATTTAAATAATAAGTATAATTATATTATACACTATTTATATTTGCAGCAATGTCTAAAATTCGGTCTCAAATTAACCAAAATTCATAGAGCTATTAAATTTACTCAATCACCATGGTTAAGAAAATATATCGATAATAATACAAACATAAGAAATGCTGCAAAATCTAAGTTCGAAAAAAATCAAGTAAAATTATTAACAAATAGTATTTATGGAAAAACCATGGAAAATTTGGACAAAAGGGTTGATATTCGCCTCGGGTCTCATTGGGAGCCTAATAAAAATAGTAATTGTGCAGAAAAGTTGATAGCAAAACCACAGTTTAAAGATTTATCTATATTTTCTGAAAATTTAATCGCTGTTCAATTACAAAAAGTATGTATAATGTATGATAAACCAATTTATGTTGGTTTCGCCATTCTAGATCTTTCTAAAATGGTGATGTATAATTTCTACTACAACTACCTTAAACCAAAGTATGGAGACAATGTTGCTCTATTATATATGGACACCGACTCTTTCATTTTAGAAGTAACAACAGAAAACTTTTACAATGATATAAGAGAAAATTTAGATATTTTCGATACCTCGAATTATGCTCTAAACAATGTTTATAATATTCCTCAAAACTTATCAGTTGTGGGTAAATTTAAGGATGAAATGGCTGGCGAACCAATAGAATCTTTTTATGGTACTGCAGCTAAATCATATTGTGTAAAAACGAAAGATGATATTCTGAAAAAAGCTAAAGGTATTAAGAAAAATACGGTTAGAAAACAACTGGATTTTTCCCATTACAAGGAAGTTGTCGAAAAAAATTCTAAAGTGTATTGTAACATGTATATTTTTAAATCGCATTTACACAATATGTTTACTGAAGTTATAAATAAGTTAGCACTATCATCTGATGATGATAAACGGTATCATATCCCTAGTACTCTAAAAACTCTAGCATGGGGGCATAGAGATATTTCTGATTATGAAAACCCTAAAGTTGAAAAAATAATGGATATGTTAATTAAAAACGGTTGTGATTTAACTCTTGAAGACCCCGATACTAATTTAGATAACTTGATAAAAATTGGTGAGTTTTTAGAAGACTACCATGAACCAAAACCCAAGAAAAGTAAAAAATAGCAATTCTTATATAAAGGTAGGATCTTATCGCTTAGTTGATTTCAACATGGCAAACCGAATACAGTTCGATGGGGAGCCTGTAAGTCAGTCTAGTAATTTGAAAAATTTCGAAGAGAGATTGTTAACTTTCAAAAACTGGAAAAGAAAAGTAAATCCGATAGATTTAGCCGGAGCTGGTTTTCATTTTACAGGATGCTTAGATTCATGTCAATGTGTTTATTGTAATGTGGAAATATACAAGTGGGAAATGGAAGATTCTCCATTGATGGAGCATTTCAAATATAATAAATCTTGTGATTTTATACAAGCACTTCGTTTAGCCAGCATGTATAGGAGTAATACAAACCCTGCACCCAGTACCACTAATTTTTCTACTATTTGTGTATGTTTTATTATACTGATTGTATTTTTTGCTCTATTTAAGGGATTTTATTAATATTGTGTTTGTATATTTTTAAATGTACCACTTTATACTTTTATATACTACTACTTTATATATTACTATATTAATAAAATATTTAACTCGTGAGTTGTTTTATTTCTGACATAAAACCACCTCTAAATCGTTCTAGGATTTAGTTGATCCTAAGCTTTCAAGTGATAAAGTTGAAAATGACGTCATTAATAATATTAACAGCCTTAGTGGGCAGCAATCTGTTTATAAACTATTTGCCTCGAGTTAAAGAAGGATATTTATGCTTGAGTGACAACAAAACTGAAAAAAGTGATTGTTATCATCCTATGAAAGTGACAAATTTTAATAATACCGGATATCCAGTGTTTACTTATAAAATAGACAGTGTTCGTTTGACTTATAATAATTATTATAAACTGAAATATATCTTTAACAATAACACAATTCAGACATCCGAGTGGATCGCTTTACAAACAAATCGAGATACTTGTATTTGTAACTACACTTCTTGTTATGTTGCGAGTTATGTTTCAATCAGTTTATTAGCACTATTTATTATATTATTTATCTCATGGATAATATACAGACGCACGTATTAACTTTACAAGAACAGTGGTGGGGGAGATACGTATATATTCACCCCGTATTTATGCGAGTATTGTTAGTGTAAAGACTGTGATTGTGTTAAAATGTCGACTAACGAAAATCAGTACTCTTTCCTAAACGAGTATCTTCAGTTGCCCCCCAGTAATAATCTAAAGTGTAAGAGTAGTGATTCTAAACATGATAATGTGATCTTGAATACTCGAATATTCAACTTGAACAAATGTGGTACCAAGTACATCGAAATCGGCTTAAATAGTAATTTCGAATGCTGTGTGAAAATTGGTGGCTATGGTGGCATATCGATTTTGCTTACTGAAGAAGAATGGAGCTTGCTTTTAAAAAATCAGGGATACATATTAAACTATTTTTATTCCCAAGATGATGATATATCTCCTATCGAACTTAAACAACTCAAAATATATTTCGAAAAGCTTGGAGATAATGTACGTGTAATAAAATGTTTAAAAAATGGATATTACGTGTACTTGGGATGTGAAACAGTTTCCAATTTGTGGCAGTTAGTACCTCTCCTTAACAATCGAATAGATGCAGTAAAGAAGCAGCAGTTTGGACAATATTTCGACACGTTTCAATCATCACTCAACCGAAACTATAAGGATGTTGTTAGTACTATTTATAATGTTTTGTTGGCAAGAAAAGATCAAGCTATCGAAAATGATTTAATTATGATGGAATTAGTACTACTTCATCCAAACTTGCTGGAGCACAAACTAGAAGTATGAAGAAGGTGACATTTGGAAGCATTAAGATTCATGTTATGGTAAAATGGAGTTTCGCATACAATAAAGCTAGAAAGAACAACTATGAATCTGCAGTACTCGATCGTCTTCGATTTGAAAGAAGAATTCAATTTAGTGAAATTTTATTAAGTAATGTATTAAGTCATAATTATAGATGTAGAATATATGAAACTCGTTTTAAAAACATGTATTGCAAATAAATAGTTTTATAGATATGTTGTATTTGATTTCAGGGGTGGTAAATAATATACTAGAAGTGATTATTAATTTTTTTTATTCTTTCATTAAAAAAATATCATACAAGTAAAAAACATTTGATAATGCGCACATACATGTTTCTTTCGAATGGAAAAAACAGGTTGGTTCTTGATGTTTTAAGGGTGGTTGTTCATCAAGCTCGATGACGGGTCTTGATGAGTATTTTCTAATATATTCAGCTTTCTCGCTTCCTTTAATGTATACTCGATCACTCTTGTCGGTAATGTGTTGAACAATGTTGGAAAATTTGTGTAGAGGAATAAAACCATCCATCCACCTAATTCCATGATGGTTTTCTGTGAGCCAAACTGCTTGTTTATGAAGGTAAGTAGGCAAGAGGTTCATTTAAACACATAATGTGAAAATTTTTTACCATCATAGGCAGCAAATTCTTTAACAATAAATTTATTGTTTTCAACTTTAAATCCTTGCACATCGACTACCACACTCATATTTTTAAATTAGAAAATTCCTTAAAAACTTCTTTTTTCTTTTGATAATAGTCAATATAACTTTTTAATTTTTTTAAATCTCTCTGAAATTGTTCAATCCTCTCTTGAAGGAGTATTGTAAACTAATGGAAAATTTTAGATAACTAACTTTTTATTATTAAATTTGACACATGCGCACTTCAAATTTGTCGCACAATTTTTGTCAGTGGGTTGTAAGCAAATAGTTTATCATGTAGTATTAAACAATAAGCTGATGTTTTGTCAGGTATATCTTTACTTGTTTCAAATTCTACTCTCATTACAATAGGTCCTACTTCGACAGCATCTTTCTGATACATACAATTTATGTATGCAATAGGCGCAATTTCTTTAAATGTTTTAGGCGAGAAAACAGGTTCCACCGATCCATCGTAATAAGATTTTCTGAATGACGAGAACATTTCATAGAGATAGGCATACTTATTATTTTCGAAATCCAAGTACATGTCAGAGTATGGATATTTATCTGAATTCAAAAACACTCTAATATTTCTAAGGTTACAATTATCAAATTTACTCATATCGGCAGTAACATTTCCCCTTTTGTTTGTTTGAAATGCAACAATCACGTGACGCGGTGTTTCAACTTTTGTTGAAGTTTTTACAGGCCAATTATGTCTGGTAGTTTTCAGTAACTCCGGATATTCTATAAGTTCCCAACTTCTAAATGCAATAAAAATTTCATCTCCTTTATTAATTAACTTTGTAAAATATAATTCCCTTTCTATATCAACGATGACGTGAGGTACAACCCACTCTATTTTCGACACCGTTATCTTTGGAATTTCGTTTGGGTCTGTGCTGATGACCGCATTTTTATCATCGTTTGTTCTAACTAAAATTAATTCTTGCCTAGCATTTAAAAGAACCGTTTTAAAATCCTCAAAAAATCCCATTATTGTGTTCATAGGAATGCACACATTAAAGTGTCCTTTGGAGTCAACCAATGTGTTTTCTTGATTTAACAACCAACCGGCATTGTGTAATTTTTTTACTTCATTTTCGGTGTGAGACAGATAACCCTTAATTGTAGAACTTATACCAACATCCCTAACGGAATCGATAGTGACACCATTTAATTGATACCGGATTTCCTTGAATAGGAAAGCAATTCCATTATTTACAAACTCTAATTTTGCTGAAACTTTATCATTCTGATCTGTTAATTTTCCCTCGATGTATAGAAAACTTTCACAGGGTAAAGTATATTTACCAATTTCCTGTATAGAAATAATAATTTCATCATTGTATTCAAATTTTTTCGAAGACTGTGAATCATAAGTATGTAATTCTTTTCGCCAAACAGAATTGTCCACAAGATAGTTTTTATTTATATTTAGGTATTCCATTATTTAACTAACGCAAACCCTAGAGATTTCAAAAATAGTTTATTTTTACGTGTTAACCGCTTGGTATTAACTTTAGTACTGAGTTGACGAGGTTGTCGCTTTTTCTTATAAACTTTAGTACTGACTTGACGAGGATGCCGCGTTTTCTTATAAACTTTAGCTTGTTTAGTATGTAGATTATATCTTACAACCATTATTCTGAAATTTTTTTCACGTGCAGTCTTATCGTAACTGTTTCCCCACTGAAATTAACTAAATCTCCGTCTTGATCGAGTATTTGAATATTGACATTATTTATAATTTTTACATTGACAGGAAAATAAATAATATTCTGAGGTGTTTCTATAATTTTAAAACCTGGTCCTACGCTAGGAAAAAATTGATGAACAATATGGATCGGTGTACCATTATAGTATGAACCTGCCGCTATGCTGCAGTCGATACATATAGCATTCACTTTAATTATTTCTGCTGGATAATCCGACACATGTTTTCCTGGTTCTAGAATACCGTTCTTAAAACCTAAAATTTTTCCGATTGATCCATCATCAAATTGAATCGGTTTCCCATTTTCAATAATGGTATGGAGTGTGTTATTATTAGATGAAATTCTCAGAACAGAATCAATAGTTTCTAATTCCTCACGTACAAATTTATTTATATCATCTAACTCATATGCACCGGAGGGTATAGTTATTGTTACATGTCCACAAGTAAATTTATTATTTCTTTCGTCGATATTAGGAATTGCGTTAAATGTTTCAAAATTTATTAAACCAACAACGTACTCACCATCATCTAAATAAATTGGTGGGTTGAAATTAGCTGACAATACATTTGTCGTACCTGATAAGACTAATGTGAAAGACATGATACTACTTGTACAACCAACTCTTTTCTAACTTACTTAGCACCGTGTCGAATTCTTATAAAGAAATTTTAAAACCAAATGTCCACAATTATTAGAATTATATTTTTGAAATCGGTCATAATTATATGTTATATTATTATTACCATCGCTAAAGAAATATTTTATAACTTCTAGAGGGGGTCTCAAATTCCCGTAACTATCGAAATAATTAATATCTTTTCCTTTTTTTATATAACATGTCCAGTGAGTACCGTCTCCCCGATCATCATCTAAATTTATAATGCCTGATTCGTATTTTTTTATTTTTTTCGGTAATTGGTTACGCATAAACACATTTCGAAAATAGGGAATTTTTAATATTTCTACATATTTTAACAAATCAATATTGGTGAGTGGGCGGTGTGGTAGTCTTTTTAGCAGTTTTTTTGATATGGTTTTAAGTAAAGACCGCAACCTTGTTTGTAAGGTTTTAAATAAAGTCCTTTTCCAACTTTTAATTGTTCAATGGCTCTGTTATGTCTCTTTGCTTCTTCTAGCGTATCCCTTGCTGCTTTTGCATCGTTGACCGCTTTTGCAATTCCAGCCGCCCCTCCAGTTAGTGCTCCTAATGCTGACAGACCCGCGAACAGAGGAATTAGGGGTAGTAAGCCCCCTTGATATGTTGGGAATTTTATTATACGTCCTCTAGGTTTCTTAATTCGTTTTCGCTTTAATGCTGTTAAAGCTGATGTTGCAACTTTTTTAATGTCTGTATGTTTTGTTCCAATAATTGCATTTCTTGCTGTTTTTACAGCATCATTAAATGATATAGCTTTTCCTATTTTAGTTTTCCTCTTTTTATTTCGTAAACCCATTCCTAATTTTCTTTTTACCTTCATTGCACCCGCAACATCTACAGCAGCTATCCGCTCTCCTATTTTACCTGATTTAATTCTTTCTATAGCTTTTTGTTCTAATAGTTTGTCTGCTTGATGTCGATTTTCTAAATCTTCAAACTTTGAGTATGCTATATCGTGTTCTTTACAAGCTTCGTCTAAAGGGTTAATACCGCGATCCCCCCTTAATAACCTCTTTTTGAGTTTGGTCCCAGGACCGCAAAAATTGTATGACGGCAAGTGTAGTTCCACCGGCAACTTATTTATGAATTTATTAAGAAGTCCGGAACCTTTCTTACCAAATAATCTTTTGGAACTAACCAAACCATCGTAGGAGGACATACTTATATAACTGATGAATATTTTATATGAAATCGCTTAAATATGTAAACATGGGTTGTGTTTTGATTAGTATATAAAGTGTGAGCATGAAGATCGTTAAACAAAATTTTTCTCTTCCTGTTAAAAACCATGATTTGGAAATAGCTACATTCCGGAAACACGGAAATTTATTCCCAGGAAATTGTAAGCGAGCTTTAATTATCGGACCCTCCGGTTGTGGCAAGACAAATGTTATGATTAGTCTAATAGAAGAACCTCATGGTTTACGCTTTGAAAATATATATATTTATTCAAAATCTCTAAATCAGTCAAAATATCAATACCTACGTGAACTCTTCAAACCTCTTAGAAAAATTGGATACTTTGAAAGTGAAAAGGAAGATGAAATAGTGTCGCCAAACGATATAAAATTAAATTCTCTAATAATATTTGATGATGTGGTGTGTTGTAGTCAAAGCGTTATAAGAAATTACTTTTGTTTTGGGCGTCATAAATGTACTGATTGTTTTTATTTATGCCAGACTTATACTGCAATTCCCAAACAACTAATAAGAGATAATGCAAATTTATTAATAATATTTCAACAAGATAATACGAATTTAAAACATATATATGATGATCATGTTAATGTAGATATGACATTTCATCAGTTTAAGGATTTATGTTCCTTGTGTTGGAACGATGAATATGGATTTATTGTGATTGATAAAGATAGTGCATTAAATAATGGGCGCTATAGAAAAGGCTTCGATCAATTTTTTTCTCATATATAATCCCATTAATCTGTAGTAGTAAACAGTACATTATATCACTTCGAAGATGGATGAACAACTAGCAAAAGATTTGGTAAAAACTCGTGAAATTTTAAAGCAGATATATCGTTCTTTACGTTCAGATAAGTCACAAACTCAGAGGCGTTTGGAAGAAGAATATAAACCAATAACTCAGCCTTTAGAAAAGTTGCTTTCGAATATCAAACAAGAACCTAAAATTAGACCTAAAATTGAACCCAAAGTTGAACAACAGGGGGAAAGTTTTAGAGGAATCCCTTCTTCATCTCCACGAAGCTCTTTACTGGTTCATAAACGGTTACAACCATTATTACCTTTCGGTGGATTGTCGTTTTTGGAAGATAGTTTTATCCCTGAACAAGGAGACCCCTTTGAATCAACTGGTCAAGACACCGTGACCGATAAGACCATTAATGATGCTGTTGAACAAAGCCGACAATATTTTGAGGATTTATCGAGACAACCTGGTTATCAATTATGGCTTGAAGAATTTAATCCTCTTCCACGAACCTACATTGATGGACAGACACGAGGAACCTCTACAGATTATGATTACGTATATGGTATAAAACATGATATACCTACAGGCAAATTTTCGATAGGAAACGCTTTAGTTGATTTTGTTGGAAAAGATATTCAAATATTTAGGAAAAATACACTTCAACCTGATATGAAACGATTGTATGAAGGTACACCTGGACTTTACGAGTTATTGTTTAAACAAAACCCTCTGGGGTATACAAATGTAGACTTGGACAATTATATGGATATTTTGGATAAAACGTCAACATATAGACGAAACAATGATCCTGCCGAACAAGTACAGGGCTCTTTGAATTCCAAATATATAACAATTGTGCGACCGTGGCTCGTTAAAAAGAATATTTTAAAAAATGAAGTATTACGAACATTAGTAGAACCATCTGTTCTCAGAGAGAGATCAATGTCTGCTAGTTCACTGCCGCGACCAACTACAAGATCGGTTACACGATCAAAGAAAGGAGGAGGTATGATGAGTCTATCTAACAAAAAGCTAGATTATGTATATTATAATGATCCCAATGAAATTGTCGAAAGACTAAAATTACTTCTGGCATCTCAAATCGCTGGTCATACTGGTCACCATAATGAAATGATGTCTATTGTCGAGGAACTTCGCGAGGCAAAAATTATTCAATAAGTGTAATGTTAAATCTAAATCTTCTTAGTATGTATTGAACATTCAAGTGATAATGACAATCGATAAATTTGGAGCGCACATATTTAAAAAAGGATATCAATCTTTGGATGAATCATCAACATCTTCTAATAAACTTTACAATGTAGTAGATATAAAGAACGTTAAATTGTACTATAATTTAGTTTTACCATTTATCGGTGATTTTAACAAAAACACTAAAAACTACGCTTTGTTGCAAGATCAGAGGGAGAGCTATATTTTTCCTCTTAAGGAATGTAATATTATAAGTGCTGAATTTCCCAGCAGCATAATTTTGTTAATAAATGATCAGAAAATTTCAAATCCTGTCGGAACACAATTACATCTAAAAGATAAAATTTCATTCCAATCAGTGGGTACAAAACCTTTGAAGAGCTTTTATGGTGAATTATTGATAAAGTGTTCAATAGATATAGAATAATGTCGGACCTTAAAAAACAAGTTGTTGAAGAACTCCATAAACCAGCACGAGTACATTATCAGTGAAGGCGTGTAATTGTTAAAGGTCTTAATGATCTTTGGCAAGCTGATTTGGTTGAAATGCTTCCTTATTCTAAATTTAATAAAGGTAATAGATATATTTTAGTTGTAATCAATGTATTCTCTAAATATGTATGGGTACAACCAGTAAAATCTAAAAGTGGGAAAGATGTCGCTACAGCTATGAAAAATGTACTAATTCAGGCTAAAACATCACCTAAAAATCTTCAAACTGATATGGGAAAAGAATTTTATAATAAAGAATTTGGCAAACTTATGACGGAATTTCAAATAAACCATTACAGTTCATTTTCGAATATGAAAGCTAGTGTTGTAGAACGGGTTAATCGTACTCTGAAAAATTCAATGTGGAAACAATTTAGTTTACAAGGGAACTATAAATGGATACCCATATTACAAGAAATCGTCGATAAATATAATAATACAAAACATAGAACAACATCATTTAAACCTAAGAGCGTTAATAAAAACAATGAAAAATCAATATTGAAAGAGGTATATACTTACCCAAAAACCTTTAATATCAGAACATTATTTTCACCTGGTGACTATGTGCGCATCAGTAAACATAGGGAAGCTTTTAAAAAGGGATATACACCAAACTGGTCAAACGAAATATTTAAAGTGAAAAGGATAACTCTCACCAATCCAACTACATATTTGTTAGAAGATGAAAAAGGTGTTGAAATAAAAGGAGGATTTTATGAAAAAGAACTTCAAAAAGTGAAATATCCTGATATATATTTAATTGAAAAAATTGTAAGAAAAAAAGGAAGTAAACTCTATGTTAAATGGTTGGGGATGGATAGTACTAATAACACATGGATTGACAAGAATCAACTTGCATAATATAATTATACTTATTATGAAAAATAAAAATAATTTTCTTTTAGACTAAATCTTTTATTACATCATATATTTTATTTTATTTTACAGGTATAAAATAATAATCCACTATCTAAGTACGTAATTTGATAATATAAATTTTCTCTAAAAATTCTATAGTTGTATTCAAAAATAATTGCATTGAATATAGAGGTTTCTTCATCTAAATCTGCAAAGCGTTTTTCTAAGGCTTGATATTCCTCATCCAACTGGGGTTGAGCTTGATATAAATCATAAAGATAAGCTGCTTCTCTACTTTTGTATTTTTTTATAAATTGTGAGTAATTGTCTTCGAACTTAACCAAACATTTTCTCTTTCTTCCTGATGAATAATCAATGTTTGCGCATTCAGACATTTTACACTTTATTATCTACTTAGTTTTAAAACTAGAAAATTTGTAGATTTCATAAAAATACAATGAATGAGAGTATCTGTTACACTAGTCACTATCACCATCACTATCACTGTCATAAAATATATCTATAAGCGTGTTAATGTCCAAAACGCTGGCTATGTCTTAAATTGATATATATCTTCCTATTTCCTTTAAATTACTATCCAAATCCAATTTTTTGAGCCCCAAAGCAAAACTTTTTATATCCTTATCTTCCAAAAATTGTTCACACAATTCCAGAGCACTTCCATACCTTTCTGCACGCTCGATACACTCTTCTTCTGGTACAAATTTACCACCTCCATATATCGCCTCATGTTCAGCATCAAATTTTAAGTTGGAAAAAAATTGTCTTAACTTTTCAACACCACTTTGTAGATCATGTACTTCAGGATATTTCGTATAACACATCCACATGTTAGTCTATACTGTTACACATCGTATACAAAACTGAGGAAGCTCGGTATTATTTTATTTAAAAATTCAATTTTGTTGGTGGGGATTAATGGTGGGGTGGGGGCTATATGAACTCCTAATTGCATTAGGTATTTTTATTAAATTAATTAATCAGATTCATATGGAATGTACCCAGATTATGGGACACTTGAGGCCGACATCGCTATCTCTCTCTTTCTCATATATGTAAATAAAAGTGGAATGCTGGACCTATGTTTATTACAAAAATGTATAGGAATGCACGTTTTAGTTGTTATTGCATTTAATTAAAATTAATGGGATGTCAAAAATTAATCTACCTGGTATCTAAATTGGGTTCTAAATTCAGATAACAAATAAATTATGCAAATTACCCTGCAGGTACATGGTCACTTGGGCCGGACGTCTAGACGTTGTTTACCTGTATGCCACCACCTTGGAATTTGACTTTCGGAGTTTGAACTCTAGAGGTCAAGGGCAAATGTGATTTAGAAACCCCCTATTATCCCTACTAAAATTAGTGTCATAAACGCTTTAACCGATATGGCCATTAAACTTTCACACCCGAAATTTCATAAACAAAACTTAAATAAAGTCCGAAACATTTTACACAATAACAATTATCCCTTTCCTTTTTATAATAAAATTATTAATAAAAGATATCATAAAATTAAATCCCAATCACAACTATCCAACAACAATCCACCAATACATAATAACAAATATGTTTCCATACCTTATATTAATGGTGTCTCAGAAAAAATAAAAAAAAATTTAATAACAGTGGAATAACACTTGCACACAAACCTAATAACTTTTCAAAAACCTTTTTTACTAAATTAAAACCCCCTATTGAAACAAATAAATGTTCTAATTTAATTTACAAGATTGACTGTAATGATTGCAATGCATCCTATGTTGGTCAAACTAAACAATATCTGGAAAAAATAATTTATAAACATAAATTAAGTATCAGAAACAACAATGTACACTCAACTGCTCTAAGTAAGCATGCTCTTGATAAATAATAACTTTAATTTCAACAATCCTAAGATTTTGGATTACGAAAATGATTTATACAAAAGAAATGTTTTGGAAATGATAAATATAAAAAACATCCAAATACAATAAACCTCCGTTCAGATACTAATCAATTGTCTCACATTTACAATAGTCTTATTTTAAATAATTAATAAATAATTATTTTTAAACTTTAACCTAGTAACCTATTTTCTTACCAAAACCTATAAAACACCATACTGTATACACAATAGTTTTTACCTTTGAAACCACAAAAAAACACAAATGCTGCTTGAATTTTAAATGTTTCCAACCGTTCTTTAGTCTCCAGTCTCGCTACCTCGAAAATAATATTTTTGTAAAATTCTTAAAACAAATATGTAATTCAACAATGATTTGCTATTTACACAAAAGATAATCACATCACACTACTCAGACAATTTTAAAAGCAACAAAGACCTAACTAACTTTTTCTTGGTAAATTTTCCTAATACTTTTGGATTTTTATATAACAGAATCTCTTATATCCTTGCTTGTGTTATAATTTTTAACTTGTGTAAAAGAAAAATTCCTCTTTTTCTTAAATTAATATGTACTAAAATCTAATTTTTATTTTTAGCTTTGAAAAAATTTTAAAAATTATTTTAAATGTCTGTACTATGTGAAGAAAACAAATTGTTTGTATAAGTAACCTGATGATGACAACTAAGTTGTCGAAACGTCGTATAAAATAAAAAACTAAATATTGGACCGAAATCTCACGAATTTTTAATTATAAGATTTAACATCAGAACCTTTAGTTTTTTTATTTGTGTTTTTGCACAACCCGGCATTTTAATCTCGTTTTTATTATTATTGGTTATTAAAAACACGATTAAATAACATTAATAACAGTAATACAGTAGATAAACAAGATTCTAATAAGCGAATCGATTGAATTTAAAATTTAAAAGTCGCGACGCGCCAAAACAAGATTCCCGCGTGACGTAGATGCGCAGACTGGACGAAATTTAAAGCGGCAATCGGCATACCGTTGTGAGTTTATCGTGGTTGGGTATATGACTATATGACTTTATTCATTAGTCTGAGATATCATGTATACCCCGATACGCCATTGAATATAAGAAATACGCCCCCTGATGGCTCAATGCTAAACTAAGTCTATGGGCCATGCCATTTTCTTGATCCGTATATTATGTTTTCTGTTTTGTTCAAAATCAGTCAAAAAAGCTTTATTTTCTAAAGTTGACTATTATAATAATGTAGTAAATAACAACAGTTGAATTCAAATGTTTACATATTCCCGCCACGCTTGTGCCAAAAAGAGAGAAGAGTTAAAGAAGAGTTGTTAGAAAATGAAATAAAGCAAGTAAAATGTGATTCTTATTATGATTACCACGCCCAAAAGGTGTTGCCTTTGCAATTACATAAATCATAAACAATAATGTTTAAACTTTATAATAACCGGTAAGTACAGTTTCCCGCGGTGTATGTCTGCCCCGATTTTTTTTTAAATTTTGGCTACCCCCCTATTTTCGGGGTCCCTGAACACGAATCTGACCTTAGTTTTTGGTGCTCGGGCGTAGTTTCCGAGAAAATGAATTTTCAAATTTCCTTTGACACCTCACTTTTCATGGCGATCTTTGTGGTTATACTCCGGATGAATTTTTACTATATGCAGCTCAAACTGATCACCAATCACCACCACAGTACACCCGCGCCAGCTGTGGAGTGCACGTCGCGTTTCGTGTGTGGACCAGCTACAGCGTGTTCCACCGAAGAGAGACTACTCAGCTACGATCCAGGTATTTCTATCTTTCCCAACATTTCACTTCTTCTAAGCATGCTCTAGGGCCCACTTGGGCCCCGCAGAGTTTTCGTCGACCCACTGGCACCCCCGTGGGTCCGACTTTTTACTTCTTTCGCCACAAATTCACCCCCAACTGCCCATTTCTGGGCAAAATTTAGTGTATGATGTTAGAATTTCCTTTTATTATTTTTTTGCCTTGTTGTCCAAATCGTACCTCAATGGAGTTTTGTAAATCGTACCAGTACGATTTGTACAACTAGATTGTTTCTTGTGCTTTTATTTACTTTTCATTTAATAATAATAATAATTCTCACCTTCACAATACTATTGTTTTGTCTTTGTTTATACCTAAATATTATAAATAATTATTTTTTAGGGCGAAATGTCTAAAGGGGAGTATGGAAAGTGGTCTTCATAGGACATGAAAAGAGCCTTAAAGCGTTGACTGACGTGTTAATAAAGACTGCTCATGGCTGTCATGTTTGACAGTTCTCTGGCTCATCCTATGCGCTTCCCGGAGACAAAATACAATGCAAAATACATTGTTGACCATAAGCGCCAGCTACTTTCCAGGACATGAAACTATAGGCGTGAGAAGTCTTATTAATACGCCAGTCAAAGCTTAAAGGATTACAAGAGCGATGACGTAGGATTTAATGAATGTTGCCATAAATATGAAATTCCTAAACCTACATTCAGAAGACATCTTTTGGGTCAAGTTAAATTTGCAAATGAACCCATGAACTGTGTGCGGGTGTGTCACGTCTTGAAAAAGCGTATATATGCGACTTATGCACTTAGATTAGATTTTAGATTTTTAAAATACATTTTATTTGTCATGATTATGAGTTTTATTTAAAAAGACAGTCACATATAGTATTATCCTAAGGTAGGTACCATTTTGCCAAGAAAGGTACGATTTAAAAAACCGTAGGTACGATTTTCACAACATGCCTTTAAAATCGTACCACTTGAAAAAGTTTTAAAAAATGACAACACTTTAACGAAATTCGACAAACTAAACATTCACAAAATCAGGGTAGATGTTCAAAATGCTATTTTATAGTCTAGGTATTAAATTTTGACATTTAGTCAATTACTTTTTCAAGAAAAAAAATATAAACTAAAAAGGGTACGATTTATACAACCTTACCCTATTTACTTGTCGTTGCCCATTGATGGGCCAATAGTGGTAACGACACAATTGCAAATAACGCACTTGCGCTTATTTCGACCAATGAAGCCGCCGCAGCCGCGCCGGCGCCGCCGCGCCCGCGTCCAACGCGTCATCCTGTCCTCTCCTCTCCAGAGTCTCAGGCACATACCTATTTATAATACATATACGGCGCAAAAGAGACGACCGACCGGGGTAACTTTTCAATCAAGGACGGCGGCCATTTGTACCCTTATTTAAGGCGGGAATTTTAAAACGCTTAAAATTAAATCCATAAAACCCGGTTTCTCAGGATTTTCTTAGCGTTAAGGTGAACTGTAAGTAAGCCCTTAACGACTAACAATGGTCGTACACTTAACGCTAAGAAGTAGATAGAAACCGAGCCTAAGCATTTCATTGCTCCAAATATGTAAGTATTCTGCTTGGTTTATATTTTCCTTTTTTTAATAAGCTTGTTTTCACATAACACAAAATGACTGTATTTTACTCACAGAAGAAAGCAAAACGTAAAAAAGGCAGCTGTATAAATTATACAACTTCAAGGTAGAATTATTTTTATTAAAAAAACGCATAAGGTACTCTGTAAAATCTAATGCAGCAAAAATACCTACCTATAATAGATATTATTTTGTACAGAAGTAATAACTTACCTGTAAAATTTAATATAACTTTCAGGAGGCACCAGTCTTTTGAGATTTTTGCAATTCTTTACAAAGCAAGCCATTGTTCTCGTCTTGTCGTAATAATCCACATACCTATAAGGTATGTGTAATAATCACAGCACAACACTTTCTTGTATGTAAGCACTACACTGTCACTAAAAAACGGTTAGTAAAAGGCTATTTTCGAAATACATAGATAACAAAAACTTGTGGGAAAACCGAAAACGAGCAGGGAAAACGAATAAACACAAAACAGCTGTTCCGATAAATGTCAATATAAGGGTACAAAAGCTAGGCAAGTGAGCAAAGTGGTGAAAAGGGTTGCAGTCAGCATTGCCAGCACAACAATCGACCAAGTTGCTCCAAGTGAAGCTTATTATAACCTTGTTCAGGACTCTATTAGCGGTAGTAGCCCATCTTGCATTTCCTAAATTTATCCAAGGTATGTGACAAAATTTCTGCCTTGATTACTTCAGTGGCTGAGAACAAGAAGGTTATAAATGAATTGCACAACCGTGTTGAATTTCTAGAACAACAATGCAAAATGAAAAACTTGCGCCTTCGCCGTTTCAAAAGCACTGGTGATGACAATATCGAGCAGTCCGTAGCTTTATTTTTTCAAGAAACTATGGGGGTAAATTGTCGTGCTGATGACATCGAGAGTGCTTACAAAGTTGGCAAACAAACAAACGACCCCGCCACTCTTATCGTTGGATTCATATCTGTGCGACTACGCAATGAAATACTTGCTGCTAAAAGCAAGCTAAAGGGCTCAAATGTGGCTGTATACGAAGACCTTACTCCGGAAAGATATGCGTTGTTGGCTCAAGCTAAACATAAGTATGGTGTGAGAAAGGCATGGTCTCAAGGCGGTAGGATATTTTATTGGCATCCGGATCAGGGCAGGAAGGTGTTGGCGCGTTCGGACAGCGATTTGTAATAATGCTGATTTCATATTATAATGTATTAGTAATTTCTTGCTGTCTACTTTATCGACGCGCCTTCACTATAGACTTTGCGGTCTGGTAAAAAGAAATTCAATTGTGTTTTTTCTTTTGCCTACGTTTTTGGACAGAATTCATTTAATTTGTACATTGTGGGACTTTTTGCACTATTTTATACATTTATACATTTACAATTAGCTTAGGTACTAGGTTGTATAGAAGGTAGATTAGTGGTTTATGGTGTATGCATAAATTTATTTTTCTTAACTTTAGGAGTAGCATTGTGCTGTGCGTATGATATAGACGTATGCGTGTCAATCGGAATAATATAGACTTTGCTCATATTAATGTTCAGTCCTTGTGTTCTACATTCCAGGATTTTACTGATATACTCTTGTTGGAAAATTATGATTTTGTAGGAATGTCTGAGACATGGTTAAATAACTCTATACCTGACAATGCTCTCAGTGTTCCTGGTTACCAGTTAGTTAGAAAAGACAGGGGTGGTGATAATATGTCGACAAGAGGCGGCGGTGTAGCTTTTTTACATCAAGGATGCGCGTATAGTTTTAAGATCTTGGAGACTGCTACTGGTCAGAATCTGGAGCAATTATGGATTAATACTAAGATATCTGGTAAGATTTTCTGTTTAGGAACCCTATACCGTCCTCCCAGTAAAAATGTTAATAATGCATTGTTAGAATTGGAGGACAACCTTGCCTCATTTATCCCCAAATATGATTGTGTTATATTTGGGGGCGACTTAAACGTAGATTTTATTGCTAACAAAGCTGATTGTGTGCGATTAAAATCCTTCTCGTCTACATATAATTTAGTTCAACTAATTAAAGATCCTACTCGCGTTACTAGTTTAAGTTCCACGCTGATTGACGTTATATTTTCTTCGTGTAATGATTATGTTTGTGATCCAGAGGTGGTTAGGATGGATGGAATTTCCGATCATCGACTGGTCAGGTGTACGGTGAATGTCCCCAAATACAAATACTCCCCTAAAATTAAAACTTATCGGGACTTTAATTATTATATTTTTCTAAGGGATGTTGCTAATTTTCAGTGGGAGGATATTTATACCTGATGAGATGGTGCAATTTGTCACTTCTAACTTGACACG
Source organism: Pseudeuparius sepicola (assembly GCA_963920635.1). Classification (NCBI taxonomy): domain Eukaryota; kingdom Metazoa; phylum Arthropoda; class Insecta; order Coleoptera; family Anthribidae; genus Pseudeuparius; species Pseudeuparius sepicola. The sequence goes on along the minus strand of OY987303.1, from coordinate 40,438,354 downwards.
ATTATTTGATATACATGCTCCAGTAAAAACATCTAAGTTCACTAAACCTCCGGCACCATGGATAACAGATAAACTTAAGTTTATGATGCGTCTGCGTAATAAAGCACATTCCAGGTATAAAAAGTCTAAATCAAATACTTCTTGGGAAGACTATAAAAGGCTTAGGAATCTTGTCTCTGCTACTTTAAAGTATGAAAAGAAAGCCTACCTGAATCATAAGTTTAAAAATGACCCAGCGAATTTTTGGCGAACCCTTAAATGGCTTAATGTAAACCCCGATGTTGCTTGTGATGCTGGAAGGATTGCGATCCCTGATGATTTTGCTTCCTATTTTAGAGACTCTGTTCCTCGGGTGGATCTTTCCAGTGTAGCGAGCGCTGATCTGCTTAATAAGTATCGAAATCATTTGCCCTCTTTCGCTCCCTTATGCTTCAGGGAAATTTCAGTTGAAAAATTTGAAAAACTCTTTTATAAAATAAAATCTAATGCTGTAGGGAATGATTGTTTGAGTCTCAAGATGCTTTCCTTTGTTTTGCCGCACTTGAGTTACATACTTACTTTTTTAATTAATTCTTGCATTAGACAAAATGTTTTTCCATCTGCCTGGAAAATTGCAAATATAATACCTGTCGCAAAGCGAGGTAATCCATCTGGGGTTTCTGATTTTAGGCCTATTAGTATCCTTCCTACCTTGTCAAAAATTCTCGAGAAAGTAATTTGTGAGCAAATCAGTGACCATCTTGCGTTAAAAACGTTATTCCTATCACTCAATCGGGTTTCCGAGCTCATCATAGCACGACCACAGCGCTTCTGAACATATCTGATGAAGTCATTAGAGCTTCTGACAACAATAAAAACACCTTCCTCATTCTGTTGGACTATAGCAAGGCTTTTGATACTATCGATCACCCGATTTTATGTTCTAAACTTAACTACTTTGGACTGAGTGCAGATTCGCTTGCTTTTGTTAAGAGTTATCTTGGTAACAGGCAACAAAGCGTTGTTTTTAATGGAAAATCATCTAAACTTTTAAATATTGATAGGGGTGTACCACAAGGAAGCATACTGGGGCCTCTCTTATTTACTGTATATACTGCTGATTTTCAGGAACATTTGAATCACGTTAAGGCCCATCAGTATGCTGATGATTTTAAACTGTATTATAGCTTTAATACAGCTGAATTAGGAAATGCTACTATTTGTGTCAATGAAGACCTAGATAGAATCTATCAAATTTCTCAGGCACACGGGCTATTGTTGAATGGGTCTAAAACCCAGTTAATGGTCTTTGGCAGGGATAGGGAATTGATTGTGAATTCCGGGAATTATGACGTTGTTATCAATGATGTGGTTCTTAGATTTTCTGCGTCCTGTAAAAACCTTGGAGTTTTCTTCGATAGTGATATGCGTTTTCAGAGCCATGTATCCTATATAAAGAAAAGCTACTCTAAATTGAGAACCTTATATATGTTTAAAGACATCCTGGGCACGAACGTTAAAGTAAGATTATGTGAATCTCTCATTTTGTCGTTGTTAGGTTATTGTGATGTTGTATTCTGGCCGGCCTTACTACAGCGGGATAAGGACACACTTCAAATCCTCCAAAATGCCTGTCTCAAGTTTTGTTACGGGGCACGTAAATTTGATCATGTTTCCCCTCTCTATGTCAAATCAAAGTGGCTCAAACTTGAGAGTAGATATTACCTGCATATGTGTTCGCTTGTTTTTAAAATTAATGCTTCAGATAGACCCGTATATTTGTACGGTAAACTGGTTAGGGGGAGCAATGTGCATGCCCGACCTACACGTTTCAATAATTTGTACTGAGTTCCTAGACACAGAACAGCAGTTTTTCAGAGGTCTTTTACCTGTGCTACAACCGCCTCCCGATTTCAGTTAAAGATTCTGCAAGTTTCATTACTTTCAAACAGAAGCTGAGATGCTATATTCGTTCTCTGTTGCCATGAGGATTGAGTGGATTGTCGGAGTGTAGTTTTATGAGTATAATCCCATAACAAATTTTGTACCATGTTAGGCCATAATTTCAGGTTCTAGTTATAGAATATATGATTGATTTCAATCCCTGTTCTAGTAGTAGTAGATTTTATATTTAATAAGGGTGTGAATGTGTTGGTAGAAATAGCTTTAAGTTAGGTTAAGTTAGGTTACACTTGGTGGTTAGGTATAAGAGTAGCGTTAAGCTAGATCTCGCCTCCAATTTGGTGAATTTTGTTTCAGGAATTTCATCTTGAATTATTAAATAAAGGCATTTATTATTGTTATTATTAATATCAAGTTTTGGACATTTCAAAAGCTCCTGAAATTTTAAATAATAATAATAATAATAATGATACGACTTTATTAAGGCGGGGCTCAGTCATAGACTGCTTTGGCCCAACCTGAAATACGTATAAGACAAGTTATAATACATCTAATCAAATTGTAAATTGTTTAAAAGAAAGAAAGGAAACGAAAATACTATTATATACCGATAAAATACAATGAAATCAAATTAAATTACATTACACCTATATATCACTATACTATACCAATATGCCACCTTAAACCCACAACATCTGCTGAAATTGAGAACCCGATCGAAGATCTTACTCAAAATCAGAGTACTGATAAGATCACCGAATACAGCACTTCAGAAATGCAAGCAATTCAAAATCAAGCTGATAATAATAACACACCATCATTCTTAGTAAAATGGAGTTTAAAAAATAATATAACCCACACCGCATTGTCTGAACTCCTAAAATGGTTAAATACGTCACCAGATTTATCAAATTTACCACTCGATGCTAGGTGTCCTTCTTGAAAACACCTAGAATTTTGACCGTTAATAAAATGAATTGTGGTGAATATTTTTATTTTGATGTTGATGGACTGCCATTATTTAAGAGTTCATGTCAACAATTTTGGCCAATTTTATGTAGAGTTTACCATGGCAATGAAAATATCGAACCTTTTCCAGTTTGCATTTTCTTAGGAAAAAGCAAACCACCCTTAAATTCATTTCTAGAACAGTTTGTAAATGACTAAATATTTCTTTGAAATAATGGTTTACAAATTAATAATAATAAGTGTGTTCTTGTAAAAATTAGATCTATTTGCTGCAATACTCCAGCTAGGGCTTTTATTCGAAACACTGTGGGGCATAATGCATATAGTGGGTGTGATAGATGTTGCATTCAAGGAGACTATATTAATAGACATATGTCATTTTCTAAAGTAAATCAGACCCCACGGACACATGAAAATTTTAGAAATCAATTGTACACCAATCATCAGAAAGGGATAACTCCTTTAAGTAAAATTGACATGGATTTAGTGATGAACTTTCCCATATTGATTATATGCACTCAGCATGTGTGGGGGTAATGCGCAAACTTTAGTATTTATGGCGAGGTAGTGGAAGAGCTCATGGCATTACTAAAATAACAATACAAACACTGAATGAAGCACTTTGTAACTTGCAAACATTTTGGCCATGTGATTTTAATAGAAAACCGAGAAGTCTGAAAGAGCTGGAACACTGGAAAGCGACAGAATTTCGTCAATTTTTACTATATATTGGTCCAGCAATTTTAAAAGATATTTTCCCCAAAAAAATATTTGAACATTTTATGTTGTTTTCACATGGCTTAAATATTCTCTTGAACAATAGTTTAAATGAAAGCTATAATGATTATGCCCATAAACTTCTATGTTGTTTTGTAAAAAAATTTCTCAAAAATTTATGGAAAAGAATTGGTCAGTTATAATGTTCACGCTCTAACACATCTTGCTTCAGATGCCAATAAGTATGGCTCACTTAATAGTATTAATTGTTTCCCATTTGAAAATTATTTAAAGGCATTAAAAAAATGTTAAGAAAAACAAATCAACCCCTGCAACAAGTCTGTAGAAGAATAAGTGAGAGTGAAAATAATTTTTACACTAACATAAAACTGAATTCAATCGATGTGATTGGCACACGAGACAAGTGTGTTCAGTTAAAAAATAAACAAATAATTCAAATTTGTAAATTTAATAAAGAAGAAAAAACGTTTACAGGATTTTCCTTAGAAGTTATTGAACATAATTACCAATCTCTCGGAAATATAGTAGAACAATTAGTTGTTAAAGTATCCATTCCAAATGACTTAATATCATTTTCTATCGATGATATCGCAAAAAAATATCTTTTGTTGCCTCAAACCAATAACCAATATTTTTGTTGTCCACTAATGCATTTTCTAGATTAGAGGTAGGTAGGTACAGGGTCATTCAATTTTATAAGGATAACACACTGAAATTACAACATTTTTTCTAGGTCAAAAATAACAGATAACTTTATTGTTAAATTATAGTGAATGACCCTATACTAAAAGCTCTATTCTATTGTACCTATTGTAATTTTGATTTTTAGTTAAGATTTTATTGTTTTTATTTATCAAAGATAAACGTTAAAAGATATTTGTGAGAATATTAAATTTGTATTTTTTTGCATTAAAGAGAAAAAATGAGGAAAAAATATAAAAAAAAACTGAAAAAAACAAAAATAAAAAAATACAACAAAAATAAATACAACAAAAATAAATACAACAAAAATAAATATAAAATATAAAAACAAACCATAATATACCTAATAACATTAGAAAATATATGTTTTACCACAAACATTTTTAGTCAATATTTCATTGTGGAATTTCCACAAGAAGAAGATAACGGAAGTGTTCCTACTGCAATTGTGTCCAGCACATGGGTATTCGAAGATAAGATGACGAAGCGGTTGTCTTGTTGGTGGCCGAATTTTAAAACAGATGAACAGAGGACTAAAGCTGTTATGCAACATAAACAAATTGACGTGGAAAATTGCATGCCATGTGAAATTGCCATCAAGTACAAAACTGGTAAGTTGAAATTATAAATTCAGCCCATTAATTACATTGTTGGCAACAATAAATTTTATTGTTGTTTTTAATGTTTATGCTTAAAACATCGTGTATAAACCAGCCATTAGTTAATTTCGCAAAAATATGCCTATACGCGACTGAATAGGGTATTTAACCGTTTTTCAAATTTTATTTTGTTGAAAGCCTGTATTGATGCAGACTACACTAGTAAAATTCTAAACTAAAAATTTTACCTCCTTTGGGAGAAAATTGAGTTTAAAATTATTTCCGTTTTTAACGGTTTTCTTAATTTTGACGTCATAATAATTTTGAGCTATGTGAATAGGACCGCGAAGCCTTGAAGCTTTATTCGTTTATTGTACGTTGCCAACTCGTGTGATTTTTCCTTGCTGGTCGAATATTTTGTTATTAGAATAGCTGTGTTCTACTATGGAAACTCAAATTGTCAACATAAAGTTGATTATACAGTTCAAATTCTCTGACTGTTTTTAACTCTGGTTATTGGTTCGGACTAGTTTGAGATTGCTTCCTAGAACAAACCTATTAATTGCAATAAATAATAACTGCAGTTAACTTTATAAAAAAAACACTATATTCCGTAAAGATATAATATACTTTCTCAATGTTTGTTTAAGAATAGTCGGTCTTTGGAGTACAGGATTTTTTACTTCTGAATACAAGTCCGAAAGGGGATCTGGCAACGGTGCTTTAACAAAACCCACATTCACTACAGGAGGAGGGAGGAGCCATTACTTTACTCTTATGTCAACTTCTTCGCACTGAAACAGAAAGCAAATTAAACACTCTATCTACTCTCATACCTATATAAATGCATCAGGTAGGTAGGTATTTATTGGAATTTAAATGACTACATATTTATATTCTTTAGGTACCTACCTACAATCAAATTGAGAAAGAGTGCTTACTAAATTATACTTTGCTCTCAAACACTTTTATCTGGGGATTGAACTACCTACTACTAATATCAATTTTATGGTACCTATTCATTTTTCTTTGTAATTGAAACTATAAGGTTTAGGATTGTAGCATGTACATAAGTTAAGATTTGCATTTGTAATTAATTAGATTTTATTACACTATCTCTCTCAATTTGAAATACAAGCACAATTTTTAATTATATTATAAAAAAGGAGCAATGATAAAAATTTACATTGCCTACTTGCTTACCTTATTTTAATCGTTGATTTGTGAACACTTAGGTCAGGTATAAAAATGAATTAATACCTCATTTAGTCCTTTACTATTATGACGACGCGATAAACAATGGTTTTATTATAAAATATAAAATTCAATGTCGTTGGAACCCCTCAATAACTTTGATAAAATTACAAATTTTGAAATGTAAACAAAACTCCAGCTGATATTATTTGACTAGTGACATACCAAATCACAAAATAATAAGATTAGGTCTCCAGTCCAAGTCCGTACCACATGATAAAAAAACGAATGAAAATGTTCGGCTCGTTACCCTAATAGCACAAGGACATCCGACAGATGTCCGACGGACATCCTCATTCGGATATTTGGACATCCCCTGGACATCCGTATACATCCTATGGACGTCCATCGGATGTCAGCAAGACATCCAAATGTCACAACTTGGGACATCCATAAGACGTCTATTTGGGACATCCCCTGGATTACTGATTAGGACGTTTTTAGGACATCAATTTTACTTACCTTTTACTTTTACCCCCTTTTAATTTACCCCCACGCCCCTTGGGTAAACAAATAAAATTAGTAAGTAAAGTACTTATGGGAGGATAGATAACCAAATGGCTATCAAATCATCAAACCTTGGTGACGAAAACAAATTTCATCTAGGTAGGTATTTCAATTATTACAACAGCAACTAATATTTGAACTTAAGTTTCTCACGACATTAAATATATAGGACCTGACAGATTTGGCAATCGTTTATCCCCTCTTAAATATTTTACAGAACAGATTAATACTTAAAATAATATATTTTTCATTTAATTTATTACACATAAAATAATTTTAGGTAGGTACTTATCTATTGTTTTCTGCGGCATATAGGTAACCATTATTTTACTCGCCTGAGATTTTTATTGTTTCTTCTACATCTTTTTTCTGCTGCAATTTTCCTTTTTAGATTTAATTGCTCAGCACCTAAAACAAAAAGAAATACTTTTATGTATAAAAAATAGTTTAAGACCTGCAATGTGTTCAAATTAGAGTTGAGAAGGGATAATCGTCTAGAATTTTAAAAATATGAGAAACGAATATAGTAACAAAATTGAGTTTTGGCATTCCTTCGTTTGCATATTGACCTAGGATGTACCTTGGGATGTAAAAGTTTTGGATAAGCCGTGTAAAAATTTCAATCACATTATTAAACAAGCATTTATATTTACCTATACTAGCTTTAATGCACCTGCTGTTTTCGATCGATAAATTTTAATTACCTACATCGAAATCACGAAATTTCCCGGGGGACGACCATATGATACATTCACAAAATCATATACTATATAAACACCTCCTAGTAAGTAGGTTTCTATTATAGGTATTAGATATTGACTATGAAAACTTAATAAGTGCAATAAAATAGTATAGGTTAGGATATTTCATTTGAAATAAGGAAGACAATTATACACTATTACCTAATAATTCAATTGTAAGTTGAAAATCTTTTAGATTTAGATAAACTCAGCATTTTATAGAAAATCCTTATAAAAACACCAGAATCTAAGTATTAAATTTTGCTTACCTTATCCCTTATTCATGCGCTAAAGATGTAACAAAGTAATAAGTTATCTTCCTGTATGGCTGAAATCTGGAATGCTAACCTCCTCCGGAGGTCTATTGGAATTCAGTACAATTATTATAAAAAACACATGGATCACAATGCTAATTGAACAACAATGCAACAAACAACCACAACCACAGATTCATGGCCGACGGCCGTCCGCGTCCGCGATCTGCATTTATCATCTTCTCTGCCTCGGCTTGTCCGTACTCGCACTCGCACGGCGTGCCCTACAATGCGCAGTCTCCGCCAAGTCAACTGACCGTATACTCAAATTATTTTAAGTCCTTACTGGGACTGTCAATTGGTAATTTCGATACCCTAAGTTGGCATCAATGCAGCAAAAAAATGCAACCGGGTCATAAGTTCAGGTCAGTAACGAGCCCATTTGCACTAATAACACGAAAAGTAACACGAACAAGAACAACACAGATGACGGTAAAACTCACGAAACGTAGAAAACCCGCGAATATTTTCATTACCGAATGTTTGAACCAGTTTGAACAATCTGGAAAACCTTCATTGTCACTTTGACACACCGAAGCTAAATTTGCCTGAGTCCGCCACTAGACGCTGCCAAAAGCAGCTGATTATTACAAAATAGCAAAACGAAAGTGTTTCCATGACGTTTGAAATTATTATTAAAATGAGTTGTAGTCATAGTTATTTTTATTTGTAGCGGCATAATTGTGATTGCAATAGGGCTTTTATTTTAATCTGCTCTTTTTTTAGTATCACTTGGGTAACTTTTCACATCATAAAGCAATGAGTGACGTCATTAACTGGTTGAGACACATATACCAATGTTATACCCATGGTTAACAAAAAATTCCTAGGGATTTTGTGAAGAATGTCATCTGACAAAATCGGGACTTCTTACAGTAATCGGGGTATATTTGCCAATGACGTTACGCCGTTTTTGACACGTGACAATTTTGGCCAATGCTGTTGCGGCAGAATGGTTGGCGTATCCTAGCCGGCGATTCCTCCCGTTGCCAGATTGTCTACCGGTTTTTGATGAGTTGTATAAACATAAATATTGTGGAAAAGGTTAGAAAGTTAATAAATGATAAGATAGGTACTAACAAATATGTGAACTAGTTCTGTCTTATAGTATAATAATAACAGGAGCAGCGTGCGAAAGTAAACTAAATATGTATTGTATTACTATTACTATAATATGAGATTATAGAATTTTAGAAATGTCTCAGATCTAAAGTTAAAGTGGTGGATCTGGCAACTGCCGTAAGTCTCCAACTTTGAAACTAGGAAACCAGCGGTCTTTTTAAATAATTGTAGATACCTACCACAGATTACGCGGTAAACATGTCAATAATGCCGCTACATATTATTTACTTTTATGTAGGTAGTTACTACACTTTGCAATAAATAAGCAACGTTTCTTATTCCTGCTAATATTCTATAGACATAGGTACTTTTTCTATCAACCAAATTATTACCTAATTAACATCAATGCAGCATAGGTGTATTTTAAAATTTCACCATCGCTACTTTAGGAATTAATTAGTTAATACTATAATATGGATATATGGTATAAATAATTTAATGTGACCTATTCATTTTTCGGCCATATAGGGATGTCCCTCGGATGTCTATTTTAAGTACAAACATTTAACGTCCAAATACGGAAGTCTCTGGGATGTACATTTTATGTACGAACAATTGACGTCCAAAAACGGACGTCCTTGGGATGTACATTTTATGTCCTGGACGTTTCGACCAAATATGGACATTGTATGGATGTCCCTCGGACATTGTGTGCTATTAGGGTAATTATGACGTCAACACTCGGTCGGGTCCCGAACGCAAATTCAAATAAATTCAAATTTTATTTTGAAAATTCTAACTTCGTGGATACTTATTCGGGAAATAAAAAATGGTTAAAGCTATCTTAGGACTTGATGAATCAAGTTCTGTGCAATTTATTTGAAAATTTGATTAGAGGAAACTACCCTATTTAAGATGCCAACGCTCCGACGGGACTAAGCGAACTAATATATGGGCCATCGTCACCGTGGGAACGGTGCTAGCCTTGGGTCTACACTGGGTTGTTCTTTGCTGTTGTTCATGGTTGGCATGGCCCATAGACTAGTTTAGCATTGAGCCTATAGGGGCGTATTTCTTATATTCAATGGCGTATAGAGAAATGTCTAATCTGTCAGTTTGAGAGGTGCCAAACTAAGAAAATCTCAGGATCGGTTGTACAATCCCGATTTAAATTCTGAACCAGGTTTAATTGCTTGACAATCATTGTTGCTATAATCCTGGTTTAATTTCTAAACCAGGGTTTGACTACTTGGCACCCATTGTTGCTATAATCATTGTCAGACAGATAAACTTAGATCAAAAGTTACCTAAACCAGGATTGTACAACTGGCCCTGAGTGTTGCAAAGAAAGTTCAAAATAACATGCCTGAAATATTTGAAAAATCTGTCTCTCCTGAAACATACCTTTCTTGACATTTTACCTAGTGGAATTTTCCCGTTCCCATTACATTGTATTAGGTATGTTGGTTCTCAAAATGCGAGGGAAATAAACTTTTTTCGCCGATCGACATTTTAGTGGGCTTTTGCTGACAGTTTTCAAACAGGAAAGTGTCACATTCTCAGCCTGGGCTGCAAACGTTATTTTTACGGCATAGGCCGAGAAAGTGACACATTTGTGAATGAAAACTGTCAGTAACAGGCAGAGCTGGGTCAATTACAATTAAAAACTGACCAATTACAATTCCAATTACTTTTGTAGGAATGTAATTAGACCCAATTACAATTCCTTTGATATTTTGAAATATAATTGAATTACAATTACAATTACTTGTATTTGGAATTGGAATTGATGTAAACAATTACTTTTTCAATTACTTCTTGTTTGCTTTATTTTCTATTAAATTTGTAGACACCAAAATAAGGTAGGTACTTACCTAGATACTTAAAAAACCATAACTGATAACTTAACTATATTAAGCATTATTTGTTCTGCGATGCAAAAAGTTCTAGTCTTTGTGTCTTTGTAAATGGCAAATATTCAAATTAAAATAAATAAAATGTACAGTATTTTATTGAACAAAACGAATTATATTCAGTATGGGGATCTCGGAAACTAGCAGAGCTAGAACAAAGGTTAAATGGGGAAAGAATTACAGTTTTGAATGCTCAATCTAATGCCTCTTTTGGATTTTTAAAAAAGTTCATGGCTCACTAGATATTTTGCGATTTTTTGCTATTTCATCAGATCTCTGTAACTCCGTTATTTCTGATTATACAGAAAAACTGTAGAGACAAAAGTTGTAGATAATTTTGGGCTTAATAAGATAATCTTATCCAATTTTTTATGTTATTTGTGATTTTTGAGATATGACATAAATTTGGTTTTTTTTAAATGTAAATCATAGTTGGCTGTGGCCTTATAAAATCGGCCATTTTTTAGCTTTCCAAAGATATATTACTCGGCATAGTTATTATAAAAAATAAAAGAGCTATGGTTAATTTTCTGATTTTTTTAAAATTTTCACATAGTCAGCCATGGAATATTTTCATAATTACGTTCAATTTTATATTTAGACATACTTCAAACTTTCTAATATTTTGTTTTTAGCTGGTAAAAAATGTAACAAAATAAAACAAAAATTAAAAAACTCAAATCCAAATTATTACTATTTTGAAAGGTCACCTTTTAAAATAAAAGAGGTGTTCAAACAGTCCACCATTATTATTTATGCAAATATTGCATCTTTTTAAAGCTGAATTTGTCGCCTTTCTTAGAGAGCGCCTGTCAATACTGGCAATTGCTTCTAAAACAGCTGCTCTTAATTCAACAATTGTCTCATACTTTATTTTGTACTGTTCCCCATAAAATAAATCCAAAACAGACAAATCGGGGGATCGGGGCTACCAGGAAATAGGTCTATTTCTCCCTATATAGCTGATCTAGGGTCATTTCTTACGGGCAAATAATTATGTGGTGGGGCTCCATCATGATAATTTTTGTTTTATATTGTTACATTTTGTTTCCTGCTAAAAACCAAATATTAGAAAGTTTGAAGTATTGTCTAATTATAAAATAGAACGTAATTTCAAAAAATTATAAAATTAGCCATAGCAGCTCTTTTATTTTTTATAATAACTATGCCGAGTATTATTATATCTTTGGAAAGTTCAAAAAATGGCCGATTTTATAAGGCCACAGCCAACTATGATTTACATTTAAAAAAACACAAGTTTATGTCATATCTCAAAAATCACAAACAACATAAAAAAATTTGGATCAGATTATCTTATTAGGCCCAAAATTATCTACAATTTTTGTCTCTACAGTTTTTTGTATAATCAGAAATAACGGAGCTACAGAGATCTGATGAAATAGCAAAAAATCACTCTTTTCAAAATATCTAGTGAGCCATGAACTTTTTTAAAAATCCAAAAGGGGCATTAGATTGAACATTCAAAACTGCAATTCTTTCCCCATTTAACCTTTGTTCTAGCTCTGCTAGTTTCCGAGATCCCCATAGTGGGCATCGAAAAAACTCACCCTGTATAGTAATACCTATGTCTAAAAACACAATGGCCTCACAGAGTCACAGCCATATGGGCTTTACAAGAGATATAAGAAAAATAAAAAAACAGGCCTCATTGTTAAGAGCCGTTGCCGGCCGGCACCGCAAGAGGAGATTGTGTACCTAAGTAATTGTAATTTAAAAAGTAATTGTAATTGAACAAGTAATTGTAATTGGAAAAGTAATTGTAATTGAAACAGTAATTGCATTAAAGGAGTTTTAAAAAGGAATTGCAATTCTCAGAAGTAATTGATTTTAAATTACAAGTACAATTCCTTTTCGAAAAGTACTTGATATTAAATTACAATTACTGTCTCTATTTCAAAAGTAATTCCAACTAAGTACAATTCCATGAAAAGGAATTAATTGACAGTTCAATTACTTTGGCCTAATTACTTGCCCAGCTCTGGTAACAGGCCACTAAAAATGTTGATCGGCGAAAAACTTCTTTGTTTTTAATCTTATTTTATGTTGGGCAATCGACCGGCTAAAAAAATCACGTGTTTTACACGACACAAAAGTACTTTTGTGCGTAGTAAAACAAATAGCTATTTTTACTTTTACATATTTATTTGGTTTTACAATACAAGTTGTTTTTATAGTTCACTAATTTCTAGAGGTGTACCAAAAAGCAGTGGCAAAACATAAGCAGTTGGACCAATATTCTTATATAAATACAGAGGACGATATAAGACGCACCACCAAGGGCAGGAACAGTAAATACTATGACTTCACTTCGCCTAATAGTTCAGAAGCATCTGATTCCCTCTCTCCCAATCCGACACCGCCAAAAAGGCCGAGACTGACACAAAAATCTGGAAATATGGAATGTTTAAAAAGCAACAACAACAATGTGTCTCTGTATGTTCCTTTGTCATTGAAACAATTAGCAAATGTGGATTTGGACATACCTGTAATTACAATAAATTCAAATCAACCTAAAACAAGTTCTGTTTTGGATGGTGTGGTATGCCATACATGCGAAGTAAGTAAAGGTAAGTTTGTTAATGGAAATAGGTAAGGGAGTAGTGCGGGAAAAAAGCAAAATCCTAGTCTACGACTATTAGATAAGTCAATCCATATTTAAATGTTTTTAGGTCTCTGTACTTCAATACTCGAACGAGTGGAAAAAAATGCTAGGGCCATTGACGACATTTTAAAAATTGTTAATGCTGTACTAGCTGAAAAAGGAGAACAAGTTACAACTATATCAATATTCTTACACTGGAAAGTGTGCAAGATATGGATGTTACGGGCGACGTGAAGACGAAGACTTTTTAAAAAATTTTTATTTGAGTAACGCGAGTTACAGAGTTTCGGCTTAGACTACAGACAAGACTAGAATTAACACTCTTACTTTACTAGGTCCTATTTATACAGATCTGTTATGCTGAGGTGTTGTGGTTCTCATGGGAAAAGAATATAAAGACAAAGGGAAGATCAAATTCTGCAATTCTTGCAGTAAGCAAGTTTTAACAATACTCAAAAGGAATATGATATGTTCTAGTAATCATTCTAGAACAATATACAATGGAAAATGATATCTGTGTAGTAAGCATCTTGAACAATAGAGAATGAGAACATAATATCCAACAGTAAACAGAATCAAGGGTAAAAACAAGGTTATGATCAAGGTGATGCTTGAGGTCGGATATAACACCTTCCCCCTTATATTAAAAATTTGTGTTAACAAATTTTGACATTAAATTAGGCATATGTTTTAGTATTAGAATTTAGTTCAATTTCTTCTTCTTCGCGAGGTTCGTCCAATCTATACGAAGGTCTTCTTTTGACAGTAACAAATTTTCTTAAATTTTGAAAAACGTGATTTCGAGTTCTAGGAGGTTGTGGAGGATCGTCTCCGTTGTTAGTAGTAATAATGCCTATTTTAATGTTCCTAGACTTTTTACATTTAAAATAAAAGTACACAATAATTAAAAGTATGATTAAAGTAATGGATAGATATGTCAATATTGGCGTATACTTATTTACAGTTGGTTCGTTAATAATATTATCAAGATCCTTTGCATATTCGTCTAATTTATGCTTTGCGACATTTAAATCGTCATAATTAAATTTATTTAGTTGTAAAGGTTTTAAGTCAGGATATTTTAGTTTATTTGGAGTTTCTTTGCAACATTCAAATGGTATATTAATTGGGTGAAATTTATAGGTTTGATTAGATTTATTTAAATTTTTCGTTTGAATTTTAGTACTTCCAATATAAGCAATGCATTCAGATTTTAACGTTAAAATTGAAGTTTTGTCTAGCATTATAGTCAAAGGATTTTGATTTTTGCACTTAATAGTTATAGGAAATATTTCACTTAAAATTATTAACCATTGATTCTCTTGAATCAATTGTACATTGTAACTTTCAATTGAAATTGTGACTATGTCACAAGTATTAGGTAAATGGGTTTTTACCTCTAATAATTGAGCTTCACATCTTGAATGTGAGTCAATAGGAGTAGGATATAAATCTTTGCACATTATTAAATCAAATGCTAGTTCTTTACAATTTTTTATATCATAGAGAATTACATAGAGAGTTGGGTCATCGCTTTTTGCTACAAATTTAGTATCAATGGATACCATGTGATAAAATCCAGTTTTATTGTCGAAAATTGGAATAGGATAAATTTTATAAAGAGTATACCATTGAGGTTCTACTAAAGGAATGTCTAATATAAAAACAAGTCTATTTTCTGTTTGAAAAACCTTTAGTTCTATAAAATCAAGATAAGTTGCAACATTTAGAAGTTGAGGAGTTAAGGGCAAATTATTTTTGTTTAAAGTTTGAGCGATTATTTGCAAATGATGAACCAGGTCTTCAGGAGTTATAACTGACGTGTGAATGATATGTAACTTTGCAAAAGTAATAGAGTTTAGAATGTCATTTAAATTGCTTTCGATAAAGGTATAGGATTCTAGGAGTCTTTCGGCCATCTCTAAAACTTGTAATTTTGCAGTGTAATAATTAAAATTATCAGAAATGTTATAAATGTAATTTTCGATTTGTTTTATGTCATTATTAAAAGTAATTTCATCAATTTGTAATTTGTTGATAGAGTCGTTAAAGTTTTTGATAACTGAAGTAGTTACTAAAATTTGTTTTTTCATTAATTTTTCTAATTCGTGTTCGTCTCTGTTAATTTTGTCGATACAATCGTTATAATACTGTCCGTCTGAAGCGTCTAAATTTCCGGTAATAAATTTCCAAACTGACCCTAAACCATTAATTAAACCTCTTTTATATCTTCTTACATCAATAGCTAATTCTTCAAATTTGAGCGTAATGTTTTCGGAAAGTTAATTTAGTAAAGTGAGATGTGACTTAACTTCGCTTAGAAAGGCGGCCATTCGTACGTCTTTTGGTTGAATTATAAATTGCATATTTTCTAAAATTTTATTATTATTTTCGAATGTTGTTTTTAGAGATGAAATGTCTTTATATACCAATAAACTCCACTTGTCATTAGAAATTTTGAGTCCGGATTGCTCTTGATAGAACACGCCTATGGTGTTATTAATTGGTCGCAGTGTATATTGTGCCATAGCGGTAGCTAACAAAGAAAATCTGTAACGAAGTTTCAGAATTAGGAACTTGGTTCGATATAACAAATTATTTTAATATCAGTATTTTTGAAAATATATTTGATCATAGGGAGAACTGTATCCCAATCTAATTTGTCTAATCCACAAGCTAACTTGGGTATAGCTATAATTTTATCTTTTTCATCAGTGCTCTCGAGACAAATTGTTCGTAATTCCTTTAAGCAATTAAATAAATTAGCATAAGTTGGTTTATAATAGAAAAATTCTTTAGTTATTAAATAATAAATATTTCTTGTCGGAAGTTGAAGTACTGCTATTTGACCAATTGACTTATTTTGATTTTTTAGTTCATCTGCGTGTCCAAATTTATTCTTAAATTCTTTTGCAATTCCTGCATTCATTTCTAAGTCTTTAGATACACAGTGGGCTAAGGAAATATTTTCAGGGGCATCAAATAAATTGCCCAGTTCAATGGAAACGTTATTATTTTCAATAGGGATTTTTCGATCTAGAGTATAAGAGAATTCTTTAACCGTTAGTTCTTCTTCCTCCAATTCGTGACATTTCTTCAGCATATCAAAATTCATTTTTGTAGTTTGGTTAGTAATTGGGTTATGTAGCAAAGCTGAATTCGTATAAATTTCTTTAATTTTATAGGGTCCATTAAATTTGTTAGCTAGTTTATTTTTTATTTGGGACTCCTTGACATAAACCTTTTCTCCTACGCGAAATTGTCGCTGCTCCGAAACGTGTGTATCAAATCGCTGTTTTGCTTTTTGCTTGCGCATATCTGTACGCTTTCTTGCCACTTCATAATAATGCTTTATTTTATTGTTTAAATCGCGAACGTACTTAGAGATTAATTCTTGCTGATTATACAAAACTTCTGGAGGTCGAGACGAGGTGTGACCGAATAGCAATTCGTAAGGAGTAAAGCCGTGTGTTTTATTTATAGAATTGTTATATGCTATACAAGCGTAAGGAAGCATTTGAAATGGGTGTTCGTTAGGATTTTCTGTACTACACGCGCGTATCATTTCAGTTAAGGTGGCATGAAATCTTTCTAAGGAGCCATTTGATTGCGGATGACTAACACTAGAGAAAGTTAATTTTATATTGTATAATTTACAAAGATCTTTCATTAATTGATTATTAAATTCTTTACCTACATCGCAATGGATTCTTAAGGGAGTTCCAAAATGTTGAAAATAGAGTAAAAGAGCGTCTACTACAGATCTCGCTGTTTTATTAGGAAGTGCATAAGCTTGGGTAAATTTTGTTAGTTCGTCTCTTATGGTAAGGATATTATTTTTTACTGGGATTTCTAGAATGTCTATATTTATTCTTTCGAAAGGAGTTTTAGGAGTTTCGGTAATAACTAAGGGACTGTCCAAGTTTTGTCTACAAATTTTTGTCTTTTGGCAGATTTCGCACTGCCGAATAAATGTTTCGACGTCTTTAGTTAGTCCTGTCCAGTTATATTTTTGTTTAATACGTCTAATTGTTTCGTTTATTCCTCGATGTAAGTTTGTCTTGCCTGAATGAAATTGATCTATTATTATAAGTATTTGGTCTTCGTCTGGTATAGTCACAATGTTCTGACAAATTGTTAGTTGGAAATTTTTATCTGAGAACAAAAAATTAAACATTTCTAAAATTGGAAAATCTGGATTGTTTTCAATGTAATAAGTTTTATTTTCTTCGAATATATCTTTACTGTAATAAAGAGATATGAAGAGTACTTGTATTGCGGTTTCAAAATTAAAAGGAACAGGAATTATATAATATTTTCTTTTAGCTATGGTTTGACTGGAAAGAACATTTGCTTTATTATAGTTAAAATCAGGATTTAGCTCAAGTAAATCATCAATAACTTTTTCGTGAAGGTCTGTTAATTTGTCTTGTTGAAAAATTAGTACAATGTCCTTGTGTGTTTTGTCTAAAAGTTGATTATTTGTATATTGGATTTTAGAATAGTCGATCATTGAAGTCGTCTTGTATAGATCAAAAAATCTGTCAAATTCATTACAGATTATAGCAATTTCGTCAGTCTCATTATTGTCAATAGGCGGGTCAATGTCTTGAGGATTATCATGGGAAGTAGATGGTTCGTCTAGGGAAGTATGAAAGGAAACCGCTTCTTTTATATGATTGATTTTGATTCGAGATAAAGCGTCGGCATTTCGATTAATTTTTCCAGGTTTATAAATTATTTGATAATTATATTCTTCTAATTTAAGTCGCCAACGTGCTAAACGACTACCGGGATCTTTTATTGAGAAAAGCCAGGTTAAAGGTCTATGATCTGTAACCAATAAGAATTTTCGTCCGAAAAGATAAGGTCTATAGTTTTTTACGGCAGCAATTATTGCCAAAAGTTCTTTCTCTATAACGCTATATTTCATTTCTGCTGGACTTAAGGTTCTTGAAAAGTATGCTATGGGAAGATCATTTCCAACAGGTCCTTGCGAAAGTACCGCGCCTACAGCAAAAGCGCTTGCATCTGTAGTTAAAACAAATTCTTTTTCAAAATTAGGATATATTAGAATTGGTGAAGTTATTAATGCATTTTTAAGTTGTTCGAAAGATTCACGACAATCTTTATCAAAAATAAATGGTACGTCTTTTCTTAAAAGTCGAGTTAAAGGCTTTGTCATTTTTGCGAAATTTGGAATAAACTTCCTGTAGTAACCAGTAAGACCCAAAAATTGTTTAATTTGTTTAGTATTGGCAGGTTGAGGAAAATCGATAACAGCTTGTACTTTTTGTGGATTTGGTTTAACCCCTTCAGGTGTAATAACATGTCCTAAATAAATTACTTCTTTTCGTAAGAATTCACATTTATCTGGCTCTATTTTTAGATTTGAATTTCTTAATCTTTGAAAAACTTCAGTAATACGAGAGATATGTTCATTAATTGTGGAAGAATCAATAATAATGTCGTCCATGTAAACTAAGCACTTTTCGTTTTGTATCCCCATTAGTATATTATCCATAACCCTCTGAAAGGTTGAGGGCGCATTACGAAGGCCAAAGGGCATACGTAAATATTCGAAATGTCCATTTTCAATGGAAAAAGCAGTTTTCGAAATGTCTTCTGGATTCATTTCAATTTGTTGAAAACCAGAAGCCAAATCTAAAGTAGTAAAATAATGGCAATTACCCAACTGATCTAATATATCTGAAATATTAGGCAGTGGATACCTGTCATTAACTGTTAATTCATTTAATTTCCGATAATCAATTACGATTCTCCATTTTTGTTTGCCTGAAGCGTCTAATTTTTTTGGAACGACCCATACTGGGGACGACCGTGGTGAAACAGAAGGTCTAATTATTCCTTGAGAAAGCATTTTATTTTATTAATTTGTGTTTTTACTTCTTCCTTGTGAACTTGTGGATATCGATAAGATTTAGTAAAAATTGGCTTAGCGTCGCCTGTATCGATAGTATGTTTTATTTCATTAGTAAAACTTAAAAAATCTCCGTCAAAGTAAAATATATCTTCAAAGTTCAAGCATAAATTAGTAATTAATTCTTTTTCTTCTTCGTTTAAATGTTCTAGCCTTAATGATTCTTTTATTTCTTCTACTCTGCTTTTCGTTTTATTAAAATTACAAATAATATTAGCACTAGCGTTCGTTTCTTTAATGTAAGGCTCAAATTCAAATTCTTCGAAACAAATATCCTTTGTTATGGCATTAGCGTTTAATATCGTCGTATAAAAATTACCGTCTTCGTTTATTTTTACTATAGCATTTGGCACGTATACCTTTTCTACTCGTTGTGCGCATAAAATCATTTCTTTATTCGTATGAAACTTGCATATTTTTTCGCAACGCGGTTCTATCGTAACCTTATTTATATTATAACTCGTATTTTCGCTTTCAAAATTATTTATATTTTCCGTATAATCATTATTATTATTATTATTTCGTTCATAAGCGTTTATATGGAGGCTGTCGTACCTTTCGACAACATTAACTTGTCTTTTATAAACGACTCGATTATTATTATCATTATTATTCGTTAACTCGTTTAATTCATCTCCGTCTTTAAGTAATTCGTGTACCTTATAGTACGTAATTAATTGTTTATTCCTAAAATCTACTACTGCACCGTACCTTTCTAAAAAGTCAGCGCCTAAAATTCCGTCGAATCCTATATCTAGATCGCAAATATAAACTTTATGGGGAGAAAGAGGACCCGTAAAAGAAACAAATACCGCTTCAGTAATAGGAATTGATTGGCCAGAAATACCTTTAATTTGAAAATTTTCTGGACATCGATTTAAAAATTGCTGAACCGTCTCTGGTTTGAAAATTGAAATACCAGCTCCTGTGTCAATTAAAATTTTGTACTTATCGGTATTATCTTTAATATAATATAAGTTACTATTGTCAACGGTATTTATGCAAACGTTTGGTCCGTATTGGTCATACCAAGATTCTTGAAGTTGGGAATAGGATTCTGGTCCGAGGCTGTTAATTGAAAATTTTCGCTTTGGCCCAGATAATGTTGTTGGGGAGTTCTATTTTGGTTATTTGGATTTGAATTTGGGAATCTAGGAGTAAAATTTTGATTAGAAGGCTGGAAACCTGAATTATTATTAAAAGTTCTTGGGAAATTGTTCCTAGGAATATTATTAGAAAAATTTCTAGGAGGTTGATTTCTTGGTTGGAAGTTTTGAGGGTGGTTCCTAGGTTGGAAAGAAGGAGTTTGAAAATTATTTTGCTGAGGAAAAGATGGTCTTTGATGGAACCTATTTTGGGAGAAATTATTTCTTTGGGAGTTATTTTGGAAATTGTTAGAGTAGCTAGAAGGATTTGGACCATTTCTGTAATAATTATTTTGATTTTTTGTTCGACATTCATTGATAGTATGTCCATTTCTTTTGCAATAATTACAAAATTTTGGAAAATTATTACTGGTTCTTTTGATATTATTATTGAAGACTGGTACACGATTTTGCCTCTGAAATTTTTGATTTTCAAAATAAGAAAGTTGCAATTCTCTCTTAATTAAAGCTATAGCATCCATCATGTTGGGTGGATTGCTAGCACGAATTAGTTGCCCTATTCTTGGTTCTAAACCTGTCAAAACTGTATTTAAACACATGCTATCGATTAATGTAGCTTGCGATTCTTTTTGTTCCCTAGTGAGAAGGCTTTGTTTTCCTATTGCGGCATACATTTTCGAGCAGTGAGTTTGAACTCTGCCTACAAAAGTCAAAGCATTTTCATTTTGGGATTGACACATTCTTTGTAAAGCTTGAATTAATGAAGTTAGATCGCGAGGATCTCCGAAATGAACGTTAAGTAATTGTTTGATTTCGCGCCAGGTACTCAAATCTCTTGAATTAATGAGTTGGGCTGCACGTCCCTTTAATTGATTTTTAATTTTTATAACAAGTAAAATGGCTTGGTCGCCAACAGTCATTTGCATGGCCCTATCACATGGGATGATAGAAAATATTTCGCTTAGTTTAAATGGTACTTCGTCGTTATTTCGCTTCATTGTTTACATTAGAGTTTATAGCTTCGTTATTCGGCATGTTGAAATGAAAAGGTAATATCGTTATAACGTAGAAAGTTCAATAATAGCAACGTAGAAAGTTCAAAAAAAATCACAAATAAAATTCACTTCAAGTTTTTCACTTACAATAGAAGTAACTTCATGCTCGCTGGATGTCGTTGATGCTGCTGTTGTTGCTGGATGCTGGCCTCAGGAGACTGTCCTTCTTAGTGCCTCCGGATCTTCCTGTCGAAGACCCTTTTCAGCTGGCTCCAATCGTAGTGGTGTGGTGACCCCCGAGGAGACTGTCCTTCTAAGTGCCTCCGGATCTCCCTCGTTGAAGACCCTTTTATCGAGGATCCCACTTCTGACACCAAATTGTTACGGGCGACGTGAAGACGAAGACTTTTTAAAAAAACTTTTATTTGAGTAACGCGAGTTACAGAGTTTCGGCTTAGACTACAGACAAGACTAGAATTAACACTCTTACTTTACTAGGTCCTATTTATACAGATCTGTTATGCTGAGGTGTTGTGGTTCTCATGGGGAAAGAATATAAAGACAAAGGGAAGATCAAATTCTGCAATTCTTGCAGTAAGCAAGTTTTAACAATACTCAAAAGGAATATGATATGTTCTAGTAATCATTCTAGAACAATATACAATGGAAAATGATATCTGTGTAGTAAGAATCTTGAACAATAGAGAATGAGAACATAATATACAACAGTAAACAGAATCAAGGGTAAAAACAAGGTTATGATCAAGGTGATGCTTGAGGTCGGATATAACATGGATGATTTAGAAAAAAAATCGGAAAACAAATATGTTTTTTCAAATATGGTTAGAGCAAGAAAATCACATCATACCTACATAAATATTTGTTTCTTTTTGTTTTTAGTTAATGGCGCTAAAGTTTATTGGTGGGAAAGATGCATTTGATACTACACGCCGCATACTAACGAGACTGATTAGCAACAAGTTGGCGTTGACAATAAACTGGGTCGGACGAAATGGCAAGCCAGCATTAGACAATACAAACATATTTTGTGCTTAATATCAGGTATACCTACCCTATCTATAACAAACTGTGGTATTTTGTTGCATTGCAGATTTTTGCAATTTTTTTCATCCACCTACACAAATTTAATGCCTAATTAACATAAAAATACTGTTTTAGATGCTGTACGTGTGAATCCACTATCCAAAAATTCAAGCGAGCAGGAAATATTTACATCATGAAAGCATGGCTTCGAGGTGCTATTGACAGAGAAGGAGGCAGTTTGAAGAGGAATAAGAAAACTGTGAGTGAAGTCAATGATCAGATAATTTAAAATGTACCCTACAGAAAATTTCATTTAAAAAAAGTATTGTACAGGGCAATCCAAACAAGATCAACTTTAACTTTTTTATTTTTCTACTTAGAAAAGAATATTTTATACAAAAGTTGTAGCAAATTTTCTCATGGCAAATTTCAAAAAATAATTGAACATTGTGTTTCCGAGATATGGACTAAATCTTTATGTTCTTTAAATTTAAACACCCTATATATTTTTATATTTGTCAATTCTACTCCAATTTCCGAGAAAAATGATATGCCTAGCATATGTTATATTTATTTCCAATAGTTTATGAAATATTGAAATTTTAAACCTGTCCAATTAATTTTAAAATTTACTATTATGTTCCCGTAGATACAACAATCAGTGGCGTAGCTACCATACCGCGAAACCCCGCGGTCGCGGGGGGGGCCTGCAGTTAGAGGGCCCGGCTCCGCCGGGCCCCCCGAACCCTCGTCCCTCGACCAAAGCCTAGAAATTAGTATCTATATCTCTGGACGCTGCCTCGACCGGGCGTATACTCCGTATTCTGTTCTGTTTTGATATTATATTTTTGACCCTTTCTGTAACTGTAACTGCATTGCTTCTTCAGAACGGTAGTTCTCTAAATTAAAATCAATAAAAAATTATTTGAGAAATAATTGTTGTTCCTAAGACAGAATAAGTAATTTAGCATTACTTTCTATAGAAGCTGATGAAGCTGCAGCAATGGATAAAAGCGAACTAATTAAAGTTCATCGACGTCTCCTACACTAAAGACTATATATGATAATATATAATCTAGGTATATTAAGCACTCTTTGTACGTTAGGGTGGCAAACTCATTGTGCATCAATCGCCTAAACTAATTTTTGTTTGAAAGGCTTTCGAAAATCGCTTCTTTGGGGATGTACATTCAGGGCCGGCTACGATTTTTTTATATCCCCGATTTTCACGAAAACCCTTTAGCGATTTTTTTATTTAAAACCTGAGACCACAGGGTTAATCATAGCACCACAAAACCCCCACATACCAAATTTGAACAATAAATATGCAGGGAGTTCTCTTCTGCATGGAGTCAAAGTTGAGCAATATAGGAATTTTAAAGGCATCTGGCGAGTCAAGTGCGATATGAAATCCCTTCAAAATAGTTGAATGGTCAACAAGACCACTCAAAATGTTGGTATGCAAAGGTTTAATACAAATATATACAGGGTATTTTTCTCTGGGCCATCTCAAATTGCTGAAATTTTAAAAAACATTATAGGGATCAAGAATGCTCTGGAATTTGGAATCATTGAAAAAATATTAATAAAGACAAAAGTAATTTATTTCTGAACAAAATGCTAACTAACAAATAAAAACAATTTAAATTTTTAGAACTTTTTCAACAAAGTCCCTACCTATAAGACGATACTTTTTCTGTGCGTTTCCTGTTGTGGCACACCAGCAACCTTAACTGATATCGACTTATTACTGACTGGCAGGCTTCTGTATTTTTTTGACTTAGTTCGTTT
Organism: Pseudeuparius sepicola; assembly: GCA_963920635.1. NCBI lineage: Eukaryota > Metazoa > Arthropoda > Insecta > Coleoptera > Anthribidae > Pseudeuparius > Pseudeuparius sepicola. The sequence goes on along the minus strand of OY987303.1, from coordinate 40,414,175 downwards.
TGTAGTCTCTGGGGCTGATTAACGCTGTGTGATCAGATTTTAAATAAAAAAAATCGCTAAATGGTTTTCGTGAAAATCGAGTTTATAAAAAAAATCACAGCCCGCCCTTGATTTGCATTTTGAAAATGGTAAAGAGGTCGAAAGAAGCGTCTTTTGAAAGCCTTTCGAACAAAAAAAATTTGAGGCGATTATCTTCACTTTTAAAGTTGGACATCTTGTAGATATATTTTTGTTTTAAAAACTTTTTTGCTTTTATTTACTAAGAAACAGAAGTTTGTGATAGTTTTACCTTCATGTAGTTTTTTTTATTTTCCAATTTGAGGGGCCCAAATTTAATTTTGGCGGGGGGGGGGCCAAAATTTGAAGCTACGCCACTGACAACAATATTTTTTTCTTAATGCCATTATACTTCATCTCCATTTGTTTGACCACATATTTGAATTAAAATTAACATTTTCAAAATTTCAAATTTCAAAATTTCAAAAACTATTTGAAATAAGTATATCACATGTTATATCATATTTCTCAGAATTAGGAGTACAATTCAAAAATTAAAAATAAACAGGGTATTTCATTTGAAAAAAACGTAAGTTTAGTCTAGGTATATCTCGGAAACGCGATGCTAAATAGTTTTTTTTAATTGGCCTTGATCCCTTAATTTCCCGTCTTTTCTATTTTTCTTTCTTTTTCTAAGTTGAAAAATGAAAAAGTTAAAGTGATGAAATCTTATTTGGATTATTAAAGTTTTAAGATTTTATTAAAAAAAACTGCTAAAAAACTTAGAAAATATAATCAAATATTTATTTTATTTAACAACTTTAATAAAGTTTCAACAATTTTAAAGTTACCTCGTGGCATGTGAAATTTTAATTGTGAAATGTACAGGGTGATCCAAACTCGACGCTCCAGGCCTACAGCGGGAACACTAAAACTCAAAATAAAATTTCGAAAAGGGGTTCTTAAATGGTACCTACATACTAAGGTCCAATTTTGACCAATTAGCTTTTTTGATGTTTGGGAAAATAGCCGCTGTGACGTCATCGATATTATTTTCACAGAAACATACCAGTTTTTCTCTATATATTGAAAGTCCTTATCATTCTCAACAACTTTTATATAAAGAAATTTTCTGTATCTTTTGTCGTTCAAAATCTACAGGGTCAAATATGTAAAAAAACATGGAATTTTTTCTAATCATTTTCCGAAATATAGCGAGCCATGGAAACAATTTATAGTCAGAAAGTATTTAAGAGTATGTTAGGCTGCCTTGCGCACCCTTAAATTTATTCAACTGGAATATTTTTAATTTTTTTTGTAACAAACAATAATAACAAAGAAGTTAGTAACAAGCACAATTCAGAAATTCGAGTTTGGATCACCCTGTACTTACCTACCTTTTCTTTTCAGTTATTTTCATTCAGTCATACTTACGTCATTTTTTCTTTGCAGACTTAAGCTGAGGACAATGTGACGAATTTACCTGATTTTTAAGACAATATTTTATTTTTATTTAAAGAATACATATTTTATTTTTATATTAATAGAATAATTTTATACCAAAATTATATTATTTAATTAACATTTATAATATCCTAAATATATCCCAATTTTTAGTGTGTTATTGAATGCAACGATTTTTTTACAGTTTTTTGGTTACTTACTAGTTTTCCTAGATTAAAAGGGGGATCTATATCAAGTCAAAAATAGTTTGTCTGTCATCTATTTTTGGTGAGATGCAGATATTTCTTGGTCTCTGGGAAACTTTTCGTAGCCAGAAAACTACAAAAAAATCTCCTTCATACACAGAGTATTACCACTAATGGTCCATTTGTGGCTATTGATGAATGGCCTGCATTGGATATACAATAAAGGTACATCGCTGGAACTATTGTGGAAATTATAGGTCCACTATATGCTTACCATTGTTGGGCCTGCACTAGTATAGAAGTAAAGTGCCAATGATGGGTTCAGCAATGGACCATCAATGGGCCGCCATTCATGAATACTGCTGGCGAAATTAACTATGGCCGGCTGCTGGCCACCTGGACATCCCAGCACCGGTACATTGGTGGTAGCCATCAAAGAATCAATTATGGCTGTGCTGGCCAATGTATAAATGCCCATGAATGTACCATTTATTTGTGTTTGCTGGGATCTCATCCGCCGGCTTGAGGCCGATAATTTGTTCCTGCGGGAGCAAATTAGAGCCCTCAACGCGACCATGAGAGGGATGGCTACCGAGCTGTCCCTTCTCCGTGCGGAGCTGGCGGCCACAAGGGCTCCTCCCCAGACACCACCACCCCAATTAGCCCATTCCAGGCAATCCACCCCATCACCCCAATCAGCCGAATCCAGGCAACCTACCCCGACCCCCCACATAGCCGAATCCAGGCACCCCCCCCAAAAGATACCCCCCAAACCTCCAACAACGATATGGAGGTTGAGGAAGCCGCGTGTAAACGCAAGAAGGACCTCGGGGACTCCTCGGCTTCCGATGACGAAGGATTTCGTCAGATTAAGGCGAGGAGGGCCCGTCGCTCCCGTGCGGACTTCCCACCTCTACAACCACCCCCGAAGCCATTCCAACCCCCGAAACCCCAGGATAAATCTCCGAAGCCCTCCCAAACCACCTCCAAGGGGGGCATAACTACATTGTCAACGGCACAATTCTCCAAAGCCCCTGCTACCCCTCAGCAGGGCAAGCAAAATTCTGCTACCCCCTCCACCTCTCAAGTACCCCCTAACTCTATGGCCAAACCAAAATCCATAACCCCCATTGTCCTAAGGGACAAAAGTAAGTGGGTACCCCTTACCAAAGTCCTCCGCAACCACAAAATCGAATACACCAGGGCTACGGATATCCAGCTGGGTATCCGTATCGTGCCGGCCACTCCTGATGATTACAGGGCCATTATCAAGGTCCTGGAACATAACAAGTTACCATTCCACACCTTCCCCACCCCAGAGGAGAAGACTCTCCACGTGATTGCACGTGGAGTTTCCTACGCCTTCTCCGCGCAGGAAATAAATGACGACCTAGTATCTAGGGGCTACGACCCAAACAGCGTTATCCGGCTAAAGAAACGAAATGGCAGCCCCATGCCTCTCGTCCTTATCGTCTTGCCTAGGACTCCGAAATCACTTTCATTGCTCGAAGACCAAGGTCTACTTGGTCTGACCCAGGTTAAATTCGAGCCAGAAATTCGGCCACGCTCAGTCCAGGTGCACAGCCACCCCTCTATGTCTTAAGTGCGCGTCCTCGCATTGGACATATGAATGCAAAAAATCTAGGGACACCCCGGCCAAGTGTGCCAACTGTGACCTGCCGCATCCGGCGAATTACAGGGGCTGCAAGGCCGTTCCTAGGGTGCGCTCCTTCGCTAAGGCTGCCACCCCACAAACCCCCCCAAGCCCAGTGCTACAGACGAGGCCGCCTCCGTTCTGGTAAACCTGAAAGAAACCCTCGCCCCCCCTTGGCGACATCCCGTCTGCCATGGACCAAATTTCGGTCCTGATAAACTTCCTACAATTCCTCCGCAAGTGAGGTGGATTCCCACGCTATTTTGCTCCGTACTTCCACTCCGTTTAAATGGCGGTAGATAATAAACATCTTCGGATACTTTCCTGGAATGCCTGTCACATTCGTCATAAAAAATCCGAGCTTGAAAGCTTCATCCAGACCAAAAATTCGATGTTGTCCTGTTGCAGGAAACATGTCTAATACACTCCGACAGATTCACTATCAGAGATTTTTACGTGCACAGGCTGCTCTGCAGCTCTGGGCCGCTCTGGGGGCGTGGCAATACTCGCTCGCAAAGACCTAAACCCCGTTATCTATTCAAAACACTCCTACGACAACCTAGAGGTTGCCTCGTTAATTATCCCTCACGGGAATAAAAAAATCTGCTTTTCTTCCGTTTATTTACCCCCATCAAAGCTTATGCTTCGAGCTGACCTAGACAAGCTCTTCGACTACGAAGGTCCGGTCGCTGCCATCGGCGATTTTAACGCCAAATCCCCCACTTGGGGGAGCCGGCTGACAAATCGCGCGGGCAGGGTCTTAGAAGATTATTGTACAGTAACAAATGTCCTAACTTTCGGCCCCGAAGAACCCACTTTCTACCCTAGAAACCCAAAACATAGACCCGACGTTATAGATATTGCCCTTCTCAAAGACTGCAGGCTCGAATGCGATATTCGCGCAACTCATGATCTCCGCAGTTATCGTAATCCCCTTGCAATTATCCTGGGGGATCCCGAATCCCCTCCGGACGACACCGTCACTGTTTGACGGGTCCTCTGGCCCCACTTTCGAAATAACTCAATTCTACAAGACTGTAAAGCCCAAGTATCCGCCCGGAACGTGGTCGAGCTTGAACGCAAGGCCCGGTCCTGGGAACACCGGATATGCAGAGCGCTCGAGGATTCTTCCCGAGAGCATGCCATCAGTCGTAACAAAGACCCACTCCCTCCCGATGTTAGGCAACTCCTCAAAAGAACCCGCGCGGCAAAAGGGCTTGCCACACTCTCCAGCCCAAACATAGACAAGTAGCCAACTTGCTGATCTCCGAGCTGAAATATGCTCTGCAGCAAGTCCGTTCTGACAGTTGGAAACAACGTCTAGAGTCCCTAAATCCCCAGAAACACAATTACTCGCAAATTATCAAGGCACTCAAAGGCAAATCCTCCCGTGGTCTGCTTCCGCCGATCCACGGCCCCAATGGGGTGGTATACACCTCCGAGGAGAAGGCCGAAGTCTTCGCCGACTATTTTCAGTCTCAATTCCAACCAAACATAGATCCTGACGATGATATCGAGTGGGAAGAGACGTTAGAGACGGAGGCGGGGCGCTCCTTGCGCCAAAACCTCCCCGGATCCTCTTCCGTTTTGCACCTACGAAGAGCTCGTCGCCATTATCTCGACTTTAAACGTCCGAAAGGCCCCAGGATAAGACAACATAACCAACAAGGCAATCAAACTCCTCCCACAAAAACAAATTACCAAACTTCTTAACTTAATAAATCAATTTCTTCCTCACTATTATTTCCCTACTTGTTGGAAACACGCTATCGTGATTATTATTCCTAAAAAAGTGTCGTCATCCTACCCGCAAGATTATCGCCCCATTAGCCTGCTGCAGGCAAAATTCTCGAACGCGTAATGCAATCCCGTCTACGAGACGAGCTCAGTCGAGTAGACGCTCTCCCCCCCCCCCCCCGAGCAATTCGGCTTTCGAGGTGCACATTCCACAGAACATCAAGTCGTCAGACTGGTGGAAGAGATCACGCACAACTTCCAAAATCGTTCAGACACAGTAGCCATTTTTCTAGACGTAGCCAAGGCTTTTGACCGAGTATGGCATCCAGGTCTAATCTACAAACTCGTCTTGTTAGATATCTCTTTGGCTATAGTTAAGATAATATCCTCCTTCTTAAAAGATCGGACCTTCCAGGTCAGAATAGATGGTCTCCTCTCTTCCCGCAGAGCGGTAGAGGCGGGGGTCCCGCAGGGTTCAGTGTTGGGTCCCACTCTATACAACGTCTTCACCCACGATATTCCCAGATTTGCCGGCACCTCGTTGTACCTATACGCTGACGATACTGCGATAACCGCTTCAGGTCGTCGCAGTGAGGATGCGTCCAGGGTGCTTCAGGTTGCCTTGGACTCTCTTTCTGAGTGGTTTGATAAGTGGAAGATCAAAGTCAATCCTGGCAAAACCCAAGCAGTCGTCTTCTCTAAGGGGCGCCAGGCCCTGACTCCCAGGGTCGTTCTAAATGACTCTGAAGTTGATTACTCCACTTCCGCGCTGTACCTAGGCGTTCACCTAGACAGCCGGCTCACTTTCAAAAAACACACTGAACACATCAGACAAAAAGCCCTTAAAATATACAAAGCAGTGTATCCGATGATCCACAAAGGATCCAAACTCCAAATACGGTCAAAACTCACTCTCTACAAAACCATTGTTCGCCCCGTGATGACCTATGATTGTGCTGGCTGGCAGCACATGGCAAAAACTCATCACAAAAGACTCCAAGCAGTTCAAAGTCGTTGTCCTAGGACTATCACGGGTGCCGATTGGTACGTCGCCAATCGCCACATCCACAGTGACATGAATATATCTCCTTTAAATGATTATATTAAGGAACTCTCCTTAAAGACCTACACAAAGACGGAGACTCATCCAAACGCTCTTCTCCGAGCTGCTACAAATTATGACCCAAATCCCGATCTGCCACACAAAAGACCCCGACACACTCTCATCTGAGGTACCTATACTCTAGTCCTTTTTCTTAAAAGGCAACAAACTGCCACTCGTCTGGCGAAAATCCACTCGTAGCTCTAAACACAACCGCAAGGGCTTCTTCTAGTAGCCACACAAACATCCCTACGGCCACCTCTCCCAAGGTTAGTGGAGAGTAGGTTGAACGGTAACTCGGGTGAGGCGAGCGGGGAGGGGAAGGCTGTGACGTCACAGCGGATAAAATGGATACATTGCTTTGAGTTTACATGCATTCAGATGGTTTAGCGTTCTCTGGTTTTAGCTCATTTAAATAACCTCGATTTTAACTTGTTTGTTTAAACGTGTGTGGCGATTTTTACACTATCTTTGGACTGTTTTATAGATATTATATTTTTATAGTGTATTACCTTAATTAAAACATAAACATAGACAAATAATAATAATAAACATAAATAAAACAAATAATTATATATTATTATCCTGATATTTAGCTCTTTACTAACCTTGCAGGCGCACAAGCCACGTACAAGCTAGGGTTCCTTTATTAGGAGAGTTGTTGCATTCAACTGTCATCATCAAATTTCAATTGGTTTTGCATAAAAGTAGTGACTCTGAGGTAAAGCAAAAACCATGTGGGATGTTGACTCATAGGCTTGCAAGTAAATTTTTGAGAGAGTAATCAAAGCAGTATGAAAATTTGACACTATAATGATATTGCCATTTTAAATTCAAAATAATTCAAGAAGATAATAAAATATGCACATAAACTTGCAATCATCCGTTGCAAGTCACCAAAGAGTGCCTTTTGCAAAACTAATAATGTGGTTCAAGGTTCAGTACGCATTTGAGCAAAAGCAAAGGTAACTCTGAGAATTATTATTGAAAATGATTCCAGTATCACAAAATGTTCCACAAAGTTATTATTATAAGAGATGGTAATGCAGAGGTCTTATAGAATAAATGAAGACTAAACTCAATAAAATATAACAAGATGATGCGAGATGATATAACACATAATATAAGGTAGATACCTAAATATAGTCACTCTAAGTAATAACTATATACCTTTATATACTTAGTAAGATAATATTATATTTTAGATTACAAAATTAACTCAAATTTCCTGGTGCACAGCCACCAACAACTATTTTGGATGATATATAAAAAGGAAAAAGCAGAACATCCCGTTGCAGCCCTTAATGGTGAAAAAATTATTGAATGAATTGGACAGATGTAAATCAAAAGCAGAGCGGAGGCTACATAGAAGATTTTGCCTTTGCCATTGTTCGGATATATTTTCCAAATTAAAAACAAGCTGAAAGAATGATTGCATTTTCTATGTATTTTCTTGAAATAACTTATCGTAGATACTTACCAAATTATGAAATAAAATTGTGATTAACCTTTACCTAAATTGGGAATCAGGAACCTTTATTGGCACTTAGAAAATACTTCTTTTGCTTAATATTCCACACACCAAAACTATTTGTTTTTGCACTCGACGCGCGTTTCGCTAACCATGTTAGCATCTTCAGGAGATGATTAAGTCTAATGAAGATGAAGTCTAATGATTAGACTTAATCGTCTCCTGATGATGTTAACAAGGTTAGCGAAACTCGCCTGCAAAAACAAAGTTTTCGTGTGTGGAATTAAGCAAAAGAAGTATTATACCTACACCCTACCTAGTTTATTTTACCATTTTATTTGGTATGGGCATAATCAAAAATCATGATTTAAAATAGTAAAAAACGATATATTAGACTTTTGATGAAGGCGCCGGATTGTTTCTGTAGCAACGTAAATCAAGAGCATATTTTAGGTTATAAAGATAGTCAAAGTCATCAGCTGGCAACATGATACTTCAAAAACTGAACATGGCTGGAGGTGCGGGAAGGGAATGGTGGGTGTTCAAGTTTTAGATATTAAAATTAATACCCGCGCCTTCACCAAAAGTCTAAAATATCGATTAAAACATTTCAAATTAAACAACCACTTATTATTTTAATAATAAATAATTTATTTGCTTGTGCAGGTAGCAAATAAAATAAATGCTAAAATAAACCTCTTAGGTGATCACAAGTTTCATTTCATAATTTGGTAAGTAACTTTGGTAAATTCTTTCAGGAGGATACATAAAAAAAATTGCATTTAGCAGCAGTGCATTATTTCAATGATTTATCGAACAATGGCAAAGTCAAAGTCTTCTATGTACCTCCACTCTGGTTTTAATCTGTCCAATTCCAATAATTTTTTTCACCGTTAACTGATCTGGGTAAATTGCTATAACGGAATGTTTTGCTTTTTATATATATCATCCAAAATAGTTCCTGATAGCTGTGCTGCACCAGGAATATGAGTTTTAAGTTTTTAGTCTACCTTATATGTATATCATTCCCGCAAATGTTACTTTATTAATTTAGTCCCCATTTATTCTATAGGGCCTCTTCATTGTCATTTTCTATAATACTAATTTTGGGGAACATTTTGTGATACTGGAATCATTTTAAACAATCATTCTCAGAGTTACTTTTTTTCTTAAATGCGCACTGCACCACATAGCTACTAGTTTTGCAATAGGCACTCTTTGGTGAGCTGAAACGGATACAAGTATAATGCACAGATTTTCTTAAATAATTATTTTGTAGTTAAAATGACAATGACGTTCTAGTGTCATTTTCATACTGCTTATTGATTACTCTCTCAAAAATGTACTTGCAAGCCTATGAGGCAACATCCCACATGGTTTTTGCTTTACCTCAGAGTCACTACTTTTATGCAAAACCAATTGAAATTTGATGATGACAGTTGATCGCAACAACTCTCCTAATAAAGGAACCCTAGTACAAGCTAATATTATATGCGCACGATATCCATATGTGACGTCATCGGCATGAACCGAAAAGTTACCGTTCAACCTACTCTCCATTAACCTTGCACCTCTCCTACAAAATAGGGCTGGAATCCATCCACTACACCCTGAAATAGGCGAGGTTATTAGTGGGTATGTCCCGTTTCGGGGAGACCCCCACACTACCACGCGGAACGGCCGCGTGGTGCCTATAAAAGGTTTTCCTCTCCTATCGCAAAAAGACAAAAAAAACTTGATCACCACACTATTTTGCACCTTTTGCAACATCGACACTTCGCGGAAACCCGCGGAAAATCCGAAATTTGGAAAGATTTGTGCCGTGTTTACGTCCGGCCCGGCCGCTGTTTTCGCCCCACAATCGGCGCGCGCCGATTGTCGGGGGGAACTTTTACCTAATAACTAAATAACTTTATGAAGACGACCACAAAATATATAGAAGACGACAAGAACAATGAACAAGAACAAAGAACAACGCAGTGTAAACCCAAAGTGTGCCCTAAGCTAGAGGTGACAATGGCCCATATAGTTAGTTCGCATAGTGCCCGTCGGGGCGTTGGCATCTTAAATTCAGTCGCGTATTACTGTAAGAAGCAGAGTTGGGCACGTAGTTAATATGACATTAATTACGCAATTAACTACCGTAGTTAATGTAATTAACTACGTCATGTTTTTGTACAATTAACTACATAAACATAACTTTAACTACGTTAACTACGCAAAATTTAAACATTTAAAATGCCCTATTTGACTAAATAAAATTGGTCAATAATTTGTTTTATTGTTTTATTCTCACTCAAAATGTTTAGGTAAATAGGTAGGAAGGCAAGGTAGGTAGGTAGGAAGAGTAGGTACAGGTATGTATTATTAAATTATTATTATTATTATATCTAGTCCTAAATATACAGCAATAATGACAGCATATTGCATATTAAATTTTTACGCGGTGAAGGATTAATGATTTACCAGTGTGATAAAATATAAACAAAACAACTAAGTTAAAAATAATTATTTTTATTTATAAATTATAAAAAGAAAATAAAAATTTGTCAACTTAAATAATAAAATAATAAAAAAAATAACACATTTGTATTTGATTGCTGTAGATCTTCCGTTGTCTAATTTTGTGCTTAGAAACTTCAATTCTTGGTAATGGTTATGGTATTTTCGTCTAGCCATAATTATTATATTTTTTTAGATGTAAAATGTATGCACAGATTGAGATTATAAAGTGAGGTTAGAGAGCGCGTGTTAATGTGACGTTGACTATCGACAGGAATGACCTTCAATCGACCAATCAGAATCAGATTATTTACTACATTAACTACACAGAGTTAACTACATTTCGAATTAACTACGTAGTTAATGTAGTTAATGTAATTAATATAAAATTTTCGCTACATTCCCAACCCTGGTAAGAAGTCCCGATTTTGTCAGATGACATAACCTATATATTTTGTGATTCTCCACAAAATCCCTAGGAATTTTCTGTTAACCATGGGTATAATATTGGTACATGTGTCGCAACCAGTTAATGACGTCACTCATTGATTTATGATGTGAAATGTTACCCAAGTGATACAAAAAAAGAACATAATAAAATAAAAACCCTATTGCAATCACGATTATACCGCTACAAATAAAAATAACTATGACTACAACTTATTTTAATAATAATTTCAAACGTCATGGAAACACTTTATTTTGGTATTTTGGTAAAATCAGCTACTTGCGGCTGCGTCTATGGTGCGTACTCAGGCAAATTTTATTTCGGTGTTGTGAAAATGATAGTGAAGGGTTTCTGGATCGTTCAAAAAGGTTCAAAGTTTGGTCAGTGAAAATATTCGCGGGTTTTGTACGTTTCGTGAGTTTTACCGTTAGTTGTGTTGTTCTTGTTCGTGTTATTAGTAGCACAGACTAACGAGTAATCTATTTATTCTGTGTTAGTAGTTATTCATTGTGAAAATGGGCTCGTTACGGACCTGGACTTATGACATGAGCCGCTTTCGGGTGCAAGGCTTTGAGTACTCCGGAGTAACTCCAGAGTACTTCTCTTACGCTTTTAGGCGTTCGAGTGCAAAAGAGTTTGACGCTCATATTTCTTCCCCCCTGCCCCCTCATGCACTGGCCGTATCGTTTGGGTAGTGTTTAATGATCCGAGTTGCACAGTTAGGAATATTTACCACAAACCACAAAAAATCTAGGAAATTGCAAAGGAGAATTAACCCTATAATATTATAATAGACATAATTATGGCCTCCTATGATTTACGAGTCCGTTCGGCTGAAAGGGAGCGGATAAAATTTGTGGTAGTGATTTGTTATTACCAAAACAGCGTTCGGGTGCAGATATTGTAGTGACACACCGGAGTTTGATGCACTCGGAGCGCCTCAGAGCGTGACGCTCCACACCCGAAAGCGGCTATGGTTGCATTTTTTCTGCATTGATGCCAACTTAGGACGGCGAAATTACCAATTCACAGTCCCAGTAAGGACTTCTTAAAATAATTCGACTATATGACTACAGTACACAGTAAACAAACGGGAGCAACAACTGGGAATTATATACCATACCAGATGTAGATGACACGCAACATGGCGGCTATTTTGACCTTGAGATGTAAAAAAAGAAATCGTTCTAACTCAATATTATTATCTCTGGCACGTGCACTCCAATTTGTTCCCCGAAGAACAAAGTGTTCTGAATTTTTATGGGACGAGCATGGATAATTGTCCTAGTTACCGAATATAATAATACGAATAAACAAAAACAAACCTAACCCCCTTGTTCTGTGCATCTCAAAATCAAGGGTGTGGACTGTGGTTGTGGTTTTGGATATAGTTTATAGAAATAAAACGGAAGTAAATAATCATAACCATGAAAATTGGGGCTGTGAAAGAAACTTTCAATACATTAATGTTCAATTTTCAGCTTCAAAAATAATAATTCCTAATTATCTCAGCAGCTTTCAACTGTGTGAACCGTTGAATGCCAATCATTTTTAGGTTAATCTTTTGAATTTGTTTTTGTGGTGGTCAAGTAAAAAAATTGATCCCTCTTAAATATTATTTATTGATAGTCATCTAATAAGGACTGTTTATAACAAAAATGAGTATTAATATTATAACAATTATTAAACAACAAATGTTTCCTATACATAATTAAAATGTCGCGTTTGGCTGATTATTTTGTTGTGGTTGGATATGATCATGAAAAAGAACGTAAGTATAGTTTGTACAGCAAAAGAAGAGCAATGAAAAACCCGGTCTATAGTCTATCAAAGTTACAGTGGCAGTAGATGTAAACAAAAGGCAGTGGCTATATTGATACGTCCGACGTATACAGGGTGAGTTACATCTAAAGGCAGAGCCCAAAACACAAGGTAGAATTCGCTAAAATAAGCACATATGCTTAATAAACATTAGCTCAAAAACGCTTGGTTCTCCATATACAGCGTGTTGAAACTTTTCAAAAAAATAACAATATATTTTTTTAATTTCTTTCGAGCCCGTTTAGGAATTCCAACAAAATTTGATACATATTATGGGTTGTTATTTTGTGCAATAACTTGGCCCTATTCAGATGAGCAGCGGCGTAGGTACAGTTATTGTTCAGCGAATGTTCGGCCCTACGTCACAACTCCCGTCCTTGTCTGAGAAAGACGAGAACGGGAGTTGTGACGGAGTGCCGAACATTCGCTGAACAAACTGCTCAAATAATTTTATTTTAAATGCCAGCATAATCACCTTGGCACTACTTTCGGTAATTATGGAAATTACTGTATGCACCGCCCGATTTTCCTGAAATTTTGGCTACCCCCCTATTTTTGAGGTCCCTGAACACGAATCTGACCTCAGTTTCTTGAGGCCGGGCGTAGTTTCCAAGAAAATGAATTTTCAAATTTCCTTTTGACACCCCACTTTTCACGGCGATATTTGTGGTTATAATCCGGATGAATTTTTACTGTACGCAGCTCAAACTGATCGCCACACTATTTTGCACCTTCTGCAACATCGAAACTTCGCGAAAACCCGCGGGAAAACAGAACTTTTCCAAGATTTATACAATGTTTTTCAGGCGGTTGCTCTGTCCGGTATTTCTGCTTGCCGCGTGACATTTCAGTGGGACTAGTGGGAGGGGCGCTGATTTAAAGTGCCATCGATATTAAGGGCAGAAAACTGGAGCACTTGCTCTCATAATCCACACGAGTGAATAAAAATGTTAAAAATTAAACATTAAATTTATTAGGGCCCAGCTTTGTCAATAACATTATTTAAATTGGTATCGATAGAAGTCCACAATCTAGCATCCTGAAGAAATGTAACATAAACAAGGAAAAAATATTTGCTGTGATTTGCGAATCTCTATCCACTTCCAAAGAGAAAATGTTATTGTTCGGCAAAGACCACGAGAAGGTGTGGGCCCAACCTTTGCCAGGAAAGGGAGTAGGCGAGGGAATAGGAGAACAGGGAAGGAAAAAATGAACTTAAAAATATTAACAAAAAGCAGAATAAAAACAAGACAATGGGTATAAATATGGAAGGATCGGTGGAGGAGCCAACAGAACTCAATTAATAAAAAACAAATAAAAAAATAAAAACAAATAAAAAAACAAATAAAAAAAAAACAAAAAAAAATAATCTGTAAAATAAAATATAACAATGAAACTCAAATATAAACAAATAATAGAAAATCTAAAAATTAAAATGAAATTTAATCATGCTAAATAATTAAAAAAATATAAATAAAAGCATGCCTAAAAGCGTGCAGCGGATCATTCGGTTTCCTCAGAAGAATTATCCGAAAGTGGAGGATATACTTGAGAAATAAATTTGAAAAAGTTGTGTAAGCGATCTGGAAATAACGGAAATTTTTTCCTGAACTGGTGCTCGGCCAAATACCCGTCAAAATGCGAAACTTTTCTGCCAAATCTTGGAACACCAGCTCTTAGATCTCTCCAATTTCTTTCAATATTCTGACGGGATCTACAAAGTTGTAACTGTGATTAACAGTTTCGTGGCGAAAGCCTTCGTCCGTTAAACAGTCGTAAGCTTTCCAACAGTCTGATATGACTGTCGTCCCTGGGAGGATCCACTAATTTATAATCCCTAACAAAGTTTCCTTTGTACGATTTTCAACAGGGACAAAGAACGTTTTCTTTGAACCTCGTTCAAAACCACCGAAAACCCACTGACCTTCATTAACCCGCCCTCTATTATATTTACGTTTGCCTAATTTAGCTTCATCTATTTCTACAATCTTACCGTCACCACCAAGCTTTTCCGAGCTCTCTAATAAGCAGACTACGCACACTTCTCTACAGAAACTAGACCAATCTACGACAGTGCGAGAAGCCATTTGAAGAGTTTGCTCTAATAGACTTTGCCTAGGGTGAGGAAGAAAAAGCCAATACGCGACAAACCTGCACACTACTTCCATGGGTAATCTGGAATGTTCAAAAAACGTGCCCTTTTTCGCCCCAATTGCATAATTGCAATGAATACGTGCCCTTTTCCTTTTGGATGAGGTTTCCCACGTTGTATTCGTGCACCTAAATCGAAAGTAATCACCAGGAACTAGTGTGCAGGGCTTCTTACAATTTGGGCATGACATTGAAGCGGGAAGGACACCATGCTGCTGAAGAAAAACTATAAGCTGTTGTAAGGTGGCAGTTATAAGAAGAAACGAAAAATGAGTGTACGAGCAAGAATTAAGTAGCATCCATGCTGCAAATTCAAACCTAAGTACGCTACCTTTATTACTCCAAAATACAGCAAGACACGAAATACACACTACCTCTACGTAATGATTTTCATTTCTGTGGTGGTGGTGGTTGTGGTTTATTGTTTTAACGGTTAAATTGGTTGCAGTGCAAGAAAATGGAGGGAAAATTTAGAGGGAAATGTTATATTACGCGGGAAATATAAATTTTATGAATTAGGTGGGTTAGGCGGTCGTCTAGTACGTGGTGAAAACAATACATTATGTAAACGAATTTTCTGAATATTATGATATGGGAATTATTGATTATTTTGATTATAATTGTTATTTTCTTTATTTTTACATAACTCCTCTAGTTCTAACCTCGCAACATTGATGGCTCCGTATAGCAGTGCCAGCTGTCGGTGTCTGTCACCCCCGCGCAATCGCAGCCGAATGTCGAAGGAAAATGAGTAGGTCCCAAAACATTGTATAAATCTTGGAAAAGTTCTGTTTTCCCACGGGTTTTCGCGAAGTTTCGATGTTGCAGAAGGTGCAAAATAGTGTGGCGATCAGTTTGAGCTGCGTACAGTAAAAAATCATCCGGATTATAACCACAAATATCGCCGTGAAAAGTGGGGTGTCAAAAGGAAATTTGAAAATTCATTTTCTCGGAAACTACGTCCGGCCTCAAGAAACTGAGGTTAGATTCATGTTCAGGGACCTCGAAAATAGGGGGGTAGCCAAAATTTCAGGAAAATCGGGCGGTGCATACACTATATTCAATAATTACCAAAAAAACAAATATGGAAATAGGTACCCATATTTCAATAGGAAAAATTGCGAAATTATTTAAATCGATTCCGATGGGAAAAACGTTTTGCAGGTGGATAGTAGGGACGTAAGAGAGTTGAAAAAAATTAAGACAGTGGCGTTACAAACGGCAGTGGCGGCGGGAGAAATTGCGAAATTATTTAAATCGATTCCGATGGGGAAAATGTTTTGCAGGTGGATATATAGGGATGTAAGAGAGTTGAAAAAAATTAAAACAGTGGTGTTACAAACGACAGTGGCGGCGGGAGAAATTGCGAAATTATTTAAATCAGTTCTGATAGGGTAAACGTTTTGCAGGTGGATAGTAGGAATGCAGGAGAGTTGAAAAAAATTAAGACAGTGGCATTACAAACGGCAGTGGCGGCGGAAGAAATTGCAAAATTTTGTATTTAAATCGATTCTGATGGGAAAAATGTTTTGCAGGTGGATAGTGGGGACGCAAGAGAGTTGAAAAAAATTAAGACAGTGGCGTTACAAACGGCAGTGGCGGCGGGATAGCAGGGAAATTCGTAATTGAATTCTGATTGGGAAATCGCTTTGCAGTGGGTAGGAGGGGACTCCGAGGCGGCAGGAAAAATAAGACAGTAGCGTTACAAACGACAGTGGTGGCGAGAAAAAATCGTAAAGTTAAAAAGTTGCAGCTTTCCGACTGAAAACTGTAACGCTCTGGGTTTTTTTCTGGGGACGGGTGGGACCCCGAAGGAAAGAAAAACGCGTGAGTGCTACCCTTACAAACCACAGTGGCGGCGATAAAAAATCAAAAAGTTAAAAAATTACAGGTTTCCGACTGAAAACTGTTTGTAACGCTCTGGGATTTTTCTGGGGGACGGGTGGGACCCCGAAGGAAAGAAAAACGCGTGGGTGCTACCGTGACAAACGACAGTGGCGGCGAGAAAAAAATCGCAAAGTTAAAAAGTTGCAGCTTTCCGACTGAAAACTGTTTGTAATGCTCTGGGTTTTTTCTGGGGGACGGGTGGGATCCAGAAGGAAACAAAAACGCGTGGGTGCTATCGTTACAAATGACAGTGGCGGCGAGAAAAAATCGCAATGTTAAAAAGTTGCAGCTTTCCAACTGAAAACTGTTTGTAACGCTCTGGGTTTTTTCTGAGGGACGGGTGGGACCCCGAATGAAAGAAAAACGCGTGAGTGCTACCGTTACAAATGACAGTGGCGGCGAGAAAAAATCGCAAACTTAATAAGTTGCAGCTTTCCGACTAAAAACTGTTTGTAACGCTCTGGGTTTTTTCTGAGGGACGGGTGGGACCCCGAATGAAAGAAAAACGCGTGAGTGCTACCGTTACAAATGACAGTGGCGGCGAGAAAAAATCGCAAAGTTAATAAGTTGCAGCTTTCCGACTGAAAACTGTTTGTAACGCTCTGGGTTTTTTCTGGGAGATGGGTGGGACCCCGAAGGAAAGAAAAACGCGTGGGTGCTACCGTTACAAACGACAGTGGCGGCAAGAAAAAATCGCAAAGTTAATAAGTTGCAGCTTTCCGACTGAAAACTGTTTGTAACGCTCTGGTTTTTTTCTGGGGAACGGGTGGGACCCAGAAGGAAATAAAAACGCGTGGGTGCTATTGTTACAAATGTCAGTGACGGCGAGAAAAAATCGCAAAGTTAAAAAGTTGCAGCTTTCCGACTGAAAACTGTTTGTAACGCTCTGGGTTTTTTCTGGGGGACGGGTGGGATCCAGAAGGAAACAAAAACGCGTGGGTGCTATCGTTACAAATGACAGTGGCGGCGAGAAAAAATCGCAATGTTAAAAAGTTGCAGCTTTCCGACTGAAAACTGTTTGTAACGTTCTGGGTTTTTTCTGAGGGACGGGTGGGACTCCGAATGAAAGAAAAACACGTGAGTGCTACCGTTACAAATGACAGTGGCGGCGAGAAAAAATCGCAAAGTTAATAAGTTGCAGCTTTCCGACTAAAAACTGTTTGTAAAGCTCTGGTTTTTTTCTGGGGGATGGGTGGGACCCCGAAGGAAACAAAAACGCGTGAGTGCTATCGTTACAAACGACAGTGGCGGCGAGAAAAAATCGCAAAGTTAAAAAGTTGCAGCTTTTCGACTGAAAACTGTTTGTAACACTCTGGGTTTTTTCTGGGGGACGGGTGGGACCCCGAAGGAAAGAAAAACGCGTGGGTGCTATCGTTACAAAAGACAGTGGCGGCGAGAAAAAATCGCAAAGTTAAAAAGTTGCAGCTTTTTGACTGAAAACTGTTTGTAAGGCTCTGGGTTTTTTCTGGGGGACGGGTGGGATCCAGAAGGAAACAAAAACGCGTGGGTGCTATCGTTACAAATGACAGTGGCGGCGAGAAAAAATCGCAATGTTAAAAAGTTGCAGCTTTCCGACTGAAAACTGTTTGTAACGCTCTGGGTTTTTTCTGAGGGACGGGTGGGACCTCGAATGAAAGAAAAACGCGTGAGTGCTACCGTTACAAATGACAGTGGCGGCGAGAAAAAATCGCAATGTTAAAAAGTTGCAGCTTTTCGACTGAAAACTGTTTGTAACGCTCTGGTTTTTTTCCTGGGGGACGGGTGGGACCCCGAAGGAAACAAAAACGCGTGAGTGCTATCGTTACAAACGACAGTGGCGGCGAGAAAAAATCGCAAAGTTAAAAAGTTGCAGCTTTTCGACTGAAAACTGTTTGTAACGCTCTGGGTTTTTTCTGGGGGACGGGTGGGACCCCGAAGGAAAGAAAAACGCGTGGGTGCTAATGTTACAAATGACAGTGGTGATGAGAAAAAATAGCAAAGTTAAAAAGTTGCAGCTTTCCGACTGAAAACTGTTTGTAATGCTCTGGGTTTTTTTCTGGGGGACGGGTGGGACCCAGAAGGAAAGAATAACGCGTGGGTGCTACCGTTAACAAATGACAGTGGTGGCGAGAAAAAATCGCAAAGTTAAAAAGTTGCAGCTTTTCGACTGAAAACTGTTTGTAACGCTCTGGGTTTTTTCTGGGGGACGGGTGGGACCCAGAAGGAAATAAAAACGCGTGGGTGCTATCGTTACAAACAACAGTGGCGGCGAGAAAAAATCGCAAAGTTAAAAAGTTGCAGCTTTTCGACTGAAAACTGTTTGTAACGCTCTGGTTTTTTCCTGGGGGACGGGTGGGACCCCGAAGGAAAGAAAAACGCGTGAGTGCTATCGTTACAAACGACAGGGGCGGCGAGAAAAAATCGCAAAGTTAAAAAGTTGCAGCTTTTCGACTGAAAACTGTTTGTAACGCTCTGGGTTTTTTCTGGGGGACGGGTGGGACCCCGAAGGAAAGAAAAACGCGTGGGTGCTACCGTTACAAACGACAGTGGCAGTGAGAAAAAATAGCAAAGTTAAAAAGTTGCAGCTTTCCGACTGAAAACTGTTTGTAATGCTCTGGGTTTTTTCTGGGGGATGGGTGGGACCCAGAAGGAAAGAATAACGCGTGGGTGCTACCGTTAACAAATGACAGTGGTGGCGAGAAAAAATCGCAAAGTTAAAAAGTTGCAGCTTTTCGACTGAAAACTGCTTGTAATGCTCTGGGTTTTTTCTGGGGGACGGGTGGGACCCCGAAGGAAAGAAAAACGCGTGGGTGCTACCGTTACAAACGACAGTGGCGGCGAGAAAAAATCGCAAAGTTAATAAGTTGCAGCTTTCCGACTGAAAACTGTTTGTAACGCTCTGGGTTTTTTCTGGGGGACGGGTGGGACCCAGAAGGAAATAAAAACGCGTGGGTGCTATCGTTACAAACGACAGTGGCGGCGAGAAAAAATCGCAAAGTTAATAAGTTGCAGCTTTCCCACTGAAAACTGTTTGTAACGCTCTGGTTTTTTTCTGGGGAACGGGTGGGACCCAGAAGGAAATAAAAACGCGTGGGTGCTATCGTTACAAATGTCAGTGACGGCGAGAAGAAATCGCAAAGTTAAAAAGTTGCAGCTTTCCGACTGAAAACTGTTTGTAATGCTCTGGGTTTTTTCTGGGGGACGGGTGGGATCCAGAAGGAAACAAAAACGCGTGGGTGCTATCGTTACAAATGACAGTGGCGGCGAGAAAAAATCGCAATGTTAAAAAGTTGCAGCTTTCCGACTGAAAACTGTTTGTAACGCTCTGGGTTTTTTCTGAGGGACGGGTGGGACCTCGAATGAAAGAAAAACGCGTGAGTGCTACCGTTACAAATGACAGTGGCGGCGAGAAAAAATCGCAATGTTAAAAAGTTGCAGCTTTTCGACTGAAAACTGTTTGTAACGCTCTGGTTTTTTCCTGGGGGACGGGTGGGACCCCGAAGGAAACAAAAACGCGTGAGTGCTATGGTTACAAATGACAGTGGCGGCGAGAAAAAATCGCAAAGTTAAAAAGTTGCAGCTTTTCGACTGAAAACTGTTTGTAACGCTCTGGGTTTTTTCTGGGGGACGGGTGGGACCCAGAAGGAAATAAAAACGCGTGGGTGCTATCGTTACAAATGTCAGTGGCGGCGAGAAAAAATCGCAAAGTTAAAAAGTTGCAGCTTTTCGACTGAAAACTGTTTGTAACACTCTGGTTTTTTCCTGGGGAACGGGTGGGACCCAGAAGGAAATAAAAACGCGTGGGTGCTATCGTTACAAATGACAGTGGCGGCGAGAAAAAATCGCAAAGTTAAAAAGTTGCAGCTTTTCGACTGAAAACTGTTTGTAATGCTCTGGGTTTTTTCTGGGGGACGGGTGGGATCCAGAAGGAAACAAAAACGCGTGGGTGCTATCGTTACAAATGACAGTGGCGGCGAGAAAAAATCGCCATGTTAAAAAGTTGCAGCTTTCCGACTAAAAACTGTTTGTAACGCTCTGGGTTTTTTCTGAGGGACGGATGGGACCCTGAATGAAAGAAAAACGCGTGAGTGCTACCGTTACAAATGACAGTGGCGGCGAGAAAAAATCGCAAAGTTAATAAGTTGCAGCTTTCCGACTGAAAACTGTTTGTAACGCTCTGGTTTTTTTCTGGGAGATGGGTGGGACCCCGAAGGAAAGAAAAACGCGTGGGTGCTACCGTTACAAACGACAGTGGCGGCGAGAAAAAATCGCAAAGTTAAAAAGTTGCAGATTTCCGACTGAAAACTGTTTGTAACGCTCTGGGTTTTTTCTGGGGGACGGGTGGGACCCAGAAGGAAAGAAAAACGCGTGAGTGCTACCGTTACAAATGACAGTGGCGGCGAGAAAAAATCGCAATGTTAAAAAGTTGCAGCTTTTCGACTGAAAACTGTTTGTAACGCTCTGGGTTTTTTCTGGGGGACGGGTGGGACCCCGAAGGAAAGAAAAACGCGTGGGTGCTATCGTTACAAACGACAGTGGCGGCGAGAAAAAATCGCAAAGTTAAAAAGTTGCAGCTTTTCGACTGAAAACTGTTTGTAACGCTCTGGGTTTTTTCTGGGGGACGGGTGGGATCCAGAAGGAAACAAAAACGCGTGGGTGCTATCGTTACAAATGACAGTGGCGGCGAGAAAAAATCGCAATGTTAAAAAGTTGCAGCTTTCCGACTGAAAACTGTTTGT
Source organism: Pseudeuparius sepicola (assembly GCA_963920635.1). Taxonomy (NCBI): domain Eukaryota; kingdom Metazoa; phylum Arthropoda; class Insecta; order Coleoptera; family Anthribidae; genus Pseudeuparius; species Pseudeuparius sepicola. The sequence goes on along the minus strand of OY987303.1, from coordinate 40,393,038 downwards.
AACGTTCTGGGTTTTTTCTGAGGGACTGGTGGGACTCCGAATGAAAGAAAAACACGTGAGTGCTACCGTTACAAATGACAGTGGCGGCGAGAAAAAATCGCAAAGTTAAAAAGTTGCAGCTTTCCGACTGAAAACTGTTTGTAACGCTCTGGGTTTTTCCTGGGGGACGGGTGGGACCCCGAAGGAAACAAAAACGCGTGAGTGCTATCGTTACAAACGACAGTGGCGGCGAGAAAAAATCGCAAAGTTAAAAAGTTGCAGCTTTTCGACTGAAAACTGTTTGTAACGCTCTGGGTTTTTTCTGGGGGACGGGTGGGACCCCGAAGGAAAGAAAAACGCGTGGGTGCTATCGTTACAAACGACAGTGGCGGCGAGAAAAAATCGCAAAGTTAAAAAGTTGCAGCTTTTCGACTGAAAACTGTTTGTAACGTTCTGGGTTTTTTCTGAGGGACTGGTGGGACTCCGAATGAAAGAAAAACACGTGAGTGCTACCGTTACAAATGACAGTGGCGGCGAGAAAAAATCGCAAAGTTAAAAAGTTGCAGCTTTCCGACTGAAAACTGTTTGTAACGTTCTGGGTTTTTTCTGAGGGACTGGTGGGACTCCGAATGAAAGAAAAACACGTGAGTGCTACCGTTACAAATGACAGTGGCGGCGAGAAAAAATCGCAAAGTTAAAAAGTTGCAGCTTTCCGACTGAAAACTGTTTGTAACGCTCTGGGTTTTTCCTGGGGGACGGGTGGGACCCCGAAGGAAACAAAAACGCGTGAGTGCTATCGTTACAAACGACAGTGGCGGCGAGAAAAAATCGCAAAGTTAAAAAGTTGCAGCTTTTCGACTGAAAACTGTTTGTAACGCTCTGGGTTTTTTCTGGGGGACGGGTGGGACCCCGAAGGAAAGAAAAACGCGTGGGTGCTATCGTTACAAACGACAGTGGCGGCGAGAAAAAATCGCAATGTTAAAAAGTTGCAGCTTTCCGACTGAAAACTGTTTGTAACGTTCTGGGTTTTTTCTGAGGGACTGGTGGGACTCCGAATGAAAGAAAAACACGTGAGTGCTACCGTTACAAATGACAGTGGCGGCGAGAAAAAATCGCAAAGTTAAAAAGTTGCAGCTTTCCGACTGAAAACTGTTTGTAACGCTCTGGGTTTTTCCTGGGGGACGGGTGGGACCCCGAAGGAAACAAAAACGCGTGAGTGCTATCGTTACAAACGACAGTGGCGGCGAGAAAAAATCGCAAAGTTAAAAAGTTGCAGCTTTTCGACTGAAAACTGTTTGTAACGCTCTGGGTTTTTTCTGGGGGACGGGTGGGACCCCGAAGGAAAGAAAAACGCGTGGGTGCTATCGTTACAAACGACAGTGGCGGCGAGAAAAAATCGCAAAGTTAAAAAGTTGCAGCTTTTCGACTGAAAACTGTTTGTAACGCTCTGGTTTTTTCCTGGGGGACGGGTGGGACCCCGAAGGAAAGAAAAACTCGTGAGTGCTATCGTTACAAACGACAGTGGCGGCGAGAAAAAATCGCAAAGTTAAAAAGTTGCAGCTTTTCGACTGAAAACTGTTTGTAACGCTCTGGTTTTTTTCTGGGGGACGGGTGGGACCCCGAAGGAAAGAAAAACGCGTGGGTGCTACCGTTACAAACGACAGTGGCGGTGAGAAAAAGTAGCAAAGTTAAAAAGTTGCAGCTTTCCGACTGAAAACTGTTTGTAATGCTCTGGGTTTTTCCTGGGGGACGGGTGGGACCCCGAAGGAAAGAAAAACTCGTGAGTGCTATCGTTACAAACGACAGTGGCGGCGAGAAAAAATCGCAAAGTTAAAAAGTTGCAGCTTTTCGACTGAAAACTGTTTGTAACGCTCTGGTTTTTTTCTGGGGGACGGGTGGGACCCCGAAGGAAAGAAAAACGCGTGGGTGCTACCGTTACAAACGACAGTGGCGGTGAGAAAAAGTAGCAAAGTTAAAAAGTTGCAGCTTTCCGACTGAAAACTGTTTGTAACGCTCTGGTTTTTTCCTGGGGGACGGGTGGGACCCCGAAGGAAAGAAAAACTCGTGAGTGCTATCGTTACAAACGACAGTGGCGGCGAGAAAAAATCGCTAAGTTAAAAAGTTGCAGCTTTTCGACTGAAAACTGTTTGTAACGCTCTGGTTTTTTTCTGGGGGACGGGTGGGACCCCGAAGGAAAGAAAAACGCGTGGGTGCTATCGTTACAAACGACAGTGGCGGCGAGAAAAAATCGCAAAGTTAAAAAGTTGCAGCTTTTCGACTGAAAACTGTTTGTAACGCTCTGGTTTTTTCCTGGGGGACGGGTGGGACCCCGAAGGAAAGAAAAACTCGTGAGTGCTATCGTTACAAACGACAGTGGCGGCGAGAAAAAATCGCAAAGTTAAAAAGTTGCAGCTTTTCGACTGAAAACTGTTTGTAACGCTCTGGTTTTTTTCTGGGGGACGGGTGGGACCCCGAAGGAAAGAAAAACGCGTGGGTGCTACCGTTACAAACGACAGTGGCGGTGAGAAAAAGTAGCAAAGTTAAAAAGTTGCAGCTTTCCGACTGAAAACTGTTTGTAACGCTCTGGTTTTTTCCTGGGGGACGGGTGGGACCCCGAAGGAAAGAAAAACTCGTGAGTGCTATCGTTACAAACGACAGTGGCGGCGAGAAAAAATCGCAAAGTTAAAAAGTTGCAGCTTTTCGACTGAAAACTGTTTGTAACGCTCTGGTTTTTTTCTGGGGGACGGGTGGGACCCCGAAGGAAAGAAAAACGCGTGGGTGCTACCGTTACAAACGACAGTGGCGGTGAGAAAAAATAGCAAAGTTAAAAAGTTGCAGCTTTCCGACTGAAAACTGTTTGTAATGCTCTGGGTTTTTTCTGGGGGACGGGTGGGACCCAGAAGGAAAGAATAACGCGTGGGTGCTACCGTTAACAAATGACAGTGGTGGCGAGAAAAAATCGCAAAGTTAAAAAGTTGCAGCTTTTCGACTGAAAACTGCTTGTAATGCTCTGGGTTTTTTCTGGGGGACGGGTGGGACCCCGAAGGAAAGAAAAACGTGTGGGTGCTAACGTTACAAATGTCAGTGGCGGCGAGAAAAAATCGCAAAGTTAAAAAGTTGCAGCTTTCCGACTGAAAACTGTAACGCTCTGGGTTTTTTCGGGGGGACGGGTGGGACCCAGAAGGGAATAAAAACGCGTGGGTGCTATCGTTATAAATGACAGTGGCGGCGAGAAAAAATCGCAAAGTTAAAAAGTTGCAGCTTTTCGACTGAAAACTGTTTGTAACGCTCTGGGTTTTTTCTGGGGGATGGGTGGGACCCAGAAGGAAATAAAAACGCGTGGGTGCTATCGTTACAAACGACAGTGGCGGCAAGAAAAAATTGCAAAGTTAAAAAGTTGCAGCTTTCCGACTGAAAACTGTAACGCTCTGAGTTTTTTCTGGGAGATGGGTGGGACCCCGAAGGAAAATAAAACGCGTGGGTGCTACCGTTAAAAACTACAGTGGCAGCGAGAAAAAATCATAAAGTTAAAAAGTTGCTGCTTACGGAGTGAAAACTGTAACGGGTTTGAGAAAAAATCGTAAGGAGAGTAAGTGACTGGTTTTCGAATGAAAACGATTGTACAATTGTCATATGAAGATATGAAACGAATAATCTATACAATCTTTTGGGACCAGGCACATGTTTCCAAGAAAGCGGTGGCCGTTTCCTAACGTAACCTAAGGTTTGTAACGGCCCATCCCCGGTGTTTTCTCTTCCTTCAGGGTGCCCCCGTCCCTCGGAAAAACCTCCACCCGTTACAAACAGTCGAACTCGAAAATTAGCAATATTTCTATTTTAGAATTTTACCCCGCCGCCACTGACGTTTGTAACACCCCATCCCCGGTGTTTTTCTCTTCCTTCGGGGTGCCCCCGTCCCTTGGAAAAACCTCCGCCCGATACAAACAGTCGAACTCGAAAATTAGCAATATTTCTATTTTAGAATTTTTCCCCGCGGCCACTGTCATTTGTAACACCCCATCCCCAGTGTTTTTCTCTTCCTTCGGGGTGCCCCCGTCCTTCGGAAAAACCTCCACCAGTTACAAACAGTCGAACTCGAAAATTAGCAATATTTCTATTTTAGAATTTTACCCCGCCGCCCTTGTTTATGGATACTCTAGTTAGCCAATGTCTGACAGTGACATAAGGACATGACATAAATACAGTAGATACAGGGAACAGATTTTGCAAAAAATAAAGTTGTCCAACTGTTTTTTTGTTAGATCTTAATAGTAGAAAATTAGTAGGCAATGACTGGGCCACTTTAATTTTTGGCGCCATCTGTTGCTTGTATCCAATATTGCTCTCGTATCCTTATGACTCTGTCACACATTGGCTAACTAGGGATTCCATAAACAAGGCCGCCGCCACCGACGTTTGTAACCCCCCATCCCCGATGTTTTTCTCTTCCTTCGGGGTGCCCTCTTCCCTCGGAAAAACCTCCACCCGTTACAAACAGTCGAACTCGAAAATTAGCAACATTACTAATTTAGAATTTTTCCCCGCCGCCACTGACGTTTGTAACGCCCCATCCCCGGTGTTTTTCTCTTCCTTCGGGGTGCCCTCGTCCCTCGGAAAAACCTCCACCCGTTACAAACAGTCGAACTCAAAAATTAGCATCATTTCTAATTTAGAATTTTACCCCGCTGCCACTGACGTTTGTAACGTCCCATCCTTGGTGTTTTTCTCTTCCTTCGGGGTGCCCCGGAAAAACCTCCAACCGTTTACAAACAGTCGAACTCAAAACAAATTCCTACTTTGGAATAAATAAAAACAAAAATAAATAAATATGTAGTAGGTAGGTATTATATTATACATATTTATCAAAATAAAACAAAATTCTTTGGTTACGTAAAAAATAATCACAGCTGTCTTTTAACTTATAAGGAGACACAAAATTATTTACCAACTGCCAATTTGAAAATCCCTTTTAAACAAAACAAAGGGAATTTGTCATTTCTGGTTTACAATTTTCTTTTATACCAGATCATTGCGTAATAGTTATTTATGTACCAAGGCACTGAAGTTCAACTTTTTATGACTCATGTGGAGTTTAGTTGCTGAGGCCTCTGGCCGAGGCAAATAAACCACATGAGTCATAAAAAGAACTTCAGTGCCGAGGTACATATTATATTTTTCTTCAAATCGGAAAAAAAATGTTTTATTAGGCAAGAAAATAATAATAAGGGATCACCCGTCCACGAACCGACTACGCGCGGCGTTGCTTGACTTTACCGATCGCTCTACCTGGGACAAGTATAATGATGTACGGCACCTTCTGACAGAAAAACCAAACTGCTGCTTCTTGTGCAGCCTACCCAACAAATCTATTGATTTTCAAATTTACTAAAATATGTATACTGAAGGATTGCGCTTCTATAGGAAACAATTTCCCAATGTGTACGAAAAGTTAAATGAGCCTTTATCGGCCGGGTTTTGAATATTTGGTCACTTTTGACGGGCGATTTCTCCGCGTCTGACGTTTGATGTTTAACATCTCGCCAAGGCCTACTTATTGAAAAAATCGTACAATAATGGGCTACATTATTGGTCGATTTCTGTGCTTTTAATGACGATTTTGGGACATTTTAATGCCGATTTCAAGAAAAATATTATATAAAATATTATATGTCAAGAGAAACAATATAGCTGTCAGATGTGATAATTCATGGTCGCTGAAGTAGCATGTCGCCATCTATCTTTGAAGAAAATGTTGACACAACAATGAATTTTGCATTGTGTTTTAACTCAGTTCTTCTTCGGGATCCCACCCGTCCCCCAGAAAAAACCCAGAGCATTACAAACAGTTTTCAGTCGGAAAGCTGCAACTTTTTAACTTTGCGATTTTTTCTCGCCGCCACTGTCATTTGTAACGATAGCACCAACGCGTTTTTATTTCCTTCTGGGTCCCACCCGTCCCCCAGAAAAAACCCAGAGCGTTACAAACAGTTTTCAGTCGGAAAGCTGCAACTTTTTAACTTTGCGATTTTTGCTCGCCGCCACTGTCGTTTGTAACGGTAGCACCCACGCGTTTTTCTTTCCTTCGGGGTCCCACCCGTCCCCCAGAAAAAACCCAGAGCGTTACAAACAGTTGTCAGTCGGAAAGCTGCAACTTTTTAACTTTACGATTTTTTCTCGCCGCCACTGTCGTTTGTAACGCTACTGTCTTATTTTTTCCTGTCGCCTCGGGGTCCCCTCCTACCCACTGCAAAGCGATTTCCCGATCCGAATTCAATTACGAATTTCCCTGCTACCCCGCCGCCACTGTCGTTTGTAATGCCACTGTCTTAATTTTTTTCAACTCTCTTGCGTTCCTACTATCAACCTGCAAAACATTTCCCCCATCAGAATCGATTTAAATACAAAATTTCGCAATTTCTCCCGACGCCATTTGTAATGCCACTGTTTTAATTTTTTTCAACTCTCTTATGTCCCTAATATCCATCTGCAAAACATTTTCCACATAGGAATCGATTTAAATAAGTTCGCAATTTCTCCCGCCGCCACTGCCGTTTGTAACGCCACTGTCTTAATTTTTTTCAACTCTCTTATGTCCTATTGAAATATAGGTATTTCCATATTTGTTTTTTTTTCTCCTCGCCACCGTCTATTTTTCGCATTACCCTTACTTTTTTTCAGTCTCTTTTTTTCTAATACCCCCTGTAAAAAGAACATTTTGGGAGCTAGCTTCACACTGGAGGCTAGCTCCCTAAAAGCACTACTTTACTGGTCTACTGTAAAATTCTGGGAGCCAGCTTCCAGTTGGGAGGTAGCTTCATGGACATAAAATATGTTATTTTTGGAAAAATTTCAACACGCTGTGTATGGAGAACCAAGCGTTTTTGAGCTAATGTTTATTAAGCATATCGTCGTCGAGCGTGTAATACCTCTAATGTGACAATTAGGGCCAAATTTGGGTTTTGACACATTCAGGTTCATTTTAACATTGCGCGTCCATGTAGAATAGGTACCTACAATGTGAAATAATAGTATTTACCCCTACCTATACCTGATATTAACATCTCTAATGTGCCGAGGTACTGCAGAATGAGACAAAAACATCTCTTATGTGCATTTATGTAACATCGTTGATATTACCCGTTCTAAAAATATCTACGACGTGACATCTGGCTGTCACATTGGATATATTTTAATATTTCGATTCAGTACATCGGAGCTATTCTGCGTGTAATAGTATATTTCATTACGAGTCTGGAAATAAAGATTTTTCCGTGCGCGCGTGACAAATTTCCGTGTGAGGCGCAGCCGAACACGGGAAATCATGCAAGTACGGAAAAATCTATTTCTGGACATGTAATGAACGATATTTTTTTATTATACTTCTTTGAAAATGGAAACTTAAAACATTTCATCGGCATATTATAATAAATTTTATTGACAAAAAATAAACAATGCAGACAATATAGTGTTTGGTATGTATGATGCGTTTCCATGGTTACTCTCAAATTATTTCAAAGGTGCTTTGTTGTAAATTAGTTATTGTTAGATAAGGTGAATAAAACGTCAAAAATATTACAGAAATGTATCTAAATATTGAAACACTTACGAATTAAAATACAAAATAGGTACATGTTAAATATCAGAGAGCATATAGAGTTTCTTAAATTTAGTTTACATTGCTGTATATTTCTATTTTAAAGTCATATATTCGGTATTTTTATTCAGCGCACGGAAAGTTTTTTTCCATGCACTGTTTCCGTGCGCTAGCCCGAAAAACCCCATCTTTCATTATTGCTAAAACAGATGAAAATAAGGTGTTTTCAAAGAAGTATAATAAAAAATGTATAATCTCAATGTTTTGATAGTTTGGTACATTTAATTTTAGTGCTTGAGTTTTTAAAGCTTTTTAAAAAAATGTTTAAATAACTGCGCCAAATATTTGTAGAATGTAGAATGTTTTAAATAGTTTTAAGTAGGTACCTACTTGCACATTGTAAATTTTATTATCTTATTATGTGATTGTATGAATCTACAGAATATAGGTACTGTCTCATTTGCCAGTTGGCCCACGCTTTATACCTATTTGACCATAATTTAAAAAATCATTTATTATTTTAATAAACACTTTTTAATAATTTCCCTATCAAAACACAAACAGTAATATTAATATTTATGCAAGGCATGGGCGTAGGTAATGTTTTGCTAAAATACAATTTTGAAAATCTAATTTTCATTTTCATCTATAAAAAGAATATGTTCCCGTGTTACATTCGGATCACGTGTATATTTAGGTGGACGCATTGAGTATTCCTTTACTCAGTGGTGGAAGTTAAGACCGAGGATAATGTTTTGTAGTAAATATGTATTGGGTTAATAATTTCTTAAATTGTTGGAATTTATTTCCATGGATCGTGGAAATTATTCCCAGAACTCCCTCCTGTTACATACTATCACAGAGAAGACCAGAGAGTCGCATCTTGTCAAATATGGAGCCCAACTTTTACGTAATTTTTCAGACACCCGATAAGATCATTCAGATAAACTATGAAGTAGACTGCGTTCTTCATTTATTATAGATCAATTTAAAACTGAGAAAGAAGATCCACAGTGACCTACAATGGATTAATTACCATTTAAAGTTAGGTTCAATTTGACAAGATAATGGGTTCATAGGAAGGCCTGGAAGGGACACTCGCCTTTTTTTTTCTAGATCCGCTCCTAAAATAAGTCAAAACTTTAAAATTTCGACTTATAAGTCGAAATATTGACCCAAAATTTCGACTTAAGTATAACTCGAAACTTTAAAGTTTCGACTTATAAGTCGAAATTTTAGAAGCTGAAATAGAAAAAAAGGTCCATAATTTGTATAAGTGAAACGTATTATTTCATTATTAATCTTTGATTAAAAAATACATGTCTTCTTAGATTATTGCTATTTACAAGCCTGAAAAATACCAACAATGTGCTATTGGACAAGAATATAATTCCTCCAATGTGACTAAAAAATCAGTTTTTTTGTCTTTATTTACCTTCTACTGCTATTACACCTTAATTAATTAGTTCGTTTAATTTTTTTACAATATACTATGCATTGCATTATTTTAGATATGATATAATTTAACAGTGACAAGTTTTTTGGCTTTCCTGAAAAATTTGATTTTTTTCACATTGGAGATATTACACGCTCGACGACGATATGTGCTTATTTTAGCGAGTATAAAAGTCGGTATATGTCTTGTGCTCTCATTGGCGAGTTGAGTCACATGACTTCTTTGGACGTACATTTAACTCCATACACGTCCGAAGTAAACTTATTTAGGTACGTTGGAAGTGCATTTTTCTCAAGCATCTTTGCAATAAAGAGCGTATGCCCTCCCTTTTGGGGGATAGGCGCTGCTGTAGAAAAAATAAGGGGACATTCACACCATATTGTGGCAGTCGGCAGTGACGCGCTGCCGAATGAAAAAAGTAGTAATTTATTCCAATGGTGTAACCCACCCCCGATTTTCTTGAAATTTTGGCTAGGTATGGGCATACGCTCCTTATCGCAACAATGCTTGAGAACAACGTATCTAAATAAGTTTACTTAGGACGTGTATGGAGTTAAATGTACGTCCAAAGAAGTCACATGACTCAACTCGCCAATGAGAGCGCAAGACGTATACCGACTTTCATATATGTCAGACATATAAATAGCCACTCTCTAAACAAAATCACATGAACGATTTGCGATCGATTACCAGGATTAAGTATCAAAATAAATTTACAGAATATACTGCTCGCGATCTGATCTAAAATATGCATTACACTCGACTGAGGGAAGAGCCGGCCCTGCATTCCGCTGGCCGCCTAAACACTTGAGATTTTTACAACGTCCAGACCAATAAGAGAATAGATCACATCGCGACCACGTGGTTGCCAATATTTTGATTCACTGCCTCTGTAACTTGAATATATGTAGAATATCCCACACACGCTTGTGTTACGTTTAAACTACTATAATTTTTTTCTGCATTGTTTTGCTGGGACTCTACGAAAATGAACAAACGATTTTTAGGAAGTGGAATTATACTGCAAAGGTTTCCAGATAAAGACTGGCTGGACACTCCATTTATAGAAGGCATCGAATGGGTATGCTTTTAAAATTTTTGTTATAATTAAGTAAGGGCGATTTATAAACTTTTCTGTTGCTGTACATCGTTCCCAATGCCCTTAAAAATTAAAATGTGGGAAAGCTGTATTATTGTTTATAAATGATTGCTGCTGCTCACTGTTTCTGTCCATCGGCTACCACTTGACACAGCGAAGTTTCAACTTTTACTGTTGTCGTTTCTAATCTGCTTCTAGCCCTCGTGACTTTGATGCTTGATTTGTTCATTTTTATAGGTTATATATTGTACCATTTTAGTTTTGTGCACTGTGTTTTTTACTGTGTTGCACACATTTTATTTTTTATTATAGAGTTAAGCCTGGTACATGCAGCAACTTTATCTTTATGCCTTTGCTTTATCTTTTAAAAGTTGAACATATTGTAAAATAATGGAAACGTTCAAGCAACACTTTTGCTTTATGTTTGCTTTTTCTTTTATTTAAAAGTTGGAAAGTTTCACCTTTTTCTTTATAATCTTTATAATTCTGAAAGCAGTTAGAACTGCGCTCGCGTCGTTTTGTCAAATTACTCATTAGAGATTAAGAAATACAAAATTGATATGCAAAATAAAAGCTATATTGTTAACTACAATCACCAAGAAGAACTTCACCATGTGAAAACTCTATTTAGCAGTAAAAAAGTTCGTATGGATTCAAATTGCGCTTGTGCAAATAATTTTTAATAAGCAAGCTGCCTGAACGTCCGCTTGTTCAAGTTTTAAAAGGTAAAGCAAGACAAAGTTGCTGCATGTACCAGGCTTTAGATGAAGGCAAAATTATTGAAACAAAATCTTAAGAAACATCTGGCAATAACAGCAAAACGTGATTACATAAATAATGTGACCTTAAATATATTGAAAATATCAATTGCGCATGTCAAAGTGTCGAACGCTCATGTTTATACATGGATTGGCAAATGGGAACTGCAAACGCAAACATCAATGGGGGACGGCAACGGTAATGAAAAAGTTTATAAATCGTGATTTAAGTGTTTCTTGGTCTATGCGCTTTTTCCTCACTGTAGGTATTTGCAGTGATGTAACAGATACATTTTTTTCGGTATCTAGATACAGATACTGTCTGGCAGATGTATCTAGATACAGATACCAATACATTTTTTCCAAAGTATCTGGGTACAGATACGTAAAAAAAGTATCTATACTTTCAGATACTATCAGTTAATTGAGAAAATTTCATACCTCATAAGGCAATCAAAATACTTACCTACTTACTCGTATGTATTTATGAAACTAGTCTGTGTGTAAGTAAAGTAGAACTGGTTAGACCAGTGTGTTAGTAGTTTACCGTGTACGTTACTCCCTCACTTTGTCACTCCCTCACTCCCGTGAGGGAGAGGCTATTGATGAAAGAAGTACCTTAGGATTACATGCTTTGTAGAATCAATGATGCAAACTAAGCGGCTAACTATGAAATAAAAACGTACCTTTGACCAAGCGAGGGTGCTTCGCAATTTAGCGGATTAAGTTTACCTCGTCGATTGCACAAAGCATGTAATGCTATTTGAATTACAATAAAGTTAAAATTAATTTTTGCCCATAGGAACGGTTTAAAAATTAAATATAGGCATGTGGCACGCCTTGGCATCTTGGCTAAAAAATGAATCTAGTATCTAAGTATCTAGATACTTTCAAAAGGATCTAGATACTAAAGCAGATCCTGATTTTCGTAAGTAGATATGTATCTAGGTACATGAAAAGTATCTAGATACAGTATCTAGATACACGTATCTCGATACATTACATCACTGGGTATTTGCAATGGCTTCCACAGCAGTGTCTTCTGAAATGATTATCCTTTTTGTTCAAGCAAGAACTATCAATTTGTTTTAAAGGGGAAATGTAATCTCAAGGAGCTGATTGTAGGAAAATTAACCTACCTTGTTCATCATACCCTTTCTTGGTCTTGAATATGATCTGTGGATCTGCGAGAGGTCCCTCTGTGGTTTCGTATGGTGTGACATACATAAATTAGCAAATTACGGACAGCAGGCATATACAGAGTGAATACTACGTACCACGTTTCTTTCGGCACTGCCCTTGCCTTTTAATTAGCAGCACTAGGGCAGTCAATGAAAACCGGTTAACCGGTTATTTACACTGATGAAAACAGCGGTCACAAATTAGACAAAACCGGTTTGACCGATTAACTGGTTATAACCGGTTATCCAGATAACCAGTTATCCGAATAACCGGTTGACCGGTTATAAAGGCGTATCCGGGTAATCGGTTATCCGAATAACCGGCTGACCGGTTAGAACCAGTTATTCGAATAATCGGTTATCCGGATAACCGGTTGACCGATTATAACCAGTTATCAATTAACCGGTCAAAAAGTAACCGATTAACCGAGTCAGTCAAAACCAGAACACTTATTTGGTTACTTGCAGAGCTAGATAATAAATATAAAATACAAAATTCTTAAATACCCAGGAAAATCGATTCAATATGTTCATTAAAAAAAAGCCGGGCTAAAAATTTCAGCCAATTATAGATATAATTGTAAAATTATTCAAAGCAAAACACAAAAGTAGGCAGCATGCTTTGAGCCGTGCATTGTGAATTCTCGTCAAAAAGCCAAAATACCCAATTTTTTTTAAAATAAAAACAATATTTCAATTCATCTTCCCAAAGTCGCGGGTAAAAAAAGCAAAAGCAATTGTCAATGTCATGTCAACTATGGCTGTGAACGAAAACCGGTTAACTGGTTATTTACACTGAACACTGAAGTCTGATTAACCGGATAACTGGTTATCCGTATAACTGGTTGACCGGTTACCTATAACCGGATGACTGGTTATCCGGTTTGACCGGTTTTTACGGTTAACCGGTTTTTCGGTAACCGGTTAATGTTCTTGGCTTGACCGGTTTGACCGGATATGGCGTAAGTTGACAGCCCTAAGCGGCACTCTGTAAGTGCCGATTCTTCTGGCACACACGTGCATAGTAAGGACAGCGGACCATTTCCAAGAATTCAAATATCCATGAATTTTAAAATAAAACCGATTTGTTTGGAATACTTATAATAGCTATACTGTACTGGCAGCTCTAAAGGTGTTGTCTGGTGAGCAATGTGTAAGAATATGTTCATAATAAGAAATGGAATAAGCACAAGAGAGATGGGTATAAAGGTGACGTTGCCACTGCTTCCTAACGCAATTGAAGCAGTTCAACCCATCGCAGTGGACGGGCGCTAATCACAAGTAAGTTCACCGCCTCACCAGTGTGAAGACAGCCACTGTTTTAAAATCAGCCACAAGTATAGGTACTCTGCGATTCAAATTTTCAAATATATTTTGTTATTTCCTTTCTTTTTTTTTATGTGATGAGCATTTTTTTTTGGAAAATAAGAGTCAAATACACGAACTTTTTTTACTCTTACAACATTTGTCGGGCATAGACAACCCCTCTCAACCCCTTTAAAGGGAAAATTTGCCAACTTTGACATTTTTCAGCATCCGGACGCGTTTTTTTACAGAGCCGTCCATAATAACGTCAGGAACGAGAAACCCACTTTAAAAAAATTTGACGGGCGTAAACAACCCAACCTCCTTAAAGAGAAAATTCGCTATCTTCGATATTTGTCAGCAACCGGTCGCGATTTTTTGCAGAGCCGTCTATAATAACGCCAGAAACGGCCTTTAGGAAACCCCTCCCAACCCCCTTAAAGAGAAAATTCGCTAAAACACCCTTAGAAAAAAATTTTCGGGCATAAACAACCCTTCCCAACCCCCTTAAAGAGAAGATTCGCTATCTTTGATATTTGTCAGAAACCGGTCGCGATTTTTTGCAGAGCCATATATAATAAAGCCAGGAATGAGAAATACCCTTTGAAAAAAATTGTCGGGCGTAAACAATCTCTTCCCTACCCCTTTAAAGAGAAGATTTGCTATCTATGATATTTGTCAGCAACCGGTCGCATTTTTTGCAGAGCCGTCTGTAATAACGCCAGGAACGAGAAACGCCCTTTGAAAAAAATTGTCGAGCGTAAACAACCCCTCCCAACCACCTTAAAGAGAAAATTCGCTATCTTCGATATTTGTCAGCAACCGGTCACGATTTTTTGCAGAGCCGTCTATAATAATGCCAGGAACGAGAAACGCCCTTTGAAAAAATTTGTCGGGCGTACCCAACCTCTCCCAACCTCGTTAAAGAGAAAATTCGCTATCTATGATATTTGTCAGCAACCGGTCGCATTTTTTGCAGAGCCGTCTGTAATAACGCCAGGAACGAGAAACGCCCTTTGAAAAAAATTGTCGGGCATAAACAACCCGTCCCAACCCCCTTAAAGAGAAAATTCGCTATCTTCGATATTTGTCAGCAACTGGTCGCGATTTTTTGCAGAGCCATCTATAATAACGCCAGGAACGAGAAACGCCCTTTGAAAAAATTTGTCGGGCGTAAACAACCCCTCCCAACCCCGTTAAAGAAACCCTAAATTGGTTCCCCACTCCTCACGCCACGCCTCCCGCGCCTTTTCATTGGTAGCCCCCATTTTTAAGCAACGCATTTTTCCGTGACCTAGAAATCTGATTGGTCCTCGATAAAGCATTACGTTTTTCATATTTTCATTACCATAAGACAATCCCCACTTTTAAATTGCTATATACTCTCAATTCTTTAGTAATAAAATTCAGTTGGTTCAGTTCACGAAGATGTGGATGGCATACAGAACATATCCTGAAGCACGTGATCTAGAAAGTGGAGTGGAACATTTGCGACAAATATACACAGATTTGTCATTTGAAGCAGACCATGAAGCAATATATGGAATGGGAAACATTTTACCGGAAGAAGAATGTTACAAGAGAGCATGTGTGAGATGTATGTGAGAAATTCTTAGAAGATAAAGATGTGAAGGGTTTTGCAACTGGACTGAAGACGTTGAATTTGGAGTCAGACTTGAAGCAAATTAAAGATTACATTCCTGTGCAAGACCTGGTAGATGTTTTGGATATTAACACACTTGTTTATATATTCTCCAAAAACACCGATGAAAGTGATTGTTCTGAGAGTGAAGACCAAGAACAAGAAATATGTGATTGTTTCGATTGTAACCCTAAAAATGAATAAAGAAAACAAAAAAATATATATAAAATTGTTTTATTTAAAAAAATACACAATAAGCATACAAAATTATGTCAACTGGTTTTTGTTTATCCAAGAATTATTACTACTATCCATACCTAACCATTTAAAATATACTTTATTTCCTTTTTTTCTAAGAACTTTTTCATTTAATTTTTAATTAATAATTAATATAATTAATTATTATATTAATAATAATAATTAAATATATATCTGGATATTTGACTTTTGAAGTTCTTCAGCGTAAAATTCACCTTGTATTGTGTTTCCTTTTTCGTCTTCTAACATATATGTGGTGGGTTGGTCGGGGTTATTTTTTTAATTTTAAATATCTCATTTGACCAATTGAGAGTATAACCTTTTGCAAAAACCTCTCTATTTTTGCTGATACAAACATGATTGCCGCTGGTAAATTTAACATTTTTAAGAATAAATACTTTTGGGAACGTGTGTTGTTGTTTTTAATATGCTTTTTTTCATTGGTTTTATTTATGTCTATTGGTTTCAATCTTATGGTTTTATGTTTCGTATTATTGTATTTATCAACAATATCTTGTAATAAAGATAACCACTTATAAGTTACCTTGCAAGTTAAATTGTTTCCACATGGCATTTTTTAAAGTACGGTTAACTCTTTCAACAACACTTGCTTTCAAGTTTGAAAAAGAACTGTAGTGATTGATATTAAAATCTTGCATTAATTTGTAAAAATCTTTGTTGTAAAATTCTTTTCCCAAATCTGTCTGGAGATTGTTGGGACGTATTTTTACTTTAAGAATTTTACTCATATTTTAATCTCCTTGTTCTACAGGACACTTCACCGATAATTCACCGTAAAAATCATTTAAAGTTCCAGTCTTGGCTTTCTTGAAAGCAATTTTATCATTTTTCATTAAATGGATACCAATGGGAGTTGGGACTTCAACATCATTTATTAACAAAACAACAGAAGAGGGGAACTCGGCACGCACAATTTCACTTTCAGTTAGAGGACATGAATAAGTCTCTCTTTGATCCTGCAGCAAATGATATTTTCCAGAGTTTTATTTAGTTTTCCAATAAATGGGAATACTAAATTATAATAAAGCTTTACGTCCTTGATTTCTACTATATTGTATAGTTTATTGTCTTGAGCTGTTAAAGACTGATTAGTCTTTTTAAATATATGTGCTCCAAATTTATCAATAGCCATTATGTCTTAAATGCCATGAACTCACTAACGTATTCCTTGACAATTATATATTTATATACTATTGAATATTTTCTACTGAATAATTTTTGCTTCGCGAACTTCCTCGACAATAGACATCATTTCGTTGTGGTGACCAGTGTGACCTGCGATTATAATATACGTAATCTAGCTTTTTCTTAGATAGAATCATCATGCCTCCTCCTTTCTTTGATCGTGTAACCGATCTTGTAGTTGGTCACGGCAGTGAACTCACCGATATTGATCTTTCTCTGAGCACAGATGGTTCTACTAATGTAATCTAGCTTTTTGTTAGATAGACTCATCATGCCTCCTCCTTTCTTTGATCGTGTAATCGATCTTGTAGTTGGTAGCGGCAGTGAACTAACCGACATTGATCTTTCTCTGAGCACAGGTGGTTCTACTAATGTTCGTAATACTTCATTTTTTAAAATATTCTTTTGAACGAGCCATGGTCGCACAATTGTTACATATTTGGAATTCAAAGAGCCCTGTACTTGTTCGGCAGGATCATTGTTTCGTCTATATGTCGAAGTTTTATCCAAAATATCCATGTAATTGTCCAAGTCTGCATTTGTATACCCCAGAGGGTTTTGTTTAAACAATAACTCGTACAGTCCAGGTGTACCTTCATACAATCGTTTCATATCAGGTTGAAGTGTATTTTCCCTAAAAATTTGCCTGTTGGTATATCATGTTTTATACCAAATACTCATAATCTGTAGAGGTTCCTCGTGTCTGTATATCAATGTAGGTTTGTGGAAGAGGATTAAATTCTTCAAGCCATAATTGGTAACCAGGTTGCCTCGATAAATCCTCCAAATATTTATTTATTGACGGCAGTGCCATTTTTGAACAATTTAAAAAACCTTAAACAATCTTTTGTACATAAATAGAATTTCACTTGCTTAAAATCACATTACAGTTACTGTAAAATCACAGAAAACATTTTAAAACCGACCTAAACCTATTTAAATTAGAATCGAACAGATCAACACCTGCAACATTACTCAGTTGATTGGCACCTTCGAGAATACGCACGATAGGATTATTCATGCCATAGTTAGTTGGGTGAAATGGAACATTGAAGGTCCTAACGTTTCTATCCCTTTTTTTACCAATATTGAAGGGAATCAACTCAAGCAGCTCAGGACACTTTATTTCATTATTATTCAATTTATGAAGAAAACACAGATCGGCCATCTTCCTTCTTGTTTGTAATGTCTGCAGATTCAGCTCCAATCTTATGTCGTCATACTGGTATTCACCCCTTTGATAACCACAACGGTATGCAACAACTCTCAGAAATTTCTTCTGTACCAGGGGACCAGACAACAGAACAGTATTCCAACAATGACCTTACAAAGGAACAATATAGACTTTTGAATGTCATAATTGAAAAGTCCACAGATATGCGATGCGCTGTATAAATCCGAGGACCTTGTATGCCCTAGTAATCACACCATCAATGTGTTCACTGAATATCATCCTCTGATCGAAGATGATTCCAAGATCCCTCATCTTGGTGCAAAGCGGCAGCTGATTACCACCAAGGCTGTATTGAAAACTGAATGGCTCAGGCGAGCGAGTGAATATTACTTTAAAGCACTTTGATATATTGACATGCATATGGTTAGCCTCGCACCACTGAAAAACCCGGTCAAGGTCATGCTGAAATTCTAAGGCCCCATCAGCCGAGCCAATCGCTTTAAAAACCTTCAAATCATCTGCAAAAAGCAGACCTGCTGGATGCAGGGCACCAAATCTAGCAGGAAGAGCGAAAATAAAATGGGGCCACAGTGCGAACCCTGCGGTACCCCCCACGGCACTTGAATGGGATCTGATAAGGAACCACCACACTTCACGAACTGGACTCTGTTAGACAGGAAACTCTGAATCCAACTACCAAATGCACCACCGACACCCAGCACTTCAAGCTTAGCCATGAGCAGTGTGTGGTTAACTCGATCGAATGCCTTTGAGAAGTCCAAATAGGCAGAGTCAACCTGTCCACCCCCCTCGATGTTGCAAGTAATGAAATTTCGATATAGAACAAGATTGGTTGCCGTTGATCTTCCATGAACAAAACCATGTTGTTCATTATTAATGATGTGTTTGAAATCCCATGATAGTCCCCGACACACTAGACCATCCAAAATTTTTGGAATGTCAGATTGGGAACAAATTGCTCTGTAATTAGTAACCTTGCTCTTGTCCCCAGACTTAAATATGGGCTTCAAATAACAACACTTCTAAAAGTCAGGAAAAACTCCCACAGAAAGTGACGTATTGAAAAGACGGTGAAGTGCAGAAGTTAGGGAGAATTGACATTTCTTTATAAAGTAAGCAGGGATTCCATCAGGACCTGTAGAAAGCCATAAAGGCAACGCAGCTATTGCATTAAAAACCTCAGTAATCTCAAAGCTGTAGTTACTAACAGAAACCATCTGACGCAGATCAAGTTGCGGTACCCGGCTAACGTCGTCTGGCACGTATACTGTGGAAAAAATGAAGCAAAGAAGTCCACCATTTCCGGGACACTATTACTCACTTTACCTTCGTATTCAACAGTCAGTGGTAGACCGTGACTGCTCTTTACATCCTTGACAAAACCCCAAACTTTCGTGGATCATCCGCTATTCCATCCTCAATCCTATTAAGGTAAGCTTCGTAGCATTGCTTGTTGAGATGTTTACAGCGATCTCTCAACTCCGAAAACCTCATGTAACAATACTCAGCCCCCGTCTCCCTAAAGCGCTTATGAGCTATCTTTTTGTGAATAACTAACTCCTTCAGCTCAGCATTAAACCATTTAGGGAAACGAGATGTTTTATATCTCTTAAGGGGCACGAACCGCCGGACAACTTCATATAGAACATCATAAAAGGAAGAGACCGCCTCTTCTACACTGTCAAACTTTAAAACTTTGTCCCAATCAACCGAGGCGAGGTATGCATTAATATTGATGTAATCACAAATTCTGAAATCATAATAAAACTCCTCATACTCAGCAGACTCCGCAACGTCATCAAATGACAATATGCATTGGGTTGCACTGTGATGAATACTATTTGAAAAAATTTTATCATGCGCATCGCAAGTTGAGACATTACCGAGGCCGCTAAACATGAGATCCAATGATACATTCCTACTATTTAAAACACTGTTAACTTGTAACAAATAAAAATAACCATAACAGCCAATATCAATCCAGGAGTGTTCGGTGGACCACTCACAGTCAGGCCGAGCTCATCGTTGTCCCATAAGCATTCGGGTAGATTGTAATCACCCATTAACAGAATCTTACAGTTAGCAATCCTGCCCACCACATTTTCAACAGCATTACAATGTTCAATAAACATATCCTGATTAGATCCCGGCGGCAAATTCACACAGCCAAGCACCAGCACCTCTTGACCATATTTAAACGATACGAACAACTGTTCTACACTATTCAAGACTAGTGCAATCTTCCTTGCGTTCAAAGATTTCTTGGTTGCAATCAAGACACCACCACGTTTTTTATCACTGTTAACTTCATAACGGTCTACTTAATCCAGGAATATTAGTCAAATAAGGGCAAGTATCTCGGAATGAGAGATAAACTTGTATTATTGATAAACTTGTATTAAGCCTTTATTTTGGCACCATAAAACTTGTCTCAAAACCTACTTATCGTAGTGTGTCCGCGACTACAGATATTCCAAGGTCAATGGTGAAAAAATTGATTTTTTACAAATTTTTTTGCAAATATTTCGTTTCTTATGGGTTTTATGCTATTTGTATTTATTATAAATATTGTAGAGGATTAAATTTTCTACAACTGTTGTTTAAACATTTTTTTATATCTTGAACCATTTTCGAGATAGAGAGCAGAGCGCGCGCAGTGTTTAACTATTTAGAGTATCATTCGAGGTCAACCTGTAGTCCCGATTAAAAACATGCCGTATAAAGTTTATAAATTATTGATAAATATATAATTCTAAATAATTTGCATTTTTATTAACTATTATGTTATAATTAATAATTTTTTTCAATAATTCAGTATCTATTCATTTAATAACACGTACCTACTCGTGTAATTATAAAGTTATTAAGGGAAATACTTTAATTATTTTTTAATTCTAATCTTATTTATACTAATTACTTCCTAACTAAATAAAAAGAAAAGAATTAAATTTTTCATTAATGCCACGAGCCATTTCTTTTAAAATTATAATGGGGACTTTAAATATTCAGTTTGTTTTTCATTAATGTTTTTATTGAAAAATGCCATTTCATACATTTATGAACGTTGAAATTTAAAAAATTTAATAATAATAAGAACTACAAGTTCTAATTTCAATTTTCTTCTTCTTCATCATCGTCTTCCAGTCGCTGTTAAATTTCAAATTCCTCTGTGTTCTCGTCTTCAACGTCATCGGAAGCTTCTCGAGTGTTTTTACAAAAGTTTTTTTCCTTTTCTAAATAGCGCAGAAGTCGTGTCACAACCACATATTGCATGCAGAAACAATATGTGTTTTTTTAGAACAAGGATATTTATCAAAACTTTTGCAAGAGTATATTTTAGTTTTTACATTTCTTTTGACAACTTTTATCTCGAAAATGTTTCAAGATATAAAAAAAATGTTTAAACAAAAGTTGTAGAGAATTTAATCCTCTACAATATTTATAATAAATACAAATAGCATAAAACCCATAGGAAACGAGATATTTGCAATAAATGTGTAAAAAAATCGATTTTTTGAGCTTTGACCTTGGAATATCTGTAGTCGCGGACACCCTACAATAAGTAGGTTTTGAGACAAATTTTAGGGTGCCAAAATAAAGGTTTATACAAGTTTATAGCTGACTATCTCTCATTCCGAGGTGAAACCCCTAATATTCCTGGAATAACTCTAAAAATATCAAAATCAAGCATTCCCAGTTCAGCATCACTAAATTCGATGTTTAACCATGTCTCCGTAAACACTACTATATCATATATATTTGTACTCATCGCTTGGCGGAGTTCCAACAACTTTGTTCTCAACCCACCTACGTTTTGTCGGCTTTATTCAACAGCATCATTACTAGTCTTATCAGTAACGGTATCTTGACCAGTTGATTCAAAGGGGTCTCCTTGTTCAGGGACAAAACTATCTTCTAAAAACGTAAGTCCGCCAAAAGGCAATAATGGTGGTAAAGGCTTGTGAGCATATATCGATGAACGCGGCGAGGAAGCGGCAATTTTACCATAACTATATTTTAATATCTTTGGGAATTTTTTCTTGGCTTTCAATTTTAACGTCTGGTTTTATATTCGACGGAAGTTTTTCCAACGGTTGGGTTATTGGTTTATATTCTTCTTCTAGACGTCTTAGCGTTTTAGATTTATCCGATCTTAAGGATCGATATTTTTGTTTAACAATTTTTCTAGCTTTTATTAATTCCTTAGTCAGTTGTTCATTCATCTTCAAAGAATGTAAATATACTAAAATGTAGTTTCTAGATTATATATATTTATAGTACTATAAACTGATCAAAATGCTTCCTATATCTACCGTTATTTAAAGAACTATCTTTATCTATAACTAAAAATCCAAATTTCTGTAACCAACAAAAGCAGCATGTCTTTAAACTGTTGAAAGGTCATAGCCACGTTCACGTGATCATCATATATGTGTTTTAAATTTGTGCTGTCTTGTTGAAATATAATTAATAAATTTGAATTATCCCATATTAATTGTTTTCAAATCGAGGAATAAATTTGACATAAATAAAAACAATTGGTCGATTTATGGCGTCCAAAACAAAAATATTCTCTGATAACACTCTGATTGCAACACACCATATCGTCAAATATAATAACACAGTTTGGTCTTATATCACAGGGTGGTATTATATCCCCCTCATTTTCACATTCGAAGTATCCAATTTCCTTAATAGGTTCAAAAAGCTGACGTAGGTATTGATATTTAGGTTGATTTAAGGATTTTGAGCATACATAGACGTTTTCAAACCTCAATCCATGAGATTCGGTCAAAAGGCTAAAAACAACATTAGTTTTTCCACATCCCGAGGGTCCTACAACCAAAGCCCTTTTACAATCACCGGGAAATAAATCAGCATGTTTACGAAAAATATCTGTTTCCATATCATGATTTTTTATAGGCAGAGAGAAATTCTGTTTAACGATCTTCATCGTATCCTATTCTATATTAAGCAAGAGTAATTGACACATTAATATTTAAAGCAGGGAAAGCAGTATATATATATAACAATGCTTGTATATAAAAAGAGATTTAGTTGTCCAAAGTCATCCATGAAGAAAGGTTCAGGACTATTTAATAAATTTATTAATAAGTTACCGGTTGAATTGCATATACCATCCTATAATTTTTGTGGACCAGGAACGAAACTACGTGAGCGATTAGCTAGAGGAGATCAGGGTATCAGGGTGCAAGAAACACGATATTGCATATTCCAGGTTTAGTGATTTAGAAAATTGACATATAGCTGATAAAATATTAGAACAAGAGGCCAGAAAGCGGATTCGAGCTCCTAATTCAAAAATTGGTGAAAGAATAGCAGCTCTAGGGGTAACGACTGCAATGAAAGCAAAGCGAACTTTAGTAATGGGTTTAAAAAAACGTAGTAAAAATAAAAGCATAAGAGGAAAAGCCAGTGGCAGGGGTATATCGTTTAACAATGCTATAAAAACTGCTAGAAATGCAATTATTGGTTCTAGACATACAAATTTACAAAAAGCTGTTAAATCTGCAATTTCTGTTTGAAAACGCAAAAAAGTACAACAACCCAGAAATCGTATAATTAAAGTGCCAAAGGTGGGGGGTTTATTACCCCTAATCCCTTTGTTTGCGGGTCTATCAGCTCTAGGCGCTTTGAGCGGAGGAGCAGCTGGGATAGCTAAAGCGGTTAATGATGCTAAAGCTGCCAGGGATAAATTGGAAGATAGTCCAAACAAAATATCATATAATTACAATCGCTTTCAAAAATATAATTCTGTGAATTGCGGACACTTGGTTTTGAAATTTCTGTATAAGGGTTTCTGAAATATAACAGTCATTTCATTTTATCTTTAACTATAAGGGGGTCAACATGTCTTTTACACTGGTTTTTATCAGGAACTTCAAAGGTGCTATCAGCCGACTTTAATCCTCCAATTTATCTAGATGACGATGAATATGTAATCGGCTTAACAAACTTTGAAACATTTAACGCTATTCCTAATATCGATGAGAGAAACAATAAATTTACGTGTGGGAATGTAACAATAACTATACCGTCAGGTGCATACGAATTAGAAGACATAAATAAATTGGTACGCCGGGAATTAGAAACTGTGGATTCTGTTTTGAAAATTTCATCTAATAACACATTGCATAGCATTATTGAAAATGGGAAACTAATAAAATTTTATAACGGATCAATTGGAAAAATTTTAGGTTTTAAAAATGGTATTTTAGAGCCAGGCACACATGTGTCTGCTGCCAAACGACTAACAAGCAAAAATCGAATCTTTTTAAAATCTCTCGGATTTGTTGTGCTTAAATAATGGAATATTTGGATGTTAACAAAATTCCACTGATTGATAATTCTATTTGGTGAAAAGAGTTTCATACCTACGACTCCCAATCATCAAAAAAGTTTGAGTACAACGATGAAATTATCATATCTATTCAAGAAATCGGAAAGTACACTTTACCATGTGAAAGCTTTTTATATATTGAAGGTAGCTTAAAAGATCAGAATGATAAGGTTTCTACAAAACTACAGTTTGTAAATAACGCACTTGCCTTTCTATTCAAAGAAATCCAATACCAATTGAATGGAGTTACCATAGATTCAGTCAGAGATGTTGGTATAACATCAACATTAAAAGGATATTTATCATACCCAAAATGAAAGTAAAAAGCTTTTAAACGTCGGTTGGTTTTCGAAATCAGAAACAATAGTTGATTTACGTGGTAACTTTAATGTTTGCATTCCTCTAAATACATTAATGGGTTTTTTCGAAGATTTTAAAACAATACTTTTAAATGCTAGGCAAGAATTAATATTGGTTAGGACAAATGAAGATAAAAATGCAGTTTATAGCACAGATGCAAACGAAGTTCTGCGAATAAATATTTGTACCTCACGTTATAGTCGATATAGAAAAAGAACTATATTTCACAAAATTAATAAACAAAGGAGAGGAACTTTTAATTTCGTTCAGATCTTGGGAGCTAGTAGAATATCCAGAACTTTTAAAGACAACCAGACATAATTGGCCAGTTAAAACTTCTACCAAAATGGAAACACCACGTCACGTAATTGTAGCTTTTCAAACAAACAAAAGAGGGAACGTCTGCTAATATGAGCGAATTTGACCACTGTAATCTCAGAAATATCAGAGTGTTTTTGAACTCTGACAAATATCCTTACTTTGACTTGTATTTAGATTTCGATAATAACAGATTTGTATGTCTTTATGAAATGTTTTCGTCTTTTCGAAAATCATATTATGAAACCTCCCTAGAGCCTATCTTCACACCAAAGGAATTTAAGGATATGGCTCTAATTACATACATTCATTGCATGTATCAAAAGGAAGCTATAGAAACGGGACCGATTGTATTGAGAGTAGAGTTTGAAACAAGCAAAGATGTTCCCAATAAAACCTCCGCTTTCTGTTTAATTCTTCACGATAAAATGTTTGCTTACAAACCATTGACAAAAACTGTTCGACAAATTTAAAGGGCACATGCACAAGAATTGTTTTAAAACCGAACCGGTGTGCTATTTTTTGTCATTAGCAATGTCTGATCATCTGACACAACGTATTGATCAGCTTCTGAGAGAACTGAAACAACTTAAAATTGCAATCAAAAGTTATAAAAAGAAAATTGAAGTATGTAGAAAGTTTCGCAAATTAAAAATATGAGTGTAGTGATTGATGTTCAAGGCTTTAAAACCGAAAACAATAAATTTATTGTGAAAGAGTTTGCTGCGTACGACGGAAACAAGACATGTCACTGCGTGTTTAAACCACCCTCCCGTATGAATTTATTGCCACCAAAACTTTATACGCAAGCAGTTTGGCTTATGGAAAATTACCACTGTGTTGATTGGGAAGATGGTTTCCTCCCAGTGCACAAGTTTCCAGGGATTCTGCAACACATTGTTACCAAATATGAAAGAGTGTTTGTTAAAGGACGAGAGAAAGCAAATTACGTAAGGAAATATTCAACCAATACAGTTATTGAACTCGATGAACAACCACCCTTAAGACGTCAAGAATCAAAATGTTTTTTTCATAAAAAGGATCCATGTGTATGTGCACTATCAAATGTGTTTTACTTGTATGAGACATTTTGCATGAATAAATAAAAATATATTTTTTAATAATTTTTTCTTTCAACCCCCTTTAAATAAAACAATTTTTAGTTTAAAAATATTTATTTTTACATCATGAAGCGATATTCATATATTTTACTTCTACTATTAGGACAATACATTTTCAAAATTAATTCACAATGCTGAATTCTTTTGTTAAACCGTAAACGATCGAGAACAATAGTCTGATAACTACTCTCCCTAGCTTTTCTGTAAGCTTCATTAAACGTTATTTTTTCATGTTTTAATTTTTCTTCTATCAGGTTAGGATACAACAAAACCATTTCCATCATAGTTGAATCGTTTTCACTGCACTGGTCACTTCGGGACAATAAAACTTCAGATATAGTATCCAAAGGGTTACTATTACTTCTGTTTAGAGATGTTTTAAACGAATTGAAGTATTTCTCAAACTGTTTTTTAACATATTAATCCTGTTGGAAATGAGAGGTTTTAGTTGGAAAAGGTTAGTGACTGTTTCACAACCCAAATATACAAAGTATCCATTCTTAAATAATTTTGTTAGTCGGACAGTTTCTCCAATTTTCTCAAAATATATTTTCGCACTTTCTATATCAATAGGATGAGTGTAGTTGTATTCATGCGAATAAAAGTAGTTTAGAACACATCCTTGGCAATCCAAAAACATTTTCCATTCCTTTTCTGATAACACTATAAATCCTTTATTTCCGCCAATTTTCAAGCATGGTTCAAAGTTACTGTTTAATACAACAGCAACATATTTACTTGAAGAGTTATTTAAATACCACACATGTGTGTTTATAATGCATTTGTCACTGATAGGACTATTTTCACTGATACGGGTATTTTCACTTGAAGGAATTCGAAGAAACTCGTTTAGAAAGTTAAAATCAGACATTTTGTCTCGAAGTATGTATACTTAATGACAGCATAGAGTTGCTTCTGAGCCTTATATTCAGAAATCTATGTCCCCACTCCTTTGCTAATAATGGTAACTACGTTTGTATAGTATTTAATATTGCTAATATACTTATTGTCACATAACAAAATGTGTAATTACATATTTTTTGGTTCGTAGATATTGGGATCCAATCTGAATAGAGTGTTGTGTTATTGAAGAAATCATACTTAATTTTGAAATCACTATTTGAGGTTAGTCTCAATGCATCCATTATATGTGTGAAAACAGGGTAACTATAATGTGAATTCAGCAGTTTCATAGAATAGCACTCTTGGGCATTTTCGGTTTTATTTACACTTAGACATACATATGCCTCTTTTATTTTTGGTATATAGTTTGCATATAGAATATTACCAACCAGAGTGGCCAAAACTATAAGGGCGCTCACGATTGCACTGTAAAATCTAATGCGAAACTGATTGTGCTATGAAGAAATGTGAAAACAAAAGTGCAAAAATTAAACCCCTCCTTTCCCCTTCTTTTCCCTCCTCTATATAGGACTGTATATTTTCAACAGTACCCCAGAAATAAAGGAATAATAATGTGGTTTGCTCATGCAACGTATCCAGAAGTGCACGATTTGAAAAGCGGTGCAGAATGCTTGAGAAAACAGTTTTACGATTTAGCATTTCATGCTGAAATTGAAGCTAGACATGGAAAAGGAAGAATTTTGCCAATTGAACAATGTTATAAGAGAGCAAAGATTTATGAAGATGCCGCCGAGGCCTGCGACAAATTTTTATCAGACAGAAATGTAAGGGCATTAGCAGCTGCTCTCGATAAATTAGGTTTGGAGAAATATTTAGTGCAAATAAAAGTTATTTAAACATTGACCAAGTTTGTGAAGTTTTAGACATTAATACACTATTGTTCATATTTTATGATAATGACGATAATGAAAACTGTCATAGTGAATGTGACTATCAATAAAAATGTTAATTTGAATAATTTGTATTTGACTATATTTGGAAAATAAAACACATGAGTATATTCATTACTTGTTTATTAATAGTAAAATTATATTTTGAACAAATATGTGGGATACAATAAACATGTAAAAAAAAATTAACGTATAAAAAAATTACCAGTTACAAACTATTTTTACAAAAATTAAAAAAACAACTACAAAGTATACAATATTTAAAACATTCCATTTTCTGTCATTACATTTTGTCAAACCAATTTTCTTATATCTACTAGACAAGCTTAAAGTTTGCGCTAAAGGACAGCTCCTACTGTACTTTAAATGTTCAGTTTGAGGATTGTCTTCAGCTTTCCAGTTATAAATAATTATGTGGCAAAAGACACAACAACAATCATCTTTTTCGCCAGTATAAAAAATCCGTTTCTTGCCAGTTTTACCGGATTTACTTTACCGGTCCAATTGTGGAAAGTTAAGAGTCTGTTGTAAAAAAGTTTGAAATCTTTTTTCGGAGGTGCTTCATCTTCTAGACACATTGTGGATATGTGAAATTGCTATGCTTTGAGAATTCTTTTATACCAAACCTTACAGTTTTTTATTTCAATAAAAAAAAATTAATGGAGTAAAAATTATTCAATCTTTGTTTTTTAAATTTTGGTTCATATTCTTCATTTAAAAGATTTAAAAATTCATCAAGATTCTTTCTGCAATTGTGTTCATCCTCATATTTAAAAATATCTTTGTGACCCCATGCCAATGTTTTTGTGGATCCAGGAATTTGAAATCGCTTGTCATCTTCCGATGACAATGCTATCTTATTTATTAGCTCTGTGAACATATGTAAATATGATTTAAAAACATACATATTACAATATATTTTTGAATTTTTTTCTACTACTTCCTTATAATGAGAAAGATCTAATTGTTTTCTGACAGTTTTCTTTTTAATTCCTTTAGCTTTTTTTCGGATAGTTTCGTTAGTTTTTACGCATTATGCTTTAGCACCTGTGCCAAAAAAAACACTGTATGGGTCGACTGGCAAACTCTTCCTTAAACTTACCAACAATTGAGATATTTTGGGGAATTCCGTAGACATTATCTTTGGGATAATTGGAAGTATCGAACTGATCCAAATTATATATCTTCATAGAAATTTTTGGTGCTACCTCTAATATAATAGAATCTGTACCCATATACAATAAACTGATATTGTCACCAAACTTAGGTTTAAGAAACCCATAGTAAAAATTATACATAACAACTTTTGAAACGTCTAAAATTGAGAAGCCAACATATATTGGTGTATTGTACAATACAGAAACGGTCTGCAACTGAACCGCTATTAAATTTTCTTTAAAATTAGGTTTTGCTATTAACTTTTCGGCAGAATTGGAATTTCTATGCCTTTCCCACCTAGAAACAAGCTTAACATTAACGCGTTTTTCGACATTTTCTAGTGTCTTTCCATACACACTGTTAGTTAACAATTTAACTTGATTTTTTTCAAATTTAGATTTCGCAGCATTTCTAATATCAGTATCATTTCTACATATTTGCGAAGCCACTGCGATTGTTTAAACTTAATCGCCCTTTTGATTTTGATTAATTTTAGGCCGAATTATAAACATTGTTTTAGATACATGTAATGGATAATATAATTGGATTTATTTTTTAAATTTGCTATCAATTTGAAGCATTTAGAATTTATGGGTTGAAAATTTTCAGGTCAAAACGGCAATTCATTGTGATATGCATGCAAATTTTCAGGGTACTCTATATCTACTTCAAAAACATAACCATAAGTGTCGGAAAGAGCTGATATATCTAGTTTATCAATTTTGTTCCTAGAAACCCAAGTAAAGTCTCCTTCTGGCAAATACTGACGCATGGCGTATCCGTAGAGGTTTGTGGCGTCCAGATACATTATGTAACTATTTTCTTTTGTAGGATTAAAGTTGTCTAAAAATGGATTATTGGCTTCTGACTTATGCCCTACACAAACACTTAAACCACCTCGTATCCCCCTCTTAAAAAAATGGATTTTATCCGGATCAGTCAATAACTCTAAATTAACACCTGTCAACTTAAGCATCGCGTCCCAGCTTATACTTGGAGAAGTAAGATATTGACAAGGGTCTAATTTGTAAATTTTAATACTATTTTCTCTAAAGTTTTCGAAAATGTCAGATAGGATCAATATGTCGGATTTCAAATAAACGTCACTATAATCGCCTAGAGTTTTACAGTTAAATAAGTTCCATACTTCTTGAGCCCGCACGTAATTTACCTGAGAGATATTTTCACCGGTCAGCTCATTATAAAATTTATCAATTGTTGGTAATGATTTTTCTGATAATTTTTTAAATGAGTCTGCATAAGAATAAGGAAACACCGCCTTTTGTCTAATATACTGAAATTTTAGGTCATCTGGAAAAGCTTTTCCAATTTCCTTACACTGGCCATCCTCTAATACCCCAGAAATAACTTCTAGGGACTCTGGTAAAAACTGCAAAGAATCTATAAACCTAAGTTTTAGCCTTAATTTACTATTTTTATCCATCAGAATTTGTGTACTGTAAGAAATGTATTTTTCCTTAGTTTGAGGCACCACATCAATATTTTCTTTATTGTAGCACAATTTCACAAAAAGATGACAATCATAGTTTTTTAAATTGTGTAGAATTACTGGTACAAATTCTGGTGGTTTAAAATGTAAATTACAGATGGAGTGACAGGGACCTCAATAATCCCCACTCCAGTGACTGTGATCTCTACATTTTTTTAAATTTGGAGTATCTCCAAGGTTTGTCACAAATATAACAATGTGTGGCATTGTCATATTGATTTTGTTCTAATAAAGTTAAAGGTTTCATTGGAGAATTGCGACTAAAATAATATGAATATAAGCCTTTTACTTCGTGTTCTAGCCATTCAATAAACTTATGAGCACAATTCTCTCTATACATTTTAAATTTTGATAGCGTATCATCAAATGAGCATTTAATGTAGTAGGCAAAAGAATGACACATTATATAACATGCCTCTTTTATTCTGATTTTTATTATATAAAGATTTTAACAACTAAAAAAATATTTTGAAATACATTTTAAACGTTAATTTTTATAGAGAAAAGACTAAAAAATATGTGTTCTATTCTTTTTAGAAATTGTAAATGTTTGTAATATTAATAAATATTGTATAACCTGAAGATGGCTATTATCAGCCGAAACGTACGTAGAAGAAATTAAATAAAAACTATTGAATGGTTCCAAATGTTTGATATGGTAGTGACCCAGGAAATTGATCAATAAACAAAATCTACCAGGAATACAACAATAAATTTATTCAAAATGTCCTCCGCTCCAAGATGGCGGATTACATATTTCTTCACCACCTCCTCGACATGATTTCAAATGCAAGGGTTTGAGAATAGAAAACGACAAGGTCAGCGACGTCATACTAAATCCAAGATGGCGGCCGCCCCAAAATAGCAGATTACTTATTTCTTCACAGGCTCCTTGAGATGGGTATCAGAAGAAAGGGTTTCACGAGTAGAAAACGATACGGTGGGTGACGTCATACTAAATCCAATATGGCGGATACCCAAGATGATGGACTAAATTTCTTTATCACCCTCGTGACATGGGAACCAAATATCTACTAAAAGGCACAAAATAAAATAAAAAATAAGGAACTTTAAAAAAAAAAGTTTTTATTTAAGCTATGTAGTAAAACGAATACGTTTAGCTTTTCGTTAAGGTAATTCAATGCTAAATTGCGACATGTTGAAATCAAAAAGCTTGTCGGGCGAGTTGTATAGAAAATACATACTTTGGCAAGTACTTGCTTGTCAACCAATCACCGTCCAATAAAATTAATTGGTACCTACTTTTATGAAAATTTCGCGTGACAAGCAATTACCTTAACGTAGGTACATGGCTTCGTAGATAGGCTATGAGAGTACGAGGACATTTTTCCCATGTTAATCCTTATGCGCCTATAAATGGGTAAAAACGTGACTAACCGTCTGCGAATTTTTCCAAAAATTTTCCGCGACTTTTTTTCAGAGGTCATTTTTCAGGAAAACTCCCCAGCAAGTAGGTACTAAGAACTTTCTGTAATTTTCCCAAACTTGACAAAACCGAATTATTGTGCCGAGGTGACAATTACACATGTGGCTAGGGTCGACAGAACTGGGATAGCATTCGACCACAATTTCCCGGTTTTGAATTGGACAGTTTGAAAAAAGCACCAGAGATATTTTCAATAGGATAGGAATAGATATTATACTGGGGGTCGGGGGAACATTTCTAACCAAATTTCCAGGGGACTTTTTTCAGATTTTCATTCTCGGTAACCTATTGATTGCCATCGGATAGTCAAGGTTCTTGCTCGTAGGTAGAAGTCGATTATACTGGGGACCATTTGTGGCAAAAATTTCCACGCGACTTTTTTCAGATTTTCATTCTCGGTGACCTATTAGGAATATGTGAGACAAGACATACACAAGTGTTACTAAGATTTGATTGGTGAAAATAAAGGAATTTTCCAAATATGCTTTGATCAGTTTATGCGAGAAATTTTAACTTTTGTACAGGAATGGATTTTTTGTGACTGTAGCTGAAAGCAATGAAATACTGAGAAATCAACGTTCAGATTATCGATCGGGTACCAAACGAGTTCTGACCTGAGGATTGGATATATCTATTTTCAGATTTTAGGGCTAGAGATTTTTTAGTAACGATTTTAGTGGGGGATACTCAGGATTAGGATATTCTTTTATACTAAGATTTGAATTGTGAAAATGGCATCAAATTGTATTCATAATATCCTTTTACGATTTATTTTTGTTGAAATTCTACACTTTTAATCACATAGGTTTCAAGATAAAACTATGTGTAGAATAATAGCTTGAGAATTTAGATGCTAAGAAAAGCGATACTAAAATTATGAACAGTAAAATTCACGTTTTTTTCCGAAAATAATTTTATGAAATACTAGTACTCTGTGATCTGAGAATTCAAACGCTAACCTATTGATCTACATATTTTGGTGTTTCAATACAAGTGTTTCTGAGGAAAGGGACTTTTCCTTTGAGTTTGACTAGAAATTGGTAGAAAATTAGATTGGAACTTGTCCCCAAAAATTGAGCAATCAGTAAAGGTGAAATTGGTTGAATAACTTGTATGGCTTAATGGAACCCTATTGATACAAAAGTTTAATTATCTCAGGTGCACTATACATTTGAAAAAGATAAGGACAAATATAAACCTAATTTGAAATTTTTAATTAGTAATTACTTTTTTATTTTGTTCTTAAAACCGCTTATACAAATCCAATTCCCACATATTCTACTTGGAAAGTCAAGCCATTTTGGACCCGGGCCTAATAACGTTTTCACCTTTATTTTTTCAATTAGATACATTTGAAAATTAGAAACAAATATAAGCAAGAAATAGAAAAATTTGTTTTGTGTTTGGTAATCAATATTTAGAATGTAATGAAATTAACTCCCGAAGGAACATTTGTTGTATTTTTCTAAAGAAAATAAAAACAAAGTATGCCAGTAGTAGCCTTAAAAGAGATATGGAAAAAAGGAATTAAGTAGTAGTTTAGTGCAAAAATTCAATAGGTAATTTAAAACCGTATTTGGTTTTTAATTTTTTTATACATGGAAAAAGGCGGTTTTTGGGATCACTGATTGCGAATTTGGAATTAGATTTTCGAAATTCGAAATGGTGGATCCAATTTGATGGACGTCAAATTGAAAATTTAGCCAAGTTTTATGATACCTGGTATAAGGCTTTTGAAATCGCTGATTACGTATTTGGAACAGATTATCATAATGACAACGCATTCCATACAAGTTGGATTGTTTTGATTTTATGATTTTTCATAACCAGTTGCGAAAATATGGGCGTTTTGGCACTTCGGTTTTAAACGATTATTTGTTTGACTGCTTATACAGGCCCAACTCATCATTATTCTACCTACAATGTCAAGCCTTTTTGAACGTTATTAGACCCTGGTATATATTTATATTTATAAAATGTAAGCAAGACAAATAATTTGTTTAGTTTTTAGTTACAAATATTTAAAATTTATTGAAATTATAATTTTCGAAGGAACTTTAACATTTGTTATGTTGTCCTAAAGAAAACAAGGACAAAGCGCTCCAACTGTACCTACCTTTAAAAGGGACACGAACAAATGGAATTAAGTGACTTAGTTCAAAAATTCAATTATCTAAACCTTATTTGATTTTTAATTTTATCTTTTTTTATTCTTAAAACAGAATAATGTTTTACAAAAAAAACATACTTATGTCTTTTTGAAATCTTGATGTGGTCGGTTGAATCCATTCACTGGGTTTACATTTATAAGGATTTAAATTTATAAATTGTTTTATGGCTCAAATAAATATCGATGGGAAAAAATCAATACATAATAAATATCACTTCAAAAACGAAAGAGCAGGGCCGTCAATATCAATTTCTTTATACAACATCATACTAGATCAAGCTTCAAAATTAGACGTTTGCACCATATTGCAACAATCTAAACATTATAATTTCAGTTAGAAATAAAACTCCTCAGTGGAAATAACAAAATATAAAAAAAATATATTATAATTTTCATTTGTTATGGTAAAAATATTCTAGCGATCTATAAAAATAAGAAAATAATTGTCCACTTTTTTGTTTTGACTTTTCATTGCGGAATGTAATAATTAAAATTGGATATTTCTTTAACCACCTTAGATAAAAACTGTCCTTTAACAAAATTATGTTTGCTTTATAAAAAATGTTCAGTTTTTTCCTTAAATGGAAATAAATCCATATTTGTTAGCTAATTGTTTTCTACGAAAATAGTTCAAGTAAATTAGTTTTTTTAGGAGAAATACTTTTATAAAGTTTTAAAAATTTGGGTGCAGAGTCCTAATAGACATCCAAATACAGATCAAAAGAGTCCCCACCTCTCAGGGGTGTGCTTAATTCCCTTTTGCTTCAAAATCAATCCTCTTATGTGACCTGATTGATTTTTCCCAAAAACTGTTGCTCTGACGAGGAAAACGAATAGAACCTAAAATATTTGTTATGAAATTATACATCATTTAGGTCCTCTAAATTTTTTCGCATATCCAGCCCTTATCTCACAAATATGGTATGAAAAATTAGGATATACGTTGCTAAAGTTAGGTAAAAACGAGTAAAGTGACAAATATCTTGAAATACATCGGCCATAGAAAAATATTACATGCAAAGCAGATTTTTCTTACAAAAACTACAGAAAACTTTATTATTACTACTATGTCTTTCATATGTACTCGAGCCCGTTTTCACATCACCGCTGAAGTAGAGCTCCCGGCGCGTTTTTTATGCGGTTTCCCCTTGAGGCCTCATCTACTAAAAAATAAGTACTGTTTATTCAATAATTGTATTAGGTTCAGCTAATTTTTCCTAAAGATAGGTCACAGAAAACTCTACTTTGGCGCAAAATTCAGGTCCTAATCTCAATTTTCAAGGCCTACTACGAATTTTTTTCTAGTAAAAAAATGACGAAAATCATTTAGCGATTTTTTATTTAAAATCTAACAACACAGCGTTAATCAGGATACCCCAAAACCCCCACATACCAAATTTTAACAAAAAATATACAGGGATTTCCATGCTACAAGGTTCTAAAGATGAGCTAAATAGGAATTTTAAAGGCATCTGGCGAGTCAAGTGTGTTGTGGAATCACCTCAAAACAGTTGAATGATCAACAGGACTACTCAAAGTATTGGTGTGCAAAGATTGAATACAAAAAATATACAGGGTATTTTTCTATGGGCCATCTCAAAACGCTGACATTTTATGAAACTTTATACTGGTCAACATTTTCTGTGCGTTTCCTTCCAGCCACCTTAACTCATATGGATTTACTGACTGGCAGGCTTCTGTATTTTGATAGACTTACTTCGTTTATAGCGGCTGGGGCACTTTTGATATACTCGATTTGAAGTTCCAAAAAATTCAGTATTTTGAGATGGTACAGAGAAAGACACTCTGTATATTTTTGTATTGGATCTTTGCACACCAACAATTTGAGTGGTCCTGTTGACTATTCAACTGTTTTGAAAAGAATCCTATTTTGCTTAACTATAACAACCCGCAGAATGGAACTCCTTGTATATTTTTTGTTCAAATTTGGTATGTGGAGGTTTTAGGGTATCCCGATTAACGCTGTGGTGTCCGATTTTAAATAAAAAATTCGCTAAATGGTTTTCGTCATTTTTAACTAGAAAAATTGAGATTAAGATCTGAAATTTTGCACGAAAGTAGAGTTTTTTGCGACCTATCTTCAGAAATAAAAACGGCTAAAATCGGATAAAAAATAAAAAAATTACAGAGGTGTCTCAATTCCAAAGGGGCCACACTGTATGTATTTGTATCTATGTATTTTTATCTATGTGCAGGGTGCCCTATTTAGATGGAATAATGAATATAACTTTTTAAAGACACCTTGTATAAAAAATGTTTCAGACAAGAGTTTTTCAGTTGATCTATCTGCATATTTTGGTGACCTTCAATTTTTTTGGAGCCAGTAATTTCGTTGCTATGGAAACCAACTTTGTTTTTTTAAATCACCTCTCTGTTCAAATTTGGAATCAGCTCCTTTTTGTGCATACGAACATGTGAAATTTCGTTGTGGTTGCATAAGAAAATTTTTTAAATTCGAGAGCGTTGCCTAAAAAGTAGGCCATGCCTAATGAAAAGTTTGACACTTATGTTTGTCATTATAACAACCGCATTATTGGTCCATTTATTATCAATAGTAATTTGACTGGCAAAATGTATTTGTATATTTTGCAAAATGAGGTGATTCCTGCCCTTGGTATGCCAATCCAGGATATCTGGTTCCAGCAAGATGAAGCACCTCCCCATTACCACCGAGAAGTGACGTTAGATTTCGTATTTTTTTAAGTTGTATAGCATAAAATCTAATAACATTTTACCTGGCAAAAATTTAGTATAAACATCTCTGTCTTAATTTTATTCATAAGATCTTAAAAGCAATGTTTTGTTTTATAGATTATGAAAACCTTGGGAAAAATAATAATTCCAGTGCATATGCTTTTAAGATCTTATGATTAAAATGAAGACAGAGATGTTTGTACTACGTTTTTGCAAGGTAAGATGTTATTAGATTTTATGCTATACAACTTTAAAAAGTACGAAATCTAACGTCACTTTCGCTGTCGGCAACCCCCTCTTAAACTAAGTCTTTCCACAATCTTGGATTGGCAGAAGAATAGAACAGCGCATAAGAAAGGAATAGCGTTGATTCATCCAGAATGGATTAGGAATGTTATAGTTAGTAGTTTTTAGGACAGACTCGGCCATTGTGAATGGAGAACATTTCGAGCATTTGATTAATTGATTTTTAGGTACCATTGATCTATTGTGCCTATCTATTTATTAATAAACAAATTTTGCAAGCTTAACATGATTTACTAGTCGTCGGTAAGTTATCATTACATGCAAAAATGTCAAAATTTTCATTAGGCATTCGCCTACTTTTTAGGCAACGCTCTCGAATTTAAATTTTGGCGTACTTGCAGAAATTCTACTTTTTCTCAAAATTTTTCTTATGCAACCCCAATGAAATTTTAGATGTTCGTATGCACAAAAAGGAGCTGATTCCAAATTTGAACAGAAAAATGTATGGTGCAATTTAAAAAACAAAGTTGGTTGCCGTAGCAACGAAATTACTAGCTACCAAAAAATTCAAGATCATCAAAATACGCAGATAGATCAACTGAAAAACTCTTGCCTGAAACATTTTCTTATACAACGCGTATTTAAAAAGTTATATCCATTATTCCATCTAAATCGGGCACCCTGTATTTGTATCTATGTATTTTCATTATTCCATTTTTGACTCGAAATTATTTTATTTTACTCGTTTTTGCCCAACTTTAGCTACATAATTTTTCAAACCATAGTATTTGTGAGAATAGGGCTGTATATAAGAAAAAAATGTATAGGATGTATAAACGTATAATTTCGTAACAACTGTTTTAGGTTCCTATTCGGTTTCCTCGTCAGAGTAACACTTTTTGAGAAAAATCAGAAAACGGGCTCCAGGTCACATAAGTGGGTGGTTTTTGAAGCAAAAGGGGATGAAGCTCCCTTCTGAGAGGTGGGAGCTCTTTTAATCTGTATTTGTATGTCTATTAAATTTACCTCGATTAAAAATATCTGAACGCTAAAACTGTAAGAACTTAAAATGCACCAGTATGAGATAAATATTATATCGTATAAGCAAATGGTACATTCGAAAGCCTTCTCAGTCCCGTTGAGCTGGCAACATTGCTGGTATTCACAATGCTGTAAGACGTAGCAAAAATTATACAAACGGGCTCCACTTTGAGGTTCTATATGTCGGGGTTGACAACGACTGTTAACCATCATAAAAAAAATTTTTCGTATATTCCTACCCCTCTAAAGTTGCTCGAAAAGTTATAGTTTGGTAATGTATTTTTTTGCAAAATATACACCTGATATACCTTTGGATCTAGTGGGTCTGAGGTTGCCTGTAGAACGTATCGGGTCTGGCTTTGTCTGTTGAATCAATATATATATATATATATATATATATATATATATATATATATATATATATACTTATCCAGGGCATCTTGTGACATCCGGTAAAAAGTGCGGCTCTGTGACATCCACACGAAGGAAACACATTAGCCCCAAAACAAAAATATGACTTTGAAAGTCTGAGGAGAGGATTCGATTAAGCTATTAACAATTGAACCATACACGAAATGAAAAAATTAAATTTCCTATCTCTGTGAAGTCCGTCGTATATCTTATATACATTCTTACGTAACGGTGCTTGCATCATCCGCCAAAATATTACGGATTTCGTGACATCCGTGCAGCGTTGCCACTTCACCGACTGTTGCACTACAATCACGGCGATAAATAAGCAGGTGGAAGGGCGGGGGCCGCTGCGGTGGCTAGTGATTAGTGAACTGTGGATTGTTTACTACGGTTCAACGCAGAGGCTGTCTGGCATGCAGTAAGGTTTGCCTAACAAACCTTACTGCAGCTCAACACAGGAGGGTGTTTAAACGTAGTAAACTTTGTCTGCAATTTCGCATTTTAACACACTTCCTAATCATTATTAGCATTACGTAGCACAGGCACTTGAAACGAAAAAAAAATTAAATACCTATCTACGTTTAAAGGTGGCAGACAGCTACATTGTTTCAAAGAAATACTAAAAATAAAGTAACAAGTAAAAAGACATAAAACCATTTAAAGAAAATTTTGGGACAATTATTATTTGAAATGGACATAAATGTAGGCCCGGAAAACTATTTATTTATTTTAAGGTGGAACTCGCAGTGTATTAAAGTAGCAATCTTTTGGACCCGTTTTTTTTCATTATTTTCCAACCAATTTTGATGATTTTTTTTCATTGTATTTAGAAAAGTAATAGCAAGAGATTGATGGTTTTACCTTTTTCATATTCTGATTTATTTATTCAAAAATCGTATTTCTAGGCCGAAAATCAAAATTCTAAAACCATCAATCGATCGGTACAACGTCTCTAAACAGTTTTCTTTTTTAAATCGGCAATAAAGTGAAAAATGACAGTAAAAAATGGGATTTAGTGACATTTTCTTTCATTTTATTCGGCTGGCGTACTCCCCTACGTATGGAACGCGGAGAGGGGCATCGCCGGGGTCGTACGTGACTTGTACCTCCCCTCTCTAGGCAGCAGACATCATAGGCGATGCAGTTTTTATTGCTTTTTAAAAAATATGATAATTTCGTCGTTCCAGAATTAGGTCAGGAAGTGGTTTGTCGGTTTAACAGCGACGGATTTCCGATATTTCGTGTATGCTTTGGTGTTATTATTGTGTTGTTTTGTTGATACGTTCTTTTTGAACATTTTGTTGTTTTGTTTTTGACATTGCCGCTGTTATTTTTGCTGTTAGTGTTGTTGTTTTGTTATCATATTGTTGACTTAACGTTGGCTATAAAAGGTCGCGAAGAGAACCGAAAAGCAGGAGGATTTCTGTTAGGAAAATTTTGCTATTGACTCATGATGATTTTTCAATTTATTATACTTCATTTAAACTGAATTGGTCCTTAGCTTCGAAAAAAAAATTGTCTGCGGCGCATTTTAGTAAGCAGACACCTCTAAGTAGGTACTCTTTTTATTACCCGCTTAAAAAACAACAATCTTTATTGCCCCACCTTCAAACAAATTGCAATTTACCCATACCTACCTACTACATTGGCCAGCCAGAAAATTTTTGCAAAAATTATAGACATAATGTGTCCCTTTGAAAAAATATGATAATTTATAGGGCACTATGAGCACTAACTTTTATTTTTACTTCCACATCACAAAAGGCGGTGTTCATTGTCGTTATTGATAATTTTTGCTGGATTTTTGTCAGTTAAAAATCAACAATAAAATAGAAATTTGATACCTAACACATTTTTGTCTCCTGCTCTATGAAAGAAAACAGAGTATTCTTGCTTACTGCACAAATGATTATGCGCCCGCATAATTAGCAAAAAAAATTACCTACCATTGACTTAAAATTGTATATTCATATTATATTTGACCTTGAAAATTTCAGGAATTTTCGCCTGCGGCGCATTTTTTTATAACAAAAATTATATTCAATTTTTTTACCCTCCTCTCCCCACCAACAAAGTAACGCCCTGTAGGTACCTATCCCTCACTTCTCAAATGTGTACTGCCCTGACAGGAAAGTCCTTTGTCCTGCCTGAAGTTTCTGTCTGGCTACGGCCCTGTATTGACATTATTATATGATTCACTACTTGTATACCTAACATAATTTATTTATTAATATAAACAATAGAAAGGGGTGTTTAAAAACAAGGTGCCATAATTTCTGGTACAAATAGAATGTAACAAAATAATGGTCTTTTCCTAGTTTTTTGTTTTTGAGATACTTAATCGAATTTTGGTTATGTCTTGGTACAAACATGTTTTTTAGTAGGTATGCTAATTTTGCCGGTATAAGCCATAATAATCGTATCTATTGGACAAAATTTCACAGTTCCTTTGGAGCCAAAATCAAATTTTATATAGCGGGATAAAAATTTGATAAACTAGGTAAATTCACATTATTATTATCATTTGATGGGCAAAATATCAGGTTGAGGACAAAAACAACAATATCTGTTTTTTTAGAATGTGCCAACTTTTCGAAGTATATTTTTCGTCTTCTTCAGGGCTAAAAATGCTAACTATAGTGTATATGATACAACAATAAATTACATAAACATATAACAACTATATAGGTACGCTTGGAAAGTTAGGATAACTTGAGAACAACCATAACTATGTGTAAAAACAAACGTAAAAGAAACAATACAAAAATACAGAGTACTCACCTATTCTATATCACAGATATTTAAGTCAATTATACAAAATTTCATAGAGCACATAGGTATCACAGGATAAAATGATACAGAAACGAAACCAAATCATTTGTTAGTCAAAGTTGGCCATCAATGTAGAACGTAAATATATTTATGGTCGGGACGTCAACGAGAACAGCTATATAATTAGATTTTTTTCCCCAAAAAAACCTCAGTATGTTACAACAAAAAATTAGTTCGGTAGATATCAAGTTATGGATTATTTTTATTTATTTTTTTATAATTTAACTACTTATTTTACAGTTATATACTGGGTGTATTCATTTTACTACCTGTAACCATTATCTTTTACTTTTGCAAATTTGATGTATATCGTTAACAGGCCTTTACAAATATTAGATACTTAGACCTGCTACATCAGTTCTAAAATTGCCGTTGACTTTGTAGATATGTGAATCATCTCACTAATAGTTCTTTTATAATAATATGGCTCTCTGTCTAGAATCTTTACTTCATCAAAGTCAAAATCATGTTTTGTCAAAAAATGGTGCTGTGCTAAGGCAGTTTTTTCAAATTTGTTTTTTTTTCTCACGACAATTATATTGATGTTGGTAGACTTGATTTTTTAAATACTGTTTTGTAATACCAATGTAATACTTATTGCAATTTTTGCAATTGATTTGATGCACTAAATTGGAATTGACCATGTGAGGTGTTTTGTCTTTTAAACATGATAATATAGATTTTACCTGTCTGACAGGATAAAGAGGGTGACTAGATTTTGACCTTTTCTCTACGTATTAAATTTTTAATAGTGCTAACTTTATGTGACTGTGGATGACCGGACAAATAATTCAGCACTCTCCCTGAGCTTGTTGGTTTGGTGTACCAGTTGGTGGACAATGTACCTACATGATCTCTGACAACCAAAACATCCAAAAACGGGAGTTGATCATCAGATTCTGTTTCCATTGTAAATTGTATCTGTGGCTGAAAATTGTTAATAATCTAATTAAATTACGAAAAAAAGACCTCTCGAGCTTGCATTAAATTGTAACTGGATGAAACAAATTGTATCTTATGTATTTTGATGCGCTCTGTCCAAAAAAATAAAAAATAAAATGTAGCCCCTGGTCGAAATTTTCTAAATTGGGAAAAACCGGGTTTTCCGGATTTTCTCAAGGAAAATTGCTAATTATCTCGCCAAGTACTACCCCTATGGTAAAAATAAATGCACCAGTCGAAAGAGGAGGCAAAAATAGTTCGGAAATTCATATACCCATATTTTTAAGGCGTATTTCTCGCCGCCAGAGGCGCTTATACCAAAAAGTTGCTTTTTTCGTTTTTTTGATCAGAACCATGAACACG
Organism: Pseudeuparius sepicola; assembly: GCA_963920635.1. NCBI lineage: Eukaryota > Metazoa > Arthropoda > Insecta > Coleoptera > Anthribidae > Pseudeuparius > Pseudeuparius sepicola. The sequence goes on along the minus strand of OY987303.1, from coordinate 40,350,553 downwards.
AAATTCACGTTGAATTTGTGGCGAAACTATAAGTGTTAGGCCATAATATGTGCCTATGAGAGATTTTGGGTTTTTTTTGGCTTTCAAACAAAAATAGGTCCTGCGACGAAATCTGCCATAGTTTTTCGGGAATTTGCCAAAAACCGGAAAGGGAAATTTTTTGAAATTCTTTCTCATGCGATTTTGGCGCGGTTTTCCGGGACTATCTAAAAAAAATTTTTTGGTAGAAAGCTTACTTCACCTTCGGAAAGAACGCAAAAAAATACACAAAAAATATACTGTAAATAATTTTAGGAAATTAATCCTAAGCCTGTGTGTAAGTTCCAACTTGGTGATAAGATAAGTTTGTTTTTTGTTCTCTAAAATCTGGTTTTTCGTGATTTGAAAAAAAAAAACTTGAAATACGAGAAGATATATACAGGGTGTATCTTTGATAGGTACAGAAATTTTAACCACGTAATCGGGGACGTTCATAAAACCGAAAAATGAAAAAAAAAATTTTTTTAATCGATGTTTAGAAAATGGGGCAAATCAATCTTTATCCGTGCTCAATGCACGCCGCTGGATCGTCACTAGAAGCGCTGAGAGGGGAGGTCTAACCTCTCCCTAGGAGATGGAGGGGAATAACGTTAGATTAGGAAGGGGAATACCGCGACGTTGCCGCATGTCAGAGTGGAATAAATCTGCTTGCAGAATTAGGTACCTAGGTACCTTTGAAAATTACTGCTGGTAGGTATCCACGTTTTTTTATGATGTCGGTTGCTGTGACGAACTGTTTATTGCTTTCTTCACAGGCGCACACAATAATTTAACAAACACGTCAGTTTTTATCACTTTACTGTTATTTTAAGTCCCTAGGCAGCAGAAATGTATCCGAGCGCCGCTCGGAGAAGTCATTGCTAGAAAACTCATTGCTGATTTCACACTCATAATTTTTTGACAATCTTTTGTGGAGTAGGTATCTACCTACCTACCTATTTTACAACTGATTTTCAGGCCGCAATTTTTTTATACTAATAATTAGCCATCTCTTGGGACACCTTGGGATAATAAATTTCTGATCGGCAATCAACTGAATAAAGTATTTGTTTTAAAATACAAATTATCTGTAAAAATTGCAAATTTCCACAACCACCCATAGGGTAGAGCGTAGAGCAGCGGCGCGTTACTTTTTTTTAGCGAGTGTTCGCCTGTAGCCCTATCATCTCGAAAAAAGTGGGGGAAGACTGTAATTTGACGTGAATTTAACGCGCGGCTTCGATTTGTTCATAGTTTTTAATATTTTTCAACCCTTGCCCGATAGTGCGCCACCTTTAACCCCCTCAGGGTTGTGGTCCTATGTATTATCTACTTTTAAAAAATTATTCGTTTCCGAAAAAAGTGGGGGAAAGACTGTCATTTGATGTGAATTTAACGCGCGGCCCCGATTTTTCTACCCTTGCCTGATGGTGCGCCACTTTTAAACCCCCTCAGGGTTGTTGTCCTGTCTATTGTCTACTTTTAATAGTATATTACACACCAAGGTGTCTCGAGATAAAGTAAACTTTCCACCCGGGCGGGAGGGCGGGAAGTAAAAGTCAAAAAATTGACACTTTCAAACTTCTAAAAAGTCAGAAATGTCGATATTACATACATGGTTGTAAATAAAAAATTATTCGGTTCCGAAAATAGTTGGGGAAGACTGTCAAATTGGCGTGCTTATCATTTCCGCATTTTTTAACCCTTTGCCGTTTCGGAACTCTCTCAAGTTAATTCCTTACCATTCCTCTTACTTTTCGTAAAAACTTGGTGGCGAAATGTCGCGTAATGTCCCCAAAAACCGAAAAACAGCGACTCCTCCTGGTGAATTTAAGCTTCTGCGTGCCCTTGACTACTGCCCGACATTCCTTCGCCGAGATTCGCCAGGCGCGGGCATATGACGTTGGCGTCGGGCGCTGGCGTCCGACGCCAACTTCACACAAAAACGACGCCGCGCCGAATCGCGCAATAATTACAATTACGAATGAATTCACTGGCACTGATTCACTCGATTTTGCTCCATTTCCACGCCGCCCGGCCCGGCCGACCTACTAAATTACAGCTGATCCCCACTACTCATAACTAGTGCGCGATATTAGCCAATCGCGGCTCGCGGCTCGCGGCCCCTACTTCTCTCGGGGCGGCGCTACTATGTTGCCAAGTGTGCTGAAAATTTACCTGATTTAGTAATTTAATTCCGTATAAATTTAATTGTGTAGTGGATTTTTACATGGATTTACCCGTTTTTGTGCGTAATAATTATACGAGATAGTAGATTAAATTATAACGAAAGAAACCCCGTATAAATCCGCGAAAATCAAAAATCGGATTTAAGGGACTTTAAGTCAGTTTGGGGACATGTCGGCATAAACGGCAACACCGAATAGTGGTATTGAATGGTATGGGCACAGAATAGCCTTACGGTGGCTATTCTGTGGTATGGGGGAAAACTTGTGCGCCGTCACCGTACCGCCGCGCCGTAGCCGACGCGCTAGTCGAAGATCGTCCGTCCGATTATTATGGGATTTAACAGCTGATTGATATCGATCCGTGTCCGCCTGTAATTTTTGGGAGCGCCAGCTTCAACAAGCAATTTATTATTATACAGAATGCCTTACGTGTGGCTATTCTGTGGTATAACAATTCTGTTTCCAAAACGTGGACGCGTATGCAAACGTCGCGTCTCGCTAACCGATATTGTTCCGTTACTTTGCTTTGTTTTACGAACTGTCGTCGGAACTGAACCTGCTTCTGTACATTTTTCCAGATCCGTTCGCCATTTTTTTGGACCAGCAGTGATGTCCAAACCTGTTGCAATTGCCGCTACGAATTTGCAGTGAAATAACAAGTGATTTTTTCATATTTCCGTTAAGAAATGCAGTGTTAAACTTTCGCGGCCTTCGTATGAAAACAGTGCTAGATAGGTTCCTACTAGGTACCCCAATTACGCGCGAGAATAAAAGAAGCAGCTTCAAGGGTTCGCGAAAATTCCGGTTTTATTAGACGCATACGGTATGGATCTAATTGTACAATCCACCTAGTCGAGTCCCCGTTGGAATAAATCAGCTGAGGGAAACCGAGACGTCCCTAATATTTGGCATCGCGCCGCTTTAAGTGTGCAGTGAAAAAAAAACAAGTGTTTTGTTCGTATTTCCGTAAAAAGAGACTATGAAGTGTTATACCTTCGCGACCATCGTATAAAAACAGTGCCACTAGTTAGGTAGGTACTTAGTGCTTTATGTGATTTTGTGAAGATTTTTGGATAGTATCTAAACACAAGAAAATAGTAAAAATAATCGATGCATCTCAAAGGTAGGCTTTTTCATGCTATTCGTCGAGCTATTCGCTAAAAGAACCTTTAAGGAGTTGTCCAAAAATTATTTATTTATTTATTTAATCTCCACATACACCAAATGATACATGGTTGCGTCAATATTCTTCAAATACTGCGAAAAAGCCTCGGAAAAAGCGATTCGACTGGCAACCAGTTACCTAGTGCTTCTTGTGATTTTCGAGAGGATTTTTGGATAACATAAGAAAGGAGTACGACACCCGCAAGGAAAATCATCCAGGCATCCGAAAGGTAGTTTTTTTGCATGCTATTCGCTAAAAGAACCATTAAAGATTTGTTCAAAAACTAGTTGAAAGACTATTCCTGAAATACTGTGAAAGAGCTATACGTCTGACAACGCTGCACGGCGGAATTGGGGGGGATCCGCCGGAACCGGCCTCAGTTCCAGCTGGTCCCGGCAAGGTCAAGGACCCATGGCCGTAGCGTCGGAAAAAGGGGTTTTAATAGCGTTTTAAAAAAAATTATTTCTGACGTTAATATGCACTTTAGAAAAATTTTAATTGCATAGGCGTAACAAGTGCATTTTTCCCGACCTGCCCTTAAAATTTCTGTACTTATCAAAGTTACACCCTGTATATATGCTAAACAAAAAAATGCGTATTTTCTGGTTACCTTTCGAATGAGGTCGGGTGGCGAAATGTGTAATATTTTGCGAAAAATTTGCAAAACATCAATTTTTTGACCTACTGATTATTACGTATTTTCAGGCACTCTTGTAGATGGAAACAAAACGAAATTGCGCTAATGTCTGTAAGGTGCCCAAATTATGGAAAAGGTCGACAGTGTGCTTGTTCTTACTCGAAAAAATTTAAAATTTTGGATTTAAGAGAAAACCACTTTTGTTTTATGAGCAATATCCTAAGACCAAAAAATGAGTATTTTTCGGATATATTTTGAATGTGATAAGTCGCATGCCCAAATCTGCAATAGTATGCAAAAATATGACAAAAAGTTTTTTCTGAATTTTTTTCCCCATTTTTTCTCTCTCTTTCAGTAAATCGACAAGTCATTGTTATTCAACGAAATTTTCCTCCATTTAAAAGAAGACGGCAGAATATCTGGAAAGCAATGGCCTTTATCTCAACGAGAACCTGAACATTTACTTTTGGGATGATTGTCAATAGAAACCATTTTGTATACATTTCCCTAGCAATGTTCGGCACTCAAAGCGCGCAAATGGAATGCAAGATTTCTGTCTCCATAGCCTACTCATTTTTTTTACTTAAACTGTTATCAGAGATAAATTTCCATCGGGAACCGCTACTTTAATTTCCAAATGAACCAAATGTGTTCATTTATTTGTATTCTCTTTACATAACTCTTTTTAGATGAAAGTAGTTAACGACGTGAAAAATAGACTAGGTTTGTGTTCATCAAACCTTTGAAATTAAATCAACTTTGCACCAAGCTTAACATAATTTTTTAAACCAAATAGAGATTGTTTAAGAAATCAACTGGTTAGGTTAGGTAAAAATTCAACTTTCAATAAATACATTTCAGTTGAAATGTTTGGAAATTTTTTTACAAAAACACGCAAAAAGTTAAATGTTATCAAGGGTCTCTGAAAATTGGTATGTAGGCCAAAAATTGCAAAAGAAACAACTTTTTCTAATAACTTTTATCGAAAATGTGTCAAATAAAGCCGATTTTGGATAATTTTTGAAAAAAATGTCAATTTTGACAGATACCGCAAGTCACGTGGTCGACTCTTGCGACGTCATTTTCATCCTCTGACAAGCACAAATCGATGGCAAAGTCAAATTAACATTTTATCCAAAAATAAAAAAAAATCCCTTATGGTGCCTGCTTCAATAGTGACACTGTACGATTTTTGGATCCCGCGTAGCGCGTGTAACGGGACTTTTGTCGGGGGAATTCTAAAACTTAGAATAGACATACAGACTTGTAACTTCGTACACATGTTGAGACGACATCCAATTTAGGTTTGCCCACCTTTCAGACCAAGTAATTGAAAATTGCCAATTTAGGCAACTTTTCCCAAAAACCATGTTTTTTTGGTACTCGCACAATGAACAATGTCAAAAAAATAGACAAAATATTTTTGACGAATTTTCTATAACGTAGTGGTATTCTAGACACATTGAGGTACTAAAAAATAAAAAAATTCTAGTCATTGGGTGCATTTTTGGCATTTTTGTGCATTTCAGATTTTCAAAAAAATATATTTTTTTGGGGAAAAAAAATTTAATTCTTTGATATCTTGGCCAATTATAGTCCGATTTCGGTAAAACTCATACAAACATAAGAATGGACATTCAAGAGTAAGCTCTGTCAGTGGCATTAACAAATTTCAAATAGTTTGCCGGTTACAGGCAACCAATGAAATTAGGTCATTTGCCCCTCCGCCATATGCCCAATTTTGGGATTTTTCTTGTGTCCCTCTGGATATCAATAGTCTCGTCCCTTACATTCAAAACGTATTTTTGTTTTTCAAATATCTTAATTTTTACCAAAGTTATGAAAACTTTAGTGTTCGAACATTCAAATTTTCGGCCTTCAGCACCCAATTTTTTCTCAAAATACTACATACATTTCAATCGTCTATATCTCGGGAACGGTGCCTCGGATCAAAATTTTTCAAGGGACATGAAAATTACCATTTTTCCTATGCTTTAAAATGGTGTAAACCCCGTTTCAAAATATTGATTCGTTTCCAAGATACGCCTGCGCAAAATTGAAAAATGAACATAACCCCAAATTTGGGCAATTTCGACCCGGGGCTACATTTTTTTTTTTACTTTTTTCGGAAAGACCTCAAAATACATAGGATTCACTTTAATTCATAATGTTACAATTTTTTGCAAGCTTAAGTCCGTAATTTAATTCGACTATAAATATCTGTAGCAACTCAGATTCATGGTTTTTTGGAATGGCTAAAATTATGTCATCAACATACAGTTTTAAGAAAGGTACCTACTAGTGGAGCGAAATCGGGCTAAAAAGTCGCTCCGTTCTCAAAAAAAAAAATTTGTGGGTAGATCAGACTAGATCAGACCCCATAGGTGTTGTTAAGTACATCACTCTGCATACGAAATGGCGATTTAAGACATTTTTTTGTGGTCGAGACCTTTTTTATTTCGAAAAAACGGAAATTGTGTTTTTTACGTTTCGACGTATTGACTCGATTTTTTTTAAATTGAAGTTAACATATGAGCGCTTACAACGAATGCCATTGTTATTGTCCAATATTGTTTATTAACCACTTTAAATAGCAACAAAATTGCAAGGTTATAAAAAGTGTAATGAAATTTTCACTAAGCGAGAAACTTTTTTATTTGCGGAAATTTTTATATACATGCTGCAAGGGAAATGTGCCCAAAACATAAAAGAAGTTTTTGGTAAAAAAAATTACCTATAGCGCCTATAGTTTTTGAACTGTGATTTTTTTTGTGGCGCACGCTACTCACGTGGAACGCAAAATTAATCCCTTGCGTGAGAATATCCACGCGTGGCAGGCATGTCTCAACAACTAATGCGTAGTTTACACGCGCAAGTGAAGCTATCACAAGTATAAATATCTTAGAGTACTTCCTAATAGTTTGCCAATGTAAACCCTCTCAGGGAGAACTCACTGCCATTGTAAACGATCTCTAAAAGACAAAGAGTAGGTAAGTCTCTGGGAGCGTTTACATAAACTATTTGGAAGTACTCTCAGATATACGACTTGTGGTAGTTTTACCTCTCCGTGTGGACTATTCTATAACAGATCGCTGGTAAAATTAATTATTAATTTTAGACCAAATAATGTGGGTTCAAGCAGACCAATAAAATAAAATAAGAAATAAAATAACCAAATAGTTGATTTTTGGCAATTTTTGAGCAGTAATTACAGTTGCCAGATGAACAAACAACCACCTGCTTATTTTATGTATCTGTTTAAAGTCACCATTTATTTAATGAACTGCAAAATAAAAAAATTTTTATATTGATTTTTTATAATAATATTAAATTTGCACTTTTTGCATTACACTTTTTGTCGGAACAAAAAGGCTTAAGCTTTGGCGTACAATGTTTGGTATGGATTCTTGAGATGAAAATATGCGAATTCAATTGTCATTTACTGAAGTCTATATCCATAAGATAAAGGATCTTCAAGTTGCAACTTCGCAACGTTACTTGAATACCATTTTTTTAACTGTACGTGCACCTGCAATTGCCAATAATGAGACAATCCAATATATAATTTCAAACTTGTAATACCTCAAAAAATGTTGATTATATAATATATAATTTCAAACTTGTAATACCTCAAAAAATGTTAGTAGGGGAAAATTCGTAAGAATTTTTGTACAATTTTGTTTATGGAAATGAAATGTTTATTTATTTTATAGATTTTAGATTTTAACGTGCATAGTAGTAGATAGGTGCATACGTTTCGTGACTTTTTAAAATCACGCAAAAACAAAGAGCTGTAAACATAAAAATGTGGCCATAGTCACTAAACGCAATGGCCACCAAATCTAATAAACCTTCTTCGATCTTCCCCCTACTGATTGTGCTTTTTATCAACATTTTTTGAGGTATTACTAGTTTGAAATTATATATTGGATTGTTTAATTATTGGCAGTTGCAGGTGCCCGTAGCAGTTAAAAATATTCAAGTAATGTTGCGAAGTCACAACTTGAAGATCCTGGATCTTATGGATGGACTTCAGTAAACGACAACTGGCTTCCCATATATTTTCTTCCCAAGAATCCATACCACCATTGAGTAAAGGAATAATTTTATTCCTTTACTCAATGATACCACACATTGTACGCCAAAGTTTAAGCGTTTTTGTTTCGACAAAAACTGTAATACGAAAAATTCCAACTTTCCAAGCGTACCTATATACATAGTTGTTATATGTTTATGTAATTTATTGTTGTGTCATACATTACACTATAGTCAGCATTGTATATATTTTTAGCCCTGAAGAAGACGAAAAATATACGTCGAAACGTCGGCACTTTCTAAAAAAAAAACAGATATTGTTGTTTTTGTCCTCAACCTGATATTTTGCCCATCAACTCAAATAGTGAGGACGCTACATTTCCACTATTATTATCATTATTATTCATTATGCATTATTTTTCGTTTGAAGTGCACTTATAATTTTTTTCATTGCTTATTCTATTTTCGATCATTTCTGCGCTTAAAATACTACCTGTTATTTTTGAAGATATGCAACATGGATTCATTTTTTCTGAATTTTCACGACTTGATTTAACCTATATGTAAATTAAATAACAGACCGCGGACGGCCTCGTTCGGTCGCTGTTTCGGGACGCTCGCCGCTGTTTCGGGACGCTCGCCGCTGGGTCGGCTGGGCTCGCCCACCATAATAATAATTAAAGGCCGAACATATGCGTAACCTACGTTTATATCTTCGCGCAGCTCGGGCGCGTTAGCTCTTGTCGCAGACGTATGGCTTGCCTAGATTCGACCGCTCGGGCCGCTACGGGCTTGCCCACCGGCATCGGCTGGAGAAGAATGCATAATTAGGATAATAATAAATAATTTTATTTACATGGGTATGATCTAGCGCCAAAGATACTTAAGAATTATTGATAAAAGGCATTTTTAATATATGGTCTCCTTGGTATTACTTATTTCCCAAAGTCCTCTAGATATAGCTTAATTTGAACTAAGAAAATATTACTTATTTTATAGAAACTTAGGTACCATTACAATATATATTTTTCATCGAAATTACAACCTGAAATAGGCTCCAATGGTTTCTTCGGAGATAAATTTTCTAAAGGTATTTTCTATTAAAAGAATTAGACGTTAGGTATGTTGTTTTCCCAATTTTTCTAAAAATTTTAGCTTCAGTTTTCGTAAAACTTTTTTCTTTAATGATTTTTTCATTAATATATTCTGAGTAAACTAAGAGAAAATAGGACTAGATTTATTGTTGTCATTTTTCTTAAAAAACACTAAAAACTATAGGGAATCAAAATAATTTTCCCTCTAAACTCAACCCCTACCAATCTCCAAAAGAAGAGTTTGTAGAGAGAAATTATTTTTAATCCGGATGCTTTCTTAGTTCGACATTCCTCAAAAATCGGGTTAAACAGAATTTAGATCTCTTTTTTCTTTCTCACTTTGGGGGTCGATAGGTGGTGAGTTTAGAGGGAGAAATTATTTTGACTACTAATACTGTCTTACTTTGATATTCCTCACAAATCGGCGCAAACTGAATTTTGACATCCGTTTACTTTTTTCTTTTGGGGTTGGTAGAGATTAAGTTTGGGGGGAGAAATTATTTTGACTCCTGGAGCTTTCTTAGTTCGATATTCCTCACAGTTCTGACAAAACTGAATTTTGATATCCCTTTACTTTCTTCTTTTGGGGGTTGGTATGAGATGAGTTTTGGGGGAGAAGTTATTTCCACTCCCGGTATACAAATACGTTCGGACACCTTCTTTGTATATATTTAAAATATTTGTTATTATCATGAGCCAAGTGAGAGTATACAGGGTATCACTTAAGTCCATATTCCAGAATTGGGATGAAATGTGTTTGTTACGGATTATTACTCAGTAAGGATATATTTTCAGGGCTAAAGTGAATCAAGTTGCCATATTTAATATGGTAGCATCGACTTGAGTACTGAGTAATAACCCTTAACAAACACATTTTATCCCAATTGTGAAATATTGACTTGGTCTGAACTCTGAACCCTCCATTTGTATAGGTTAACTCTATGTCATTTTCAGAATAAAGAAAAATATATCAAACTTCTGTTGAAGCCCATTTGTGAGGAATATCGAGCTAAAAAAACATGCGGAGTCAAAATAATTTCTCCCCCCAAATTCACCACCAACCCACCACCAAAATGAGAACAAAAAAGATATCAAAATTTTGTTTGAGCCGATTTGTGAGGAATATCGAAGTAAGAAAGCATGGAAGTCAACATAATTTCTTCCCCCAAAGTCTTCTTTTGGGGTTGAATTTAGTGAAAAAAATGATTTTGATTCCAGATGCTTTTTTAGTCGATATTTCTCACAAATCGGCTCAAAAAGAATTTTGATATTTTTTCGTTCTCATTTTGGGTGTCGGTAGGGGGGAGTTTTGGGGGAGAAATTATTTAGGCTCCTGTTGCTTTCTTAGTTCGACATTCCTCACAAATGCGCTCAAACAGAATGTTGATATCTTTTTTGCGTAAAAAATACGATTTTATGTCTAAAAACCCATTAATTAAAAAAATAAATAATTTTTTAGTAGGCCTATAAATGTCAGGAAAGAACAAGGATGTATGTGATATGGAGGGGTCTAGGACAGTTCAACGCCGCCTTTTTGGAACGGCCGTTTCGGCGCTGGTGATTTGGCGTCATCTCTCATTCGGCGCCAGATATTTGAATAAACCTGTAATTAACTGATGTTTTTGGTATCCGAATTCCACAGGTCAAAAATAATAAATTTTAAAATGCGTTTTAACCGATATTCATTTATTTCTTATCTTATTTAAATGCCTTTCTTGCTTATCAGAAATTATATTTTTGGTATCCGAATTTCACAGGTCAAAAATAATAAATTTTATTGATGCTAATACTTAATTAATACATAAATGCATTTACTAATTATTTGACCTAAAACTTATTGTCTAGCATTGGTTAATAAACCCAGGTAACAAATACAAATATGAACAAAAAGGCTATAGTTTTCAGTCATTTGAGACTGTTCCTAATAAGTAATAAGAATGTGTGTGTACGAAATGCGGAAAACCAAAATTTGTCGATGAAGGTTATACAGTGTGTCCACGGATTGAGTGCACGTGGGGTGTAAACGACAAAAAATTTTCGAGTTGAAATTTGACCTTTTGGGGATCAGCTCTGCTTGGTTTGAAACTAATTTGTGACGTAATTTTAATTTCGAAAAATCTCGTATGCCTTGGGATTTCTGAACAAGTTTTCTTAATAACATTTTAATGTGAAAGCTACACAAAGTGCACTTTTCTAAAGAAAAGTGGGAAAAAATGCCAAAAAATCAAAGTAGGCCTAGACTTTCGAAATTTCGCAAACCTACTCAGTTCTTCATTCTGAACATGTTTCCTTAATAACATTTTATCGTAAAACCTACAGAAAGGGCACTTTACTGATGTGGAAAATTAGTTTCTTCTTTCAAAAGCAGAGCTGATCCCCAAAAGGTCAAATTTCAACTCAAAAATTTTTTGTCATTTACACCCCACGTGCACTCAATCCGTGGACACACTGTATTTACATTTTTGACAAATTGAGCAAAGACCATATAACAAAGTTTTATCGATGTGAACAAAAGGACCGCTGCAAGGCCAGAATACATGTTAAATTTGAAGAAGTTGTGGAGCATTTACATACTCATTCTCACGAGCCAACACCCTGTAAAATAGAAGTTGATACAGCAAAGCAACAGATGAAACGGCGAGCAGAAGTTACCCAAAAACCCACAGCTCAACAAAACAATGCCAAATGCAAGTGCGCTAAGGAAAATGATTCGAAGAACACGAAACGATATTCATATACCACCGGCAGCGCCCCTATCACTTCAAGAATTTATATATATACCACAACAGTACCAAACCATCAACATCAGTGGAACCGAAGAGAGATTTCTGTTGTATGACTCTGGACCCGTATAAAGTAGGATTTTGCTGTTTGGAAGAACAGGCAGCCTCCGATTCCTTCAACAGACTGAAGCATTATTTGTAGATGGCACATTCAAATCAGCTCCACCTTTGTTTGTTCAAATTTGCTGGTCATGCACAACCAGCAAAGCTTAGAAAGTACCAACAAGTAGATGCCAGGATTTTAGCATTAGTTAGAGATTTTAACAATAGAGAAATTTTAGATTTTTTTGATAAATTGGTAGCTTTCAGTTTACCTCTGTTTAAAGGAATTTGTGAAATACAAAATTTGTATTGCCCAATCGAATAGAACACACAAAATTTGTTTTATCTGTACTAATACTATAAAGAGAAAATATTTGTATTTTGTTTGTAATGAATAAACTCAATAACTACTAGACCGATATTAAAAATGCTTTCACTAATAGAATGCTACATTACCACTGAGTAACATAGGCTATATTGTTAATCGAGTTAAATTAGGCATCCCCACGAAAACTCCAATAATGTAACCCAAGATGTAAAAAGTTTACAAATGTTTGCCCGTGGGAAGCCGAGAAGGGCCGCTAGTTTTTTTTTAAGAAAAATGACAACAATAAATCTAGTCCTATTTTCTCTTAGTTTACTCAGAATATATTAATGAAAAAATCATTAGAGAAAAAAGTTTTACGAAAACTGAAGCTAAAATTTTTAGAAAAATTGGGAAAACAACATACCTAACGTCTAATTCTTTTAATAGAAAATACCTATAGAAAATTTATCTCCGAAGAAACCATTGGAGCCTATTTCAGGTTGTAATTTCGATGAAATTCATTTAGACAAGTTGAAAAATATATATTGTAATGGTACCTAAGTCTCTATAAAATAAGTAATATTTTCTTAGTTCAAATTAAGCTATATCTAGAGGACTTTGGGAAATAAGTAATACCAAGGAGACCATATATTAAAAATGCCTTTTATCAATAATTCTTAAGTATCTTTGGCGCAAGATCATACCCATGTAAATAAAATTATTTATTATTATCCTAATTATGCATTCTTCTCCAGCCGATGCCGGTGGGCAAGCCCGTAGCGGCCCGAGCGGTCGAATCTAGTCAAGCCATACGTCTGCGACAAGAGCTAACGCGCCCGAGCTGCGCAAAGATATAAACGTAGGTTACGCATATGTTCGGCCTTTAATTATTATTATGGTGGGCGAGCCCAGCCGACCCAGCGGCGAGCGTCCCGAAACAGCGACCGAACGAGGCCGTCCGCGGTCTGTTATTTAATTTACATATAGGTTAAATCAAGTCGTGAAAATTCAGAAAAAATGAATCCATGTTGCATATCTTCAAAAATAACAGGTAGTATTTTAAGCGCAGAAATGATCGAAAATAGAATAAGCAATGAAAAAAATTATAAGTGCACTTCAAACGAAAAATAATGCATAATGAATAATAATGATAATAATAGTGGAAATGTAGCGTCCTCACTATTTGAGTTGATGGGCAAAATATCAGGTTGAGGACAAAAACAACAATATCTGTTTTTTTTTTAGAAAGTGCCGACGTTTCGACGTATATTTTTCGTCTTCTTCAGGGCTAAAAATATATACAATGCTGACTATAGTGTAATGTATGACACAACAATAAATTACATAAACATATAACAACTATGTATATAGGTACGCTTGGAAAGTTGGAATTTTTCGTATTACAGTTTTTGTCGAAACAAAAACGCTTAAACTTTGGCGTACAATGTGTGGTATCATTGAGTAAAGGAATAAAATTATTCCTTTACTCAATGGTGGTATGGATTCTTGGGAAGAAAATATATGGGAAGCCAGTTGTCGTTTACTGAAGTCCATCCATAAGATCCAGGATCTTCAAGTTGTGACTTGCAACATTACTTGAATATTTTTAACTGCTACGGGCACCTGCAACTGCCAATAATTAAACAATCCAATATATAATTTCAAACTAGTAATACCTCAAAAAATGTTGATAAAAAGCACAATCAGTAGGGGGAAGATCGAAGAAGGTATATTAGATTTGGTGGCCATTGCGTTTAGTGACTATGGCCACATTTTTATGTTTACAGCTCTTTGTTTTTGCGTGATTTTAAAAAGTCACGAAACGTATGCACCTATCTACTACTATGCACGTTAAAATCTAAAATCTATAAAATAAATAAACATTTCATTTCCATAAACAAAATTGTACAAAAATTCTTACGAATTTTCCCCTACTAACATTTTTTGAGGTATTACAAGTTTGAAATTATATATTATATAATCAACATTTTTTGAGGTATTACAAGTTTGAAATTATATATTGGATTGTCTCATTATTGGCAATTGCAGGTGCACGTACAGTTAAAAAGATGGTATTCAAGTAACGTTGCGAAGTTGCAACTTGAAGATCCTTTATCTTATGGATATAGACTTCAGTAAATGACAATTGAATTCTCATATTTTCATCTCAAGAATCCATACCAAACATTGTACGCCAAAGCTTAAGCCTTTTTGTTCCGACAAAAAGTGTAATGCAAAAAAGTGCAAATTTAATATTATTATAAAAAATCAATATAAATTTTTTTTTATTTTGCAGTTCATTAAATAAATGGTGACTTTAAACAGATACATAAAATAAGCAGGTGGTTGTTTGTTCATCTGGCAACTGTAATTACTGCTCAAAAATTGCCAAAAATCGACTATTTGGTTATTTTATTTCTTATTTTATTTTATTGGTCTGCTTGAACCCACATTATTTGGTCTAAAATTAATAATTAATTTTACCAGCGATCTGTTATAGAATAGTCCACACGGAGAGGTAAAACTACCACAAGTCGTATATCTGAGAGTACTTCCAAATAGTTTATGTAAACGCTCCCAGAGACTTACCTACTCTTTGTCTTTTAGAGATCGTTTACAATGGCAGTGAGTTCTCCCTGAGAGGGTTTACATTGGCAAACTATTAGGAAGTACTCTAAGATATTTATACTTGTGATAGTTTCACTTGCGCATGTAAACTACGCATTAGTTGTTGAGACATGCCTGCCACGCGTGGATATTCTCACGCAAGGGATTAATTTTGCGTTCCACGTGAGTAGCGTGCGCCACAAAAAAATTCACAGTTCAAAAACTATACGCGCTATAGGTAATTTTTTTTACCAAAAACTTCTTTTATGTTTTGGGCACATATCCCCTATAAAAATTTCCGCAAATAAAAAAGTTTCTCGCTTAGTGAAAATTTCATTACACTTTTTATAACCTTGCAATTTTGTTGCTATTTAAAGTGGTTAATAAACAATATTGGACAATAACAATGGCATTCGTTGTAAGCGCTCATATGTTAACTTCAATTTAAAAAAAATCGAGTCAATAGCTCCACTACTCTCAAAGATATGACGATGGAAACGTAAAAAACACAATTTCCGTTTTTTCGAAATAAAAAAGGTCTCGACCACAAAAAAATGTCTTAAATCGCCATTTCGTATGCAGAGTGATGTACTTAACAACACCTATAGGGTCTGATCTAGTCTGATCTACCCACAAAATTTTTTTTTTGAGAACGGAGCGACTTTTTAGCCCGATTTCGCTCCACTAGTAGGTACCTTTCTTAAAACTGTATGTTGATGACATAATTTTAGCCATTCCAAAAAACCATGAATCTGAGTTGCTACAGATATTTATAGTCGAATTAAATTACGGACTTAAGCTTGCAAAAAATTGTAACATTATGAATTAAAGTGAATCCTATGTATTTTGAGGTCTTTCCGAAAAAAGTAAAAAAAAAATGTAGCCCCGGGTCGAAATTGCCCAAATTTGGGGTTATGTTCATTTTTCAATTTTGCGCAGGCGTATCTTGGAAACGAATCAATATTTTGAAAAGGGGTTTACACCATTTTAAAGCATAGGATAATTGGTAATTTTCATGTCCCTTGAAAAATTTTGATCCGAGGCACCGTTCCCGAGATATAGACGATTGAAATGTATGTAGTATTTTGAGAAAAAATTGGGTGCTGAAGGCCGAAAATTTGAATGTTCGAACACTAAAGTTTTCATAACTTTGGTAAAAATTAAGATATTTGAAAAAACAAAAATGCGTTTTGAATGTAAGGGACGAGACTATTGATATCCAGAGGGACGCAAGAAAAATCCCAAAATTGGGCATATGGCGGAGGGGCAAATGACCTAATTTCATTGGTTGCCTGTAACAGGCAAACTATTTGAAATTTGTTAATGCCACTGACAGAGCTTACTCTTGAATGTCCATTCTTATGTTTGTATGAGTTTTACCGAAATCGGACTATAATTGGCCAAGATATCAAAGAATTAAATTTTTTTTTCCCAAAAAAATATTTTTTTTTGAAAATCTGAAATGCACAAAAATGCCAAAAATGCACCCAATGACTAGAATTTTTTTATTTTTTAGTACCTCAATGTGTCTAGAATACCACTACGTTATAGAAAATTCGTCAAAAATATTTTGTCTATTTTTCTGACATTGTTCATTGTGTGAGTACCAAAAAAACATTGTTTTTGGGAAAAGTTGCCTAAATTGGCAATTTTCAATTACTTGGTCTGAAAGGTGGGCAAACCTAAATTGGATGTCGTCTCAACACGTGTACGAAGTTACAAGTCTGTATGTCTATTCTAAGTTTTAGAATTCCCCCGACAAAAGTCCCGTCACACGCGCTCCGCGGGATCCAAAAATCGTACAGTGTCACTATTGAAGCAGGCACCATAAGGGATTTTTTTTTATTTTTGGATAAAATGTTAATTTGACTTTGCCATCGATTTGTGCCTGTCAGAGGATGAAAATGACGTCGCAAGAGTCGACCACGTGACTTGCGGTATCTGTCAAAATTGACATTTTTTTCAAAAATTATCCAAAATCGGCTTTATTTGACACATTTTCGATAAAAGTTATTAGAAAAAGTTGTTTCTTTTGCAATTTTTGGCCTACATACCAATTTTCAGAGACCCTTGATAACATTTAACTTTTTGCGTGTTTTTGTAAAAAAATTTCCAAACATTTCAACTGAAATGTATTTATTGAAAGTTGAATTTTTACCTAACCTAACCAGTTGATTTCTTAAACAATCTCTATTTGGTTTAAAAAATTATGTTAAGCTTGGTGCAAAGTTGATTTAATTTCAAAGGTTTGATGAACACAAACCTAGTCTATTTTTCACGTCGTTAACTACTTTCATCTAAAAAGAGTTATGTAAAGAGAATACAAATAAATGAACACATTTGGTTCATTTGGAAATTAAAGTAGCGGTTCCCGATGGAAATTTATCTCTGATAACAGTTTAAGTAAAAAAAATGAGTAGGCTATGGAGACAGAAATCTTGCATTCCATTTGCGCGCTTTGAGTGCCGAACATTGCCAGAGAAATGTATACAAAATGGTTTCTATTGACAATCATCCCAAAAGTAAATGTTCAGGTTCTCATTGAGATAAAGGCCATTGCTTTCCAGATATTCTGCCGTCTTGGAGGAAAATGGAGAAAAATTTTGTTGAATAACAATGACTTGTCGATTTACTGAAAGAGAGAGAAAAAATGGGGAAAAAAATTCAGAAAAAACTTTTTGTCATATTTTTGCATACTATTGCAGATTTGGGCATGCGACTTATCACATTCAAAATATATCCGAAAAATACTCATTTTTTGGTCTTAGGAAATTGCTCATAAAACAAAAGTGGTTTTCTCTTAAATCCAAAATTTTCAATTTTTTCGAGTAAGAACAAGCACACTGTCGACCTTTTCCGTAATTTGGGCACCTTACAGACATTAGCGCAATTTCGTTTTGTTTCCATCTACAAGAGTGCCTGAAAATACGTAATAATCAGTAGGTCAAAAAATTGATGTTTTGCAAATTTTTCGCAAAATATTACAGATTTCGCCACCCGACCTCATTCGAAAGGTAACCAGAAAATACGCATTTTTTGTTTAGCATATATATCTTCTCGTATTTCAAGTTTTTTTTCAAATCACGAAAAACCAGATTTTAGAGAACAAAAAACAAACTTATCTTATCACCAAGTTGGAACTTACACACAGGCTTAGGATTAATTTCCTAAAATTATTTACAGTATATTTTTTGTGTATTTTTTTGCGTTCTTTCCGAAGGTGAAGTAAGCTTTCTACCAAAAATTTTTTTTTAGATAGTCCCGGAAAACCGCGCCAAAATCGCATGAGAAAGAATTTCAAAAAATTTCCCTTTCCGTTTTTTTGCAAATTTCCGAAAAACTATGGCAGATTTCGCCGCAGGTCCTATTTTGTTTGAAAGCCAAAAAAAAAACAAAATCTCTCATAGGCACATATTATGGCCTAACACTTATAGTTTCGCCACAAATTCAATGTGAATTTCGTGTTCATGGTTCTGATCACAAAAACGAAAAAAGCAACTTTTTGGTATAAGCGCCTCTGGCGGCGAGAAATACGCCTTAAAAATATGGGTATATGAATTTCCGAACTATTTTTGCCTCCTCTTTCGACTGGTGCATTTATTTTGACCATAGGGGTAGTACTTGGCGAGATAATTAGCAATTTTCCTTGAGAAAATCCGGAAAACCCGGTTTTTCCCAATTTAGAAAATTTCGACCAGGGGCTACATTTTATTTTTTATTTTTTTGGACAGAGCGCATCAAAATACATAAGATACAATTTGTTTCATCCAGTTACAATTTAATGCAAGCTCGAGAGGTCTTTTTTTCGTAATTTAATTAGATTATTAACAATTTTCAGCCACAGATACAATTTACAATGGAAACAGAATCTGATGATCAACTCCCGTTTTTGGATGTTTTGGTTGTCAGAGATCATGTAGGTACATTGTCCACCAACTGGTACACCAAACCAACAAGCTCAGGGAGAGTGCTGAATTATTTGTCCGGTCATCCACAGTCACATAAAGCTAGCACTATTAAAAATTTAATACGTAGATCAGCCTCTCTCAGCAGTCCTCATTTTCACAAACAAAACAGAAAAAATAAAATCTATTTTAAAATTAAACAACTATCCATTATATTTTAAGTTTCCATATATCCGCAATTTGTCAGAAAAAATAGAAAAGGTCAAAATCTAGTCACCCTCTTTATCCTGTCAGACAGGTAAAATCTATATTATCATGTTTAAAAGACAAAACACCTCACATGGTCAATTCCAATTTAGTGCATCAAATCAATTGCAAAAATTGCAATAAGTGTTACATTGGTATTACAAAACAGTATTTAAAAAATCAAGTCTACCAACATCAATATAATTGTCGTGAGAGAAAAAAAAACAAATTTGAAAAAACTGCCTTAGCACAGCACCATTTTTTGACAAAACATGATTTTGACTTTGATGAAGTAAAGATTCTAGACAGAGAGCCATATTATTATAAAAGAACTATTAGTGAGATGATTCACATATCTACAAAGTCAACGGTGAATTTTAGAACTGATGTAGCAGGTCTAAGTATCTAATATTTGTAAAGGCCTGTTAACGATATACATCAAATTTGCAAAAGTAAAAGATAATGGTTACAGGTAGTAAAATGAATACACCCAGTATATAACTGTAAAATAAGTAGTTAAATTATAAAAAAATAAATAAAAATAATCCATAACTTGATATCTACCGAACTAATTTTTTGTTGTAACATACTGAGGTTTTTTTGGGGAAAAAAATCTAATTATATAGCTGTTCTCGTTGACGTCCCGACCATAAATATATTTACGTTCTACATTGATCGCCAACTTTGACTAACAAATGATTTGGTTTCGTTTCTGTATCATTTTATCCTGTGATACCTATGTGCTCTATGAAATTTTGATAATTGACTTAAATATCTGTGATATAGAATAGGTGAGTACTCTGTATTTTTGTATTGTTTCTTTTACGTTTGTTTTTACACATAGTTATGGTTGTTCTCAAGTTATCCTAACTTTCCAAGCGTACCTATATAGTTGTTATATGTTTATATAATTTATTGTTGTATCATATACACTATAGTTAGCATTTTTAGCCCTGAAGAAGACGAAAAATATACTTCGAAAAGTCGGCACATTCTAAAAAAACAGATATTGTTGTTTTTGTCCTCAACCTGATATTTTGCCCATCAAATGATAATAATAATGTGAATTTACCTAGTTTATCAAATTTTTATCCCGCTATATAAAATTTGATTTTGGCTCCAAAGGAACTGTGAAATTTTGTCCAATAGATACGATTATTATGGCTTATACCGGCAAAATTAGCATACCTACTAAAAAACATGTTTGTACCAAGACATAACCAAAATTCGATTAAGTATCTCAAAAACAAAAAACTAGGAAAAGACCATTATTTTGTTACATTCTATTTGTACCAGAAATTATGGCACCTTGTTTTTAAACACCCCTTTCTATTGTTTATATTAATAAATAAATTATGTTAGGTATACAAGTAGTGAATCATATAATAATGTCAATACAGGGCCGTAGCCAGACAGAAACTTCAGGCAGGACAAAGGACTTTCCTGTCAGGGCAGTACACATTTGAGAAGTGAGGGATAGGTACCTACAGGGCGTTACTTTGTTGGTGGGGAGAGGAGGGTAAAAAAATTGAATATAATTTTTGTTATAAAAAATGCGCCGCAGGCGAAAATTCCTGAAATTTTCAAGGTCAAATATAATATGAATATACAATTTTAAGTCAATGGTAGGTAATTTTTTTTGCTAATTATGCGGGCGCATAATCATTTGTGCAGTAAGCAAGAATACTCTGTTTTCTTTCATAGAGCAGGAGACAAAAATGTGTTAGGTATCAAATTTCTATTTTATTGTTGATTTTTAACTGACAAAAATCCAGCAAAAATTATCAATAACGACAATGAACACCGCCTTTTGTGATGTGGAAGTAAAAATAAAAGTTAGTGCTCATAGTGCCCTATAAATTATCATATTTTTTCAAAGGGACACATTATGTCTATAATTTTTGCAAAAATTTTCTGGCTGGCCAATGTAGTAGGTAGGTATGGGTAAATTGCAATTTGTTTGAAGGTGGGGCAATAAAGATTGTTGTTTTTTAAGCGGGTAATAAAAAGAGTACCTACTTAGAGGTGTCTGCTTACTAAAATGCGCCGCAGACAATTTTTTTTTCGAAGCTAAGGACCAATTCAGTTTAAATGAAGTATAATAAATTGAAAAATCATCATGAGTCAATAGCAAAATTTTCCTAACAGAAATCCTCCTGCTTTTCGGTTCTCTTCGCGACCTTTTATAGCCAACGTTAAGTCAACAATATGATAACAAAACAACAACACTAACAGCAAAAATAACAGCGGCAATGTCAAAAACAAAACAACAAAATGTTCAAAAAGAACGTATCAACAAAACAACACAATAATAACACCAAAGCATACACGAAATATCGGAAATCCGTCGCTGTTAAACCGACAAACCACTTCCTGACCTAATTCTGGAACGACGAAATTATCATATTTTTTAAAAAGCAATAAAAACTGCATCGCCTATGATGTCTGCTGCCTAGAGAGGGGAGGTACAAGTCACGTACGACCCCGGCGATGCCCCTCTCCGCGTTCCATACGTAGGGGAGTACGCCAGCCGAATAAAATGAAAGAAAATGTCACTAAATCCCATTTTTTACTGTCATTTTTCACTTTATTGCCGATTTAAAAAAGAAAACTGTTTAGAGACGTTGTACCGATCGATTGATGGTTTTAGAATTTTGATTTTCGGCCTAGAAATACGATTTTTGAATAAATAAATCAGAATATGAAAAAGGTAAAACCATCAATCTCTTGCTATTACTTTTCTAAATACAATGAAAAAAAAAATCATCAAAATTGGTTGGAAAATAACGAAAAAAAACGGGTCCAAAAGATTGCTACTTTAATACACTGCGAGTTCCACCTTAAAATAAATAAATAGTTTTCCGGGCCTACATTTATGTCCATTTCAAATAATAATTGTCCCAAAATTTTCTTTAAATGGTTTTATGTCTTTTTACTTGTTACTTTATTTTTAGTATTTCTTTGAAACAATGTAGCTGTCTGCCACCTTTAAACGTAGATAGGTATTTAATTTTTTTTCGTTTCAAGTGCCTGTGCTTATAAAATGTTAGTTTGATTTTGTACCTACTACTTATTTTATTTTCAATCATTTCTGCTCTCAACACATTACCTACCTAATAATACTACTTAATAAACCAGTATAATATAATATTATAATTTACGTAATGCTAATAATGATTAGGAAGTGTGTTAAAATGCGAAATTGCAGACAAAGTTTACTACGTTTAAACACCCTCCTGTGTTGAGCTGCAGTAAGGTTTGTTACGAGAGAAAGATTATATTTTTTTAGGCAAACCTTACTGCATGTCAAACAGCCTCTGCGTTGAACCGTAGTAAACAATCCACAGTTCACTAATCACTAGCCACCGCAGCGGCCCCCGCCCTTCCACCTGCTTATTTATCGCCGTGATTGTAGTGCAACAGTCGGTGAAGTGGCAACGCTGCACGGATGTCACGAAATCCGTAATATTTTGGCGGATGATGCAAGCACCGTTACGTAAGAATGTATATAAGATATACGACAGACTTCACAGAGATAGGACATTTAATTTTTTCATTTCGTGTATGGTTCGATTGTTAATAGCTTAATCGAATCCTCTCCTCAGACTTTCAAAGTCATATTTTTGTTTTGGGGCTAATGTGTTTCCTTCGTGTGGATGTCACAGAGCCGCACTTTTTACCGGATGTCACAAGATGCCCTGGATAAGTATATATATATATATATATATATATATATATAACCCCGGGAAGATCGCGGATGTGGCAAGAGTTGATTCAAAAGCACCGTGGGTGTGGAGCGAATGTTAATTATACGCTCGTCAAATCAGTACTGAGTGGTATTGTTTGGTTCGGGCGACATGCCTTCAGATGGTTTAGGTAGGTGTCAGAGGGTATTGCGGGAAAAGGCAAATTTATTTCATGGTGGGCACAAAAATACGATAAATTGAAAATTGATAAAAAAATACCTAATATGAGAAACTTAAAAATGAATAGAAAATTGGACAAACACACACATAGACTTTCTGTGGACGCACCATACTGCCCACCTAAAACATGATGTTTTACTGTGAATCGTTAGGAAGCGGGCACAGCTTTACAACCGGACCCCACACAACTCCGCTCGCAGTGCAGATACTTACAACTCGGACCTTCTCATCTGCACCAGAAAAGCTTTTTATGACACAAGCTAAAGGCCAAGACATGGGAGACGTGTTATCTTGCTTGATTAGGACAAGTGTTCTATCCTTAATGTTTGAGGAATCTGAATTCCACTTACAGCTTTGATGGAGGGTGTGTAAATATTCTTTGGACCAACGGTCCCAGAAGTAGGGGCTAACACATTAGAGAATGAGACAGCACGTGACGAAGCGTCCCTCGTATCTTAGCAACCACATGGCTCCAGCGGCTCCAGCGGTTTATATACGGCAGTCCGTTAACGTGCAAAGGGAGAGCTGGTCAGTCGTTAATGACCTAAGGGGTGTAAATGGTGGGAGATCTGTGATTGGCACCCCGCCATCATGCTCTGTGTTGAACAGTTTTTATTGCTCAATTGTCTCTGCATTGGCGGCTGGCCTACCTGCATCGAATGACGCAATGCAGTATATGAGAGACCTTTATGTCAGCGACACCTTTTTTCTTGTCCCTACAGATCACATTGAGTTGAAAAGATTAATTGCGGAAATAAAAAACAAACATTCCTCTGGTTGGGATAAAATATCAATAAAAATTCTTCAGTGCCTTCCCACAAATGCATTGAATGCACTTGCTGATGCCATAAACTTTTCTTTTACTAATGGACAATTTCCAGATTGTTTGAAGTCTGCGATTGTCATTCCAATTCCCAAGGGGGGTGATGTTACTGACCCTGCTAATTTTAGACCAATTTCCTTGCTGCCCACTTTATCAAAGGTTATTGAAAGGCTAGTTAAAAATAGAGTTTTATCATTTGTGGAGAGAAATGGTCTCCTGTCTCCTTCTCAATTTGGTTTTCAGGCTTCGAGGAGTACTGGTGATGCGATATTCTCCTTCTTGGAGCATTTATACATGAGTTTAAATAGTGGTGAGGCTGCTGCTGTGGTCTTTTGTGACCTATCTAAGGCGTTCGACTGTGTAAAATCATGGAATTTTACTCAGCAAGCTGGAATGTTATGGTTTTCGTGGTGTGGCTCTTCAATGGTTTCGCTCTTATCTCTCCGGACGTAGTCAGGCAGTTTGCCTTCGTGGTGAGACCTCACCTGGGGAGATGATAATGGATGGTGTTCCCCAGGGTTCTGTCCTTGGACCGGTTTTGTTTCTGCTGTATGTTAACGATCTGGCATTTATAGATATTGAAGGGAGATTTACCATGTTTGCAGATGACACCACCATATTTTGGCGAAGCAAGGATCCTCAGCAGTTGAATGGCATAATTGAAACTGATATCTTTAAAGTCAAGATGTGGTGTGATTCTAACCGGCTCTCATTTAATGTGCAAAAGACGAATGTTTTACTGTTTAAGTGTTCAATTAATGGAATCTCTCTAGGGGGTCGAACTTTGAAAGAGTCAAACTCTTGTAAGTTTCTTGGCTTGCACGTTGATAGTAAATTGTCCTTTCAGGACCACGTTGAACATTTGCGGCATAAGCTGGCCAAGGGTTGTTTTGCATTGAGAGTTATTTCGAGTGAGCTCAGTAGAGCTATAGCGAGGAACGCTTGCTTTGCCCTCATTGAATCTCACTTGAGGTATGGGATTTGTTTCTGGGGAAACTGTGGACAGACACTGCTCAAATCTGTCTTTGTCCTTCAGAAGCGAGCACTGCGATTCATCACTGGATCTGGTTTGCGTGACTCATGTCATCCTCTTTTTAGAGCCCACAAAGTATTGACCCTCACATCGATATTTATTCTGGAGACTCTCTGCTTAATGTTTAAAAAACATCGTAATAATATTCTTAATTCGTCTAGGAACTCTGGCTGCAGCACGAGGCAGGTTCTAAGGATAGATCTTCCCATACCTTATACTACATGTGTAAAAAAATCACTGCTCTACACTTCCAGAAAGATGTTCAACCACCTGCCTTTGCATATAAGAAATATTGATTCAATTACAATGTTTAGAAGCACGGTTAAGCTTCTTCTCTTGGAAAAAGCATATTATGTACTCTATGAATACTTTCAGGATAGTTTAGTCTAAGTTCTGACTAGAGACTGTAATATGACTTCTGTTCAGCATGATGACGGTTTTTGTTAATTTGTATGTATTGTGAAAACTTTGTCCATAAGATTTTATTTTTGACAATAAAGTTCATTTCATTTTATAGGCCAGCCATCTCAGTAAGTTCGTTCAGTTGCAAATGCAAAGTGTTAAGTGTGCATTGGGTGTGTTTAGTATCGCATCGAACGTCATGCGCTGTCCCATTCTCCAATGTGTTAGCCTATACTGGTACATCTGAGAAAGGAGTTGCTATCGGGACAGGCGATTTGAAGAAAGATTTCTTAGATCTTCTTGAGGAGGTAGATTCAATGGCTCTGTCTTCAAAAATTGACCTGGAGTGAGCGCTCTGAGGTCATTGGGATCATTGCTAAAGGATGTTGGAGGACGAGAGTTTACAATAGCTTCAATCTCTGCAAAAACTGTACTCAGCTCCTCAAATTTTAAGAGATTAAGACATGGCAAAAAATAAGTTAGCATCACTCTTGTGCCCTGAGAACAACTGGATTGCGAGTTGGTAACAGCAGTAAAGGCTTAATTCAGTGTGCAACATGTGCAAAAAATGCGCGCGAAGATGATATCCTTGAGGTTATGAACGAAAAAAAAAAACAAACAATAGAAATGCTTACGGCAAAAATTGCCTTGATAATGAATGAACAGAATGGCCATAATAATAATATTCAGGAGGTTTTTAATGTATACAAGAAACTGGAATTCATGGAAAAAATATCATTGGAAAAAATGGACGCCTTAGATAAAAAGGTAAACAAAACCGTCGACTTTTATAAACATCAAAATATTGACAATGAACATCAAGCGGAAAGTAAACAAAGGGAGGATGACCATTTCAAATGGTGAATCAGTCAAATGGAGCGATAGCGATAATATTGACAGTGGAAAGATACGAGAATCAGAACTGAGGGAACAAGTTCGACATGCTGAAGCGACAAATTTTGCCGCTGCTGTGGGTCGCTCCAAAGTCCAGATATTAAATAGAGATAAGTCAAATACAGACATACCCCGGACATCGCGTACCAGACATCGACGCGATGCGTACATTGACCTCGCCAATATCGATCGCCGCTGCTGAACAGGAGGGCGAAGACAAGATGGAAAAACAAAACACAGGCCTTAATGAAGTATGGGAAATAGCTCAATCTCGTAGATCCTGGAGAAGAAAGTTCGAGGAGAATGAAAATCAACCAAAGCCCTTAAAAGGGGCAAAGCAAGACATGTGCCCATTAAAAACCACACAGAGAATGGCTTTTCTGTTTCTCTCTGGCTTATCGCCCGAGACAACTGCTGAAAATGTTATGGATTTCCTTAAATCTTGTAACTTAGGCAACTACTGCAGATGTGAGAAAATGAAGACGAGACGAGAACAGTTTTGCAGCTCATTCAAGCTAGCAGTGCCTTTGGAGGATAGCAAGTTATCTCTGCTCAGAGCTCTGGCCGAGTGGAGTCATCGTGGACCATTTTCTGAATCTACAAAGCCGAGGGAGGGTGATTCCAGCAGAGCCCCAATAACCATCTTCGGGGAACTAGCTGTAAGAATTATACACATCAATGTTTGATCTCTGAGAAACAAAGTCACTGAGCTGGAGGCATATATTGCAGACAAGTCACTTGATATCTTTTGTATCACGGAACACTGGATGAAGGAGAAGTAAATAATTACACTACACCTGGTGGGATTCAAACTTGCAGCCTACTTAGCAAGAACGGGGTCAAGGGGGCGAGGAACTTGTGTTTTTGTTAGAGATACTCTTAGTATTGAAATTTAAAATTGTAATGTTAATCTCAGCATTGAGAGATGTCTAGAGGTTTGTGCAGTTCTACTGAGCGATCTTAATTTGCGTTTTGTAGTTGTTTATCGTAGTCCGGCTGGGACTGTCAACGCTTTTTTGGTGCTGTTAGGGGGAGTTTTGAAGTCCTTAGACCTCAGAAAGCAAACGGTTTTGGCTGGTGATTTTAATATCAAATTTCTAAGTAAAGATGTGGGCACTTCGGGGCTGCTGGACATGATACGTGGTTACAACTTAAACCAGATGATCTTTGAGGCAACTCGAGGGGACAGTTGCCTAGATAACATTTTTTTGGATGCAGGTATCAGGCCCTTGTCATCGACTGTTTATGAGTTTGGTCTTTCTGATCATAGGTGTCAGCTGGTGAGTTTTTTGCATGTAAGATAGAACAACCCCAGAGTAATGTAATCTTATATAGGCCTATTATGCAAAGGGGTCTATTTTATTTTTTCAGTAACGTGTCTAAGGTAAACTGGGCATTTGTAAAGGGAACCAAATATAAAAGTAGAAAAGAAATTTGAGACGTTTATTAAGCACGTAGAAAATGCTTATTTAAAATCTTTTCCTGAGAAAAATATTGCGTTAGACCAGCCACAAAAAATAAACTGGTTCAACAATGACCTGAAATAAATGAGGGATGATCTTAACTTTCTTTCAGAATTGAATAGAACTTACAAAGAGAAACATATCAGTGACACCTATTGAAAGGAGCCTCACTGTCACATAAATAAATTGAATACCAGGAGTAACACTGCAGTCACACAGATAAGTAACATTTGAAGGAGCCTTGCTGCCACACAGATAAGTTTCATAACTTTAACCTTTTGACGTATTTTGCTGTACTACGGACTTACATATCTACGAAATGATAAGAAAACATCTAGAGATTATGTAATTATTGTCTTCTTATTTTTGGAATTTTATCATGATTACGTTGAATTATTCTATTTGATATTTTGCTGTAAACTGAACGTGTACACGTGAGGTGATGAAAAATTATTAAGAAAATTATCATGAAAATAATGTAACTGAAGCGTAGGAGTAACACTGCAGTCACACAGATAAGTAACATTTGAAGGAGCCTTGCTGCCACACAGATAAGTTTCATAACTTTAACCTTTTGACGTATTTTGCTGTACTACGGACTTACGTGTCTACGAAACGATAAGAAAACATCTAGAGATTATGTAATTATTGTCTTCTTATTTTTGGAATTTTATCATGATTACGTTGAATTATTCTATTTGATATTTTGCTGTAAACTGAACGTGTACACGTGAGGTGATGAAAAATTATTAAGAAAATTATCATGAAAATAATGTAACTGAAGCGTAACAGCAAAAGCTGAAAAGGTGAAATGTGTACGTGTATATAGTGTACGCTTATACAGGTAATAGTGTCACATTGTATAGGTTTGTCTACTCTATTACTGGTGATATAGGTGTATGTAGTGTGATAAATTTGTATGAATAACATTATCTTACCTGAATCATACAACTACATTAAAATAGTATACAAACAAAACAGTTGTACCGGAATCAAGATGAAAATGAAAGTGAATCATTTGAGCCAGGATGAATTGACATATGAGTTGAAGATTAGAGGGATATATACAGGAACGGTTGAGCAAATGAGATCTTCTTTGACTAGAGCTATACAAATGGAAAAAGAAAGGAATAGGTATTTCCAGACCAACTTACCCGTACTCTTTAGAAGATTTAACTGCGATCACAGCAAAGTTAGAGAGTATTGAATCTGAAATTGAAGATTTTAATGAAGGAATGGAAAGCCGTAAATATGTCAAATGGGAGTCCAAACTAAATCATGTTCTAGGAAGAATTGAGCTTACGAAGGTTCTAGATACTGATGAAACAAATAAGAAACATAAAACAGAAATGGTGGCTCAAGTATTGAAATTGATGACAACTTTAGATGATAAAGCAAGACAATTTGAATTGACAAACCAGACCTCTGCTGAACTGTCTGTGTTGGAAAATGCAGATGATGAATCTGATGTGGACTACTGACTTTACAAACAGTGGTACAGTGAGACACGTGGTGAAGTCAACTCCTGTATCCCGATGGGATCTTAAGTTTTCAGGAGAAAGGAAAGGAATGCATTTTTACAAAGAGTCGAAGAACTTAGAATAGCAAGACATATTACTAAGGATGAACTTTTCGAGACTGCCGTTGATTTGTTTAGTGGTAAAGCACTAATTTGGTACAGAGCAGTAAGGAAAGAAGTCAATAATTGGGACATTCAAGTTAAGTTACTTCGGGAAGACTTTCAGCCACTCGATTGTAACGAAAAACTCTTTGATGAGATTAAGAAAAGTACCCAAGGTTCTGACGAATCAATCAGTATATATTTATCCATAATGTGTGCCCTATTTAGCAGACTAACTTGACCAGTTTCTAAAGAAACCCAGGTAAAAATTATTATGTGAAATATAGCTCCATTCTATCAAACTCAGTTAGGACTCGTGGATGTGTCTTCAATTTCACAGTTGCGAATTTTAGGTCGTAGACTCGAGGCAAGACGTGAAACTGTGGAAGCATTTTCACTACCCAGTAGATGCTCACACGTGACCCTGGAACCAGATTTGTCTTACATAGGTGTTGAGGCTAGTACAGATAATTGTAGCACAATTTCAACATCTTCAAAAAATACCTCTTCTAAGAAAGAGGGGGAAATTTTGTGTTTCAACTGCAATAAACCAGGCCATAAGGCAATTGGTTGTTTAGAGAAAAAGAGGCTGCACTGTTATAAATGCCAGAAAGAGGGAGTTACTGTGAGGAACTGTCCTAATTGTAATAAAAACCAGGGAAACGCAAAAAGACTCTTAAATGGTCGAGATAAGAGTGCCGCATTTCCAAGGAGCTCGACTGAAGTAAAATATATTTTAGACTACATATTAGATAATGCCGAAGGAGATGAACGGTCTTATCTGAAGGTCAGTGTTTTTGGTCGTACAATACTTGGATTATTAGATAGTGGTGCACCAGCGACTATTTTAGGTAGATCTGGATGGGATCTTATAAAGGATCTGAATATTGTTTTGTATCGGAAACTAGGCCGAGTCAGGGTAGCTAATGGCAAATTTTGTGACAGTATAGGAAGTTGTGATATCTCTTTCGGTGTTAGGGACAAAATGAAGTTGGTAAGAGTATTAGTAGTCGTGGAATTGCCCCATACTCTTATTTTAGGTGTAAATTTTTGGCAGCAAATGGGAATTGTACCAGACCTTCGCCACAATGAATGGTGGTTCTCGACAGAACCTGAAATTCTCGCACTTGAAGATACATATAACAAAACAGTTTTAACCTCAGAAGAGGAAATTCGTCTTAAAATCTGATCGATAGTAACATTGCTCGAATGGGTAACAAACTGGGGTGTACAAACCTAGTAGAGCACGTTATCAAAACAAATTCGCCTGCAATTAAACAGAGATATTATCCGGTGTCTCCAGTCATTCAAAAACAGATTGATATTGAACTGGATAAGATGTTGAAGGCAGGCATTATAGAACCTTCTACTAGTGCATGGTCTTCACCAATTCTTTTGGTCAAAAAAAGATGGAAGATCTAGGATCTGTGTAGATTTTCGGAAGTTGAATGCTGTTACAGAAGGAGATGGTTATCTGCTTTCATATGTTTCCCATACACTTGATAAATTACGAGATGCAATTTAGCTTTCTTCTTTGGATATCAAGAGTGCCTTCTGGCAAGTTAGTGTAGAGGAATCTTCGAGACAATATACTGCCTTTACCGTACCCGGGAGGGGGTTATTTCAATTTAGCAGAAGGCCTTTCGAACTACATAATTCACCAGCGACCTGGCAACGTTTAATGGATATGGTTTTGGGACCAGAACTTAAGCCACACGTTTTCGTTTATCTCAACGATGTGGTAGTAGTAACTCAAGATTTTGATAAACATTTTCAGGTTTTGGAAGAGGTTTTTCGCAGACTGAGTGAAGCTAACCTAACAGTTAGCGTTGAAAAATGCAAGTTTTGTAGACCTGAGATGCGATACCTGGGATATTTGGTTGACAAAAATGGACTTCATGTTGATCCCGAAGAAGTTCGGGCAATGTTGGAACTACCACTTCCAAAAACTGTAAAAGAGGTACAAAGGGTTGTAGGTACTTTCAGTTGGTACAGGAAATTTGTACCGGATTTTGTAAATTTGATTTCACCCCTGACCAGTCTTCTTAAGAAATCTAAAACCATGGAATGCACTCGAACCTGTCATAATTCCTTTAGGAAAATCAAGGAAGCACTGATTTCAGTGCCAGTACTGAATTGCCCAAATTATGATTTGCCTTTTATTATAGAGACAGACGCTTCTGGATATGGAATAGGAGCAGTACTTTTACAACCGCACCCTGATGGTGATAAAGTAATTAGTTACCTCACTCGTTCCCTGTCTAGACAGGAGAGGAACTTCACAACAACAGAAAGAGAATGTCTGGCAGTATTGTGGGCTATATAAAAACTTCGTCCCTATTTAGAGGGTGTAACTTTCCAGGTGATAACGGATCACCCTCTTGTGTGGTTGCAAAATCTAAAAGACCCGAAGGGTAGATTAACTCGTTGGAGTCGGAAGGTCTAGCAGTATCTTACATAGAAAGTAGAAAGATATGGTAGTACTGGACACTTTAAGTCGCAGTGTTCCAATGGATTCCCTGGACGCTCCTAATAAGACAAAAGATAAGTGGTTCAGTAAGATGGAAACAAATGTACTGACTAATCACACGAAATTTCCAAATTGGAGGTTGGAAAAGGGAAAACTATTCAAATTAGTGAAGGCAACATAACCTGAATTAGGAGACCCCCAGGATAGATGGAAAGAAGCCATTCCGAAGGAGGCAAGAGCAGAAATAATTAGTAGAAAATATCATGATTTACCCACTGCAGGCCATTTGAGAGTTACAAAGCCCTATGCAGGTTTAATGGAGAGATTCTTTTGGCCAAAAATGAAACAAGACGTTGCTATATTAGAGGGTGTAGAATTTGCTCATCTCACAAACTAGATCAGAAAGGTCCAATGGGATTAATGACACCACAACCATGAGTGACAAGACCTTGGGAAATGCTTTCTACAGATTTAATGGGGCCATTACCTCGTTCAACTCGAGGACATCAATATATCCTAGTAGTTACGGACTATTTTTCAAGACTAGAGATGTAGCATCAAAGAAAAATGAGAAGACATATAATCTACATAGGAGAAGTGGGGAGTTTCTTCCCCATCAACCATCTGGAAACGCAATTATGTCTTGTCCGATGCCTCAAAATATTTTACAAAGAAGTTAGCACCTCAGTTCGTAGGCCCCTATTATATCAAAAGGCGCATCTCGCCTTGGATGTACCAGTTAGAAGATTGTAATGGGAAACCTGCAGGAATTTGTAGTTCCAAGGACTTGAAGTCTGCTGAATGGTGGAAAATTTACAGGGATAAATTTTCTTCAGCCAATGGGTAAATGTAATATTATAAAAGAAAGTCATTAGTAACTTTACCTTTATTTAGTTGTTAATTACACTACACAGTGCACTACATTGTGCAGTTGGAAGCTTCTAATCATAGAAAATATCTTTTTTCCTTCCTTTGTGTTCTCCATAAAGTACGAATTCAGTTCGGTGGAATATTCAGTGGATGGCTACTGATATGGCATGTTCCTATTGCTACTCTTTTTGTCAATGCTTTATCATCTTTGGGCTGTTGGTTATCCTAAACCAGAAAATAAATTATTTAAATGCAAATAATGTACATGAAAAGTTTATTTGTAGTTTTGAGGTTAGAAATTTATTTTTAATATTATCTGAAGATTTATATACTAATTTTAGTCCAGCATGATTAAACACTTTTTCTAGACCTTTCGTGAACTGAGAATTGTACAGAATGGAAACATATTTAGTATTATAAGTTTTTTTCCTAAAGTTAGTGGAATCTTGAAGTTCTTTCTTATATTTGTGTTTATTAATTAACTTTATTACCATGTTTGTGTCGTAACCATTGACCAGGGCTATGTTATTTATCCTACCTTTTTCTATAATATATTTTTTAGTTAGTTAGTTTTTTCTATATTATATTCCAATCCCATATTTCCAATTTATTAATGAAAATGAAGAAATTAAAGGAAAACCTTACCAGAAATTCAAATTAGCTACTTAAACTTCTACCATTTTCGAGCAAACCTCTCCAACTCCAAACAACTTTAGTTATGGACTTCTACAAGGATTACTATTATTATGTTGCAATTAATTGGATATGGAAAATCTACCAGAAGAAATTCAAGAATGAAGAGAACAAATCAACAGAAAGGAAGAGTTACATCCCTAGGAACAATGGACCCTTTTGTGTGAAAGTGCTGTTGTTGTTCTTTAGTTCTATTTTATCTGTACCATGAATCACTGTCTCTGTAACTGTCGAAATAAATTTAAAATAGTTTTTCGATTTCATTATCTTAACTGGATTGAATACCACCAATAAAGAAACAGATGAATTTTGCTAGTAAAGTGAATAAAAAATCTGTAGCGCACGCTTGAATATCACTTCAGGTAGCCGGAAGTGACGTTTTGTTTGGTAGATTTAGCTGGAACAAAAAGAAAATTACTTCCGTCAAATCGAAAGTGATATTCGCGTTGCTGTACAGATTTTTTATAAATTTTCTAGGAAAAACTGCGATAAAATCATCATGTTAATTTTATAAAAAATCGGTAATTTGTGATAATTTGTTGTTTGAAATTAAATTGTTGTTTTCTTGGCAGCATTCAATTCCTTGAAAAAACTACACCATTTTAGTTTTGAACCACCAATTTATCTAAAAAAATTACTGAGGCAATTGGTTGTAACGTCTTAACTAGGTCCTCCTGTACCTCCAAAAGTGATGTTCAAAGCTGGATGAAACTGTTTGTCTTCTGGTATAAAAGGGGCATATTTCCTGATCACCCGGCATGGAATGTCAGAGACACCAAGGTCAAATAAACGTTTATCCTCATTGCAAATGTTAATAAATTGTTGGGAATTCAAAGATTTAATAAAAGCATCAATACATCTTGAATGCTTATCAGTATAACCTGCATTAACGAAGTTATGAGCATTAGAATTACCAATTACAACAGTATTCATAGGTAATTTGTTTACATTGGCATTTCTTAAATTCAGTCCTTCCTATTCTGTAATGCATAATAAATAGTTTTTGATAGATTTGTATATCGTATATTATGCTTTGAGATACTTATAATTAATACAAAATAACCTAAATCGTATCAAGAAACTGGAAACCTTGAATGTGCCAACAATGAAACAAAACAAGTTGCCTTTGGTAATGGATCTATTCCTATATATCGTCTTAAAAAAATAATAATAATTCTCACCCTCACAATACTTCAAACTAGGAGTACCCCAGAAGCAACTGAATGCTTCTGCAAGGGGGGGGGAAATTACTATTATTTTGTCTTTGCCATTTGTGGCTAGGGCCAACTTTTCTCGATAGAATTAGGATACCATGCGCTCAAGTACTAAGGAAAACCCTAAAAAATAGTAATCCCAGTGAGGGTAGGACAATTAGTAAATCAGATATTAAGGAGCAATAACGTGAATCCACAATTTTGTCCAGTGCTCTTGGTCATCAGTGTTGTTCTCCTGTAAAGACATGTGCATGCATCTGCTTCAACCTCGATTCGAACCAAGGTCAATCGAAGGCAGGAAAACATGCAGTCTAAATAGTTCGGCGACACTATGAATATTGCCACCGTGACTGCAACTTTTGTTTAAAAAATCTCAAAAAGTTAAAGAGTGAAGGGGAAGGGGTTTGCTGGGACAATAGAAAATATTCAAACTGGCGTTGGCATCACAAAATGTTATACATTGCTACAGTAGAAAAGCTTATGATGGCTTGAATTCGCTTCTCATCTTGTCTGGACAAAACAGCATTCTTTATCCAGGCATCCTGTATTATGATAACATAAACATACCTATACAATTATTAATTAAATTATAATTATTTTTTTTATTGTGATCTGTGATTGTTTTGATTGAATTATATTGATCTTCTAGGTATAGGTATATTTTTGTACTAGAGGATAGATGTTGTAAATTCGTTTAGTCTAATACAGTTCTGTTCCAATGTAAATACAAATAAAAATCTCCATAGCAGCTGTTGTTTGTGCTAATATATTTGGTTCTTAAGTTTTTGACTTGACCAGTAAAAAACCTTTCCAACAACTGTCTGGCGGTGACTAGCTTTGTTTTCAGCATTTGAATAAATAAATATTTTTTGTGGTATCGCCATCTAACAGTTAATGTCTGTTTTTCCAGTTTTGTCAACCACAAGGATGGGCTTTATCAACAGAAAGACAAGAACCACGATTTTTCGTATCTGTTCTGACAGATATAGATGCAAACCGCCACTATTGTGCTTGCTTGTGTTTCAATGAAACAGTTTCAATCACACCTAGTAAACCAGTAGATGAGGTAAGTACTTTGGGATTGAGACATAAAAACTTATCATAGGATATTATATATATTATTATAGGATAAACGATAACTATTTATAGTCCAATAGAAATATAGATTCTGATCCAAATAAGTGCAGAAGTTTTGAAACTTTGGGAATTTGTAGGTTTTGGTTCCCTGAATAAAATGCAAAATTTGTTTGGCTCCAAAAATCACTTTCCTTGCAATTTCTCGATTATAACGACAAAAATGTTATTATGAAAATCAAAGAAAATTTTCTGCAAAATATGTTCTATACAGCGAGCACGTAAAGGTTGGAATACATTCGGTAAAATGTTGTAATGTGTGATTAAGAAAAATCGCTTCGACACGTCCAACATAATTTTGAAAGGCACATATTTTGACATATTTTTTTGTTCTTGTGGCATCATTACTAACCAAGCTATGACGTCACCTAGATGTTTTTTAAATGGCAACCACTATTTTTATAGCGCCATTTAAAAGAACACACTTTTCTCCACGACCATTCGTGAATGTAACTATTCTAAAATCATTTTTAATAATAGAAATTCTCACTCTAGACCCAGATGATTTATTCTTAAATACTTGCTTCTCGAGTGTTTTGCATGTATTTCCAGGATCTTAATATAATTTTTGTAATCTATTGCACATAAATAAACAATATAATAATAGGGATACTAATATTTCGTACTAATAATAATAAATCATTGCATTATTTTATATATTTTCATTCCATAACAAGACAATGAATGAATATACGCTAATCGAACTAAACACAGCATAGAGTGCATTGGATTTCAAGACTGTCAACCTCGCTGTCAACAATAGCGGCGCGGGGGTGCGCGTCTTAATAAGTATTTTTGAACGTGTTTTAAGTTAAATAAAATGAGTGAAAAATCGAGTGATTTTGATATGGAATTTGATAATACTCCACCTGAAATTACAAATTGTGCAAATAATACAAGTGAGAACCTGCTGCCGCAAAAATCGAAACATGAATATGAAAAATATTATGCATTGTTAAGGGAGTGGCAACAAGAAAAGAAAACGATCTCATTTTCTGAAAATGTTTTAATTGCATTTTTTGGTGATTTCTTAAAAAAATGGAAATCCTCGACTCTATGGAAAATGTATTAAATTTTAAAAGCAACGATAAATGTGAAACATGATATTGATATGTCAAAATACAAAAAATTAAAATCTTTACTAAAACGCTCATCTGAAAACTATTTACCTAAGAAATCAAAGGTTTTTACAGAAGAAAATGTTAGGCAATTCTTAAAAAATGCTCCGGATGTGATATATTTAGCTACAAAGGGAGTAAAAATTATCTCTCAAATAACTTAATACAATTTAGTTCCTAATATGAAAACTAAAAAACCAAGAGAATTTACAATCACGGGAGATTTTTATTATAATATTGTAAAGAAATACTGGGCACTGAGACCTTCTCTTCTTCCGTCCGATAATTTTTTTATTAATTTCCAAAAAAATAAATGTACACGCCAAGTAATTGGCATAAATAAACTGGGTAATATGCCTAAACAAATTGCCACGTTCCTGAATCTAGAAAACCCACAAGAATATACTGGCCACTGTTTCCGCCGTACGTCAGCGACTACGTTGGTAAACGCAGGTGCGAATATTACAACATTAAAAAGACATGGGGGCTGGAAGTCTTCTCAAGTAGCAGAAGGATATATAGAAAATTCTCTACAAAATGGAATAAATGTAGCAAATCAATTATTAGTCTCGTCAATTACTGGATCGTCAGTAACTGCCCCTTTATCTTCCAATTCGTCTTGCTATACGTCTGTTAACTCCGCATCTACAAACCAATCTGTGTTGAAAAAAAAATTACGGAAAATATTTCCAATGCACCAGTTTTCAATTTCAATAATTGTACAAATATTATAAATATACATATTAATACAATGTAACATGCAAAATGTGTGAATAAATAACTTGTTTTATTCAAATTAATTGTTTTTTGACTTTCTGGTTGTGGAGAAAATACAGTCTGTTACTCGGTTAGAATGAAAAAATTCGGTACTCGTGGTTCCTCACGTTCGCTACCGCTCGCGTTCGGACGCTTCCTCTCGCATCGAAATTTTTCGTTCTAACCTCATTACAGAATGTACTATTCTTGTATCGGTACGCAAATAACAAGGAAGACAAATATGTCAAAATATGCGCCTTTTAAAATTATATTGGACGTGTCGAAGCGTTTTTTTTTAATGGCACAGTACAACATTTTACCTAATTTATTCCAACCTTTACGTGCTCGCTGTATATTTTTGCTATACATTGACTAGTTTTGATTTAGATGCTGATCAAATTTGTCTATTGTAAAAATTGTTGATTTTACAATTGCTCAGTTTAGAGCAAATTTAGTGAATGGATATTTTTGTGGTTTAAGGGACAAATGTGTTTTCATAGTTGTAAAGCCTCAGGTAAAGTAGAGTTTACTTGTCTGCTCTCATAGCCCCATATTATGTGCAGAGTAGGTACCCGTTCCCACACCACCATAAGGTACTTAAAGTCTATCCAAGTTACAGAGGCAGTGGATCAAAACATTGGCCACCACGTGACCTATTCTCTTATTGGTCTGGCCGTCATAAAATGTCAAGTGTTTTCGCTGCGAGCAGAATGCAGAGCCGGCTCTTCCCTCAGTCGAGTTTCCTGCATATTTTAGATCGCATCGCGAGCAGTATATTCTGTAAATTTATTTTGCTACTTAATTTAAGTAAATTTATAAAGATCCACGAAAGGTAAAAACACAATTTTTAGAACTTCTAAAAGAATTAGTTCAGAATTACAAGCCACTGGGAATCTCATATTAGTCAGACCCTGGTAATCGATCGCAATGCGGTCATGTGACTTTGTTTATATCTACTGCCACTGTAACTTGGATAGACTATAGGTAATGGCATGTTTTTTCTACATGATCATCCCCTGGGCCTAATTTATGAATAGCATGTGTACTGCTGTGCTTAGGGTCGTTGATCTCAAAGGACTGGTACTGTTATAGTCTTACACTTTCTTTAGAAAATTCTTTGATTTTAATAATATCCTTTTATTGTAAGTGAGTAATTGCAATAAATCTGATTTCTGGTGCCAATTTACCAAGATGGAGGTGTCAGGGGCTATTGTAATGCGTAATGGGCCTTTACCGTTAAAATATCTTTGTCGTTTTTTCTGTTTATGTCATGTATAATTTCTTTGAAGTCTACCAGTTGTTTTTCTCTCTCCTTAACTTGCTGACATCAGCAAGAACCCATACAGAGTTTCTTCATATTTTTCGGCTAAATTATTTAAGAGGTTAATTACACTATATACTACTAATATTTATTTATTTATTTCTACACAAGTGACCTACATAAGTTAGGATTGGAAAGAGTTTAACAGTTTGCTGTTCTTTTAGAAAATGCTTAAATTTAATCAAATTTCCAGTCGCTGGATATGATTGGGCCTAAAATTGTATAGTTTGGCTAAAGGTAGTTAAATCGAAACTCTTCTCGATAATATGGTAGCTTTGCCATGTTGGATAACTATGCAGCATACTGATCCTGTCAAAAATAAGCTTAATTTATTCACAAATAGGACACGTTCAAACTTTTAAACATATACAAATCCATGAAATCTTTATTTTTGGAGATAATCTCTTGAACTTTTTTTTGTTTGAAAGGCCTTCAAAAGTCACTTCTTTTGATTTTCCTATTGATATACATGATTTTTGACCAAAAAATTCAGCATTTTGAGATTGCCCAAAAAAATACCCTGTACATTTTTGTATTGAATCTTTGCACACTTTGAGTGGTCCTGTTGACCATTCAACTATTGAGGGAATTCTATGGCACACTTGACTCGCCAGATGCCTTTAAAATTCCTATTTTGCTCAATTTTGACACCCTGCAGAATAGAACTCCCTGTGATGTCAAATTCAAAAAACCGCTAAATATTTTGCATTCTGAAATGGTAGGCAGGTGAAAAGAAGCGGTTTTTGAAGGCTTTGCAAAAGAAAGTTCACGCATTTATCTTTAAAAAAACAGATTTTATGGATTTGTATATGTTGGATGTTCAAAAAGTCCTAAAAACCTGCATTTTCATGTTTTTATGTAGTTGTTGAGTTTATGTGAACAAAAGTATTGGGATTTGGTCTTGTGAAAATATATACAAAGTGGTCCACTTTTTTGTAGCAGGACAGTAGAATAGCTATTTATATTAAATGTGATCAAAACATGACCAAATTTCCCGCGACTCAGCATCTTTGCGAGACCCTGCGATTGATCCCTGCGAGGGGTGCTGAAGGTGCTTGAGTGGTTATTTCGTGCTTCTTATCCCGCCAGGCCTCACCGACCATTGACCTCCGAGCCTAACGCTGCCCAACCTCGACCTTCCAGCCGTGATGCCAGGACATGTCACGACATGAAGGGTTGCCGAGACTCTTTTGCTTCGCCGGACCCCTAATAATTAAAAAACCAGACCCTCACAACCTAGGATTTATAAAAATCATAAGTTAGACAAGTGATGACGTCACGTCCCCTGACTGTCGACTAACCTCTAGCCGCGTCAATGCGCCTCTCAGTGCACTTTCTTGATTTCCATTAACGGCAGGAATAATTTGTAGAAAAAGAATGTGACAGAGGTACAGGCTAAGTGATAGTCTGCATTCCGTGTGCGCTTTGTGTTTTGATACACTGACCTATCTGAAATGTTTGGAATTCGCCCAGTAATCCACCAAATAATTTCTAGTTACTAAAAAACATTGCAAATCTACATCGCTCTACTAAAAATGTTTAAAACAACAGACATCGCAGTTTATTTAAAGCTTTGTACACTGCGTCAACAGTGATAGCAAATCTGAAAAATTTCTGTGTATTACCACGGTAAATTCATAAACAAATTAATAAAAAAAAAATCGCTTGAGACATAAGAACAAAATACGAATTAACACACAACAAGACTCTTGATAACATATGCTTTAATAAAAGAGTTTTATCTCTATTATCAAAATACCAGAGGCCTCCGCAGTAAAATTACCACCATGTACAATTCCATATTGTTACGGTTCAAATTGGAGATTGATCAATTTACCATTTATTTTATAATTTTATTTGTTTATTTAGTCTGTAATTTAATAACTTAGTTATTTATTGGAAGTGATCTCTGGAGGCAAACTCTCTTAGTCATGTTTGGTTGCGGTGGAGGTTTGTGTCGGTGCCTTCTGGAGTTCGAGTCGGCAGGGTTCTGAATTTGCGTGTGTGATTATCTCGTGGTTGACCCCATTATTTCCCTTCTCTCTGGCGAAATCTTCATCTACATCTTCGTATCTGTTAAGCTGATGCCGCAGATTCCTTTTATATTGTTTATTTTAACCGCGTAATGCCGCATTACGCATCCTGTCGGCCCGGGAAACGGATGGCCGTGGTACCCACCGGGGAATCGATATCAGCTGGAAAACCCTAGAATACGGTAGTAATCTCAGTGAGTGTAGGACAAAAGGGTACTTGACGAAATTTTACAAACTTCATAAAACAATTCCTGGATGAGCAAGTTATTAGACTTTCTTCGAAATTTGGTGGGAAAGCACTTATGACGTCCCAAGTGTTTTATAAAGGCAATTTGGCAACATGGCGATACCACTGAAGTGTTCTGAGACATAACCTTAATCTGCGGTGAAAGATGCAAGGAAAGTTGAAATTTCAAAATTCTAACCTCAAACCCCCAAATTTAGGATGCCCCGTAAAACCACATTTAGTCATGAAGTGTTTTTTCGTAAATATTCAGTAGCGTTTTTCTGCAATTTTTTTTGGCAAGTTTGGGCCTGGGTAGGTACCTACGGAATTTGGGCTCAGTATTTCTAATCACTAAAATAGCGCTTTTATAAACTCGCCTTCAAGATGGTCCCTAGCCCCAAGTTCTCCCTTTATTAATAACTCAAACTCATAATACTTTACTATTACTACAACATATAGGTACAAACCTTTGCAGTTGTATCCCATGAATTTCAGCAGATGCGAAAATCGGATTATTAGAAAAAATTGTGCTACCAAGAAAGCATCCAATTTCGGCAAATTACGGGTTGCACTTTCAGGGTCCATGATACCTTACACTAACGGACCTCCTCACTACACAACAGCACAATAAATACCCAAACAATAAATAATGATAAATATCAATAACAAACTATAATAAATCGCACAGATATTATCTACTAATGTTTTGATTTAGCGACATACGGAATGACAGTTGGCATGACGGGATGTCAACTGCCGATCAGAAAACCATACATGTGTTAGATGACATGTGGATATATGTATATGGTTAGGCTAGGTGGGCGGGTGCCGTTGCCACATACGCGAAATTTTCCATATTATATCCTGAATATTTATAGTATGTTCCGTATACAGATATTTTAATCAAAGTGTCACATGATAGAGATGAAGGATATAGTTTCCAGCGTGTCCAGCATAAACAGACACCATTTTGCTATTTAGGAGTCAATATACGGAACATATAACATATTCGTAATAATAAGTCTTTATGTACCAACATTTTTTTGTGCAATTGCGTTAGTTAAAGCTCAAAGGTTGCAATACATTAAGTAACAGATATTCATAGGCATATTTGAATAGAA
Organism: Pseudeuparius sepicola; assembly: GCA_963920635.1. Lineage (NCBI taxonomy): Eukaryota > Metazoa > Arthropoda > Insecta > Coleoptera > Anthribidae > Pseudeuparius > Pseudeuparius sepicola. Next base: position 40,308,407 of record OY987303.1, on the reverse strand, counting down.
AAGTAAAATTTGCCTTTGTTCCACGAATTATTGCAAACAGGCACCGGCAACATTGCAGTTCCGTTTCTCCTGAGAGGCGGCACAGAGTTGCCATGTTTGGCGTTCTGGACAATAGAACGACGAAACTGTAGATTTTAGCTCGAACAAAATTGTTCAACTTTGTCTTTAATTATCATAAATAAATAAGGGTTAAAAGCCGTTGTTTCATTTATTATGTGTTATGTTGGTGCATCTACTGTAAACCGAGTACAACTTAAGAGCAATTAAAAATATTGTCATGTACCGTATTAGTAAATGACCCAGATAAAGTTATTAAGGAGCAATACCACGATTCCACATTTTTGTCCAGCTCTCTTGACCATCAGCAGTGTTTTGCATGCATTAATTCACTACTTGTCATTTTTTCAAGTGTGTAAAGAAAGAGGTTAATAACAACTATATCTTTTGTGGTTTTGTAGGAGGAAGATGCAGTAGAAGGGGAAGCTGCCTTACTAAGGCCAATTCCTGCAATATCTCACCATAGTATTATGTATGCACCAAAATGCTTAGTATTAGTGTCGAGATTGGATTACATAGAGACTTTTAGAGTAAGATGGAAGGAACTGCTTGATTTCATTATCAATAATATTCTTTTTAGAATTGTCTGGGTATAATATATTCAGTTTATATAGAAAACATGCCTGTACCATTGGAAACTTTAATTGGGAACATACTCGGATGCATACAGGTTCCACCCCCGGGTGGACCACAAGTTAGATTTAGTATTGGAGCTGGAGATAGACAAGCCTTGCAACCTTCTCTGTCGCCATCGCTACCAGTGACACACACTTCGGTTAATTTGTTATTTCATCAATTGGGGATTAGAAATGTTTTAGTACTTTTTTGTGCCATAATGACAGAACATAAGATTCTCTTTCATTCAAAAAGTTATAACAGACTTACAGAAGCATGTAGGGCTTTGACTGCTCTGATGTACCCCTTTAGATACACTCATGTTTATATACCACTGTTACCAGCTGCACTAGTAGAGGTACTATCGACTCCTACTCCGTTTATTATGGGTGTACACTCATCTTTAAAATCTGAATCTACGGAATTGGTAAGTTTAATTTCAGGCTTCTTTTTTATAATAATTTAAGATCCATGACTATACAGGGTGATTTATTCATAACTACATTAATTTTAACAGTGGGTAGGGAAAAATACCCTAAACGTGAAATCACAACTAAGAAAATTCCAACTTTTTTTAAGCCAGAATTAATTTTTTTAAACCGCATTTTTACCTGCTTGGCCCCCTATTTTTGACTGCCACTGACTTGCTTCCAAGACATCGTACGATGCGATGTACTAAACTTTCACAAATTTAAAGGAATGTTTTCAGTACAAAATTATTTGTATTGTAGGCAAATGTTCTGAAAAATGCAAATTATGGATAACAGTTAGTTTTGACCGTAGACATCTTAAGTGATAAATACCAGAGAGAGAGAAAAAATAAATGACTGCTTACTTGACCTTGACCTCAACACCACTGAGAACGAAATTCATTCACTTTCACTTGGCACACTAGTTTTTCCCCCTCACTAGTTCACTGATAATCCTTTTTACTGCACTGAGATGCTCTTAGAATTGTGTTCTGTGGGTGTTTCACTTTCTCTGAAATAAGAATATCAACATTAGCCAACATCTCTGGGGCTACTTGCTTAAACTTACCGTATATCCCGCTTATCCACACTTTTCTCATTCCTTTCTTTCCCGTTATGTTTTATTGTCATAGTTAGGGACTGATACATATTTGCAATAGAATCGTCACAGGGGGTGGTCCTCCCTGTGACATCAGTTTAGTGGTAAGTCCTTGAATATTTCGAATCTTTTCCTTTCGATCTTTTTAGCTTTCTGTGCTTTGCCTTCTTGTCTTTAGGTATGTTACCGGGTTACAGCCTGTCGAGATTTAGTATCATTACTGGGCGAGTTAGGGATGATGGGCTGCTGAGTCCCCTAACTTTCTTGTCTATGGTTTGTCGCAACCCTTGTGGAGGGCTTGGCTTTGTTCATACTTTCGCATTGTCTATCGCACGTATTAGGTATGCTCTTTGTACCTACTTAGTATTGAAATGTACTAGGTTTTCTTGGGTTTTGTGGGATGTTCACTTCCCATATTTTGTTTTGTTATTTTTGAGGTTATGATCTGTGATGGATAGGTTATGGGTTGTCTCTGCTGCCTTCTCTCATTAGCATCAGCTGTCTGCCACGGCTTCTACCATATTTCAAACCATGATAAAAAGAAACATTTAGAACTGGAAAAGTGTAGAGAACCATTTTTTTGTAGGAAATCAAAAATGTTACACAAGACAGAATAAACCGTACAAATAGAAAATGTGGAACAGGCATGTTTGTAGTTATGTAGTCTAAGGTTTGTTTACAGTTGACACTGTGTGTGTCTCGTGCTTGTGATTGTGGTGAAAAAAATTGCCTGGTGTACTCTTGAATTATTAGAGCTGTGAAAAGTGTAATGACATTCTCTAGTAATATGTGTCACTTAGATGCTGAACTCTGAAAGTTTAAGGTGTGCTAACACTCATGTAAATTCATAAACGCCATATTTTTCGTATGAAAACGAAATGGCAATGTCGCGGCCAGAGCCATGTGCCCCACCTGAACGCCTCGTTCCCGTGCGGTCAGGTGCGCCTCGTTACGTGGGATTAGGGATAAATTGCCCCATTATTTAAACATGCAGTGAATTTTTTTTTGCATTTTCATCATATATGTATGTACCTCCCTAATGACGTGGTTAAAATTATTGTATTTATGAATAAATCAACATGTATTCATAATCCTCAGAACAAATTCTTAATAATAGTTTTTGGTTTTACAAGAAATAACCTAAATAATAGTGTAATATCTTGTAAATGAAGATTGGTTACTGTCCTCATTATAATTCAATGATTTTTAATGTCCAAATTAATATTTATGAACTGGATAATAAAATCAGACATGAAATTGTAATTGAGCTAAATAATTTAAATATACATGTTGTAGTTGGATGTCATCGTAGCCGACCTTGATGGGGGTTCCATAATCATTCCCGATGGTATATCATTATCTCTTTTACCAGAACCATTGCTAAGCCAGACTCAAGAAGCTTTAAGTTTAATTTTACAACCAGAACTTACCTGCGCTGATCACGCGTTTCCTCCATTAGCTGTTAGGGCTCCTCAGGCTCTCATGTTAGATAAAGAAATCCGAGCAGTGCTTATGCGCACTTTTGCACAGTTGCTACAAGGATATCGAAGTTGTTTGACTTTGATCCGAATCCATCCAAAACCAGTAATAACTTTTCATAAGGCTGCGTTTCTCGGCGAACGAAATTTGAAGGACTGTGATTTCACCACCCGTGTTCTGGACTGCATGTTTTTCACTAGCTTTGTGGCAGAAAGAGGTCCACCTTGGAGACCTTGCGATGTTTGGGACGAATTGTATAGCAATTTAAATGAATTATTGAGAAAAGAGGTGCAGGATCCTAGGATAATATTGACACATATTCAGGAATTAGCACAACAGTTGTACACAAATGAGAATCCCAACCCACAGTCATATGCACAAAAGATTTTGGTACCCCCAGAAGGTGCCTTTGCTCGTATACACCAACCGCCTTTGCCAAGAATTAGTAGCGAACTGGTTCAAGTTATTATAAATGAGGGGATGTCAAAAAATGATCTCAAATGTAGGTAAGTAATAGTGACTTATTTATTAAATTAAAGGTTTCAATCTTCAATGCAAATTAAAAAGTGTGATGTAAAATTTATAAAATAAAACTAGTCTAATATAACTAATAATATAACCGTAAATGATGTACTACAATTAATTTCCCAGCATCTGGTCTTGTTACTCAGTATAGAAACTATATACAGTGTTTGTATGGATAGATGTCTCAGTAGGTGTGACATTTTTATGTGGAGGAAATAGTCCATATCTTGAAGTGGAGTAAGAAAATATGATGAGAAAGGTAAAACTTTTAGTCAAAACTCCACAAAACACAGTTTATTTAAGAGAAGGGGGTAATCTTGAGCATCAAACCATAGTAGTAAGCTAACAAAGCTAGAATTATTTTTTAAGAAATTTAGATAGCATTAAACAAAGCAAATCAAAAAGTAAAAAGGAAAGGACTCAGGAATAAGAACTTACCCAGATAGCATAAATAACGCCACAAGTAACAGAGAAGCACTTCTCAAAAGTAGTCACATGCTTATAAAGCACATGAATATTCACCTGGCAAGTACCCCAGTGCCAGCCCAGAAAGCGCTTAAGCGCTTACAAGTAGTATGCGCACGCATCCTACTGCAGTGACTTGTTTTTGAAGCATTATTAAAGCTTCCCTACTGTTGATATTATGTACAAATCAGACACTTCTTGTGTACTTTATTATCATTCTAAAAGATACTGTAATGTTTTATACAGGGTGATTCACGTAAGTGGTTCATTAGAAGTTTACGGGGAAGGAGTGCGAATTTTGATTTGAAATTTTGGTTACTTATATAACAGGTTGCAAACTTTCTTTCTAAAATATTTTCAACTTCCGATCACTTCCGGTTATATCGGAAGTCGATAGCAACTTTGTTATTTCAAATAGAACACCCTATATATTATTACACCGTTTGGTTCCCTATTAAATTCCAAATCTTTTTTCTGAATATAATGTGTACCCTATTCCTAACCCTTTTCGAGATATTCGCAAATTTTTTATTTTTTTTTAGTTTTGCAGCTATCGACCATAGCGATGATAACTTTGAAATTTATGAATCTGGAAAACTGAAATTTTGGACTGTCGTAGGTGAAAGTCAACTTTATTAAATGGTGTATATGCCATTTCAAAATATTGTACAGGGTGTTCGGGAAAAAATTCCCAATATCAACATCGAAAAATTGAAAAATCTCATTTTTTCCAAATGTAACCCATATTTTTTTATTGCACCATTGAAATGCTTGTGAAAAGACAGTTCAAAAAGATATAATACACTATATGTCTAAATGAAGCGGTTGCTTCGTTATTACGCAAAATACGTATTTTTTCTGCTCTGTATCAACAAAGATGCCATTTCTCAAGGAGCGTCACATTATAGGGGGCCATGGAAAATGAAATAACGCAATTATATGACAAGGTTAAGGGCTATTTAATAATATTTTTCCCTGAGAAGCAACAATACAAAATTAAATAATACTAACAATTACATAATAATAGGTACTGGAAGAAAAAACAAGAAACTACATATAAGTAAAACACTTTATTCATATTAAGCTATTTACCTGTTACGTATTTACATTTGCTTCTCTTTGTTTGGACCTTGCCATGGACTATGAATTTCGTGCGAACTTTCTGAATTTTCTTTTCGTCAAAGGTGGTAAATGTAAATGCGTTTCATTAAGAACTCTAATTGTTCTTTCTAAAATTCTTTTACACTCTCCATGAGTGTAAAACATATTCAAAATATCTTCGTTAGAATAGTTAATTTGAGCCATTCTTGTCAACAGTTAATATTTTATTGTTTGGAACACAATAAATGACAATCACAAATGAAAAATCCATGGCTGCCTATTAGAAAAGGTCCGTTGTTTCTTGATATGGAGCAGCAAAAATACGTATTTTGCATAATAACAAAGCAACCGCTTAATTTAGACATATAGTGTGTTATATCTTTTTGAACTGTCTTTTCTAGGCCTGAGTCAAAATATCGATGAAATCGAAAGTATCGATACTATCGATTTTATCAATACTCGATATTCAATTTCAATAAATTGAAATATCGATCTTTTTGATTTTATCGATCTTTTAGATTTTATCGATCTTTCTGATTTTATCGATCTTTTCGATTTTATCGATATTTTTGATTTTATCGATCGATTATATCGATTTCCGATACTGGCATTCGGAAATCGAACACCCCCTAGTCTTTTCACAAGCATTTCAATGGTGCAATAAAAAAATATGGGTTCCATTTGGAAAAAAAGAGATTTTTCAATTTTTCGATGTTGATATTGGGAATTTTTTCCCGAACACCCTGTACAATATTTTGAAATGGCATACAGATCATTTAATAAAGTTGACTTTCGCCTACGAGAGTCCAAAATTTCAGTTTTCCAGATTCATATATTTCAAAGTTATCATCACTATGGTCGATGGCTGCAACACTCAAAAAAATCAAAAATTTGCGAATATCTCGAAAAGGGTTACGAATAGGGAACACATTTTATTCAGAAAAAAAGATTTGGAATTTAATAGGGAACCAAATGGTGTAATAATATATAGGGTGTTCTATTTGAAATAACAAAGTTGCTATCGACTTCCGGTATATCGGAAGTTGAAAATATTTTAGAAAGAAAGTTTACAACCTGTTATATAAGTAACCAAAATTTCAAATCAAAATTCGCACTCCTTCCCCGTAAACTTCTAATGAACCACTTACGTGAATCACCCTGAATATGATTTCAGAATGCATTTTCTCTACACTTACTTTAAATAAATATGCATTTCTTTTTGACGCTTTGTTTGCCATCACTAAAGGTATACAGGGTGATTCACCTAAGACTCCCTGGATTCATATCTCAGCAACGAAATGAGATATTTTAATTCCGTAAAAAAGGCAGGTAGAGCTCGTTGAATATTTTATTTGTATCCTCAAGTTTAATTTTTCCATTGCAAATTGCAGATGGTGCTGCGGTCGATAGAATTTTGTCGTTTGCAGTGACCTTGAAAAGTGGTGCATCCGAATTGTCCTTTACCCCTTTCGGGACTGCGGCCGCCTGAGGATCTGTGCCCAGTGGACCACTGCAGGAAGCGCATGCGTGTATGTACGGTTCCGGTCCTTAATTGCAAAACAGTTATTATATAACAACAGATCTTTTTACAATATAGATCATTTTTTGCATGCACCCACATGCAAATGAGCTTGTGTTCGAATTTATTTATGTATTTAAGTGCACAAGTAAGTTTTTTTTATGAGAAGAACCACCCAACTAGATGCCATTACTATAAAATCAGCCAATGACATTAATTGTGGCATGACCAATGTAAAGTGGGCGTTCAAATGTATCTGTAGTCAACGCGTGTCCGTCCGGTTCCAGTCCTTTCTCATGCCTCCCTGTTTGCTCTTATAGTCGGTTCCGGTCCCACTGACCCAACTTTTAGTTGCGTGTTCATCCGGGTCCGGTCCCGAAAGGGTTAATTTGAAGCAAATTATGCACTATAAGCAAATTCTGAAAAATCAACAGTTTTTTCGTTATCACACTTTAAAATTAACAATGCATGCATGTGGAAAATCTGTAGAATATTTACAAGACAAAAAAACAATAAATTAATTTGCTGAGGAGTTCTTACGACTATCCTAATATCTCACAGAGTTGTTTTATCATTACTTCAAATGTTCTTTATGTTTTTGTGATAAAAACTTTTCAAACAAAAGTTGTAGCTTATTATAAACAGTTTTTTGTGATTATACAGAGTATTTCTTAAAAGCGGGGCAAACGAAACATACACTTTTTTAATGGGAACTGGGAACACCCCATATGTTTTTGTTTTTTTTTCCACCACTCGTCATTACAGTTAAAACGGTGCAAAACTTTATTAACATTATCTTTTACCATTTTTTAAATATCTAGTTTTCAAATATTATACAAAAACCTATTTAATTTGGATTTGTGGATCGCCTGATAAAGATAGATAATTCATACAATATGCAATAACAAGAAGAAGAAAGAAAACAAGGTAAAGTCACATCAAACAAAGTTACATCAAACATTTTTTGTTATTACATTGACCGTGTTTCTTTATCATGCGATCCACAAATCCAAGTTATATACAGTGTGTTTCACTTGAAGTGGCGACAATTCATTATTTTTTAACGGGGCGGCCTATTTTCGAAAACTGGTACATGCTATTTTAAAATTCGCCCTTTCCCTAGCCTACTAGAAAACAAATATCGCTATCAATTTAAGCACATCTGGATACCCCGAATCCCAAGTTTCAATGTCATAACTTATACCAAGTGTTCACAATTTAGGTGCAAAAAATGAAAAAATCGACTTTTTGAGAGTGCCCTGTGTAAACGATACTGAGTCCCTTCCAAATGTTAGGTTGCCAATGGATTGGGAGTCACCTACTCTATCAATTTGCACAATATCATCCGCTTATCTAATACAGAGTGTTCATAATAAGTACGGAAATATCGAAAAGATTATTTGTATTATTTTGTTAATACGTGTGCCACGAAATTTTAAAAACTAAGTCTACCTTTTTATTCTTGCTTCTAAAACTTAATAATGTACCGACCTTTTGTTATTTTTCCTTACTTTTCTGTACCAATAGTCTGTAAAAAAGTAAAAATTAAATAATTAGGTATTTGTAAAATTTTTATTTGAATTGAATTGATTTAAAGTAACACATTTCCTGCAAATTAGAAGCAAGAATAAAAATATAGACTTAGTTTTTAATATTTCGTAGCACACATAGTAACAAAATAATCGTACCGATTTTTTCGATATTTCTGTATTTATTATGAATTATTATTAGATAAGCAGATGATATTGTGCAAATTGATAGAGTAGGTGACTCCCCATCCATTGGCAACCTAACATTTGGAAGGGCACACAGGGCACTCTCAAAAAGTAGATTTTTTCATTTTTTGCACCTAAATTGTGAACACCCGGTATAAGTTACGACATTGAAACTTGGGATTCAGGGTATCCAGATGTGCTTAAATCGATAGAGATATTTGTTTTTTTCTTTAAAAAATGCCTAATATACTTTCTTCATTTTTGGGATCTTATTTGTTATCGTAGTAGGCTAGGGAAAGGCCGAATTTTAAAATAGCATGTACCAGGATGTAGAGCTTTTGGAGTACCATATTTAAAAAAAAGTTTTCGAAAATAGGCCGCCCCGTTAAAAAATAATGAATTGTCGCCACTTAAAGTGAAACACACGGTATGTAGGTTTAGTATAAAATTTGAAAATTAGATATTCCAAAAACATTAAAAGAGAATGTTATAAAGTTGTATACCAGTTTAACCGTAATGATGAGTAGATTTCAACAACTAATAACCTATGGGGGGTTCTCGTTAAAAAAAGTATGTTTGGTTTCGCTTTTAAGAAATGCCCTATATATTCATAGTATGGTTAATAAAAAACTGTTTATAAGCTACAACTTTTGTTTATAAAATTTTTTTTGTATCTCAAAATCTTAAAGAGGTAAGGGTGGTGGGATTGTTCCATCGGACACCCTGTATATGTAAAATGACAAAACAACTGCGTGAGACATTAGGATAGTTGTAAGAACTGCCCAGAAAATTATTTTCTCGTTTTTTGTTATGGAAATAATCTTAGGATTGTCTACTACAGATTTTCCACATGCCTGTACTGCCAAATTTAAAATGCGTTAAATAAAAAACTACTGATTTTTCGAAATTTGTCTATATCACATAATTTGCTTCAAATTGAAGGGAAATTCGGATGAATCACTTTTCAAGGTCACTGCGATCGAAATTATTCTTTCAACTGCAGCGCCATCTACAATTTGCAATAGAAAAATTCAATTCCTGCCTAAGAACAAAGTATTCGATGAGCTCTACCTGTTTCTTTTTACGGAACTAAAATATCTCATTTCGTTGCTGAGATATGAGGCCGGGGAGTCTTAGGTGATTCACCCTGTACATTGTATATGCTACTAAATTGAATAGGTACAAATTAATTTGGATGACCTTTCACATTGAGTTTTTCAAGAAAATATACAGGATGTTCGAAAAATAGACGGAGATATTTTAGAGGGTGATTCCTTGTTAAAAAATATGAAAAAAAGTTTCTATAAATATGTTAGTTAGAAAAAAGGCAGTGGCGTACATTTTTTTTTCCAATAATATTCGCTAAGGTGTCCCCTGGACTTAATAATTTTAATCTACAGATTAGGGCTAAATTAGCCTCGTAATTAGGGTTGTTCGATCTCCGAATTTCAGTATCGGAAATCGATACTGAAAAAATATCGATAAAATCGATCTTATCGATATAATCGATCTTATCGATAAAATCGATCTTATCGAAATAATCGATCTTATCGATAAAATCGATCTTATCGATAAAATCGATCTTATCGATAAAATCGATCTTATCGATATAATTGATCTTATTGATAAAATCGATATAATTGATTTTATTTAAGAAGCTAGAGGATTTGGAAATTCGAATAAAATTGATCATGTTAAGAAATCGATACGATCGATAGATAAGTAAATAAGAATTGAAGATGAAGCAGCATACAGATACAGATAGAAAACTAGGACTTTGTTATACAATGTATAATATCCACATTATTTGACAAATAATGTAAATGATGTAAAAATCATTTATTAGAGGTTTATAGTAAAACAACGGTTGTCAAAAGTGACAGAAGTCCATGTAAAAAGGGATTTGTACAATAGATGGCATGGCGCTAATTTAATGTTTAATTTTCTATTTGTTTCGTGGAATATCAAATCAATTGGCAATTTCACTTATTGGATATTTCCAGAGAAGCTTCTTAAAGAGTATGATCAGATGGCCCCATCTCTATTATACAGATTCCTTTTCACGAAGGTTTTTGATTTTGGCATTTTTGCAAACCATCTAATTTTACGGCACTATTTGCCAACGGCACACGGTAACGCACCGTACTGAGCAACGGCAAACAAAAAAGTGCATAAATTGAATTGACTCTAAACCTCTAATATACAAGAATAGAAGGATCACAAAGGTAAAATCCGTTTGCGTTTGCAGTTTATACTCCAAATCTGAACCAACATATATTTTCTATTATAATAACAACAAAATAAAATTAACTATTACACTTCACTACGAAAACAATATCAGTCATAAATAATTATAATCTTGTTTGGCTTGGCACATATCATTTTGGTACGTATTTTTTGTTAAGGGCTAAAAAAAATTAGCTCCTCTGTGTGTTGCACAGTTAGTGATGCTCTGTTGTCTGTTATAATATTTCCCCCACAACTAAACACTCTCTAGGAAGGAACACTCGTGCCAGGAACACAAAGGATTTTTTTGCTAAAACTGAAAGATATAATCGGAAAGATCGATAAAATCAAAAATGCCGATAAAATCGAAAAGATCGATAAAAATCGAAAAGATCGATAAAATCAAAAATATCAATAAAATCGAAAAGATCGATAAAACCGAAAAGATCGATAAAATTGAAAAGATCGATATTTCAATTTATCCTACCCTAGCCTACTCTTAATACAACAAATAACATTGCCAAAGTTCAACAGAATCGATACTTTTTAACATATTTATAGAAACTTTTTTTCATATTTTTTAACAAGGAATCACCCTCTAAAATATCTCCGTCTATTTTTCGAACACCCTGTATACATACCTAATAAATATATTAGCTTGAAAAATAAAGAGTAAAACATAATAAGGCAGTGAATACCTTTTGTGATAAATGCTCTATTGTTGATGATGGGGTATTCTAGTGAAACACAGCCATAGTGAAACTAAATAAATTATCTTCATTAAAGAATATATTTAATTATTATCATTGCTGTAAATATTCTTTAAATATAATTTTCTTGAAATCGGCAGTGAAGTGTCCCAAAATCGTCATTAAAAGCACAGAAATTGTACAATAATGGGCTACGATTTTTTCAATAAGTAGGCCTTGGCGAGATGTAAACATCAAACGCCAGACGCGGAGAAATCGCCCGTAGAAAAGTGACCAAATATTCAAAACCTGGCCGATAAAGGCCCATTTAACTTTTCGTACACGTTGTGAAATTGTTTCCTATAGAAGCGCAATCCTTCAGTATACATATTTTAGTAGGTTTGAATATCAATCTATATTTAAAATTTTATTTTTGCATCAAGTATATTTAAATTTGCATTTTGGTGGTATTTTAGAAATCGACTTACCTACCAAATTAGACAAAAACACTTTTTGTGGAACACATATTATTGAGTATTTTGCATTAACTGAATCTACATATAATGACTTGTAAAAATGTAAAAAAATGTATGTTAAAATTACTGAAGGCAAATTAGGCACATTTAGCAAGTTCATGGTCCTATAAATGCAAAAATAAAATAAAAATTAAATTGATATTACTGCTGGACTAGAGAAAAACACTAGATTTTCCAAACTTGTAGCAATATTTTCCTACTTGCGGAATAAATTACGAGAATTTTCTGTTTTTAAACCTACAAATCAACTTGCGCAAATTATTGTATAATTTAAGTACAGACATGTTGATGTACCTATTGGAAAATTAGCGAAGCACAAAAGTTATTACAAGGCCTTAGATACCTTTCTACTGTGCTATGGAGAACAGGGATTATTGTAAATAACAGTGCGATGACACATCATAGTAATAACAAAAATTACTTACCTTTGCTGGCTTATAGTGGATTATTCAGATTATTGATTGAACTGAAATGACGAGAATACATGATTTTATTTAATATATAGTGCTTCTCATGTGCTTACAAAGCACACACATTTAAATAATAAAATGTGATTGCAGAAAAAGCATTTAAGATGTACTGTTCTCGTTTAACTGCTTGTACTAGGGTGCTTAAAAGCTATTTATTTATTGGAATACTTATTTGGTGATTACTTTTTTCAAATTTTTTGCACTTGACGGCAGTTTGTGCTGTCTGGGTACCTTCCTGGACATGTGTTAGTTATTATGTGAATGAGGAAAAATACAGGGTTATTGGTAATTCGATACATTCCTTTGGAGATGTGATAGGGGAGGAGGTAAGGATTAAATTTAATCCTATATGCATTATGCAAAACTCATTTTCTAAATATTTTTGACAACTTTTATTTAAAATTTTCCTATGATCTAAATGTTTTCGGAACATAAGACCATAGTGTTGGGCAAGTAATCCAGTTGAAAAGTTAAAAAAAAGTTTTGTATAGTTTTTTGTCTACTAGAAAAATTGAAATATCTCAAAAACTATTGAGTTTTGCATAATATGCATAATAATGCATAATTAGGATTAAATTTACCCCTTACCTCATCCCCTATCACATCTCCAAAGAAATGAATTAACAATAAACCTGTAGATTATAGCGCTAAAAAAGAAAGGAAAGCTCATTAACCCAATCAACTAGGCTTTTTGTGCAAATGCTAATGACGGCCATTGTGATAAATATTTTTATATAATTTTTGTCTCAAAATGTAAGTAATTACTTAGATTAAAATTTGTATCCATCAAAAGTTTCAAATTATGCGTGTTGCAAAAAAGCCATTTTATGGGTCAAAATGTTGAATCACCACGTATGTGCTGTACATTGAGTCTTATATTTTCCATATTTACATCCTTATGTTTTGGACCGTTTTGACTTTTTTTTTGTAATCTGCCCTACAAACAAAGCACAAGTTTTTTTGTATCTAACTGAATACAGTACACTTCCGCTAATCTGAACCCCCATTTGCATAAGTTTGTTTGGACTATGGGATCGTTCGGATTGGAATTATACATATTTTTATTTTTTAATCATCCATATGAACAGGTTATTATTAGAAAAATAATTAATTCAAAAAGTAAGACGAAAAGTTCATATAAAGGTGGGTTCAAACGTGCATACCTAAAAAGATGCAGGGAGTCAAAATTTGAATTTAATTTTATATTTTTCAAAATAAACTTTGAATGAATCGAAATATTTGAACAAAATTTGATAACTGTTTTTTTTTTGGACAAGGAATTTAAATATTAGCATAACTTTGACGTGACTTGTAAGGCCACCAACAGCACGTCACATGATTTAAAACATCATGATTTTGTAGGTCTAGGATTCTTTTTCTGACCTAAATGCTTTCCACTAAGGTTATGGCAAAACAAAGAGTAATTTGGAAAAATAATACAATACTCGTAAATCAGTACAGACCGCGCCCTCTAGTTTTTAAAAGTGCTACCACCACATTTTATGATTCTTATATTATATGGTACTTATTTACGGGTTCAGGTGAGTTTTGTTACCTATCGCGCACGTGTTTCCTCCTGGCACCACAGAGGTTATTTTTAGACTGACTCACGAACCTGAACACCGAGTGTAGCCGGCAAGCGTGGCGTGCAGCACCTTTGGATTGTCTTATATCGAACACTTTGTGTGGTCTGTCATTTCTAGGTAATGTTTTAGCATTGTGAAATATCCACCTGGTTTTAATTTGTGTGTAAGTAGTATAGCAAAGGGGACTCCAGAGCAGATGTGACGTGACAAGATGGCCGCCAATTCGGAAAATTTGAAAATGCCCTTGACCTGCAGTTTGTCGAACCTTTGTTGCGGCAAATGGCAACGAAGACAAAATAATAGTAATTGCCTCCCTCCCCCACACAAGTATGTGGTTGCTTCTGGGGTACTCCTAGTTTGGAGTATTGTGAGGGTGAGAATTATTATTATTATTATTATCTCGACTTAGCCAAAAGGCATTCGTACTCCCTCTACGGGGAACATTCACTCAGATCCCGGGTATCCCGGATACCAAAAGGATCTGGCTCGAACGAGACCCTTGCCATGTTATCGGGCCTTAGGTGACATTGATGTTGTTGGACGCTCCTGCACTCCCCATGAATTTCCTGACGGTTCGGGCCGTCGCAAGTAGTACCGCTTTCTGCATGGACCTGTAATGATTATCAGTTAGACCCAGCTCTTTGATGTTTCTCAGCAAACTTTTTGGTATGACACCAGTTGTTGACACGATGATTGGAACTGTCTAAACGTTCTCCATTTCCTATTGCCTTTTAATTCGTTCTTCTAAGTCTCTGTACTTCGCGATCTTCTCGGCCCGCTTTATACGCAGGTTGTTGTTGTTTGGAATGGCCACATCAATCAGAGTTGTCTTCGTAGAAATTTTATCAACTATTATAAGGTCCGGCCTGTTATGGGCAACTCGTTGATCTGTCAGAATTGTACGATCCCAGTACATATTGTGGTTGCTGTTTTCAAGAACAGGCTCCGGTGTGTAGCTGTAATATGGGACCCTCTCTGCCTGCACAAGCCGCATTCTTTCTGCCAGTTCCTGGTGCAAGATCTTGGCATCCGAGTCGTGTTGTTCCTTATATTCCGTTGATGCAAACATCTGACATCCTCCTGTTATGTGCTGGATTGTTTCTGAAGTTGGGCACCCGTATCTGCATCTGTCATCCACTACCGATGCATATCCTACAATGAATTTTAGGTAGTTGCGAGTTGGTATAACCTGATCTTGTATGGCCAGTAGGAAGCCTTCCGTCTCGGGGAACATTCGTCCCGAGGTCAGCCAATAGTTCGACGCTAACTTGTCGACATGTTCCTGGTTAACCTCATTAGGATGCTTCCCGTGCAGCGGCTTCCCCAACCACCTCTGTAGTTTATCGTTGTCGGTTCGGTGGTGATTTTGACGCTCGTGTTCTGTCAGACGTAGCGGTGTTGAGACGTCTACTCCGCATATAGCTCTATGTAGTGTGGAGCTGTTGGCCTGCCTGTAGAAATAATTACGCAGATTTAATATTTGTTGGTCCAATTGCTTGCTGAGATCTGCCAATCCTCTTCCTCCTAGTTGACGTGGCAGAGTTGTTCTTTCTACGGCGCTATGGGGATGATGTTTATGAGCTTTTGTCAGTAGTGTCCTAACTTTTCGTTGCAGGTTGTTGATGTCCGTGTTGGTCCAATTCACTATTCCGAACGAATAGCTGAGTACAGAGCACGCATACGTGTTCAGGGCCTTAAACAAATTCCTGCTGTTAAGATCAGTTCGCACTACTTGTCTTACTCTCTTGATGAATTCATTCGTTAAATCAGTCTTCATTGTTCAATGGTCTATCCTTTGAGCTTGTTTCATACCGAGATACTTGTATGTATCTCCCATGCTCATTGCTTCGATCTCCTGGCCATCCTGCATCTCGTGTGCGCTTTGTTCGAGCTTTCCCCGGATGATATTAAGGGTGCGGCACTTGTCCAGTCCAAACAGCATTCCGATGTCCCTGGAGAACTCCTCTACAATTTTAAGCATTTGCGTTAGTTGGTTTTTGGTTGCGGCGATCAGTTTTAAATCATCCATATATAATAGGTGATTCAACTTGATCGCTTCTGCGTTGTTGCTTTTGATAGCGAAGCCATATTTTGTAGAGTTCAACCGATGTGGTAGAGGGTTCATCGCCATGCAGAACCACAGTGGACTGAGTGAATCTCCTTGGAAAATCCCTCTTCAGATGTTGATTGTGTCGGTCTCGATGTTACTGTTTGCGGTTCTGAGTTGTATCTTAGTGTGCCAGGTTGTCATAACGTGTTCTAAAAAGGAAACTGTATGATGATCTATTTTATACAGCTTTAAGATACCTGTGAGCCAGTCGTGAGGTACGGAATCAAATGCTTTTTTGTAGTCCACATAAGCCATGTGGAGGTTTCGTTGCTTGGAATGAGCCTGGTTGCAGATGACAGAGTCTATGATGAGTTGCTCTTTGCATCCCATTGCGCCCTTCGAGCAGCCCTTCTGCTGCATTGCAATGATGTTGTTCCGCTCGCAGTGAGCATATATTCGCTGCGTAAGGCAAGATGTGATTATCTTGTACAGCGTAGGCAAGCAGGTTATTGGGCGGTACTTGGCAGGGTTATCTGTATTCCGCTGGTCTTTTGGTAACAGGTAGGTTGCACCCTGTGTAAGAAACAATGGCATTTTCAGAGGATCGAGCATCGATCGAGATTATTATTATTATTATTATTATTATTAAGAGGTCACCTGAAAGGTCGATAAACTTTAAAGGGTTACCTTGAAGGTCAATCACCTAGAGGTCAATGACCTTTAAGGGGTCACTTTGAAGGTCAGTCACTTAGTGGTCACCTTGACCTTCAAGTCTGTCAGCTAGAGGTTAAAGATCTCTAAGTGGTCACCTTGAAGTTCAATGACATTTAAGGGGTCACCTTGACCTTAGGGTCGATCACTTAGAGGTTTAAGATCTCTAATTAGTCACCTTGAAGATCGATGAAGGCATGGTCACCTTGGCACGTATCACCCGGGTTCAACCTTGAATTGCAAAAATTGAACTTTGCTCGCAGTTCTGGGACGGAAGTGATGTCAAGATGGTGAAATGGTGGGAAATTTAAATAGTTGGTGAGTCAGACTTTAGAAGACTTAAAGAAATTTGAAATATGTCATTTGAGAAAAATTGATACGCTTTAGGAAGAACAATTTTTTAGTTGAATTTAAAGAATTAGCTTATAGAGAACTAGGAACTCGGAAAAATAAAATCTAGTCATTGCCAAAAAGTGCAAAACATTCTCCACAGCAATGAGCTCACCGTGTGGTATCTGGGAACACATCTATATACAGGGTTCGGAGCGATCGGGAAAACCGGGAAATCCGGGAAAAGTCAGGGAAATTTAAAAATTACTCACAAAGTCAGGAGAAGGTCAGGGAAAAATTAAAATTTAAAGAGATGTCAGGGAATTTTTTATTTTGTCTGGAATTTGTCATTATGCGAGTAAATTGATATTTTAATTAATTAAAAATCAATCAAAACATTTTTTTTCCAATTTAAAAATACGATAAAGCCTATCCTGTGGTACACATCAAATTGGGCCAGTCCAACCCAGTCTCTTTCCCCTCCCGTTGCGCCGTGCGCTAGGCGCAAGGTCACGCTCGCGCCTAACCTTAATTTCCAAAACCAAAACAGTTTTGATTTGCACATATTTACGATTTTTTCTTCATTTCTGCATATTATACATGATGATTTTTTTTAGGTCTACTACCGCGATTTTTTCGCTCATTTTGCGGCCTACCAAAAAACGTAAGAAACAAAAATGTGGCAATTTTCTACAGCTAAGTGGTGCTGCAAAAGAAATCGGCATCCATGGCCAACTTGTCACGCATTATTAAAAAAACCTCAAATTGAGCAAAACTATTAATGGCCGTGGAATGTTTATTTTAAGAGACAGAGGAAAACTTTTATATTGAAAATTGATGGCACTGAGAAGCTTTATCCACCCAGGTGCTCAGATAGTTTCAGCAAATTACACAGGGTCTTTGGCTCTCTTGAGACCATGAAAATTTTTGTCGATTTTAGGTTTTTTTAGTACACCGCGAAAAGTTGGGTATGGAGGCCCATTCCTTTTTTAATGTCGTCTCGCTGACCAAAATTGCCATATTTTGTTTTCTTACGTATTTTCTGCCCAAAATAAGCGAGAAAATCGCTTAATAAGACATAACAAAAAAAAATTCATAGCCTCGAGAGAGCCGAAGACCCTGTGTAATTTTCTGAAACTATCTGAGTACCCTTTTGCATAAAGCTTCTTAGTGCCATCAATTTTCAATATAAAAGTTTTTCTCTGTCTCTTCAAATAAACATTCCACGGCTATTAATAATTTTTATCAATTTGAGGTTTTTTTTAAATATTGCGCGACAAGTTGGCCATGGTTGCTGATTTATTTTGCAGCATCACTTAGCTGTCCAAAATTGACACATTTTTGTTTCTTCCGTTTTTTTTTTGTAGGCCGCAAAATGAGCGAGGAAATCGCGGTGGTAGACCTAAAAAAATCATCCTGTATAGTCGGTCATCGCGTCGGTCAGTGTTTCAGTGTAAAAAGTGGTAACCAAACAAAATAATTATGGCTCCGAAAAAAACAATATTTAACCTAGATTGGATAAACCCTTCAATTAATAATGAATGGGCAAATATATTTGAGCCTTTAAAAAGTGACCCATTCTCTACTTTTTGTTAAAATTTGCAAGAAAAAATTTAGTTTAAGCAATATGGGGAAACAAGCTTTACATAGTCATAAAAGAAGTACCGGCCACAAAAAAAAAGAGTTGAAGTTATTCAAAAAACAAAAGACATTTCGGTAATGTTGAAGCCTTCGCAAGACAGTGGGACAGTAGTTGACAAAAATAATGACTTTGATACTATGGTGGAGACAGAAAAAAAACAACATACCAAAAAACAATCTAGTCTTGTAAAAAATAATTTTTTTGACCAAGAAAAGGTTTTGGAAGCCAAAATATTTTACCTACCTACCTACCACAAAAAAGTCTGAAAAGATCATTAAAAAAAGCTAAAAAATTGAATTTTGGAGTCAGGGAAAACCTGGAATAGTCAGGGAATTTTATCCAATCTGAAAACTCCGAACCCTGTATATACATCTATATACCTACATCAGTACATAATCTTGAGAGTTTGGAGAATGCTTTCTGAAAGTTATTAGGCATGCACTCAGTTCTCTTTATCATCCAAAAGATTCCGATGAGGTAGAGCTGCATTATCCTCGACACAAGATTCATTTATGTATTTATTTTACACAAGTGACCTACAAAGTAGGTATATGTACAGTCAAATACATGGAAAAAAAATATACAAATTTCATTATCATAAATCTAGTAACATAAATTGGTTAATAGGGTACGTGTTAGTGTGCGAGGTTCTGCAGTTTATACAATCTTACGTTCTGTGTTGAAAGTATTCATTTAGGGTATGAAAACAGTTTACTGACAAAAATTCTTTCAGAGATTTCTTAAATTTCTTTGAGTTTACAGTTTCTTTGATATGATTTGGTAAAAGATTATATAGTTTTGTGCAGAGGAATTTAACACAAACTGTATTTCCAATTGACGACTCCGGGATTCGAACCCAGAGGCTACCAGGTGAAAAGGGGCCTTGTTACTGTCTGCTAATGCATTTGCTGCCATACTTAGAGTCTAGCGATAGGGTCTTCGATATAATTATGCTGTCGGAGACGAATACGGTACACAATGTCAATGATTTCGGAATTGTCGGATATGAAATTTACTACAATTCTAGTATGATTAATAAATGTGATGGCTTTATAATTTATGTTAAAACCTCATTAAACAGTAACAATGAAATACTTAGAATACATGATAATTCATTTATAAAAGTAAACAGAACCAAGAATGGAATAAAGGCAACCATACTGGGCCTTTACCGTTCACCATCCACGGATGTGACCGTATTTGTTTCCAACCTGGAAGAGTTGCTTGGTGGTCTTATGGATGATAGCGATGTAATTGTCTTTGGGGGCGATATAAATATAAATATTTTTGAAACCAATAAAATACCTACTAATGAATATTTCAACTGTTTGTATAAATATAATTTTATAAACAAAATAGATACTAGCAACTAGGGAGCAGGGTGATAGTTCAACATGTATTGATCACTATTTTGTTAAAACTAATGAAACTCGGATAGATGAATGTAACTCTGTTATTGTAAGGAGTGGTTTCACGGATCACTATCCTATATTACTTAATATAAAACCAATAATTAATAATTTAACCAATGAGTCTACTCCACCAAGCCGAAAGCTAGTTAAAAAATTTAATAGAAATAAGCTTGAAGCATGTTTGAAAAATGAAAGTTGGCAGCCGGTCATGGCTAGCAAAAATGCCATTGACTGTGCACAACAGTTTATCAAAATAATTCAAACACATGTTAATCAATGTACACTTGTGCATTGTATCAGCGGTAAAAAACAGCGATTGAAGCCTTGGATAACTGAGGGAATTTTAGTGTCAATCAGACATAGGGATAAGTTAAGGAGAATTGCGACGCGAAATCCAAACGACCAAAATGCATTGAATAATTTCAAAACTTATAGATCTATACTCACTAAAATAATTTAAAAAACTAAAAATGATTATTATAAAAATCTAGTCACAACAATATTGGGAATAGTAAAAAGGTGTGGGATATGCAAGGTTGGCAACAAAATGAATTTAAGCAAAAATCTAATATAAAGTGCATAACAAGTGAAAACAACATTAGTTTGTATTCCAGAATTGAGATATCCAATGAATTTAATCGATTCTTTAGTGAGATTGGACCTAAGTTAGCAAATAAAATACATCCCTCGGAGGGACCCAGGTTACAGAAATCAAACAAAATATCAAACTATCCTTATAGCACCCTTCACTGACGAAGAAATCTTAAAACAAATTAATTATATTCGAACAGTGGCAGCTAATGGTGATGACAATATATCAGGACAAATAATTAAAAATAATTATAAGTATTTTATTGTGCCTCTGCGCCATTTAATAAATTTGGTCGTTGGCACTGGTGTTTTCCCTGACCTTTTTAAAAATTCGATAATAATTCCAATATATAAGTCTGGCAACAAGAGACTAGCAACAAATTACAGGCCCATTGCACTTATAAGCGTAATCAGCAAAATAATTGAAAAATGCATAAAAATTAGGATTACACACTATTTAAATGAGCATAGTCTTTTATCAGAAAGTCAGTTCAGTTTTAGAGAGAATGTCGGTGCTGAGGAAGCGCTGAACTGTGTAACTGGGCAGATAATTAATGCCTTTAATGAAGGTAATCGAGCTATTGGTGTTTTCATTGATCTAACTAAGGCCTTCGATACTGTGGCGCACTGGGTTCTTCTGGAGAGGCTGTTTGATGTTGGTATTAGAGGAGTAGCAAATGATTTAATTAAATCATATGTTACTGGACGTACTCAACAAGTTAAAATAGATTATATCATTAGCGAGCCTCTCCCGATGGGGTTTGGTGTGCCGCAGGGCACGGTCTTAGGGCCGCTGCTTTTTACAATTTACATTAACAACATTATGAACCTTCCAAAGGACACTAAGGTTTATTGCTATGCTGATGACAGTGATAATTGTTACAGCCCCCACTTGGACCGAGGCGTATAATAAAGCAGAAGAAGCTTTGAGCTTCGTTAAGGGCTGGATGGGTAATAGTCTGCTTACCCTAAACATAGATAAAACTCATTACCTTACCTTTACAATGACAGAAACGCTCGAACCAGACAAAAATTATCTAACAATCATCTAACACACTCATGCAATTGTAAACTCATTATCAATAGAGCGACTAAAGCTAAATATCTCGGGGTGTTCTTAGATAATTATTTAAATTGGAACCATCATATTGAATATGTTGTAGGTAAAATCAGAAAATTGTTTTACAAATTTTATCAACTGCGTTATATATTAAATAGAAAAACTATAACATTGTTCTATAAAGCTATGGTGGAGTCAGTACTTAATTATGGCTTGACAGTTTGTGGTAAGGCCGCTGCAACAACCTTACACCCTCTAGAGGTGACGCAAAAATGAACTGTAAAAATAATATTCTTTAAAGATAGATTGTATTCATCAGATAAACTCTTCCAGGAAACTGAGATGTTCAATCTGGATCTATTGTACACTAAAGCAGTTAGTAGGTATATGTTAAAAAATAATAATTATATTAACCCCATCTCACATCAGATAAATACTCGGGCACAGGCACAGCAGAAATTATCCATGCCGCCAATGAAATTCCTTAAAACTCAAAAGCATATAATGTTTATAGGACCAAAACTTGTAAATATGTTTCCAGTGGAATTTAAGCACAAACCATATAAGAAAATTAAAAATAGCCTCAACAAGTGGATTTTTCAAAATAAAATTAAAATATAAGGAACAAAAGAGGAAAGGATGTACAAGCAGAATTTGGATGGTATAAGCTATGTAATCAACTGTCAATTGCACACACAAATCGGTAGATTCATGGTGTAATTGACTTGTTGAAGTTTCCCATCCGCCTGACGAATTGCATCCGTTTGAAAATGAAAAACATACATGTATATTTTAACGTAAATTCCTAGGTTTTCGACCAAAATAAATAAATAAAAAACAACAAAATCCTTTGTTGTGTTTATTTTTTCTTTTTTTACGGCAACTCAAATGCCATCTTCAGAATACAGTTTAAAAACAAATTTTAAAATCTTTTAAAAGAAAACGTCACATAGCCTAAAAATAATAAAACATAGTCAAGACACAGGCAAAATATGTTGTTACACTGTTTTTTTTTATATAAAATATTTTTTTAAAATTTAATATTCAAAATCGAAATACTATGTGTTAAGATGAGGTGTGAATCGTGAATAAGACAACTATTATAATAACAGCTTTATTGCCTACACAAGAAAATACAATTTCTCAGAGCTGTGCTCGGCGTCGGCGACTTACAACATCAAAAGTGACAAGTGTCCTACAAACATGTCACCTTCTTATATACTATACAGGGTTAGGATTACTTGTCAGTAATACTGTACAATATAAATGTATTACATATATATACTCAACACGCCTCCTTACATTTATATTGTACTTACATCATTTCAATTTTATAAGATTCAGGTGCATTTAATTTAAATTCAACATACTTCTAAATTTTTCAAATTTTTCTCGACATAAGGCTTTAGTAAAAATATCCGCAACATTTTCATCAGTTCCAATTTTAACAACATTTATAATCTTTTCTTTTACACACTCATGAACATAATGATAATGAACCTCAATATGTTTCGAATTTTTAGTAAAATTACCATTTTTTGCTATATCAATTGCACCTGAATTATCTTCGTATATATCAACCGGCTTTGTTAATTTAACATCAAAAGTATGTAACAATTCTTTTACAAACATCAATTCACTTACTGCTTCCGAGAGTGCTACATACTCTGCAAATGTCGAAGCTTTTGTTACAGACTTTTGTTTTCTCGATTTCCAAAAAATTACATTACCAAATAATCTTATTACGTATCCAGTTGTAGACTTTCTATCTAAGTTATCACCAGCCCAATCAGCATCAGCATGACAATCTAGAATATTTCCATTTTCATTTCTTTTATAAGTCAACTTTAAATCTTTAGTCAAATACAAATATTTCAAAATTCTTAAAGCATACTTATAATGTGTCTCATTATAACAATCCTGAAATCTACTTAAACAATTTACACTAAAACTTATATCAGGTCTTGTAGCTGAACTTATGTATAACAATGCACCAATCAAATTTCTATATTTAATATCCCTTTCACAATTATCAGATTTTTTAAGTTTCAAATTTACTTCCATTGGTGTATTATACAGTTTACTATTTTCTAAATTATACTTTTTAACTAATGATTCAATATACTTAGTGTGACTTAATTTCATTTCATGTATACGAGGCTCATAATCTACGGTAATCCCAAGGTACTCCTTAATTTTTTTAAGATCTTTCATTTCAAATTTTTCTGATAACAAAACTTTAATTTTCTTTATTTCCTTTTCTTGTTTTCCACAAATTAACAAATCATCGACAAAGATTAATAAAGAAACAGTATCATTTTCAATTTTAAGAGTATATAAGCAAGAGTCAAGATTATTTCTATTAAAACCAATACATATCAAAAATTTATCAAGGCATTCATACCATGCCCTTGGACTTTCTTTTAACCCGTATAATGCCTTAATCAATTTACAAACCCTATTTGTCCTGTCTTCATACCCTTGTGGTTGTTTGACATAAACTTCAGAATTTAATTCACCGTTTAAAAATGCCGTCTCAACATCCATTTGTTCAATATCTAGGCCCATATTACAACAATATGACAATAAAATTTTCAAAGTTTGCATTTTAGCTACAGGCGAATATATATCATCAATTTCATCAGTTTGTTGAAAACCTCTTACAACTAACCTAGCCTTAAAACTTTCATCTGATTTTTTTTGTGTAAACCCATTTTACATCTAAAACTTTATTATTATTTATATTTTCAACCAATTTCCAAGTTTTATTTTTATTTAAACAATCAATCTCTTTATTCATTGCCTTTTTCCAAAATTTATTTTCTTTTGAACCTAACGCCTCCTCAAACGTATTAGGTATATCAGTTCTACACATGTTTACAAAAAATACTACTATTATACACATAATAATCGTCAAGTTTCTTTGGAGGATTTCTATTTCTTTGAGATTTAGGGATGACAGATTCATTTTCAATTTCAGGGTTTTTTAAAGTATCATTCAAACTTCCATTCACAATTTTCAAGCTTTCATCAATTTCACTTTTCAAGTAATTATTTTCATTATTCTCACATTCAATATCTACATGTCTAGCAACAATAACTTTTTAACTTTTAATTCCCATATTGGCCTTTTTATCCCATTTAGAAGTTCTATTTTGTTCCGGTTTTCTAACAAAAACTTTCCTACCGTACAAACGTAAATTAGAAACATCCGGTTTCTTCCCGAAAAATATCTCATAAGGAGTTTTCCTCTCTACAGTGTTTGATAACGTTCGATTTTTCAAATAAGTTGCTGCACAAACAATTTCAGGCCAGTATTTTTTATCTACATTCGCTTCTGATAATAAACAACGTGACGTATTCATTATAGTACGATTGAACCTTTCCGCAGTTCCATTTAGTTCATGTACATACGCAGGACAATTATTAATAACAATACCTCTTTCTTTAGCAAAACTGTAAATATTATGATTTAAATACTCTTTTCCATTGTCGCATCTCAAAAATGTTACTCTTTTGTCTGTCACATTTTCACATTCATTCACAACTATCAGTTTCGCAGCACGGTTTCATGAAAAATCGCTCAACGACCACCAATCTCGTTGAAATCTCCCAGTTCATTTGTGAGAGGCTCGATGACAGGGAGCAGGTTGATGTGGTGTATACGGACTTCTCGAGGGCGTTTGACAGGATCGATCATCCCACTTTATTGTACAAACTCTCGCTGGCTGGTTTTAGTGATAGCCTCGTTTCATTTTTTGAGTCTTACCTGAAGAACCGCCCTCAGTCCGTATGTTACAATGGCTTTAATTCTAACAAATATATTGCCACTTCTGGAGTTCCTCAGGGTTCCAATCTGGGGCCTCTGTTATTCCTTCTATTTATCAATGATATTACTGATAATCTCAAATGTGGTAAACTTTTGTTCGCGGACGACTTAAAAATCTATTGTTCAATACAATCCTTAGAGAACTGCTTATTTCTCCAGAAGCAGCTTTGTGAATTGGATGCTTGGTGTGTCGTTAATCACCTGGATTTAAACCCTGCCAAGTGCAGTGTGGTTAGGTACTCTCGAAAAGAGTCAAATATAACATTTGATTACAAATTAGGTAACACAAGTCTTGCTTCTAAGGACAGTGTTGATGATCTTGGGGTCCGCTTTGATAGTGTCATGTCGTTCAATGAGCATTTCAATAATATTTCGATGTCTGCCTACAAAACTTTGGGTTTTTTGTTGAGACACTGTCGAGGCTTCACAAATATTGCGGCTTTGAAGACTCTGTTCTTTTCACTCGTCCGTTCGAAACTGGAATATTGTTCTGTTATTTGGCATCCAATTTATGAAACCCATGAAAAGCAATTAGAGTATGTTCAAAGAAAATTTCTTAAATTTCTTTATTATAAAACTCACGGCATGTACCCTCCTCGTGGATATGACCATCAGGCACTTCTTAATGAATTTAATATGTGTTCATTGATAGTTCGCCGATCCGTTTCTGGTGTTTCCTTTTTATATAACTGTATCCGAAACAATATAGATTCTCCTTTTTTTCTTTCTAGACTAAACATACGAGTACCAAGACCTAATTCACGGCTAACATCTACATTTTACGTTCCCTATGCTCGTACTAATATAATGTTTAAGTCGCCAATTTATTTTACATCCAGTCTCCATAATATGTTGCCTGATGAATGTGATCTGTTTGATTGCTCCAAGCCTTCCTTTTTGAGGTGTGCCATTGAGTGCTTTTCATAATTTCACGTTATGTGTTGGGTAGTATTAGTATTAGTCCGCTGATAACTGTACTGTACAGGGTAGATACCCTGCGTGGGGCTCCCTATACTATGTTGATTATATTGATTGAGCTGTGCTTACTTTATAATCAGTTTTCTTTATTTTTTCTGTGGTGCTATGTTCCCTTTATATTTATCTTTGTATGTTGTCCTGTAAATGGATTTTTCTGTTGGGCAATAAATAAATAAATAAATAAATATTCAATCAGACAATCACAAACTTCAGTTTTAAATTTTATTGTATATACCCGTGCAATTTTACTATAGTCATCAATAAAAGAAACAAAATATTTTTCACCTTTAAAACCTGTAGTACTAAAAGGGCCGCAAACATCAGTATGAACTATTTCCAAAATTTCCTTAGCTCTAATTCTATTGTTTTCAAAAGGAATATTACTCATTTTATTCTCAATACACGTTTTACATTTCATAAATTCAGTTTCAATTTCACTAGGTATTCCATCCAACAGCTGATTTTTACACAAAGTATTCAAATATTTAAAATTTACATGGCCTAACAAACGATGCCATTTTTCCTTTTCACACATATTTTCAGTACTTTTATTTGCCATATTTACACAAGATTCGACCAATTTTAAATTACTTTTCATAATATACAAACCATTCTTTTTCAAAGCTACAGCTGTTATTTTGTCATTATTATCAATAATTTTTGACATATTACCTTTTGAAACAATAGTATTATTTTCTGTTACTTTACTATAGCTAATCAAATTTGATTTCATATCTTTAACAAAGAAAACATTTTTCATATCTACTAAATTCTTTTTTTCAAAAGCATCAAAATAACTTAAAACATTACCTATTTTTGTGGCCTTTACAATTCTATTATCACCTAGATAGACATTAACAGGTTCTTTAAGCATTTTAAAACTTTCAAAATATTTATCATCATTAATAATGTGGTCCGTACACCCACTATCTAAAAGCCACTTTATTTCATTACAATCTACATTACTTATCTCGGAATTATGTGCCGCATGATCAACCGTTGTGACCCATGCATTCTTCTCTGTGTTGTTCTGGTCTTGTTGGTTAGCTCGATGCACCCTCGCTGCAGGTTGACCACGGTAGTTACCGCGCCCTCTGCCGTAGTTTCCTCTTCTGGCTCCTTGCCGGCCTCGTGACGAACGCCATGTGCCTCTACCACCTGACATTTGGCCGCTATTTTTGTAATCTCGCTGGATATGGCCTGTCTCGCCACAGCCATAGCATATTATTAGATCCTGTCGACTGTTATTCACCATAAATACATTTGATTTTCTTCCAGAATGTTTTTAAATTCTTCATCTCCGCCATCTGAATTTTACTTTTCACATAATCAGCCGTTTGATCTTCCTCCTTCAATAGTTATAATCCTTTTGACTTTTTGCACAAGTGAATTTGAAGTGAAATGAACATGAAGTGATCTGATAGTGAAATGATTTTTTATTGGTAAATGGAACAGTGTAGGACCAAGTTACCTACCTATAATCTAACCCTTGAACGAATTTTTCAATATTTTTCACCACCTTAACCCCAGAAACACTCAAAACCAACACAAATTACATAAAAATCGATTTGCTGCGTAAACTGGTCACTTCATAATCAACTGAACATTTGTAAAAGGAACAGTCGATGTCAGCTGATGTGATCTCAAAGTGATTCGGAATCGATTTGAGATCACTTAAAACTGTAAAAGGAGGACGGCTCTCTTGTCAATTAAATCACCAATGTAACTGTAACTTTCAGGCAATATATTTAACATATAATTTAGCTTTTCCTTTTCGGACACACTTGCACCCGCTTCTTTTAAGTTATTTACACATTTTTCAAAATCACTAAAAAATGTCGCCGAGTCGCTATAGTCTTTAAGTCTCAATCTTTCCAATTTATTTCTGCATACAATTTGCAATGCCGTTGATTCTTTCAAATAAAGACTGTCAAACTTTTTTATTATTTCATACGCCGTTTCTTTGTCGCATACAAATTCCAATTGTCTATCTGATATCGTACTGTATATACAGGGTGTCCCGAAATTAGCCTGCCATAATTTACCAGCGTGTTCTACGACCTAAAAAACGAAAAAGTTCCTATAAACATGGCCTTAAAAATGCCCCCTAATGGGGCTATAGCCCCCGAAAGGGGCAGTTTCACAAAAGGGTTTCTATAAATATTTGCAGAACGAACAAAGATAAAATTCTGAAATTTGGTATGTGATGTACCTGTGAGATTTGACATTTGCCGAGGTAGCGAGAGTTAAACATTCTTAATCATAGGCGTCCCAAATGGGGGGGTTCAGGAGTTAAAATTACCCCTAAATTTTTTTGTATACTTTTTTCCAGATTTCTTGCAAAATTATGAAAGTTGAAGGTATTCTACGAAGAAAAGGTGCTCTTGTTGAACTTCGCTAGCATGCATGGTTTTCGGGTAAACTCGTTTTGAAAACTTTTTGCAGAGTGCCATGAAAATGCCTATTAGAAATTAGCCTGCCATAATTTACCACCACCTTTTTTGGTACAAAAAAATTAAAAAAGTTCCTATAAACATGGCCTCAAAAAAGTCCCCTAAGGGGGCTATAGCCCCCGAAATAGACACTTTAGCAAATGGTTTTTTCTAAATATTTCCAGAACGAACAACGATCAAATTATGAAATTTGGTGTATGATATACCTGTGAGATTTCACGTTTACTGAGGTAGAGATAGTTTGACATTCTTCATCATAGGCGTCCCAAATAAGGGGGGTCAAGGGATTAAAAATATCCAAAAAAATTTTTGTGCGGTTTTTTCACGATTTATTCTCCTAGGTATGTCACATACCAAATTTCAGAATTTTATCTTTGCTCGTTCTGGAAATATTTAGAAAAAACCGTTTGCCAAAGTGTCCATTTCGGGAGCTATAGCCCTCTTAGGGGGCATTTTTGAGGCCATGTTTATAGGAACTTTTTCATTTTTTTGGATCGCAGAACACGCTGGTAAAATATCGCAGGCTAATTTCTAATACGCATTTTCATGGCCCTCTGCAAAAAAATTTCAATACGATTTTAATCGAAAACGGTGCACGCTATCAAAGTTCACCAAGAGCACCATTTTTTCGTAGAATACCCTAAAATTTTATAATTTCGCAATAAATTTAGGGAAAAAGCACACACACAAAATTTAGGGCATTTTTAACCCTTTAACCCCCCATTTAGGACGCCTATGATTAAAAATTTCCAACTATCGCTATCTCGGCAAATGTCAAATCTCACAGGTACATCACATACCAAATTTCATAATTTTATCTTTGTTCGTTCTGGAAATAGTTAGAAAAAACCGTTTGTGAAACTGCCCCTTTCGGGGGCTATAGCCCCATTAGGGGGCATTTTTGAGGCCATGTTTATACGAACTTTTTTCATTTTTTTAGGTCGTAGAATACGCTGGTAAATTATGGCAGGCTAATTTCGGGACACCCTGTATAGTTAATGGCTTTTAAATCTTTTTCATCCCAATCTTCTTTATCAGTGCTTACCTTTGCCCTTTCAATAACCATTTCGCATTTCTTCATTTTCACAAGAAAATACAATTTCTCAGAGCTGTGCTCGGCGTCGGCGACTTACAACATCAAAAGTGACAAGTGTCCTACAAACACGTCACCTTCTTATATACTATACAGGGTTAGGATTACTTGGCAGTAATACTGTACAATATAAATGTATTACATATATATACTCAACACTATGAATACTTACAAGAGATCGGGCTGGATATACATTATAAGTTTTGTAATGCAGAGTATTTTTTGATTTTTACATTTTTCAAAAACGCAATATTTTAAAATTATACGCATGGTGGACAGAAGAGGAATGAGACTTGTGTTGTTTAATTTTGTTACATTTTGTTACCAGCTAAAAAAAACATTAGAAAGTTTGAAGTATGTCTAATTATAAAATAGAACGTAATTATGAAATTATTCCTTGGCCGACTGAAAATTAAAAAAAAAACAGAAAATTAGCCACAGCTCTTTTATTTTTTATTATAACTATGCCGAGTATTATATCTTTGGACAGCTCAAAAAATGGCCGATTTAATAAGCCAACTATGATTTACATTTTAAAAACACAAGTTTATGTCATATCTCAAAAATCACAAACAACATAAAAAAATTGGATCAGATCATCTTATTAAGACCAAAATTGTCTACAATTTTTGTCTCTACAGTTTTTCTGTATAATCAAAAATAACGGAGCTACAGAGATCTGATGAAATAGCAAAAAATCACTCTTTTCAAAATATCTAGTGTGCCATGAACTTTTTTAAAAATCCAAAAGGGGCATTCGATTGAGCATTCAAAACCGCAATTCTTTCCCCATTTAACTTTTCTTCTAGCTCTGCTAGTTTCCGGGATCCCCATCGAAAAAACTCACCCTGTATATAAAAAACTTATACTAACTTAACCTAAGGAAAAATAAAACAAATAAATAAAAAACCTAACACTAATTTATATTTAAAACACACTAATTTGAACTAATAAATAACTATAAATAAAAAACCGATCACTAACTTATATTAAAAAAAAAAACCTAACACTAACTTGTAAAACTAACCTACTAACTGACTAACTATCTAATAATAATTATTTTAGGACCTTCTGAGCGTGCTTCTGCTCTCTTTCAAACTCATATATCCGCATCCATCTCAAGCACTCTTTTCATCGCCTCTTAACCTTCCATTTCATAATCTTTTCCACCTAAATTCGATACCCGCATTCTTCTTTCTTAGAGAACTGGTGGTCTTTTCTAAAAAAACTCATCCACGCTGTCTTTCACACGTACCATACTCTCGCAGAAGCCTCTCAGGTCCTGATTCTTCCTCCCCCTCACTGTAGACGGTCCTGACCCAGGGAACTCCGTGGTAGACCTCAACCTCCTAACAAGCCTTGGCCTCGCTGCTAATGCCGCCTAAATTTGAGCCTCAACGTCAGAATCGTCGTGGAGGAATAATGGCAGCGGTTTCGGCATCTCTATTGGCAACGAAATTGGCCGACAGCCAGGCGTGGGAGGTCGCTCACCAGTTGGAGTCCGGTGCGGCGAGTGCAAGGGGGAGTTGCCATTATCCTCTTCCAAATTTATTATCAAAGCCTGTAACCGAAAATTTATTACCATTTATAAATAAGTATTAAAAAAGAATTTTTACTTACAGGTATAATAACATGCTGTAAAATTTTTACAGAGGAAGATAGCACCGACTAACTAATGGACCGACTGGACAGTGATTGCTTTTTGTGAAAGAGAAAATGCAAAAATTGTATTGCACATTGGCGACGATTGTGAGAACAGATTGCAAGAACAGAACACCAGATCTAATCAGTTGAGGTAAAAGATCTAAGCTCCAATTTCTTAGGGCGATGTGTCAGCTACATCGAAAAATGCTAGTCTACAAAAATATTCTGAAGCTAAATCGAAATATTAGAAAATATTTCACATGAAAACAAAAAAATTGACAAAATAGTATGTACGTTGATAACACAATTTTTCTACTAAGATGTCTTATGTGGGCTTCGTCATTAAGCAAAAATGATTACACCACGTTTGAATATTAGAATTTAGAGCACTTTATATTTTTAACTTTTTTCAGATAATTAGAAATTTTGGGTAAAAATGATGGTGAAAATTACCAATCAAAATATTATCCCCCTGTAACTGCTTCCTTGAAATTTGACTTCCCAATAAAAGCTCCCAAATAGCAAGCATTTTACCCAAACCTAAAATTATCAAATTAACAAAACTGAATTTTGATGTCTTCTTTAATAGATTTTTTTGTCATTTTCTCCATAACAGATTTTATTCGCAGCGAAAAACAAATTTGTTCGGTTTATTACAAGTTTTTGTCGTAACGAAATAACTAAAAGTTACCCTAACAATTAAAAGTATAGGGTTCCCCATGTTAAAGTACTCATTTTAATATGCACATTTAAACGAGGTAACTGATGGAATTCTTCTTTAGTTGGCCATAATTTGTCATTTTTGGGATTAATTAAAATATTGTCGTCAAGTAGACCCCAAATTATGCCAAAATTTGCCTGTCAAAAACTATCCCTATCCACTCTCAAAAAGAATTATAACATTAAAATTGAAATATAGCAACATCTCTGATTAAAACACATTTCATAAAAAAAGTGCAAACCTGCAAGTATATTTGCATAACAGATTACTGCTTAAAAACTGTTCTGCTTATTTATTCAAGAATTGATAGTAGAACTTTAGTCCTTGATAATTTAAAATGGAGAATGTGGGAGAATCAAAATACAAATCGAGACCTTGGTGGGAAGTTAGATTATATTTTAAAAATTATGGATCGGTGTCAAAGTAATCTTCAAACTATTCACAATGTTTTTAACTTTTTCTTCAATGCACTTTGCAAATATTTTACTCAATCTTACACTCTTTGCACAAAATTCGATGTCATCTTTAAGCGATTAAAAAATTGTCAGTTGTTATGTGGAACCATAACAGATTTTATTCTCTGTGAAAAACAAATGTGCTTGGTCACAGAAAACCAGCAAGTGACAGAAAAGCAGCGTGAATGTACGGGGATATGCTCGATGGGACGGGTATGGAAGAACGTCGCCATCTATGTGCATCCCCACGTACTAAAACCTAGAGGTTGTTTCGAAGTGTACAATACAACGCTCCTTGACACGCGTTCAACCTCTTACTCGGGTTGTCGTGCAAATTCGGACATGATGTTCAAGGTTCAGGCACAGAAAAACAGCATGTGGTTCAGGGCTGCCGAAGTTCCTACACTTTTGGGAACTCTATCAATAAAATAATTTAAAGGGTGGGATTAGTGTACCTAGTATCTACAAAAAACATCATCACTTGCTGTTTTTCTGTGAGGCTGCCGAAGCCGAGCACCGAGCATATTAGAGGATATTTCAATACCTACTTTACGTGTTAGATTGTTCTATTAGTTTTATTGTTTTTTTGAAAACAGTTGAATTTGTTCTCTCTATAACCTATAAATTTAATAATAGTTGATTTACCTAGTCTTTATTTTTTACTTAGTAGGTAGCTACAATGGCTGCAAAACGTTGTATTTACAAAAACTGTAGTAGTATCTGGAAGGTAAATGCCAAAAAATATTTTTGTTTCCCTAAAAATGACTCAATTAGAGAGTAAGGGCTTCCAAATTCAAGAAATATAAATTTGATTGGTGCTCCATACACTACTTTGGAAAAGAAATTGTTGTGTTGGCAGCATAGTTTCGTGATAACAAAAATGAAAAATTAGTTAAAAACGCGATTCCCTGACACTATGACGATGTTGAGGACGTTGGGGTAATTTTTTTCAAGGTATAACCAGATCGGACCTTATAGATTTTGTTAAGTATGTTATTCTGCGTACGAAATGGCGATTTACGACATTTTTTTGGTGGTCGGTCGAGGACTTTTTTATTTCATAAAAACTGTCAAAGTTGTCAATTTTTTTTTTTGCATTTCCACCGTCATATCTTTGAAAACAATAGAGATATACACTCGATTTTTTCTTAAATTTGAGCGCTTCAAACGAATGCCTTCATTTTTGTCTGATATTGTTTATTAACCATTTTAAACAACAGTAAAGTTGCTAACTCTGAAAAAGTGTATTGTGAATTTGGAACCTATTGGCGATACACTATTATTCTTTCGCTTAAATCCACAAACCAATAACGTTGATTTTGCACTCGACGCGCGTTTCTATAACCAAGTTGGCATCATCAGGAGACGATTAAAACTAACCGCTTATTACTAACCTACTCTATTTATATGCATTCATAGGCATCTAATAATCTCCTGTCAGGTAGATATTTAATTAATCTTAAATTGTCTATTCTTATCCTATGACTTTTCAAACTTTTCAAAAGCATGTTCGGCAATGCTAGATTCTTCTAAATGACCGTATTTTAAATGTCTCATATGTTCATCGAATCTGGTTTTTATGGAACGTCTAGTTTGCCCAACATACTTTTTATTACAATCAGAACAACTAACTTCATATATTCCACTTCTTTGTAGGACATCAATCTTGTCCTTGGGGTTTCCTAATAGATTTTTAATATCATCGGAAGATTTATATACCAATATAAGTCCAGCATGATTAAATATTTTTTTCTAAATCTCTCGTAAGCCGCGGATTGTACGGAATGGAAATATACTTAGTACTATCAGCCATAGGCGCCGACTCCGCGGGTGCTCCGGGACTCGAGCACCCGGCCAAAAGTTTGGCCAGTTGTTGGAAGCTCAAGCAAAGGTGACAACTAAACAATTTGAAAATATTATATGTCAAATGTTCCCCATAAAATCGTCCATAAGACTAAGCACTTTTGCGTTATTTATGCAAAGTTAGATAACTTTGTTTAAAGACTGCGTCTTAAAATTCAGCCAGCACCGGTTTTAGGAGGGTGCTAGGGCACTAGCACCCGGCGGTTAATTTTAGGAGGCGGTATAAGCTGGTCTAATAAAAATAAATCACATTTTGTTGCTATTCATCATCTTATTCATCTGTACGTTGAAGATTTTACTCTCCCCCTGGATTTTTGGACGAAAATAAAAATTTCCAAGTGAAAATATCCTAAACGCAGAATAAACAACATTGATTCATTGATTGAATATAAATTGGAAAATTGTCATGTAATAATGTGTAACATAGATACATTTATTGAAAAATATACTTAGTATTGTCAAGTAGCTAACTACCGATTCCACGAGACTTGGCTTTTCCCATACATTGTCATAAGCCCAGGGCTGTATATGGTTTGGGGTTCAAGCCCCCTACATTGAAAAAAGACGAAAAATACATTATACTGTTATGATTTTGTAATTTTCTACACCTCTTTTAAACTATCTGTGCTTTATATTTCTCAAAAAATTCGCCTTGGGCGCATTTTAGTAACCAAACACCTCTGCTTTCTTTTGTATAGCTGATTTAAAAAGCAATGATTTTTATGGGCTCACACTAAAACAAATTTCGAAATTTCTATTGGTCACAGTTGCTCTATAAAAGAAGACTGAGTAGGACTTCTTGGCTACAAATGTTACGAGTCATAGTGAACAAAACAAATTACCACCAGTTAACAAGAATATGTTTTGCTTGGAATTTCTTTTCCCTAATTTAAACTGTTTGACCTTGAATATTTGAAAAATTTTCACCTGCGGCGCAATTTTGTACCACAAAGATTCGATTTATTATTATTTTTTTCAGTTTTGACTACCTCCTAACTAAAAAGTTTAGCTTTTTTGGGCAAAAGTGAGAGAAAAGATAAGGCGTTTTTTAAACTTAGCACCCGGCGATAGTCAAGCTAAAACCGGTGCTGAATTCAGCGGACTCTCATCCGGATGAATCATCCCTTTGGATGAAGTAAGAGACAGATATCCAGCTGATTCATCTGGATGAGAGTCCGCTGAATTTTAAAACGAGGCCCTTCTTATAGAAATACCTTTATTTTATTTCATTCTCTTTACATTGTCTTTTTTTAATGAACTGTTCGTTTTTTGTTATGTACTTTTCTTTTATATTTGTAAAAAAAATTAAATAACATTTTGGGGAGAGGATGTATACCTTGGGCACCCAGCCAAATTTTGAGAAGTCGGCGCCTATGCTATCAGCTTTTATTCTAAAAGTAGTGGAATCTTGGAGTTAATTGTTATATTTATGTTTATTAATTAGCTTTCTAACTATGTTTGTGTGATAACCATTGGCCTGAGCTATATTCCTTATTCTAGTTTCTTCTATTTTATATTTTTCTGAAGAGGGAAATTACCTAATCTATGTGTTAAGAATTGAAAACATGTGAGTTTATGTTGGTTGCAATGAAAGGAATCGTGAGGAATGTATCGGTCGAATTCTAACCTATTATTAATTCTTATTATTAAGGTGTCTAGAAATGGTAGCTGTCAGTTGTTCTCTAGTTCATAAGTAAACTTAATGGTAGGGAAACGGTTATTCAACTTTTTAAGAAAATTTTCAATATTGGCACATTTCGTATCAAAAATAGCAAAAATGTCATCTACGTATCTATACCATATTCTTGGAAAATAATCAGATCCTTGTTGTAAATTTATTTCAAAATTTAACATGAAAAGGTTTGCTAAAAACGGTGAGAGGCAATTGCCCATTGCGGTCCCTTCGGGTTGTTGATAATAGTTATTATTGTATTGGAAATAATTTTGGTTCATGCATAATGTAGTTAAAAGTAGAAATTCTTCAATGACTTCTTTGTTGTAATTATTATATTCTAGAAGTTCTTTTAAATACTCTAGTGTTGTTGGAATTGGTACACTAGGGAACAATGAACTTAACATCGAATGAAATTAAAACTTAGCCTTCATTAAGAACGGTGTCTTTGATTTTACTAATGAAATCCAATGTGCTCATGACCTAAAATTTGTATTTTTTAGGCAAATTTTTAAATTAATTTGCTAACCATTTTGATAATAAATTATAAGTAGGTGATCCTATTGCCGAAACTATCGGTCGCATTGCTTTACCCGGTTTGTGCACTTTTGGTAAACGATATCATATAGTTTAGACACAGTAGGATTACTGTTAGTGAATTTAGATTTTAAATAGTTAGTAATGAGGTTGTTAAATTTTTTGAATGCTTGTTTAACTTGTGCTGTCATTGTTTGTAAGGGTTTTTTTGAAATTTTCTTATAAGGACCGATTTGAACTAATTTATCCATTCGTTGAAAATAATCTGTTTTGTTAAGGATAACAACCTTATTACCTTTGTCAGCTTTTAAATAAAAAACATATTTCCTTCTCAATCTTCTAATAGTATTGTTGTTGTTTTTATGTCCTGACTTTGCATGGTTATTATTTGCGATATTTTGGGAGATTTGATTTCTGCATGCTTCTCTAATAAAACCTTTTTTTGGTTCGGGCAGTTTCTGCATGTTGCTTTTAATATTGGCGATTATATCTGAGAGGTTATTCTTTTTGAGTGGTAATGCAAATTTTAATCCTTTGTTTAGG
The DNA here is from genome assembly GCA_963920635.1 of Pseudeuparius sepicola. Classification (NCBI taxonomy): domain Eukaryota; kingdom Metazoa; phylum Arthropoda; class Insecta; order Coleoptera; family Anthribidae; genus Pseudeuparius; species Pseudeuparius sepicola. The sequence goes on along the minus strand of OY987303.1, from coordinate 40,270,772 downwards.
AGATTTGTTTCAGCTTTATTGAAAGATTGAGAGGATTGGTTGTCAATTATAGTTACGACTTCCTGAGATATTTTCTTTGTTGAGCTGTTTACTAATATATCTTTAAGTTTATTATTAAGGGAAGAAATTTTCTTTTTATACTTCGTGTCAATGACTACAAACATCTTTCTCTGGAACTCACACCATTCTTCAAATTCTATGTTCCTTAATCTAAAGGTTAGTTTTTGAAAAGGCTGTAAGCTTCTATTTCTAAACTACTTCGCTTTTGATACAAGTTTTTGATTTCCAAATCAAGCCATTTTTGTTTTGCAAATGTAGAAATTTTTTCAGTAATAGATGACTTTGTTATTACTATTTTAACGAACTTTGGAAAAACTGAAGCTTTTTTGCATGATTTAAGAAATCAAATATATGCAGCAATTAACTTAATCTTAGTACTGACCTTATGATACTGATTCAGTTCCGTTGACCGTGAAGCCATCTCAACTAAGTTGGGAATTTGGAACCTATTGGCCTCGACAACAAAAGGTGTCGTAAATAGCCATTTCGTATGCAGAATAATGTGCATACTTAACAGAGCCTGTAGGGTCCGATCTGGCTATACCTCGAAAAAAAAAAACGTCATGTTAGACTCTCAAAATCATTACTTTATATGATGGTATACGGTTTACGGCCCTGAAGCGCGAGAGGTTTGCCTGTATTGGATCTATAGAGAACTATTGCCGCAATTTGAAACAACAAATATATAGCAGTTCTAGGACAAAAAAATAGTTGGGAGGGTAGGGTGCAACTCGAAAAGCAGCCACCTCCACATGGTGAGCTCTGGGTAGTTTTCAAGAAAAACTATTGCTGAGAGCTGCATGTTTGGATATTTATATTTATTATTTGTAGTTTAAAAATATTTTATTTTACATTTTTTATCAGTTTTTTTATCTATTTTTGGTGACACCACGGTTGACGGTTTCATAATTATTAAGAAAGTCTCTAATATACTTATAGATTTTAATAAAAAATCGAAAACATATAATACAAATAGAATAATAAAAAATAATCATGAATTTCCAGTAATATTTCATGCTCGGTGCTCGGTGTCTATTATGGGCGCCGACCGACAACCAAGAACGATTCAAACCGGTCTACAGTTATTATTATAAAAACGAGAGTTGGGCAAGCGGAACTAGATTTGCTGTATGCCCCACTTCCTCTACACACGCTCAATCTTGTAGTCCAGCGGCTTCAGGACTTCCGCTATCCGATAAGCAGTTGGTTTTATTGTCGCAATACGCGCTGCGCTTCTGTCGCTTGCTGTTTTTCTGTGGTTCGGTTGTCGTAATGAAATAACTAAAAGTTACCCTAACAATAAAAAGTACAGGATTCCCCATGTGAAAGCACCTTCTCATTTTAATACATGTCAGAAACTCCTGGATTTGCATTTTCAAAATGGTAGCAAAAAGAAGAGGTTTTATAAGACCTATCAAAGAAAAAAGTTCATTTCAATATCTCAAAATAAAGAATCAGTTGCTTTTTTTTATAAATTACATTTGTATCCAATATGTTAAAAGCAGAGTATATTTTTCTATATCTATATGCTATAACAAATAATAATGTGTTCTATATTTTTAAACCAATCTATGTAGTTGAATTCACAATTTGTGTTCATAAATATCCTATGAAATGGATTCCTTTTGCCCAGGTACCTGATGCTAAATCTATTCAGAAGTTTTGCATACTATAAAATTAGAATGATACTTAAAAATCTATGATCTACTATACAACAAAATGTTCTTCATTATTGATTATGAAATTGATTATTTGAATTATTCAGAGACTACTGATTGAAAGGCAATGGTTTACAAAAACGTTTAGAAAATAAACTACGAACTGCAGTTCATTGTTGCTTGGGTTAAATAAACAATTAAAAAATATACTAGCTGCTTTTTTCAACTAATCTATAAACTACTGAAACTTCAGTTTGTTACACACAGCTTTATCTGCGTGATTTACTAATGGCCCTGCACTCACTGAGATTACTATGGTTTTCTAGGGCTTTCCGCAGTAAAGCGAATGCTACCCTAGTCTCAAAGACAAAGACAAAACAATAGTAATTACCACCCCTCCCCCGCACAAGCATTTTCTTGCTTCTGGGGTACCTGCTTTTAGTTTGGAGTATTATGAGGGTTACTAATTCCTATAATTTACTAAACACTAGACGATTCAGAACTATTTTTATGTGCTTGATATATCGTTTCCAAATTTGATGATATTTGTAAGGTAAAGAGGTATATTAAAAACATCATTAATGCAATTTTAAGGAAACATCAATTTGAATGTAATAATTATTCTATTGACATGCTCACAACAATCCTTTCCTTTTTATTCATAAGTATCTTGGCACGGAGAATTTACAACATAACAAGCTATATATGACAAGAATATTACCTACGTGAATTTTTATACAAACAAATGAGCTTTCAAATTTGACAGATCAGACCAGTGGTGTTGAAGTAGCCTGTCACCAAACTACGTTCCAATAAAAATATGATTTACAACATTCCAATTATTAAATATATTTTTACTAAAAACATTAAATTTTCATTTATTTATTTATTGAAGAGTATTGAAGAAAGGTTTAAAAACATTTAACATTCTGAAAACTTTAAAAATTACTCCTACACCGATCCATAATTTTTATAATATAATCTAACTTAGAAAAGTTTTAAAGCAGTAGGTAATCTGTTTTGCAAATATACTTGTGGATTTGCACTTTTTTATGAAATGTGTTTTAATCATAGATGTCGCTATATTTCAATTTTATCATTATAATTCTCTCTGAGAGTGGAGAGGGATAGTTTTTGATGGGTACATTTTGTCATAATTTGGTGACGGATGTCTATTTGATGACAGTTTTTACATTAATCCCAAAAATGACATCATGGCCAACTAAAGAAGAATTCCAATGCACTTATTAAAATGAGTACTTTAACATGGGGAACCCTGTACTTTTTCTTGTTAGGGTGACTTTTAGTTATTTCGTTACAACAAAAACTTAAAATAAACCAAACACATTTGTTTTTCGCGGAGAATATAAACTATCATGGTTCCACATGAGAACTGACAATTTTTTAATTGGTCAAGAAGACGTCGAATTTTGTGAGATTGAGTAAAATATTTGTAAAGAGTATTGAAGAAAGAGTTAAAAACATTGTGAATAGTTTAAAGATTACTGTTGTTTTTAAGCTTTCACGGCCGTTATTAATATATTGATGAGTTTCCGGGTTGTTATGCCGTGGTCTGTGCAGAAATAGTTCAGATGTTTCGCCGGTCGTAGCTGCCGGCATCTTCAATAGTTCTACTCCGGTTGTGGAGAGGTGACTGACGTTATTTGGTGATTCTTATCTGGTTGTCGAGAGGTGACTAATGTCAACTGCGATCTGGTCACTCTTCTTATACCAGGACTTGTTCGTGTAGACTGAGATTGAATTGTTGGAGGGAACGTATTGGTGGGGGCGATATAGAGGGGGGCAGAGCCGGAGGCGACCACATCATGTCTCTGTTCTCCGTTCTTGTTTGTTTCTGAGGACTGGTTTCCACGCCCTGCTGACTCGGAATCCGTCTTCTTTATTGAAATTCCAAGGGTGTTGTTCTATTTCCAATGCCTCACGTCTAGACAAGTTGTAAAAACCTGTTCCTTTAACCAATGCCGTCGTCTGTTCAAAGTTAATGGAGTGGATTTCTTCCATGGCGTGCATAGCTATGGCTGATTTGTCAGAATGCTGTAGCCGAAGAGCCCTTTGATGTTCTTTTCTCCTTGTAATTATGGAACGTGTGGTCATGCCAATATACACCTTATCGCAATCCCAGCATGGAATCTTATATACCCCAGGTGTCAACAGAGGGTCCAAGCGATCCTTTACCGGACGTAAACACTGTTGTAGCTTCTTGGTTGGAATAAACGTTGTTCTGATGCCTTTCTTTTATAAAATCTTGGAGATCCGATCCGTTACACCTTGGATATATGGTAAAAAGGTCCTTGGAGATGTTTCATCAGTCAGATTTGGTGCCCTAGGTGTCCTTGGTGGATTGATGATACTTTGAATGTCTTTTTTGTGATATCCATTAGCCTCTAGTGCCCATTTAGATAAAGAATTGAAGCATCTTCAATGGGCACTAGAGGCTAATGGATATCACAAAAAAGACATTCATAGTATCATCAATCCACCAAGGACACCTAGGGCACCAAATCTGACTGATGAAACATCTCCAAGAACCTTTTTACCATATATCCAAGGTGTAACGGATCGGATCTCCAAGATTTTACAAAAGAAAGGCATCAGAACAACGTTTATTCCAACCAAGAAGCTACAACAGTGTTTGCGTCCGGTAAAGGATCGCTTGGACCCTCTGTTGACACTTGGGGTATATAAGATTCCATGCTGGGATTGCGATAAGGTGTATATTGGCATGACCACACGTTCCATAATTACAAGGAGAAAAGAACATCAAAGGGCTCTTCGGCTACAGCATTCTGACAAATCAGCTATAGCTATGCACGCCATGGAGGAAATCCACTCTATTAACTTTGAACAGACGACGGCATTGGTTAAAGGAACAGGTTTTTAGAACTTGGCTAGACGTGAGGCATTGGAAATAGGACAACACCCTTGCAATTTCAATAAAGAAGACGGATTCCGAGTCAGCAGGGCATGGAAACCAGTCATCAGAAACAAACAAGAACGGAGAACAGAGACCGACGCTGCCACTTGCAACACCCCCACTATTACGCTGCCCATTTCAGCCGCGGATCCCACTACCTCCACTTCGCTAAATGACCTCGGCTTGGCTAACGGTAATGATGCGGTCGCCTCCGGCTCTGCCCCCCTCTAAATCGCCCCCACCAATACGTTCCCTCCAACAATTCAATCTCAGTCTACACGAACAAGTCCTGGTATAAGAAGAGTGACCAGATCGCAGTTGACATTAGTCACCTCTCGACAACCAGATAAGAATCACCAAATAACGTCAGTCACCTCTCCACAACCGGAGTAGAACTACTGAAGATGCCGGCAGCTACGACCGGCGAAACGTCTGAACTATTTCTGCACAGACCACGGCATAACAACCCGGAAACTCATCAATATAGTTTAAAGATTACTTTGACACCGATCCTTAATTTTTAAAATATAATCTAACTTCCCACCAAGATCTCGATTTGTATTTTGATTCTCCCACATTCTCCCTTTTTAAATTGATTTATGCGTTTTAATCTTATGCCATCTCGAGCACTAAAGTTCTACTAACAATTCTTGTATAAATAAGCAGAAAAGTTTTAAAGCAGTAATCTGTTACGCAAATATACTTGTGGGTTTGCATTTTTTTATGAAATGTATTTTAATCGTAGATGTTGCTATATTTCAATTTTATCGTTATAATTCTCTCTGAGAGTGGGGAGGGATAGTTTTTGACAGTCAATTTTGTCATAATTGGGTGACAGATGTCTACTTGATGACAATATTTTAATTAATCCCAAAAACGTCAAATCATATCCAACTAAAGAAGAATTCCATCAGTTACCTCATTTAAATGCGCATATTAAAATGAGTACTTTAACATGGGGAATCCTGTACTTTCAATTGTTAGAGTAACTTTTGGTTATTTCGTTTGAAATAAACCGAACAAATTTGTTTTTCGCAGTGAATAAAATCTGTTATTGTCCCACATGAAAAGGACAAAAATAATCTATTAAAGAAGATGCCAAAACCAAAATTTCAATAAAATTGTAGTGTAGTATCTATATTTTTGATATTATTTTGAAGAAAAAACTGATAATTGGGACAAAAGTCGAAGAAAGCGGTCGGTATATTATTGAAGGATTAAAAAATTTCCATTGGCAGTGGTTTTTAAAATAACAAAGATATTAGAATAGACTGTCAAAATATTTAACTGATATCGATTTCTAGGTGATTATAACTCATGGAACTCATGGAAAGGATTGCAGTGACTGAATGTTTTTAAAATAGTTTGGACTCTGAGGGTATGTTATTATAATATAAAGTTGCAATAAAAATTGAAAAAAATATGTGTCTATTTTATAATAGAAAAAAATTCAATTTTGTTAACTTGATAATTTTAGGTTTGGGTAAAATTTGGGAGCTTTCAGCTAACATACATAAAAATATTTGACATTTCGGTAGCCCCCAATTAACTTTTCCAACATTGTTTTTTAGTGGGGGGAGTTTAGAACCCAAATTGGGAAGTCAAATTTCAAGGAAGCAGTTACAGGGGGATAATATTTTGATTGGTAATTTTACACCATCATTTTTACCCAAAATTTCTAATTATCTGAAAAAAGTTAAAAATATAAAGTGCTCTAAATTATAATATTCAAACGTGGTGTAATCATTTTTGCTTAATGACGAATCCCACATAAGACATCTTAGTAGAAAAATTGTGTTATCAACGTACATACTATTTTGTCAATTTTTTTGTTTTCATGTGAAATATTTTCTAATATTTCGATTTAGCTTCATAATGTTTTTGTAGACTTGTATTTTTCGATCTAGCTGTTACATCAGAGTGACGGCCTAAGAAATTGAAGCACAGATTTTTTTACCTTGATTGATTATATCCGATGTTCTGTTCTTGTAATCTTGCATAGTTGCATTTTGATCTCGCACAATCGTCGCCAATGTGCGATGTGCAATTTTTGCATTTTCTCTTTCATAGAAAGCAATCGCTGTCTAGTCGGCCCATCAGTTAGTCGGTTCATCATGTTGAACTTTTTCTAAATATTTTACAAAAATGAAAACCATGCTATCTTCCACTGTAAAAATTTGACAGTACGTTATTATACCTGTAAGTAAAAATACTTTTTTAATACTTATTTATAAATGTTAACACATTTTCGGTTACAGGCTTCGATAATAAATTTGGAAGAGGATGATGACAACTCCCCCTTGCACTCACCACCCTGGACTCCAACTGGCAACCTCCCATGCGTTGTTCCTGCACGACGATTCAGACTTGGAGGCTCAAATTTTGGTGGCGTTAGCAGCGAGGCCAAGGTTTGTTAGGAGGTTGAAGTCTACCATGGAGTTCCCTGGGTCAGGACCAGCTACAGTGAGGGGGAGGAAGAATCAGGTCCTGAGAGGCTTCTGCGAGCGTGTGGTAAGTGTGAAAAGGAGCGTGGATGAATTTTTAGAAAACGCCACCCATTTTCTAAGAAAGAAAGATGCAGATATCGAATGTAGGTTGAAAGGATTACGGAATGGAAGGGAAGAGGCGATGAAAAGAGTGCTTGAGATGGATGCGGATATACAGGGTGATTCACTTTTAAATACCGAAAATTTAAAAATTGATAGAACATGAAAAAATAATGAGAGTTTCCTTATGGGCCTTAGTTTTCAAGATACAGGGAGGTCAAATTTTGAAAATAAAGTGTATTTTTTCTGCGTAAATATTAGAGATATCAAAACTAAATTTAGTACACAAGATCGGCGAATATAGGACTCCAAAAGTACAAAATATCACGTTTTAAAATTTACCAGTGGCAGAAATATGGGTAATTGGTGTTAATAATTCGACAAAAATATAGTACGGCCCTGTGCAAAATAAAAAAAAACATATTTTGAATAGGCCATTTAATTCTAAGCAAAAAATGTCTCTTGGTATTTTTTCGTAGATCTGGTCGTTTCGGCATAATTGTAATGTTTGTGATTTATTACACTATTGGGGCAAACTGGTAAAAATAATTAATTCAAATCAATGAACTAAGGCTCAAAATTGAAGAAAATATGGAAACTCTCAAAACAAACTGAGCTATGATAGCTCAGTTCTGCGGTAGCTAATCTGTTATATCGATGCCAAAAATGTTTTGAAATGAGGGGAAGGCACTTCAAACACGTATTATAATGTTAGAAATTGTTAAATTAATGTAGTTTTGCATTAAATGAAAATGGTTTGATTTTAATTAATTACTTTTACCAGGTTGCCCCTATGTGTAATAGGTCACAAACATTACAATTACACCGAAACGACCAAATTTACAAAAAAATGCCAAGAGACATTTTTTATTTTGTGCAAGGCCTTGCTATTTTTTGTCAAATTATTGATAGCTATTACCCACATCTCCGCCACTGCTAAATTTTAAAACGTGATATTTTATACTTTTATAGTCCTATATTCATGTATCTTGTGTACTAAATTTAGTTTTGATATCTCTAATATTTACGAAGGAAAAAACTAAAATCATTTTTTAAAATTTGATCACTCTGTATTTTGAAAACTAAGGCCCAAACGAACTAAGTTTATATAAGAAACACATTATTTTTTCATGTTTTATCGATTGTTAAATTTTCGGTATTTAATAGTGAATCATCCTGTATATGAGTTGGAAAGAGAGCAGAAGTATGCTCAGAAAGTCCTAAAATTATTATTAGATAGTTAGTCTGTTAGTAGGTTAGTTTTACAAGTTAGTGTTAGTTGTTTTTAATAGAACTTAGTGTTCCGGTCCTTATAGTTTTTTATTAGTTCAAATTAGTGTTGGTTTTTTAAATATAAATCAGTGTCAGGTTTTTATTTGTAGTTTTTTTATTAGTTCAAGTTAATGTTAGTTTTTTTGTAATAAATTAGTGTTGGGTAGTATTTATACTTTGTTTTATTTTCCTTAGGTTAATAGTCCTGGAGCCCGTGTAAAAAAGTGCAACGATTATCGGATAGTTTCTTTATATTTTCATTTGATTGTACCCACATTGTGCAGCTATGTTTGGGGTGTCAGCTGGCTAGGTGGCGGTGGGGGTAGTTGCTAAGGGGTTGCAAACACATGAACAAATCAATTTTTTTTCAAGTTTTCTTTTATTTTTCCCAAAGGACGACATATATGGCAGACATATTTATTTGGTATAGTTTAGACACATTAAATGTTATAAACTAAATATAATTCGGCTTGTCTAGTTCCACTAGTGCCGGAGAGGCGGGGGTCAACCATCATATTTTTCAATAAAAAAATGGTACGCCATTGGAAAAGTAATATTTCTCTTCCTTAACTAAATTTTCCAATCACTTCTAAGAAAAAAAGTATTTTTGACTTTTTTCAAAAAATGTACGAATATCGTTGCAATTGGAAACGTTGTATCTTGAAAACGCGACGTTCGATTTTCTTTCTGAAAACAGCGTTAGAAATTTGAGAACATTTTCTAAAACTTTCATATAAATACTTTTTCCTCTGGTCAAAAATAAGAAAGTTAAGGGGGATCTCCAATATTTTGTGAACACCCTGTACTTTTTTGAAAAATTAATTATTTTGTGTATTAAATTTTTTAGCAGAAGAAAATCAAAGTACTCAGTTTCTAATTCTGAATAACTTTCCTTAATAATATTTTGTCATAAAACCTACATAAAGGGCACTTTACTGGTGCAAAAAATTGGCTTTTTCAAAATTTCCAAGACACATGATTTTTGGAATCTAGAAATCCTTTTTGTAGGTTTTATGGCAAAATGTTGTCAACGAAAGTTATTCAGAATTAAAAACTGAGTAGGTGTGCAAAATTTCAAAAACCTAGACCTACTTTGATTTTCTTCTGCTAAAAAACAAAAAGGCTCGAAAATTTATTTTTCAAAAATGGTACATTTTTCGATAGAAAGTCAAGAATACTTGTTTTATTAGAATTGGTTGTGAAATTTAGTGGACGCAAAAAAGATTACTTTTCCAGTGGAGTATCATTTTTTTTTATTAAAAAATATGATGGTTGACCCCCGCGTCTCCGTCACTGGTGGAAGTAGAGAGGTCAAATTATTTTTATTTATAGAACTTAATGTGTGTCTAAACTGTGCCAAATATGTCTGCCGTAGCTGTCGTCCTTTAGGAAAAATAAAAGAAAAGTTAAAAAAATTGAAAACCGCTAGAATTTCGATACATGTTTATATGAAAAAATATCCCCTTTTTGTAATTACTGATTATAATTTTCCTTTCATAAAAGTTTCATGCTGCCCAGAAGAAAATCAAAGTAGGTCTAGGTTTTTGAAATTTTGCACACCTACTCAGTTTTTAATTCTGAACAACTTTCGTTGACAACATTTTGCCATAATGGTTGACCCGCGCCTCTCCGGCACTGGTGGAACTAGACAAGCCGAATTATATTTAGTTTATAACATTTAATGTGTCTAGACTATACCAAATAAATATGTCTGCCATATCTGTCGCCGTTTAGGAAAAATAAAAGAAAACTTGAAAAAAAAGATTTGTTCATGTGTTTGCAACCCCTTAGCAACTACCCCCACCGCCAACTAGCCAGCTGACACCCCAAACGTTGCTGCACAATGTGGGTACAATCGAATGAAAATATAAAGAAACTGACCGGAATCGTTGCAATTTTTGTACACGGACTCCAAGACTGTAAGTTAATATCAGTTTTTTTTATATATTATGTTGTGTGCTATATATTTGTATTGTTTTTGTTGTTTATATATTTACAATTATTTTTTATTGTACATGTATCTTCAAATAATGTTTTTCATTTGCTACTTTTGGGGAAAACATGTTTTCATACAAAAATCAATTCTAACTTCAAGTTAAAAAGGGATACTTTACTTGAGAGAACAATTAGTACAAAAGCATAAAAAAGCGTCTTAAATCTGATTCATATGACTGTCAGAAAAATAAACTTGTCATTTTCAATCAATTATAGAAATTGTTATTAATAAAATTTATTTTCTTCATAATTCAGTAAAATTTCCATAGTTTCTTAGAGGTGCAAGTGTAAATAAGATGTTGATTAAGTAAGTATTATCTGTTACAGTTTATAACGGTCTCTTCAGTACACTTACACTTACTACAAATATGATAAAACCATGGTTGTCCTTTAGACCTAAACCTTGACACTTTCTTCAAAGTTTTTTGGATTTGTTAAAATTTTCAATCGATTCTAGAAATTGTTAATAATAGTTGGATATTTTCTTCATAATTTAGTAAATTTTGCATATTTTATTAGAGGAGCAAATAAGATCATCTGTCACACTCTCGAACGATCTTATCAGTACAAAGACCTTGCTGCTAATATGCTAACAACCAAATTCCTCTGAACGAATCTTGTGTCTAGGATACTGCAGCTCCACCTCACCGGAATCTTTTGGATGATAAAGTGAACTAAGTGCGTGCCTAATAATTTTCAGAAAGCATTCTCCAAACTCACGATTCTGTACTAATGTAGGTATATAGATGTGTTCCTGGAAACACATATGTGCATACCTATACTGTATAAGTGAGAGACAATGTTGGATACTACCCGGTGAGCTCGTTGCTGTGGAGAATGTTTTGCACTTTTTAGCAATGACTACATTTTATTTTTCCAGATTCTTAGTTCTCTATACGCTAATAGGGCTGTTCAGCACCAATCTGAAAATGAGGTTTTTTTTATGCAAGTCGATAGAATTTTGCGTATATATGATGTTACCAAAGTTTCAATTTTATTGCTTTGGGGAAACTCCCAATATTTCTAAATCAAAATGGCACTGCGCTCGGCGCGTGTATCCGCCTGGTGACGTCATGGGATCCTACGCTGCTGGGGCAAGAAGCGAACCGTATGCGATCGCCGGCCCGCTATCAGTGCGCGATTATTATTAAACAGCAGAGCAAAATCTCGGCCATTGCGAAAAGCTTTTCTTAAGCAGATTCAAGTAATCTACCCCAGGTAGACATAGTCATGGTTATGGATTATTTCAATAATAACAAAGAATTTATAAGTGCCGAGATGCGAGGTGTTAAGCTTAAAAAGTAACTTTGATTTTATTTAATTTACTAGAATACGTCTAAAACTTAGAATAAAAACTAGACATTTATCGCGGAAATCCCGAGACAATCTTTTACTGTGATTTTCTTGTCAAAATATGCGCATCTTGTCTATTTCTACAAAAAACATATCTCGTATTTTATTGAATTTATTAATAATTATTATAGATGCCCATTTCATATTATCATTTTGTACAAATGTTAAAATCTTACAGGTCTAGAAGGCAAGATTATGGAGATAATGCGGCGGAGTATGTGCAGTTGAAAAGAGAGCAACATATACAGGGTGTCCAACTTTAAAACTGTACAAATCCGTAAAATCTTCATTTTTGGAGATAATAGCCTAAACTTGTTTTTTTTTTAAGTACTTCAAAAACCGCTTTTTTTGACATTTCTGTCATTTTCAAAATGCAAATCCAGCGCCGGCTGCGATTTTTTTAATCCTCCGATACAAACACATCTACCTATAAAAGCTCTGTTAATATGACAAAACTGTGAAATCTGACCACAATGGCAATTCATTACCATAAAAAGTACGTAACTCTTAATAAAGCTGAATATTTAAAATATGGGACATCTAAATCATAGCATCCTCCCTAGCCACATTGACTTAAGCCCAAGAATCTGCTCTTATTAATGTAACTATCATGTGCATAATAAATATTATGTATTTTGGTTAAAGTAACATATACTAAAAAGAGAAACGGTCAGTCCCGGTCTCGAAACTGTGCCTTGGACACCAAATTTGAAGACCTTAAACCATTATTAAAACTATGAATTACAAATACATTTACAGCTTGCAGTGCTTTATTTGTGACATATTTATTTTTTAAAACCAAATTTAACTAGGATATCACATTGTGCTTATCAAAAAATATCCAAAACCTATCAAACTTATCAAAAACATTGCTGATTGCACTACTTAAAACAATAGGTTGCTAATTATTCACAATTATTTTATCTCCTTATTTGTGGAGAGGAGTTGTTAGATAGTTTTTGAACATCCTTTAGGAAATTCCAGTACTAATCGATTTATCTAATGAACACCAGGACATAGGGGTAAGTTTATCAAGCTTTGACAATGTTCTAATCTACAAAATCACATGTCATGAGCTGTATATGACACACACATTTTATATTAAAGGCAAGTTTTGGTGACTTTCTATTATACGTACATACGACCGACCTTAAGGCTCTACGATACCCCCATTTTCAAGGGTTTCGTAGTTTACATATCCTACTTGCATTTCTTAATATTGTCACTTGATTTTTTTGTGGCTTAGATAAAACTATGAAGAATCGTCGTATTTCGAGTCTTTGCGTGGGGATCTTGGTTATCTTAAGAGATACGAGGTAGGTTAAATTGGGGCAAAGTTGCGGAATTTGATGCCGAGTAACATGGTAAAAAAAAATTTGGCTGGCCCTTCTCGTTTTGAAAATAATGCGAAAAAACTGAAAATTGTCGTTTTCGTTTTTATTTTTTTAAACGAAAGCGAATGGCGCTGGACATTTCTAAGTTAAACATTATTAAGGGACTTTTTTACAAGGAATCTAAATATGACCTCTCATTTTTTTTCTCTCCTCCCTGGACAAATATATGACAATTAACTTTTATTTTTCTTATGGGCGCAATATTGTATTTTCACATTTTTGAAAAGAGGATTTTTCTGGTTGCCTCAGTCATAACACTGTGAAGGGGCAGGCTGGAGTGGGGAGTCGTGGGGACTAGAGAAAGGAAAAGGATAGGCATATCTAATCGAGCGATGTTTGTCCTGAGTTGAGTCGGGCACTTCAGGCGCATTTGATAAGTTTCGTAGCCTCTTAGTGAAAAATTTGTCACTTACGTATATTGAGGCATAGATGATGACAATCAAAACGAAATTTTGGGCAAAGGCTTTCTTTTCGAGCTATATCTATACCGCCTGTACTGTTTAACGCTGTTTTCTAATTTTTGACACATCAGTGTCACCACAAAACACATTTACCTCCAAATGTCACCAAAAAGTTTGCTTAGATTTTTGCCTGATTTTTGTTTAATTTCAAAAAGTAAAACATTTAATTATGAGTTCCTGTGCAATTGTGAACAAAAACTGGTCTATATCAGCTACATCTACAGGGTGTTCAAATTTGATCCATTGTAAATTTGTGATGCGCTTTATGATTTTGATGATTATTTTTTGTGTATAGAAAGTGCCTTTATGTACTCGTAGGACATATAATCATGATGGCCTGCTATGGTTTTTCTTCTATGTGATTTTTTGGAAATTGCTATTAGGGATTTTTTCGAAAATCTGGCTTTGTAGCTTTATTTAGCACCCCCAGAAACCCGAATGTCCCAAGTGTTATTAATTTATATCGGAGAATTTATATTGGAGACTTGATTGGAGGGCACACATTGATAATTTGTCAAAAAACATTGCAAAATATGGATATGCACTGAATATCCTGGCTACAAGTATTGATGTCGCGACGGCATTGTCTGCTTACCATGCATATGTACACTCGAGAATTACCTTTGGAATCATTTTCTGGGGGAATTCTGGAAATGTGGAGAGGGTGATGATTAACCAGAAGAATTGTCTGAGGCATATTTTTAATCTGAAGCAAAGGGATAGCTGTAGAGATGTCTTTGTTGTTAACAGGATTTTGATGGTTACCTGTTCTTATATCCTGGAGGCTGCTCTTTTTATTAGAAAAAACCCTGATTTGTTTCTGGTAGTGGAAAATCGCCATTATCATACTAGAAATAGACAGAATCTCAGGCCTATTTTCACAAACCTTACATACATTCAAAAGAATGTTGAATATTCCATAAAACAAATCTGGAACAAATTACCAACGAGTCAGCAAAGTCTGCCCCTCTCTGGCATGAGACATAGGCTGAGGGTTTTCCTTCTTGACAAGGCTTATTATAATCTAAAAGAATACTTTGAGGATACAATTCAAATATGACAGTTTAGGTGCTTGTTCTTTTCGAATCTCCAGTGAAATATTCATTGTATTATTTTTTATTATTGTATAATTAATTAGGTGATGTAGGTACTCTATTCTATTGTTTACATTTTTATCTTATATTGACATGTTCTATGCCCTTTGGGTCTTGTATAGGAACAAATAAAGATTTATCTATCTATCCTATCATTTTAAAATAGTAATGGCATATTTTCTGCAATTTATGAAGAATATGCAATATTTAAGTATTATTTTAAAATGGTAGAATATTGTTTGTCAGATGACAATACACTAATGTATACCATCACTACCTATTCATGGATTAGAATGTGCTTTAGTTGTTTATTAGCAAAATATACAAAAATGATCTATCTGTTCCTTCCAGCTGATCAATGTATCAAAGTAGATTTCTATACATCTGGTTTTCGTCGAATTTTTGAGAGCCCCCCAATTCGACTGTTGGTTTAAACTGCTGCTATTCAAACTGCCCCACTACTTCAGCTATTTTTCTTCTGAGCTCCACCAGCCCAGCTGCCAAAACCACCACTGCCGTGTCATCGTCAAACAGGATCTCAAAGCCATCTACTACTATCCCAAACTGTCAAATGCCTGAGACAGATAAAAAAAGCGACATCACATATTCCCCATCATCCAGGTTTTTATAAACAAAACCCATAAGGCCCACAGCCACACTCTCCGTTGACCTGCCTCTGGGGAGACCATGCTGGTAATACATCATAACCTTACAATTTTCAAGAAAAGTTATCCCATTGTAGAGTACTCTTTCTATTATTTTTGACATGATGTTTAAGAGAGAAACTGGCCGATAGTTACCTGCAGAAGTTGTATGTTATCTTTTATGAATAGGAATTACTAATCCCAATTTTAGCTAGTCTGGGTACAATCGTGTATAACAAATGAGTTTGGTTAAGTACTGAATTAATTCAGCAATGAATTCCTTAATGCACTTGACGACATTCGTAGGTATATTACCAACCCCCGTACTATTCTTATTTTTTAGTATTACAGACAACATTTAATACTTTCTTTTTTGACACAGGATTAAAAATTAAACTGTTGTGTAGCTTAGTACAATTTTGTGACCTGTTGTTTCCAAAGCTATCCTGAAGTGATCTTTTATTCACAGAGAAGTGTGCAGCAAACATGTAGGCCTACTATATTATTGACAATATGTGTACACCTCATTTACATCCAAGTTAATAATATGCATACAAGATCTCAACATGCTCAACTTAAAATCAGAGTAACTTTGACATGCCGAAACATGAAAAAAGAAGTGGGCATATGCCTCTTATGGTAGCAGTCATGATGCTGCCATATGAAATTATTATTGTGGCGGTTGGCAATCATGGGCACTGCTGCATGAAAAAAGAAGAGGGTATATGCTCCTTATGGTGGCAATATCTTTCCTGTGGATGTAATTAAATAAAAACTAAATATTGCTATTGCTAAGTCATTACAACTTTTTTTATTCGAGACTTTCTCAGGCTGTATTTGATTCCTGCATAAATGCAGCTGATTAGACAATTTTTGTTCACAATTGCATGAGACCTCCTAATAGGGTTGTTTCCTTCTATTAAATTCTCCAAGCGGTGTTAGAAAGGACCATGATTAATAAACATAT
Source organism: Pseudeuparius sepicola (assembly GCA_963920635.1). Taxonomy (NCBI): domain Eukaryota; kingdom Metazoa; phylum Arthropoda; class Insecta; order Coleoptera; family Anthribidae; genus Pseudeuparius; species Pseudeuparius sepicola. The sequence continues at coordinate 40,254,393 of OY987303.1, read as the reverse complement.
AGGCATTGTTGTTCTATTAATTCTTTCCAAAGCCCATAATTTGAAAATAAAATTTTAATTTCCGAATAAGAACCGAATGTAAAAATACGTCCTTGTGTAGGGGCGAATATTGCGGAAAGCAAAGTGACAAGTATTGAATAACTCCTGGTTCCTGATCTACAATAATCTATCAGCTGATCATCAATTATGTTTTGTGGTTTAAGAAGAAGAAAACTTATCGGTTATGTTTTTTGATTTGGCGGTAGAAGATTTAAAATTTTTAGATTATTTAAATTTTTAGGTTAACTTTGTAGTGGCCCACCCCATTGGATGTTAGTTGGTGAGCGGAATGTACAGGGTGGTCTACAAGATTTTACTTTTTGTGTGAGTCTAAGAACGTAATGAAAAGACAGGGATAGTTTAATAGGTGTATTTAAAATCAATACGAAAATAACGTACAAAACAGTGCCGATAAAATGTGAAATGAAATGTCAAAGAACTTCCAAAATTTTCAATTATTAATGATGAGTATAAAAATATAGATAATTGGTTACACGAAACGTTAAGCGCAAGAAATCGGAGATACAAACCCTTTTTACACAAAATACTAAAGTAGTCAAATGTTTCTGTAAAATAATCGAACATAAAATAGGGCATTAATCGAAATGTCAAAATTGGCACAACATACATAAACTATGGCTTAAAAGTGGTAACATTCAATAAACGTACAAAGTTTACCAAAAGGTTCCAAATAGCATAAGATAAAACTCAGCAACTAATATGGCTAAAAATTCAGAATAATTCCACAAAATGAATAAAAGTTCTCAGTTAGTCTAAAGACTAGAATAAACACTCATCACCTCAGTTGGCATAACCACAATTAATGTTACCCAATTCTCTAGTATAAAATGAAAATAAAAAGACAGGATTTCTGATATTAACTCTAAAATATTTTGGTTAAAAATAATTTAGTAAATGGTTTCAAATATGGTTGCAAAATTAATTCAGTTTCAACAAAGAATAATTCAAATTCGAGATAATTTCGAAATTCAAATAAAAGGCAAAATGAAACGCACAGAAAACTCAACAATAAAAAATTTATTACTTTTTGGCCAGTCCAAATCTGTTAGCAGTGTCTAGGCGGGTAGGTTCTTATTTCTTGGAGGTCTCGGGCAGGGCTTTCAGCGGCCATGGTTGGATCTGAATTAAGCTCCGGGTCTATTTGAGCCTCCTTATTAATATCTAACTCCCCCATGTTTCACGCACTCCACTCCTTCAACTCGAGATTTCAGCGGTCTGGATTGGCAGCACGTAACTCAATCAGATTCTGAAGGATTTATTGTCATATTTACCATAATTCAATCAGATTATGACGGATTTATTGTCATATTTACCATAATTCAATCATATTTGAAGTATTTATTGGCATAATAATCGTAATTCAATCATATTTGACGTATTTATTGGCATAATAATCATAATTCAGTCATATTGGACATGTTCGCCGTTCCTTCTTTGGTGGCATCCATCCGACTTCAGGGATCTAGTTATTAATTATTCAATACTAAGTCACTGCCACTATACAAAGCAATACCTAATTTAAAAGCTTTGAAGAGCCCTGGAGCATATTATAAGGAATTCAGGAATTATCAAACGTGTGCTAATTTAGAAGGCGGAGGAACTTTTATTTTCGTCGTTAAGATAATAAATTTTTCATATCATATCAGAATTTTGAATGTTGTTTAAGCCATTTCTGAATAGATACTATTTCGGTAGAACTATGTGAGAGCTAATGCATATATTGTTTATTCAGTTACGAGATAAATATACGGTCACAATACTGTGGTCTCGCCATGGTTCTTGTGCTTAAGTAAATAACACACTCGGTAACACATTGGGTATATTATATGTCCTTTTCGGTGTACTGGAATGAAGAAAATAAAGCTTAAGCAATTAATTTTTTCTTTAATAAATCAGCAATTTCATCATATGCTTCTGAAATGGGATAATTATTATTTGTATTATTTAGTATGATTTACTACTGGGAATCGACCAAAACATAAAACGACGGGATGTCATATAAAAAACACCAGTTTTTGTTATTTATTACTTGTCCGTTAAAATTTATTTTTTTTGTTTGGTTTTGTTGCTAACATACAGTGTGACCAATAAAGTACGCACCATAAGGGATTTTTTAAAATTTTTGGATAATATGAAAATTCTACTTTGCCATCGATTTGTGCTTGTCGGAGGATGAAAAATTACGTCACAAGAATCGACCACGTGAATCATACAAAATCGGCTTTATTTGACACATTTTCGAAAAGAGTTATTAGAAAAAGTTGTTTCTTTTGCAATTGCTAGCCTACATACCAATTTTCAGAGACCCACGAAGACTTTTGTTTTTGCAACATTTTAACTAAAATTTATTTATTGAAAATTTCTGTATATTAACCAGGTGTTTGTTGTTGCCTTAAGGCATATGTCTGAAATATTCAACCTATTTTGTAGTAGAATTTCGAATCTGATGATAAGTAAAAAACCATTATGCAATAAAAAACAGTAGTATCAAAGCATGTGTATCCAAAACGGCTTGAACCGCCGATGATCTGCTGGCGCAGCTTCCAGTACAATGGGCTCATTTTCAGCTGAAACACCCAAAATATCTCTAAAAAACCTGAGAAAATGGCCATCAAAAACAAAATCTCAATTTTGTTTTTACCCAGCAGGAATATTATCGAAGGGATATGTGCCAAGACTAGGGAATTATATTAAAAGTTCCGCCTACTTTGCCCTGAAAAATCGTATATTTTTAACTACTAATGTATTGAAAATATTCTAAACAGATTTCGAAAATAGTTTAATATCAATAAATCACAAATTTTTTGATAATATAAGAACTATAGACTGAAAAATTGTTGCTTAAACAACATTGAAACTACACTTATAAAAATATGCATCCATGGATGAAACTACGCTCTGTTGTCTTAAGGTATAAAATCAGACGCAAACACATATCTCCCAAAAAGTTCAACCTGCTTTGCCCTGAAAAAATTGAACAACAGAAGTATTCATCGCTCACAAAACCAGTACTACACTTATAAATGTTTAAAAAATGTCCACCATGATCGCTCGACAAAAAACTGTGCAAAGTGGCTACAGCAAAAGGCTTGACCTTTGTCCTTAGGGACACGTGTGACCCAGTTGAAGTAGAATCTAAAAAAACCTACTATTTGCTCACCAGCCAGTACTTTTGGTTCACGTAGGTCGCGTAGGGCACTTGTTTTCTCACATGGTGCTGTAGTGACCATGCACTGGCAAATTTTCGACAGCAATCTTTTGATATTTGACATCCGTCATTTCGACGTCAACCTCTTCCTCGTCTCGAAATTATTTTAACCACGTCTTGTCCATTGTTTAAAAAAATTTGTTTTTAATGAGTTTTCTAATTTGCAATCGAATGTTCCTGAACTTTATATAAGTTATAATGTATTAGGTTGTAACTGGAATATTTTAATATTGTTTTTCACCACGACCTAGTTCGTAATTAACCTTGAAGGTTACCAACATGTGGTTGTTCGCATCTGTAGGGTTTGTATCCGACAAGTAAGTCTATTAGTTTAAATAATTTGACCTCCACTTTATTATATACATTATAGATGACACTGATGATGGTTGTATAACCGAAAGCGCTCTGTCAGGATTTTTAATATAAATATCTGTGCAAAGTATACAAGGGTCTTTTCACTTCTCAAGTTTTAATTGCACATACAGCTTCTACTTTCAAAAAAGTTATAGTTACCCCTTACCTGATGAAAAAGTATACAAAACTACACTGATAAAAAATATGGATTGATACTACACTCATAAAAATATGTATACAGGGTGTTTCATCTTAAGTGCGAACATAAAATTTGTATTCTCAATCCGATTTTAGCCACGTTTTTTTAAAAATAGGCCACAAAAAACTCTACGTTGGTGCAAAATTTCAGGTCTTAATGTCAATTTTCAAGGCCTACTACAATTTTTTTTTCTAGTTAAAAATGAATAAAACTATTTTGCAATTTTTTTATTTAAAATCTGACACCACAGCGTTAATCAGAACAACCTAAAACCCCCGTATACCAAATTTGAACAAAAAATATACAGGGAGTTCCATTCTGTAGGGTGTCAAAATTGAGCAAAATAATAATTTTAAAGGCATCTGGAGAGTCAAGTGTGCCATGGAATCCCGGTGTGCAAATATTCAATACAAAAATGTACAGGGTCTTTTTCTCTGGGCGATGTCAACATGCTGAATTTTTATTAAACTTTATATTGGTCAGGAGTGCTCTGGAATCATTGAATAAATATTAATAAATACAAAAGCAATTTATTTCTTTACATTATCCAACCAACAAATAAAAACAATTCAAATTGTTGGACCTTTATCAATAAGTCACTGTCTAAGATGATACATTTTCTGTGCGTTTCCTGTTGTGGCACACCAGCCACCTTAACTCATATGGACTTACTGACTGGCAGGCTTCTGTATTTTTTAGACTTAGTTCGTTTGTAATATCTGGGGTGGTTTTGATATACTCAATTTTTGACCTGTATAAAGTTTTAAAAATTCAGCATTTCTAGTTGCTACAGAGAAGAACACCTTGTATATTTTTTATTGGATCTTTGCACATCGACACTGTGAGTGGTCCTGTTCATCATCCAACTGTTTCGAAGTAATTCCATGGCACACTTGACTCGCCAGATGAGTTTAAAATTCCTATTTTGCTCAACTTTCACAGCCTGCAGAATGGAACTCCCTGTATATTTTTTCTTCAAATTTGGTATACGGGGGTTTTAGGTTGTTCTGATTAACGCTGTGGTGTCAGATTTTAAATAAAAAAATCGCTAAATGGTTTTCGTCATTTTTTACTAGAAAAAAATTGTAGTAGGCCTTGAAAATTGACATTAAGACCCGAAATTTTGCACCAACGTACAGTTTTTTTGGCCTATTTTTAGAAAAAAACGCGGCTAAAATCGGATGGAGAATACAAATCTTACGAGGGTGTTCGCACTTAAGATGAGACACCCTGTATATAGCCCATGCCATCGCTCAACGATGGCAATATTCATAGGTGCTAAATTGATCCGCTTTGATATGTGGCAAATAAAAATAAACATTGTAAATATAGGTATTGCACCCATCGCCAGAAAACCAAAGTGACTGTCTCGAGACTTGACCTTTTCCATGTGTGAGCCCAGTTAAATCTAAAAACCCCTGTAAACCATGCCTCTAGTATAATAAAACCCCCTGTAAACCAATCTGAAGGATGCTGTGTGGTACCAGGTTTTTGGAATGTGATAAGAAAAATGCCTCGATGCAATAAAATACAATGTAAGTAAAAAAAGCAAGTGGAAAATCCTACACGCCTGGTCTGGTCGTTCGCTGCTGGTGCAGATAAAATAGGGCGTTCAAAAATTATCTTATACATTTAAAATAAGTATCTAAAATTGTGCAATACTTTCCACCGGAGGTGTCTACGAAAATATAAAAAATGATCGATATTGGTTTAATATCTAGCAAATAAAAAGTACATTTCTTTGTAAACAAAGGTTATCACCCTTTGCCAAAAAGAAATACCAAGAAAAGAAAACTACACTCATAAAATCCCACGTGATCGCTCGACAAAAACAAATACGTCGATGCCGTATTCAGCAAATAAAAAAGTTATAGGCACCCTTCACCTGATGGAAAAGTTTACATGAATGCTTTTAAACAACATTGAAACTACACCATAAAAATATAGCCCGTGCGATCGCGTTTCCATATTAGCCCTGTGGTAAGTATAGTCATTTCAAACGTATACAGGATTTTTAAAATCTGAGCGTGTGATCACCTTTTGTAACAGGGCTCTAAACTCAAAAACGAATATCAAGAACGAACAAAAGGAATTTTTAGAACAATATTGCGGCTTGACTAAAAGAAAATTCGCTGACATCACAAATGCATAACAAGTGGGGAAAACACTTGAAAAGACAGTTATTAACATTCGAAATAATTTTATTTTTGAACTAGAACTAAAACGCCAGCACTGATCTTATCGGGGGTATTGAAAACAGACTAGAAATCCTACTAGATGAAATAATTTTAAATAATAAAAGGGGGCATCTGACAGTATTTTGATATCGGTCATGGAATTGTTTGACATATAAAATCTATAATAGACTGAAAAATTATATATTATAGTGGTTCTAGTAAATACAATATATTTTTGCCTAAAACCAGTCAGAAAAAAGCTATCTACAAGACTGAAGAATTAAAAAAAAATCTTCTCAAAATTGGGTATCTCATAACCGTTTTCCCTGTGAAGTTTTAAGTTCATTCGAAACAAAAGTTGTAGTATGTTGAACGGAATATAATATTTTTTCGTTAAAGAATATTATTAAGTACATTAAATCTTTACAAGTTGTAGTTTCTTGAAAATTCAATACTATACCGGCTGTCTCATTTTTAAACCTCTGATTATCTTGTAAACCAACAGTTTCACAAATAAATGTTTAAAATAAAAAGTTTAAGTGTAGGGTGGGTCCGTTCTTCAGAGAAATAACCAAAATTTTTCTGAGGTCCGTTCAAATAATAGTATAACAAGATCGGGCAATAACCATGAAAACTATTAAGACCAGTTGAAAAAAAAAAAAGGCTGTGCAAACATATAAAATGCTACTCACTCTGTCCCTATATAGATGCTGGTATAGTAAAGAAATCAGGTGACACCTAAATGTCAAAGTAATTAATTAAAAACCTATGCCAATCAGGTATCACCGAACATCTTTAGATTTATCCAACAGCCCATCCAAATTCCGGAAAAAAAAACATCACCAACCAATTATAATTCTACACTGCTCTATAATTTTCAACCAAAAACACACAAAACATCACTTTATCCCAAAAAACACACGATAAAACGGACTTTTACGCCTTATATTAACCAACTGCTGGATTCCGACTGAGAAGGTATACAGGGTGATTCACGTAAGTGGTTCATTAGAAGTTTACGGGGAAGGAGTGCGAATTTTGATTTGAAATTTTGGTTACTTATATAACAGGTTGTAAACTTTCTTTCAAAAATATTTTCAACTTTCGATCACTTCCGGTTGTACCGGAAGTCGATAGCAACTTTGTTATTTCAAATAGAAAATCCTATATATTATTACACCATTTGGTTCCCTATCAACTTCCAAATCTTTTTTCTGAATAGAATGTGTACCCTATTCCTAACCCTTTTCGAGATATTCGCAAATTTTTGATTTTTTTGAGTGTTGCAGCCATCGACCATAGTGATGATAACTTTGAAATTTATGAATCTGGAAAACTGAAATTTTGGACTGTCGTAGGCGAAAGTCAACTTTATTAAATGGTCTGTATGCCATTTCAAAATATTGTACAGGGTGTTCGGGAAAAAATTCCCAATATCAACATCGAAAAATTGGAAAATCTCTTTTTTTTTTTCAAATGGAACCCATATTTTTTTTATTGCACCATTGAAATGCTTGTGAAAAGACAGTTCAAAAATATATACACTATATGTCTAAATGAAGCGGTTGCTAAGTATGGATGAAAGAGTGTCAATCCTGCCCTAAAATATTGATTAATAACAATTATTTTGTTATAATTTACAATTTGTTACTAGGCAGTTGCATTATAAAAAATATTAAACAGAAAAAGCTGCAACATGACTGTTTACCCATTTTGAGAGTCTGTTTGTTAGCTTTTTAGGGGTATTCCTCGTATGGAAATATTACGAGTGCAATATTTTTAAAAATAGTGTGATACATCATGAAATTTTCGGCCAAGTATCTAGCACAATTTACAATAAAAAACTACCTGTTGGGTTTAATTTTGATAAAAAATTAAATTTAATGGAAACCAGTTCTCTCTTGGAAACAATTTCACATTTAGATCACAGTGAACCTTAAAAAATCACTTACTTTAGGAAATAATGATACAGATATTTTGGACTGGCCTAAAAGGCAAAAAAAAGTTATGATGTGGCTGTCCCATTTTATGTTACTCTATTCACACAGGTTAGACGGGATAGACGAATAAATATGGGTTTTGGTTATTTAGAAAAGTTGTTCAGTAGACCGAGATAACATAGGAAACACTTTCCATTAGAACAGAATCTGATGAAAAGAAAAATTCCATCTGAGGTCAAGCTAGGGGTAACTAAATAAACAAAATAAAAAAAATTTGAACGTTATAAAATATAAAAAAATCATATTTTTAACGGATTTTTGTCCTCTGAAAATTGTTCTTGTGTAAAATTCAGTTTCACTGGGGTCAAGCTAGGTCGTAAATACATAACCGAAATAAAAAATGCTGAACGTTATAAAATTTTAAAAAATCATATTTTCAACGGATTTTTGTCCTTTGAAAATTGTTCTTGTGTAAATTCAGTTTCAATAAGTTACTAATTGGGATAATAGGAAAAAAATCTTAAGAATCTCTTATAGAATTCTGAGACAACGATGCTGAGAGTAAATATCATACAAAAATCTTGTGGGTTGACTTTCAACTCAATTGAATAATTAGGTTTAATAATGACAAAATTCAGTTTCACTGGGGTCAAGCTAGGTCGTAAATACATAACCGAAATAAAAAATTTGAACGTTATAAAATATAAAAAAATCATATTTTTAATGGATTTTTGTCCTCTGAAAATTGTTCTTGTGTAAAATTCAGTTTCACTGGGGTCAAGCTAGGTCGTAAATACATAACCGAAATAAAAAATGCTGAACGTTATAAAATTTTAAAAAATCATATTTTCAAGGGATTTTTGTCCTTTGAAAATTGTTCTTGTGTAAATTCAGTTTCAATAAGTTACTAATTGGGATAATAGGAAAAAAATCTTAAGAATCTCTTATAGAATTCTGAGACAACGATGCTGAGAGTAAATATCATACAAAAATCTTGTGGGTTGACTTTCAACTCAATTGAATAATTAGGTTTAATAATGACAATTTTCCCAATTTTCAAAAATATTGCGAGTGGCAATTCACAATTTTCTAGATATTATGTGAAGCCTTATTATTACCTTATCACAAGTTAGAGGATCTAAAAATATTGGCTTAAATTGTTTAGTAAATGTGATTAAAATATGTCTAGTTTATCAACAGTTATTTGTAACAGCTTCTTATCTTGGAACCGTAAACTCTTTTAATTTTTAGACAAAAAGTTGTAGTTTATTAATGGTCAGTTGGATTCCTTTTTGAATCATGTTTGCAGATTACCTACAAGGATGTACAACCTCAAAACATACAGTGTGACCCATTTGTTTTGGGGTCAGTCTGTAAAAAGTGTATCAATCGTGCGATTTGGCTGATTTTTTTTTTAAATTGTAGAGCTCGATGAACTGCACATTTTGAACAAAAATTGCCTGGTTCGCATAAAATCCAAAGCCTACTATGACCGTTTTTATGAGCAAAATTTTAAGAAACCATATTAGCGTTTTTTTTTTGAAAAAATCTGTGTGCGCCAATGGACTGAGCACCCCTCGAAATGGGTATGTACAAAATTTCATCAAAATATTTCAAGTAATAACGATTTTGTAGAAAAATTAAAAATGCAGCCAAGGTACGTCTTTATTTTCAAAAATTCAAAGTTGGCCATGGAAAATAATTGAATTGTAATAATACAACCTTATGCTTATAAACACAAAACATAAAAACAATTAAAATTATAAAATTTTTGTAACTTCTACCAAGCCTCCATTTTCTACAATGCATTTGTCGTTCCTCTTGCGTACATTCAAAATTACATTTCGTATTTGCTGTGGAGTAATTTCCTCACAACTACGGTTTATCCTAGCTTGCAGTTCTTGTAAATTATGGGGTCTTGACTTATAAACATTTTGCTTAAGTGTACCCCAAAGAAAAAAATCTAAAGGAGTTAAGTCCGGAGATCTCGGTGGCCACTCACAGAAAGGACTATTTCGCCCTATCCAACAGTTTTCAAAATTATTATCTAGCCAGTTTCTGATTAAACGAGCATTATGAATAGGACTGCCATCTAACTGTAACTTTAAATTTAAACGGTATCTTAATGGTAACTCATCTAAAGCATTTCTAAATTCAATTTCTAGAAAATTCAAGAAGCCAGCCGCATTCAAATTCCCTTCAAAGAAAAATGGGCCAATTATTCTGTCGCGTAGTATTCCACACCAAACGTTAATTTTTTGTGAATATTGTCTCCTTGCATTTATTATAAACTCTGGATTTTCAGCTGACCAGTGACGGCAGTTTTGACTTGATACTACACCATTTGTAGTAAACGTGGCTTCGTCGGTGAATAAAATTTCATTTAAAAAGTTGCCATTATGGAGATATTCACCTTGCAGCCAATAGCAAAATTCTAATCTTCTCTCCTCATCTCCTGGTTCCAGGGTGTGCAAAAATTTTGGCTTAAACGGTTTTATTTTGTTTTGTCTCAAACATCTCCTTATACTCTCTCTGGGTATATGAAGGTCTAAACTAGCCGTTTGAACACAATTTCGAGGATTGTCACTAAAGTATTGCAGAATTTGATTGTTATTTTCAACAAGTCCACGGCGTCCATTTTGCCTAGTTTTTAATAAATTTTTAGAAATTGATCCAGTTTCATCAAAAATATTGTTTATACGTTGTACAGTACTTCGATTCACTGATCTACCTGGGTGTCTATTGTTAAATTCGGCCGCAGCTTCTGCTGCCGAGCGCTCGTTGTCGCCCACGAGTCGAACAATTTCTATTTTGTCTCTTATGCTTAAATATTCCATAATTATGATAATTAATTGTATTGAGCACAAACAATTTCTGAACTCAATTTAGACAGTTTGACACTTAATAAAAGTAAACAATTCAATTATTTTCCATGGCCAACTTTGAATTTTTGAAAATAAAGACGTACCTTGGCTGCATTTTTAATTTTTCTACAAAATCGTTATTACTTGAAATATTTAGATGAAATTTTGTACATACCCATTTCGAGGGGTGCTCAATCCATTGGCGCACACAGATTTTTTCAAAAAAAAACGCTAATATGGTTTCTTAAAATTTTGCTCATAAAAACGGTCATAGTAGGCTTTGGATTTTATGCGAACCAGGCAATTTTTGTTCAAAATGTGCAGTTCATCGAGCTCTACAATTTAAAAAAAAAATCAGCCAAATCGCACGATTGAGACACTTTTTACAGACTGACCCCAAAACAAATGGGTCACACTGTAGAAAACGCTCGTTTTAAACCGATTTAATAAAAATTTCACCAAAACAATACTTTCACTCATATAGTACACTTCTCTAGGTGCTGTATAAAATAATTTTGAGTGCTTCACCCTGAAAAGACTTAAGTAGGGATGAAAGAATGTCAATCGACTGCTCAAAATATTGATTAATTACAATTTAAACCAGCAAATTACCTTTGAAAAATTTTTTTACAATAATGATAGAATCGATATTAGATTGTTCAGTTGGAAAAATAGCTCTCAAGAAGACAGAAAAACTCTAACCTTCCAGACTTCTGCAAGTGGCACCTGTTCAAACAAATTTGTTATCAAGCAATTGCATTCTAAAGATTTATTACCCAGAAAAACTGCAAATCGACTGTTTGTCCATTTTGAGAGTCTGTTTGCTAGCTTTTGGGGTATTCCTATATATTTTAGGCGGATAAGAATGAATAACATTGGGTTTCCTAACTAAGGTACAAAACGCACTGCTGCCTTTACTTACGTGGATAGTAAGCCTATAATACGTATCGAAAACAGTGAAATATTCAGGCCAAGACAAAAAGTAGCATAATTTACAAGTTTTGGAATCAAAAACTACCAATTGGCTTTTAATTTGGATGAGAAAATACGTCTAATTCGTAATTCAAATAAACGGAACACCATGAGAGATATACGAATAATTCAACAAATGCTATTTTAGTTCTATAGGCAGCAAGGTACTGTCATGGGTAGTAACAGTTTTGGGATCAAAAACAACCTGTTAGCTTTTAAATTTGTTGAGAAAATACGTCTAATTTATAAGACTTATACCAAATTAGATTGAAAAGGAAATTACTGGCAAGGTTATTTAAAAAAAAAAATTTGGATACAAAGTTACACGACAAGCAAGAGGTGTCAAAAGGGCAACCGGTTGAGGACCAGTTAGGTACCTAGATGAGAATTTTTGTGCGAAATTGAAACTCGTAACTAGATTTTGACATTTGCAAAGCCACTGGCCAACCAAAAAGGTAGGTACCTATTAGAAAAAGTTGCTCGGGAGGCCGAGGTTGAGATAACCTAGGAAATGCCTCTCATTCGAATATAATGTAACAAAAAAAATTCCAAGACGTGACTGAGACAAATGTTTGCAAGTGAAAAGCATACATATATATTTTTTTTTGTTTGACGCAAGTTAAAAGTAGACAGAATATTCAAAAAACGAAAACCGACCAAATAGTTATTGGAAAAAGTGGCTCGGGAGGTCGAGGTAACCTAGGAAATGCCTTTCTTTCGAACAGAATCCGACAAAAAAAATCCAAGACATGACTTAGAAGAATATTAATTTGATGCAGATGAAAAGGAGACAGAATTTCCAAAAAAACTTCGACTGGCCTAAAAGTTATTAGAAAAAGTTGCTCAGGAGGCTGATGTCTAGCAAAATATAACACCATTGCATAAGGGTTATTTCCATCTATCTAACATTATTGGCGTGGTGGTCGACTAATCGCTTTCACTATGAAATTAATAATTATGACAGGTCAAATACGTATATAATGTAAATTCAAAAACGCGTTAACGAAGCGTTTACAATGCGTTAACGAGGAGTTGACAGCGCGTTAACGAGGCGTTATCGACGCGTTAAACGCGTGAAAGAAGCGTTATCAACACGTTAAACACGTGAAAGAAGCGGTATCCATGCGTTACGCGTTAACAAAGCGTTTCACGCGTTTAACGCGTTGATAACGCTTCTTTCACGCGTTTGACGCGTTGGTAATGCCTCGTTAACCCGCTGTCAACTCCCCGTTAACGCATTGTAAACGCTTCGTTAACGCGTTTTTTTAATTTACATTATATACGTATTTGACCTGTCATAATTAATTTAATAGTGAAAGTGATTAGTCGACCACCACGCCAATAATGTTAGGTAGATGGAAATAAATCTGATGCAATTATATTTTGCTAGACATCGGCCTTCCGAGCAACTTTTTCTAATAACTTTTAGGTCAGTCAAAGTTTTTTTGGAAATTCTGTCTACTTTTCATCTGCATCAAATTAATATTGTTCTAAGTCATGTCTGGGATTTTTTTTTGTTGGGTTCTGTTCGAAAGAAAGGCATTTCCTAGGTTACCTCGATTTCCCGAGCCACTTTTTCTAATAACTATTTGGTCGGTTCTCGTTTTTTGAATATTCTGTCTACTTTTAACTTGCGTCAAACATTTGTCCAACTACCACCTTGCATTCTTATTTATCTAAGTCTAAATTTTTCTTTAAACTTTTCTAATAATTTTTTGGTCAGCCGCCATTTTTCGAAAAAAAAATCTGTATGCTTTTCACTTGCAAACATTCGCCTAAGTCACGTCTTGGAATTTTTTTGGCACAAACAGACTCTCACAATGGGTAAACAGTCATGTTGCAGTTTTTTCTGTTTAATATTTTTTTTATAATGCAACTGCCTAGTAACAAATTGTGAATTATAACAAGTATCAAAATAATTTTTATTAATCAATATTTTGGGGCAGGATTGACACTCTTTCATCCATACTTAAGTCGTTACGGGTAAAACACAACGAATTATTTTATACAGCACCTAAGACTATAAAAATTCAAAATTCCATTGAAAAAGTCATTATTACTACCTATGGAACCTTTTCATTAATCAAAAGTATATGAGTGAAAGTATTGTTTTTTTAGTCAAAATCTAATAAATCGGTTTAAAATGTTCTAGACAGGTTGAAAATCTAACCCTCAACCAAGAATTGGTGTATGTTCCCACGATAACTTTTGATCTGGTTGCTTTTAATCGCTCCACGGGTAAATATTTAGTTGATTACAATAGGTACGTTTTTGGGAGCAAGAAGAGGAAGCAAAGAGTTAAAATAGCATCTTATATTATAATATTATGTTTTCAAGGACAAGGAATTTTATTTTGCGTATAGAACGTAACCAGTTTACTAATTTTCAGGTGGTGAATAGTTGTACTAATCATAATAAATAACAATAAATGAAAACATTTCATTCCTAAGAGGTCAGAGGTGTCTTCTCATCAAAAATTAAGTCCATTTTTTATCTCCAAACTGTCAATTAGGCTTATTCATATCTACAGTTTAAAACCAAACTGATGCAGTCTGCACTCTGGTAATACAATAACGTTGTGTTCGACCGGTATCAATTTCCTACCGTCTTGCATCTCTCTATGTATACCTTCTCAGTCGGAATCCAGCAGTTGTTTAATACAAGGCGTAAAAGTCCGTTTCATCGTGTGTTTTTTGGGATAAAGTGATGTTTTGTGTGTTTTCGGTTGAAAATAATAGGGCAGTGTGGAATTATAATTGGTTGGTGATGTTTTTTTCCGGAATTTGGATGGCTGTTGGATCAATCTAAAGATGTTCGGTGATACCTGATTGGCATATGTTTTCAATTAATTACTTTGACATTTAGGTGTCACCTGATTTCTTTACTATACCAGCATCTACAGGGTTAACTATCACTTAGTACAAAAAATTTTACCACGCACGCAGGGTGGCTTAAGAAAACATAGAAAAATATTTTTAGATTTTTTTTACGATCTTTAAAAAAAGGGTAAAAACCCCTATTTTCCCTGTAAATCTCCGCCTCTAATTAAGTCATCCAAAATGACTTCGGAACATACTGTCAGATTTCCGAGGTGTTGCCGTTGTTTTCGGAACGTTTCAGAAGGATGAAAATAACTTTTTACTCAAACAAATCTCTGTATGCACTCACCCACCATGCATCAACAACTTTGGTGCAGTTGATTTCCTCGCTTGGATGTTCACTAATCGTGCCGCTCCCTCGTACACAACACTCCGAGGCTTTTGGCTTGGCGCTGAGTACTGGTCGCCTGGCACCCGGTCGGTCTGCCGTGGCAACACCTCTTGATTTCCTGTATCCGGGGCACAGGGCGTCTCCAAATTCTCCACAATTTTACTTCTCTTGCCTCGGGCGATGCTCGAGGCTTCTCACTACACTCCAGCTATCCTTTTCTCCGCCTATTTAGTCCCAAAAACAACGACACCCGCGAAAGCGGGCTGCTGCACGTGCACCGTGTACCCCTCCCCTTTTGGCTCTCCCGCGCAAGTCAGGACGCGGTGTTGAACAACGCGCAAATTGAAGTATTCCCCTACCCCCCTAAATTAAATCAAATAGGTTTCCCAGTGCGTTCACCTAAATTTTAAATCAGCACTACCCATACAACTTATTGGAATACTGTCGCTATGAAATTTTTAATTTAATTTAATTAACCGAGTGAATTTATGCATCGAGGTGAAAGGCGGCCTCTTTGAACAGTTACTGTAGTGCTTTGCATGTGCAATGTGTGCTAGTGCAGTTGTGTTTTTTGGTTGCCCTTCGGAGTTTTTCTGGCGAAGGGATCCTCCTCCGTGGTCGTCAGGCTGAGTACCTCGCTTCAAACAAAAGGAATGGCGGAGGGAAACAAGAGGTCCCCAACAGATTTAGAAAATGTGATGAATGTTGTGTTGTGTAGTTGTGACTTTTAATGTAAAAAGCAAGAAAACAGAAAATGGTGCAATATTCAATCCTGGAAATGTCATTAAGGTAGGTGTTTCATAGGTATTCTACATGTTCCTTAGAAAGTAATAGTTTTTAAAAGGAAATCGTAATTTCGTGGTGAATCCCCGGATAAATCGATAGACGTGGCAACGCCGCGCTATGTTACTATCTGTAACTCCCATTGACATAGGCGAAATTTTAAGACACGTCTCGCGGGCCTCCATAGGCGGCGTTTTTTGAGGGGTTTTAAACAGTTAGAAAAAAATTTTTTTAGGCTTAAGATAAATGTTAGAAAATTTTTGAAAATTATTTTGGCAAGTCTAATTTTTCTTTATCTGTCATAAAAATTTTTGTACTAAGTGATAGTTAACCCTGTGTATAGGGACAGAGTAAGTAGCATTTTATATGTTTGCGCAGCCTTTTTTTTTCGACTGGTCGTAATAGTTTTCATGGTTATTGCCCGATCGTGTTATACGATTATTTGAACGGACCCACGCCACACTTAAACTTTTTATTTTAAACATTTATTTGTGAAACTGTTGGTTTACAAGATAATCTGAGGTTTAAAAATGAGGCAGCTGGTATAGTATCGAATTTTCAAGAAACTACAACTTGTAAAGATTTAATGTACTTAATAATATTCTTTAACGAAAAAATATTATATTCCGTTCAACATACTACAACTTTTGTTTAAAATGAACTTAAAACTTCACAGGGAAAACGGTTATGAGGTACCCAATTTTGAGGAGATTTTTTAAAAATTCTTCAGTCTTGTAGATAGCTTTTTTCTGACTGGTTTTAGACAAAAATATATTTTATTTACTAGAACCGCTATAATATATAATTTTTCAGTCTATTATAGATTTTATATGTCAAACAATTCCATGACCGATATCAAAATACCTACTGTCAGATGTTTTGAAGGGTGCGCGCTCCTTTTTATTATTTAAAATTATTTCATCAAGTAGTCTGTTTTCAATACCCCCGATAAGATCGGTGCTGGCGTTTTTAGTTCTAGTTCAAAAAATAAAATTATTTCGAATGTTCTTTGTGGTTTTTAATTGCAACCGGTATGTTAGTAATTGTCTTTTCAAGTGTTTTCCCCACTTGTTATGCATTTGTGACGTCAGCGAATTTTCTTTTAGTCAAGCCGCAATATTGTTCTAAAAATCCCTTTTGTTCGTTCTTGATATTCGTTTTTGAGTTTAGAGTCCTGTTACAAGAGGTGATCACACGCTCCGATTTTAAAAATCTTGTATACGTGTTTGAAATGACTATACTTTCCACAGGGCTAATATGGAAACGTAATTCAAAATCGAAATGAAATTCAACCGATTCTGGTCCAGGGGATACTGCCATCGTTGAGCGATCGCATGGGCTATATTTTTATGGTGTAGTTTCAATGTTGTTTAAAAGCATTCTTGTATAATTTTCCATCAGGTTAGGATTGCCTATAACTTTTTTATTTGCTGAATACAGATACTGGACAATTATTTTGTGTTTCATAAATTTTCACGCCTTAGCAGAATGCATTTTTGGCCGGACACCCTAGCGGTGTCATCGACGGGTATGCTGTGACCTCGACGTATTTGTTTTTGTCGAGCGATCACATGGGATTTTATGAGTGTAGTTTTCTTTTCTTGTTATTTTTTTGGGCGATGGGTAATACCTCTGTTTACAATGAAACGTTTGCTTTTTGTTTGCTAGATATTAAACGAATACCGATCATTTTTTATATTTTCGTAGACACCTCCCGTGGAAAGTATTGCACAATTTTACATACATACTTATTTTAAACCTATAAGATCCTATTTAGTCGACAATAATTTTTGACAAGGCGTCTCGGATTTTCCACGTGCTTTTTTTACTTTATTGTATTTTATACCTTAAGGCAACAGAGCGTAGTTTCAACCATGGATGCATATTTTTATCAGTGTAGTTTCAATGTTGTTTAAGCAACAATTTTTCAGTTTATAGTTCTCATATCAAAAAATTCATGATTTAGGTACTGATATTAAACTATTTTTGAAATCTGTATAGAATATTTTCAATACATTAGTAGATAAAAATATATGCTTTTTCAGGGCAAAGTAGGCTGAACTTTTAATGTAATTCCCTAGTCTTGGCACATATCTCTTCGATAATATTCATGCTGGGTAAAAACAAAATTAAGATTTTGTTTCTGATGGCCATTTTTTCAGGTTTTTTGGAGATATTTTGGGTGTTTCGACTGAAAATGAGCCCGTTGTACTGGAAGCTGCGCCAGCAGATTGTCGGCGGTTCAAGCCGTTTCGGATACACATGCTTTGATACTACTGTTGTATTTTATTGCATAATGGTTTTTTACTTATCATCAGATTCCAAATTCTACCACAAAATAGGTTGAACTTTTCAGACGTATGCCTTAAGGCAACAACAAACACCTGGTTAATATACAGAAATTTCTCAGATTTTTTTATAGCCGCGGAGGCACTGAACGTTAAATAAACTGCGTTGCCTGCTATATTTTTTTATTAGTAATCTTTTTACGGCTGTAGTAGCATGGGCGTTACTTTGTAAACAATAGAAGGTTTGGCACCTAGTTTTTATTTTCAAAAGTGTACAGTCTAGTATTTTATACCATCAAAATTCCATATCAATGTATTTTTGAATGGTGTTTAAAATATTTTGGATACTTTAGTCGTTAAAAATATTTTCCAGGGCAAAGTAGGTAGGTTGAATTTTTTTTGGATGTAGGTATGTTGATTTTTTCGAAACTAAATTCAATCAGGACAGCTGCCCGCTGCAAAGTAAAATGTTTTCAAGCGAATAATAACATTTGCTCCGGCATATTTTATTTGTATAAAGTGATGCATTTTTCGCGCTGTAGATTTGCAATGTTAGTATCTAGAAATTATTTGGTAGGTTACTGGAACGTATATAGGTCAGTGTATCAAAACATGCGAAGACTGAATGCAGACTATACTACTTAGAATGTGCCGCCGATTCTTCGATTATTCCTGGTAAAATAAAAAAGAAAGTGAGTGGAGTCAGCAGAATCCTGTCGGCCGAGGTGAGTCGACGGAAATTCTAGGGGGGTGTGGCGTCATGGCTTGCATAAACTTCAATTTTCTAAGGCGCCAGATTTAGGAAACCACGTTCTGGGGGGCCGTCGGTGAGAGTCTCCCTTCATGTCGAGACATGTCAATGACCTCGCGCTCAGGTCATGAGAAATACATGGGGAAATTACGCTAGAAACCCCATAGCCTATGGGGCCCCTGAAGCGCCAACTCTAGGACACCCTGTATAGTTTGATGCCATAGTATATCACCTGTGGCCTGGTCAACCTAGTGTAGTCAAGAGTAAAAATACTATGTGCCACAAATATGATCCTTGCATCATCCCTATAGTCCACGCCCCTCACCACTCTCACCTCCCTCCGAAAAGCCTCTCTTCCCAAACAATCCCCAGGTAACAATAGAATATGAGAGCCTTGAGTGAAGGGCAGCTTGTGAAAAATCTAACATAACTTTTTGGTGATATTTGAAGGTGCTTACCAAATGGCTAGCAAAATAACGGTTTTCTGGTGATACTACTGAAAACCTAAGAAACATAAATTACTAGACAATAAAGTGCTTTGTTGGTCAATATTACTGGTTTAAAATAGATTTGGGTGTTCGCTACCTGGTCTTATTATATTTATAAATATATTCATATTTTGTAGCGATGGGCTGAAAATTAATAATGGAATTGGTGAGTTTCGTGTTCTGCGGTTGGCAATGGTTTAAGCATGATGTGCTGCATTAGGCAACCAGTAATATAATACCAGACAATCAATCTGCATTGTGTAAACCAACTATAAGCTAAAAAAGTTTGTTATTTTGCTATCGATTTGGTGAATACTATACAGTATGTCCATAGAAAAGGTGTTGAATAGGAAAAACTGTCTTATTTTTCATATTATCGAAGAAAGTTACTCTTGATAAAAAGTTTTTCTGGTTCTTAAAGTAAGATTGGGATCAAGCAAAACTTTTTATCAAGTGAAGCTTTTTTCGATAAAATGAAAAATAAGAAAATTGTTCCTATTCAACACTTTTTCTGTGGACATACTGTAGATGTGTTTTGTGGTGACACCGACATGTATTTAAAATCATAAAACTAATGAAAACAATAATGGCGGTTTATAATACAAGTACCTCGAAAACGGCGATTTGTAAAGGTATAAGTCAAAATGTAAGCCTCAACCCCAAATTTCCTTTTGATTTTCGTAATTTATGACTCAATACATGTACAAAATTTTGGTAGAATCGGTCATATGTGCATATAATAGAAAGTAACCCATGTTTTTTTGCCTATATTACAGAAGAATACATTAAATTCATTGGCAATGCTAAAATAATCGTCAATTTCTTCATCATTGTCTAAAATAACATTATTTATGTGGTAAGTATTGTTGGTGTCGTTTGTTACCTCCCACAGCATAATAATTGTGCCAAGGAAATTTATAAACAAACCCATGTATATGGATTTTTCTTCATAATGAGTCATAAAGTTGATACAAGGTGGGCAGTATACTGGGATGTTCATAACTTACTGCCGTCCTACAGGTTTTTTTTTAATATGTGTCTGACATTTCAGAGTACAATTCCTCAGGTATTTTTAAGACAAGAAGTTCATATAAACATAGTTGATATAAGCAAGGCCTTCATTTTTGAGATACACGGTGTTTTATTTTTTCAATCGATGTCGATATTTGGATGAAAATGGTTTAAAAAAACAAGTTCAAATTTTCGTCCAAATATCGACATTAATTCAAAAATTATTTAGGAAAACAAAATTTTAAATAAATATTTAACACCCTGTATCTCAAAAATGAAGGCTTTGCAGACTCATGTTTATTCTTCTTCTCTAGGTGCCGTCTCCGCTTCGAAGGTTGGCAATCATCATCGCAGTTCTTACTTTTGAAACCGCAGCTCTAAATAGTTCATTATTACTGCATCCAAACCAGTCTCTAAGGTTCTTCAGCCATGAATTTCGTCTTCTTTCTATAGATCTCTTGTCTTGGATTTTTCCCTGCATAATTATTTGTAGCATTTGATATTTTTCTCCCCTCATAGCATAGCAGTTTTCTTCTCTTAATTGTAGGGATCACTTCTCTCTCCTTATGCATACCTCTCATCACTTCCACGTTGGTTATTCTTTCCACCCATGATATCCTCAATATTCTCCAGCATATCCACATCTCAAGTGCCTCCAGTCTCCTCATGTCGGTTACCTTCAGCGTCCAGGCCTCCATCCCATGTTTATATGAACTTTTTATCTTAAAAGTACCTGAGGAATCTCCGTCTGAAATTTCGGGCACTTACGTGTGTATGGCAATGTGGTCTATAATTATTAAATGGTTTGGCTAATTTTGCACAAATTTGGTACATAGTAAAGGATTTTTCATTTTCAGCGCTCGATCTTTGAAATTAAATTTAAAAAAATATGTAGGTGATATCTCCATATTTTTATTTTGAAGCCTGTATGATGGTATGGTGTTTTAGAAATTACCGCAGTTCATCTTGGTGATTCGAATCCTGGAGATCCAGTATTTGATAACATTGTCGCAGAAAGGCGGCTCAGTTTCACCAATGACGAGAAGCAGCAATCTTCTGTGATTTATCGGCACGGACACAATAGCACAGGATCTTGCTGGCTGGTTGATGTTGTCGAAATCTGGTCAATTTTATCGAAAACTGGACCTCCAGGATTCGAATCGTCAAGAAGAACCGGGGTAATTTTTAAAACAATGTGATTGTATATGCTACAAAATAAAAAACAAAAGTATGAAGATATTGCCCACACAATTTTTTTAATTTAATGACAGAGATCGAGCGTTTAACATGAAAAACGTTTTGCTATAAAATGATTATACAGGGTGGCCCATTAGTGTGGGGAAGTACCAAAACCCCGCAAGATATTTTGAAAAATGACATAGTGTTGTAAAGCTGAAAAAGCATATAATCGAATACGTAAACAATGTACTGTTGTTCCATTTAAAGAAAGGATCTCATTTGTCACCACATCTTCGTAAAAGTCCCTAAATAACTTAAAAAAAAATTAAGAGATATGACCCTTTGTTTAAATAAAAAATTTCTCCTCACTTTTTTGTCTGTCATTACATTTTACATTCTTATGAAGAATTAGTGTTCAGGCAAACTAATATTGTATATCAGGTTGCCTGCAGAACGCAACCCGAAGAATGTCGGTTCACATTTAAATTGGCGCCAACATGCGCACGCACCCGCCATCAATAGTGCGGGCCGGCGCCGCTTCCAGTCGCCATAGTTTTGCCGTGATCAAATGTCAACAAGACAGCAAAAATTAGTTAGTAGTATATTTTCAATAGAAAAACAGACCGATTGAGGGGAGTGCGTCGTCGCGCGGGCCCCTTAGTTCCACCACCTAAGTGCCGTTACATTTCAACTCGCGAAAGTGCTGGGACGCGAATCCACAACGAGGAGAATGTCTAAATAGGGTAGCCAACTCACATGCCCTCATGCCTTGCTTTGTCAATTCCAAGCAATAAAAGGCAGTTCGGTCAATAACCTTTCATGTTTTATTATTTCATTTTCAACAAGAAGGGGAATATAAATGAAGTAAACAACTATCGTCCAATTTCAATATTGCCAGTTCTTGGGAAAGTCTTTGAGTACCTATTGAACACACAACTGGTGAATTTTTTTGAGAACGGGCAACTGCTGGCTTCTGTCCAGTTTGGATTCCGAACGGGGAGATCGACCACTAAAGCAATACTAAGCCTGGTACAGGTGCGGCCCTTGAAATCGTTCCAATACGTGCCGAAGCAAAGGCGTTCAACTGACAACGTTGCAATTACCCCTCCCCTCTCTCGTGGTTTGAAAGCCAGGGAAAACCTTAAAAGCATAGTCATTGTATCCATAACTACTATGCTTAAAAGCGTAAGTGACGGCAAATCTAACATCTTATTACGCAACATTACCTTACGTGACATTGACAATTACAGTGCAAAAAAACAGTAAATTCGGCGCTGTTAGGTTGGCCTTAGATTGCCTGAATAATAGTGGAAAATCTTATAACCCCGTACGGACATTGGTGGCTTTTTTCGCAAAAGTCTTTCGACAAACTCGAATATAGAGCCGTTCTAAAAATCGAAGAAGGTGGTAAATCTCTTAATTGGGTGTCGTACTTTCCTCCGGTACCAAAAAGAACCTCGAAAATCCGATATCTATAAGAGAAATTCCCGATTCACGATTAACCACTTTCGAGAAACGGGACGGCTGTAGAATCAACGAAACCGACGGAAAATCCTCTGAAACCACTATTGGAAATTGCTTGTTTTTATCATTTCTCGATTTTTCGGTGGCCCGGGAAGCATCAGAACCTCACCCGAGGACTCCAGGGAAGCTTTAAAAATTGAAATAAACCAAAGATTTGGTTCGCGGTTAAGATAAAGAAGTGTAATAAACCAATGTAAAAAACCACTATGAGATTCTTCTAAAATAACACAATTATACTTAGATATTATACCTTATTTAACTAATACCACTTCGACAATCAAAGAAATCCGCGTAATTTCATGTTACGTGAATCTCAAAACACCAAGAAACTGTGTAAAACTTTAAATCCGCTTTATTATAATGATAATGCAGCATTATTAACCTATTTTCGTTGACTGACATATCGCAATTTTTATTTTCTACGGGGAGCAGCGGGTCAGTACGAGGGAATGTAGGGGAAGTTGATGATTTGTGAAGCCGTGGAATTAGCGCAACGTTGCCGGACTTACCCGAAATTCTTGATTTCTTGCTTATTTCTCAAGCCTAGTGGAACGATTTATGAGGCCATGCGTGTACAACAAATTCAGCAAGCGTATAATGATAATAAATATATACAGACTCGCTTTTATGACCTCACTAAGGCTTTTGACTGCATCGACCATCAGCTACTGCTTGAGAAACTAGCCAGGTATGGTCTTGACAGTGAGAGTATTGGACTGATTGGGTCTTACCTTGAGGGTAGAAGTCAGTACGTCTCAGTAAATGGAAGTAGATCCGAGTCGCTGAATTTAAAGTATGGGGTGCCCCAAGGCTCCATTCTTGGGCCTACCCTATTCCTAATTTATATAAGTGACCTTGCATGTATAGACGACCTTAATCTCGTTTTGTATGCAGATGATACAACATCTATAAATATTTCAGATTCCCTGAGCTCCTTGACCAGCACATTGTTGATTCTGGCATGAAAATTGAGCAATGGTTTGTATCAAATCACCTTTGTGTGAACACAGGAAAAACACAAATCTTAAATTTCTCCTTAAGGTCAGTAAACACCTTTAATAATCCAGTCAACTTTCTTGGACTTCACCTAGATAGCAAGTTGACATGGGAGGAGCATACCAATAAACTCATTAAAAAGCTGAACAAAAACATTTACCTGATTCGTAACCTCTTAAACGTTGTCTCCAGTAAAGTGCTGATGCAAGCTTACTATGGTCATTTTCAATCTCATATAACATATGGTATATTACTGTGGGGTCATACCCCACATGCAACAAGAGTGTTTGGTGTTCAGCGAAGATGCATTAGACTCATGGCAGGCATTGCGTTTTGCGAACCATGTAGAGACAAGTTTATTTTGCTTGGTATCCTCACCCTACCTAGTGTGTTTATTCTTGAATGCCTTCTCCATCTAAAGATAAATATTGACGCTTATAGTAAAAACTCAGACTTTCATTCATATGGCACTAGAGCAAAAGAACATTTGTGTATTGAATATCATCGGGTCAACAGGGCTAGAGATGGGCGTAATTATTGTGCTATTAAGTTTTATAATGTGCTACCGGAAACAGTTAGGGAGTTACCTCCATCTCAATTTAAAAATAAAATGAAAAGATACCTAAAGGCAAAGGCTTTCTTCAGTATGGACGAATTCCTTAATAACAATTTCAATCACTTGTCCTTGTCAATCATGGCAGCCTGAGATGTATGAGCAGTATGTGCATGTATATGTCATTTTTATTGTGATGATTTTTAATGTGTACCATTGTATTACATTTTTTGTCCCAACTCACTTACTTGCTGCTTCTGATAGTCCCTAATAATTTCCAATAATTTTTAACGGCAGTACTTGCTTCTATTTTAATCACACTATTTTAAGAATTTGACTTGTGAAATTGCTTTTATGTATGTATATCATCAATAAATATTATTATTATTATTATTAAATATAGTCTGCATTTCATTAAAAGGAGAACACCTGCATGCCTCAGTTCATGGAGGCCTCTGACTCAGGTAATCTGTAGTGGAAAATTAAAAGAAATAAAATTCATCATCGGTCGTATTTCGAACATATAATTATCCCTACATTTTTTGATCCGTTCGAGCCGGATATTCATTTTTTGATCCATTAGAGACAGATATCCATTTATCGGTTCCACCGACCTACGGAGTTCAGTTCAAGCTTCTATCAACCCGCAAATTCTGGTGTTCGATACACATTTCATCAAGCATTTTCGCGTTTCTATCGACCCGCAAATTCCGGTGTTCGATACGAATTTCATTAGGCATTTCCGCACATTTTCAAGTTATTCAAACATACGAATAACAAGTGCTGTCGCCGCTAACCTTAAAATTTTCATTTAAACATTGCTTGAAACAAAAATAAAGCAAGTCATCGCTCCAAGTCCGTCCAGTCACCGGAGAAGACATCCATTTTGAGTTCGAGGACATCGGACATCGCCCCAGGCCAGTGATACGCCGGAGAAGACATCCGTTTCGAGTTCGTGGACATCGGACATCGCCCCAGGTCAGCGATACACCGCACCAGAGCCAAGGTTGACTAGGTCAGTCTGCGCAGTTACCAGGAGGCTATGCGTCGACTGGACGGCCCAGACGACGCCAGAGGCGGCGGGCGCAGCACGTGTGGAAGCCGTCGTCGACAACTACAAACATCCAGGTGACACAGCGTGTCTGCAGGTCGTGTCCAGGTATCTTTTAACTGTCATTAACGTATTTCGTACATTTTATAGTAGTTGGCTTTTATAATAAGGCACAAACAGTGCAAAAAAGCTAAAATGGCTAACGAACTTGAAGGTAACGTTGGAATTACCGCCCTAATTCGTAAACGTGCAGCATTAAAATCCAATTTAACAAGATTTTCCAAGTTTTTTGCAAGCATTGAAAGTCAAACCTCTAGCAAAGCGCAGCTCATAGAATTAAAACTTCGATTTTCAAAATTAGAAAGCACTTGCTTATCTCAGTTTTCGAAATTGCAATTTGATATCGAATCATTAGATCCAGACAACTTTGATGAGGCAGAAACGGAGACTTTTGAGAATACATTCTATTCAATTATGTCAAAAGTAAGTGAATATGTAGAAATACATTCAGTTCCTGTAAGTAGTGATACCAATATCAGTGGTATATCCATCCGGAGCCCGTCAATGGTGCAACCAGAAATTAAAGCGGGTATAAAATTGCCAATAATAGAGCTTCCAAAGTTTGCAGGTGCATATGACCGGTGGCTTGGTTTTCCTGACTTGTTTGTATCACTTATTCACAATAATGAAAATATTGAGGTTATCCAAAAATATCATTATTTGAAATCGTCATTAGAGGGCGCTGCTGCCAAATGCATCCAATCTATTCAACTTTCGGCAAGCAACTATTCATTGGCATGGAAAATATTGTGCAAGAGGTAAGATAACAAACAGCTTATGGTACACAATCATATTAAAGCCTTGTTTACTATTTGTGACATTAAAAATGCTACTGCTAATGCATATCGCGATTTGGTAGACACTATTTTAAAAAATCTATGCCCTTTGAATACTTTAGGCATTCCTACAGACCAGTGGGATCCGTTAATCATTTTTATGCTGACAAAAATATTAGATTCGGACACGGTCAAAGAGTGGGAATTGAAATCATTTAACAACGACTTACCAACATTAGACGAGTTTAAGAAATTCATCATTTATTACTAGCACGAAAGGTGGTACACCAGCTAGTAATCAAGGGCGTTCAGAAAGGAACTATCAGTGTTTACATTGCAAGGGTAAACATTCTATTTTCAAATGTTCTGAATTTTTAGCACTTTCCACAGCAGATAGAAAGGTCAAGGTTGTTAGTTTGCAGTTATGTTTGAACTGTTTCAGAAAGGGTCATGAGGCAGATTCATGCCAGTTAGGTACTTGTAAAGTTTGCAAGGACAAACACAACACATTACTCCACCCAAACATCCAATACCAGAACCCACCAGCTTCACGGGAAGCTGCAGTTACTCAATGTAACCTTGCAACGCAAAACAAGGGATTACTGGCGACAGCATGCATTTATGTTCCAGACATTCATGGCAACAAAATCAGTTGTAGGGCAGTCATTGACAACTTTGTATCTGAAGGTTTTGTACGAAAATTTTAGGTGTAGCCAATTCGCAGGCAAATGCCTCGAAATCATGTACGGTAGAAATTCGGTCGAGATGGTGCAATTTTGCAACAAAGGTATCTGCCATTATTTTACTGCAGGTGACCAACGCCTTGCCAGATTCATCCTTTGAGGCCCTGCAGTTACGCGTTCCCTCTCATTTGAGATTGGCTGATCCTGATTTTTCCCAAACAGGTGATGTGGACATAATTCTAGGTGTTGTAGTATACAACGAGATTTTATGCCCTGGAAGAGTCAAATTGGGTAACAAAATGCCAGTTGCTCAATGTTAATTTTTCTGATAGCAAAACAGTATCTTGTCATTTCTCGCAAGGCATCGAAGTTCAAAACCAATTAGCTAAATTCTGGGAAATTGAGGAAGTGGACAGTACACCCATTCTTTCCGAGGAGGAAAAGCTTGTTGAGACTCATTTCGCTTCAACATTCAAACGTGATTCCCTTGGCAGATTTACGGTTTCCATTCCTCTCCAGGATTCTCCTGAAAGGTTAGGTTCTTCAGCACAGCGTGCTGTTACGCAGTTCTTAAGTTTAGAGAAAAAACTTTTGTCTAACTCGAAATTGAGATCCATGTTTGTAGACTTCATGCAAGAGTATCAATCGTTGTCCCACATGTCGAAGTTTGAACCTAGCAATGATCAGGTCGTGTATTATGCCCCACACCATGGTGTTCTCAAGGAGGAAAGTAGTACCATGAAATTACGTGTCGTATTTAATTGCTCGGCACCATCTCCATCCGGTGTATCATACAACAGTTTACAAATGGTTGGTCCTACCATCCAAGAAGATTTGTTTTCTATTATTGTTCAATTTAGGCAACATGCTTTCGTAGTAACTGCCGACGTTTGCAAAATGTACAGACAGGCGAATGTCGACGATTCATGTTCATCTTTGTGGAAGTTGAAATTGTCCTGGGACCAAGAGGTGCCATCAGATTTGTCATCAAGTTGGTTACACTTTAAGGGTGAATTGCCATTTTTAAACACGTTGAAGTTCCCAAGACATGTGATTTGCTCTGAGCCAACTAATGTTCAACTACATGACATGTTAAACTTCTTTGCTCGAAAACAAAGGTAGCTCCACTGAAGGTACTTAGCGTTCCAGGATTGGAGCTCTGTGCAGATTTGCTTCTTGCACAACTGTGCGCCAAGGTTCTACGTGCTATGACAATTAAATTCAATGAAATTCATTTGTGGAGCGACTCAACTATCGTTCTTGCATGGATAAGGTCTTCTGCACATAACTTACAGACATTTGTTGGCAACAGAGTTGCGGACATTCAAAAAATCACTAACCAAGAAAGCTGGAGGTTTGTTCCTACAGAGTCCAATCCAGCCGACATCTTGTCAAGAGGAATATTTCCACGGCCCCTGCAATCCTCAAATTTGTGGTTTTGTGGCCCTCCATGACTTGTCCATGGCCAGGAAAAATGGCCTGAAGATGTTTCTCGTTATTTCGAGAAATCTGATGAGCTTCCTGAGTTTTGCAAAACAACCAAGTCTTACTTGCAGACAACAACAAAACAATTATTTCCATTTGAAAGATTTTCAACATTAACCCGAATCAAAAGACTTACAGCTTTTGTCCTAAGGTTCATTCATAATACAAAGAATCCCAAGGATGTTCGTAGTGGACCATTATCTCATGACGAACTCAAGGCTTCTATTGACCTTTTGGTAAGACTGTCACAAAGGGAGTCATTTCCCCAAGAACTACACGACTTAGAAAAGACTTAAACTATAGCTAAATCTAGCAAACTGCTGTCATTAACCCCATTTCTAGAAAATCACATCATCCTGGTAGGAGGTCGATTAAAGCATTCATCTTATCCATTTCCCAAGAAACACCCTGCTGTATTATCTTCCAAACATCATCTGACGGAGTTGATTTTTAAGCATCTGCACCCCAAACTATTCCATTGTGGTGTCCAGTCATTATTGGGTGCCATAAGAGAGAATTACTGGCCAGTCGCGGGCAAATCTCTTGCAAAACGAATTGTTAAGTCGTGCATTGTCTGCTTCAGATTCAAACCTCCCAATTATGCTCCACTCATGGGAAATCTTCCTGCAGCGCGTGTCAATCCAACTCTCCCCTTTGTTGAAACAGGTGTGGACTACGCGGGTCCATTTTTTATAAAAAATTGCAAGGGGCGAGGTTCTAAAACATACAAATGTTATCTGTCTCTTTATCTGTCTAGCTACAAAGGCCATCCACCTGGAGCTAGTCACTGATTTAAGCACTGACGGTTTTCTAAAGGCTTTTTTACGATTTATCACTCAATTTTGTAGGAGTGCATAACAAACTTAGGGAACTCGGTTTATTTCTTAAGGCTAATCATAGTGAGTTGGCAGGTCATTTGGAATCACAAAGTGAAGTTAAATGGCATTTCATAGCCGCTTATTCACCCCACCAAGGCGGGCTCTGGGAGGCAGGTGTTAAGTCTGCGAAGTATCATATCAAACGTGTTCTGTCGCTACCGTGTTGATACAAATAGAGGGTATTCCTAACAGCCGAGCGTTGACACCGCTGTCTGAAGACGCAAATGATTTAGAGTTTTTAACTCCAGCGCATTTTTTGTTAGGGCGTTCTTTAAATTCAATAGCTTATTCCAACCTGGACCGCCTGCCGACAAACAGACTTAGTCACTATGAACAATTGGAACAATTGCAACAGCATTTCTGGGCCAGATGGTCTGGCGAATATGTTGCACAATTACAACAACGCACGAAATGGAAGGTTCAGATACCAAATCTCAGAGTCGGAACCATGGTCATTATCAAGGATAATAAGTGGCGTCTCGGACGCATTGTAGCACTCCATCCTGGTGATGATGGGGTTGTGAGAGTCATTTCAGCAAAGACATCCACTGGGGTGTTAAAGCAAGCTGTAGTGAAAGTGTGTGCACTTCCTATTGACACAAAGTGATGTGTGTGTCAAGATTAATGCCATCTAAACCCCATAATGGTGATCATTAGGTTAAATTAGCGTAAGATCATGTATACCAGAGCCTACAACGGCCATGTTCATTAGCATTAAGTTATCTTAAGGTCATTGTACTCCATTGTTTCACTGTAGTTCAAGGCTGGGGGCATGTTCAGGCAAACTAATATTGTATATCAGGTTGCCTGCAGAACGCAACCTGAAGAATGTCGGTTCACATTTAAATTGGCGGCAACATGCGCACGCACCTGCCATCAAGAGTGCGGGCCGCCGCCGTTTCCAGTCGCCATAGTTTCGCCGCGATCGTATGTCAACAAGACAGTAAAAATTAATTAGTACTATATTTTCAATAGAAAAACAGACCGATTGAGGGGAGGGCATCGTCGCGCGGTCCCCTTAATTCCATCACCTAGGTGCCGTTACATTTCAACTCGCGAAAGTGCCGGGACGCGAATCCACAACGAGGAGAACGTCGAAATAGGGTAGCCAACTCACATGCCCTCATGCCTTGCTTTGTCAATTCCAAGCAATAAAAGGCAGTTCGGTCAATGTCAATGTCAATGTTTTATTATTTCATTTTCAACATAAATACAGTGCGCATTTCATTAGGAGGACACCTGCATGTCTCAGTTCATGGAGGCCTCTGACTCAGGTAATCTGTAGTGGAAAATTAAAAGAAATAAGATTCATAAAATGGATTTTTTCGATCTGTGGCCAGTAACACGCATAATTTTAAACTTTTGGTCAATACAAATTTTAATCTAAGTAATTGCTCACATTTTGAGACAAAAATTATTTAAAAATATTTATTACAATGGCCGTTATTAGCATTTGCGCAAAAGGCCTAATAACGGCCATTGTGATAAATATTTTTAAATGATTTTTGCCTCGAAATGTGAGTAAATACTTAGATTAAAATTTGTATTGACCAAAAGTTTTAAATTATGTGTGTTACTCGCTACAGATAGAAAAAAGCCATTTTGTGGGTCAAAATGTTGAATCACCACACTCGTGCTGTACATTCAGTCTTAAGGCTTTTTCTCAAATAAGACAGCTGAAAGTAGAAAAAAATTGTTTCTTGGTCAAATTAAAGTAACTTTTTCTAATAAACTCATTTTGTCAAAGCATTAGTTTTGAAGATACCGGGTATGACATTAATTTTGTCTTTATTTCTTATTTTAAGCCCTGTATCTACAAAACTAAGGGCTTGATGAAATAAGTTCATTAGAATAGTTACTTTGCTCTGGCAGAGGAACAAGTTTTTAAGTTTTAACTTGTATTTAATATATTAACCTTCCCAGACACTGCAAAACAATCTGCAAAGAATAAACCGAGACCTCTCCTCTATTAAAACCGCCTCGCGAAAACGTCAGGTTCGGGTATAAACCTAAAAAGATTGTGTAGGATTTGGTCGCGAAAATACATTAAATGTATTATATTTTAATGTAAACACAAAAATTAAGTTTACTGTGAAACTGCGACAGATACGAAAAAGTGATAAGAGGACTTTTTTATTTATAATTAAATTCTACATAAGAAACGATAATGGTGATAACAAGTCTGACTATTGAGTCAATTTAAAAATAACCATTTTAGTAATAGCATGTACCAAATTTGAGCAAAATCACACCAGGCATCCAATAATTATAGCCGAGAAATAAAAATTTACGGTCACCTTTAAGAGCTCATATCTCCCTTATTCCTTATTCCCTTTATGCAGAAGGAACATGGGTTCCATAATTTTATGATTACAGCATCGCCCTATAAGTTATGCATGACCCTGTATAACTGACTGAAATTTTTATGCCTAACCAACTATTTGGAGTAATGTTTCAAATATAATATCTAATAAATGTCTTCATCTAGAAGTCAAATAACATTTCCATAACAGTTTGATAGATGATGGGGGTATAGATGCGAAGAAGAGGACGTTCCCATTCATGCTCTGAGAATATTAATAATAAATTTTCCATTCCAATCAATTTTCCAGCCATTTATTTAATTAATAAATAGGAATAAAAAATGAACGTTCCCTTAAAAATGTCGAATATGCTTATATGTGACGTCATTTTAAGAATTTGCTAATGTCACAATTTTCGGTAACTACATGACATCGCTGCTATCATGGCATGTGCCTCGGCCTGCATATTTGCTGCAACGACAAAACACGAGCCTTCGACCCTAACTCTCCTGTACATTATTGTCAATGGCGCTTCATTAAAAGATAGAGACACAAGCGCACTGCAAGTTGAGAGTAAAAACGCTTGAAGAGAAGTCTTGCTCGCTATGTGGCCTGTAGCACAATCTTGCTGTAACCGTTTATCAAGTAAAGTTCTTCAATTTTATAAAAATAGTTTGTATGATGTTATCACCAAAAATCTTGCTTTAATCTTCGTAAAGTAGCCGTAATTGATGAATTATTTTGGAAAAATGTTTTAACAACACACATGTACTGTTAATCGTGAAATTATCCATGATTAGTTTTCCATGTATACTCTATGTAGATGCGTACATTTGGAATGGCGGGAAATTCGAAACACTCACCTAGATATATATTGCCCAACCCGTTTAAATCTATTTCAAATATGTTATTCATAAATATTTCCCGGTAAAGAAACCCCAGACTTAATTACCAAAGCAAAATGCATAGATGGTTTTGATTTTTCCAACTAGTTTTATAAGTGAGCTGATTTTGAATTTCCTTTTCAGACTTGTTTTTATGCACTTCTACTATTCTACTGCAATTGTACTAAATTCGGGGAATATTCTGTCAAAAAATTCCTTCATATATTTTACTTGTTTCTTTCCCTAACAGGCTTTCATCTCTACGCCCCGTACAACCTAGAATAGTACCCATGGGACCACATATATCTACCTTAAACGATAACAAGAATTTTGTTAGCAATTCAGCAAGAAGGTTAGAGGTAATAACTAATATAGAAATGTAATAACTGTTTTATCTCAATTTAAATTTGTAGGTATTAAGGAACTGTATAAATTGTATATTTGAAAATAAAATTTCCGATGCTAGAAAAACATTCCCTGCAGTTTTAAGAGCTTTACAGTCAAAGCAAGCTAGGTTAGCATTATGCAACGAATTAGCCCAATATGTAAGCGGTACCAAAGCCATGCTAGAACACCAACAGTTCGATTTAGTAGTAAGGTTAATGAATTGTGCTTTACAAGATGATAGCTCTATGGATGAGCATGGTGTTGCAGCTGCTCTATTACCTTTAGCTACTATTTTCTGTAGGAAACTCTGCACTGGAATTATCCAATTTGCATACACTTGTATACAAGAACATGCAGTGTGGCAAAATCAACAATTTTGGGAAGCTGCTTTTTATCAAGATGTGCAGAAAGATATTAAGGCACTGTACTCATCCAGAGTCGAAAATATAGTTCCAACTGTCAATGTAGAGCTTTCCAGTCCATTATCACCAAGGGAGAGCAAAGACTTCACATGGCACCGAAGATCTATTTTGAACAGGATTCAAGAAGCGACTGCATTGGAAATAGCGGCAGAACAGATGCGATTATGGAATTCGATAGATGAAGAAAAGCAAAAAGAGCTCATAACTTGTGAAGAGAATACTATGTACAGCCAGGCCATACATTTCGCAAACCGAATGGTTTACTTATTGATTCCCCTTGACATTAGTAACAAGGCTAGCAAACAAGATATATATGATGATGAGAGAGCTAGTAACAGCATCACTAATAGTGTAGCAGAGAGTGATAGTGTAGATGCTGAGTCAGGTTTCGAGGATCAGGATCCTGGGGAAACGGGCAGTACCATAATTCGGATAGTCTCCAGGTTTATAGACAAAGTGTGTAATGAAGGTGGGGTGACAAGAGAACACATTCGAAACTTGCACCAAATGATACCGGGTGTTGTACATATGCACATAGAGACTTTGGAAGCAGTTCATAGAGAGTCGAAACGCTTGCCTTGTATACAAAAACCAAAAATTCTAACTCCAAACATGCTAATTGGAGAAGAATCGATAATGGAAGGACTCAGAGTTTATCTACTGCCTGATGGTCGAGAAGAAAGTACACCCGGCCTTCTTGGAGGACCTCCATTATTACCAGCTGAAGGGGCCATTTTTCTCACAAATTATAGAATCATTTTTAAAGGCATACCTTGTGATTCTCTAGCTTGTGAACAAATTATTGTAAGAGCATTTCCAGCAACATCATTAACAAAGGAGAAGAAAGTTGCTGTGCAATATTTAGCACATTTAGATCAATGGTTGCAGGAAGGTTTGCAATTGCGTTCTAGTACATTCCAATTAATGAAGCTAGCTTTTGACGAGGAGGTGACAGCAGAAAATATTGATGCATTAAGAAAACTAATTCATAAAATTCGGTACCCCCCAGATGTTTTTCATCATTTTGCTTTTACTGGGCAAGTAGTTGTAAGCCAAACCCCTCTTCACAAAAACAAGGAGAAGAATGCTACCCTAAGAGGATTCGCCAAAAAGACTCTATTGAAAACTGCGAGAAAAGCTGGGTTTAAACAAAAATCATCTTCTAAACGACAGAAATATGTGTTACCCAATCTCAATATAAGTAATAGTAATAAATACATGACCTCTCCAGGTAGAATGAGTCTTCCTTTAACAGATGATTATACGCAAGATGACGAAATGTCAATTGATGATTTTGAAGCTAATGCACCTTCTATTACAGCCACACCTACTGATGCTAAAACATTAGAAAGGTTACAAGAAAGGAGCTATGTTAAAGATTGGCAAAGGTTGGGATTGCTAACTAGTAATTCTTCACCAACAAATACTAAGTTATCACCAGATCATTTTAGACTTACGACTGTCAATTCAATATACATGATGTGCCGGAGGTATTAACAATATTTTCTAAATAAACTAATATGAACAAAAACAGCTGAAAAATCTCCGCATTTATCATGTAACTTTGTAAAGATTAGGCTGGTTAAGTTATGTTGAACAAAGTCAAAACATTTTACTTTTCCAGGGACTACTACCGTAGTTTTAAATACAGTTTGGAAAATTATGTTATAAGTAGAAAATCAATATGATTTTTTTACGTGAATGATTTTCTGAGGTTGGTGGACTTGTCCATATACGTTTTTGAATACTTTACGAAGAAATTTCATTAAATTCGATTTAGACGTTTTTGAGAAATCAAATAAAATTAAATTTTACCTCCATAGTGTGGCCGAATCAAAATATCTATATCGCACGAGGGCGAGGGTTAAGCATGATGCCGATGGACATGGACATTTCAGAGTTGTACGGTGTATTTTTTCTATGTTTGACAGATCACACTGACATTTTGTAATAAACTAAATTTAAGGGTTGCTTGGTTTCCAACATGGCAACACACGCCGGAGAATAACTTAACTGTGGTTAGTTAAGTTTAGAATATGAACTCGTAACTTTCAGTTCACTTGAATTACCTACTTATCTATTCTTTAAGTAGGTTGTAAAAAAATGGCAAATATACATGTGGGAGTAGAAAAGTGTTTTTTTATTTAAATGTAAATAGTAAACTCCGAGCTAAATTCCAATTTTTCACAAAAATCCTAAAATTTTTTGACATTAATACCTTCGTAACTGTTCTCAATCGCCTTTTCAAAATAGTTGACCTTTTTGGCAGAGAATATATCACTTACTATTTTCAAATGCGCTCCATTGCCCCCTCTTTCTACCATCCCCTTTTTATAATGTTAAACCTCATAGAAGTAACCAATGATAGAGAGAGCAACAGCATCAAAATACACACGTTTGTAAGTAAGTACACAAACAGGCCCTTGTGTACAACATTTACCTGAGATAGGTTATATCCTGAGAAATATCAATTTGGCCACACACCGCACACTTTCTGCATCCCATTGTATACAAAATCAGTCACTATATCCTAAATACGAATAAATAGCCTATAAATTAACAGAAAAACAATTGAAAACACGAAAAATGCATACGTAAACAATCTAAACTTTACTTGCTGGGCAAACATAAAACAAATCTGCCGAGTTAATGAACATGGCACCCGCGGCGGCAAAGGCTGCGTTGCCATGTTTTGCGGTTTGAGGTTTGTTGACAATTTTATTAAAGTGATAATTAGCTACTATAATTACCACCCAATTTAGTTTTAGTTTAAAATTGTTACATACAAGAAATTAATAACTACATTTGTTAATTTAGCGTTATGGGAGGTGTGCCTTCGTTTAATCCCCTTATTAAACCTTTCTATTTTGTAAATGACATGCTGTGTTACTCCCTCTATCCTTGGTTATTTCTCTGAGTGATAAACTAACAGTACTCAAAACTACAGAAGCGTAGAAGGGCCACGTAGTAAATTTTTTAAAATTCAGACTTTTTCTCCAAATTTTAAAATTCAGACTTTTCTTAGAGAATAAAGTCAAAATTTTGAGAAAAAGTCTGAATTTTAAAATTCGGAGAAAAAGTCCGAATTTTAAAATTCTAAGAATGTCAAAATTTTGAGAAAAATTTCAAAATTTTGAGAATAAAGTCAAAATTTTGAGAAAAAGTCTGAATTTTAAAAAATCTACTACGTGGCCCTTCTACGCTTCCGTACAAAACAACTGTTATACAAAGATTTCAGTTGTGGCTAGAGTTATCAGATGCGTCCTCTACCAAAAAATGGTCTATTTGATGTGGCTCAAGCAAAATATCTGCTATTTTTTATTAAATTGGTTCCAGTGCTATTTATAGTTGTTATGGACTGCCCTTTTTGTCATTTGTCATTGACAGAGTCCATGGCTTTCTGCAAAATTTGTGGCTCAAAACTAATAATTTTTAGATGCCAAAACTTTGAAAATATTTAGTTGTTTCCCATCCTTCAATACTTTCAGTAATCATGTTGACATATCACAATGATTTGATATAAATAAACACTGCAACTTTTTAATTAATTGCCGACGTTTCGTCAATATATTTTTACTTTATCAAAGCTAAAAAAGACATAGCATAAGGACTACAGAAAATACAATGCGAACAAAGTAAAAAATGTAAAATTAAGAGTAAAAAGTAAATAACTCACTAAATTAAATCAGTTGAATATTATAGCACTTATACAGGGTGGTCCAACTTTTACCTGCATAACTTCCGGAATCGATAGAAAATGTCAAAATAAGTAGCTTTTTTCATATAAACATGTATCGAAATCCTAATGGTTTTCGTTATCAAATTTCATTTTTTTTGTCGAAGTTTCCTTTTATTATTCCTAAAGGAAGGCAGCTAAGGCAAACATAAACTCCTGGACAAAATTAACGCACCAACATAATATATCCCCACAAAAATTGAATTTTTTTAAATAAATTAATGGAAACTAAATGAAAAGCCACAAATTGCATTATTTAAA
This sequence comes from Pseudeuparius sepicola, assembly GCA_963920635.1. Classification (NCBI taxonomy): domain Eukaryota; kingdom Metazoa; phylum Arthropoda; class Insecta; order Coleoptera; family Anthribidae; genus Pseudeuparius; species Pseudeuparius sepicola. The sequence goes on along the minus strand of OY987303.1, from coordinate 40,216,910 downwards.
TAGTTTAACAGGAGTAAATATCCAAAGCCTACTATTCATATTCTTGGTAGACACGCAAAATAATTTAAAATGCAATTTGAAATTTTGTATGTTGTGCGTTAATTTTGTCCAGGAATATATTTGGTACAGCTTAGACACACATTAAATGCTGTAATTTAAAAATAATTTTCCACCAGTACCAGAGAAGCGGAGGTCAACCATCCTATTTTTTAATAAAAAAATGCTATGCCACTGGAAAAGTAATCTTCTTTGCCTTCACTAAGTTTCCCAATCAGTTATAAGAAAAAAGTATTCTCGACTTTTTTTTTGAAAATTACAATTTGGAAAAATTTATTTTTGTATGTTTGAAATTTTTTTACAGAAGGAAATCAAAGTAAATCTATGCTTTTAAAATTTTGCACACCTCAATTCTTAATCCGAACAGCTTTCCTTTATAAAATTTTGTCGTAAAACCTACAAAAAGGGTTTCTAAATTTGAATAATCATGTGTCTTGGGAATAAAAAAAAATCCCACCAGTAAAGTGGCCTTTATGTACGGCAAAATGTTATTAGGGAAAGTTTTTCACGATCGAGAACTGAGTAGGCGTGCAAAATTTCGAAAACCTAGACCAACTTTGATTGTCTTCTGCTAAAAAATTTAAAACTCAAAAATGATTTTTTTGAAAATTGTACATTTTCAAAAATACGTCAAGAATATTTTTTTCTTATAATTAATTGGGAAACTTAGTGAAGTCGAGATAAGACTACTTTTCCAGTGGCGTTCCATATTACTAAAAGATGTGATGGTTTACCTCCGCCTCTCCAGCACTCGTGGAAGTAGATAGGCCAAATTAATTTTATTTTAAATCATTTAATGTGTGTCTAAATTGTAGCAAATATGTTTGCCTTAGCTGTCTTACTTTAGGAAAAATAAAAGAAACTTGAAAAAGAAATTGAAATTTGACGCCTTCTATAACGGAAACTGTTAGGATTTCGATACATGGTTATATGAAAAAATCTACTTATTTTGACATTTTCTATCGATTTTGAAAGTTATGCAGGTAAAAGTTGGACCACCCTGTCTAAACATTGATAAACCCCATATAGATGATTAAATGACACATTGTCAGAGGAAACACAACTGTATACATAAATAGCATGAAAATAGTACCATACACTACAACGTCTAAGGTAGAACTGAGGACGGTTTTCATTTTATTGAAATGAAAAACTGGTGTGTCCATATACGTGCATGATCATTTTGGATATAGATGTTAGTTCACTATTCTCGTGATTATCTAAAGTTTTTCTTAAACCATTTATAACGAGCTAATTGGGTTGATTGTGACTTATTTTTATTTATGTGCAACATTTTGTGAGATAGGCCCAGAATGAAAGGAATCTTGAAATATCTATGACCAGTGCTAATGTTGGGCATAGTTGTTGATATTTGTGAGTTGCTATTGTTGATAGGATTATATTCGTTGGTAATGTTATTCACAAATGTCTTAGGATAAAATATGTATCTTTGATTATCCTTGTATTCAGGGCTACTGATTATTAGATTTATAATTTAGTCAGGTGTCACGCTAAAGTGTGACAAAAATTTGCATGATAAAAAGTCTAGATCAACCAAGCTAAATAGCCCTGAATACCAGAAGGATAATGTAAGGTACTTGTGAATAACATCCATGAATATAATCCTATTCACTGTAGTAACTGACAAATATCAACAACTATGCTCAACATTACTATGACTGGTCATATATATTTCAAGATTCCTTTCATTCCGGGCCTATCGCACAAAATTTTTCACATAATTAAAAATAAGTCACAATGAACCCAATTAGCTCACTGTAACTTAAAAACGACGAACTTTCTATTCTTACGTCTCAATGACAAAACTCCCAAAGGATGAGTTTTTTAATATCGTATATAAAACACCATGCAATGATTGTTCATCATTTTGAGGATGGCCTTCATTTTGACTATAGTAATGCCACTATTTTAGATAGGGAAACGAACTGGTTTAAGAGAAACTTTAGTAAAATTATACATATTGAACTTGCTGATACCATAAATTGTAAAACTAATACACAAAATCTGAGTTTAGCATATGGTAATCTGTTAGATATATATCCAAGATAACCACGAGAATAGCGAACTAACACCTGTAACCAAAATAACGAAGTATGTATCATTTCAATAAAATAATTTCTATCTTAGACGTTGTAGTGTATGGTTCCATATTTATGCTATTTCTTTATAAAGTTATGTTTTTTGTGACAATATGTCTTTTAATTGTCTATATGTGGTTTATAAATGTTTATATAAGTGCTCTAATGTTCAACTGATTTAACTTGGCGAGTTATTTGCTTTTTACTCTTCTTTTTACATTTTTTTACTTTGTTTGCATTGTATTTTGTGTAGTCTTTACGCTGCATCTTTTTCAGCTTCAATAAAGCCAAAATATATTGACGAAACGTCGAAACGTCGGCAATAGTTTAAACGGTTGCAATATTTATTTACGTCCTACCCCTGTGAATTGTAAACATGATTTTTGAAATTGTTATTGATAATATTTTGTATGCTAGTTACTGAGGGAAATAAATTTGGCAGTAATGATGTTAAATTAAAAGAGTTTAGTAAGCTTTAAAGAAATAAAACAAAGCTGTGTAGGTACTCAACTGAATGTGGATTGGATAATAGGTCTGTTTTGGCAGAATTTCAAACCAGTTTCAAACTGTCAGGAGCATGCGCAGTTTCATTTTGACGCTCCAAAAATGCAACTGCCTATGTTTCTGACATGTTCAAACCGATTTCAAACGGTTTGAAGTTCTGCTGAAACAGACCTATTATTTACATAAATTTTGATATTTTGATTTTTGTGTCAGGATGCTGCTGAATATATATTTTTTTCAGATCAAATCCCAATTGATATGACATAATGGTATCATTTTTGTGAGTATTTTGATTTATGGAATTTTTTTTATAATTTTTATTGTTTATTGTAAGAATTATTAACTTAATTATTATCAATTTAATATGGAGACTTCGATTTTCATGCCCAAAATTGGAACATCCTGTAAGATATGTACGGTAAATATTCATAAGGGAAAATTACAATTGTATAAGAAATTAAAACTCTTAGCCAACTTATTATTATATAAAAATTCCACTTCAATGCATATCAGTGGTAATTTTACTGGGAAAAAAATTAATATATTCATCCACATTGTGATGCCGACATGTGGTTTTAAAAAAAAAACGGCTCAAACTATTCCTTAACAAATGCCGCTTTGTGCCGCTTTTTAAAAAAGTTCCACCAATTTTCAAAAAATAGTTTGGAATGTCGAATCACCTTGTACGAGACTGGGAGGCACAGGGCCGGTCCTGATTATTTCTCATTGCAATTAAATTAAGCATACTTAAGATTTTCAGTATCACTTAATAAATGACGGATAATCCTAACTCTAGTTATTGTAATTCCACCAATTTCAACGTAAACGATAGATGTATATACAGGGTGGCCCATCACGAACTGCATCGATCTATATATGGAAAACTAAAAGTAGGAAAATTCTGAAAATTTGGCACCTCACCAATGCCGATGGGCGCTGCTCAACTAAAATATTTTGGTGAATCTGGCACTTCCGGTTATACCGGACCGGAAGTCGATATCAACTTTCTTATTTCAAATGGAACACCCTATATATTATTGCATTTTTGAATTCTAGGCATCATTTTGGAACAAAAACATTCAACATGTCCTATGTCTAAATCCAACAGTTTTTGAGATATTTGCATTTTTCTGAAAAAAATTACAGGTGCAGACCTAAAGTCAATTAGCAATTTATACGAGGAAACCGCGAAATTTCAAAACGAATTTTTGGTATCATGTAACAGAAGTCCTGACCTAGTGATCTCTGCTGAGAAATAAATCCGTTCTTATACAGGGTGTTACCAAAATATGAATAAAAATTACATTCAAAATGTGCTTAAATCTCGAAATTTTCAAATGGAAACCCCCATTTTTTTTAATGCGATCTTTTTCACCACTAAAAATGATGACAACTTTGTGTAAGGTTTCCTATACTTAAATGCAGTAATTTTCGATTAATTTACGAAAAACCCACTTTTCGTCCATAAAATGCGGGGTTTGCTTAACGCTTGGAAAATCATATTAGCCGTGGACGTTGAAAAGACAATCCCGGCTGAGGAAATGTCACTTGGTTTATAAATTATTGTCAACAATAATGCCGGCACGCTTAAATTACACAAAGATTATTTAAATTTGTTTATTATCTACGGAGAATGCAACAAAGTAATATCAAGAACGTGCGATACATATTACAATATAAGAACGGATTTATTTCTCAGCAGAGATCACTAGGTCAGGACTTCTGTTACACGATGCCAAAAATTCGTTTTGAAATTTCGCGGTTTCCTCGTATAAATTGCTAATTGACTTTAGGTCTGCACCTATAATTTTTTTCGGAAAAATGCAAATATCTCAAAAACGGTTGGATTTAGACGTAGGACATGTTGCATGTTTTTGTTCCAAAATGATGCCTAGAATTCAAAAATGTAATAGGGTGTTCCATTTGAAATAAGAAAGTTGATATCGACTTCCGGTATAACCGGAAGTGCCAGATTCACCAAAATATTTTAGTTGAGCAGCGCCCATCGGCATTGGTGAGGTGCCAAATTTTCAGAATTTTCCTACTTTTAGTTTTCCATATATAGATCGATGCAGTTCGTGGTGGGCCACCCTGTATATATATCCTCTATGTTTGCTTGGTTTCATGTATAAATCTCAATTTTGGTAAGACAACCTCACTTTTACCCATTGTGTAACACTAATATCGTTTTTATTTTTATAACTTTTAGATGTCTTGAAAAAGGAAATAAAATTTTCCGAAAGCTTGACTTTTCAAACAAGAGTGTTCTTTTAAGGCCTTGAACCTTTCCTGACTGCAACCCCAATAACTTGCAAGTTAAGTTCGTTTTCAACTAGACAGTCAGTCTACCCACCTCCTTCTATATATATATATATATATATATATATATATATGATTTTTTTAGGTCTACCACCGCGATTTTCTCGCTTATTTTGCGCCCTACAAAAAAAGCGTAAGAAACAAAAATGTTGCAATTTTGGACAGCTAAGTGGTGCTGCAAAAGAAATCGACATCCATGGCCAACTTGTCGCGCAATATTAAAAAAACCTCAAATTGAGCAAAACTATTAATAGCAGTGGAATGTTTATTTTAAGAGACATGAAAACTTTTATATTGAAAATTGATGGCACTGAGAAGCTTTATCCATCCACGTAGTCAGATAGTTTCAGAAAATTACACAGGATCTTCGGCTCTCTTGAGGCTATAAAAAGCATTATAAAAAGCATTATAAAAGAAAATGATTTTAATAATTCATAATGTATTTTGATTATTTTGAATGACTTTTTGTGCATTTTACCTTCAAAATCACTTTCTTTCAGAATCTTATAAAAAAATTGTACAAAAAAGGCATCTTATTATATAGCCATAAGGCGCATTTGGGATTTGAGATTTTTGTTAAATGGCAGTCGCTTCAGTTTTGGTGCAGAAATTCAGGAAATAATATTAGCGATTTTTTTAGAAGCCGATTCTTATGTCTAAAATCCTTAGTACTACTTTTTGTTCGTCTCAAAAATATTTTGTTTTACTAAATGGAGATAATGGTGTGAACTTGTTCCCTAATTTATTCTCCGCATATACAAGAGTAAAACAAAATATTTTTTTAGAGGACAAAAACTAATAATAAAAAAGGTTTTAGCCCACTCATTGCCAAAAGTCTGATATTTGTTCCTAAAAAAATGGCTAGGAAGACCTAAATTTAACAAAAGAAAGGTTTGAATATTGGTTCACAAATAAAAAAATATATAACAGTGGGAACTTCGTAAGGTGGACACACTGTATTGTGCTTGTTCAAGTTTCCTATAGTTTGTCCTTGCAACTCTGCGTCCGCCGCGAGCGAGCAAACCTTATTTTTATATTTGCCCATCTAATAAATTATGAAAATAGGACAGTTGAAATTTGGCAACAGGGTGGATGCAGAAAACCGCTGCCGGTATAAATAATATACATATAGGGACGCAGAAATACTTGTATATACAGATGGACACACAATTATCGGCATCATATGGCGGATGCAAAATTGTCGATCAAATGTACAGGAAAACAAAAAGTTTAATTGTTAATGTTTATTAAAAACTGTTGCGGTACAGATGTTCATGGACCCAATCAATTCCAGAAAATAAAATCAGAAATGGATATACTCTACTCTTTCTGGTAGACGCAAAAATGATGGTGTGATAAAATGATGCAGAAATGATGATGAAACGTATATATACACGGGATCGATAGACCATGCAAATTCAGTATCAAACAAAGATATTAAACTGTATTGCAGCTAATATAATAAAACACTTTTTTGTGTCATGTCCCTCTAATGTGACAAGTTTACTTGGCATATTTCCATACAATTTCTTAAGAAAAGCGAATTTAATAAAAAAGCAAGCAAGAGTATTTTGGTACCTTTTGGTTTCAAGTTAAGTCCATGGCTAGTTGCAGTGTAAGTATAGAAAGTATTACTTTTCAGTTCCTTCTTTATATAGTGGACCATTGTTTCACTTTGCGGCTTTAAACAAATTTTTCTATTTTCATTATTGCATACGTTACAAAATACCCTGCCAAAGTATAATATCTAGAATTCTCGCTTCTTCAACTGGTTGAACAGATCATTCTGAAATTCAAAAACAGTGTTTATTCTTCTGCAATTCACTTAATGGATTTTCTTCATGTGCATGGTAATCTTATGTTATCACAAACAAATCTAACTATAAAAACTGTGTTCACATGACAAAACTGCAAAATACTGACCGGAAAGAGAATTCGTTGCTGTAAAAAGAACGTAAATAATAATAAACCTGAGTATTCAAAATATGGAAAATTTTAAATATCAGGAACTGATATACCTATAACCAAAGAATAGCCCCTGTAATAATAAGTTGGAATTTTTTTATATACTTAATATTCAGGTATTTAATATAGTGTTGGTCCAGCTTAATAGGGCAGTTTTTGGATGTAGCTTTATTAAAAAATGTAAAGCTTAAATACAAAGAGTGCATATAAAAATATGTAGCAGGTCCAACCAGCAGTTTTCCCGAGAATAGAACTAAAGCCAAATATCCACGCGCTCTGTGTGATTTTTAGTGCGACCCTGTGAAATTCAGCCTTAGCATAGTTTTGCTTACATTTATTTATATACTATAAAGCCAGCCAGATTTACAAAGTTATGCACTGATAAATTTGTTTGAGATTTTCAATTATTGCAGTTAATTTTTCTTTCTTATTAACACCATTTTAGGCAGTAAAAATATACAGGTATTACAAAAAAGTAATCCATTGACCACAGAATCTTTGGACTAAAATAATGTGACGTATGCAATTTTTCATTTAGAAATGCAATATGCAAGTTGTTAAAGTTTACTTTAAGATATTTTTAATTGAAATTTGGTATGAATTTGTTTCTATAAAAACACATTGTTAGTCAAAATATTGACAGAACCAATACGTCAAATGGTTTAAATGACTCGTTTACATTCTGCATATATTTTTTGTAGTGTTTTGACTGTTTTCACTGATTCTAAGGAATGATTCACTTAAAAGGGAAAAGTTGGGGGATCAAAGGGTGCATTTTATTCCATTTCTTGATCGAATTTTTTAAAATAAAATTCAACAAAATATATTTTTCTAAAAAAATCCATACCAAATTTCAATTAAGTCTCTTTACAAAAAAAAACAGTAATTCTAAATAAAATTCGTTTTTTAGAATTCAATTTTATCACCTTGTGTGAAAAGTAACATTATTTTTGCCGTGGCCAATGTACCTACTTACTTTTTTGTAACACCCCTAAAGATAATAATAATATATGTGTTTTTAGTTATCCTGCACTGCTAGTTGTTCCAGCATCGGTGTCAGATGAAAGCATTAGGAGATTTTGCAGGTGTTATAGACAGGGTCGCATCCCGAGCATAACCTGGCGACACCCTCGTACTAAAGCACTTCTACTTCGAGGTGCTGGCCATCATGGAAAAAGCGTAATGGGAATGCTCAAGAGTCACCCTACACCTAACACATCCACAGAAACAACATCATCATTCGAGCAAGAAAAATATCTGTCGGCATTAGTATCTGCAACACCAATATTTTCACACAGGTCTGGTTGGGGAATATCAGATAGTTCATTGAGTATTGATTCCTTGCTTCTGGCAGCGGATGATCCACTGGCTTGTGCCACTTTGACACCAGAAGTTACCAGACGGTCCAACCCTTTTAATAAGGCCATCGGAACACTAGGGTAACTTTTTATTTGGATACTTAAAGACATGATGTTTTCTTTCCACTGAATATGCCAACAATAGCCTTAAATCACAGAACGGTGATATGCATTCCCTAATGAAAGGGGTAAAAAATGTCACTATAAATTTGAATAAAGCTGTTTAGCAAAGAAATTCATAGGTTTACAAGGTGGCCAGAAAATGCATAATAAACTCTTCAATACATTACAGGGAAAATAATTAAATGTAAAATTGACTAGATGAACTATAGATGCCATTTAATTAGTAATACATTAAAAGTGATTACTATTGCCATTCCATTCTTGTTTTCCTGGACAGTATTTCACTTTGTTTGGCACTGCCAATAGAATGGAACACTCAGACTCAATTTCTTGATTCTAGCAACATCGATTTAAAATTTTTAAATCAATGTATTATAAGATGGTAAAGGGTATGCAATATTAAAATAAAAAAATAAAAGAAAGAAATTGAATTGTCAATTTTACCATTCACTTCATCTCATGAACATACAACATACTAAAGAGTTTATCCGTCAATCCACCAGTTGCTCTGTATCACAGAATAGATAGAAAGCAATATTTTATTTTTCCAGAATTCTTTGTACCAACAAAATATTTTGAGAAGTCATCATGCCACATTAAATTTTCATATCGAATTTCACTCTAAAGATTATGTTTGATGTTTTAAATGAAGCCGCTAACTTTCTTGTTGTAAAAATCTAGGGGGGACGTGAAATTTTATCATCTATTTAAAATAAAGTTGATGTCATTTCCTAGGGAAACCCGAAGTACTAAATTCACACTTTTGTTGCCAACTTTGCAACTCTAAAATGATGGCTATCCAGATTTTTTTTTATTTGAGAATGAATTGTTGTTTCACCTACAATGTTATTTTAAGAAAAACATTTTCTATGGACATAAGTTCAGGTTCAGAAGGGATTAATACTAATAGGCTGTTTCAAGGCACTTTTACTAATATACGGGGTGTTTCCTTAAACTTTTCAATTAAGGGCACTAAGTCACAAACACTACCTGTACTGGGTCTTCACGTATAAACTATAACTGCCTTATAATTTTCTTATTTTGTGTGATAAAAAATGTTTCAAACAAAAGTTGCATGAAATCAGTCAAGTCTAAGAACTGTGTTTCAAAATCGTACACAGGGTGCAACTTTCTGATGCACATAATTAAGAATGTAGCAGATAATATATAACATACAGGTGTTTTCATAACAACGTGTAAATACCGGGTGGAGCAAAAGTCAGTTAACCGTTTTGCATATTAATAAAAGCAAAAACAACTGGATTTAAAAAATTATTTATTTTTAATAAGTAGATACAGAAAAGTGCATGCCTTACATTTGCCCCTCACTGAGCAGGGCATATTTCCTTGGAGACGTGGCAAACTTGCGCGTGACTATTTTTGATAGCATTAACTGACTTTTGCCCCATTTTTGATAGCGTTAACTGACTTTTGCCCCACCCGGTATTTGGAGAAAGTGTTGTACAAGGGAAGTCTATCATGTAAAATTTTTCGATTTAAGGCTCTCCTGCAAAGTTATTCCAACTTTAAGAGGGACAAAAAAAAATAGTTTTGATTTGGTTAAATCTATTTGGCTGAATGGTTAAATCTAAAAATTTGAATTTTGGGATACGCTATCAAGTTGGAAGATACTTTACAGTATAATCACTTTTTGCACCTTATGCATCCAGAAACTCAAACACCTACTCGTCTATTTTGCAGAACTTTTTGTAAGTTAGTGTATATAAAAATAAATTCGTATTGTGTAGCCCAATTAATTTAGAAACTTTTTTACTCTTGATATTTTTTCACTAACTTAATAGTTTGTCTGGACAGAAATAAAATTACTTTTTTGTTTCATATTTAACTACAGTTATTGACACTCATGATTATGTAAAAATGTAGTAGGCACGTGTCATTTTTATCATTTTCGTATTTTACTGTCTATGGGCGGGGTAGGGAATACTATTCTACATTCAAAGCAGAGCCGGACTGGGAGGCCGGGCGATTGGGCGAGCGCCTGAAGGGCCGCCAGGTTTGGGGCTGATGGGGGCCACAGGCCCCCTGTAGCCCACAACCCACAAGTCATGTAATAAATTATAGATATATAGAGATATCACAGGTGGCAGTGGGGGGGATATTGGTCGCAGCGGTAGACAGACGGTCGCGACTCGCGACCGTGGATTGCCGCAGCACCTTCGTGGCCGTAAACTTGACAGCGATTGGGCTGCACTTGTACTTGTACCAAAGTCTAGAGAATACTATAAGTCCGTTCACTTTGCCTGTGTAAACAAATATTTCCTCCCTGCCCGATCCCGCTTCCTTCGCCTTAGCCCTCAATCGATATCCCGCTGAGCGGGCGATTCCGAGCGTTGCCCAATTTTGATAGTAGTGATGGCTTATCACGGTTCTTATTGCAGTGTGGATGGCTGTAAAAGCAATTCAAAAGACTGTGTATCCTTTTTTCGAATTTCTAAAGACCCTGAAAGGTAAGATTTAGTTTGACGTAAATATGTCTTAATCAATTATTTCTATAGTCATCGTAATATTATTATATACAGGGTGAGTTTTTTCGATGCCCACTATGGGGATCTCGGAAACTAGCAGAGCTAGAACAAATGTTAAATGGGAAAAGAATTGCAGTTTTGAATGCTCAATCTAATTACCCTTTTGGATTTTTAAAAAAGTTCATGGCTCGCTAGATATTTTGAAAAGAGTGATTTTTTTGCTATTTCATCATATCTCTGTAGCTCCGTTATTTCTGATTATACAGAAAAACTGTAGAGACAAAAATTGTAGATAATTTTGGGCTTAATAAGATAATCTAATCCAATTTTTTTATTTTGTTTTTGATTTTTGAGATAGGTATGGCATAAACTTGTATTTTTTTAAACGTAAATCATAGTTGGCTGTGGCCTTATCAAATCGGACATTTTTTGAGCTTTCCAAAGATATAATACTCAGCATAGTTATTATAAAAAATAAAAGAGCTATGGCTAATTTTCTGATTTTTTTTTAATTTTCACATTGTCAGCCAAAAAAATCGGTTCGGGGGGATCCAAATAAGGAAAGATGGAGCACATTTTAAAATTAGTTTGGTATATACAGGGCGTTCCAAAAAAGTGTGGCGACAAAAAAATATATTTTTTTTAAATGGAATGACCCGATTTTTTTTATCGCAAATGAAGCCTATCAAAGTATAGTATACATCCCTAAATTATTTCCGCTTCCATCTGCGGCGTTGCCAAGTTATAATTTTTTTAATGTATTTTTTGCTAAATACCAACCCTTCATTAATATTGCTATATTTTTTCTCTTGAAACTTTGGTTGTGGATTTACACTTAACCATTTTATTAATGACTAAGAACCAAGTTGAAAATTTTTGTACAGGATGTTTCACTTTTTCCGCCAAAACTCCGACATTTTCAAACTTAATTTACTTTTTTTTTCAAATGGAACACCCTATATCTAACATTTCTATTGGATAGAGCATTCATTCGGCTTTAATTTGATACCTAATACAGTACCTTTATCTCTAGCAGTTTTTTCAAAAATCCAGTATAAACAGAAAATTTTCAACTTTTTTACTTATTACATACATGCAAATTACTCGAGAATCAAACTTGTACTTATTTAAAAAGCTGCATATCAAAAAAGCGTTAGTACCAGTTACAATCTGTAGTTTACCATATTTTTGTATACCTACTACACCTGCCTAAATAGAATATTAAATTAAAAAGTTAAAAGTTTTAGGAGAACTCATAGGTGGTCATGGTTTTGTTTCTAGTTTGACATTTGGTAAAAATTTCATTTTCTGTGTTCGTTGTTTAATTTTTGGCATCTCGAGTTTATGCCCAAAAATTCCCAGATAGAAGGCATCCTGATACCAGAATGCTGCAGAACTTAAAGGAGCGATTCGATCGCACAGGAAATGTTGCCTATGAAAAGCAAACTAGAACAAAACCAGTTTTAAATGAAGAAAATCTTAGCTATAACATTGGCTGTTGTGGAAGACCCTGAAATAAGTGTAAGACAACTGAGTCGGGATTTAGAAATAAAAAAGTTCTCAGTAGGAGCGTAACAAATTTCACCCATATCATGTGCAGTATTGTGCAGTTACACCAGGAACTGACTGATAAAGATTTTCAAAAAAAGTAAGGACCAATTACAAAATTATGGACTATTCCTCCCCAAACATTAATACTCCAGTTGTGTTGAAAATTATTCACAAAAATCTTATGAGGGTTTTGCGTATCATCAAAATGAAAACTATGTCTATTTACAAAACCATTTCTGTGGAATGTAGATTCATCGGTAAATAATACAAATTTAAGAAAAATTTCATCCTCCGCTACTTGACCTTGTTCCAATGTACAAAAAGTTACTCTTTTCTGAAAGTCTTTATCATTTAGTTCCTGGTGTCACTGCACATGGTATGGATGAAATTTGTTACGCTTAAGGCATTGTCCTACTGAGGACTTTTTTATTTCGACTCAGTTGTCTTTTGCTACCCGAGGTGCGATCCCCAGAAGGGGTTCCGGTCCCATCGGCCTGCTCATGGATCCCTCCCTGGCCAGAAGGTCGGCACCTAGGGCAGAGTCACTTATTTCAGGGTCTTCCACAACAGCCAATGTTATAGCTAACTGATTTTCTAATTCATTTTGTGACAATTTTTTGATGTTTAAAATTAAACAACGAACACAGAATACAAGCAGCAAATGAAATATTTACCAAATGTCAAACTAGAAACAAAACCATGACCACCTATGAGTTCTCCTAAAACTTTTAACTTTTTAATTTAATATTCTATTTATGCAGGTGTAGTAGGTATACAAAAATATGGTAAACTACAGATTGTAACTGGTACTAACGCTTTTTTGATATGCAGCTTTTTAAATAACTACAAGTTTGATTCTCGACTAATTTATTGCATGTATGTAATAAGTAAAAAAGTTGCAAATTTTCTGTTTATATTGGATTTTTGAAAAAACTGCTAGAGATAAAGGTACTGTATTAGGTATCAAATTAAAGCTGAATGAATGCTCTATCCAATAGAAATGTTAGATATAGGGTGTTCCATTTGAAAAAAAATAGTAAATTAAATTTGAAAATGTCGGAGTTTTGGCGGAAAAAGTGAAACATCCTGTACAAAAATTTTCAACTTGGTTCTTAGTCATTAATAAAATGGTTAAGTGTAAATCCACAACCAAAGTTTCAAGAGAAAAAATTAAGCCGCAAGAAAAATATAGCAATATTAATGAAGGGTTGGTATTTAGCAAAAATACATTAAAAAAATTATAACTTGGCAACGCCGCAGATGGAAGCGGAAATAATTTAGGGATGTATACTATACTTTGATAGGCTTCATTTGCGATAAAAAAAATCTGGTCATTCCATTTAAAAATATTTTTTTTTTGTCGCCACACTTTTTTGGAACACCCTGTATATACCAAACTAATTTTAAAATGTGCTCCATCTTCCCTTATTTGGATCCCCTCAACCGATTTTTTTTATCCTTAAAAGTATAGCCACAATCGAAGAAGGGAATAGTAAATGGACACGCTGTATATACACAGGGTAACGTGAGAATTCCCAGCGCGACAAATTTGTTTCTAGTTTGACATTTGGTAAAAATTTCATTTTCTTTGTTCGTTGTTTAATTTTTGGCATCTCGAGTTTATGCCCAAAAATTCCCAGATAGAAGGCATCCTGATACCAGAATGCTGCAGAACTTAAAGGAGCGATTCGATCGCACAGGAAATGTTGCCTATGAAAAGCAAACTAGAACAAAACCAGTTTTAAATGAAGAAAATCTTAGCTATAACATTGGCTGTTGTGGAAGACCCTGAAATAAGTGTAAGACAACTGAGTCGGGATTTAGAAATAAAAAAGTTCTCAGTAGGAGCGTAACAAATTTCACCCATATCATGTGCAGTATTGTGCAGTTACACCAGGAACTGACTGATAAAGATTTTCAAAAAAAGTAAGGACCAATTACAAAATTATGGACTATTCCTCCCCAAACATTAATACTCCAGTTGTGTTGAAAATTATTCACAAAAATCTTATGAGGGTTTTGCGTATCATCAAAATGAAAACTATGTCTATTTACAAAACCATTTCTGTGGAATGTAGATTCATCGGTAAATAATACAAATTTAAGAAAAATTTCATCCTCCGCTACTTGACCTTGTTCCAATGTACAAAAAGTTACTCTTTTCTGAAAGTCTTTATCATTTAGTTCCTGGTGTCACTGCACATGGTATGGATGAAATTTGTTACGCTTAAGGCATTGTCCTACTGAGGACTTTTTTATTTCGACTCAGTTGTCTTTTGCTACCCGAGGTGCGATCCCCAGAAGGGGTTCCGGTCCCATCGGCCTGCTCATGGATCCCTCCCTGGCCAGAAGGTCGGCACCTAGGGCAGAGTCACTTATTTCAGGGTCTTCCACAACAGCCAATGTTATAGCTAACTGATTTTCTAATTCATTTTGTGACAATTTTTTGATGTTTAAAATTAAACAACGAACACAGAATACAAGCAGCAAATGAAATATTTACCAAATGTCAAACTAGAAACAAAACCATGACCACCTATGAGTTCTCCTAAAACTTTTAACTTTTTAATTTAATATTCTATTTATGCAGGTGTAGTAGGTATACAAAAATATGGTAAACTACAGATTGTAACTGGTACTAACGCTTTTTTGATATGCAGCTTTTTAAATAACTACAAGTTTGATTCTCGACTAATTTATTGCATGTATGTAATAAGTAAAAAAGTTGCAAATTTTCTGTTTATATTGGATTTTTGAAAAAACTGCTAGAGATAAAGGTACTGTATTAGGTATCAAATTAAAGCTGAATGAATGCTCTATCCAATAGAAATGTTAGATATAGGGTGTTCCATTTGAAAAAAAATAGTAAATTAAATTTGAAAATGTCGGAGTTTTGGCGGAAAAAGTGAAACATCCTGTACAAAAATTTTCAACTTGGTTCTTAGTCATTAATAAAATGGTTAAGTGTAAATCCACAACCAAAGTTTCAAGAGAAAAAATTAAGCCGCAAGAAAAATATAGCAATATTAATGAAGGGTTGGTATTTAGCAAAAATACATTAAAAAAATTATAACTTGGCAACGCCGCAGATGGAAGCGGAAATAATTTAGGGATGTATACTATACTTTGATAGGCTTCATTTGCGATAAAAAAAATCTGGTCATTCCATTTAAAAATATTTTTTTTTTGTCGCCACACTTTTTTGGAACACCCTGTATATACCAAACTAATTTTAAAATGTGCTCCATCTTCCCTTATTTGGATCCCCTCAACCGATTTTTTTTATCCTTAAAAGTATAGCCACAATCGAAGAAGGGAATAGTAAATGGACACGCTGTATATACACAGGGTAACGTGAGAATTCCCAGCGCGACAAATTTATCCCTACAAGGATCATCAAACATCAAACCAGTCATCAACCTAATGCACTTCCTCTGGGCACCAAACGCCCGCAGTGCATGCGAGGAATGCCCCCACAAAAGTATGCCGTAAGTCGCATGTGAATGAAAATGGCTATGGTATGCCTTCTTTAATACCTCATTGCTAACATTGCGGACAAGATTACGTATGACATATGTGGCTTTACTAAGCTTGTTTAATAGCTGACTTGATTAAGCCTCCCAGGTCAATTTACCGTCAACAATTATACCCAGAAATTTAACCGGATGTTCAATGCGACTGCCTTCCACTTGCCTTAATGAGGAGTCCAAGGTGGGTGTTTTCCTTGTTTATGCAAAGACGATTTGATAAGAACCAGTGGTCAACCCTCGCACCAACATCTGCTGCCTGCTTATTGAGAGATTCAAGGGAATCCGATATGTGTATTGCTGTTGTATCATCTGCATATAAGATAAGATGTAGGTCGTCCATAAATGCCAGATCGTTTATAAATATTAGAAAGAGTGTTGGCCAAAGGATCGAACCCTGTGGAACGCCACATTTGATACCCGTAGTTTCTGATGTATTTCCGTCAATCTTTACATATTGAACTCTGTTTTGTAAGTAAGACTTTATCAATTTGCAGCTACTTCTGTCCAGCCCATACCCTGCCAATTTTCCAATCAGAATGTCATGATCGATACAATCAAAGGCCTTCGTAAGGTCGTAAAAATCGGACTGACCAAATTTACCCTCCTCAAAGCAACGCTGCATATTTTCCACTAGTTCGTGTACGGCCTGTACAGTTGACTTCCCTGAACGAAAGCCAAACTGTAAGGGTGAGAACAGATTGTTTACCTCAAGATATAGTACTAACTGAGCATTCAGCAGCCTCTCAAAAATCTTTCAAAAAATCGGTAATATTGATATTGGTCGGTAATTGCCGACATCATCTCTGTTCCCTTTTTTGTATATCGGAACGGCACGAGCAACTTTAAGGCAATCAGGGAAAATACCAGATCTTTTTATTTATTTATTTATTTACTACAATCAATACATTACGGAATGGTTTTCATTCCAAATAGTACCTAATTATATAAAAAAAGAAAAAGACAATACAACAATTACCAAGGCCAAGATTCAGGCCGAGGTCACAGACCTACATGAGACCAAATCTCAGACCATGTTTAAAAGTGTACAAACTTGTGCCAAAACATCACAATCGGAAAAGAAACGGTTGTAATTATAACACAAGCGGTCAACAACTGCCCTCTGTCCATAGTTTGTTCGATGTCTCCTAACATGAAAAAGGACAGTGTTACGTGTCCTGCGCAAAGGAACTAAAAAGTTTATCTGTTCCAAAAGACACCGTTCAACAATTTAAACAAAAAGAAGAAAAGAGCCAGTTTTCTTCTGTTCTCGAGGCTCTGTATTCCACACAATAGCAGTCTTGTCTCGAGCTTATATCACGGTAGGGGAAACGAAGCTTAAAGAGGTAATACCTGACAAACTTTCTCTGCACTCTCTCAATTCTTTCGATATGACAGGAGTAGTTAGGCTGCCAAACAATAGAGCAGTATTCAAGAATGCTTCTAACAAGGCAGTTATATAAGGACATTATGGCTCTGCTATCGACAATGTTCCGGGAGTGCCTCATGATGAAACCAAGCATTCTAAAGGCCTTGCAAACGATTGAGTCTATGTGTTGTATAAACGTTAAACTACTGTCAAACGTGACGCCAAGGTCATTGACTGATGTGCTGTTTACCAGGGCTGTATTATCGATTATGTAAGTATTTTGAATAGGACTAGAGAGATCTAGAAAAGCTTATTGTTATACATTTAGAGATATTGAGAGAGAGACCATTGGCATGGCACCAATCAGCGAAACAAGTCAGGTCAGTCTGTAGGGCAAGACTGCTATTGGTGTTAGTAGAAAAAAATTTTAAATCATCCGCAAATAAAAGACATTCGCTATTGTGAAAACAAGATACCGCGTCATTTATAAATAGTGAAAACAGGATCGGGCCAATATGCGAGCCCTGAGGCACACCAGATGTCACCAAAATCTCACAGGACACAGAGTCAAACACAGAGACATGCTGATACCGTCCACACAAGTAGGACTCGATCCACATCAAGAAGTTACCCCGCACACCAGCTTCAGACAGCTTCTTCAACAACAGAGCATGGAGAACACTATCAAAGGCCTTGGATAAATCAGTATAAACAGCATCGACCTGCAGGCCAGCCTCAATTGAAGAGATTAAGAACTGCTGATAAATGCTGAGGTTAGTCGCCGTAGAACGCCCCCTGTCGAAGCCATGTTGATTGGGTGAAATGTAGTTTGTAAGTTGCAAAGAGTTTGTCAGTTAAGATGGATTCGAACAATTTAGGTATAATTGATGCAATTGAAATACCTCTATAGTTGGTTATGTCTGATCTATCACCTTTCTTGTATACAGGGATAAGTTTAGAGAACTTCCAGACTGATGGAATCAAAGGAACGCTGGAACATCAGACTCAGGGGGAGTGAGAGGGAGTCGCGACACCCCTTCAAAAAGATGGACGGCAGACCATCAGGCCCAGCATTCTTGGATGGATCCAAAGAATCAATCCTGAGAGCAACATCTTCAGGGGTAAAAGTATGAACTGCCAGCAGTGACGAAAAAGGGATACGCGGAACATCATCAACGTCAGTCTGAGCTGCAGAGTAGCACCCTTGAAAATGATCAGCAAAAGCATCGGCAATTTCACCGGAATCACTCATCACACGATCCCTGTATCTCATCGTTTTGGGAAGACCATTGTCTCTGCGCAAATTTTTAACAAATGACCAGAAGTGCTTTACATTTTCAGGGATTAGGTGTTCAGAGTTAGAAATAAAAATTAAATAGCACCAGTCAGTTCGAAACTTTACCTCACGCCCTGTATCTCATCATTTTGGGAAGACCATTGTCTCTGCGCAAATTTTTAACAAATGACCAGAAGTGCTTTACATTTTCAGGGATTAGGTGTTCAGAGTTAGAAATAAAAGTTAAATAGCACCAGTCAGTTCGAAACTTTACCTCACGCCTTTTCAAAGAGTAAGATGCATAATCGGACTGAAGTCCAGTTCTCTTAAACTTCCTGTAGAGCTTATTTTTTTCCGAAATAAGTCTGCAAAGGCAGTCATCGCACCACATGGGATATTTATCACCACGAACTCGCTTTCTAGGTACAAATCGAGCCAATCCCTCATTGATAATTCTGTAGAAATGGTGAACGACCTCATCGAAGTTGTCAGAAGTGGCTATGAAGGACCAATCACTTTCATTGAAGTATCTGTTTAGTTCGGTGAAATTAGCTTTGTGAAACTGATATTTAAATACAACTTTATTGTCACGCAGGAACCTAGTGTTATTCACAAAAAAAGTTAGTAGTAAGGGAGGATGGAGGGTGTCAATTCTGGACAGAGGGAAGTCGCACTCGACACAGCTAATGGATTCAAATCCATCAACAAACACCAGGTCCAGGATACGTTGGAGAGAATTAAAGACATAATTGATCTGGTTCATTTCAAGAAAGCACGTAGTCTCTATAACAGCTTCAGCAGTAGCTGGTTGAACTCTAACAGGAACAACAACATCATCTTCAAGGTTCCATTGGATATGTGGGAGGTTGAAATCGCCGCATATTATACATTTGTGTTTCTTGTATTTGGACTTCAAATTCTCACATAAGCTGCAAAAGACCTGGTAGCATTCTAATGGCGATGCGGGAGGAAAGTATATACAACCAATCAACAGTGGAGTGGAGCCAATCCACAACTCGGTCCAAACGTCATCATAGTGAGACGAAGCAGGGGTCACGATTTTCATGGCACGAAAGGCAGCGGAAACTGCCACCAATGCACCACCACCTCGATTACAGTTTAGAGTATCATAGTTTCTGTCACCCCTGAATACAGTGTAACCAGAGTCAAAAAATTCAGAATTATGGAAAGAATTATTTAGCCATGTTTCAGTCAGCAAAATAATATCGAAGTTACAAGAGGAAGTAGCAGTCAGCATCTCCGATGACTTAGTTCGCAAACCATGTACATAATAATAATAATAATAATAATTTATTCAACCAATAGACCTTACAAGTAAATTAATACAATGAGTATAGGTTACGTCAATTTACAAATTAGAGATGTTTTGAAGAGACCTGAGAACAAATTTCTGAGGCAACATGTACCTAAGAAGATAGTAATTGTAACAAGTGAACACAGGATTAACTAACTATTTAAGAATTCACCCACAGAGTAAAAACAGTTCTCTGACAAAAATTTAATCAGAGCATTCTTATATGTTTTAAAATTTGGAATGTTTGTAATGGATTTTGGAAGTTTATTATATATCTTCACCCCTGCATAGAAGACATTATGTTCACTTAAAGATAAGTTATGTAAAGGCACCCTGAGAGTTTCACCAAATCTAGTATTGTACGTATGATAGACATTATTAGGGATAAAGTTTATAATATTAATTCTGACATACTTTAATACCTCAAAAAGATAAATACATGGTACAGACAGTAGATGAAGATCCTTAAAAATTGGTCTGCATGTAGCTCTGAAGCCTGCATTTGCTATAGTTCTCACTATTTTCTTTTGAATACGGAACACTCTACCAGCCTCCGCACTCAATCCCCAGAAAATTAGACCATACTTAACGCGTGAGTAAAAGTTTGCATAATAGTATGATATGAGTATTTGCCTGTTGCAGAGGTTTGATAATCTAAACATGGCGTATGAGACTGATGACAGTCTTCCACGTAAGTCATCGACATGTGCATTCCACTTTAATTGGCAGTTTATATGTATGCCCAGAAATTTGGTATTTTCAACTTGCACAACGGATTTATGAGATGCTCTTCTTAAGTAGGATGTACTTTTATTTTCTACTCTAGTACCAAAATTTATAAAAACTGTCTTACGCACATTCAAGAACAATCCATTTGTTTGAAACCAAGTAGTAAACCGTAACATCATGTCTTGGGCCAGTCTTAAGGCCTCAGCGATATTCTTGCCAGTAGCCACACAACTGTTATCATCAGCAAACATAATTAAATTTTCACTATCAGCACAAGATGGTAGATCATTTACAAAAAAATAAGAATAACAAAGGTCCAAGCACTGATCCCTGAGGTACTCCAAGTCTGTTTAGAACAGTATCTGAACGTACTTTATTAACCTCAACGAGCTGAGATCTATTAGATAAATAGGATGTTAGCCAACTATAAATCCTACCTCTCAAACCATAGCAATATAGTTTATTCAGCAACAATGAATGGTCAACCATCGAAGGCCTTACTAAGGTCCATAAATATTCCGATACAACTTCGTCTATGATCAATTGCTTCATATATCCAATTTAAGAAAGTAGATATAGCAGACTCAGTAGATTTACCATTTCGAAAGCCATGTTGAGCATTATCAAATATGTTATTTTTTTATGCAAATGATAGTAGTCTGCTGTAAACAACTTTTTCCAATATTTTAGATACTGTAGACAAAAGTGAAATTGGTCGGTAGTTTAAGTTTACAACTTGAGTTCTATCTCCTTTTTTTAAAAACTGGAATGATTTTTGATATTTTTAGTATATCAGGAAAATGGCCTGCTGATAATGATAAATTTAATATGAATGTTAGTGGGGTTGCAATATATGTCCAAGACTTCATCAGTAAGGTTGGACTGATATTGTCCAATCCTGATGAATTCTTCTTTTTGAAATTCTTTATAATATGAAGAATCTCAGCCTCTGTTGCAGGCTGTACATATACTGAAGGTAATATATTATGTTTCGTATTGGTTGGTATTTCATTTTTATTAACTTTTGAGTTGATTTCGGCTGGTATGTCAACAAAGGATCGATTAAAAAAGGTGGCTATAAGATGGGAATCATGAATAGCTTCACCATTCACAACTAGCTTAGTCACAAGTGAATTGTCCTTTCTAGGAATGTGTACGTTATGATTTATAATTTTCCAAGCAGCTTTTGATTTGTCATTAGAATTTTTGTAGTAGATGTCATTGTGCATGCGCTTAGCAGAAGCAATTACATGCTTATAAACTTTTTTGTAATGTTTGTAGCGATGCAAATGATTTTCACTATTCCTACTTAGAATGTAAAGTTCCTTTAAAGTACTCGAACTCTTTTTGATACCTTTAGTCATCCAAGGTTTTTTTAATACATGAGCATCTACAGATTGGAGCGGAAAGGCAATATCTATGAGATACTTAATTTGATTAATAAATATTTCAAAAGCACTATTTACGTCGTTTGCCATATATAGCTGATTCCAAGACAGTATCTGCAAGTGCTGAAAGAAATTATCATAATTTTTATCAGAGAAGTTTCTTCTACTGAAGGATGTCTCGATATCGAGTGGCACACCTATATGAAGCACCTGTGCCGAATGATCCGATAGGCCATTATGTATAACCCTGCATTCACTCGGTTCAATGTTTGAACATATAATACATTTTGGTAATAAATTGTAACAAGATCATTGTCAGGGCTCAGTGAGTTTTGCTCGATGTTGCTGCAAAATTTAACCTGTCCCTGGAGATAAGCAGCATTCTGTCGCAAATGAAACGTATCCTTATCATAAGACGACAGTCGACCACCATAAACCATAGCCCTCGAAGGAATGAAATCTGCGTGTTGGAACTGCCTGAGGAGGCCTTGCAGTTCCAGATCATACTGTTGAATTAAATTGTTCAAGATAGGACGATTGATTTGTAGAGGCGGTCCACAAATGAACAGATTTGTATTGCTTGACGCCTGAAGAAGAGATTTGATCAAGTCGCCATGAACAACCCTTCCCTTGAGAGCATTAACGACTCCTGAGAAAAGGATGACGAAATCGTCCTTGGTAAATTTCAAAATCATACTTTGGCATTATCTTATACCAACTCAAGGTAATATCATATCTCAAATCTGTGAAACGCTTGATTATGGTAATAAGACCTCTGGCATTACTGTCACCCATCACCAGAATCTGGGGTTTTCTAGAAGCTTGCGACGAATGCATATTGGAACCAGGGTTCAAAGGAACTGAAGTAACAGTCTTATCAGAAGGGGCAAGTTGTCTGCCAGTGCAAAGGTTGTCGACTTGAATTTTGAGTCTTTTGTTTTCTTTAAATATCGTTTCATTATCATTCTCAAGAACAGAAATAGAAGTAACCATACGTTTATTTATCGCAGACATATCACTAAGTTTAGTTTCAAGTAATGTTCTCGAGTCCGTAGCCTCAATAATCTTAGTCTCCAGCTCAGAATTAAGATTTTGTAAAGTCAAAATTTGGTTGTTGAGCGTAGAAATTTGAGTTTGCAGCTCAAGGAGTTGAGCGTTAAGTTTATCTTCGGCCTCAGTGACATCGTCAATGAATGCTTGGGATCCACATTTTAAGCGCTTAATGTGGTCATCTTTATCGGCTAGCTCCAACTTCAAGGACTCAATTTCCGCGCAGTAGTCACTATCGGGCTGCTCCTCCCCATCAAATTTTTGCTGGCATGAGTTTGAGCAGAAAATTCTGTAACCACCCAGTCGCACAACCTCTTTACGGCGGTCCAAGCAGCTAGGATGAAACATCCCGATGCATGATATGCAACAGAAATTAGAGAATTCCTGAGTTCTACAGCACCTCATAGAGCGGTCCATGACTAAATAGGAGGGAGATAAAACGGAGAAAAAAACAAGGGAAAACACACTTCACGTCCAGGGGTCGATCAGGACGACTTAATAAGACACACAAAGAGGACCACGGATAACATTTATGGGAAAACAGAGGAAAGATAGGGGAGTAGATCTGATGCATTCATTTATAAGCTTGCATACATGGCCTGCTATCAAGTTTTTTAGTGTCTTTAATATTGTAATATTCAAATTATAGGTGTCTTTACTAGGACTGTTGTGAAGACCAGCTATTGTATCCCTCACTTCTACAATACTAACCTCCCGGAAGCAAAAGGTCAGCCCATTCGTTCTATTTTTTATGTCGGTGTTACTATTTAGTAGGCTTAATGGATCGACCATGCTCACTGGTAAGTTCGAATTATACTTTCACTTATGTTTGCAAAGTATGAGTTGAAATCTCGAGGAGTGCATTTTTCTTAGCATTATTTATTTGAGTTCTATAAAAATTTCGATATCTATTTAAGGTTTCAGTATTTACCAGCTCTGGATTAGCGTCATGAATTCTCGTTAAAAGTTTAAGGGACTCTCTACCCTGCCTGATATGCTCGTTAAACCAATGTATTCTGAACATATTATTGTTGTTGTTGTTAATAAATATCTTGGACTTTTCAGGAAAAGCGAGCTCGCAAGCATCGCAAATGCAAGGACTCAACTCAGCATCAGTTATGAAATCCCATCTCTTGTTTTCAATAATATTATATAAAATTGTTAATCCTATATCTGTGATTGATATATTACACGAGTTTTTATTACTCTTTGATAATTTGACCTATAGCAAAAGGAGATGGCCCAGTGATCGGAGATACATAAATTTAGAATTTCAGAAGCGCATTGGTTCCCACCCAAATTTGAGAACACATTGTCGATACAGAATTTCTGTCTGGTGTTATTGTAAATATGTCTGTGCAAACCGTATGATTTAAAAATACTTTCAACTGTCAATGCATTTATATCATTAGTTCCAAAATGTACGTTAAAATCACCCATAAAAATTATATTTCTTCTTAAGTTTCAGTTTTCCAATACTCGAATTAGCCCCTCACAAAAGATAGCAAAGTCGCCATTTGGTGGAGGGGATCCATAAACAAGAACCAACTGGGTATCATTCACCAGTACACCTGAAACCTCGAAATGCATGTCATTAGAGAATTGTTCTAAACTTAGAGACTGACAACGAGAATACTTATCATTTGCGAAAATAGCTGTACCTCCATGAATACGTCTTGATCTACAAAAGGCAGTGATTAGGGAGTATCCCTCAATATTAATTGCAGCCAGTTCATCATAGTTTGTGAACCAATGTTCTGTTACACATAAAAAATCATATCTTTTGTCAGCCAGAAAAGCCTCCATTAAAGATACCCTTCTGGTGGTCAAACACTGAGAGTTTTGTAAGAGGAAGTTAGTCGAGTTATGTCGAGTCAAAGGTCGTTCTTTTGTATTTTTGGAGATATTAGAATTTGTTATAAAAAATCAGCATCTCTATTTGTGTCCCTATATCTAAGAAAACTAAATCGTTTTACTCCTACACCTTGAGGCCAGAAGTCCAATTTATACATGTCATTCTTTTTTTCAAATGGTGCGGAGACACAGAAGCACTTAAGGTTTGAAGAGTTATGATTTGGAAGAAGTTTTACAGTAACTTCAGCTTCATGAAAACCCTGTTTTTTCTTTATATATTCGTGAATTTGTTCTGTTGTAACGTGTGCTTTTACTCGGTATAAGTAAAGCCAGACCATCTTCTCCTTTCCCGTGAAACCATTTGCATCTGCTGGTATTCCTGTGCCTATCCTTTTAGTGTAGTGATTCTTCTTAGGGTCGCCTCCATTTAAAGCTTGCTGCCTTTTTTCGTTTATCCCCATTTCCTTTTTTGAGTTATTACGGGATCCCTCTGGTGACAATTTTTCAGTTAAGTTTATCAATTCATTCATTAGTGTTGATTGTTTGTTTTCCAGTTCAATTGTGTCTTTTAGTTTGGGCTTCTCTGTAGCTTCAGCATAGGTTTTGTGCATAGATTTGTTTACCTTTTTTGCTTCATTGGATTTTTTGTTATCGTTATCACGTTATCATATGCAGTTTTTTTGGTGTTCAGTATTGGCGTGTTTAATTTTTCTTCCAATAAAAGGATATTCTTTTGCAATATTATCTGCTTTTCCCTGAGTTCTTCTATAATCTCATTTTTTGCTTGTAACAACTTCTCCCAAATGTTTATGATGTGTTTACATACTTCTTCAGTGCAGGTTTTTGTGTCTTTTTCTGAGATGTTTACTTCCGTACATTCGCTTTTTGGACACTTCACCAGATTATTCTTGCCAACAGCCATTAATCCTGGTACTCTTAATGCACATAAGGTGTGAAAAACACTCTTACACTTCACACACTCGGCAAGTGAGCTTGATACATTTTTTGAGCAATAATTACAGATGTTTTTTGGAGCTACATCAGTAGGTACTTTTGGCTTGTCAGCCATCTTGAATTCACTGTACTCATCACTGGCAGACAGAGACAAGTCAACAATATTTTGTGAACTAAAAGCCTACGAAGGCAGCTCATGACCATTTGGCAGTTCGAAAGTACCTCCACGAGAATTTAGTGAATATATAATCAAGATAAAGAGGAAGAGGTGTATTTTCATGCAAAATATATTTTGCACGAAAATACACCTCTTCCTCTTTATTAACATTTACGTGCACACAGCCGAAACCCATTTAATTTAATATATAATCAATTTAGAAAATATTTTATCATCAAAATTTAATGACTTACCGTGCCAGGATGGCTTAGGTTCTAGCCTACTTAAGGAATTCCGATCAGTAAAATACATCTCCTTGTGCAAATTTTCCCCATGACTATTTGGTTCCATTATACCGTACTTTCACCGTTTTGGTAGACATAGGGGAATAGGCCGCGCGTCCAGCTAGGTTTGTCAGTCGTTGGCGGGGGGAGTACACAGTAGTCTCACACCGCTTATCAGTCGAGTTTTACGAGCAAAAAACACGCCCCGCCCCCCGCCAATGAATGACGAACCTAGCCGAATACACGGCGGCTCCGCCCTATGTATACTAAAACGGTGAAAGTACGGTACACGCGAGTTCGTATTTACTACACACTTAAATTTGCGAATAGGGAATTAACAACCCAAAGACAAAATAAATCAAATCCAAAACTTACAATTTTGCAAAACTTGTAAACTATGTAAATGATTTTGAATTTTGTTTGCTCCTAGGTACACACTTTTGTATATGTTTACTTACCCTATGTTTAGTTAGGTATATCTTGCTTTATTTAAACGGAAAAAGTTAAATACCTGCATTTTTATTATACATATTATTTTCCTTATTTTTCTGCTATACCGCTATACCTATATTACTCCATTTTAATTTTTAACATTGTTCCAAAAACTAACGATAGAGACTATTGCTTCACGGTGCATAATAAAAAGTCGTATAACTTGGTGTAACCAGCTTTACGGTGATTTGAATAGTTCACCCTCGTAAGTGGCGGAGTGGCGAGCTGACATTGATTTAAGACCGGTCGCAAAAAATCGGTGGCTTTTCGACGACTTCAAAGGAGTGATCCCACTTATAGTATTCTCTAGACTTTGCTTGTACTGTGGACGCCATGCGTCGAGAGTTGTGGGTGGATACGTATTCCAGTAGCAGTAGTGTAGCAAATTGCAAACTACTATAACCGCTATGGGTTAATGACAATACCTATGCTTACTACGTATAACGAACCAACGAACGTCTTAATCATACCAAAGATAGGTGTTTCTAGTAGAAAATTATATATTTTTTTAAATTTAAATATTTGTCCCTAAATAGATAACCCATACATCGGGGTGGGGGGCTTTGGACGTTTCTTTAAATACGCCAATACGCCGCAGGCAAGGTCTAGGTACAGAGGGGCTGGTTGGAAGCCGTGGCCCAGGCCGATTTGATGGTCCAGTCCGGCTCTGATTCAAAGGTATTTAAATAAAAAGAAATGTTTCGGGTAAGTTTAAAAATTGAAATTGGTGGGCAGGGATTCAATTTTTAAACTGCAGCACTCGCAAACAGTAAAATATGTAAAGTAGGCTTAAAGAAATCAGTTTGGCATACAAATTACTTTAGGAAATTTTTTAGGTAACACTTGAAACAAAATAGTTACAAGCTGAAGAAGTTTCGTCAGTTTTTGGGTTTTTCAAAAATAGCTCACAGAGTAAGCCAGCGATCTAAAATTTACACAAAGCTAGCCTATCAAAAACATAATATTTTCTGTCAAATAAAGTTCTCTGAAAATGCATATTTGTCGAGATATTTTCAAGTGGCCCTCCACCCTGTATACAGGTTGTTTGACTTAAGATGGGTTTCATTATGTCCTTTTTCGATTTTATAAAAAAAAGTTCCAAGTAGAAATTAAACTGTACGAAATTTTCTACAAATGTGGGACATCATACAACTATGTTATTTGGCATGGGAAGGCCTGTATTTTCGCATGTTTCTGGATTTAAAGGAAAATTACAAATTCTAGGAATCACCGTTTATGAATTATTCATCTACAAAGGAAATAAAACCAAACTACACCCGTTAGAAATCCACTACACCCCAATTACTGTAAGAAGTCCCGATTTTGTCAGATGACATTTTCCACAAAATCCCTAGGAGTTTTCTGTTAACCATGGGTATAATATTAGTATGTGTCTAAACCAGTTAAATTACCCAAATGATACGAAAAAAAGAGCATAATAAAATAAAAACCCTATTGCAATCACGATTATACCCCTACAAATTAAAATAACTATTACTACAACTCATTTTAATAATAATTTCAAACGTCATGTAAACACTTTCATTTTGGTATTTTGGTATAATAATAATAATCATTCTCACCCTCACAATACTCCAAACTAGGAGTACCCCAGAAGCAACCACATGCTTGTGCGGGGGAGGGGGGCAATTACTATTATTTTGTCTTCGTTACTTCAGCTACTTGCAGCAGCGTCTATGGTGCGGCCTCAGGCAAATTTTGTTTCGGTGTGAAAGTGACAGTGAAGGTTTTCCGGATAGTTCAAACTGGTTCAAACGTTCGGCAGTGAAAATATTTGCGGGTTTTATACGTTTCGTGACTTTTACTCGTTACCTGTGTTCGTGTTCTTGGTAATTTTCATGTTATTAGTTATTCATTGTGCAAATGGCCTCTTTATTGACCTGAACTTATGACCCGGTTGCATTTTTTGCTGCATGAATGCCAACTTAGGATGTCGAAATTACCAATTGACAGTCCCAGTAAGGACTTCTTAAAATAGTTAGTACTAGAAACCATACATGTAACCCTTATTATTCTCGATATTAAGAAAAAAGTTTCAACTAAAAGTGAAATGGTACTAAATCCTCTACAGTTCTAAAAGATTAGCTTACGTACAGACTGAGTCATTTTCGATGGTTTTATGGGGTATCTCCGTTATTTGTATAGATAGAAAAAAACAAGGTAGGTGTTCATAAGTTAATTTTTTGAGATATTTACGATCCTCAAAACAGATCTCTGATATCTCCAATACTTTAGCAGATACAGCGTGTTTTTGAAATTTTTGCAATTATCATAGCTCATTTGTTTTTAAACCTATATATTTCGTTGAAAACGCTTTATACACACTTTTTTACGTAGAATCCATTGTAGTAAACAGTTTTTCTATAAAATAGTTATTTATGTACCAAGCTCGGTACCAAGGCACTGAAGTTGAATTATTAAGTTGAACTTCAGTGCCGTGGTACATAAATAACTATTTTTTAGAAAAACTGTTTACTCCAATGGATTCTACGTAAAAAAGTGCGTATAAAGCGTTTTCAACGAAATATATAGGTTTAAAAACAAATGAGCTATGATAATTGTAAAAAATTGCAAAAATTTCAAAAACGCCCTGTATCTCCTAAAATATTGGAGATATCAGAGATCTGTTTTGAGCATCGTAAATATCTCAAAAAATTAACTCGTAAACACCTACCTTGTTTTTTCTATCTATACAAATAACGCAGATACCCCATAAAACCATCGAAAATGACTCAGTCTGTACAGTTTGTTCCATATGCTCGGGTCTTAATACAAACTTGTGATTTAGTTTGGAAATTTTTTTTTAATTGAAATAATACAGTGCAGGGGGTGGAAACCAAATGGAAAATATTGGTTTAAGTTGTGCTTTCCTCTAGTCGTAGAAGGCAGCAGGTATGTGGTCGAATCAAAATCAAAGCAGCATGGCATTGAGAACAATTTTCATCATGGCAAAAGAAGGCCACCTGGAAAAATAGCTGAGATATTTTGAGTAAGCCACTAACATAAGCAACCCTGTATATTAAAAAAATACCGTATAATAATATTACACTTTTGAACGTGAGCTGTCGTTTTAGAGATATGGCAGATATGGCATAAACTTTTGACATAAAATCAAGGGTTTTTTAATTTTTCCAACAATATATTACTCGATATAATTATTTTGAAAAATATGGGCTGGTTTTGATGAAATTTTTATATTGTATAATATAATATAATACGCCCGCGCCATCGAGCGCGTTGCATAAATGAGGCGTGCGGCATTACATTGTTTCCATGGCTAACTCCGTTAAAATAAGAATTAAACAGAGAAACCGCCATAACTCCCATATTTTTCAAAATAATTATATCGAGTAATATATTGTTGGAAAGCTTAAATACGCTCGATTTTATGAGATTACAGCCAACTATGGTTTGCATTAAAAAAAAGTTTATGCCATATCTCTAAAACGACAGCTCACGTTCAATATCAAATATCTCAGCTATTTTTTGATAGAAAAAATCGGTGGCAGGTGCGATCGATAGCCTTTCCAGGTGGCCTTCTTTTGCCATGATGAAAATTGTTCTCAATGCCATCGAAATATGGCAAAATGTTAACATGAAAATTGTTTGCAAAAACCGACAGAATTTACATATGATATTGGTTTTGATGTGTGGATTACCGAAAAAATTTAGACTCTCTTGGGCTTGAAAAAAAAACAAAAACCAAAATAAAGACCTATGGGGTGTAAAAAATATATGCAATATAAAACGTAACAGCACAAACTTTGATATTTTAAAAACACCTATTAACAAAACAGTTAAACATAAGAAAGATATGAGTGATGCTTCCAATGAATACATCTGTAACATCGGTGAACATCTGGCCAATAATATTTCTCTAAAATAGGAAATCACCTGGACACAACAATATATGTTCAGAGACATTGAAACAAATTTCCAAGGTAGTTTTATCAGTGGTTGCTATTGTCACATCATTATTTAAATCTGGCGAAAAGGATGATATTAATAATTATCGACCATTATCACAAGCATAGCAAAATATTTGCAAAAATATTGAAATTCGGGATTGTGATCGACATTGTTTTGAGCCTTTCGGCTCTCGGAACTCCAAGAGATATTGTTGCCACCTTTGACTAGAAAGGATTCGGCCTTAGAGGCTTTCAGGCATAATCCCACGGATGGCAGCTTCGCACCATAGCCCGCTCGAGCTAGTGCATGAACCAAATATCCGAACCTGCGGTTCATCTCGTACTGAGCAGGATTACTATCGCAATGACGAGTCATCAGTAGGGTAAAACTAACCTGTCTCATTACGGTTTATAAAAGTTTATAAAACTTTAATATGCTGCGTTGTATGAAAAGATACCCTCAGTTTGCATCTTTGTCGGTCTCTCCAAGGCTTTCAGTCACGCAAAATTATTAAAGAAGCTGGAGAAATATGGCATGTGAGGTGTGGCACTTGATTTAGTAACTAACGACCTATTAAACAGGCAGTGGTTACAGAACTGTTACCTGTGGTGTGCCGCAGGGCACGGTTTTAAGACCACATAAATAACATAATGGAATTAAATATAAAAGGTAAAGTGGTTAGCTATGCTGATGAAACAACTATTTTTTACAAAAGTTGTTCCTGGAACTCTTAAAATTCACATTCCAGCGAGATTTTGCGAATGTATGTAAGTGATTCCAAAACAATAAATTATCTGTAATCGTAAAAGAAAGGGGCACCATTTATTTTTTTTTCTCATACTCGAAAGGACATGGCACTGAAACAAGAGTAATCCTGGCTTTCAGTAGATTTTGCTGATTTTTTTATATGTTGCTAGGGGCCTTAAGAGAAACGTAAATATGCGAGGAATTTTGTGTGGGTATACTGAGTGATCCACAAATGAGGTCCAAAGTTGTCGAAAACGGTGCACCAAATCGGTCACTTTTAAAGGCATTTATTGGCTCTGACCAACAAAAACGAAAATAAGTTGTGTGAAAAAGTATCTTTAATTGTTTTTTTGCAATATATACAGGGCGCAATAGTGTCCTATTCGTATTTGAAATATTTGGGATCTATAATATTGAAGTCGTATTTTTTTAACAGCCACTGCCCTACACAGATACATAATATCCTTGTATAATATTTATTTTATTTCTGCCATCCCTTTGGGTCGTTTCAACAATAATTAACAAGCAGTTTTACGTATCGGCATACCTAATACAATAAGAGTATACTTAGTAATGCCCTTGTCTTAAAAATAATGAAGGTATATTTACTTTGGTGAGGGATAATCTCCAATCGCTATTGCAAAACATTGTCTTGTTCCCGGTTTGCTGCATCATAAATTGCCTCCAGAAGTTTGTTAGACGGGTATTTTACATTTTCCTCATGTCTGGAGTAGCCCAGATACCATAAGAAAGCAGCTATGTGGGCGCAAACTCCAATTGTTCTTGCTCCCATTTTACATGTGCAATACGTTCCCGTTATTGGATCGACATTATCCTCCGCATTTTCTAAGTATTCGATAAATATGTGATGTCTTACAGACTGTGTAAACCTAGACATTATCCCTGCTCTAACAAGGCCTGGTTCAAAACGTTGTGTTTGAAATATAAATTCATTGTTTACGTTTTGAGCAGATGTATCTTGTATGTATCCAGGGGCTAAAGCAATTTGATAGGTGCCTAATGTTTTGCTTTGCAAATATTCTAAACTTAATGTAGGAAATTCTTCCAGATCATGCTGCTGCATGTTAACCCAGTGACCCTGACCTCTTGCACGTAACATTTGATTTTGTTCGATTCTTACTTGAAGTCTATTTATATTATCTCCGTTCTTTATCTCTAACATTCTTTGAGCAAGTTCTTCATTTGCGTCTTGCATGTGAATGGGATCATGAAATCTATTTAGCAACGCACATGCAATTTTTAAAAAATCAGAAAGTTGTAAACAATGCTGCATGGGGATCATGTCTCTAAAAAACTTGTACACTGATTTTAAATGACCATTTCTCGATTCCACTATACATCTTGTTTTTGTGAAATTTCATATTTCA
Organism: Pseudeuparius sepicola; assembly: GCA_963920635.1. Taxonomy (NCBI): domain Eukaryota; kingdom Metazoa; phylum Arthropoda; class Insecta; order Coleoptera; family Anthribidae; genus Pseudeuparius; species Pseudeuparius sepicola. The sequence goes on along the minus strand of OY987303.1, from coordinate 40,183,988 downwards.
AATTACAAAAAAGATACTACTAGACACTTTCTACTAGTAACAGGAAACAGGGAAATAAAATTAAAATTACTCAATTCGGCTGAGCAATATTGAAAACAAAAAGGAAAAATAGGAACACATTTACATTGGAATTACACTAATACAATCACAAGTTCAAATATCACATTTACAGTTACAGTACAATCACAAAGTACCTTTTAAAACAGACCTAAACCTATTCAAACTAGAATCAAATAGATCAACTCTTGCAGCACTACATAGCTGATTAGCGAATCCCTGAAATAACCCCAAACGAAAAAAGCCCAAGCGAAATGTGCTCACAGAAAAAAGCGCACTTGCATATATGCTCACAAAAAAAGCCCACGGCGAAATATGCCCACACGGAAAAATGCCCACAGAGGAAATATACGCACAGGTAAAAAGCGCACCGCGAAATATGCTCGCACGGATAAATGCCCACGGTGAAATGTGCACACAGGGATAGATGCGCACGGTGAAATAAGCCCACTGGAAATTATTTTATAAAGTATTAAATAATAATATTAAAATAATTAAATAAAGTTTCTTATTCTCTTTTGTACCCTTATTAGTTTACCTTAGTTTGGAGTAAGACCCTATTTGGATACCTGGTTTATCTACCAGGTTAGAAATTAAATCATATATTTTTACATGAAATTAATCCGACGATACATTTCAAATACTCACACCCTCTTTTTATAGCTGCTTCATATATTTAATCCAAAGGGTGACACGGTATGTCAAAAAATTATTTAATTTAATTTATGTGAGAAATCTTGATTACCCAATACTAAAATTCGGTATGGATTCTGTACCCCTGAGTCGTATAGTACGAAGTGGGCATATTTGGTCGAAATTTCAAACTGGGCAGTTGACGGGTGTGGCATATGCTTGTCTGATTTGTGATGTAAGAGGCTCCTTGCCAGTGAAGATTGTTTGGGGAGGTAAGCCAATACATCGTATCATGTTTCCCATAACGTTGCGAGGGGTCACTGAAACCTGGGCCATGTCTTCCCGCATTTTGCTTCGAGCAATGTTGGCTTGTGCTTTCTGTGGACACGAGTCGTGGACATGACTTGTTGGCTCCGTTACAATGCCTTCATTTTCTGTCTTCATGGATTCTCTACACTTTGTTGAATGGCTCTCTCTGCACCTCCATGTGACCATCTGTAGTACGGAAACGTAGATACTGAAAGCCCTTATAAGTACTTGGTTTTTCCAAAATAAATCTCAAGGAAATGTCCCTTCTGATTTAGATGTGCTAGTAAAAAATTCAAAGCTTCACCCAGCTTGCATCTTTAATTTACAGAAATTATTATCGAATAAATCCAAATCGAAAGTGCTTCTTAATGACATTTTGACGTACTGCTCACAAAAAATATTTTAGTATCGAAAAATGGTCTTACTACAAAACTAATAAGGGTACAAAAGAGAATAAAAAACTTTATTTAATACTTTATAAAATAATTTCCAGTGTGCTTATTTCACCATGCGCATCTATCCCTGTGTGCATGTTTCACCATGGGTATTTATCCGTGCGAGCATATTTCGCTGTGCGCTTTTTACCCGTGCGTATATTTCCGCTGTGGGCATATTTCGCCGTGGGCTTTTTTCTGTGCGCATATATGCAAGTGCGCTTTTTTCTGTGAGCATATTTCGTTTGGGCTTTTTTCGTTTGCGGTTCTTTCCGGTTACCCTGATTAGCACCTACCAGAATTTGGACGATAGGATCATTTATGCCATAGTTGGTTGGGTGAAATGGAACAGTAAAGGTTCTATTATACAGGGTGATTCAGTCATGATGTAAAAAATTTTAACCACACAGTGGGGGAGGTCTACTAAAAAGGAAATACTACCTTTCATCTGCATTTTTGGTGTATTCAGCCTTGATTCTAAGAAGGGAAAGCATTATAACGCTTCAAACATCTTATAAAATGAACGAGAATATTGCTACCGGCAATGCGTAATGACGTCTACCGCAATCCATATTTTACACGTTTTCATTTTTTTTATTGTTTTTTCTAAGCAACAAAATAGCCTGACTTTTTATTCTGACATGATTGTATAGTTTACTGACTGGACGGCCACTAGACGCTTGCGGCATTGGCTCTCAGTGACTAAGTGCATCAGATGCACCAGTAATTCAATTATTACAGATTACTGATATTTGACGGCAAGTTCAGGCAGCGCTGAATAGATGTTGATGGCTCCACGCTTCTTGGAAAGTAGGAGGATTGTTTTTTGTGAATAGTTATTTAAACGCAGCTAATTCATACCAGTACAATTATTTCAAGGTATTCTTAAAAAAATAGTCGCAATTCGTTTTAGTCCTTCCTACGTTAAAGTTTCGTTGATGTGAACTACACTCTATTCATACTAAATGCAAGTGACGCGTAAATATTTACACGATGGAAGCAAGTGAACAATTCTGAGGGCTAATATGAGGCAGGGCCGCATTAAGGACGATCTCTATGAATTTTATAATATAAAATATAATAAAATATTAAAATAATATGCCCCAGTATTAAGAACTTTAAAAACAACCTTTTATGGCACACCTAGTCATTCACTTACCTGCAAATTTCTACTATTATAGTCGAATTAAATTACGGACTTAAGCTTGCAAAAAATTGTAACATTATGAATTAAAGTGTATGTATTTTGAGGCGGTCTTTCCGAAAAAAGCAAAAAAAAATGTAGCCCCAGGTCGAAATTGCCCAAATTTTGGGTTATGTTCATTTTTCAATTTTGCGCAGGCGTATCTTGGAAATGAATCAATATTTTGAAACGGGGTTTACACCATTTTAAAGCATAGGAAAAATGGCAATTTTCATGTCCCTTGAAAAATTTTGATCCGAGGCACCGTTCCCGAGATATAGACGATTGAAATGTATGTAGTATTTTGGGAAAAAATTGGGTGCTGAAGGCCGAAAATTTGAATGTTCAAACACTAAAGTTTTCATAACTTTGGTAAAAATTAAGATATTTGAAAAAACAAAAATGCGTTTTGAATGTAAGGGACGAGACTATTGATATCCAGAGGGACGCAAGAAAAATCCCAAAATTGGGCATATGGTGGAGGGGCAAAGTGTACTACCCATGACCTAATTTCATTGGTTGCCTGTAACACGCAAACTATTTGAAATTTTTTAATGCCACTTACAGAGCTTACTCTTGAATGTCCATTCTTATGTTTGTATGAGTTTTACCGAAATCGGACTATAATTGGCCAAGATATCAAAGAATTAAAATTTTTTTTTCCCAAAAAAAAATAATTTTCTTTTTGAAAATCTGAAATGGCACAAAAATGCCAAAAATGCACCCAATGACTAGAATTTTTTTTTCAGTAACTCATTAATGTGTCTAGAATACCACTACGTTATAGAAAATTCATCAAAAATATTTTGTCTATTTTTCTGACATTGTTCATTGTGTGAGTACCAAAAAAACATGGTTTTTGGGAAAAGTCGCCTAAAATTGGCAATTTTCAATTACTTGGTCTGAAAGGTGGTCAAACCGAAATTGGATGTCGTCTCAACATGTGCACGAAGTTACAAGTCTGTATGTCTATTCTAAGTTGTAGAATTCTCCCGACAAAAGTCCCGTTACACGCGCTCCGCGGGATCCAAAAATCGTACAGTGTCACTATTGAAGTAGGCACCATAAGGGATTTTTTTAAATTTTTGGAAAAAATGTTAATTTGACTTTGCCATCGATTTGTGCTTGTCAGAGGATGAAAATGACGTCACAAGAGTCGACCACGTGACTTGCGGTATCTGTCAAAATTGACATTTTTTTCAAAAATTATCCAAAATCGGCTTTATTTGACACATTTTCGATAAAAGTTATTAGAAAAAGTTGTTTCTTTTGCAATTTTTGGCCTATATACCAATTTTCGGAGACCCTTGATAACATTTAACTTTTTGCGTGTTTTTGTAAAAAAAGATTCCAAACATTTCAACTACAATGTATTTATTGAAAGTTATTTTTACTTTTGGTGATGTTTTCGCATACTATTGCAGATTTGGGCATGCGACCTATCACATTCAAAATATATCCGAAAAATACTCATTTTTTGGTCTTAGGAAATTGCTCATAAAACAAAAGTGGTTTTCTCTTAAATCCAACATTTTCAATTTTTTCGAGTAAGAACAAGCACACTGTCGACCTTTTCCGTAATTTGGGCACCTTACAGACAATAGCGCAATTTCGTTTTGTTTCCATCTACAAGAGTGCCTGAAAATACATAATAATCAGTATAGGTCAAAAAATTTATGTTTTGCAAATTTTTCGCAAAATATTACAGATTTTGCCACCCGACCTATCTCATTCGAAAGGTAACCAGAAAATACGCATTTTTTGTTTAGCATATATATCTTCTCGTATTTCAAGTTTTTTTGGAAATCACGAAAAACCAGATTTTAGAGAACAAAAAACAAACTTATCACCAAGTTGGAACTTACACACAGGCTTATAGGATTATTTTCTAAAATTATTTACAGTATATTATTTGTGTATTTTTTGCGCTCTTTCCGAAGGTAAACTAAGCTTTCTACCAAAAAAATTTTTTTTAGATAGTCCCGGAAAACCGCGCCAAAATCGCACGAGAAAGAATTTAAAAAAATTTTCCCTTTTCGGTTTTTTGCAAATTTCCGAAAAACTATGGCAGATTTCGCCATGGGATTTTGTTTGAAAGCCAAAAAAAAACAAAATCTCTCATAGGCACATATCATGGCCTAACACTTATAGTTTCGCCACAAATTCAACTTGAATTTCGTGTTCATGGTTCTGATCAAAAAAACGAAAAAGGCAACTTTTTGGTATAAGCGCCTCTGGCGGCGAGAAATACGCCTTAAAAATATGGGTATATGAATTTCCGAACTATTTTTGCCTCCTCTTTCGACTGGTGCATTTATTTTTACCATAGGGGTAGTACTTGGCGAGATAATTAGCAATTTTCCATGGGAAAATCCGGAAAACCCAGTTTTTCCCAATTTAGAAAATTTCGACCCGGGGCTACATTTTATTTTTTATTTTTTTGGACAGAGCGCATCAATATACATAAGATACAATTTGTTTCATCCAGTTACAATTTAATGCAAGCTCGAGGGGTCTTTTTTTCGTAATTTAATTAGACTATTAACACAAATCGTAGCTCCAACAATTAATAAACAGCGAAAGAATTATATCGGAAAAGAATAAAGGTCCACTTGCAACTCAATTCACCCCTGTAAGAAACACTGTCTCGCTGCACTCGCCCGCTGGGCCAGATTTTATTGCCGGCTGGCCAATAACAAGCCGATCAAGTGCGTATCACGCTCTAGCCATGCAACAACTTGTGTTTATGTTTCACTTGTGTTTAGTTTGAATAGAGTTTAACTGCAGTTGAATAACTATTCCCAGCGGGTGGTGGTGGTAGCATGCGGTAGGAAGGAACAGTATCGACTGTAGAGTTATTTAGCAACTGTGACGACTAGGCAATGTCAATATCTTGAGTACAGGTGTGTGGACCGTGGCGTGTAGAAAGTTCTGCTATTCGCGAGGCCATGAACTTGTACCTTCTGAAGTTGAAAGTTAACAGTGATAGAGTGTTTTAATTTTGATGCATATTTGCACATGTTGTGCTTTGTTTTGTGTTTTGCCTCCTACTGTGGGAAACTAAGAGCTCCCTATACTCCTACATACTCACTAATTACTGTTGATTGACATTAAAAAATCAAAAAGGTAATAAATTAACTTAGGAAAGGTACAAAAAATTAAATTTATTATATGTTGTGCAACTGGCAACTCCACACCCTGAGGTCAGTAGCCTCGATGCGCGAGCTTAACAGCTGATTGGTGAATGCCGTTAATAAGGGGTTTGAATACACTTATGAAAATATTTGTTTCTTTTTTTTGTTGACTTTAGAGTTTTTTTAATTTCTAATTCATTTAAGCCATTTTTTCCCACCTGTGGTTAAAATTTTTTACATTCTGTTACACCACTTTTTCTAGTTGTTTATCCGATTGTATGGGGAGAGAAGACTTCATGTATTTTTAAAATTTGTTTGTCTACCGTAATTTACCCAAAAAAAAAATACTACAATTCAAAAATTTCCGTTACTATCGGCTAAAACATATGGTAAAGCTGCTCTTATTCGTGCCTCAGTTAGACTAATGATGAAGTGGCATTTTATAGACACGCACAATTGCTCCCTCACGGCACCTGCGGCCACTGTCAAAGTCAAAAGTGAAACCCGCGAACGATCATTATTGGAATAACCGAATTTCATTTTCATTATTTTATTTCTTTAGTTTACATTGCGACAAATCCTTTCTCATAATGGAAGTAAAAAAATATTTTGTGCTTTATTGTTGTACCAATACCCGTGGCAACCCATAGAGAAAATATTTCTACATATATGCATTTCAAGAAAAGGTGATAATGGGCAAACACTAAAAGTTAACAAAAAGAAAAAAACTAGTAACCGCATACACGTGTTTCATGCTATTTGGCAATCATCAGTACGGTGTAACATTAACCAAATCAAAAGATAGGCATGATTTGGGAAGCAACAAATGAAGTCCAGGCAGGAGCCAACAGCACATTTGCAGCTTCAGTCAGCACATACCCTATTTTGGGGCTTGTACTAACATCGCCACGGAGGCTGCTAAAGCGACCTGCGTGGAAATCTTCATAACCCAAGATACAAGGACCATAAGGATGTAAGATTAGCTTCCCAAATCATGCCTACCTTTTGATTTGGTTAATGTTACACCGTACTGATGATTGCCAAATAGCATGAAGCACGTGTATGCGGTTACTAGTTTTTTCTTTTTGTTAACTTTGAGTGTTTGCCCATTACCACCTTTTCTTGTAATTATTACATTTACACTCGCTAATCTTACATCTATATGCATTTCGACGAAATCAATGGTTGGCAGCAATATCGAAAAGAAAAAATCAAAATAGGAACACATTTAAGTTATAGTTCCAAACAAATAAAAAAAATTCTATGAGGATCATTTTGATGTGACAAACACCTAGGTATACCATTTATTTTTGCAAAACTTAAGCTTAGCTTTTAGTTTTTCCCACGTTTAATAATTTCACATTCAAATTCATGATTCTGAATTTTGTTGGCAAACGCACATACCATGTCCAATTGGACATAATATGACAATTACTTATTCGAACATGGCTTCATAAATTCATTCACAAATCCATTTTCACAAAAAGCCAGCCAACAACTTCACTTTGAAATGTTTTCTGTTTATAATAAATTCTAGCACAGACTGGCTCAGCATTTATATGTTTACACCGATTATAGCTTGAAAATGGCAATTTAATCGATGCTGTTCAATCCGTCGAAGTGAATTATGTGTGCAACAGAATGGATCACATTTTGAACAATTGTTGAATGTTGTACAAATTTAGAATTATAAAAATTATTAAGAAATAATACAGATTTGATAAAAATGTTAAAATGATAATAAAGTAATGTACCTCAAACCAAGTGCCAGTTTATTTTTAAAATTGTTTCCATAAAATTAAAAATAAAATAGCTGAATCCGATAAGTGTTCCATAATTAATTTCTGTTATTTGCGATATTTATCAATAATCTTAGAAAACACATTTTTAGGCAAAAAAGGCTGAGATGGAAACGAAATAATTTATTTACTACACAACCGTGGCAGATACAAAAAAATGTCAAGATACACTTTTTGTAGAGAATTGAAAGAACTTTACGAAAAAAAAAATTACGTTGATTTGAGACAGGTCCGTACTAATTACTTTTTAAATTTAGTGATAGTGAAAACCCATAACTCCACCACTGGTTATTTCAGGACCTTCATATTATCACTAAATATCGTAGTCAAAAAGGTGGTACTACACATCAAATTTGGTTTAAATATCTCCACTGGTTCGGACAGTGTAAAAAATACTTCATATTTTTTCCAACACTTCAACGCCCTGTATCTCGGAAACTAAGCTTTCCCCGATATATGTTGATATAAAATTTTCATTTTAGATTATCTTTTTCTATCTAATGTTAAAGTCCTACCACATAAAAGTGAACCACCCTGTATAATAATTATTCTATGTGTATTCTTGGAAATGCCCTCATATGGACTGAAACAGTGATATCACTCTAACTGAAATTTATCTTTTCTTAATTAAAGCCCAAAAAAATGGAATAACTGCCATTTCCTATATATCTAGAGGCTCTTTATAAAATCCAAGTGTAATTTCTTTAGTGACATTGGGAGTCTAAACATCGCAAAATATACCAGGTATCATTGTGTATATACTGTAAGTATGTGATAACAACACCATGCACATAACGTAGTACACATAGTAGTCAATATCCCATGATGCTTAGATCTCATTGAATCAAATGATTGACCCATTTAATTTTGCGGCAACAAGAGGCAAGTGGAAACGGGGGTACTACCTTGGCCATATTCACTCATTTATATGTAGGATGATAATGAGAGAAGTGTATATTTTGAGATATGTTTTTGACTGCACCCTGTATATTAACTTGGCTTCATTTTAGATTTCTCCACAAAATTCTAGGTGATATGAGTTCCTGAATTTTTTTCTAGCCCAAAATAATGGAAAGTTCATATAAATTACGAAGCATTTTGTGCATTCACAACCTTTTTATTTATTTGTAGGTATTTTAGTTCAATTTAAATTAATTAATTTTTCAAATTGTGGTCTTTTAAAAATCAGTGTATGACTCGTTTTTCCCCCATGACTTGTTTTCGAAAGATCGAAATTTGAGGGAGGTATTAATAATGAAATTCGATTTTTTTTTATTTCCAGGAATTTTCGTAGCACCTCCAGATTTACTGGTAACGGCATGAATTTTCTTTTTTATAATATTTGTACATCTTCGGATTTGTGGCATTGTTCTGTATAGGTCGATAATTTTTGGCCAAATTTTGAACCTGCGAAATTTTAAAATTAATTTGTTTTCTGTATTCTGAAAAATATTGTTTCTGTCATCTTATATGATAATATTATGTTATTTAACAACGTTGGAATACCATCTTTGGTACATACAAAATGGCATTATCAGGGGTAATATCACTATTAGGGTGCCTATTATTGAAAATGCCTTTCATTAACTTTATGAATTATACAGCACCGTAGCAAGATGCTAACTGGCTCGGGTTCGACGCCATCTACACGGGGATTCCCCAGTCGCAGGTGGCCCACCGCATCTCCAACGTTGCCAACTCGGCTGAACTTTTCATTTTTAGGAAATTTTAAGAAGTCAAAGAAAAACAAGGAATATTAAATTACATCTGAAATTTTTACTACACCAATCATTGCAATAATTTGTTGATTTTTGCTTTAAAATTTTGATTGTTCAACTGCGGGATCATGGGCCTGGCTTCGTGGAACCCAAGGAACTCCTGCAGCTAAGGTGCTGGAATTATAAACCCAAAACTGAAAATACCATGAATATGCAGCAGGAGTGGTATTTTATTAGCAATGGGATAATAATCAATTAATAAATTAACGAAAGGCATTATCTATTATTAGACATACTACAAGTTGTATTTATGAAGAAAATTTAACAACTGCAAATAATTTAATTATTCAGTGTGTAGGTGTAATTTAACAACCAAATTTCCTCGGACCAAATTTACTACCAAAATCATAAATATTATACTACTAATATTATATTCATTCTTTCATTATTGAGCCTTCTGTTCTGAATATATATTTTCTGTGTTAATAGATATTCAGCAAAATGTTAAGTTCAAAGTGTGAATATCTTCTAGTCCTATATTAAATTTTGTTAGAAGAAGTTATCAAGTTATGAATTTTAGCTACTACAATAAGCCTTGTGAATAATTATTTTGTACTTAACTAAAAGAGTCTCTGAAATCATCTCCTGATTGGTTAATATTTTAAAATTTATGCGATTTCATTGGTTCATATTGACAAATGTTGAATTCTCAAAGTAATGGCCTTCATTTTTAATATATGATTTCTGTGCAGGGTATTTCCAAGGTCCTCTGGTGGGAAAGGATCAAAAAATTTTGGTAGATGGGGATCACTGAAAGATAGGAGACAGTCTTCGCAGAGTTCTTTGGTAGGTTCTCAACCAAATAGACCAAATATCAGACATTCTACAGATATGGAAGGTGCCATGGATGGTGTGCACAGTCTACAAAAAGCTGCATTATATATTCTTGGAGAAAAGGCCCAAATGAAGGGCGTAAAAGTGGAATCTGCACCAAAAACCGATTTTATCCCAGTGGATTATTATGATGTAAGAGCGACTAAGACTGCATTTAAGAAACTAATGAGAGCTTGTATTCCAAGTTCTCAAAATGCAGAACCAGACCAAAGTTTTCACAAGTATGTTATATTTTAGATATTTCATTATTTGTTAGTGCCATTGAATATACTTCCACATCACTATGTGAGGGGAAGTATTATTTCAACAACAAAATTTCAAGGAATTTTTATTGAATAAAGATCAATAGAACCTAACTTTGAGCAAACAAATTTTGGTGTTATATTATTTAGCTTTTTTGTGATATGGTAATTTTTATTGAACAAAACAAGTACGGTTGAAATCAGACTAAACCAAACAGTGTTAAGCCATTATTTACGTTTGGTAACATTGCTTCGGCAGGTGCTATTGCCATTGTTATTACATAGTGGATTTAGGAAAAATTGATGTGGAAGTAATGATTTCAGTGGCAGCATTATTTTACTATTGTATAGGACGAGTTAATAGCATGTCATCGATCTATAACGCACAAATGAAAAAAGGTAGAAAAAATCTTTGTAAACGGGGGGAATCTAGGAAGTGGATCCCCAGGGACTCGCTAATCTGGTGCCAGTGGACTCAGAGCTTGGTGATTGGGATAGACAGGAGTTGGTCCCTGTCTCTGTGCTTATATGTTTCAAACAGAGACAGATGCAAATCTGCTTGAAACCGATTACCTTGCTTGCTAACCTTAAACACAGGCAGTATATTGGATAGTTTTCGATAGTTTAAACTCTTTTTTTAATGTAACAGCCAATATATTAGAATTCGTTGAAATCTGCATTTTAATACCTTTAAAATTATTAAAATTATTGAGTTGTTTTAAGTAGTTTTCATGATGTATTAAAGAACCTGGTTTATGGTGAATTTTTTATTTTCAAAAATAAATTATTATTTAATTTGCTTAGAAACAATTATTAGTTTCAAGTTTCTAAAGCACTCGCTCAAAAAAGTTTCTTTATTTCAGCAGAAAATTAGAACATTTCCTTTAATAGCAGCATAAATAAAGAGACTATATTTTTTAAACAATGTATCAAAGGTAGCAGATGTCAATTGATTCCAAGAAACTAGGTGGTTGGCTTAGTTCAAGTTTCTAACATACAGTGCTACACATAAAGTTTGCATCGTATGGACAAATGTTGACAATTGTTTTTTCTTAAAGAATGGTGTCAAATGATGTGCCCAAATGCAATCATGTAATTTTCTTTATCAAATTAGCATATTTTTAAATGGCTAAAAATTACGTGATTTCTCAAAATTTAGAAAAATGTTTAGAAAAGTTGTTTGCCTTCCATTTTTATACCGCTATACTAGATTTCAGACCTATACAAAAAACTTATTTTTTCTAAACATGCATATTTCATTAAAATTAATTTTTCTAAACCTACATAAACATGCATAGATCAAAGTTTCTCAAAATTCCTCAAATTTGCTGCGAAATTTAAATAGTTTCAATAGTTTTCTCCAAAACTCGCTTTATTTCAATATTTCGTAAAGTAAGAAACCCAAGACTTCATTCATAAGAGAACATGCGTTAAAAACATCTGTCATTACTTTTTAAAAAATATTTTTTTAATAATGAAAATGCATATAGACAGTAAACATAGTAAAATTGAAGGGGACGTTATGTATGGCACTCGGTGTCCTCCAAAAAGGTTAAATCATAGGGGAACATTGCAGGTTGATGATTTGTTTTGGTATTCCATTTTGGGGTTTCTTTTTGCTTTAAAAAAGATGAAAAATGTTTCACTCAAATGTGATCACATGACTTGCTATCTCTCGAAAATGACATTTAAAAAATTATATATCTAAATGTGTTTGTTAGAATTTCAAAAAGTTTTACTTGAAAAAGCTCTTTATTTTTCAGTTATACATGAGTGTGTGTGAACCCTTTATCGAAATATTTTGTTTCGTGTAATTTTTTTAATATACAGTGTGTCCCAATTTGATACTGGACACCTCAGAAATATTTGAAGGTCAAGAAAAACAAATAGTCTCTATTTTTTTTATTGGTAGTCCCAAGGGAAAGTATCTCATAGGCAGTGGTATTTGGATGAGGTAATTATTGCATGGCCTGCTATGCTGTGATTTTTTAAAATAGCAAATTTTCAAGCAAGCCCGTTAGGGATTTTTTTACGACAAAATGTTATTAAGAAAATTAAATGAATATTTAGTGTCCCCATTATAATTTTAAAAGAAATGGCTTGTGGCATATGGGACAAAATACTTTGGTAATTGGCAACACCAAACTAGTTTCCAATATCTAATGGAAATTATGTATGGGTCTTTCAGAGGTGTGCAGACCACGACAGGTACCTGTTTCGGGCCTGTTGGCCCTCATTAGGCAGACATAGCGCACCTCACTGAAAAACCCAGATTACGTTGGCTAAGTGGAATAGGAAATAGTATAATGTGGTGAGCATTTACCATCCAACGCCATTTAGCTGGTACTGACAAAACCAAAGCAATGTGAGTGTGTATATATCGACCGGTCGATTAAGAAAACTTGTTCAGAATAAAAAAACTGAGTGGATTCTCAAAATTTCAAAAGTCCATGCTTACTTTGATTTTTAGATTTATCTCCCACTTTTTTCTAAAAAAGTGTCCTTTCTGGACCTTTCACGTCAAAATTTTATTTTTTCACGATGATCAAGTTTCCTTAATAATATTTTGATGTGAAAGCTCCAGAAAGGGCACATTTCTAAGAAAAAAATTGAAGAAAAAGGAGAAAATGCTAAAAATCAAAGTAGGCCTAGACTTTTGAAATTTTGCAAGTCTACTCAGTTCTTCATTCTGAACAAGTTTTCTTAACAACATTTTGTCGTAAAAAATCCCTAACAGGGTTTCTTGAAAATTTGCTATTTTAAAAAATCATAGCAGACCATGAAATAATTACCCCATCCAAATACCACCGCCTATGAGATACTCTCCCTTGGGACTACCAATAAAAAAATAGAGACCATTGGTTTTCCTTGCCCTTCATATTTCTGAGGTGTCCAGTATCAAATTGGGATATTGTGGTGGCTAGGCTATTGTTTCTGTTGTCATGACATTTTAACCTCATTTCACTTTGACGTGACATGATCTTTTAGAAAGGAGGAAGATTTATTATCCGAAAGCTCAGGAAACAAATTTGTTGAAGATATTTTTTGAGTTACAAGTTCAAAGTTTAGTTCATTTACTGTTAAGAATTTATTAATTTTCCTGGCAACTTGAAAAAGTTGTCTTTTAACCAGTCTGGTGGCGAAAAACCCAATTAAAATTCAATGGATCTGTTTACGCCACAAATAAATTTTAGAAAATATACAGAGTGTCTCACTTAAAAGTGAAACAACGTTATAACTTCTTTATTTTTAACCGACCAGAACGAAATTTTTACCAAAGGTAGATGGCATTGTTGCCTACTTATGTCCAAAAATTAGTTGCCTACTCCAAAGTCAAAGCCACCTGCGATGCCACAACCGAGGCTAAAAATCCGAAAGTCATATTGGGCTTTTTTTTTCAAAAAAATTTACTAAAAAAGTTGTTCAGAATCGATCCAGAACCCTAAATCCAAAATTTTGTCAAAATAAAAAAATATTAAATAAAAAAATTAAGTAAAAATTAAATATAAAATTTGTTTTGTAGCTTTTAATTTTATTTTAAAATGATTACTTTTTGAAAACAACTTGCCTTCAAAACTTCCATGGCACACTTTTCTAAACGGAGCAAATTCTTAAACTGCTATTTTTGGACTTTGGATTTAGGGTCCTGGATCAATTCTGAACAACTTCTTTTAACAATGCCATCTACCTTTGGTAAAAGTTTCATTCTGGTCGGTTAAAAATTAAAGAAGATATTAGGTTGTTTCACTCATAAGTGAGACACTCTGTATATGCTTTTTGCATGTGTGCACACAATAGTTTTTCTACAATCGAATTAATTTGTTTTTATTTCAAATTTTATTGATGAGTATTTTACAATTCAAGAAATATTACTGATTCTTAGAATAGTTCTAACAATATCATGAATAGTTTAACTAACGTTATTTTTATAAAATTAGTTATTTACTTTTTTTTTAGTTAATTTCAATTTTCATATCGCGGTTAGAGCTGATGGACAAACTTCATTTCCAGTAATTTTTTTAATTTTGTTTTCTTCATTGCCTGTGAAGGTCTCAGTTTCTTCACTTAAAACTCTTTTTCAAATTGTTGTGAAGAAATTTCCGGTACTGGTACTTGGCTCGCCTTCTAGAATTTGAGCAGCTATTTCATTTTTTTTTTTTAGAAATTGACTGCTCAATGTAGCGTTCAGCTACACTTCCATCCTCCATGGTGTTCTAATATTAACAGGTCTGCCCCAGATTCCACAAGCAATGTTGCAGAAGATCTGCGAAAACAGTGTCCTGTGTATTGCATCAATCTTTAAGTATTTTGCAATATCACTTGAAATTTTACTACAAGTATTTACACCAACAGGTTGAACGGAGCATTTTCTGTTATAATGTCTTATAAAAATCTAGTGTGACTGGTAGACTGTGGACAAAGGGATGCATATTTGCGATACATTTCAAGAAAATTAAAACTAATTTTACGGCTTATTACAAATGATCGAGGTTTGTTTGCCGATAGGGAATTTTCAGTTATGATAGAATCCATGTCGTTAATATGACAGGAAACAGAAAGCATTTTTTCATGGTTGTTTCATTGTCTCACCGTCCAAAGCCTACTTGTTGCTGGAAGCACGCCCTTCCAGTTACACACATGAAATCATAAAAGATATTAGTAATTGCTAACTACTTAAGTAAATCATTAAGTGTTACATATTCTTGGAATGGTAATTTTTTGCTCTATTAAAAAATGCAAAAATATACAGGGCGTTCCATTTAAAAAAAATTTTTTTTTCACCGGTAACTCTTAAACCATTGACTTGAAAAAAAATATATAGTAGGAGCATTGGATTCTACATAAAAAAGTGCTTTAGGAATGTTTTTACAGAAACACAAAATTTTCAACCCGAAAAAAGTTACGGCCACTTTTTGAAAACGCACATTTTCGAAAAAACGCCCTGTAAAGAGTGGTGACACATATCGATTTGTGGTTTTCGCCATTAAGTTTATCATAAAAAATGAGCCTCGGACACCGATATCAGTTTTCGTCTATCTCCGTCAAAAATAGTATATTATATTCCAATAAGGATGTAAGATTAGCGAGTGTAAATGTAATAATTACAAGAATTTTAAATTGAAATCTTGTAATTATTACATTTACACTCGCTAATCTTACATCCTTATTGTCATTGTATCTTGGGTTATGAAGATTTCCACGCAGGTCGCTTTAGTAGCCTCCGTGGCTATGTTAGTACAAGCCCCAAAATAGGAGATGTGGTGACTGAAGCTACAAATGTGCTGTTGGCTCCTGCCTGGACTTCTAGTAGTTACCCTTCCCAAATCATGCCTATCTTTTGATTTGGTTAATGTTACACCGTACTGATGATTGCCAAATAGCATGAAAAACGTGTATGCGGTTACTAGTTTTTTCTTTTTGTTAACTTTGAGTGTTTGCCCATAGTATATTCCCTTTAAAAGTGTCCAATTTGGCCCACCCTGTACAGTTGATCTGTAGAATATGAAAGCAGTAGGTGAAAATTTTATGTTGCGAATGTTGAAGTAAACAGGTGTTCTGGGTCATGTTTTCAAGGCAAATGATTGATTTTATCGTTATGAAACAACAGTGCCTTCTTATTGCAGAATAAAAAGATGCACTAAAATGATGGATCTGCAAGACCAAAAGTATAACCTCAAAAAAGATACGAGTAAAAGCGCCATCCAAAAATAGCATAAGTGGCGCCCTCTGCGATATATACAGGGTGATTCAGTTTTAATCTGCAACATTTCAACAGGTGACAGAAAACCAAAAAATAACCGCACTTTCTTCTATAAACTATATCATTTTAAGGCCTTATAAAAAAGTTACAGGGTGTTAAAGTTGCAAGAAATATGTGGAATTTATTGAATATTTTACAAACTAGTTGAGATATTTAAGTCATATTTGGTACACGTTATAACGGCATGGGTTAGCATAAAACCTGTTAATATCAAACATCTTGAACAACCAGTGGCGTAGAAATGGGTAATTAGTATAATTTATTTTAGAAAAAAAAATACTACCACCTTGTCTAGCAATAAAATGTATTCAAATTCTTATGTAAATTTTTATTGTAAACAAAAATGTTCTCTTAGCATTTTTTCATATATGTCATGGTTTCATAGCAAATTTGATTTTTTCGTAATATTTCGGGGTACTTCTGAAAAATTATCTAAAACATTTGCTCCATAAGTAATACTTAAAGTAGAAATAATGTGTTTGCTACCTGAAATAAAGTAACTTTTTCCAATAAACTCACCTATTTAAGGCTATACTTTTGAAGATACAGGGTCTAAAACATTTAAGGAAGATACAATTAATGTTACGCTGTATATCTTGAAAAGTAAAACCTTGAATGGGTAAGTTTATTGGGAAAAGTTACTGTATTTAAAGTAAAAAACACATTTTTCCTACTTTGAGTGTTACTTATGGAGAAAAGTTTTAAGTTAATTTTTCAGAAGTACCCTGAAATAATACGAAAAAATCAAATTTGCTATGAAACCATGACACATATGAAAAAATGCTAAGAGAACGTTTTTGTTTACAATAAAAATGTACATAAGAATTTGAATACATTTTATTGCTATACAAGGTGGTCCTATTTTTTTTCTAAAATAAATTATACTAATTACCCATTTCTACGCCACTGGTTGTTCAAGATAGTTGATATTAACAGGTTTTATGCTAACCCATGCCGTTATAACGTGTACCAAATTTGACTTAAATATCTCGACTAGTTTGTAAAATATTCAATAAATTCCACATATTTCTTGCAACTTTAACAACCTGTAACTTTTTTATAAGGCCTTAAAATGATATAGTTTATAGAAGAAACTGCGGTTATTTTATTTGGTTTTCTATCACCTGTTGAAGTGTTGCAGATTAAAACCGAATCACCCTGTATAGAAATTGACATTTTCAGCTGATTCTCCATCTGCAAAAACACTGCAGTGCCAAATTTCACTTCAACAGCTTGATTATTTTGGGATATTGCCATAATTTAATTTCAAAAAGAGAACTATAACGCCTTGTATCTCAGAAACGAACAACTTTAAGACCTATGTTTATGTGAGCAACCCATCTTATATTTTTTTTTCTAAATCATAGTTATTATAAAAAATATATGGTATTAAATTCTCTATATTTTATACAGTGTGTCCCCTGATTGATTTCACATAACATAATATGATTTTCTCACATAACAAAAAATTTCCGAGTTGAAATTTGAGCTTCTGGGTATCAGCCCTGCTTGGTTTGTAACTAATTTGTGACATATTTTTAGTTTCAAAAAATCATGTATGCCTTGGAAATTATGAAGAAACTAATTTTCTACATAAGTAAAGTCCTTTTTTGTAGGTTTTATGACAAAATGTAATTAATTAATTATCTATCTATCTACTTTGATTTTTTGTAATTTTCCTGCTTTTTTAGAAAAGTGCTCTTTATGTAGCTTTCACATCAAAATGTTATTATGAAAACTTATTCATAATGGAAAACTCTATAGGTGTGAAAAATTTCAAAAGCCTATAAGGTTGCCCAAGAAAACTTACCTCTGGGTTGAGGGTTTCAACACAAAACATTAAAACTTATCGCATAAAACAACCATGTGGTCATAAAGATAGAACCAACAGAAACAACTACTCCGAGGGCTAATACCCCTACCGGCATTGAACTACACCATTGGTTCTTGATTTTCGTTGGGAATAAACATTGCAGATCAAAGTTCCCTCCTTCACCAACGTAACATCAAAGATATTGCTATCTTTGTTGGGACATGTCCTGACAATCATCTGCACTCACAATGATCCCAGCCAGCCCATTACCGGTTTCATCCTCTTTGGGAATCATCAGATGGACGTAGGCAAAATCCAGAGTGGATAGATTCAAAAGATAGAACCAACAGAAACAACTACTCCGAGGGCTAATACCCCTACCGGCATTGAACTACACCATTAGTTCTTGATTTTCGTTGGGAATAAACATTGCAGATCAAAGTTCCCTCCTTCACCAACGTAACATCAAAGATATTGCTATCTTTGTTGGGACATGTCCTGACAATCATCTGCAGGCACAATGATTCCAACGAAAATCAAGAACCAATGGTGTAGTTCAATGCCGGTTGGGGTATTGGCCCTCGGAGTAGGTAGTTGTTTCTGTTGGTTCTATCTTTTGAATCTATCCACTCTGGATTTTGCCTACGTCCATCTGATGATTCCCAAAGAGGATGAAACCAGTAATGGGCTGGCTGGGATCATTGTGCCTGCAGATGATTGTCAGGGCATGTCCCAACAAAGATAGCAATATCTTTGATGTTACGTTGGTGAAGGAGGGAACTTTGATCATGTGGTCATAGTAAACGCTCAAAAACTTGGTACAGGGTGGCCCATCCAAGCGAAAAAAGTGTATTACATGGAGACAGGTTAACATAAAATTGTCATTCAAAAAATGAGATTGTTGTAAAAATTAAGAGGAATTCGAGGGTGTTTTCAGATTTTCTATACGGGGGCCGGTAAAAAAGTTATCACGAAAAAACGTTTTTTGAAAAATAAAAAAATATATGTTTTTCTTGAAATCAGCAGTAAAGTGTCCCAAAATCGTCATTAAAAGCTCAGAAATCGGCACTGAAGTAACCCATTATTGTATGATTTTTTCAATTAGTAGGCCTTGGCGAGATGTAAACATCAAACGTCAGACGCGGAGCCATCGCTCGTCAAAAGTGGCCAAATATTCAAAATCCGGCCAATAAAGGCCCATTTAACTATTCGTACACATTGCGAAATTATTACCTATAGCAGCGCAATCTATCAGTATAAATATTTTAGTAGGTTTGAATATCAATAGATTTATTATGGAGGCTGCACAACAAGCGGCAGTTTGGTTTTTCTGTTCGAAGCGGCAGTGTCTTTGTCATACTTGACCTAGGTAGAGCGATCATCAAAGTCAAGCAACGCCGCACGTACTCGGTTCATAGACGGGTGATCCATTATTATTCTTTTCTTGCCTAATAAAACTTTTTTTTCCGATTTAAAAAAAATATATAATATGTACCTCGGCACTGAAGTTCTTTTTAAAAAGTTCTTCATAAAAAGTTGAACTTTAGTGCCTTGGTACATAAATAACTATTTGACCTACACAACCATTAGAGAACCTTTAAGTAATATTTCTGAATATTTAGTTTTTTGAAATAACTTCCAGTTATAGCAGAAGTGAAAGTAAATTTATCTATTTTACACATTTCATTTAACCATTATAGGAATCCTTTTTTATTCTGAATCCAACGATATATAATTTGACCTATATTTATATCCAACCGTTTCCGAGATATTTATCAGAGAAGCTCCATCAATCTAGAAGTAAATATGGTCTCATGGTCAGTGTCAGATGTTCGATCTGAGTAGGCCGAACAATAAAACCAAATTTATGACAAATCAAGTCGGCCATGATAATAAAACTGACAATCAAGTAGGCTGTAAATTCAATATTTCTATTTACCTGTCAGATTAGTCTAAAATGTTGTTGCTCTTCTTTCAAAAACATTTTTTAAACTATAACTAGTAACAGCTTCAACGCCAAAATTTTAGACCAATCTGACAGCTAAATAGAAATATTGAATTTATAGCCTACTTAATTGTCAGTTTTATTGTCATGGCTGACTTGATTCGTCATAAATTTGGTTTTATTGTTTGGCCTACTCGAATTGAACATCAGACACTGACCATGAGGCTATGTATCTAATTTGATGGAGCTTCTCTGATAAATATCTCGGAAACCGTTAGAGATAAATGGGTCAAATTATATGTCGTTGGATTCAGAATTAAAGAAGGAATCCTATAATAGTTAAATTAAATGTGTGTGTTGTAAAATATAGAAAATTACTTTAATTTCCGCCATAACCGGAAGTTTAAAAAAACTAAATATTGAGAAATACTAATGACCTTTGTCCACACAATCAGAAAATACAACGAGTTCTAGTAAAGCATTTAAAAGAAGCAAAGAAAAATAATAAGCAAACCAAACTAAAAGGAAGAAAGTTGGAGATAGAAGGAAAACTACATTTTGCTGAAGAATTAGAAGACAACTAATCTAATGAAATCGTACCTGAGTAATTCAATTCAATATGTTAGTATAGAGAATCATATTAGTCAGCCACTAACTGTGGAATGTGGCGTCCCGCAGGGTACTGTTTTAGGTCCCATATTAATTTCATGTTACATCAATGGTATAATAAATCTTGACACAAACGGTATCATTTCTTCCTTCACCGATGACACAGTTATACAATACACTGGAAAGAATTGGAAGGACATTAAAAAAGACGAAGTTCATGCCATTTAGTTGTGCGGTACCGATGCAATCGCATATTTGGGTGTAGAATTTGATAGGCACATGAAGTGGGATAATCACATACCAAAGCTTTCAAAAAAATTAAGATCAGTTACCTACAAATTCAAAATGTTAAAAAAGGTTTTAAATACCCATTATCTTAAAACTACTTACTACGCATTAGTGGAATCCTTACTCCAGTATGGGATTGCAGCTTGGGGTAGTGCTTATAAATCTCATATGCATTGCCTTGAAGTACTTCAAAAATCATTCCTAAAAATCTTACTTGGAAAAGACAGAATGTATCCCAATATTTTATTATTCCAAGAATGTAAGGTTCTAGACCTAAAATAATTATTTTTTCAAAAAATCCTCAACTTGCAATTTAAAAATAGAAATAAACTAATACATATATCACATAAATATCCTACCAAACATAAAGAATTCAAACAAATTATAACCTCAAAAGTTTCTAAACGATTAGCACAATGTTCCCTTGATTATATTGGCCCTCGTGTATACTGCTTATTGCCTAAACAGATAAGATCAATTAACAATTTAAACTTGTTTAAACAAAAAACAAAAATATGGCTACAAGAAATTGATAAACAGATACTCAGAAATATAATTTAAATAGTTTAACCTACAATATATTTATTCGATAAGTTACTTACCTCACTTAAACTGCATACTTACTTGAACCAAAACATATATATCGACTTACCTCCACCTACATGCACTACTCATCTGCCACACTTAATGTATAATGCCTAATACTTTAATGACATATTTGTATACGGCCTGTTATAGTTACTATAAACACTTGTATTTAACCACACACATATCAACTTGTTTGATATCAGTGGAATTCCGTTTATTTATGTTCTCAGCTGAATTCATGGAAATTGTGGCTAATATTATTATTAAATTAATTAATTGTTTTATTATTATACTATAAAATAAAAATTGTCAATTTTTAGATAATAAATATCTACTACTACTACTACTTAAAGGTTCTCTAATGGTGGTGTAAGTAAAAAATTATCTTTTTTTTATTTTGCAAAAAATGTTTTTCGCGATAACTTTTTTACCGACCCCCGTATACAAAATCCGAGTACACCCTCGAATTCCCCTTAATTTTTACTACAATCTCATTTTTAAAAGCTTTTATTTAACTTGCAATGTATGTATGTATGTATGTATGTATGTATGTATGTAATTTGTTCGGGTGGAATCTTGCAACTCAATTTTTTAATGATGATTTTATCTTAACCTGTCTCCACGTAACACAATTTTTCTGCTTGGATGGGCCACCCTGTACTAGAAAGCAGGATAGAAGTTGCACTACTTACGTTGAAAGTGAACCGGTCTGGTGGAAAAATAAAACGCCAAAATAATCAGGCATGGGTGGCCTCATAGTCCCATACAAAACGACAGAGCCCCAGAGAACCAAATTGGAAAAATAGCCAATGTTCCATTATTCCCAACTGAGTGCTCCTCTAGTGGGTCCAGTGACGATACTCCCTCCAACAATTTCAAACCACGAATTACTAAAAATCACTTCCACTTATAAGTCACTAACAAACCATCTTTTCGATTCAACTGCCAAGGACCGAATGGTCAGGTGGAAACTCCTTCACTGGAAGGGTGGCAAGGGATGTCACCCACCAAACATCAAACTAATGTCAAGAATGTCGTACTTCAAAATTACGTCACAGTGTCAAATATCACAATAACGTCAACAGTGTCAAATATCACAATAACGTCAAACGTTCAGCACAACCTCAAAATAACCAAAACAAAACACGACAAATAATCTGTCGAACTATTCCTAAAACCAAAGTATAAAACACTTCCAACAACCCCAAACATACCACCACTAAAATGGAGGACGGGAAAGAAAATAGAAAAGAAATGTCCACCAGAAACATACCTAAAAGAATAAATAAAAGTTACTAAGGGAAATGAAGGAAACAAGAAACAAAGAATTCAAGAACACCTACGCTAAACCATATCAAAAAAATATACTTTTACAAGAAAATAAATGCCGGCAAGCATTAAAAATCAACAAAAAAGTTGTAACCCTATTACGATCATAATCACTTTTTCTTAAAAAAATACAGGGAATGTAATACTCTACATTTTTAACAACTATTTTTTATCTAATTCACACAGAAAACGAAATATTCTTGAAAAAAGTAAATTTTCCATTCCATTTGAAAATACATGGTTTGGTGAGTGGTAATATCTTAAGATTATACTATTAGATATTAATTGATATGAGAAACTTAACAATAATAATTATACAAAACCTACCTATTGACTGGACTATAGTAACTTAGTCAAAAAATTACAGCTATCTGCCATGCCTTTCATTTTCCTCATACACAGTATATCACAGCTATTTCTTTATGTTTGTAATTTGTGATTAAGTTTTATTTCCAGAAATTTCGAGGATTGCTAGAACTTTGGAAAATAATGCTAGTTTTTCAAATACAGTTCTCTTGGATCTTTTTGAAGATACTGAGTGTCAGTTTTTTTGAAAATCAAATTTTTGAGTACTTTCTACACTAGCAAAGATATTTGAACCGAATTTGGTATATGTTATCCCTAGATAGAGCTATACAAAACATGAGAGTATATTTAGTTGGTTAAGTTACCAGTAGTGTAGATGTGGGAAATCTTTGATATTAATTTATTGAAAAAAGTAGTGAGGTCCTGCAAAACATCATAACTTTATTTAATGCAGGTTTTGTTTTAAAACAAAATCTCCCTCTTCACATTCTTTGCTACCTGCCATGGTCTCATAGCTAATTTGCCTTTTTTAAATACTTCAGGGCATTGCTGAAAAATCAACAGAAACATTTTATCCATAAGTACAAATCAGTAGTGTTTCTTATTTTAACCTATTCCAACAAACTTTGTATCGAACAATTAGACAAGAAAATCAGCATGAATAATAATAATTATTCGATAAATCTCTATTACCTAAATAGCAATTTTCCACATTATTTGTTATTATATCTTCGCACTTGATTACTGTCCTTTCATCTAGTAGTGGGTAGATTGTCACATATTAATTTTTCGAGTTTATAAATCACTACAAAATACATTGAACAGGATGATTTTTTTTAGGACTACCACCGCAATTTTCTCGCTTATTTTGCGTCCAATAAAAAAACCCGTAAGAAACAAAAATGTGACAATTTTGGACAGCTAAGTGGTGCTGAAAAAGAAATCGGCATCTATTGCCAACTTGTCGCGCAATATAAAAAAAACCTCAAATTGAGCAAAACAATTAATAGCCGTGGAATGTTTATTTTAAAAGACATAGTAAAACTTTTATATTGAAAATTGATGGCAGTGAGAAAATCCAGGTGACCAGATATTTTCAGCAAATTACTACTATTATGACATTACATTAGTATATGAAAATTGAGAAGAAATAATTGAGAAACTAAAAACCTAAATTTTCATTAAGGTAAAAAATATACAGGATGATTTTTTTAGAACTACCACCGGGATTTTCTCGCTTATTTTGTGCCCGACAAAAAAAACGTAAGAAACAAAAATGTGGCAATTTTGGACAGTTAAGTGGTGCTGCAAAAGAAATCAGCATTCATGGCCAACTTGTTGCACAATATAAAAAAAAACTCAAATTGATCAAAACAATAGCCGTAGCATGTTTATTTTCAGAGATAGATGAAAACTTTCATATTGAAAATTCATGGCACTAAGAAGCTTTATGCAACTGGGTACTCAAATAGTTTCAAAAAATTACACAAGGTGTTTGGCTCTCTTGAGAAGTTTTTTTAGCACAGCGCGAAGAGTTGGGCATGGAGGCCCATTTATTTTTTAACGTTGCCTGACCAAAACCAAAGACCCTGTGTAATTTTCTGAAACTATTTGAGTACCCAGTTGCATAAATCTTCTTAGTGCCATCAATTTTGAATATGAAAGTTTTCCTCTATCTGGAAATAAACATACTACGGCTGTTAATTGTTTTGCTCAATTTTTTTTAAATAACTGATATATTGTTTTTTTCGAAATTAGAAAGCCCACTTTCAAGGCCTATAACTTCTCAATGATTATGAAAAACATAAGTTCTAGCGGTCCTTGAAGTTTGTGGAAACAAACCTGAACCACCCTCTATAGCACAATATGAATACAGAACTAGCTCATCAGTTTTTTCCATTGCATCAAGAAGTAACATAATATTTCCAATTGTATTTGCCCCCGTTTACAAGGATTTTACTAATTTTAGGTTAATTGAAAACTCTGAGTGGCTCCAACAAATACAGAATATTATGCAGTTATCTGGTGCGGTAATAGATTTGTTAGACTTGCAAGGATCTTCGGTTGCCATTTGTTTAGAAGAAGGTTGGGATATAACTGCTCAAGTATCTTCTGTTGCCCAGCTATGTTTAGACCCTCATTACAGGACAATAGAAGGATTTAGATATCTTTGTGAAAAAGAATGGATTGCATTTGGACATAGATTTAGTCATAGAAGCAACCTAAACCCAACATCTCAAACTAGTGGTTTTGTACCCACTTTTCTGCAATTCTTAGATGTGGTGCATCAAATACATAAACAGTTTCCAATGGCATTTGAATTTAATGATTATTATTTGCGTTTCTTGGCATACCATTCAGTGTCCTGTAGATTCAGAACATTCTTGTTTGACTGTGAATTAGAAAGAGTGGAGAGTGGAGTAGCCGCAATAGAAGACAAACGAGGATCTTTAACATCACATCACAAAAGTGTTGACACTACATCGGATGACGAAAATATTTACCCAGGAGGGAGGATCAGTGGCATGCCTTCGGGATCAAACTTGGGCCAAAGTGTTTTCGATTATGTTGAAAAACAGCATGCACGAAGTCCCTTGTTTTTTAATTTTATGTATACACCAGATTTTGAACACCCGGTGCTGAGGCCCCAAAGTCATCTGCCCTGCTTGGAAGTTTGGAACTATTACCTCACTGAGGATTTAAGGAATGGTCCAAGTTATGACTTAGAAATTATTCAAATGGATGCTCAGCAAGATGAGGAAACAGAAGCTGCTGATGGTTCTAGTCAATCTCTCAGGAAAGTCGTTACAATGGGGTAAGATTATATATTCAGGGTATGGCAAAATGTGAGATCTTATTGTTTCCTTTACCAAGTCATTTAAGGAAATGTTTACTGCAAATAAGGGCAAGGGTTATCAAATCTGACATTACTGGCAATTAGTGAGATATCTCTGTTACCAACTATCTTTTAGAAACTGACATTTATTTGAAAATTTCGAATTTAGGAGTGGATCACATGTTGCCAATTTAAATGCAAACGGTTGATTTTATCGTTATGAAACAAGAATACACTTTTATTGAAAAATGGAAAGATGCACTGAAATCATAAACGTGCAAGGCCAAAAGACAACCTCCAAAGGGTTATGAGTAGGTAAGCATGATCCAAAGACAGCACAAGATACATTAAATATCTTCAGCTAGTTCTCCATACCAAAAAAACACAGCAGTGCCAAATTTAAGTTCAGCTTCTTGAATATTTTGGTAGATATAGCCATCATTCAATTTCAAGTAAAGATCTTCAGCGCCCTGTACTCTTAAATAAATAACATTTCTGTAAGGTATATTGGCCTAAATCATATTTTGATCCCCTCCATTCTCGGGTTCGAGATTTCCCATTCATAATGAATCACCCTGTATTATTTTGACGATAACTCCAAATCAGATGAAGATATCGAATTGACTCTTATTGACAATTTTTTTATTGTGTTATAATAATTGTGTTATTCTATTTAAAATTTACGCCCTATAGCGAGGGTGGCAAGAAATGATTTTACATCCTATAGTAAAAAGTGTTATACCAAAAATATGTAGGTACAATTCTAGTGAAATAATCAATGTGCTATTTTTTGATAACTTTTTAAAGTATATTTTCCAGCAAAATGGCTTTTTTATAGCAATTATGCAGTGCAGAGTTGGGAAGTTAAAAATAATTGTTTCCAGCATTTTGTCTTTGCTACTTTTTCCAAAAAGATTTTTCCAAAATTCCTGGACTATATTCAGGAGGTATAGTACCTCATCATCCTTAATAAAGCATCCGGTATATTGCGCACTTACAAATTCTACACTAAATAAGAACTCTTACAAGCCCCAAAAGGTCACGCCTACCCTATTTAGAGCATCAGGTATAAATCTTTGCACATTATCAACAAACCTACTGCAATTAGCAATATTTAATTTGCTATAAATATTTTCCTGTACAATGCCCTCCAACGAGATTCGGTTTGTGAAATATTATTACCTATTATTAGGCTAAAAAAGTCTTTAAACACTTTAATGGCAATGACAGTATGTACTACATAGGGAGTATACCACAATGTCATCTCTAAGATTTACCCCAATTTAGAAATTTATTAATTATTTCTCTGTTCACCATTTGAAATTTGTAATTCCCAATTTGAATTTGTTTATTGCCAATTTGAAATTGACTATTTCCATCTGGAATCTGACTCTTCCCAATTTGAAGTTGATTGTTCCCAATTTGAATTTGTTTATTCTCAATTTGACGTTGAAAAGGTGTATAGTTTATAAAATTTGTCATTGTGAAATATATTAAAATTGATGTAAGTTTTTGATGTCAAAATGTCATTGTGAAATCTATTTTTCAATATACAGGGTGTCCCAAAAAAGGAGGTCAACCCGTTAACCCTAGATTCTTGAGGCCAAAATATGACGATTTTGTTATTGGTAAATTTCTGAAAAACGCTTCGTTTAAAAAATACAGGGTGTCAAATTTGAAATTTAAAAATCTTTTTTTACGATATAATCCACAGTTTTGGAAGTATCGAGTTGAAATTTGGTACGAATTTGTAGTATTTATATTTAAATATACCCCTAAATTATAGTTACGATTAATCTGTAAACAAAAGAAAATCGGGGGGTCCGTAACTTTCTATCCCCCCAACTTTTTCTGACGTACGCCTATGATTCCCGCGGAAAACTTTTTTAAGTGCAGAATTTTATTGTGATTCTTTTTGGTCTCTTGCAATTTTCTTACGAAATGCTTATTTTCGGAGATAAATCCCATTTTGACAAAACGTTCCAAATTTTCAAAGTAATAACCGATATCAAACATTTTCCAATAATCTTGGAAATGTTAATGACAAAGTAAATAAATAATGTTAGAGACATTTATTACTACATTTTGGATGAACTTTCTCACAAATTTTTTTTGGCAGATATGGGGCAAGAATTGATTATTTTCACCACTTTAGTGGTTTGTGGTTTGAAATTGGAAATATTTGTATCCTTCGAGAAATTATCAGTAATATATTCAGGAAACATAAACAAAAAGGTTAAAACATTTTGCCTTGCCCGAGTATCACTGGATATTTTTAATGTTCCCATTTTAGATATGATAATATAAACAAGGCTGTACCAGATGCATCTAGCCACTTGTTAGAAGAAATTCACAAATTGGAGACTGAATTGGGACACTTACCTCAAAAATGGAAAGTCCTTTGGGATAAGCTTGAGCTTCCCGTTACAGATTCTCTTACGGTAACTTGCATTCAGTAGAGCTTGGCAGTAATAACATTGCTTTAACAAAAGTTGACAAAAAAATTCAGTTGCATCATGATATTCCGGGAATAACTCCTGCTTGATTTTAAATTGATAATATACTGTGAGAATGGGCCAAATTGATTGTAATACAGAGTGTTTTTGAAGTTAGATTAAAAAATTGTCAAGCGTTAACAAGGTACCTACCTATATTTTGTAATGATATGAAAAAATGATATTATAATTAAAGTAGGCCCATTAGCTACAAAATTGAGAATTCTAAAGAGAGAAATTTGAATTAGAAGCAAATTTATATATTTTTTTCATATCTTTGAAAATACAGGATAATTTTTTTAGGTCTACCACCGCGATTTTCTCGCTTAATTTGCACCCTACAAAAAAAGCGTAAGAAACAAAAATGTGGCAATTTTGGACAGCTAAGTGGTGCTGCAAAAGAAATCGGCATCCATGGCCAACTTGTCGCGCAATATTAAAAAAACCTCAAATTGAGCAAAACTATTAATAGCCGTGGAATGTTTATTTTAAGAGACAGAGGAAAACTTTTATATTGAAAATTGATGGCACTGAGAAGCTTTATCCATCCACGTAGTCAGATAGTTTCAGAAAATTACACAGGGTCTTCGGCTCTCTTGAGACCATGAAAATTTTTGTCGATTCTAAGTTTTCTTAGTACAGTGCGAAAAGTTGGGCATGGAGGCCCATTCCTTTTTTAAAGTCGCCTCTCTGGCCAAAATTGACATATTTTGTTTTCTTACGTATTTTCTGTGCGGCCTAAAATAAGCGAGAAAATCGCTTAATAAGAAATAAACAAAACAAATTTCATAGCCTCAACCCTGTGTAATTTGCTGAAACTATCTGACTACGTGCATGGAAAAAGCTTCTCAGTGCCATCAATTTTCAATATAAAAGTTTTGCTCTGTCTCTTAAAATAAACATTCCACGGCTATTATTAGTTTTGCTCAATTTTGGGTTTTTTTAATATTGCGCGACAAGTTGGCCATGTATGCCGATTTCTTTTGCAGCACCAATAAGCTGTCCAAAATTGCCACATTTTTGTTTCTGACGCTTTTTTTGTAGGGCGTAAAATAAGCGAGAAAATGGCGGTGGTAGACCTAAAAAAATCATCCTGTATAGGTATTTTACTCCCATCAATTTGCTTTAAGGGGGGGCTCGCAATTGTATGTTTGGTTGCCTGTATCAATGTATTTTTATTTCCAACTAGCTGGAAAAAGTAGTGAATTTCAAAGAATTACATAATATACGGGTATTTTTAAAATATCCATAGATACTAATGACACTAGTTTAAAAGTTATGGGCGAGAATTTTTTTTGAATTTCAGACTTTATGCCGGCATAAATTCGTCTATTTTATCTCTTGAGCCGGAATTTTACCTTCGTTAAGATGGGCATAGGTTTCGGAATATGTTCCGAACGAAAACACGGTAATAAACATTGTAATTATCCAGTCTTGTTGTAAATAAAAAACATAGGCAAAATAGCCCTTAAATTATGCAGCGGGGATACAAAAGTGTCGCTATTATTTATCAGATGGCGCGAAAAACAGACGATCGATGAACGGTTGACGCTGTTGTTACAGGTCCAGTTTAAAAATTACATATATTATGTTCATATGATCAATTTTACGTTTTGGCGATATAATATTTACTCAACTAAGCTGTCGGATTACTTTTTTATGTCTTTGTATTACTTCCATATTATTATATAATATGAACAGCGAATTTTGAATATTACAATAATATAAAACTTCAAAAGGTATATTCGGGAGACCCTCGTAGCTCAAAGACTCCGATCTGTGATTTTAACCCCTCTCTTTTTAGCAATGGTTTATTGATTTTTAGCTTGAAAGGTACGCGGCGGCACTAAAAACTGCTTTAGTTGACTTTGCATTATTTATACGTGTGGGTTGGGTACTGTTAACTGTTATGTTCTTATAGTTATGTCGCCAGAGTATTGTATTTGTATTTTTCGTGAGGAAAACACAATCGTTAGCATATAAACTGACATTAGGGGAGGATTCATATGTCAATGTCTCTATATATGTCGAAAATTATCTATACCCGGTGTTCCATTTTAAGAAATGCAACTATTATAAATATCTCAAAAACGCAAAAAAAATCACATAAAAGTTGAAGCATATGAGGTGCAATGTAAGACGCACGTTTCCACTTGTAGGCAGACGACGTTTTCAAGGTCACTTGAATGTCAACTGTGTTTTTTACTGTTAAAGGCATATCTTTAGTTCTTTAGTTAAAGAATGTGATTCGGCACGTTTTCTGTAGGTATATTATTGCTGGCTTAAGAGTTCTACAAAATTATGTTTAGTTTTTTTAATGAAATGAAACATGGTCTTTTATGTGTACATAAGGTGTTTCTTCGTTTGCATTAACACTACATTCAAACACACATTTTAAGTAAAGCAATAATTAAGATAAATACATATCTCGAAAATAAAAAATGAAAAAAGAAAACGATATATTGATGCGTAAGAACATCTTCTGTGCCTATATGTTGAACATCTACAGTGTGTACAGTGTTAAGGAGTTACCAACTTGTAAAATCTTTATTTGTTTACCGATTTTGATAAACTTTTTTTTGTTAGGTTCAAAAAGCACATTAAACAATGTGTGTAACTTTACTTTTGGGCTGAAGTCATGGCCACCTGTCAACACATGGGCTCAATTTCAAAAAGTACTATTATTTTTTTAATAATAGTTTTGTAAATAAAATCCTGGGGTTCGACCAAAAGTTATATATATATTTTTTTTGTGTTGCTTATACAACGTGTTTTGGCATGTTTGCCATCATCAGGTATACAAAAATATATATAAATGTCCTGAAAAACAATAGTTTATTACATTCTTTTCAATGTCGCTAAAATTTTTTAAAATTACTTACATTTATTTTGTAGGACGAGATTTACAAAAAGTGACATTTAAAAAACATTATTTGTAAATTTTGTAATCTCGTCCTACAAAATAAATGTTAGTAATTTTAAAAATTTTTAGCGACATTATAAAAAAAATTAGCTACATTGAAAAGAATGCAATAAACTATTGTTTTTTCAGGACATTTATGTATATTTTTGTATACCTGATGATGGCAAACATGCCGAAACTCGTTGTATAAGCAGCACAAAAAAAATAATATATAACTTTTGGTCGAACCCCAGGACTTTATTTACAATAACAAGAACGACCAGGAAAATTTTATTAGGTACAGGGTGTCCGCCTGAAGGTGATAGGAACATTCGATTTAACTATTCCGTATTTTTTTAGGCAAATTAATGATTTAAAAACCAGTTTGCTGCAGTTTTTTCCAAACAATGTAATGTCGTTTGAAAAAACAATCGAACGTCAAACAAAAGTTATAACCAAAAAACCTTTTTGGAAAAAATGAAGATGGTGCAAAATGTATCTTTTTATTAATTTAAATATATTTTTTATTAACGGATAATAATAGAACACATATGCAGTTAACTTTGGGGTTACCTTTCGATTAAAAACGAGGAAAAATAACTGACTCAAACGTGGTCACGTGTGACTTTCGCTATCTGTCAAAAGTTATATTTAAAAAATAAAATCGCTAAAAATTGGCTTATTCGTAACAATTTAAAAACGTTTAACTTGAAAAAGTCGTTTCTATTTTAATGTTAAATAAGCGCCTATTTCCTATTTATAAAATTTTTTACAATTTGAAAAAGTCGTTACTTTGTAAAATTTATTTTATATCACTAGCTATACAACATAATATACGAGTGTCATTCTATAATTTTATTAACTTTTTATTATTACTAAAAAATATTGATAAGAATATGTCTTTTTCAAAAGAAAATTATATTAATGCTTTAAAATTCTATTATGTTTGACACAAAGTTGATGTACCTCTGTGAGATACGGTGAAATTGACATTTTCAGCTTATTCTCCATCCCCAAAAACATAGCAGTGCCAAATTTCAGTTCAGCAGCTTGATTATTTCGGGAGATGTAGCCAAAATTCAATTTAAAAAAATGAACTTTAACGCCCTGTATCTCAAAAGTTAGGACGTTTACGACATACGTTCATATGAAGTTTTTTCTTAAAATGGGCCCAAAAATAACCCCCTTAAGTATTAGCATGTTATTAAGGAACACCCTGTATATTAAGATATCAGCAAATAGTAGCTATTTCTCGTATCTAACAAAATTCAAAACTTTACGTCAATTTTGGATCAATATACAACAGAATTTTAATTTCTTTCGGTTTATCTTTATCAATATTACGTACTTAATGAAAATTTTATAGAATGATAAAACTATAGTGACATAAAATTCTAAATGTCGGTTAGGGTAAAAGTATTGTGATCATTCATGCGGTTTTGAGGGATTGAGAGAGAATTATTATGTCATTACAATAGATTTGACAGCCGGTAGGTTGTCTTACTCTCTTACTCTCTTACTCTTACTTAATATTTCACTCAACAATATTCTTAACAACTATGAAAAAATATATAAAAAGAAAGGAGCGTAAATATTCATATTATTATTTTGTGTTTAACAATTCACAGTTTGAATTCCAAAATACGCCAGGATGGGAGCGATGTGCTGTTATTTGTATAAAAAGGGGGTCAAAGGGGGTCGGTTCGCCTGCCTCCCCCTAGACCCCTGCTTCCGATCAACGACCTTGCCAGGCAACAAAACAAGGTCAAGACTCACTCTTATGAGGAACGGAAACTTATTTTAGCAAGGCGAAACATTACTTTTTATTCTCGCTCTGTACCAATGACCGCTTTCCAACTTCAGCGCCATCTTACAGACACTTGGGCAAGTTTTGCACTCCAGTACCCAATTTCTGTTTTCTGGTCAAATGTAGGTCGTCGCGAGGTGATGACGTTTTATTTCCGTCCTTAACTAATCTGAAAACTTTGTGTTTACAATTATCAAAAATATTTATTTAGAAAAGTTTAAAAGATGTGTCTGATTGTAACTTTTTAAGCAAATCGGACGACTTTGACTTAAATGGGTAAAAAATTGACACGTCTTTTAATTCCAAACAACTTTTCTAAATAAATATTTTTGATAATTTTAAACACAAAGAACACTTGGAAATAAAAAAAACGGAGTTGACTGATTTGTTTGAAAAGTGACAATCGGACACATCTTTTAATTCTAAACAAGTTTTCTAAGTAAAAGTTTTTGATATTTTTAAAAATAAAGGCAGTTTATTCTTGATCGCACTTCATGTTTTTGTATTTTTTGGACACCCTGTATAAAAAAATCGAAAATTCTCTTCGTGGACCATATTTTTTCGAGAAGCAGAAACTTTTATCGAGAATGACTTTTTGTCAAAATCTAAATATTTTATTTTTGTCCTGCAAATACGAATCACCCTGTATATGTGAAAATAAAAGAGAGGTTACGTCCATTGCCAACCTTACAACTTTCGTATTCAAGTTTTTTCGTATCTCTTACGGTTCCTTAGATCCAGGGGGTAGGACACGCTGTACAAAAAATTAGACTTGCTAGACTTGCCAAAATAAATTTTCAATAACATTTGTCTTAAGCCTAAAAAAAATTTTTCAAATTGTATAAAACCCCTCAAAAAACGCCGTCTATGGACGCCCGCATGACGTGTCTTAAAATTTTGCCTATGTCAATGGTAGTGACAGGTAATGAAATAGCGCAGCGTTGCCACGTTCATCAATTTATCCGAGGATTCACCACAAAATTTCGATTTTCTGTTGGAAACGATTACTTTCTAAGGAACATGTAGAATGCATATGAAACACCTACTTTACTTACATTTCCAGGATTGAATATTCACATTTTCTAAATTTGTTGGGGACCTCTTATTTCCTTCCGCCATTCCTTTTGTTTGAAGCGCGGTACTCAGCCTGACGACCACGGAGAAGGATCCCCTCCGCCAGGAAAATGCCGTAGGGTAACCAAAAAACACAACTGCACTAGCACACACTGCGCATGCAGAGAACTACAGTAGCTGTTCAAAGAGGCCGCCTTTAACCTCGATGCACAAATTCACTCGGTTAATTAAATTAAAAATGTTTGCATTTTTACTTCAGGATCTTCTCTTCTACTTATTCTAGGCCAGTCCAAATAAGTAGGTCAATCAAAAAGCATTACTTTGACCAAGCGAGGGTGCTTCGTAACTTAGCCGTTAAGTTTGCCTGGTCGATTCCACAAAGTAAATAATCCTAAGGTACTTCTTTTTTCATCAATATCTCCAGTGGAAAAATGTTGGTCGCACGCCTAAAAGCATGTTTCACTATTTAACATAGGTACCTACTTTCAAAACTAAATTAATTTTAGCCCTTCTAACCTGTAATGTTGGGGGTCATAGTGCACTAGTTACAGTGCGGAGATTGCGATAGTTTTTACATAGGTAGGACTGGCAGAAACTTTAAAACTAGAATAAAAGAACATACTAATTGTTTAAAGACTGGTTCGAGAAAGTCCCATTTTGCTAACCATCTGATTGACACGGGACATACTTTTAATCAAACGACAGATATCCAAATTTTACATATTGCTAAGAAAGGTTATATTTTGAATAATTTAGAATCACTTGAGATATGTAGACATTGTAAAACTAATTTTGATAGTGTTTTGAATGCTCAAATTGATTTTGTATCATCTAAGACATTTAATTACCTTTTCCACTGATAGCTATTGTAGCGATCTAGTTGGACAGTTTGAATGGCTGTTTACTCTAACAATAGCGAATTCCTGGCTTTCCTACGTAGTTTTTTCTCATTTTTTCTCATTTTTTGGATTTGTGCGCTTACTGGTTCATTATTATTTTATACCCTGGTCCTGTTTGTTAACAAATAATTTGTTTGTATAATGTTTGCCCCTCTTTTTCTAATTTTAAATTTACCTCATGACATATAGTTTTGAATGTACAATGCCATTATGGCTGCGTAAGTCATTTGTTTGTATTTTGTTTATAACTTATTTAATTTATTTACATTTCTGTGTTGTAGTCTTGGCCTGAAGATGTGATTAATTTTAAAAATCACGAAACCGGTCGCCTATTTGAAAAAAAAATAAATAAATTTGATCTGTGAGAATATCAAGACCTTAATTTTTATTTACCAAAAAATGGACTCACACGGAGTAACAGAAATATTCACTAGTAAAAAGCCTGGCGTTTAATTAATTGCAAAATAGCTTTAAAACACACCAAAGTACACGAATACTGGAAAATATCGCCGAAAATTCAGAGGGACGCAGGGAAACGTCAAGTAAACATCGGCCCATGATACACAAACAATGTATCGTTGCAGGCAACCAGACCAGCAACTAGTCTGAGGCGTAGAGATGCGACGTCGAAGAAAATTATGCGTTGATTCGATACATACATCAACATTCTTTGTAATGCAAAGCGTTCAGTTCAATAATGCCGGCATTAAGAAATCACAGCATTCTTTTTATTTAGTTTAGATAGATTTTCAATAAGTTTTATTAAACAAACTTATTTTTTTTTTGACACGCAATCAACTATTCTATTATTGACATCGATATCGATAATTATTATGCACTGCACCAACCTCTACTGTTTTGTGCGTTTGTGTCCAGTTTTTACGTCTGTCAGTCCGTCATCTCTACGAAATTTTCGTGGTTTCGCGTTTCGCGAGGCGAGAAATGTGTATGTAGTTTTGTAATTTCTTAGAGATTCATTATTTCTTCCAAGTGACTGAAACTATTTCCAGTAGAAAGAGTACCCCAAACAGCCGCAATGTTAACAAGTTTCTCCTTTTTAGTTTCATGTGGTTCTGATTGTTGTGGTTGCTTCTGGGTGCTTTTTTATTATATGATTGCACATTGTGCACTAAAAAATAGTTTCAAAACAAAACTGTCTCTTTCCTCCTTCCATAAGTACAATCTGCCACATGTACATATTCTGGAATGATTAACTTGCAAACACAAGGCCCATTTCAAAACAGGATTTAAATCAACAATCCTATTCCCTTTTACAATTATAGGATCTGTACTTTTATGAGGTTCTATAGTAAGTAGGAAGTTCATAATACTAAAAAATAAGATAAAAATTGTATAAATCCCCTGTTTTCATTATATAAACATACCTGTCATATTCTTCTTGTGATCCCCCAAGCGTTATCTAAATCCACAACTTTTGGCTCTAAAACCATCTGGTCTAATTCGTTTGGAAACATTTCAATATCATATTCGACAATTTCAATATCATTAGGGGTTGGAAGCACGTCACATAGACAATTATCTGGGAGACCGTTTTCTAGAGAGGAGACCTCAGAGGAGATACACAACCTAAAAAATATCCAGTTAGTAATTTCATTACTATTTTGTTCCCGATACTAAGACCAGAAATAAAATGAAAATTTATTTTTTACTCACACTAGACTTGCTTTAGATGCGTTCGAATTGCTTTGGGTAGAATCCTTATTCATCATTCCGTAAGAATGCTCCACAAGCCTGCAATAACAATACGGTTTTGTAGGATTTTTAATTTCATTACACAGGGTGTTTCTGAATTGCTTCAAAATATTCTACAGGGTCATTCTCCTGTTAAAATTAAGGGGTGTTATTCATATAATTTGTTTTTTAAAACCCCTCCACGTTACACTTCTCCAAAAGAATAAAAAATTGTTTTTATTTTCTCTGCTCTGGAAATTTACATTTTTTCAACCCGTAAATGTGTGGTTTCAAGGGGGCGTACAAAGCAACTCACGTGACAACCCTGAAAATAATTTATATCATATAGTATTAGTGTAAATAAATCATTTCTAATATTCAAAATAGGTATGTTTAGCTAACAAAAATGATCTAGATTTAGTTCATTTTTTGCTATACTATATTGGTTATTCTTATCAAAAATTAGATTTTTTAAATCTTCTAATTTGTTTTACTGCCTCGTATTAAAAAATTTCTAAACTCAGGTATAATTTGTCAATTTATACTGTACTCACCTGATAAGTTTCCTTCGCCAATGGGAATCTTTTATAGCATTGGCTTTTCGCCCCGTTTTTCCAAGTTGTTTGGACCTTTGCTGGTTACCCATAATGGGTGTTTTGTAGCACACACAAACCTAATAATACAACAAACTTACTTATTTACTTAGATATAAAAAATAACAATAACAGATGTAAAAAAAGAAGCCAATTATCAAAATAATAGATGTTTCAAATTATTCTAAACTTAATGTACCTACGAATGTAGGTATAGTAGTTTGCAAGAATGCATGAACGTAGTCGCTTTTCCCTTTGAGATGCAAGTTACAGTTTTTATTGTCTGTTTTTGTTCGTTTTTGCGGCTACGATTGACGCGCTATATCAGTCCCTGTCCCCTGTTGAACCATTGTTTTTGTTGATAAATATTATATAGTAGAAAAACATTCTAATATTCCCGGCAGAATAATTTACCCACCTAAATTATTCGTTTATAGCTTTTATTTATGTTTTTATAAGGTAAGTAATAGGGTGAATGGATCTCGACCACTTAAAAGAAATTTTAAATTTAATATTTAAATTCTTCTGAATCTTTGACGAAATTTCACCAGCGTTGTTATTTTTTCATAGGTAGGGTATTATGAATTTTCAGCTAAGTTTTTTGTATTGTTTGGCCTTATCTCCGAGAAATTTACCCAAAATCTAAAAAAGTGTGATTTTGCTGGTTCTTGACCACTACACACAGTTCTCGACCACTTTTAAGTCAGTTCTCCAGCGCTTGATTTTCAATCAAAATTTGTTGTTTTGTAATGATTTAACAAAAACACTTATTACAAAATTAGTTATTTTATTTATAAAAAAATAAAAAGTATAAAAAGAATAAAAATTTGAAGAAAAAACATATTTATGGAGCTTACTAGTGCCTTATAGGTAGGTACCTAGTTATAAGTTTTAAAATGAATAGGAACTTCCTGAGATCATTACATTAAGTACCAAGTAGGTAGATAATATAGAAAAAATTATATTTAACAGGAAACATAAACTTTGTCACTTGGTTTCTTATTATTATTGTTAGCTAACTTCTTCTTTTTAGTTATAAACTTTTTTTTGTAATTCGTTTTCCTTCGACTTTATTCTTTCCGCTTTTCTTTTAATAATTTCCAGGTTTTTTCTTTGTGTCCTCATCTTTTCTTTTGTAAAATGAATGTCATTTATCATTTGAGATTGCACTAGGAGTTTTTTTGGATTTTTTCCTATTTTATTTATTTTTAACTTTGCAGTGGTCTAGAACAGAACGAAGTTAAACTAATTTTCGACCACCAAAATTCATGGTTTTTAAAATAGAAAATACGTTATTACTCAAATACTCAAAGAAAAATGGAAAAAGATTCAGGTAAAAATTAATACAGAGGGGAAAAAATCACAAGTAAATTTTAGCTCTCGACCACCGTGGTCGAGAACTAAAAACCGGCAATTTTTCATTGTCGTTTTCGCACCACTAAAGATTTTCAAAAAAAAACTAGTTTTGAGTGATTTTTTTATCTTAAAAATACTAAAATCTATTATTCCTTAATCATCTTAAACATATTACATGCAAATTTTAAATAGAAAATTTAAATAACTTACTATTTACTGAGACGGTTACAGTAACCACTTTTTGAGCATGGCGCACATGTGTCTCAAACAAACTGATTTAAAGTTTCTTTGCTCTTCCCCAATGACAGTGACTCCTTAACACGATAAGGGTTCTCGGAAACAAATTCAGCGTACAACAATTGGATGCAGAGTCCTATTTTTTTAATATTCCCGCTTATATACAAATGGTCGAGAACCGGTAGTGGTCGCACAACCGGCACAATCACCCTAGAGGTGCATCTACCGAAGAGCGAGTAACAAAATTATTAGAATATTTGAAATACGTATTTATATATTGTACTTACCACTTATATTTATCAAACCGAAAACTACGAAAACTAAATATTCTGAATATTGTCAAACATTCACGTACACAAACACCAAAAAACAAGCAGAAAAACTCGAGAACAAAAAAAAACTCTTCAGAAAACTCTGACAGAAACACGCTAATAACAGCTGATGCGCCAAGGTCGCCAAGCTGACTTGTTTTATTTTCGGATTTCGTTGCATGGTTCAGGTATGCTCAGCGAGGTTCGGCTATTTTTACAGGATTGCCAAGCTTCCAGGGAACTATTCCTCGCAACTAGAAAACAGCGCCACAGATTAACCAGGACAGATGCGTGAGCAAGAGGCCGCGCCGATTTAAAATCCCTTCTCCTGAGAAGGAGCCAGCTCTGAAAGTCCAGTGCCTGATCGGTATAAAGCGGCTCCCTAAGTCCGGTGCATGCTCGGTATAAAGCGGAGAGTGGAGCGGTCGACTATCGTACGGATATAATATAATAGTCAATTTAACATGATACAATGAAAATATGTATCATCAAACCTTTCCTGATTTTATAAAGTTCTTTAAATTACTACTTGAATTTGTTTACAGTGACTTCAAGTTTTTTTTATCTTTTTATTGAAGGGTAGT
Source organism: Pseudeuparius sepicola (assembly GCA_963920635.1). Classification (NCBI taxonomy): domain Eukaryota; kingdom Metazoa; phylum Arthropoda; class Insecta; order Coleoptera; family Anthribidae; genus Pseudeuparius; species Pseudeuparius sepicola. Next base: position 40,144,160 of record OY987303.1, on the reverse strand, counting down.
GGCATTCAGAGCTGTCCAAGTATTTGTTGAAATAAATACTTTTTGATATTTAAATATACTTTTTGGTATTGATACTAGATCATACGGTATTGGTATTGGTATGAATAGAGATCATCCAGAAGAGAAACTAGTATCATCATATTCTGCCTGTGGAAGTTTCCAATCAAGATTACTTTTTGGTATTTAAATACTCGGTATTTAAATACTTACAGAAAATGAGTATTTGTATTTCGAATTACAAATACCAACAAAAAGTATTTGGTATATAATACTAATGAAATATTCAAATACTTTTTTTAAATAAATACCAGATTTTTTTCTGTTAAAACTTGTTTTTCTTTCGTCAAAAACACATAAATTTCTTATAAAATTTTAAAGTTCCTAGATAGTAGGTAACCTTCTATTATTTTCGATTATTTTCACAGTGCGAACCCTGCGGTAGGTACCCCCGACGGCACTTGAATGGAATCCGAGAAGGAACCACCACACTTCACGAACTGAACTCTGTTAGACAGGAAACTCTGAATCCAACTACCAAATGCACCACCGACACCCAGCACTTTAAGCTTAGCCATGAGCAGTGTGTGGTTAACTCGATCGAATGCCTTTGAGAAGTCCAAATAGGCAGAGTCAACCTGTCCACCCCCCTCGATATTGCAAGTAATCAAATTTCAATATAGAATAAGATTGGTTGCCGTTGATCTTCCATGAACAAAACCATGTTGTTCATTATTAATGATGTGTTTGAAATCCCATGATAGTCTCCGACACACTCGACCATCCAAAATTTTTGGAATGTCAGATTGGGAACAAATTGATCTGTAATTAGTAACCTTGCTCTTGTCCCCAGACTTAAATATGGGCTTCAAATAACAACGCTTCCAAAAGTCAGGAAAAACTCCCGCAGAAAGTGACATTGAAAAGACGGTGAAGTGAAGAAGTTAGGGAAAATTGACATTTCTTTATAAAGTATGCAGGGATTCCATCAGGACCTGTAGAAAGCCGTAAAGGCAACGCAGCTATTGCATTAAAAACCTCAGTAATCTCAAAGCTGTAGTTACTAACAGAAACCATCTGATGCAGATCAAGTTGCGGTACCCGGCTAACGTCGTCTGGCACGTATACTGTGGAAAAAAATGAAGCAAACAAGTCCACCATTTCCGGGACACTATTACTCGCTTTACCTTCGTATTCAACAGTCAGTGGTAGACCGTGACTGCTCTTTACATCCCTGACAAAACCCCAAAACTTTCATGGATCATCCGCTATTCCATCCTCAATCCTATTAAGGTAAGCTTCGTAGCATCGCTTGTTGAGATGTTTACAGCGATCTCTCAACTCCGAAAACCTCATGTAACAATACTCAGCCCCCGTCTCCCTAAAGCGCTTATGAGCTATCTTTTTGTGAATAACTAACTCCTTCAGCTCAGCATTAAACCATTTAGGGAAACGAGATGTTTTATATCTCTTAAGGGGCACGAACCGCCGGACAACTTCATATAGAACATCATAAAAGGAAGAGACCGCCTCTTCTACACTGTCAAACTTTAAAACTTCGTCCCAATCAACCGAGGCGAGGTATGCATTAATATTGATGTAATCACAATTTCTGAAATCATAATAAAACTCCTCATACTCAGCAGACTCCGCAACGTCATCAAATGACAATACGCATTGGGTTGCACTGTGATGAATACTATTTGAAAAAAATTTATCATGCGCATCGCAAGTTGAGACATTACCGAGGCCGCTAAACATGAGGTCCAATTGTACATTCCTACTATTTAAAACACTGTTCACTTGTAACAAATTAAAATAACCATAACAGTTAGCCAATATCAATCCAGGAGTGTTCGGTGGACCACTCACAGTCAGGCCGAGCTCATTGTTGTCCCTTAAGCATTCGGGTAGATTGTAATCACCCATTAACAGAATCTTACAGCTAGCAATCCCGCCCACCACATTTTCAACAGAATTACAATGTTCAATAAACATATCCCGATTAGATCCCGGCGGCAAATACACACAGCCAAGCACCAGCACCTCTTGACCATATTTAAATGATACGAACAACTGTTCTACACTATTCAAGACTAGTGCAATCTTCCTTGCGTTCAAAGATTTCTTGGTTGCAATCAAGACACCACGTTTTTTATCACTGTTTACTTCATAATGGTCTACTCTAAAAATATCAAAATCACTAAATTCGTTGTTTAACCATGTCTCCGTAAACACTACTATATCATATATATTTGTACTCATACCTTGGCGTAGTTCCAACAATTTTGTTCTCAACCCACCTACGTTTTGGTAGTAAGTAAGCAATTTACAGCTTCTCATCTGTTTTCGTTTCTTTTTGGCCGGTATTAGTTTTTTATTTGCCCGTGAGTAACCACCGGAAAATTTTCTTCTTGATTATGGTTGACTGGTTTTAAGAAAAATCTCCGTATGATAACTCCATTAGGCCACATGCCTGGCAACATTACTTTTTCCTTCAAAGCAAAGTCAATTTTTAGTTTGAACGCCTGATTATAGCCCTTGCTAGGTAAGGACTCAATGGTAATCTCACCCTCAGGGCAGTGTTTTCTTACATGGCTCTCAATAAATTCAGCAGAAATGCCTTGCACTCAGTGCACACTGAGTGTATTTCTGTCATTGTCATTCCACATTGTCAGGAAAAGGACACATACACTAGCACCAGGCAAGTGCAGCAAGTCGAAAATACCATCAGTTTATCATCTTCAGGGTACTACAATAAATAACAGCTAGCATCCCAGATTCACAATTCAACGAAATAAAATAATATGTTATGTATTGACGTGAGGACTTACATTTATGACGATTGTGATTTGCCTGCAAAAGTGGAGTCAAATCGAAATCGCCCTTAATAGTGTCTTTGTCCGTTCCTAACCCAACAACCTAACCTAACGTCTAATATATGACATATTTTATTTTGTTGAATTTTTATTCTGGGATGCTAGCTGTTATTTATTGTAGTGTCCTGAGCATGACGAAATAATAATTATGAAATTGTCGGCAATTCAGAATAATAGATTAATACATAGTACATTAATTTTAAGGGCAGGTGGGGAAAAATGCGCTTGTTACGAATCTGCAATTAAAATTTTTCTAAAGTGCATATTAACGCTAGAAATAATTTTTTAAAAAACACTATTAAAACCCCTATTTCCGACGCCACTGCCAGCCAGCCAAGACTTGCCAGCGATCAGCCGAGCCCGAGGCTCTCTCCCCGCAATTCGCCTGTGCAGCGTTGCCAGACATATAGCTCTTTAACAGTATTTGAGGAATTCAGTTATTTTCAACTATTTTTTGGACAAATCTTTAATAGCGAATAGCATGCAAAAAAACTACCTTTAAGATGCCTCAATGATTTTCCTTGCAGATGTCATATTCCTTTCGTCTGTTTATTATCCAAAAATCCACTCAAAACTCACAAAAAGCACTATACTAAAATCGAGCAATCCGTACGCCTGGTGTAAATAAAACCACGTGTTCAATGACGACCCGCGATTGGTCGGTAGGCTATAAAATTTCACCCGACTCGGCAACAGGGACGTGCTCGATCGCAGAAGTGTACATATTCGGTTTTATCTTGTTGTTTTCAGCTATTTAGACCCCGCCACAAATAATTTTATCGATGTTTGGAACCATTTTAATTAAGCCAATAATTCTTGTCTGAAATATTTTGATGTACACAATTGTAAGACTAAAATTAAATAAAGGTCGTACCTCCGTGCGGCTATGGCAGATATTTCAACCCACGTGCTCTTGTTTACTCCAGGCGTAAGAGTTGCTCGATTTTACTATAGGTAACTAGATGCACTGTTTTTAAAAGATGGCCACTAACGTATAACACTGTGTTGTCATTTTTTACGGAAATACGAACAAAACACTTCTTATTTCATTGCACATTTGAACACTCTCGTACTCTCATAGGTCCTCCCCTACCTATCCAACGGTCTGAGCATTGCTGGTCTAAAAAATGGCGAACGGGCCTGGCAAAATGTGTAGGCGCTACGACAAAGAAAACATCGTATAAGCGTTTAGAATTTAAAACTAAACATGGGGATATTCAGTTTTTTTAATATTTACATAAATAATACTGTACTTGTACGTAATTTGCGACATTCCAAAATAATATTGCTATAAAATTAATTTTTCCTCTCGTTTTTCTCTTACTGTAAATACCTAATTATTGAACACTGCATAGCCACTTGAAAAAAAATACAAAAAGTTCTGTTAATTATTTCCAATGTCTTGAAATTTTGGCTACTCCCTATTTTCAAGGTCCTTGAACACGAATCTGCCTTTGGTTTTTCCCGGTCGGATGTAGTTTCCGAGAAAATGAATTTTTAAATTTCCTTTTGACACCTTGTAATCACGGCGATATTAATTTTTACTGTACACCGCTCAAACTACCACACTATTTTGCTCCTTTTGCAACTTCGCGAAAACCCTCGGAAAAACTGAAATTTTGAAAGATTTTTGCCTTGTTTAAATATGCTATTTTCGCTATTAGTGTGATCTGCTTACAGTAAAAATTCATATCGCCGTGAAATAAGAAGTGTCGATAGGAAATTTGAAAATTCATTTTCTCGGAAACTCCGTCCGACCAGGAAAAACCAGGGCCAGATTCCTGTTCCAGGGGCCTCGAAAATAGGGGCTTAGCCAAAATTTCAAGAAAATCGGGGTTGGGTTACACCATTGGAAATAATGATAGGTACCAAAGTTCTTCATAATTTGTTAAAAATATCAAAAGAAAACTTATTATGTAAATTTAAAAAATTAACGAAAACATGTTTAATGAACCAGTTAAAATAAGACACAAATTAAATTATGAAACAATAGGTATGGAAAAAAGTTAAAAATAATTTAAGTACCTACATGTTAAAAACGCCTCATCGTATGAAACAGCACTCGTCGGTCCACATAATTTTACTGGAAAAAGCAGGATCTGCTGCCGACTGAGTTAAAAACCAGTTGCAAAATTCTAATCATGCAGGAAAATCGCCTGGTTCCAACACATGAACCTTTTGAATATAGTAAGGGTGAAGGGAATTATCCTTCAGTTCTCTCCAAGCCCTCGTGTGGGTAACTGCTAGTCTGCTCGAAATTGTCAGAGTGCTAATTCCGGGCTCGTTTTCCACCAAATTTAGAACAGCCTTGACCTGTGCTAAATCATCTTCGGCACGATGTTCTTCTCCATCTCAACGGACTTCCACTGACCCCGTTTTTTGAAGCATTTGAAGTACGCAGACAAACGTCCGTGGATTTGGCTGGCGCCTGTTGGCATACCTACGCCGGTGTTCTGCTGCAGCGTTGTTTGTGTTACACAAACACTCTCCGTACATCAAGATGATGTCGGAGAGCTCGATATTCGTAAACCAAAAACCACAAAACTATTGCTGTTACTAGAGCTAGGAGCTGCGATCACCTGACAGTATGCCTTCAATCTTCCACCTTCCACTCCACGCCACAGGTGATCCCCCGCTCCTTATTTGTTCGCGACAATGCGCGCGTCCGGTCCCCACTTTTCACAGGCCACTGTTGCCACTTTGAGCGATATATCCTCTGATTCGAGGGATTTTTGAGGTTTGCTAGCAACAAAGTATTCACATATTTTGGGATATTTTTTAAAATCTACGATTGAAATTCACGCAAAAATTGACGGAAAATAGAACATGCTGTAAATCTGTGAATAAGTCCTTGAATTTATTGACATCGAATATACAGTGTGGCCCGTTTGGAATAGAGACATCTATGTAAAATTTTTATTTTATTATTTTTTATCCGGATCTTTGCACGCCAACACTTTGATCCGCCTTGTTGACCATTCAACTATTTTGAGGGGACTGCATAGCACACTTGACTTGCCAGGTGCCTTTGAAATTCCCATTTTGCTCAACTTTGACAACCTGCAGAATGGAACTCCCTGTATATTTTTTATTCAAAGTTCGTATATGGGGGTTTTTGGGTGTCCTGATTAACGCTGTGGTGTCAGATTTTAAATAAAAAAATTGTTAAAAGATTTTCCTATTTATTTACTAGAAAAAAATTCGTAGAATGCCTTGTAAATTGAGATAAAGACCTGAAACTTCGCGCCAAAATAGAGTTTTTTGTGACCTACCCTTGGAAAAGAAACTGGCTAAATTCGGATAAAAAATAAAAATTTTACAGAGGTGTCTCCATTCCAAACGGGCCACGCTGTATGAATTTCTTCATGAATGACTTCATGACATGAATAAATTGTCAGTGTAAAACTGAAATGATCAACAAAAAACAAATTGGATCCATCGATTCTTTGATTTATTCGGGCGGCATCTACGGGGACTTTGATAAACACAATAGGTAGTGAAAAACTGTAAAAAAAGTAAACAAGCTCTAAAAAAATAAATTTATTTTAATTAAAACTACCTAATTGTATTGGAATATAATTTAAAGTTGGGTGGATTTTTAAGGAAAATACGTATTTATGGAATATTTTATGCCTGTGCACTGGGGCAGTCTTTGTTATACGAGGGTGGCAATGGCAACACTGCTCCCGGGGCGACGCAGACGTCGTGCGATTAATCGGCCGGCAATCCCCTCTACCTCCCTAGTCTCCTACCCGGCAACACGGTGCGATTGCATTCCAGGTAACTTGTATTTAATTATCGTAATCGTAGTACTTCGAAATACCACATTCATTTTAAGACTAAAAGTGTTATTCCTAATGGGAAAAAGTGCGTTATTTTGAAGACAGCGGCCGTTTTCACTAGTGTTATTACTAATAACTGTCCTGTATAGGCGTTTGAACGAATCGCACGATTGTAAGAATATTTTTTCTAATAATTTACCGAAGCTTAATTATTCAAATAGAATATACTCGGTCAAGTACGTTTGATTCGAAGATGTTGCATAATGTAATTCTACCGTGACGGCTTGTTTTAAATAATTCAAACATGACTTATACGTCGCGTACTTATGTCTGTCTTTCTATCTGTCTGCGATTTATTATTTACTAATGAAACCTATCGAGGCATAGCTGCCAAAATAAAACAATCCTGTATGGGTTTGTCCTTAGTTTCTTGATTTTAAGTTTCGGCAAAAATTCTTTTTACTAGCATTTTTTACATTTCCGTTGCCTAGGTACTTACAATATCGGCAAAGGGATTGTGTTTGTTAAATTATTTCTGTATGCGCATGAAGAAAGCAACCAGTTCCTGGGATACCTAGCAAACCTACCAACAGGACTAGATAGATTTCAAAGGTACCTACCTAATTTTTATTCCACTCTGAAATGAGACAACATCGCGCAATTCCCTCTCCCAATCTAACGTATTTCCTCCCATCGCCTAGGGAGAAGTAATACCTCCCCGCTAAGCGCTTTCAGCGAGACTCCAGCAGCGTCCATCAAGTAAACAATTTTTTTTTTGTGTTTTTCGACTTTATGGGGCTCTCTGATTACGTGGTTAAAATTAATGTACTGATGACCAATACACCCTGTGTAATATATACAGTGTGTTTCACTTTATGTGGCGACAATTCATTATTTTTAACATGGCGGCCTATTTTCGAAAACTTTTTTTTAATATGGTACTCTAGTCCCTAGTCTACTACGATAACAAATAAGACCCCAAAAATGAAGAAAGGACATTAGGCATTTTTTTACGAAAAAGCAAATATCTCTATCGATTTAAGCACATTTGGATACCCCGAATCCCAAGTTTCAATGTCGTAACTTATACCGAGTGTTCACAATTTAGGTGCAAAAAATGAAACGTTGATTTTTTGAGGGTGCCCTGGGTAAACGATACTGAGTCTTTTCCAAATGTTAGGTTGCCAATGGATTAGGAGTAACCTACTGTATCAATTTGCACAATATCATCCGCTTGTCTAATACAGAGTGTTCATATTACATACGGAAATATCAAAAAAATCGGCACGATTTTTGGGGTTTTATTTGTTATCGTAGTAGGCTGGGGAAAGGGCGAATTTTAAAATAGCATGTACCAGGACGTAGAGCTTTTGGAGTACCATATTTAAAAAAAAAGTTTTTTTAACCTTTAACCGCTAACGTGCGGTCTGTGAGACTCCGACGGTATTGGTTTACATCTCGCTTGTGCGAGAAATTTTTTCGCCGAGTGGGGGTTCCTGTACCTCTCTATCAGGCAACCATCTAGTTGCACGTAAGCCGGCTTGACGAACGGACGCTTTGTTTTCAAAATAGCACACTCAGCGGTCTCCTAGACCTCACGTTAGCGGTTAAGTGATAAAATCAGTTTTTGAAATTTTCAGTTTTATGTTTAAAAATGAGCAAAAATAAAAGCCTTCCTGAGAGGATGCACCCAGATGACCCTAATTTTATGGAATGGGCCGAACATTTGTTGGACGCAGATGATGAAAATACGAAATTTGAAGAAAGTGATGATGAGTTTGAAGGTGAGGAAGTTACGGAAGAGATTTGTGAAGAAAATTCCGATGCGGATTACCTAGAAAATGAAGGGACGAGTTCTGAAAGTTCAGATAATGAAGCAGAAGAGTCGACAAAAGAAAGAGAAAAGTTTTACTTTGGGAAAAACAAGTTTAAATGGTAAGTGTTTTTTTATAAAATGGGATTGTGTTTAGTAACATTGCCACTTCCTTATGTATAGGCGTAAGGATGAACCACCTGTAAACGTTAGAACTCGACAACATAATATTGTTATCGCATTACCTGGATTACGTCCAAAGGCAAAGCAACTCGGTACAAATCCAAAACCCAAAGATGTTTGGTCACTTCTTCTTTCATCAGACATGATCGCAGAAATTATTCAATGGAAAAATGCAAAAATAATCGAAGTCCGACAAAAATACAAAAACCCAAATAGCTCTGTATTAGCAAAGGTAGATGACATGTAAATGAATGCTTTCCTTGGTATTTTAATATACACATCTGTTTTTAAATCGGGAAATGAGAGCGTTGATTCTTTATTCGCCACGGACGGTACAGGAAGAGATGTTTTTCGATGTACCATGCCAAAACGACGTTTTGAATTTCTTCTTACCGTACTGCACTTTGATGATACTACCAGCCGAAAAGATAAGCAAGAGCAAGGCGATCCAGTACCTCATATTTCAAAGATTTTTGATAAATTTATTGAAAATTCCCAAAGTGTCTTTTGTCTTGGGACAAATGTAACAATTGACGAAATGCTTGTTGCTTTTAGAGGTCGTTGTAGGTTTAAAGTATATATGCCGAAAAAACCTGCACGATATGGGTTAAAAATTATGTGCCTTACCGATGCTCGTAACAACTACCTGTATAACGCATACGTTTATTCCGGAAAAGGCTCAGATTCAATATCACTGTCTGCAAATGAAAAAAAGTTGAAAATACCTATCCTATACCCCAATCCGTCATAAGATTGTCTAAACCAATTGAAAATTCAAATCGCAACATAACTGCTGACAATTGGTTTAGTTCTGTGCAGTTGGTGCAGGAGTTGCAAAAAAGGGGCTTGACATATGTTGGAACCCTTAGAAAAAATCAAGTGGAAATTCCAACTCAATTTCAAGCCAATAAAAATCGACAAGAAAGAAGTAGCTTATATGGATTCAATAATGACGTAACTCTACTTTCCTATGTTCCGAAGTTGTCAAAGTCTGTAATTTTAGTTTCATCTATGCACAACAATAAATCAACAGATCCGATTTCAGAGAAACCAGAAATAATTGAATTTTATAATTCAACTAAAGGTGGTGTAGACACCTATGGCAATTTTCTTTGCGCTGCTAGATGTAAGTACGATTAATGCCTACATTCTGTTCTCAAGTTACAAGGACACCCCAAAAGTGGATAGAGCAGATTTTTTAAAAATGATAGCCAGAAGTTTAGTGCTACCACAGTGGGAAAAAAGAATGATAAATTCCAGATTACCTACAGAACTGAGAACGACTATTGCAAGATTGTGTGGTAAAAACGACAATATTATAGATGAAAATAACCTCCCCGAAGACCGTCTTGAAAAAAGGGCAACATGCTCTGTATGTCCCCCAAGAATAAAACGCAAGACCCAATATGCTTGTTGTTCTTGCAAGAAACCCATTTGCCTTCAGTGCTCCAAGAAAATATGTCAAGAGTGTACAAGAGAGAGAAATGAATGAAAATGATTGATATTCTTATTTTTTTAGTGAATTTACGTTATTTTATTTTTGAATTTGTGTTTTTTAGTTTTATACCATTTATAAATAAACGTTTTTTGATAAAACAAAAAGTTATATCTTTATCATTGAATTTAAACTTGAAAAAAAGAGGGGTCTGTCAGACCGCACGTTAGCGGTTGTGTTCCAATTCGGCTCGTTAGCGGTTAAAGGTTAAATAGGCCGCCCTGTTAAAAAATAATGAATTGTCGTCACTTAAAGTGAAACACACTGTATATTATATAATATTAAATACCTTTTGGTATTTATGTATATGACCGAATATTGATAAATAAATAAATAAATATTTTTGTATTTTTTTGATGATTTTTCGGGTAACAAAAGAATTTCAGTTTTTTTTAACGAAATGAGCAAAATCACTTTCATTCATCCATGTGCACACTTTCCTAAAGTACCTATATGTAATTAATTTATTTGTTAGATTAAGGATATTTTATACCTAAAAATATGCAATCTAAAGAGTTCAACAAAAACTGAAAAAACTAATCGAAAAATAAATATATTAGGCCACTTGTAAGATCAGCTGATACCTATAACTTTTTTTGAATACCTCATTTTTGTTTTGAATTCCTAATGTATTATTTTAATTGTTTCAGACATTTCAGTGAAAAAGTATGTTGTCTTACAATAATTGTGTAGCCAATATTCTCTTTTATAGAATGAATATTTAGTGTCCCCATTATAATTTTAAAAGAAATGGCTTGTGGCATATGGGACAAAATGCTTTGGTAATTGGCAACACCAAACTAGTTTCCAATATCTAATGGAAATTGTGTATGGGTCTTTCGGAGGTGTGCAGACCACGACAGGTACCTGTTTCGGGCTTGTTGGCCCTCATCAGGCAGACGTAGCGCACCTCAGCCGAAAAGACCCAAACACGTTGGCTTAGTGGAAAAGGAACTAGTATAATGCGGTGAGCATTTACCATCCAACACCATCTAGCTGGTACTGCCAAAACCAAAGCAATGTGAGTGTGTATATATCGACCGGTCGATCGACATATAAAAAGAACTCGGCAAAGCGGCGCGGCGCGGTGGAAAAAAAACCAGAAGAAGCATACATACGGGGGCCAAGAAACTCGTTTGATTCATCACCGAGTATCTTCTAATATATAGAAATCAACAAGGATCTCGAATCGTGAGTTTCAATCCTCGTGTGCTTACGTCTATAGCCAAACGATGATTAAACAGAATGAATATTTAGTGTCCCCATTATAATTTTAAAAGAAATGGCTTGTGGCATATGGGACAAAATGCTTTGGTAATTGGCAACACCAAACTAGTTTCCAATATCTAATGGAAATTGTGTATGGGTCTTTCGGAGGTGTGCAGACCACGACAGGTACCTGTTTCGGGCTTGTTGGCCCTCATCAGGCAGACGTAGCGCACCTCAGCCGAAAAGACCCAAACACGTTGGCTTAGTGGAAAAGGAACTAGTATAATGCGGTGAGCATTTACCATCCAACACCATCTAGCTGGTACTGCCAAAACCAAAGCAATGTGAGTGTGTATATATCGACCGGTCGATCGACATATAAAAAGAACTCGGCAAAGCGGCGCGGCGCGGTGGAAAAAAAAAACAGAAGAAGCATACATACGGGGGCCAAGAAACTCGTTTGATTCATCACCGAGTATCTTCTAATATATAGAAATCAACAAGGATCGAATCGTGAGTTTCAATCCTCGTGTGCTTACGTCTATAGCCAAACGATGATTAAACAGAATGAATATTTAGTGTCCCCATTATAATTTTAAAAGAAATGGCTTGTGGCATATGGGACAAAATGCCATAACAAAAAGACCCATACACAATTTCCATTAGATATTGGAAACTAGTTTGGTGTTGCCAATTACCAAAGCATTTTGTCCCATATGCCACAAGCCATTTCTTTTAAAATTCTCTTTTATTGTTGTAAACCACTTAAAAAAGAATAATATGACATCCTCCAGGTCCAATTCCCAGGGCTTATACAGGATGATTTTTTTAGGTCTACCACCGCCATTTTCTCGCTTATTTTACGCCCAAAAAAAAAGCGTAAGAAACAAAAATGTTGCAATTTTGGACAGCTAAGTGGCGCTTCAAAAGAAATCTGCATCCATGGCCAACTTGTCGCGCAATATTAAAAAAACCTCAAATTGAGCATTAATTGCCGTGGAATATTTATTTTAAGAGACAGAGGAAACTTTTATATTGAAAATTTATGGCACTGAGAAGCTTTATCCATCCACGTAGTCAGATAGTTTCAGCAAATTACACAGGGTCTTCGGCTCTCTTGAGGCTATGAAAATTTTTTTGTTTATTTCTTATTAAGCTATTTTGTCGCTTATTTTAGGCCGCACAGAAAATACATAAGAAAACAAAATATGGCAATTTTGGTCAGCGAGGCGACTTTAAGAAAGGAATGGGCCTCCATGCCCAACTTTTCGCGGTGTAATAAAAAAACTTTAAATCGACAAAAATTTTCATGGTCTCAACTAATCATAAAAATTATAAAACTGTAACTAGAATACCGAAATTTAAATTTATCTGCTAAATCTTTAAGTAGGTTAGAATACATTGCAAACATGTTCATTGAAAGCTGATATAACAACTTTAGAGATATTTTTCGTTACAATATTTTTTACACGTTTATTGCATTGTATTCTACTATATTAATGAAAACTCTCGAAATTTTGCAATAGTGAGGGCTCTCAGAATTTGGGGCAAAGTCCAAGCAAAATAATCGAAAAATACTTATTTCAGCGCTTGGCCTGCCTCTCGCGGAGGAATAGAGAAACTCTGTCCCCCTTAAGTATGTTTGAAGTTTTTTGGCAATTGCCATTATCAGTTCCAAATTTTATGTTAAAATCCCCTGCTAGTAACACCCCATTTTTACATACCATAGCAATAGTCCTCTCAATATTTTCTAGAAAGGTACAAGGACAAGTAAACTGCATATGTCTTAAAGGATCTTGCTACATTTAACTCAGCGATGCTTTTTATAACCAAAATGCTTATATACAGGGTGTCTCATTTTGATCTGGAACACCCCTGCAAAATTTGAACTATCTTACGGATTTTAACGAATTTTTTTTTGTATACGGGGTCCTCCTAGACGCACTTATCAAACACTTTTCAATGACCATATGATTATCCAAGGGCCGGATTAAAAAAAATTTTTTAAATTTCGAGTTAAGGTATCAGCGATTTTTTTATCGGAAATCTGATAACGTGGCGTTAATCAGCGCCCCTGAAAACCCCCAGATTCCAAATTTCAAGAAATTATTCCCACGAATTATACTTTTTACATTGCATCACAATTGCAAAAAATCAAAATTTCAATTTGAGTTCAGCTATTAAGGTGGCTATGGAAACGAGTGAAAATGGTAAAAAGAGGTCCACAGGGGACAATGGTAATAAACCTGATTGGAAACTGTACTCGGTTTCTCTTTTCATTATTGCTGTACAGTACAAATTTTATGCCATTTGAGACGCAAGAGAGCTCGCTGCCGTTGCAGGCAGCCGTGGAAAAACAATGGCTTGCAGAAATGTCAGTTTATGCATTTTTACAACAAATGTTATTCAGGAGTTGATGTTGCCAAAATAATTTAGGTGTTACAAATAATTTAGTGGGTATAAAATATAATTTCTAATCGATTCGTCAATACATTTCTGCCGTTTAAAATATTGCTGCTTTTAATTACATTCTTCAAATACATACTTTGTAGTGTATAATCTTATACTTTATTATTTGCACCAAAAAAATTTAAAATTAACGTTTCTCAAAGTGTTTGCACTTGCACGACTGCCTGCGACGGCAGCGAGCTCTCTTGCGTCTCAAATGGCATAAAATTTGTACTATACAGCAATACTGAAAAGAGAAACCGAGTACAGTTTCCGATCAGGTTTATTACTATTGTCCCCTGTGGACCTCTTTTTACCATTTTCACTTGTTTCCATAGCCACCTTAATAGCTGAACTCAAATTGAAATTTTGATTTTTTGCAATTGTGATGCAGTGTAAAAAGTATAATTTATGGGAATAATTTCTTGAAATTTGAACTCTGAGGGTTTTCAGGGGCGCTGATTAACGCCACATTATCAGATTTCCGATAAAAAAATCGCTGATACCTTAACTCGAAAATTTGGGTCAAAAAAATTTTTTAATCCGGCCCTGGAATAATCGTATGGTCATTGAATAGTGTTTGATAAATATGTCTAGGAGGGCCCTGTATACAAAAAAAATTTGTTAGAATCCGTAAGACAGTTCAAATTTTACAGGGGTGTTCCAGATCAAAATGAGACACCCTGTATGAGCGCCAGAAGCTTGAACTATTTGGTGGTTGAATAAAAAACATTTTCCTATTTATAATTTATTTACAAGTTGAAATCATACATAAAAATTGTCACAATAAAATGATCTTGTCGAAAGTACACTAAATACGTTAAAATTGTATTAATTACAATAAGAAGCTTGGTTACTCTGAGAGATGTGAAAAACCACTACGAAGAATGTTCAAACATTCAAATACATAATCAGAGACGTTCATGGGCTAAATACGTAAACACTGCTGCACGAAAAGTTCACGTGAGCACTGAGAAACTTTGGACCATTTAATTTTTACAAAGTACCTTATAAACTTCCGAATCGTCGACACTAATGATTCGCCACCTCTACTCCAAGCTTCTTATGGTAGTTACGCCGTCGGCTAAACTCGAGACTCTAGGATAGGTCGTGGACAGTTCAAGCTGGAGTAAGTGGTGTGCGACCACTGTCAAACCAGGTTGTAAGGTTGGCATGTTAGTCCATGTAGTACATGTAAAAGAAAATACAAAGAACAGTCTCCGAAAACACACTGCAGTCGAAAAATTGATGCTTTTACAATGGTCAGTGTTAAGCTACTTAAAGATACACTCACCCAAACTTATATGAATCACGCATTATTTAATTTATTTAATTCTTACTGTAATAAAATTAGGTTCATGGATTTTCAATTATTTTTCTAATATAAATGGATTAAAGAAACTGTATTTTCATTCCCAGCAACTAATTTTTTACTAAAAAATTCTTCAGCGAAAATAGCAAGTGATTCCATATAAGTTTGGGTATGTGTAATTATGTTGACTTTGACTTAATGAAATGTCAATAAACCCCAAAAGTCACTGACTGGACTCTACTACAAAAACCGAAATTTCACATAACCTGACTTATTTATTTAGGTAAACGAAATAAATTCGACTTATACTAAATTACAAAGATAAATGGCAACATTAACCAAATACGAAACGATTGGCGACTTCCCCATTCGATCTCAAAACACAAGACGAAAAATATAACAGCCACGAAAGCTAGATAACCAAAAAAAGAACCGTGGTAAAGTTCACGTATCTCGGGCAACTTAAGGGTTCGTTTAACTAAGTCTGTGCTTATGAACAAATTTACAACCAAATTATGGCCACAGCTTGCAGCGTGCAGCTCACAGAGAAAAGGGTTGAACAGGCCTAGGTGAGAGTAGCTTCAAAAAGTCATCAAATGATATTATTAATAAGAGAATTATTAAGAATTAGCAGCTAACTCACCCAGACTGTGCTCCCAAGGTCCTCTCCGTGATCCACCTTTTGCAGGTCGCTGTTGAAACCCGGAAAAAATGTGAAAAACCATCCACTCACACCTCAAGGCACATGCTCGCGGTACACATAAAAAAAATAGAAAACCTAAATTAGCACAGCAAAAATGAATGCACACACTATACAAAACCACATAAGCCAACCGCAAAGTGGGAAACTAGGCTTCGAAGGAGATTTTCACATGGAAATTTCCGAGGCAGAAAATTCAAAGCCAAGTTTCACCTGAAGTGAGTTCACCACGGGTGTTCGATAGGGAAGTGCCCCGAATTCTTGTTGTGGGTACTACTCATAGATTTTTCGCACAATATGGGAGACTTCCATTTCCTAGGAAAAAACGTGAAAACTAGATACTTATAAATGAAAATCAAGAAAGCAGGCTCGAGTGTCAACTGTCAATTCTGCCAAACATCTACCACTGATACTAGACTTAGACTAGAAAGAAATGTAGAAACTACAGACTGATCGTGCATGAAGTTGGCACCGTTGCGCTAACAAACTGAATAAAGTGAATATTTGTGTGTGATTTCCGTCAGACAGTGTTTACAACAAGGTAGTTGTTCCAATAATACATACCTTGAATTGATGAATAAAATTTATTTATTGATGAATAAAATTTATCAATTTATCACTTTTGCAACTGGCACATACCTTTTTATACGGTTCAACAGTTTGGTTCTGAAACAACAAGCTCTACATAGGTAGACCATTTATTATGCATCAGCCTGTATAGGTGGTTGCAGATAGTAGGGCAACATTCTTTATAGTGGTACATTTACATGGGCCCCAGCGAACGAATCGGAACGAAATAATGCACTTAAAACGTCGTAATGAAAACTAGACAAAATTTTCGTTACAACTTAGGACTTATTTACTTCTAAAAAAATGAGACGCCTTATTTCTGTTTGATATTTAGTTTCTTTTTTGGGAAATTAAAGCCATCACATATAACTGTTGGTGGCCAGAAAGAAGAATTATTGTGAGGATCATTTTGATGTGACAAACACTTCTACTATTAGTTTTTTTGCAATATTATAACATTAAAGCAATAAAGTGCATTAAAGTTAGAATGTTATCATTCATTCAGACAAATAAGCTTTTCTCAGAAAGTCAGTTTGCTTTTAGGTCCGACTTCAGTACGGAAAGTGCATTATGTAAACTGACACAGCTGATTTTGTACAGTTTGGATATGGGGAGGAAGTCAAATACATCACATTCATTTATACCTCATAATGCACCAGTTTTGTCATCTGCTAACTATGGTCTATACAAAAGAATTCATCCACACTATACACAGTGTGGCCCACTAAAAAAGATTTCAGTTTACGTCTAAAAATATTTAAGTTTGCTGAGCTTTTAATATCGTCGTTTAGTTTATTGAACAGTTTCATGCCCAAGAAGATTGGTGACTGGAGTCCTATCCGATATCGAAAAAATGAAATCCGAAGCAAGTCTTGGTTTCTGGTATTAAAAGAATGAACATGAGAGTTGACTTGATATTTTTCTTTATTAGGAAATATGTAATAATAATAATAAACATTCTTTATTTCCATGTTTCACATATACAGGTACATTTTTACAAAGGGAATAACGTCATACAATTGCTTATAACTATCTACTTAGATTTATAAAAATCTTCTAACGAGTAAGGTTCAATTTTTATTAAATGGTCATATAGGCGTTTCTTGAAATTATTCAAGTTACAGCTAGATTTAATATGAACCAGCAATGAATTGAACAATTTTATACGACTGTAATACACATTTTTCTCTGTAGATGACAGCCTATGTCTGGGGTATATGTAATTTATATTTCTTGTATTATGTATATCTAGGGGTCTTGATGGATCAAAGAGTTGTTTATTTTTATACAAATATAGCAAGCATTCTTGGATGAATAACGCATAAACAGTCAATATTTTGTTTTCCCTAAATTTCCCCTTACAAGACTCTTTTGCTTTTAAACCTAGCATTGCTCTTACTGCAGCTTTTTGAACTCTGAAAACCCCTATCGTGTCTGAAGAGGCTCCATAGAAGATAATTCCATACCGCATTCTTGATTCAAACAGTCCATAATATACCATTCTGGTAACCTTGCTTTTCAGGTACTTGGACAATATTCTCAAGGAGTAGCATGCCGAATTTAATTTAATTAAAATGTTTTCTATTTGCACGTCCCACTTAAGACTACTATCCAAATAAATTCCTAAAAATTTTACATTGTCCTGAAGTTGGTATGTATTATTTCTAATTGCAATGGTATTGCTTTCCCTAATAGCTCGTGGACTTTGGAATAATACTATGTTTGATTTGTTTTTATTTAGTGTTAAGCTATTCTGTGTGAACCATGCCTTAGCTCGTTCAAGGACATCATTTGCTTTTTCTTCTAATATTCTAAATGTGTTATCTATTATTAAGATATTTGTGTCATCAGCAGAGTTGGTAAGGCTTGTGTTTGAAGTTGTTGCATAAGTGGGAAGATCATTTATATATATTAGAAATAGGATGGGCCCTATTACGCTTTCCTGAGGAATACCTAGCTTACTTTCTAGCGGTTCAGACTCATAGTTTTGTTGCTTGTATGATAAAATTGTTTTTTGTTTCCGTCCCTTAAGGTATGATTCAAACCATTTAAGGGAATTTGCCTTTACTCCATAGTATCTCAACTTTTTTAACAATAGATTGATGTTGACGGTATCATAAGCTTTTGAGAGGTCGAGGAAAAGGCCTAGGGCCTGTTGATTTGCTTCTATTGCTTCAACGATTTTTTGTATGAAACTAAAAATTGCCGTACTCGTAGACTTGCCTTTGATAAAACCATGTTGGTTGTCGATAATCAAATTATTTTCTAATCGCCTCGCTTATGTATAGGTTTTATTAATGCTAGTTTTAGTTTTTGTGGAAAAATTCCACTTCTCAAGGAATTATTAATTATATGGGTTAAAGGTTTATTGCTGCTTAGTTTATTTTTAAATTTGTTTGTTAACTGCTATATTTCTTTTTCTGTGAAGGGGTGTATTGGGTGAAAACTGCTAGAATTTAGTTGTGTAAACTGATTGGTATGATCTGTTGATTCGTTAGGGTCTCCCACTAAAACCTCTGCAGATTTAATAAAATATTTATAAAAGTTTTCTGCCAGATCTTGAGGTCGACCCTCTATTTGTATTTCTTTGCTCCTTGTATTTTTGCCTACTATTTCATTTACAGCAGCCCATGCACTTTTTGCTATATTATCTGATAATTTAATTTTCAGCTCTAGTTTTTGTGATTTATACTTTTTCAGAAGGTTGTCATATTTTGTTTTTGTTTCTTTATATTGTTGTTTATAGTGATTATTGATACTTTTTAAGAGGGAGTTGCCGACAGCGAAAGTGACGTTATATTTCGTATTTTTTAAGTTGTATAGCATAAAATCTAATAACATTTTACCTGGCAAAAATTTAGTACAAACATCTCTGTCTTCAGTTTAATCATAAGATCTTACAAGCAGTGTTTTGTTTTATAGGTTATGAAAAGCTTGGGAAAAATAATAATTCCATTGCATATGCTTTTAAGATCTTATGATTAAAATGAAGACAGAGATGTTTGTACTAAATTTTTGCCAGGTAAAATGTTATTAGATTTTATGCTATACAACTTAAAAAAATACGAAATTTAACGTCACTTTCGCTGTCGGCAACCCCCTTTTAAGACAAACAAGTTGTTGAGCAACCTTTTGCATTCGGTTATTTGTGGGTTTGTCAAGTAGTTAGTACTTTTATATTTGCAAGTTGCAGGCACACTTTTTATGGGGAAACTAGTTTCGAAAGCATTTTCAAACTTCGAGGTAAAGATATCCCATTGTTCATCTACTTTATTTTCAGGAATTTCGTAGATATCATTGTGTTTAAAATTTCTTTGAGATGGGTTGTATTTGATTTATTAAAAAACCTTGCTTTTTGAAATATGTATCACATATATTTTTTTGTAAATAGAGTTAATTTTTGTGCTACGTGGTCTGAGATAAGTGAGTGCAGAACTGTGGGCTGCATTTTATTTGGGAAATTTGTAAATATGTTGTCTATACAAGATTGACTTTTATGAGTTATTCTTGTGATCTGTTTTACTGTAGGTTTAAGATTATATGATGACAACAAAGATAAAGGCTGTTTTTTATATTTATTGTCACTTAAGATTTCTATGTTAAAGTCCCCACCCATTACTATGAGTGGATTTCCCAACAGCTCATTCACTTTGTCTAGAAACAACCTAAAGTTTTCGTTGTATGAACAAAGTTCGATAATCGTGATTGAAGGCAGTGTCAGGACGTTAAGTTGTCTGAAAATGTCTCTGCATGATCTCCTCTGGGGGGCACCCACAATACATCTTTACATCTTACTATTTTCTTTTGAGATATGAAAACGTCGTTGGGAGTAAGAGGAAGACCCCCCAAAAGCACACACCCAGGACCACGCCGATGCTTAGTGGCGCCTGTGTAAATTTTTTTATGGCACCCATGAATCGCACACTAAATAACCTAGAATGCACCCAATATGGCTATGACGGCTGAGGATTTCAGAGCCCTCTGTCGGATAGCTAAAATTTTGCGACTCGAAAAGCATCTAAATGTATCAAAAAGCGCCTAGGCAGCTCGAACAGCATCTAAGTGACTCGAAAAGCGTCTAATCGACTCGAAAAAAAGCATCTCGAGAGTTCTGAAACGGAAGTGAATTCATCAAGATGGCCAGTAAGTTGACGGTCAATAATCTCCCATCTCACCGGCTATATTGATGAATTCACATCTGCTCCATAACGCTCGTAGGAAGTGTCTCGAGACTCTTCGAAATGCTTCTCGAGTGACTTAGATATTTTTTGAGTAGCATAGACTTTTTCAAGCACGTTTTTGAGTAGTTTAGATGCTTTTCGAGTCGCCTAGATGTTTTTGGGTCTTTTTCGATATTTTTAGATGCTTTTTGAGTCGCTTAGCCATTTTCCAGTCCAGTCGTTGTCGAGGCGTCTAGACACTTGTCGACTCGCTTAGATGTTTTCAAGTCGTTTTTCGAGACGTTTAGACGTTTTTCGGTATTTTGATAATGACCTGGCAGAAGCGGTTTGTGTGAACTTAGCCACGCTTTTGCCAGCCACGATTTTTGACGTAGCGATTGTTGAAGAGGAAATTTATTTCTCGGATTTCGTGAAACGCGGGTACTGCAAACGGTTTTGGGCTTACAGCGCTTACGGCTGAAGACTAACTTTGAAAAGTAATTTGCCAATAAAATGAGAATTTTTCAAGTTTTCCAGTTCCGTTTCACAAGACCAATACTGCAGCTAGAGAGGGCATACTTGGGGGTAACTTTGGGAGTAAACAGTTTTCTTTGTTTGCCTGTTTTAAGGGTTGAAAAATTAAAATATTTCAAACCGCCCGGTAATTTGCCAATACAATGAGAATTTTCCAAGTTTTCCAGTTCCGTTTGACAAGATCAATACTGCAGTTAGATAGGGCATACTTGGGGGTGACTTTGTGGGTAAACAATTTTCTTTGTCTACCCGTGTTAAAGGTCGAAAAAATTTGCAAATCAACCGGTAATTTGCCAATACAGTGACAATTTTCCAAGTTACAAAATTTTAATTTTTTTCAACCCTTGAAATGAGCAGGATTGTTTCTACAGGCTTTTTCCTGTTCAAATGCAAATTATAATAAGGCCTGCCGCCGGAATCTCTCTATTGGATCTCTATAATTCATTTCAGATCTCTTAACATGCTTTAAATAAGTTTGCAATATGCAATTTATTAAATAGAGATTACTAAATTTGTAAAGTATTATAGGAGATCTTGAAAATTATGGGTTTCAATGGGATTCTTGTTTTTAACGTTTGAGGTAAAAAAGCCTATGTTATGTCCAATTACACTGGGCCGCCATTCGGCGCTTTGACGCCTTTTGGCGCCCTTCGTACGTGTCGCCTCTGTGCGCCGCACACACTGCACACGTGGACGGCGCGGCCCTGCACACACCGTATCTCAACCTTGACTCTACATGAGCATAGTGTAGTAAACCAATATTAGTTGATCAATTGTAAATACCCTAGCCAAATTTCTAATCAGGTAGCACATAGAGTTAAGCTTTGATACGAAACGTTCACAATGGAACTTCCAGTTCAGATGTTCATCCATGATGACACCCAAAAATTTTACAGATCTAGTTTTGGCCTGCTTTCATTAAATATTATCAAAACCAAATTTATTCCTTTTGCTTTAACCAAAGAAACTTTACCTGACTGCAAAACACTAAAAATTCACAAAATAGTCTGTGACAATGTTGGGGAACGGGGGGCTATGACTGTGATGAGATGGAGAGTGTACAAAATATAAACTAGCCAAGTATACTAGCTTTCATTCAGCACAATGGATTTTTGAAGAAGCTGAAAATTCTATCTCTGAAGTAAAGGCTAGGTTGGACTATAGCCTGCTTTCATTAAGTATTAGCAAAACCAAATTTATTCCTTTTGCTTTAACCAAAGAAACCTTACCAGACTGCAAAACATTAAAAATTCACAAAATATGTTAAAAAATTGAATGGGTTTCGGCTGCGTGCACGTAAATGTTAATAAAGAAGAAGAGGTGTATTTTCGTGCAAAATATATTATGCAAAATATATTTTGCACGAAAATACACCTCTTCCTCTTTATTATGTGACAATGTTGGCGAACGGGAGGCTGTGACTGTGGTGAGATGGAGAAAGTACAAAATATAAAATATTTAGGCATTTTTATTAAATATTAAACTGAAAAAAAAAACACTTAGAATATACTACCAAAAAAATTAGGAAAGTAATGTACAAGTTTTATGAACTAAGAAAAATCCTGCCTCCTAATGTTTGTAAAAAGATTTATTATTCAATAATATTAGTCAATAATGAATTATGGCATCATTGGGTGCGTTTAAAACGTCAAAGCGATTGCAATCGCTTGCAAGCAGATTAATGCTTGCACACTTTGAACGGTTTCGCTGGATTTCAGCGGATTGCAAAATTAGCGAACGTAAAAATTTTACGCTTGGTCGCTCGCAGTTGCTATAAGCGGTTTATTCTCACCTTACTTTGTTCTTGTTCTGTTAGTTCCCTTTCCTTTATTGGCTCTATTTGTTATTTTGTTGTGGTGAAAGTCATTGTAAAATTTCGATTTCGTGATTTTCTGTGTTTGAGCTTATTTTATTTTTATATCTCGATATTTCGGGCCCTAGCTTTACTGTCATAAAATTAGCTGTTTAATGAAATGCTAGCGGTAGCAAACAAAATTAGAAAGCGCTGCAATCAAAGGGCTTGGTAAGATTGGGAGTCTTAAAAGCAACCATTGTGTGGGGTAATGCATGCAGAACTACATTATCAAGTCTAAATGCAACGAAGACAAAATAATAGTAATTGTCCCCCTCCCCCGCACAAGCATTCAGTTGCATCTGGGGTATTCCTAGTTTGGAGTATTGTGAGGGTGAGAATTATTATTATTATTAAATGTGGCCCAAAAATATATAAATAAAATAATGATGTTTAAGAATAAACGATATCCTAGCAATCTACTCTTTACATAGAGTAAGTTGCTAACCCTTCACCAACTATATATAAAAAGAATAATAATATTTATGTTGGCTAACCAAAATTGTAAATATAAAATAGGACATCGTTTGTATATTAGGAGTGCAACAAATCATAATTTTTGCTTAAGCTCTGTAAGACATGTCTCTGCCAAGAGACATATTAGTTTTATAGGTCCTAGAATATAATATAGTGCGCTGCCCGACTCTTTATGAAGAAGTAAGCAATATAAGAAAGTTAAAAAACAGATCCATGACTGGCTGGTTGAGACAGAATTTTGTTACGAATTGTAACATAACATATCTATAATTTCATTATAGATTATAATGTCATTATAGATATGTTTTTATTTTTTTCTTCTTGAGCGTGGGATTGGGATAACATATATTTTTTTATGTTAATTAAACATATTATGTATAACCCTATAATAGTTTCCTGCACTGAGTTTAAAGTGCAGCCCACTCAGATTTCAAAAATCCATTGTGCGGAATAAAAGCTAGTATACTTGGGTAGTTTGTATTTTGTTATTGTTATTGTCATGGTTATTGTGTTTGGCACCAGGGGCACATGATCAGTCAGATGAAACGTTTTCCAAATGCATGCCAATCATATGGATGAATGTAAATGCCATGAATGTGCCAAAGAAGATAATTTTAGGCGATGCTCACGTGCAGAAGGGTGTGCAATTAGATTTTTCATTTGTATGAAAAATAGATGTCTCAGAACGATTTTAAAATGCATGCCAATACTACCAAACAAAAAGTTATGACAAAAAACAGCGGAAACACACAAAACAAATTTTGGTGAGGATATTAAATTGTAGAGTTTTTTAGTATCTCAGGACGACTTTAAAATGCATGCCAATATCTTTTACGATAACTTTGCACTGCCAAACGATAATTTACCAATTGGCATGCAGTTTTGTAATGCAGAACATTATCAAAAGGTAGTGCTAAAAATGCAAAAAAGTTCAGATATCTCAACGATTTTAAAAAAGGTGATATTAACTATTGGCATGCAGTTTGGGAATGCTTAAAATATTTGCCGGCATCCAAATAAATAATAAAAAAGTTCAAGTATCTGGAACAATTTTAAAATGCATGCCAATTAGTTTTACGATAAATTTGCACTACCAAACCACGATTTACTGGTGCGAAAAGTGCAAAAAATTTCAGGTAGGTACTTCCGAACGATTTGCAAATGCATGCCATTTAGTTTGCACTACCAAACGGCGATTTGATTATTGGCATGCAGTTTTGTAGTGCAGAATATTATCAAAAAGTAGTGTGAAGAAGTTCAGGTATCTCTGAACGCTTCTAATATGCGTGCCAATTAGTTTTATGAAAAATTTGGACTGACAAACGACAATGTACCGATTGGCATGCAGTTTTGTAGTGCAAATCATTATCAAAAGGTAGTGCCAAATGTGCAAAAAAGTGCCAAATGTGCATAAAATTTCAAGTATTTCTGAATGATTTGAGTTTCCTATATAAACTTAGTTTGTTTGGGCCTTAGTTTTCAAGATACAGGGTGATCAAGTTTTGAAATAATAATAGTTTTAATTTGTTTTCTTCGTAAATATTAGAGATATCAAAACTAAATTTATTACACAAGATACATGAATATATTACTATAAAAGTACAAAATATCACCTTTTAAAATTTACCAGTGGCGGAGATGTGGGTAATTGGTATCAATAATTCGACAAAAAAATAGTACAGTATGTGTAGGCTGGCGAATGAGTTCTTTGAACTTGATCTTTTGCTTGAATTTCACTTGGGGTTTACCTGTCTAGTATTTCACTTGGGGTTTACTTGTTTATCTTCCCACCTTTTTCATGTTTTCATGTTTATAATATGTTTATATGTTTACACACTCAATTTTCGTTAATCAGGTGTATCTCTGATGTTTTTGCATATAGTTTTGTAAATGGAATATCTTTCTGTTACACAATGAAGCTGATTTATTCATGTATTTATTTAAATTTGCACCACGCAACGAAGATTTACCAATTGGCATGCAGTTTTGTAGTGCACAACATTATCAAAAAGTCCTTTTGTCCTTAAAACTAAACTTCATGGAAAAAATAACAAATGTCCGTAAAATAATACAGAATACAAAACAGAAACAAAACAAGATTCAACAAGTTCTGACGGGAAATTCCGTTCGTTCGCGTCGCGACTTTATTGAAACTTGCAAACACTGACAGAAAATTCTTGGTTTTATAAATGACATGCGCATATTCTAAATATCAAATCGCTTGGATTAAATTCATGATTCGCTTATAGATATGGTTGGGATTTATCTAATTTAATTTTATTTTGTTTTATAAAATATACGCATATATTTTCTTTGGGCTTAGTTAATATTTTTGGGGTGCTAATTATTGATATTTGAGAATTTATTTAGTTTTCATAGTTCAGTCTTTATATATAAATTCAAATTTTAACTTGCGCGACATGAGATTGCACTAAGGAAACGCGCGCATGCGCACCTAAGAAGACCCCGAAGAGACCAGTACGAATACGGAAGCGGCACGCTCCGGAGCTACCAGATCGTGTGGAGAAGGAACATTAATATCTTTCGCATATCGCCGCGTCCCGCCCTTTTTTTCACTCGCGTCGCTGGAGGGTGTGCACACCTGGACAACTGGGGACCAAGGAACAAGAAACAAGTAAGTGCATTCTCATTCGTATAAACTTCAACGCAATATGCGTGATATGAACAAAAAACGCACATATTTATGATCCTCGCGAGCCGGATTCAAACCCCGCTTGTAAGTGCATACTGAATAAATTCTCAAATAACGCATTTTGATTAGATTCTTCATTTTCGCATAATTAAATTCAAACCAAAACGGTTTAAAATTCGTCAAGGTCGCTCGAAATTTCTACCGCATCGCATTTGCAAGAGGTTTTTTGCGCGCACTGCCGCGAACTCGACCCTTTTTTTGTGCCGTCAGCTGTTTCTTGGAGGTTGGCCGGTATTTGTTTAAATTTTTTTCGCTTTCTTCGGAAATAGATTGTTTTGACTTTCACTTTCAGTTGTTTTGATCTATAAAATTGTTTTTGATCTCCAAAATGTCAACAGCTAAAATAAAACAAGCTAAGGCTTTGCGTCAAATTTGTATAAATCAAGTCACACAAATGAAAGAGTTTGCTCAAAAGGCCGAAACCGATAAAAAATACCACATCCAGTTTAAAATGTTAGCTTGTGACATTGAACAAATCATATCGGAGTTCAAAAAATACCATGAAAATGTTATCACGCTAAGTTCTATCCAAGATGAGGCTCTTGATGATGAGGATGGTCTACGTCGTGAATTTGTATTTAACACTTCATATGTTAAATCTATTTTAACGTTAATTGCTGAGGGTGATGGGCAGGAAACAGAGTTATTATTAAATTCCACGCGCCAAAGTGTAAAGCAAGGTGGCAAAGGGAAAAATTTAAAGCTGTCCCGCATTGAACTTCCAAAATTCTCAGGTGAAGATATCACTAAATTTAAGGGTTTCTTAGATCTTTACAATTCACTCGTTCATGAAAACGATGATTTAACCAGTATTGAAAAATTTAAATACTTAGTTGCACATTTGGAAGGAAGGGCTTTAGCGCATATTGAACAGACCCCATTAGCTGCAGAAAATTATCAAATAGCTTATGAGGCGCTAATTGAAAAGTTTTATGATAAAAAAATTCTGGCCTTTGCACATCTTCAGGCTATACAGGGTGTTCCTTAATAACATGCTAATACTTAAGGGGGTTATTCTTGGGCCCATTTTAAGAAAAAAACTTCATATGAACGTATGTCGTAAACGTCCTAACTTTTGAGATACAGGGCGTTAAAGTGCATTTTTTTTAATTGAATTTTGGCTACATCTCCCGAAATAATCAAGCTGCTGAACTGAAATTTGGCACTGCTACGTTTTTGGGGATGGAGAATAAGCTGAAAATGTGAAATTTCACCGTATCTCACTGAGGGCGCCACTTGCGCTGTTTTTTGATCACGCTTTTACGCGTAACTTTTTTGAGGTTATCTTTTTGGTCCTGCAGGTCCATCATTTTAGTGCATCTTTTCATTCTGCAATAAAAAGGTACTCTTGTTTCATAACGATTAAATCAACCGTTTGCTTTGAAATTGCCAAAACGTTCTCCAAAACACCTGTTGACTTCAATATACGAAACATAAAATTTTTACCTACCACCTTCAAGTGTTACAGATCAACTGTACCATTTAAACTGAGAAAAAAATCCCTATGAACAACGTACCAAAAATTATTCACTTTCAAAATGGAAAGGATTGAATTTGACAAAATTTGGACACTCTATTTCAAGAAAATCAATGATGTTTTGACCAATGCCCATTTGGCATTTTTTTCATCATTTTGAATGTACAGTTGATCTGTAACATTTGAAAGCAGTAGGTGATAATTTTATGTTTCGAATATTGGAATCAACAGGTGTTTTGGGGCACGTTTTGGTAATTTCAACGCAAACGGTTGATTTAATCGTTATGAAACAAGAGTACCTTTTTCTTGCAGAATGAAAAGAGGCACTAAAATGATGGACCTGCAGGACCAAAAAGATAACCTCAAAAAAGTTACGCTTAAAAGCGTGATCCAAAACCAGCGCAAGTGGCGCCCTCTGTGAGATACGGTGAAATTGACATTTTCAGCTTATTCTCCATCCCCAAAAACATAGCAGTGCCAAATTTCAGTTCAGCAACTTGATTATTTCGGGAGATGTAGCCAAAATTCAATTTAAAAAAATTAACTTTAACGCCCTGTATCTCAAAAGTTAGGACGTTTACGACTTACGTTCATATGAAGTTTTTTTCTTAAAATGGGCCCAAGAATAACCCCCTTAAGTATTAGCATGTTATTAAGGAACACCCTGTAGATAACGCACCTGTCATAACGTCTCCCAAACAATATGCAGATTTAAATAAATTGTTAACTATATTCAGTCTAAATATTTCCGCATTAAAAAACATGGGTTTCAATACCGATGATTGGGACTTTATGCTTTTGTTTTTATTATCTAAACATTTAGACGACGACATCCTAGTCAAATTTGAAATTCAACGTCAAGTAAAAGGGGAATTGCCCACATACAAAGAGTTATACCAATTTGCATATTGTCAAAGTCACGCGCAAGACTCGATAGACACGCTAAATAATAGACTACCAAATTCGCAAAACAAAACAAAAATAAAATTTCATGAGAAAACTTAAAGTAAGACCTTCTGGTTGCTCGCTTTGTAATTCTTCTCACCAACTTTACGCATGCGCAAATTTTCACAAAAAATCACCGCAAGAAAGAAACGCATTTGCCAAGCAAAATAATCTCTGCATGAACTGTTTAAGTCCATACCACGACTCTCGTTTTTGCAAGTCGAACACGGTTTGTAAAACATGTGGTTATAGACATCATTCGCTCTTGCATGTACGCTACGAAAGAAACAGAGTTTCTTCTGATCAAAATCACATCTCTTCGCATCAAGCGCAACCCAGCATGTCGGGTAGTAATAATCAGAATTTAGGAAATTCCTCATTCACGCCTATACAGTCCTCTGCTAGCGCTCAACTCGCGACGTCACATCTTCCCGCTAATCAACCTAACTTTTGCGGTACTTCAGTTTCACGAAATGGTACAATTTTAGGCACTGCTGTAGTAGATGTCCTTGATATACGGGGGTGTTTTCAAAAGGTCAGAGTTTTAATTGATTGTGGCTCCGAGACTAGCTACATTTCCGAGAAATGTGTCAAACGTTTGGGTTTAAATAAATACAAATGCAATCTCGCTATAGATGGGCTTTGCACTATGCAATACTTCGCGTCAAACGGTGCTGTGACATGCACTATAAAACCCGCCGATAAACCCGCGCCCACTCTTACTCTAGAAACTGTAGTCTTGCCAAAAATATGCGATGATAGACCTATCTCACCTCTTACCGATTATAGAAAGTGGGATCACATAAAAAATCTGCCATTGGCTGACATAAATTTCTACAAGCCTTCACCTATCGACATTTTGATAGGAGCTGAGATTTATCCCGATATAGTTTTGGATGGAAAACGTATGGGTAAACCCAATGAACCTGCTGCTTTGAATACAATTTTCGGGTGGATTATTATAGGTAGATTACGTAGATCAGATGCCGTAATTTCAGCTACGACCCTTTTTTCTAGCACTTGTCAAATTAATGACACATTAAAGGCCTTTTGGGAAGTTGAGGAAGTACCTCAAACGCATAAATTATCGCCGGAAGATGAACTTGCTGAAAGTATTTTTGAAAAAACTACTACACGCACACAAGACGGCCGCTACGTCGTGCAACTCCCGTTTAAATCGACAGATCCGACCTTCGATTATGAAAATACTAGATCGCTCGCAGTCAGGAGATTTCTTTCGCTTGAAAAACGCTTAATAAATAATCCGCAAATATATAAACAGTATTCTAACACTTTACAAGAATATTTAGATAACAAATATCTAGAACCGGTAGTTAATGAAAAAATTAATAGTGCCTTCTATATACCCCATCATTGTGTATCCAAAATGGACAAACCTAACGCAATTCGCATCGTATTCGACGCATCCGCACAAACAAATTGTGGATCGTTGAATAGTCATTTACTTTCTGGCCCAAAACTACAAAAGGACATAGTTTGCATACTCCTGAATTTTCGCCTACATCCTGTAGTTTTCACCAGTGACATAAAGGGTATGTTTATGCAAATAGTAGTAGCGGAAAAGCACAGAGATTACCAACGATTAGTTTGGAGATTTTCGCCCCAAGAGGAAATACAAGATTTTAAATTAATGCGCGTCACTTTCGGATTGACATCATCCCCATTTTTAGCCAATCGCACTATCATTCAGTTAATAAAAGAAGAGGGTTTGGAATTTCCTACGGCTAGTAAAATTTTGCAGAATGACATATTTGTTGACGATATTTGCTCCGGTTCCGACACGTTAGAAAACGCCACAATAGCTCGTGACGAACTCATCCAATTGTGTAACAAAGGCGGATTTGAGTTGCGCAAATGGACGTCAAACATTCCGGATTTTTTGAATGGATTGTCAGATTCTCAAATTTATTCCGAGTCTGTGACATTTAGCCAAGACAACAATGCTGTTTTAAAAATACTGGGCCTACAGTGGTGTCCAACTGCAGATAAATTTGCATATAAGGTTGACTCAAAGATTGTCGATAGCAAAAATTGCACAAAACGATCTATCTTATCAAGCATCGCACGTATCTACGACCCATTGGGTTTTTTATGCCCGGTCACTTTTTTTGCAAAACAATTCATTCAAAAACTTTGGTGCCTCGGACTTGATTGGGATGATAGGCCACCGCCACTTCTTTGTGAAAGTTGGGAAAACTTCATTTCCGATTTAAGGTTCTTATCATCTTTTTCATTGCCGCGATGTATTGTAACAAAAAATTACCAATCATGTGAATTACACGGTTTTTCGGACGCATCCGAGAGGGGATACGCAGGCGTAGTTTATTTACGATTTTTTTACAATGACGCATATTACACGTTTTTTGTCAAATCAAAAATCGCGCCTTTAAAAACTGTCTCAATACCGCGCCTAGAGCTGTTAGGTGCAGTTTTACTGTCAAAATTATTAACATTTGTTATCGGAAGTTTGCAGGAAAAAATTACAATTTCCCAAGTCTACGCTTGGGCCGATTCCTCAGTCGCGTTAACGTGGATTAAGTCGCCGCCACATAAATACAAAACATTTATTGCGAATCGCATTTCTTACATTCAGGAAAGAATCGCGCCACATTTATGGCATTATGTAAGCTCGGAAAATAATCCCGCTGATTACGCATCGCGTGGCTTGTTAGCTTCGGAATTAGTAGAAGAAAACAATACGTGGTTTTCGGGACCCACGTGGTTGTACAAACATAAAACTGATTGGCCAAAAAATAAATTGAATTCTGACATGTTTAACGAAGTAGATTTCGAGGAAAAATCAAATTCTTTCGCTACTTTTATTGAAGAAAATTTACTCAATAATTTAATTGAAAAATATTCTTGTCTTTCGAAATTAAAATGTGTACTAGCTTTCATATTACGAATTATACATAACCTTAAATTTCATAATAATAAGAAATCGGGAAATCTTTCAGCATTAGAAAGGCATGAAGCCTTAATGTTGCTTGTAAAACATGTTCAGAATTTGCATTTTTCCGAAGATATTTCTTTGTTATTAAAGAAAAAATTACCTTCCAAACCGCTACGCAAACTAAACGTTTTTTCGGATGATAAGGGTGTTTTGAGAGTTGGCGGACGCCTAAGACATTCCAACCTATCATATGACGCAAAATTTCCAGCACTTCTACCAAAAAATTCTCCATTAACGGACTTGATTATTCGCGATTTCCATCACGCTTATTTGCACCCAGGCATACAATCGTTACAATATTTGGTCATGCAACAATTTTGGATACAATCTATGCGCCGCGCTATTAAAAAATGCACATCAAACTGCCTAAAATGTTGGCGTTTGTCTCCAAAGACATTTCAGCCCCCGATGGGTGATCTTCCCCTCGAACGCATAAGCCAGATTAAGCCATTTTTACACGCCGCGGTTGACTACGCAGGACCTTTTACAACCACACTGGGAAAGGTGCGTGGTGCAAAAACGTATAAGTCTTATATTTGCGTTTTTGTGTGTTTTAGCACGAAGGCTATACATTTAGAATTGGCATCTGACCTGAGCAGCGATGCATTTTTAGCATGTTTCAGACGTTTTATCGCACGCAGAGGGAGAGTTGAAAAATTATATAGTGATTGCGGAACGAATTTTCAAGGTGCAAACAGACAAATTCAAACTATTTTGCAACATTGTTCTGAGTTTAATAACATAGAATGGCATTTTAACCCGCCTTCTGCTCCGCATTTTTCGGGACTTGTTGAGGCTGGAGTGAAGTCCACCAAAACGCATCTTTATCGTGTAATAGGGGAACAGATTATGACTTTTGAAGAATTTTACACCCTTCTATGCCAAATAGAATCCATTTTAAACTCAAGGCCCCTTTATCCCCTCAGCAATGACCCTAACGACCTCTCGGTGTTGACACCAGGCCATTTCCTTACTCTTCAACCACTTTCATCATTGCCCGATTTTGACTACTCACAAAAGAAATTGAACACGCTTACGCGCTGGCAACTTCTCCAAAGATTCCAGCAAGATTTCTGGAGGCGATGGCACAACGAGTATTTGCACACGTTGCAACAGAGGTCCAAGTGGCTGGAACCCACTTCGGAATCTGTTGCAATTGGCAAATTGGTCGTCATAAAAAATGAACTTGCACCACCTTTAAGGTGGAACTTAGGGAAAATTGTAGCTTTACATCCCGGAAGAGATGGTATAATACGGGTAGCTACAGTTCACACCCGACAGGGTGATTTCAAGCGACCTTTGGTCAAACTGTGTCCACTTCCGACACAGAATAATTGAAAGGCATATCTCACTATATATGCCTTTGGGGGGGGAATATGTTTGGGATTTATCTAATTTAATTTTATTTTGTTTTATAAAATATACGCATATATTTTCTTTGGGCTTAGTTAATATTTTTGGGGTGCTAATTATTGATATTTGAGAATTTATTTAGTTTTCATAGTTCAGTCTTTATATATAAATTCAAATTTTAACTTGCGCGACATGAGATTGCACTAAGGAAACGCGCGCATGCGCACCTAAGAAGACCCCGAAGAGACCAGTATGAATACGGAAGCGGCACGCTCCGGAGCTACCAGATCGTGTGGAGAAGGAACATTAATATCTTTCGCATATCGCCGCGTCCCGCCCTTTTTTCCCCTGGCGTCGCTGGAGGGTGTGCACACCTGGACAACTGGGGACCAAGGAACAAGAAACAAGTAAGTGCATTCTCATTCGTATAAACTTCAACGCAATACGCGTGATATGAACAAAAAACGCACAAGATATGAGCGTCACACCGCAATGTGAAAGGAGGAGATAGACAGCAACAGCGGTATGTTACCTCTATATATTTCTTCCATATTGACATCGGTATATACTTTCTCGGGTGCACGCTTGAAAAGGTGTATTTCGAAACTAGCAATAATTTGTTAGAACCCAAAACAATTTATTACATGTTGAAACAGCATGCCTATTTTTAATATTATCTTTTTTCATAACCTAAAACACACTGCAATGCCATGCATTTTAAAAGCGTTCGAAGATACCTGCAATTTTTTTCACTTTTCGCATTAACTTATGATAACGTTCTGCACCACAAAGCTGCATGCCAATCGGTAAATCGTCGTTTGGTACTGCAAATTTATTAACTTTTGACACTTTGCACTAACTCTTGATAATGTTCTGCACTTTAAAACTGCATGCCAATCGGTAAATCGTCCTTTAGTAGTGCAAATTTATCATAAAATATATTGCTAAGTGTTTCACGGCGGGAATATTCCCTGCTGATTTAAAAAAGGCGAAATTAGTTCCTGTTTTTAAAAAGGGCAACCGACAGGATGCCAATAATTATAGACCAGTTGCACTGCTGTCTGCAGTGTCAAAGGTCTTTGAGAGAGCGATTTATGACAGAATCATGGATTTCCTATCTCAAAACAACGTTCTTGTTGATCAGCAGTATGGCTTCAGACCAAAAAGGTCCACCGAATTAGCAGTTTATAAGTCAGTTACGTACATTGTGGAAAAAATTGATAATAATGAAAAGGTTGCAGGTGTATATAGTTCGACCTCTCAAGGGCTTTTGACACTATCAATCACCAGATAATGATTCAGAAGCTTGAGGGGTGCGGCATCAGGGGGACTTGCTTGTCTTTGCTGGGATCGTATCTAGCAAACAGGTATCAAACGGTCAGTGTAAATGTGGGAGGACGGCAAAGCTTCTCGCGGGCAGTTGAGGTTAGGCGGGGTGTCCCTCAGGGTTCGATTCTGGGTCCTCTGCTTTTCTTGCTATACGCGAATAGCCTCTCCGGGGGGATGGCTTCGGGGCTAGTTTGTCAGTATGCTGACGATACGTCAGTTATTTTGGCACGTGGGTCTGTGGGTGGCCTCTCGGGGGGGTGTTCGCGTGTTGTGGAGGTAATGAGTGAGTGGTGTCTTGACAATCAATTGACGCTAAATGCTGAAAAAACCGGTCTTGTGTCCTTCAGCAAGACTTCGGCAAGAGGAGAGTCTCTGTATGTGAGGCAAAATGGGAAATCAATCCCAGTGTTAGATCATGTAAAATTCTTAGGTATTCATCTTGACACAAGTTTAAAATGGGATAAACAAATCACTACTTTGGAATATAAACTTAACAGCTTGTGTGCACTTATTAGAAGGCTTCGCAGGGTTTTGAACGTCGAAACCATACGATTGTTTTATTTTGCCAGTATACAATCACTTATCTGCTATGGCATCTTGTTCTGGGGTTCATCAAGGAATGCCATTAGGATCTTTAAAGCCCAAAAACGGATAGTGCGCTGCATCTTTCAATTGCACCCTAGGACATAGTGTAGGCCTTATTTCTCAAAATTGGGCATACTTACTGTTCCATCCCTCTACTACTTGTCACTCGTATTGTTTGTGAAAAGGCATCCAGGGCTGTTTAGAACGAATCAGGATCACTACACTGAGGGTATGTCTGTGGTGACCAGGGGTAGGTTGGACCTTGGCATTCCCGCTCATGCGTCCACCTATTTCCAAAGGGGACCTCACTGTAGGTCAATAAAGGCTTACAAAATGCTACCAATTAGTCTCCAGCAATTAGTAAACATACAAAAATTTAAAGCGGAGGTGCTCTGCCTCCTGCAAGAAAAATGTTTTTATAATTTTAACTTTACAATGTAACATTTTAATTTGTGTTGTCAGCAATATACCATTGAAGGGTGGTTTTTGTACATCTGCATTCATGTGGCATACTTTATATAATGACGTTGCTTTGTTATTGTAAAATAAATTGGTTGGCATTAAAGATATTATTATCTCGACTTAGCCAAAAGGCATTCGCACTCCCTCAACGGGGAACATTCACTCAGATCCCGGGTATCCCGGATACCAAAAGGATCTGGCTCGGACGAGACCCTTGCCATGTTATCGGGCCTTAGGTGACATTGATGTTGTTGGATGATCCTGCACTCCCCATGAATTTCCTGACGGTTCGGGCTGTCGCAAGTAGTACCGCTCTCTGCATGGACCTGTAAAGACTATCAGTTAGACCCAGCTCCTTGATGTTTCTCAGCAAACTTTTTGGTATAACACCAGTTGTTGACATGATGATTGGAATCGTCTGGACGTTCTCCATTTCCCATTGCCTTCTAATTCGTTCTTCTAAATCTCTGTACTTCGCGATCTTCTCGACTTGCTTCACACGCAGGTTGTTGTTGTTCGGGATGGCCACATCAATCAGAGTTGTCTGCCTAGAAATTTTATCAACTATTATAAGGTCCGGTCTGTTATGGGCAACTCGTTGAGCTGTCAGAACTGTACGATCCCAGTACATCTTGTAGTTGCTGTTCTCAAGAACAGGCTCAGGTGTGTAGTTGTAATATGGGAGCCTCTCTGCCTGCACAAGCAGCAGCTTTTCCGCCAGTTTCTGGTGCAAGATCTTGGCAACCGAATCGTGTCGTTCCTTATATTCCGTTGATGCGAACATCTGACATCCTCCTGTTATGTGCTGGATTGTTTCTGAAGTTGGGCACCCGTATCTGCATCTGTCATCCACTACCGATGCATCTCCTACAATGAATTTTAGGTAGTTGCGAGTTGGTATAACCTGATCTTGTATGGCCAGTAGGAAGCCTTCCGTCTCGGGGAACATTCGTCCCGAGGTCAGCCAATAGTTCGACGCTAACTTGTCGACATGTTCCTGGTTAACCTCATTAGGATGCCTCCCGTGCAGCGGCTTCCCCAACCACCTCTGTAGTTTATCGTTGTCGGTTCGGTGGTGATTTTGACGCTCGTGTTCCGTCAGACGTAGCGGTGTTGAGACGTCTGCTCCGCATATAGCCCTATGTAGTGTGGAGCTGTTGGCCTGCCTGTGGAAATAATTACGCAGATTTAATATTTGTTGGTCCAATTGCGTGCTGAGATCTGCCAATCCTCTTCCTCCTAGTTGACGTGGCAGAGTTGTTCTTTCTACGGCGCTACGGGGATGATGTTTATGAGCTTTTGTCAGTAGTGTCCTAACTTTTCGTTGCAGGTTGTTGATGTCCGTGTTGGTCCAATTCACTATTCTGAACGAATAGCTGAGTACAGAGCACGCATACGTGTTCAGGGCCTTAAACAAATTCCTGCTGTTAAGATCAGTTCGCACTACTTGTCTTACTCTCTTGATGAATTCATTCGTTAAATCAGTCTTCATTGTTCGATGGTCTATCCTTTGAGCTTGTTTCATCCCGAGATACTTGTATGTATCTCCCTTGCTCATTGCTTCGATCTCCTGGCCATCCTGCATCTCGTGTGCGCTTTGTTCGAGCTTTCCCCGGATGATATTAAGGGTGCGGCACTTGTCCAGTCCAAACAGCATTCCGATGTCCCTGGAGAACTCCTCTACAATTTTAAGCATTTGCGTTAGTTGGTTTTTGGTTGCTGCGATCAGTTTTAAATCATCCATATATAATAGGTGATTCAACTTGATCGCTTCTGCGTTGTTGCTTTTGATAGCGAAGCCATATTTTGTAGAGTTCAACCGATGTGATAGAGGGTTCATCGCCATGTAGAACCACAGTGGACTGAGTGAATCTCCTTGGAAAATCCCTCTTCGGATGTTGATTGTGTCGGTCTCGATGTTACTGTCTGCGGTTCTGAGTTGTATCTTAGTGCGCCAGGTTGTCATAACGTGTTCTAAAAAGGAAACTGTATGATGATCTATTGTATACAGCTTTAAGATACCTGTGAGCCAGTCGTGAGGTACGGAATCAAATGCTTTTTTGTAGTCCACATAAGCCATGTGGAGGTTTCGTTGCTTGGAATGAGCCTGGTTGCAGATGACAGAGTCGATGATGAGTTGCTCTTTGCATCCCATTGCGCCCTTCGAGCAGCCCTTCTGCTGCATTGCAATGATGTTGTTCCGCTCGCAGTGAGCATATATTCGCTGCGTAAGGCAAGATGTGATTATCTTGTACAGCGTAGGCAAGCAGGTTATTGGGCGGTACTTGGCAGGGTTATCCGTATTCCGCTGGTCTTTTGGTAACAGGTAGGTTGCACCCTGTGTAAGAAACAATGGCATTTTCAGAGGATCGAGCAAGACTTCATTAATTAAGGTAGTTATCTGTTCATGCGTGCACCACAACTTCTTAATCCAATAGTTTTGGAGATGATCTGGACCTGGTGCCTTCCAGTTGTGGGAATTCTTGATGACATCGGAGACCTTATTATTATTATTATTATTATTATTAAGATTTTTAAAATCGTTTGTAGATACCTGATTTTTTTGCATTTTTTGCACTATCTTTTGATAATGTTCTGCATTACAAAACTGCCTGCCAATCAGTAAATTATTATCGTTTGGCAGTGCAAATTTATCGTAAAACATATTGGCATGCATTTTAAAGTCTTTCGGAGATACCAAAAATGGTTACAATTTAATGTGCTCACCAAAATTTGTTGTGCACGCGGAAACTGCATGTCAATAAGTTTCCACTGTTTTTTTTGTCATAACTTTTGTCACTGTGATTATAACAGTGAAACACTGAAACACTGAAACGTAGATGTCCAAAATTCAATAATATAATTTCATCGATTTCATGCTACAGCCGATCGAGTCATTTTTGTGGTGTGATTTTCCTCGCAGTGGTCTAAAAATGTAGAGGAAGGACCACTTTACTCACTTTTTGCATTGGTTGCATCGTGACAATATTTTTTCTTCAAATACTAATTAGCCCACACAAAGGGCTAAGTTTAAGCATCGCCGCCATGTTGGATTTTAAAAGATCGGCCATTTTGAAGCTTTCTGTCAATAGCTATTTCTTTTTTGAAAACAACGATGCCTGGTTTTTTAAAATCGGGTGATAAACAAAAAAATATGTTTGAAACAAAAAAGTCTGACATACATATATATGTGTCATTTCTCGGCTATTTTTTCACATAAAAAAACTGTGGTGGGTGCGATCTATTGCTCTTCCGAGCGCCCTTCTTTTGTCACAATCAAAGTTGCTGTCCATGGCCACCTAGGAAAACTGGCCAAAAATAAAAAAAAACAAAATTTTTAAACCACTGTAACTTTTTTATTTCTAGAGATACAGAAAAAGTTTGATATGAAAATTGTTTGAAATATTAGAGATGACTAACTTTGGGCTCTCTTGGGATCAAAAGTTAAATTATCTGGAAAAAAATATATTGGCACATTTTTTATAAAACAAAATGACCCATTTAATTTGATATGTCACTCTTGCCAGTTTGTTCTGTATTTACTATAAGAAATTAAGAAAACTTATTTGTAATAAAGTGGTTTTTATGCACTTTATCGAATATCAAATAGCTAATCTAGAATTGTTATTTTAACCCTTTCGCTACCGACCCGCTTCAAACGTTTAGTGTCATCATTTCCCAGCCAATTTGCATGGCTACAGACCCACCGTCGTATATATACATCAGGCATAAAAAATGCCGAAAAGTGCAGCTGATACTCTTTAAATATAAATTTTTATTATCGTTTGTATCTTTTTGAACAATTCATATATTTTTATCAAAGAAACTCCACACTTATGCAGTGCTCAACAACATAATAGGATAGAAACATGACTTAACAAAACTCTAGCAGGGCAGTGAGAGTAAGAGTTTCATCCGCTAGAGGCGCTGGCTAAATGACATATCAATATCGCATTGGGTGTGGAGGCTTTGTATCAGTGCCGAATATGTAAGGCACTGGGTCTGGATGCATTTTAATGGTGTTGGATATTTACGGCAGTGGGTGTGCAGGCATGGCAAAAAAAAACACTGTCGCATATATATGACATCTGTTGTCTAGACCATTCTAGAACTGAACGTATATACAGGGTGATTCACCTTTAAATATCGAAAATTTAAGAATTATTAAAACATGAAAAAATAATGTGAGTTTTCTATATAAACTTAGTTCGTTTGGGCCTTAGTTTTCAAGATACAAGGTGATCAAGTTTTGAAAAAAAAAAGTTTTAATTTTTTTTCTATTAGAGATATCAAAATTAAATGTAGTACACAAGATACATGAATATATTACTATAAAAGTACAACTTATCACCTTTTAAAATTTACCAGTGGCGGAGATGTGGGTAATTGGTATCAATAATTCGACAAAAAAATAGTACGTCCCTGCACAAAATAAAAAAGAAACGTATTTTTGAATAGATCATTCAATTATAAGCAAAAAATGTCTCTTGGCATTTTTTCGTAAATTTGGTCATTTCGGCGTAATTGTAATATTTGTGATTTATTACACATGGGAGCAAACGGGTAAAAGTAATTAATTCAAAACATGTTTAACATTATAATACGTGTTCTAAATACCTTCCCCTCATTTCTAAACATTTTTGGCATCAATATTACAGATTAGCTACCACACAATATGGTAGCTCAGTTTTTTTTTAGTTTCCACATTTTCTTCAATTTTTGAGCCTTAGTTCATCCCTGGTGTTGGATGCCGTGTTATAAATTTTTTCTTTTAAATATCCCCAAACAAAATAATCAAGAGGTTGTCGAGGCGGAAAGCGACCAATCCAGCGGTGCGGAATATTCTCGTTTAACCAATTCCTCACTTGTCACCCATAGTGGGGTGGTGCCCCCTCTAATTGAAATTATAGCCTCACCCTAATATTTAGCGGCAGATCTTGATGTAGTTTTGCTTTAATTGAAAATGTTTGATTTCAATTAATTATTTTTAACAGTTTGCCCCAATAGTGTAACAAATCACAAACATTACAATTACGCCGAAACGACGAGATCTACGAAAAAATACCAAGAGACATTTTTTGCTTAGAATTGAATTGCCTATTCAAAAATATGTTTCTTTTTATTTTGTGCAGGGCCGTACTATTTTTTTTTTTCGAATTATTAATACCAATTACTCATGTCCCCGCCACTGGTAATTTTTAAAACGTGATATTTTGTACTTTTATAGTCCTATAATTAGTTTTGATATCTCTAATATTTACTTGTATCTTGAAAACTAAGGCCCAAACGGACGAAGTTTATATAGGAAACTCACATTATTTTTTCATGTTGCGGCCATGGTAGCGAAAGTGTTAAATAAATAATAAAAAAATGCGAAACTCGTAGATTTTATTGTCTGTTATGAAAGAAAATAAATTTCACATACTTAATATTTTCAATTTAACCTAACACTTAATAGGTAGGTAATGCCATAGCAATTATCCCAAAAATTAAATAATAAAATATTGTTCCTACTATTACAATACAATAAATGCTCAGTGCAACATTTAACCTTTTCAGCATCTGCATTTCAGCTGCTGCATATTTCAAGTATTCTTATTTTTTACTGTTACACATTTTGTGGAGCTGTTGAGTAAACTCACCTGTTTAGGTAACCCCATTTGCAAAATTCCAGTAGGGATGTCATTACTAACATCATAGCACTATCATTTTGCCAAATAAAACACACATAATTAAATATTTGTACAGATAATTTAATTTTCGAGCCTAAGAGAGTCCAAACTTTACTGCGACCAACACATCAAAACTAATAACATATGTAAATTCTGTAGGTTCTTGCAAACAATTTTCATGTTAAACTTTTTGCCACATTTCACAGTTTAAAAATTTCGAATTTTTCCGATTTTTGGCCATAATTTTTGAAGATAGCCATGGACGCAAATTTTCATCATGACAAAAGAAGGCCGCCTGGAAGGGCTATCTATCGCACCTGCCACCGATTTCTTCTGTGAAAAAATAGCTGAGATATTTTGAGTAAGCCACTTATATTAGCCACCCTGTATATACAGGGTGTCCCAATAAGGACTCCCGTCGCCGATATCTTCGGAACAAAAAGAGATATTTTAATTCTGCAAACTCCGTTCGCTAGGACGTGAAGAGGGCATTATTCGTAACTGCTAAGCGTTCATTTTGACGTTGGCGTATAGATGGCGCTGCAGTGCAAATAAACTTTTCGATCCTAGAAACATTTGTTACGGTTCAAATTGAAAATTAATTGATTTACCATTTGTTCCATAATTTTATTTATTTATTTGTTCTATAATTATCTATATTTAAATAATCTACGTTCGTTTATATACAAATAACTTAGTTATTTGTTAGAAGTGGTTTCTCGAGGCAGACACCTCGCCCACCCCCTTGTTATGTTTGGTTGCCTGCTTTCGGTATTGGCGATGGAGGTTGGTGTCAGTGCCTTCTGGACCTCAGGTTTGCGGGGTTCTGGACTTGTGTACAATTATCTTGTTGTTTGAACTCATTGTTTCATTTCTCTTGGGCGAAGTCTTTATTTATATCTTCATATCTGTCAAGTTGCAGCCGCAGATCACTTTTGTATCGTTTATTTGAACCAATAAGTCACACCGCACTACGTGTCCTGTCGGCCCGGGAAACGGACGGCCACGGTACCTACCGTAGAATCGATATCAGCTGTTTGAAACGGCCGGAACGATAGCTCTGCGCTTTGTGTTAGGTTATTTCATTTTTATATCAGTTGTTAATCTAGTAAATAATAGTTATAATTTGCGATTGATTACGGTGTGGAGTGCTGACAGTTTTCTCCGTATCTACGTCTGCCCTTTTGTGTTCTGAGGTGTCTTTTCGGGTGCTGTACTGATTCGCGCCACCTTCGACGTTGACATCTGTCACCATTCGGCGGTTGGATTTCCGGCACAAAACCTGTTTCCGGACAGGAGGCCTACCTGGTTCTCTCTCTGCCGCCTGCCGCCCACGCGAGTGGTCAAGTGTCTTGCCTGCGTTTTTCACCGTTTTGTTTCCGTTCTAAGGACAGCCGTTATGGGATTTTTGGTGGAATATAAACGCATTTGACTGTCTGCTGTTGCTACCTTGCATTAAGTTACGTTGCCTTACATCAGCAGACGTTCGTTTATACGGATTTTAAGGGCAAAGGATACTTGGTAAGTCCGCCATATTGTGGGCCTCGTGGCTTCGAATCTACCTGTTCGTTTCTTTTTATATTCTAGTACATTCCATCAGCCGAAACCACTCTATACTCGTACACTATTGGGATCTTGATTATTGGAGTTAACCCTGCACTCTTCCGATACATTCGTGGGGTAAACAATCACGCCTGTCCGCCAAACGGGGATATTAACAAGGAGACTATTAGATTGCACGGAAGCTGCTGCTTCTGTTACACTTTAGGCCACCCGAAATCTACGTAAGTATGGATATACCGAGAGATACATGGTATTTATGTGACCCCTGCTTGGATGCAGGGCCTTTTTCTTCCTAGTTCTCCCTCTCTTCTGGTGTTCTCCACATTGGCCTCATCTCGTCCCTAGTCGTGTTGGTTTGGCGACCCATCTGAGTTGATCGGAGTGCTGCCGGGGCTCTACTCGCTCCGTTCTACGAGACTCCATCGAGGAGGACTCCATCTCTACACCCGGGCAATTTTATTAAGCTAAGTTCTGTGAACAAGCCGTGAGTACTTAAACCACTGGGCCATGCCGTCCCCGGTACACGCTATCAGTACCGATTACCACCTTTACGTAGCTTGTTCTCTCGGGTTGATCTTAACCTGTGTCTGCTAGCGCTAGTGACTTTTATTATCGTCTATCTTTATTCGTGTTTTTAATACGTGCGTTTAATCGTCTTATTACTCATACGTTATTAATGAGATCTATTTATTTTATAATTTAGTGGAAAAAATTATTGCTCTCTATAATCGAGGAAACTTACGATAACTTATTTCACTTATTACCACTGTAAGTGCGCCTCCGTATTGAATCATTCTTCTACCATCATAATGTTCACTAACTATAGTTATTATGTTGAGATTATTTAAGTGAATCTTATAAAATATCCGCCTTGCCTGACATAATTGTGTTCTGATCGACAAATGATATTACGTTTGTTGCTGTAAACCTCTGCGTGATCACGAGCGGTAGATCTACAGGCCTAGGTGTATACAGGGTATTCTAATTTTACCATTTTAACACATTTTAGCTAATTATAGTACATATCAATTGTGTACCACCGATCAATGTTATTGCCATTTGAAGGCCCTTGGTGATTTAATACAGAGGTGGAAAATTTCTGCTATATATATATATGTATATTTTTTTTTCCTCCTACCTTACTTTTTTTTATTTGCTAACCTGTCGGGTCAGTTACGGACCATCTTGTGGCTTTCTGGCTTGGGCCGCTTTAAGCCAGTGGCGCACTACCCTTATTACCTTTTTTTTCTTATAATCGAACCCATCGGCCGTTTACACCTGGCCGGGCAATTGCTATGCTAGCAGCTGACCTCGACAATTGGTAAATGGTTCTAAATAATAATAGTAAGTAGCCAGCGGAGCGTAGCAAAATTGGCACCCTGAACGTGGGGCCTCGTATTGTAGAGAGTTTTGTATTTGTTGAAAATACGTAGGTTAATATTTTGAATTTTGTCTTTTTTTTTCCTGAATTTCGCCTTTTCTGAATTTTGCGGTTTGAGTGGGACTAGTTTTTGTACATTTTTGCCCTTTACTTTTACATAATCGTATTAGGCTATTTATCTTTCATTATGGAGTAT
The DNA here is from genome assembly GCA_963920635.1 of Pseudeuparius sepicola. Lineage (NCBI taxonomy): Eukaryota > Metazoa > Arthropoda > Insecta > Coleoptera > Anthribidae > Pseudeuparius > Pseudeuparius sepicola. Next base: position 40,100,099 of record OY987303.1, on the reverse strand, counting down.
CGTATGCGGGTGAATGATTTAAGGAGGGAGGAACTTCTCTATGAGTTGAATGTGCGAGGGGTTGCGGCGACAACGGACCAGAATGTGGAGTCACTTAGATCTTGTCTGCGTCCTCTTTTTAGGATGGAGAGAGGGGGTAACACCTCGTTGCATGTTTCTGAATTTAAATTGGATATCGACAGTGAGCTTGGGACCGTCACTGAGACGCTTTCAGAGATTGAGGGGGTTTTGAGTGGGCTTCCTGTGGGAGATGATAGCTCAAGGGTGCGTGTTCGTTCTAGACTGGTCCATCTGTTGCAGAGAGTTGATCGCATACCTGCAGATAAGTGTTCCGCCGAGCAACTTCAGTCTCGGTCTGACTTGTTGGCTGGGATTCTTTGTGCGCTCGATAAGTTGGAAGTTGTCTTGAAGCCGGATCCGGTTGGGGGTGTCTTGTTGGGTGCTGCTTCGAGCTCTGAGATGGGGGACGAAGGTGCTTGTCCTGAGGATGTTCTGTTGAGCTCTACTGTTGCTCATGGTAATTTACTTGGTGCAGGATCTGCTACTGGTTTGTCTCAGACACGTTCTATGGCAGTTCATAAGTGGAATTTGAAGTTTACTGGGGAACCTAAGGACATGTCTGTTCACCATTTTCTGGAGCGCGTTTCGGAGTTAAAGATGGCCCGTAATGTTTCCGAAGGGGAGTTGTTTAGCTCCGCAATTGATCTGTTTGCTGGTAAGGCACTAAATTGGTATCGATCGAATCGGTCGAGGTTTTCGGATTGGGGGTCGTTGGCTGAACTCTTGATAAGGCACTACGAGCCTCCTGATTATAAGTCTAGGTTGTTGAGGGAGATATTGGATCGGACTCAGGACTCATCGGAGAGTATCGTGGATTATATTGCCAACATGCAGTCCATGTTTCGGCGTTATGGCGGTACCTCTGAGAGTGTTCAGGTTGACATAATCTGCAGAAATCTTTCTCCGTTTTATGCAATGCAGTTGCCCGCTGTCCGAACATTGCGTGAGTTGGAGGACGAGTGTTTGAGATTGGAAGTAAGAAAATACCGTGCGGATGCTTATGTGCCTCCGGCTAGGCGTCGCCAGAATCGATCCGTGGAACCTGAGTTTGCTTTCCTTGATTTTGGTGCCTCAGGTACTCCATTGAGCGAGCCAACCGCTGAAGTGGTTGCCGCGGTTGAGGTCCCTTCGAATACTCTGTCTTCCCGTCAGATTGTGTGTTGGAATTGTCGGAAAGTTGGCCATGTCAATAGACAATGCCCCAGCCCTAGGACATTACATTGTTATCGTTGTGGTTCGTCAGGAGTGACTGTGAGATCCTGTCAGCGTTGTTCGGGTGCGGGAAACCTGCATCAGAGGTCTCAGTAGGTCGCTATGATTCCTCTGCGTCTATTATGGATGCGACCAGAAGGGCTTTGTTGGATTATGTGTTGTCGCACGCGGAAGGTGATATTCGTCCCTACTTGGAGATTACTATTTTGTCATATCGTGTTTTGGGTTTATTGGATTCGGGTGCTTCGAGAACTGTAGTGGGAGCTCCCGGTTATAAGATTTTGCAGGGTTTGGGTTTAAGGTTGCAGGTTTCGGTTATTAACTGTACTGTGGCAAATGGTACCTGCTGTCGGGCAATAGGTTGTGTGACCGCTCCAGTCGTCCTACAGGGTCGAGTTCGTGTCTTAGATATACTTGTGGTTCCTGATTTACCTCACACTCTCATATTGGGTGTAGATTTTTGGATTGCGATGGATATCATACCTCGTATACGTGAGAGCGTTTGGCATTTTGCTGATAGTTCCAGCCTTCCTGAGATTTGCTCCATTCGGGATTCGTCCACCTTGTCCCATGAACAGAGACATTCGCTTGATCGACTGATTGAGGAGAAGTTCGCTTTAATGAAGACGAGTCTCGGCTGTTGTAATACCGCCGAACACGTCATAGAGGTTTTGCCCGGCAGCAGGCCACTGAAGCAGAGATACTACCCCATTTCGCCTTTTAAACAAAAGATTGTCGACCAGGAAATAGAGGAGATGCTTCGTTTGGGTGTAATTGAGCCTTCTAAGAGCTCTTGGTCAAGTCCCGTATGTTTAGTTAAAAAGAAAGATGACACCTATCGTTTTTGCGTGGACTTCCGCCAACTCAATGCTGTCACGAGGAGGGATGCATATCCACTGCCATATATCTCTTCAATCCTGGATAGGCTTCGTGACGCTAGATATCTGAGCTCCATCGACATCAAATCGGCTTTTTGGCAGATAAAGTTGAGCGAGGAGTCGAAGGAATTAACGGCGTTCACCGTTCCTGGTAGAGCTCTTTATCAGTTTACTCGCATGCCGTTCGGGTTGACTAACGCCCCTGCTACCTGGCAAAGAGTGATTGATGGTGTTCTGGGTGTGGATCTACAACCTTCCGTCATGGTCTACTTAGATGACATAATTGTCATCTCCCAGGACTTTGACTCCCATCTTAAAACGCTTGCCACGGTTTTTGACCGTCTCCATTCAGCTGGCTTGGTTGTTGGTCCCACCAAGTGTAACTTCTGCCTCTCGGAGTTGAAATATTTGGGATATTTAGTTGATAGAAATGGGCTCCGTCCCGATCCTGGAAAGGTCGACTCTATTTTGAAGATTCCCTCACCTAGGTGTGTTAATGACATTCGTCGTTATCTCGGTACCTTGAGTTATTATCGACGGTTCGTGAAGGATTTTGCTACATTGGCTTCGCCCTTGACCCATTTGACAAAGAAGAACGTTAAATGGAATTGGACTACCGAATGTGAGAATTCATTTAAGCGTCTTAAAGAGCAACTTGTTACCTCCCCTATTTTGTCTTGTCCCGACTTTGAGCGGACATTTATCCTGCAGACGGACGCCTCTGGGTTTGGGATCGGCGCAGTCTTAAGTCAGGAGTTCGATGACGGGGAAAGGGTCGTGTGCTTTCTCTCCCGGTCGCTCACCAGGCAGGAGCGTAATTACACAACGACTGAGCGTGAGTGCTTGGCTGTTATATGGGCGGTTGAGAAATTGCGTCACTACCTGGAGGGAGTGCACTTTAAAGTTATAACCGACCACCATTCTCTTCTTTGGTTAAATCGCCTTAAAGATCCTCAGGGCAGATTGGCTCGTTGGGCTCTCCGTTTGCAGCCCTATGACTATGAGCTGTTGCACCGGCCTGGTAAGGCGCTCGTTGTGCCTGACTGTCTTTCTCGCTCGGTTCCTGTTTCTGCTGATGCCCTTAATGTGGAGGTTGCTTCTGGGTTGGATCTTTCTTTGTTTTCCGAATGTAAGGATGCCTGGTATTTGGCAATGCGTAAGAATATCGAAAATTTACCTCATAAGTATGCCGGCTGGCGAGTGCAGGAAGGCATCATCTATAAATATCTACCCGACAAAGTTCCTGAATTTTCGTCTCCTGGTAGCTGGAAGGTGGTTGTGCCTAGGGATCTGCGATCGCGCGTCCTTCGCCTATGTCATGATAGTGTTGCTTCCGGACATCCGGGCAATTTTAAAACATATTGGAGAGTTAGATCTCGTTACTATTGGCCTCAAATGCAGGCGGATGTTCGAAGGTATGTGAAGCGTTGTCGCATTTGTGCGCAGTGTAAGCCCGAACAGAGGGCTCCGGCAGGTTTGATGGGAACGAGGCCTAAGATAGATCAGCCTTGGCAAATGGTGTCATTGGATTTTGTGGGCCCGTTACCACGCACCGCGCGGGGGAATACCCAAATTTTAGTTGTTACTGACTATTTCAGTAAATTTGTTCTCACTTTCCCTTTACGTTCTGCCTCGGCTAAAAGTCTAGTGAAAAATATCGAGGAGGGTCTTTTCCTCGTCTACGGTGCTCCACAATTCCTGATGTGCGACAATGGAGTTCAGATGAGGTCCAAAGAGTTTCGAGCTCTGTGTGAGCGGTATAGAGTTAAGATTTTCTTCACTGCTAGTTATTATCCTAGAGCGGACCCCACTGAGCGTACGAACAGAGTCCTTAAGACCATGCTTCGTTCCTACCTTGACAATAACCATCGGAAATGGGATGACCATTTGGCTGCCATAACATGTGCTATGAGGACCTCCAAGCACGAAGTGATTGGATATAGCCCCTATTTTGTTAACTTTGGACATGAGTTCCGATTGTATGGTCACGATTTTGTGTGTCCTACCGATTCTCCTGGTGACTCCAATGGGAACATCGGCCCGGGGAGGCTAGAGGATTCTGTGCGAGAGCGTGTGGCAGGCTTTCAGCGCATGTACGCAGACATTGTTGGCAGAATTTCGGCTGGTCAGGATCGGAGTAGGAAGGTTTATAATCTGCGCAGGCGCCCGGTTTCTTATATTGTGGGCCAGAGGGTTTGGCGCAAAAATAAGGCCATCTCGGATGCTTCTAATCATTTTAACGCTAAGTTGGCACCAAAGTTCGTGGGTCCATTTATTATTAAGCGCAAGACAGGCCAATGGACATATGAGCTTGAGGATGATCTGCACAATCCTCGGGGCGTTTGGCATGTTCAAGATTTGAGGGAGGATAATACTGAATCGTTTACCTCTTCCTTGCCTTTATCTCCATGATTTGTTTTTGTAATATCGTCGGAGAATTTTCCCATTTTGTGAAAATTCACCTCCTGTCGGAGGAAGGGGGAGATTTGTTACGGTTCAAATTGAAAATTAATTGATTTACCATTTGTTCCATAATTTTATTTATTTATTTGTTCTATAATTATCTATATTTAAATAATCTACGTTCGTTTATATACAAATAACTTAGTTATTTGTTAGAAGTGGTTTCTCGAGGCAGACACCTCGCCCACCCCCTTGTTATGTTTGGTTGCCTGCTTTCGGTATTGGCGATGGAGGTTGGTGTCAGTGCCTTCTGGACCTCAGGTTTGCGGGGTTCTGGACTTGTGTACAATTATCTTGTTGTTTGAACTCATTGTTTCATTTCTCTTGGGCGAAGTCTTTATTTATATCTTCATATCTGTCAAGTTGCAGCCGCAGATCACTTTTGTATCGTTTATTTGAACCAATAAGTCACACCGCACTACGTGTCCTGTCGGCCCGGGAAACGGACGGCCACGGTACCTACCGTAGAATCGATATCAGCTGTTTGAAACGGCCGGAACGATAGCTCTGCGCTTTGTGTTAGGTTATTTCATTTTTATATCAGTTGTTAATCTAGTAAATAATAGTTATAATTTGCGATTGATTACGGTGTGGAGTGCTGACAGTTTTCTCCGTATCTACGTCTGCCCTTTTGTGTTCTGAGGTGTCTTTTCGGGTGCTGTACTGATTCGCGCCACCTTCGACGTTGACATCTGTCACCATTCGGCGGTTGGATTTCCGGCACAAAACCTGTTTCCGGACAGGAGGCCTACCTGGTTCTCTCTCTGCCGCCTGCCGCCCACGCGAGTGGTCAAGTGTCTTGCCTGCGTTTTTCACCGTTTTGTTTCCGTTCTAAGGACAGCCGTTATGGGATTTTTGGTGGAATATAAACGCATTTGACTGTCTGCTGTTGCTACCTTGCATTAAGTTACGTTGCCTTACATCAGCAGACGTTCGTTTATACGGATTTTAAGGGCAAAGGATACTTGGTAAGTCCGCCATATTGTGGGCCTCGTGGCTTCGAATCTACCTGTTCGTTTCTTTTTATATTCTAGTACATTCCATCAGCCGAAACCACTCTATACTCGTACACTATTGGGATCTTGATTATTGGAGTTAACCCTGCACTCTTCCGATACATTCGTGGGGTAAACAATCACGCCTGTCCGCCAAACGGGGATATTAACAAGGAGACTATTAGATTGCACGGAAGCTGCTGCTTCTGTTACACTTTAGGCCACCCGAAATCTACGTAAGTATGGATATACCGAGAGATACATGGTATTTATGTGACCCCTGCTTGGATGCAGGGCCTTTTTCTTCCTAGTTCTCCCTCTCTTCTGGTGTTCTCCACATTGGCCTCATCTCGTCCCTAGTCGTGTTGGTTTGGCGACCCATCTGAGTTGATCGGAGTGCTGCCGGGGCTCTACTCGCTCCGTTCTACGAGACTCCATCGAGGAGGACTCCATCTCTACACCCGGGCAATTTTATTAAGCTAAGTTCTGTGAACAAGCCGTGAGTACTTAAACCACTGGGCCATGCCGTCCCCGGTACACGCTATCAGTACCGATTACCACCTTTACGTAGCTTGTTCTCTCGGGTTGATCTTAACCTGTGTCTGCTAGCGCTAGTGACTTTTATTATCGTCTATCTTTATTCGTGTTTTTAATACGTGCGTTTAATCGTCTTATTACTCATACGTTATTAATGAGATCTATTTATTTTATAATTTAGTGGAAAAAATTATTGCTCTCTATAATCGAGGAAACTTACGATAACTTATTTCACTTATTACCACTGTAAGTGCGCCTCCGTATTGAATCATTCTTCTACCATCATAATGTTCACTAACTATAGTTATTATGTTGAGATTATTTAAGTGAATCTTATAAAATATCCGCCTTGCCTGACATAATTGTGTTCTGATCGACAAATGATATTACGTTTGTTGCTGTAAACCTCTGCGTGATCACGAGCGGTAGATCTACAGGCCTAGGTGTATACAGGGTATTCTAATTTTACCATTTTAACACATTTTAGCTAATTATAGTACATATCAATTGTGTACCACCGATCAATGTTATTGCCATTTGAAGGCCCTTGGTGATTTAATACAGAGGTGGAAAATTTCTGCTATATATATATATGTATATTTTTTTTTTCCTCCTACCTTACTTTTTTTTATTTGCTAACCTGTCGGGTCAGTTACGGACCATCTTGTGGCTTTCTGGCTTGGGCCGCTTTAAGCCAGTGGCGCACTACCCTTATTACCTTTTTTTTCTTATAATCGAACCCATCGGCCGTTTACACCTGGCCGGGCAATTGCTATGCTAGCAGCTGACCTCGACAATTGGTAAATGGTTCTAAATAATAATAGTAAGTAGCCAGCGGAGCGTAGCACATTGAAACGTAGCGCATCTGAAAGACTGGGTAATTTGAAGAAACTTTTGTTCTATGGACAATTTTCCTATTGTTACTAGTTTCTGAGATAAACGCTCTACAATGTAATTTACACAAAATGAGCTAACTCGCTTAAAATTAACTTTAGAGGAAAAGTTATTAAAAATCTCATTGTACTGCACTAAGACAAGAAAATAGCGGCACGTGTCAAATTATTACACATCCGGTTTGACCGGAAGTACCGGAAGTGACCCATTTTTCAGTTCAAAATGAACATACTGTACAATTTTCCATCAAAATTGGAAAAAATATACCTAATAACATAACATCTTGTAGGTACATGTAGACAATGACAATTTGGCTGAATTTATTTTTATTAACCAAAGGTGACATTATAGAAATTAAATGTGTATGTATACAATAAATATGTTCAAAATTATTTCCATACCTAAATACGAGCAGTGGCTACAGAACTGTTTTTACCGCATTCTCCATAAACTAATATCATATTTTAATTTATCCTCATTATTATGATTAACCATTATTACAAAAATTAATAAACTAATTAGACAAGGATCAAATTGACAACGATAGATACCTGTGGGCATTTGAAGCTAAATATCATATTGAAACAATGGACAGAGGCAGAGCCACCTTCGGTTAATAAAAATAAATTGAGGCAAATATTCGTTGTCTAGATGAATGTATATACCTGGTGTTATCGTTATTATGTGACACTGGAAATTACCTGTTTTCACTTTTGCAGGATAAATTATACATACGTGTTCATTTTAAACTGAAAAATGTGTCACTTCCGGTACTTCCGGTCAAACCGGATGTGTAATGATTTGACACGTGTCAGTATTTTCTTCGTCTTAGTGCAGTACAAAGAGATTTTTAATAATTTTTTCCTCTAAAGTTAATTTTAAGCGAGTTAGCTCATTTTTTGTCAATGACATTGTAGAGTGTTTATCTCAGAAACTAGGAACAATAGGAAAATTGTCCATAGAACAAAAGTTTCTTCAAATTACCCAGTCTTTCAGATGCGCTACGGTTCAACGTTCCTAGGATCGAAAAGTTTATTTGCACTGGAGCGCCATCTATACGCCAATGTCAAAATGAACGCTTATCAGTTTCGAATAAAGCCCTCTTCACGTCCTAGCGAACGGCGTTTGCAGAATTAAAATATCTCTTTTTGTTCCGGAGATATCGGCGACGAAAGTCCTTATTGGGACAGCCTGTATAATAAGGATAAAATGAGAAATTTTGTTTCAAAGTCATTTCGTTGGACTATTCGATGGATCGAATAGCTTTTTATTGTCATAACATGTTCAGGGTGGCCTAGTTAATGTGATAAACTCGATTTTCTCAGTAATTTTAAAGATAAATTGTACTGGGGAATTGTTAGAAATGATTTTTGTCTAAGTTTGTTGTGGATGTCAGTACGGAATGTTATCTTGCGATACAGATAAGGCCGTGATTTATGTTTAATGTTTTATAGTAAAAGCAAGCCATATCTAATTTTCTACGATTGAACATAATTAGCCAGCCTATGTCTTTTAATTTATGTGAAATTCTTTTGTGACCCCATATGTTAATTATAATTCTTCTGTGATCCCATATATTAATCTCAAGCAGCTGTTTTGAACCCTCCCCATATCCGCCTGATCAAGGCAAGGCCCATAAACAGTCTCTGTTTGGAAAGTAACCCTTTTATAGAATTGGGGAAAATAATAAACCCAAAAATTTGACAACGTTCTACCGTCTTATTTATTTGACATTACATTTCTTGACCATTGTTTAAACATATACCCAGGGGTTCTTGTATTTGATATAAATACAATATAAATAACTAAAGAACAAATAGCTTAATTCTAAACATGCCCCCCGTCTTGAAAGGCTGGAGGGTTCTTTCAACTCTGCAATTGTCTTCCAATTAAAAAATGAGCTGGAGTCAATGGCAGTAAATCTTGAGGATCAGCGGATAGTGGGTATAGGGGACGAGAATTTAAAACTGCTTCTATCTGAGTCAGTAAAGTGTCCAGTTCCTCAAAGGTCAAATGCGCATCTCTTAACACTTTTTTGAAATGAATTTTGCTGGTCTTTATTCCAGCTTCCCATAATCCTCCGAAATGAGGTGAATATGGGGGAATGAACTGCCAATCAATTCCTTAATTTATAAAATGATCTGTTAAATCTTCGGTAGAATTTTTTAAAAATTTACTAAGATTTTTTAAATCAGAATTTGCGGCTACAAAATTAGCACCATTGTCTGAATATATACGAATTGGCTTTCCTCGTCGAGCTACGAATCTTTTAAGAGCCATAATAAAAGCATCCTTAGAAAGATCTGAAATTAACTCTAAATTTATGGCTTTAGTTGTAAAGCATATAAAAAGGCCTATGTAACATTTCCGCAATTTAGTGCCACATCCATTTCTATCTTTAATTTGAAGTGGTCCAGCATAATCTAAACCTGTTATCATGAATGGAAATCCTGCTTGTACGCGAGATTTGGGCAGTTGTCCCATCAGCAACTGAATAGGTTTTGGTTTAATTTTATAACACGGAATGCATTGCTTAACAACCTTTTTAGCCAAATATCTACCAGATATTGGCCACAATGTTTCTCTTATTGAAGCTAATAATTGTTGTGAACCTGCATGTAATAATCTAATATGTTCATTTTCGAAAATTAATTTGGTAAAATGATGTTTAGAACACAATAAAATTGGACATTTTTTGTTATGAGATAAATTTGAATTTTGCAGTCGTCCACCTACTCTAAGCACTCCATCCGTATCAATATAAGGATTGAGACTTAGAATTTTGCTTTTTCTATCAACATATTTGTGTTTTTTCAAGTCTAATAATTCCTTAAGAAATGATTGCTCTTGAGCCATTTTTATTAATGTATGAAAAGAATTATTTAATTATATTAGTTTGAATTTTCCAGAAATTTTAGGTGTGTTTGTACCGAGGTTTGTACCTTTTGCCAAGCAGTTATTTTTGAATCTAAAAATCCAAGCAACAACTCTTTTTAATCTTAAAAGTTTGGAAAATTTCTTAAAAGGAAATGTGTCAAATTCTTGACAAGAAAAATTAAGTGTATTATTAGTACTTCGTATATCAGGTAAATCCTTTAACGATTCCTTTAAACCCTTTGATATAGGCCAATTTTCCGATATTTCAGATAGCCAAAAAGGTCCATGCCACCATAAAAATGAATTTTGTAAGTCAATAGGACTAGCACCTCTCGATAGTAAATCTGCTGGATTATTTTTACTTTGACAATGCAACCACCTGTCTGAATAAGTAATATTTTGTATTTCAGCTGTCCTATTGCTCACAAAAGTTTTTAATTTATTTGGGGGCATTTTCAACCATCCTAGAACAATAGTTGAATCTGTCCAAAATAAACGTTCATCTATATTTGATCTAAGAGATTTACAAACTTCATTTGCTAATCGAGCTAAAATTAATGCACCTAAAAGCTCTAACCTTGGTAAAGTCAGAGTTTTCAGTGGAGCAACTTTAGTTTTTGAGCATAGTAAATTCACATAGATTGTACCATTTTGGTCTATTGACCTTAAATATATACATCCACCGTAAGCCTTTTCAGATGCGTCTGAAAATCCGTGTATTTCAATTCTTTTAGGTTTGTCACAAAGAACAAAGCGATTAATATGAAGTGAATTTAACATAATTAAGTCTTTTCTATTATCATTCCAAAACGTATGTAGAGCTTGGGGTAAACATTCGTCCCAAGATACCTTTTCTAACCAAAGCTGTTGTAAAAGCATTTTAGCTTTAATTATACATGGGCTTAATAATCCAAGCGGATCAAATATTTGAGATACACTAGATAAAATGCTACGTTTATTTATCTTTTCCTTACAAGACGGTTCGCTAATATTATATAAAAGCTTGTCTTTTTTAGGGCACCAGGATAAACCTAAAGTTTTAGCATTTTCGTTGGCACCAAATTCAATGATATTATCATCAACACTACTCGAAAGATACTTAAGGATATCCTGGTCATTGGCATAGAATTTGCGCAAATTAAAACAACCTTGTTTTAAGATATTAGCAACACCGCTTATAATTTGCATCGCCTCTTCTTTAGAATCGGCGCCTGTGAGGCAGTCATCAACGTAAAAGTCTTCTTCGATTACGCGCGACAACTTAGGATACTTTTCTTTATTTTCTTGGGCTAGCTGATATAAGCAGCGCACTGCAAGAAATGATGCGGCTGTAGTACCATAAGTTACAGTATTTAATTCGAAAATGCTTATATTTAGTTCAGGTTTTTCACGCCATAAAATACGTTGTAGAGGACGTTGTTCGGGTACTATTAGTACCTGACGATACATTTTTTCTGTATCGCCAGATACAACGTATTTGTATTGTCGAAAACGTAATAAAATAGAAAATAAATTGCTTTGTATTACTGGGCCTGTCATTTGTAGATTATTTAAAGAATAACCACTGCTTGTAGGTGATGATGCATCAAAAACTACGCCTAGTTTCGTAGTTTCACTATTTTCGCGTAAAATACAATGATGAGGCATGTAATAAGCAACATTTTCTAAATTAGAAGATGATATATATATTTTTTAATATTTGTCATGTGACCCAAATGTTCATATTCATTCATAAATGAGTATTGTGCCTTTGTATTCGGATTTGATAATAATTTTTTCTCTAAGGTTAAAAATCTGCGCTCAGCCTGTAAATAAGAATCTCCAAGCTTTTGTAAAGGATCTTTAAAAAGGAGTGCAACTATAAACCTACCATTTTCTGCCCGCATGGTATTTTTTATAAAATGTTCTTCGCACTTATTTTCTTCTTGGGAAAGTATTTTGAAGATATGCACTCTTCAACTTCCCAGAAACGAGCTAATTGAGTTTGAATATCTAATTCCCGACTGAAATTACACAAAACCTTTGAAACATTATTTTCAGATATTGGGCCAGAAACCACCCATCCTAACCTCGTCTTTTGCAGTACAGGCTTATTTTTTCCTAATAAAATCTGACCGATACATAATAAATGCCAAAATAAACCTGCACCTATTAAAAGATCTATAGGTTCTGATTTATAAAATGATGGATCTGCTAATTTCAGGTGTTTTGGAATGTTCAATTCCGAGACATTTAAAACTATGTTTGGTATTTGTTCAGTAATTTGAGAAACCACATAACAAGAAATATTCGTAGAGAAATTGTTATGAATTGCCTGTAAAGAAATTTCACACTTTGTGTGTGCAGAAGATACAGTGTTATTTAATCCGGATATGAAAACTGATTGTTTGGAGGTAGGAATCATACGGTCATCACATAATCTTTGAGTAAGATAATTTGATTGAGAGCCTGGATCTAAAAGAGCACGCACAATGTGAGGAGTTTTATTTATATCAAAAATTTTCACATAAGCTGTTGCCAAAAGAACATAACAATCATAATTATTAACATGTGCATTTCTTGTTGATAACACCACATTTCCGATATTTCTAGAAGTTAAATTATTTGCATTTTCAACTTCTGTATTTTTATGTAAAAGAGTATGGTGTTTTTCAGAACATTTTTGACAAACTCCTCTGCGGCATACTTCTTGTGAATGTCCAGGTCTAAGACAATTTATACAGAGGTTTAAATTATTCACAGTTCCTAATTTTTTTTTCATAAGTTAACTTACAAAATTCCATACAATTTTGTATGTAATGCTGTTTAGAACAGAATTTACATTTTACTAAATATTTGTTGTTATGTGAATTTGACCGTTTATTTTCAGTACTCAAAAATCCTCGAGACAAATTTGAATTAAATTGTTTATCCGAATTATTTTCTTTATTTTCGGCTTTCTCTTGCTTTCGTAATTCAAGCGTTTCTAATAACTCTGCCCGAGATTTTAAAAACATTTTCAAATTTTCTAAAGTTGTCACCTCTTTGCCTATCTTGAAATTTTCCCATTTTCTTAATGTATGGGTATCTAATTTTGTAGATAATATATATACTACTGGAGTATCCCAATTATTAATTGGCTCGTTGAGTTTCTGTAGTGCCCTTAAATGCTTTGAAACCGAATAAATTATTTTACGCAAACCACATGCTGATTCCTTCTGTAAAGATTCAATATTAAAAATTGCCTTCATGTGATTATGCACTAAAAGACTTTTATTATTGTATCGATCAAGCAATGCATTCCATGCTACCAAGTAATTATTTGAAGAAAATTCTAAAGCACTTATAACTTGGTTAGCTTCACTAACTAAAGCTGATCTTAAAAAATGAAATTTCTGTATTTCACTTATACTGCAATTATTATGTATTAGAGACTCATATGTATCTCGAAATTCAAGCCAATTTGAATAATTTCCATCAAACTTTGGTAATTCGATTTTTGGTAATCGTAAAGCTTGATTTTGTATTGTGTTATTTTTCCCAGTAGCTGCTTCATCCGAAGAAATAGAATAGAATTTGCTCAATTTTACGATTATATTCATTTATCAACATTTTAGCCATTGAAATTTGTGCGTAAAATTTATTTTCAAATTCAATTCTTTCTTGAGCTTGTTCTTGTATTTCCTCGGCATTTGAAACACTCTCAATTTCGCTTTGAATCTCATCGAATTCATCTTCGATTTTAAAAATTTTATCAAGTCTTGAAGTTATTTGTATTATATCAAATTCTGAGATAATTTCTTTTTCTTTTAATTCACTCACAAATCTCGAAAAATTTGTTATTTTTCATTTCAAAACACCTCTTTTTTGTATTGGCGTAGCCATTAAATAATATTTAAAATATTAAATAGATATTTTGAAAGTAGATAAGTAAGTAATTTCAGTATGCGATTAACGACTGATACCGTAAAAAAATGCAAGTGACCTAAGATAAAACTAAGACAAATAACTCTTACAGATGAGAAGACAGTTTTTTATGATTTCTTGTTGCTGCAGCTTATTCCAACCGAGATTCCTCTTGATTGTTTACTCCATTTTTGGGTAGATACTTGAGTTTATCTTATTTTGGCGACTGGAACACTGCTAACGGTAGACTGTTATCCCAGAGTTACGCTAACCACGCTCTGCTACCATTTTTATGTTTGGAAAGTAACCCTTTTATAGAATTAGGAAAAATAATAAACCCAAAAATTTGACAACGTTCTACCGTCTTATTTATTTGACATTACATTTCTTGATCATTGTTTGAACATATACCCAGGGGTTCTTGTATTTGATATAAATACAATATAAATAACTAAAGAACAAATGGCTTAATTCTAAACAGTCTCCATGATTCGATTGAACAAGTGCATCACAAAGCATCTTAGTCTCACAGTCAAGAAAGCATAATATCTTCCCAAATGTCAGAGGAGAGATATGCCCCTTAAATCTTAACTTCGAATCCAAAATTCGCCTCAGACTCTTGCAGTTATCAAAGATAAGAATTACATTCCCACCAATTTCAAATTTACCGTCATTAAGAATGGCGTTAATTTTAACTGATGGTCACCTGACAAATTCAAAATCAGATTGAGTTCACTATTGATTTTATATAATGCATCTTGAACCTGGAAATGCACATAATACAGCTGGGTGTCATCCCCATATACATGATATTCACAGTCAAGGATTAAGTTGCTTCTGGGGTATTCCTAGTTTGGAGTATTGTGAGGGTGAGATTATTATTATTATTATTATAAGTATAGTGTAAAGTTTGCAAGTATAATAAATTGTTATTTTCCGAGGAATTCGAATATGATATCAGATTTAATGTACAAAGGATTAAAAAGTTATTTAAAAAAATACCCTTTTCCAAAACTTGTGAAGTGAATTTTAACAGGGAATATTAGTAACGAATATATGAGGAGTAACAAAAAATTATTGTAGGTTCTCATCTCTGACTTCTGGTTTAACCAGGGGCGTAACTACCGCTGTATCAATGATACAGGGCCCACTGGCCTGGGGGGCCCACCGCACCGACCTTCAAACTTAAAATTAAATTATTTTCTTTTAACATTTGTATGCATCTATGTATCACATAGACATAATAAAACGAAATTTATGAGTTTTTGTTTACAGTATAAGTATATAATTACAGTCTTAGGAGACGGTATAAGCTGGTCCAATAACTAAAAATAAATCACATTTTGTTGCTATATCACTCACGAAGCGACACCTTCATTTTGATCGTCGTCTGAAAACATAACATCTGAAACGTTCTCCTATTCATCATCTTATTCATCTGTACGTTGAAGATTTTACTCCCCCCCCCCTGGATTTTTGGGCGAAAATACAAATTTTTAAGTGAAAATATCCTAAACGCACGTAGTACGTGCTGCCGCCTGTTAGAAAGGTTCGCTAGTTACCATGTCAGAAAGCACACTGTAGACTTTTGGTTTTGAACACAGAGAGGAGTGACTGAGAGCTCTACCACAGATTTGGCGACGTTAATAACAATGACGAGATGGCGCCACGGCACCACCTAGAATATAAACTAGGTAATGTGTGATAGAAACCGGCAGCAGATCCTTGACAAGTTTCACATAATAAATAATAGTTGTGGAACGCGGATGGGACGCGCACGTTGTTTTTAATAAAACTGTTGTCTTAAATCTCCAAAATCTATCGAATTTCGGAAACAGTTTCAGTATTTTACAGCCTCTGTTTGTAGACACTGAGTGCGTTTTGTGCGTGTGATTATGAAGGCCTCTTGTAGGTATTGTTATAGCACGTGCTGTGAAAAGTGTAGTGATAAGGGTCTCTCGAGTTAGATGCTGAACACACCAAGTCCAAGGTGTGCTAACACCCTGTTATTGTCCTGTCAACTAGGTAAATTCAGTAATTTGAGATGGCACAGATAAGAACACTCTGTATATTTTGTATTGGACCTTTGCACACCAACACCTTGAGTGGTCCTATTGACCATTCAACTGTTTTGCGGGTATTCCATGGCACACTTGACTCGGCAGATGCCTTTAAAATTCATATTTTGCTCAAGTTTGACACCCTCCAGGACGGAACTTCCTGTATATTTTTTGTTAAAATTTGGTATATAGCGGTTTTGGGGTGTTCTGATTAACGCTGTGGTGTCAGATTTTAAATAAAAAAATCGCTAAATGGTTTTCGCGAAAATCGGGGGTATAAAAAAAACGCAGCCGGCCCTGGATTGGCTTTTTGAAAATGGTAGGAAGGTTAAAGGAAGCGGTTTTTGAAGGCCTTTCAAAGAAAAAAAAATTTAGGCGATTATCTCCAAAAATTAATATTTTACGGAATTGTACAGTTTTAAAGTTGGACACCCTGTATGTACCTCCCTGATGACGTGGTTAAAATTAATGTATTTATGAATAAATCACCCTGTATAGGGTGTCTCAAAAATCTGACCAAGCTATGCTCACTGCCGGACAAAGCAGAAGTCTGAAATGAGAACCAAAATTTCTTGTTACTCCCTGTATACTCAGTACTAATATTCCGTGATAAAATTCATCTTCACAATTTTTTGGAAAACTTTTAAGCTGTATAACCAAAATGGTTATGTTTGAGCACCAGAAGCTTAATCTAGTTGATGGTTAAATAAAATATAACATTTTCCTATTTACAATGAAATTTGTACATTAAAATGGTTACAATCAAGAGACCTTGTCCCAAGCACAACTAAGTAAGTTATCATAAGTTATTATTTACAATAAGGTCAAATGTGCAAAAGCAACTTAAAGTTTTAAATTGACAATAGAGTGGTTATGTTGGACTAAAGCGAAATGCAAAATCAGAGACGTTCGTTAATACGAGAGCACATTTTTTTTAAGTTTACCCGAGATGTTAAAGCTCATTTGCGAGCACTTTGAAATATTTGGACTACTTTACAGAGTACCTCGAAACCTTCCACAGTCAAAGCTGAACATTTGCCACCACTGCGCCAAGCTTCTTTTTGATGCGACCTCGGCTAGACCGCGAGACTCATGTTTGGGTCATGGGGTTTCCAAGCTTGTGCTAGATGGCGTGCAAAGTACTGTCAAAGTGTTGTAGGGCTGGGGTACTGGTACTTAGTCCGTTGCTGACTTGCTCATGTGTGTTGGGTGCTCACATGTAAAGGAAATTACACAAAACAGTCTCTGTAAAGTACTTATCGCATTCGAAGCGTCGATGCTTTTACAAGGTATATTTAAATTACTTAAATGTAAGATATGGTTGAAAATAAATAAATTTATAACCTTATGATGGACTAAACATGTAGCTTTGACTTAATGAACCCTGAACCCTCACTATGAAATAAAGATTAAAAACTAATATCCAAAAACAGTCAATAATTATCTTGACTTAACCAGACTTAAATAAATTACTGTACTATATTTACAAGATAAAAGGTATCATTAACAAAATTCAAAGTGATTGGCGACTTCCTGATTTCATCTCTAGACAAAAATGCAAAAACAATAGCCCTGTAGGCTAGGTAGAATAAGAAAACTTGTCGTAAAGTCTACATCAAATCACACAGTTAAGTGTAGAGGTATCTAGCAATTCTGTGCAAAAAACGTCACCTAATATAATTTAAATAACCAAATTATAGTCACAAACCATCATGTGAAGCCAACAGAACAAGGAAAACAGATTCCGAATGAGATGGCTATGGCAAAGTCGACAAGAGTCGGTTATAGATAAAATCAATAATCTATGTAGCCAACTCACCCGGAATACTGCCTTCTGTAAACTCCTGTAGCGATAAAATCACTTAAATAAAATTTAGGGGTGCTACTCAGGGTTAGAGGAGAGCTGGGTTATTCGCAGGTTCGTTAAAATTTATAATAGGTTATAACAAACCGAGGTCTGCTATAGTTGGGTCTGTTTAATAAAATCCTGTTACCTTATTACAATATAATTTATTGATCACAACTATTGAGAGATGTTACAATTTTGATCGTACAACTTTTAAGTGATAACAATATAAAATGAATCAACTTTAGAATAAAGTTAAATTTGAGCAACCATTTAAATACAATAAACTAGAAAATAGAGTTAAATTTTTAGTTAGAAATTGAAAGTTAAATTTTAGTTAAAAATTGGTTTGAGAACAAATAAAAAGATCAAATTGGCTTTACAAATAAACTGACTGTTCAGCTTCGATTATGATTCACTCTGAATGTTAAGTTCGAACTGCGTCTTCAGTGGCTTACGCTCAAAACGAGGCTTGTGGTAGTGCGGGGCGTGGCTAGGGCTTCCTCCGGTCCTTATCTGCTCGTGTAGGCGCTGCTGTTGTGGTGGCTAGCAAATTTCTCAGGGGTTTTTCGCCAAAGTAGAGCTGACCGGGAGTCAACACCTATGCCAACGTAACTCCTCTCGATGCCTACGCAACTCTCGTTACGTTGTTCGTCGTCAGAGGGCTGTGGTCGTAGCGTCCTCAGAGATGGTGTGCAAGCATGAACAAATCAGAAAGAAAGTAGCATTAGGCAAGGTCTAAGCCTTTTACAAAAATTATAAACCACTATATAGGTTACAATTAATATTTAAAATTGAATATTGATACCAAAGTTACTTAATATGACAAATAATGATAAAAATTAAATGTTTAGAACTATACTAAACTATGGAAAACCATGCATAGCTTTAAATTCCCTAAATAATATTAATTAACTGACCGGAATAGCAAAGTGCTTATAATTTAATTAAAAGAAAATATTGTGAGAATGCTCCAGCCCGAATTATTTAAGATATTTTAAATCAAACTTAACACGATAAATTTATTTGAGACTTGAACGGTTGAAAATTTATAAAACTAAAGTTGATATTAATTTACTAGAAAAGTGAAGATATCGGTATCAGATTTATCTGAGTGGCCCGGTACCTCAGAATCGAGACCTAACCCGAAAACTAAGAAAAATAAATGTGACACGTGACCAAAAACTGAAAATATTCAATAAGATAACAACCACAAGATGGTGGGTATTCAAAGAAGGACAGTGCTATGTTTTTTAGTTAAAGATGGCCGGGGCCTTGGACGAAATGAGTCCTTAAAAAAACAGCACGTCAAAAAAAACGCTACAGGTGAGTAGTAAAGTCGCTGAATTAAGCAAAAATCAAAAGAAATTACTCACCTGTAGGGTTTTCTAGGAGAAACAGCCACCACCCGCTCGCTGTGTCCCGCGCTTCAACAGCTACGCAGCCAAGAAAGGAAGTGCCTCGTGCCAACGGCGTTGCCTTTCAACGTCGTGCACAGGCAAAGATAGAAATACCAAAAATATTAGTCACACAAATCAAAACCCTAATATCACGATACAAAACCACTCAAAACAATCCACCGATGGCCATAATTAGACCCAATAAAAATTGAAAATATTCATAATTTGAAAGACATTTTGACTGAGTTTTTTCTACGGAGACCGGGAGCAAACTGAAAACTGCCGTTGGCGCGGGTCCTGGGCGGCACCAAAATCATCCGACCGCATTCGACCAATCGGGTGTTAGCATGAAACGTATCTAATAAACTAGACAGAGTTTATATGCAACATATGCATCAAAAGAACCGAAAAAATCGAGTAATCATAATACCAATTTTAATCACATACCTGCTGATAGGTAAACACATAATTCACACTTGATTTTCGCATTTTGAATCTGGGTTCAAGGCCAGGCGGAAGTATACGGCCGCGCGAAAATTTGAATTATTTGAGATAATTTAATTTTTTTTTTAAATTTGATAAATTGTCAGAATAAAATTGAATACAATATTGTAAATGAATTGGAACTACTAAAAATAAATTAGTTATTAAGTATGAGATATACAGGGTGTTTCATATTAAGTGCGAACACACCCGTAAAATTTGTATTCTCCATCCGATTTTAGCCGCGTTTTTTTCTGAAAATAGGCTACAAAAAACTCTACGTTGGTGCAAAATTTCAGGTCTTAATGTCAATTTTCAAGGCCTACTACAATTTTTTTCTAGTTAAAAATGACGAAAACTATTTAGCGATTTTTTTATTTAAAATCTGACACCACAGCGTTAATCAGAACAACCTAAAACCCCCGTATACCAAATTTAAACAATTGTATCTTCCTTAAATGTTTTAGACCCTGTATCTTCAAAAGTATAGCCTTAAATATGTAAGTTTATTGGAAAAAGTTACTTGATTTAAAGTAGCAAACACATTATTTCTACTCTACGTGTTACTTATGGAGCAAATTTTTTAAATAATTTTTCAGAAATACCCCAAAATAATACAAAAAATCATATTTGCCTTGAAACCATGACACACACGAAAAATACCAAGAGGGCATTTTTGTTTAAAATTAAAATTTACATAATAAATTGAATACATTTTATTGCTATACAAGGTGGTTCTTTTTTTCTTCTAAAAACAATTATACTAATTACCCGCTTCTACGCCACTGGTTGTTCAAGGTGTTTGATATTAACAGGTTGTATGCTAACCCATGCCATTATAATGTGTACCAAATATGACTTAAATATATCAACTAGTTTGGTAAATATTCAATAAAGTCAACATATTTCTTACGAATCCATTTAATTTTTAATTGGGTTTTTCGCCACCAAACTGATTGAAAGACAACTTTTTCAAGTTGCCTCGAAAATTCATAAATTCTTAACACTGAATGAAAGAAACTTTAAACGTGTAACTCAAAAAATAACTTCAACAAATTTGTTTTCTGTTGTCATGACATTTTAACCTGAAATTTATTAATCTGTCACTTCACTTTGACGTGACATGATCTTTGAGAAAGATTTATTCTCCGAAAGCTCAGAAAACAAATTTGTTGAAGTTATTTTTTGAGTTACACGTTTAAAGTTTCTTTCATTCAAACCCAATTAAAAATTAAATGGATCTGTTTGCGCCACAAATAAATTTTAGAAAATATCTAGAACAAAGGTATGGGCTTAATGTTTGCAATAATTTCAGATTATTAGAGAAGAAGTTCTTCAAATTATCTAACGCGAAAAATGGATTGACATATTTATGTAAATGTAGACAAGCCGATATTATACCAAAAGGATTACGCCTAAAAGAACCTTTTACTAGTAGGAAATGTAGGAAAATATTGTTCAGATGTAGTATGATGCTGATAAGAGAAAGAATCCAGAACCAAAGAAGTAACATAAACAAATTATGGGGGGATATAAATGAAATACAGGAAAATGTAAGGGAAAGTGTATCTTTCTATGATTTTAATTATATATCAAATTGTATCAGCATAAGCTATAATAGGCATTTTGATAGTGTTAAGATGAGGTGTGAATCGTGAATAAGAAAACTATTATACTAACAATATTAGGCTTTATTGCCTACACAAGAAAATACAATTTCTCAGAGCTGTGCTCGGCGTCGGCGACTTACAACATCAAAAGTGACAAGTGTCCTACAAACACGTCACCTTCTTATATACTATACACGGTTAGGATTACTTGGCAGTAATACTGTACAATATAAATGTACTACATATATATACTCAACACGCCTCCTTACATTTATATTGTACTTACATCATTTCAATTTTATAAGATTCAGGTGCATTTAATTTAAATTCAACATACTTCCAAATTTTTCAAATTTTTCTCGGCATAAGGTTTTAGTAAAAATATCCGCAACATTTTCATCAGTTTCAATTTTAACAACATTTATAATCTTTTCTTTTACACACTCATGAACATAATGCTAATGAACCTCAATATGTTTCGAATTTTTAGTAAAATTACCATTTTTTGCTATATCAATTGCACCTGAATTATCTTCGTATATATCAACCGGCTTTGTTAATTTAACATCAAAAGTATGTAACAATTCTTTTACAAACATCAATTCACTTACTGCTTCAGTGCTACAAACTCTGCAAATGTCGAAGCTTTTGTTACAGACTTTTGCTTTCTCGATTTCCAAAAAAATACATTACCAAATAATCTTATTACGTATCCAGTTGTAGACTTTCTATCTAAGTTATCACCAGCCCAATCAGCATCAACATGACAATCTAGAATATTTCCATTTTCATTTCTTTTATAAGTCAACTTTAAATCTTTAGTCAAATACAAATATTTCAAAATTCTTAAAGCATACTTATAATGTGTCTCATTATAGTAACAATCCTGAAATCTACTTAAATAATTTACACTAAAACTTATATCAGATCTTGTAGCTGAACTTATGTATAACAATGCACCAATCAAATTTCTATATTTAATATCCCTTTCACAATTATCAGATTTTTCAAGTTTCAAATTTACTTCCATTGGTGTATTATACAGTTTACTATTTTCTAAATTATACTTTTTAACTAATGATTCAATATACTTAGTTTGACTTAATTTCATTTCATGTATACGAGGCTCATAATCTACGGTAATCCAAAGGTACTTTAAGATCTTTCATTTCAAATTTTTCTGATAACAAAACTTTAATTTTCTTTATTTCCTTTTCTTGTTTTCCACAAATTAACAAATCATCGACAAAGATTAATAAATAAACAGTATCATTTTCAATTTTAAGAGTATATAAGCAAGAGTCAAGATTATTTCTATTAAAACCAATACTTATCAAAACTTTATCAAGGCATTCATACCATGCCCTTGGACTTTCTTTTAACCCGTATAATGCCTTAATCAATTTACAAACCCTATTTGTCCCGTCTTCATACCCTTGTGGTTGTTTGACATAAACTACAGAATTTAATTCACCGTTTAAAAATGCCGTCTCAACATCCATTTGTTCAATATCTAGGCCCATATTACAACAATATGACAATAAAATTTTCAAAGTTTGCATTTTAGCTACAGGCGAATATATATCATCAATTTCATCAGTTTGTTGAAAACCTCTTACAACTAACCTAGCCTTAAAACTTTCATCTGATTTTTTTGTGTAAACCCATTTTACATCTAAAACTTTATTATTATTTATATTTTCAACCAATTTCCAAGTTTTATTTTTATTTAAACAATCAATCTCTTTATTCATTGCCTTTTTCCAAAATTTATTTTCTTTTGAACCTAACGCCTCCTCAAACGTATTAGGTATATCAGTTCTACACATGTTTACAAAAATACTACTATTATACACATAATAATCGTCAAGTTTCTTTGGAGGATTTCTATTTCTTTGAGATTTAGGGATGTCAGATTCATTTTCAATTTCAGGGTTTTTTAAAGTATCATTCAAACTTCCATCCACAATTTTCAAGCTTTCATCAATTTCACTTTTCAAGTCATTATTTTCATTATTCTCACATTCAAGTTCATCCCCATTTAAACCAATGCATTTTACATTTTTCTCAACAATATCTACATGTCTAGCAACAATAACTCTATTACTTAAAAGTACGCGATATCCGACGTTACTATAACCAATCAAAATTCTCATATTGGCCTTTTTATCCCATTTAGAAGTTCTGTTTTGTTCCGGTTTTCTAACAAAAACTTTACTACCGTACAAACGTAAATTAGAAACATCCGGTTTCTTCCTGAAAAATATCTCATAAGGAGTTTTCCTCTCTATAGTGTTTGATAACGTTCGATTTTACAAATAAGTTGCCGCACAAACAATTTCAGGCCAGTATTTTTTATCTACATTCGCTTCTGATAATAAACAACGTGACGTATTCATTATAGTACGATTGAACTTTTCCGCAGTTCCATTTAGTTCATGTACATACGCAGGACAATTATTAATAACAATACCTCTTTCTTTAGCAAAACTGTAAATGTTATGATTTAAATACTCTTTTCCATTGTCGCATCTCAAAAATTTAACTCTTTTGTCTGTCAAATTTTCACATTCATTCACATATTCAATCAGACAATCATAAACTTCAGTTTTAAATTTTATAGTATATACCCTTGCAATTTTACTATAGTCATCAACAAAAGAAACAAAATATTTTTCACCTTTAAAACCTGTAGTACTAAAAGGGCCGCAAACATCAGTATGAACTATTTCCAAAATTTCCTTAGCTCTAATTCTATTGTTTTCAAAAGGAATATTACTCATTTTATTCTCAATACACGTTTTACATTTCATAAATTCAGTTTCAATTTCACTAGGTATTCCATCCAACAGCTGATTTTTACACAAAGTATTCAAATATTTAAAATTTACATGGCCTAACGAACGATGCAATTTTTCCTTTTCACACATATTTTCAGTACTTTTATTTGCCATATTTACACAAGACTCGACCAATTTTAAATTACTTTTCATAATATACAAACCATTCTTTTTCAAAGCTACAGCTGTTATTTTGTCATTATTATCAATAATTTTTATTACATATTACCTTTTGAAACAATAGTATTATTTTCTGTTACTTTACTATAGCTAATCAAATTTGATTTCATATCTTTAACAAAGAAAACATTTTTCATATCTACTAAATTCTTTTTTTCAAAAGCATCAAAATAACTTAAAACATTACCTATTTTTGTGGCCTTTACAATTCTATTATCACCTAGATAGACATTAACAGGTTCTTTAAGCATTTTAAAACTTTCAAAATATTTATCATCATTAATAATGTGGTCCGTACACCCACTATCTAAAAGCCACTTTATTTCATTACAATCTACATTACTTATCTCGGAATTATGTGCCGCATGATCAACCGTTGTGACCCATGCATTCTTCTCTGTGTTAATCTGGTCTTGTTGGTTAGCTCGATGCACCCTCACTGCAGGTTGACCACGGTAGTTACCGCGCCCTCTGCCGTAGTTTCCTCTTCTGGCTCCTTGCCGGCCTCGTGACGAACGCCATGTGCCTCTACCACCTGACATTTGGCCGCTATTTTTGCAATCTTGCTGGATATGGCCTGTCTCGCCACAGCCATAGCATGTTATTAGATCCTGTCGACTCTTATTCACCATAAATACATTTGATTTTCTTCCAGAATGTTCGTCTTTTAAATTCTACATCTCCGCCATCTGAATTTTACTTTTCATATAGTCAGCCGTTTGATCTTCCTCCTTCAGTGTGTCAATTAAATCACCAATGTAACTGTAACTTTCAGGCAATGTACATATAATTTAGCTTTTCCTTTTCGGACACACTTGCACCCGCTCCTTTTAAGTTATTTACACATTTTTCAAAATCACTAAAAAATGTCGCCGAGTCGCTATAGTCTTTAAGTCTCAATCTTTCCAATTTATTTCTGCATACAATTTGCAATGCCGTTGATTCTTTCAAATACAGACTGTCAAACTTTTTTATTATTTCATACGCCGTTTCTTTGTCGCATACAAATTCCAATTGTCTATCTGATATCGCACTGTATATATAATTAATGGCTTTTAAATCTTTTTCATCCCAATCTTCTTTATCAGTGCTTACCTTTGCCCTTTCAATAACCATTTTGCATTTCTTCATTTTCAAAAACATCATAATTCGCTTTTTCCACATATTATAGTTTTCTCCGTCAAATACAGGTATGGCAATTTCGTTCTTCGCCATTTTTTTTATCACACGTGTTTTCCTTCGTACACGGGACAGAATACCTAATCAACCAGCAAACACGTTACTCAGCAAACCACGGACCTCTGCTACCATGTTAAGATTAGGTGTGAATCGTGTATACTAACAATATTAGGCTTTATTGCCTACACAAGAAAATACAATTTCTCAGAGCTGTGCTCGGCGTCGGCGACTTACAACATCAAAAGTGACAAGTGTCCTACAAACACGTCACCTTCTTATATACTATACAGGGTTAGGATTACTTGGCAGTAATACTGTACAATATAAATGTATTACATATATATACTCAAACTTAGACAGATTAACAAATTCCGAAGATTAGTTGAGGAAAAGCATAGTGAGGAATTCAATCAAATAGACAATGATTCTGTCAACAGAACAGTAATTAATTTATCTAACAGAGAACTTACCATTTCAGAAAAGTTAGTTTTGGCAAAAGGGTTAAATTTTTCTGTTGTTGACAACAAAATTTCTAAACTTGACATAGTAGCATCGGTAGAGGAAACAGCTCAAGCATGACCTGAGGAATTAGGTCAAGAATTTAGAGTCAGGTCAAAAATAATCTTAGAAAAAGATTTTAAACCAAAGTCAAATATATCAAAGGAAGAAAAAGTAGCAATTAGATCACTTAAATCAGATAGGATAATTAAAATATTACCAGCAGATAAAGGAAACGCAACTGTTATTTTAGAAAAAACTGTGTATGATAATAAATTAAATGATTTATTAAATGAAGGAACTTACAAGAAGATAAACAAAGACCCTACAACTTCAATAGAAACTAAAATATACATAACACTGTATAAATACCGCGAACAAATGACACAGAGACAAAGGACACTCTTAACTCCGCATCATTCAAAACCTCCACACTTATACGGATTACCAAAAATACACAAAACTAACATTCCTCTTCGCCCCATTGTAAGTTCAAAATTTATTAATCTGTAACTTCACTTTGACATGACATGATCTTTGAGAAAGGAGGAAGATTTATTCTCCGAAAGCTCAGAAAACAAATTTGTTAAAGTTATTTTTTGAGTTACACGTTTAAAGTTTCTTTCATTCAGTGTTAAGAATTTATGAATTTTCGAGGCAACTTGAAAAAGTTGTCTTTCAATCAGTTTGGTGGCGAAAAACCCAATTAAAAATTAAATGGATCTATTTGCGCCACAAATAAATTTTAGAAAATATATTTCTTACAACTTTAACATCCTGTAACTTTTTTATAAGACCTTAAAATGATATAGTCTATAGAAAAAGTGTGGTTATTTTTTGGTTTTCTATCACCCGTTGAAGTGTTGCAGAATAAAACTGAATCACATAAACAGTAATAATCCATAATAAATATCTTTACTTTTAAAAATAATGATGCCCAGCTCTGCGTCTTCGTTACATTTTTGTAAATATTTCTCTTTTCTACAGCGCCACGCTTCCTTCAGCACTGCCCTAGTTCGTTCACATGGCAGGTTGGTCCATAAAAGGTCGACGCTAGAGATCCTCATGCGAGGCAAAATGGTTGGAGCCTCTGAAACGTCAATCGTTTACTCCCACCCTCATAGGTTTGAAAGATATAATTACACGACTCCGACATATTGCGACTATTGCACCAATTTACTTTGGGGTCCTGTTAAGGTAGAATATAATAATTAAGACTTGATGAATTATACTTAGCAAGTCCGTTTTGCAGACTGGGATGAGATGCATAGATTGTGGGTACAGTTGTCACGAAAAGTGTATGGAAAGTGTTTTGAAGAATTGTACGAAATACAAAGCTATTTCTGATAATACTGCAACACAGACTATCCAAGGAAGTGGAGGAGATAATGGATCTGTTAGTTCTGGTAATATATTTTATATAAAATTATCTGTCTAGTACTTAGTCTGTTTTTGTATCTTTTGTATTTATATGCCTTATGTTGAATTCTAAAGAGGTAAAGTAGATAAAACATAGTCTATTTTGGTCTAAAATTGCAGACCAAGTTACATTGGGATAATCCCTCCCACATTAATTTTAGGTAGAGTTATACTTAAAACAATATTAAGTATTTATAGCAAACAGCAATTGAAAAATATATTTCTCGTTTATTTTTAAGTTTTTTAAAAATATATTTCATAAATATGCTCTAGAGGTTCAACTTTACCCCTGGTTACAATTTTTGTACAGGTCTTCGAAATAGATGACAATGTCTTATCTACTGATAAATGGCCCCCGCCATCTACAATCTGACGTGTCTTACTCCTTTAGGAACCAGCCATCGCTTTCCTTCATCAGTTTTTCGGTATATTCGGTCGTTTAGTAAACAGAAATTTTTGTACATATTATGTTCCTCACAATCTGTGGATATCTTCAACAATGATTGTTTAATAAACTTATATCTTTCATCAGACATTTGAACATTTAAAACCCATCGTCTTCATTCACATTAACCAGGCTAACAGAAATTTTGTCTTCTGTTACTATGATGGCATTACGACTTAATGCGTCAGCATGTTGTCGTCGAGCGTGTAATACCTCCAATGTGACAATTAGGGCTAAATTCGGGTTTTGACACATTTAGGTACATTTTAACATTGCGCGTCTATGTAGAATACCCACAATGTGAAATAATAGTATTTACCCCTACCTATACCTGATATTAACATCTCTTATCATCATTGATATTACCCGTTCTAAAAATATCTCTGATGTGACGTCTGGCTGTCACATTGGATATATTTTGATATTTCAATTCAGTACATCGGAGCTATTCTTCGTGTAAAATTTATAATCTCAATGTTTTGATAGTTAGGTACATTTAATTTTAGTGCTTGAGTTTTTAAAGCTTTTAAAAAAATTGTTTAAATAACTGCGCCAAATATTTGTAGAATGTAGAATGTTTTAAATAGTTTTAAGTAGGTACCTACTTGCACATTGTAAATTTTATTACCTTATTATGTGATTGTATGAACCTACAGAATATAGGTACTGTCTCATTTGCCAGTTTGACCATAATTTAAAAAATCATTTATAATTTTTAATAAACACTTTTTAATGATTTCCCTACCAAAACACAAACAGTAATATTAATATTTATTCAAGGCATGGACGTAGGTAATGTTTCGCATTGAGTAAACGTATTCCTTTATTCAGTGGTGGAAGGTAAGGCCGAGGATAATGTTTTGTAGTAAATATGTATTGCGTTAATAATTTCTTATATTGTTGGAATTTATTCCCATCGATCGTGGAAATTATTCCCAGAACTCCTTCCTGTTACATACTATCACAAAGAAGACCGGAATCCAGAATACAGAGAGTCGCATCTTGTCAAATATGTCAAATGGAGCCCAATTTTTACGTAATTTTTCACACACCTGATAAGATCGTTCAGATATATTATGAAGTAGACTGCATTCTTCATTTATTATAGATTAATTTAAAACTGAGAAAGAAGATCCACAGTGGAAGGGACACTCGCCTTTTTTTCTAGATCCGCTCCTAAAATTTTGACTGATAAGTCGAAACTTTAAAATTTCGACTTATAACTCGAAGCTTTAAAGTTTTGACTTATAAGTCGAAATATTGACCATCAATATTTCGACTTATAAGTTGAAGCTTTAAAGTTTCGAGTTATAAGTCGAAATATTAGTTCAATATTTTGACTTATAAGTCGAATCTTTAAAGCTTCGAGTTATAATGTCGAAATTTTGGGTCAATATTTCGAAATTTTAAAGTTTCGACTTATAAGTCGAAAGTTTAGAAGCGAAAGTAGAAAAAAAAAGGCGAATGTCACTTCCAGGCCTTCGTAGTTTCATAGCCATTTTCTGAGATTCTTGTTGGTTTTTCAATAGCTCCATAATTTGTAGGTATAAGTGAAATGTATTTTTTCATTATTAAACTTTGATTAAAAAATACATGTCTTCTTAGATTATTGCTATTTACAAGCCTGAAAAATACCAACAATGTGCTATTGGACAAGAATATAATTCCTCCAATGTGACTAAAAAATCAGTTTTTTTGTCTTTATTTACCTTCTACTACTATCACACCTTAATTAATTAGTTTGTTTCTTTTTTACAATATTCTATGCATTAAAGTATTTTAGATATGATATAATTTAACAGTGACAAGTTTTTTGGCTTCCCTGAAAAATTTGATTTTTTCACATTGGAGATATTACAAGCTCGACGACGATGTGCCATTCTCTGTCCAGAGCGATGTTCAATGTCAAATGTGAATTCCTGTATACTTAGCCACTATCTTCTAATTCTGGAAATCAAGTTCCTTGTTACCAACATTTCTGATGGTCATGGCACTCCTTGGTGTCAGACCATGATGCTTGATTGTTCAGTTTTTTAGCTCGGACTAATCAGCCTCAATTCATTGTGTTTTACAAAGAGACAAGCATAACAAATTTTATAGATCATTTAGTGTCCTCAGGTTGGCCTGAGCTTTTTAACTGTGATGCAGTTGTCAATAAAATGGACACTTTTCTTAATATTGCAAACACTTTCCACTATTAAAGTGCAGAATTAGGAAAGGTATCAAATCTGACTGGATCTCCACTGAACTTGTTAATTAAATAAAAGACACCTTAAACTGATTGAAACTATAGCTTGTGTAAACCCACTCTTTAAACCTGTAATAATGATGATTAAGATAAAATATAATAACAAGTTACATGATGCCAAAAAGCATAGGTACTTTCAAAACATAATCTACAGATTTCATAACAAATCATAATGGATGTGGAATCTTGGAAACTCAACAACGGGCAAAATAAAGCATAAGAAAATACCTGAAACCAACAATCTTTTGGAAAAGGCTAACAATTTCAATAATTTCTTTGTTAATTCAATATCTACTTTGATTAATCAGGTTGGCTGCAATGCATATGTTAAGGATAACTCTCCCCTCAATTCCCCTTCTAGAGGGGACCCTTTTTTATTCATATGTATGAGAGAACCCCATTTCTCGAAATGTTCCATTAATTTTTGAAATCGAAGAACCAATCGTAAGGTTTAAAATAAGTTTAAAAAAAGTCAAGTCAGAAACCTTTGATTTCGAAAATAAAATTTGACTATTTTAATTAATTACTACATTTTGAAATATTTTGCACCATAAAACAACCAAGGTACAGTTTTGACATTTGTCCTAAAGAGTATGTAGATACTACAAACAAAAAAGTTATTGACATTCCAAACCCTACTCTGATTTTTGGTCCACCATGTTTGTTGAATGTCTCTTTTTGTTGTTGTTGTATTTAAATCAACACTGTCCTAACTTATAAAATATTGTTGAACAGGTAGTGCAAGGCAAACATCTAGTCAATTATATGACCAATTTTCTTCTAATGTAGCTGAAAATAGAACACACGAAGGATATTTATACAAACGTGGTGCTTTGTTAAAAGGTTGGAAGCAAAGGTGGTTTGTATTGGATTCTATTAAACATCAACTGAGATATTATGATGCGATGGAGGACTCTCACTGTAAAGGCTATATTGGTATGTTAGAAACAATTCTGTAGGTTTTTCTAACACTAAGTGTTTTAGATTTAGCAGAAGTTATGTCCATAATGCCAGCTGTTCCGGCACCAGGGCCACCAAAGAAGGCAGATGAAAAAGCATTTTTTGATGTAAGTTAAAGTTTATATTTTTTAGGTGTACTTACTCCCAAGGGAAACAGAGGCCTTAAAGGAAATTAAACAGATTTTATACCTGAAATTTGATGAAGTGTTTGTGTTTTGAAAGTTGTTACTAATGTATGATAATTTGTTAGTACGAGAGCCGACTACATGAATTCAACTCTCATAAGCTTATAGAATAAGATGTGTAAAATGTAGAGAGTATATTTCTTTACTTGAAGCAAGTAGGTTGCCTCAATTTATATGGGCCCGATCATTGTTATTTAAAGAA
This sequence comes from Pseudeuparius sepicola, assembly GCA_963920635.1. Lineage (NCBI taxonomy): Eukaryota > Metazoa > Arthropoda > Insecta > Coleoptera > Anthribidae > Pseudeuparius > Pseudeuparius sepicola. The sequence goes on along the minus strand of OY987303.1, from coordinate 40,068,743 downwards.
GTTGCGGTCAATTTTTAGGCAAATCTACTCTCATATGATTATAGAACAAAATAGGTACCATCGGAAAGAAGACCCATGGAGCAACAATAAAAAAGGGTCACTTGGGCCTTTAGAAATCCGATAGGCGTATTTTCGAGGCCCCGAAAATCCTCCGCTGTTAAATACGGCGCGAAAGACGGAGGCAAGTCTGGACCTCGGGGACGCGAGTTGTGTGCGAAGTCCCGCTATACAGCCAGTGCCGTATACCGCTTGATGCACAGGAAAAATTTTTTTCAAACGTGTTTTTCGGGAGATCTGACTGTACGGCGAGATGGCCGGAGAACGGTTCAACATATTGAAAGAAACTTTTTCAGGTAAATTATTTCGCGTTTTCGAGTTATTAAGGATTTTCGACAAAAAAATGACCAACACAGGTGGGACGCATCTTTTTTACGTGATTGGCTGGCATTTCCCGTCACCTAAAAGCCAAAGTCTGTAACCTACAGCTTAATTGTTTCGGCTCGGGGCTTTGGTGTAGGAATTTTTAAAGCTTCCCTCAAGTCTTCAGGTGAGGTGCAGATGCTTCCGGTGCCCCCGAAAAATTAAGAAAATGAGAAAAAACACGCAATTTATTCCTTGGTTCCTTGGGATTTCCTGTCAATTTCGCTAATTCTATAGCCGTCCCATTTCTCGAAACTTGGAAACCGGGAGTCGGGAAATTTGGTTAAATATCGGATTTTCGAGGTTTCTTTTAGTACTGGAGGAAAGTACAAGACCCAATTAAGAAATTTACCATCTTCTTCGATTTTTAGAACGGCACTTTTCGAATTTGTCAAAAGACTTTTGTGAAAAAGTAGTAAATATGTGGGACAGGTTGTACCCATTAAAAAATTAAAAATTATCCACAACTTCTTTAAATAACAATGATCGGGCCCTTATTATCAACAACCTACTCGCTAAAAGTAGATAAACTCTACATTTTACATAACATCTTATTTCATTTTATCACTATGACTCAATTCTACTGATAGAACAAGATACAAAAATTGTTAAATGTATGTTTTTATACTTTGGTTTAAAAAAGTATGGGTGTCTCATCTAAAATTATCCAGTTGGGCTGGCTCAGGATAGCCGGTAGATGGAAGCACATCATTTAGGATGGTTCATGCTTAATACAATATTTAACAGTAACAATGATCACGGGTCTGAGAAACTTAAATTTATCTTAGATTTTTGTGTAAGTCTGCTCACATCTTGAACACAAAATTTCATTATAAATTTAACATCTCAAGTCATTGAACGTCCTTGTTTACTTATTCATTTTTATATAACACTGCAAAATTATACAACAATATACCTGACAATTTAAAAACCCGGAACATCAATAGTTCCATATGTAAATAACTCATATTTGACAGCTATACTCTTCGATCCTATCTTTTTATCCTATAAAATTTGAGCATGTGTTTAGAGTAGTAGGTATACACCACGGTTAGAGTAAGTATCTCAAGGATTAAACTAACCTATCTTCATGGCAACCTCACTTTTCCCTCTTATTCACTCTAACTGGACATATATTTGTGGACATAGTCAAACTAGGCTGATTTAGCCACAAATAAGAATTTCGCCTTAACTTTTAATTCCAAACATCTATTCCTAGTGACCCCTTTTCGAAATATTAAAAGTACAGAGTTTAGTCTTATGACTTTTCATATATATTTTTTTATTTTTCTGGACATGAAATGCTTAGTTTCTCTATGGCAGCCTTGTTACACTACTCTTGCTTAACTTTATGGTAAGAAAATAAATTCAAATTGCCTATTTAAATTTTGTTAGGGACTGTCGAGCGGCCGCCAGTTAATATCACTTTAAACCCGACACTATTTTTTTATGTCCAAACTAGGAAAAACCTTGGTAGGTAAAAACAGAATTGCAAAATATTTACAAAATTTACTCAAATTGGTGCTGTCAAGTAATAAATACTTCCAATTGTCAACAGATAAGCAAAGTTCTAATTTTACAGCTGGGTATTTTTAGTTTCACTAACAATTTATTTTACTCTTCTACTACTTAGGGAAATGAGTGTAAAAAAATTATTATAATAATAAATATACTATGTGCAATATAGTAAAATAAAAGCAAAAGTGAATGGGATCTTACAAGTTGATTTAAATCCCTGGGTGTGTACACACGCAGTTCACCCAATGACCACTAAAGTCACAATGTATGCAAAATAATAACAACGCACAAAACAAATTTACTGTTATTAGTTTGGGCATGATAAAAAGTGAAAGATATACATGCAAGACTTAGCTGTCAGCGAGTCTTTAACTATGAGCCCACAGAGCAATCAGATGGTAACAAACTACTCCAAGATTCAGACTGCCAGGGACAATGTACACTCCAAAAATAAAAACACAAGTCTTCGGCATTGGTGAATCTTCAAGACCACATTCAAAAAACTCAAAAGCAAAACAATGTTGGTCTTAGCCAAAAACTCTAAATCTAAGGCTTTTCTTTCTGCTCAAGCATACAAATTGGTCTCAATGTATGTCCGCAAGTGTCTTAGTGAACCACAGAATAATTCGCTTGATGGAATAGGAGCTTTCGTGGAGGCTTAACATGATACTGAAGTTGCAGAAAAAAATAATCCAACAGAGCGGATTGAAGTCCTGCACACCAAATCACCCTCAACTCCAAATAAATCCAAAACTTCAAGGTTCACTGGCATTCTAATACTCTTCAACAATTAGCAAGAGTAAACAATTAATTACTCTTTAACACAAATCTGCACTCACAGTGATCTAAAAAAACTTCCAAAACTTTCTGCAAACCAGCAACTACATTGTTAAGATAAAATGTGACGAGAAACATCTACAAAAACTGGACATGTATACTGGCAAAAACATTTAATTTCTGCCGCGAACAGTCTTGGGTATCTGATGGGGAACAACAGAACTACGGAGTCAGAAGAAGCAGATTTGCTAACGTGGCAAACACTAGTGCGAACAAGTTAAACTAGACAGAGACAGATAGTACAGTGTGAACCATAATTAAAAGAGAGAATTTTTAAGAAGTGTTTTTTTTATTTTTAGAAGTTTCATAATTATTAAAAGAAGGGAAAAACTAAATCTTTTAATAGAGCATTGAAATTTGGTACACTTATGGGAAATTGAAAATTAAACAACTTTTCGAGTAATGTTTTAGAAATTTTGACAATTTTTAGCGATTTCATTTTTTAAATGAAATTTTTGACAGAAGTCGAAAGTCATGTGACCAAGACTGAGTGAGTCATTTTTTTACATTATTTTAAAGCAAAAGGTGAACTAAAGTTAGATTTCAAAACAAATCATTAAATAAAAATGTTCCCCCATAATGGTTGAGACACACATAACCGGACCCTGCCAGGGCAAGAACACGGCCGTCGTCCGTTCCTAGCACGGCCCGTTTTGCTTTTAACTACACATGTCCATCAGTTTCTTTAAACCCTGTTTAGAGTCGGCAATTTTTATTGCCGGCAATAAAAATTGCTGACATTTTTGTTGTCTGCACGCGCATTAACTCTGTTTTGAGTCATCTGTGGCACGTTTTATTGCATTGCAAAAAGTAGCTCCAGACCTATTTTTATTGCAATTGCAATGGCAACTCTACTATTTTTTTAGAGATTTTTGTGCTAAAAACCTTAGTAATAAAAAAACACTACATAAAACTTCATTTTCTATGTTACTATTAGGATCTTTCTATGTTATTATATATTATTATTAGAGTCTTTGGTAAAATTAATATGACCCGAAACACTGCGTAAGTATACAGTCTATATACACACCGCAAAAATTTCAAATATTTTATTTACTAAATATTTGGTTGGCAGTATTCACCAAAAAATAGAATTGCATTAGATAAATTGCCAACTGTAAACAGCTACCACCTTTGCAACAAACATTGCTTGCAACAAAAATGTCAGCAATTTTTATTGCCGGCAATAAAAATTGCCGACTCTAAACAGGGCTTTAGAGTCATCGCCGTGGTTGGGCGTTTGAAAAAAACAATGATCGGAAATTTTCGTAATAATAGTGAATTGGCGATGATTGCTCTGGTGTTAGAAGAAGAAGAGAAAGAAGTAAGAACTAAAAAGAAGGCTAAAAGAAAATGGGTGCACACTGCCTGGAAAACAAGACCTATTCAAGGGGAATTTAGAACTTTATTTCCACATTAATGGACGACGTGAATCTAAATTTTACGAGTATTTCAGAATGACACAATCTACGTTTCATCAGCTTCTTAGAAAGCTAGAGATAAGGTTGAAGAAAAAAGACACTTTTTGGAGGTCGTCATATGCAGCAGGATCAAAATTCAAATGCTGAAAGGGTTGAACGGACATCAAATCTGCACCAACTATCTCGCTTTTGTGGCAGATCAGCAGATGAAGCGTTTACTGTAAGAGAACAACTGAAATCATTTCTAAATTCTCCGGAAGTCAGCGTGTATTGGCAGGAAAATGCCTAGTTGTGCTTGTTGGTGTTTTATTTACAACTTTAATAAACAATAGATAAAGACAATCTGATTATAAATAACTTACAATCGGCTTGATTCTATAAAAAAATACCTCAGCAATAATTGCTTTAATGCAGCTTTAATTATTACCTTCATTATTTAATAATACTAGGTTCCTAACTTAAGATATTTTAGATGTGAGACCGGACCGTCACCGTGAAAAAGTAAAACAAAACTAACTTGCCTGGTCCGGTGACGGCCCGTTCGTGACGTACCGCCACGTTTCGGTGAAGTGTAAACAAAAGCATTTAATTGCCTTGGGTTGCTCATCCGGTTCTGGCACGGTCCGGTAATGTGTGTCTCGACCTTTATGCGAACTTTTTGAAAGACACTGTATAGTTGCAACTATCACCCATTACGTATGTTTTTATTTTTTGTCCATTTATGCATAATATTCTTTACTTTTAGTACTTGCGCCATCACTTTAGATGCTTTATTGAGTGGTTCAGATTGAGTTGTGAATAGCATTAAAGCTAGACTTCACCTATTCTAATATGAGTCATCGCCGGTTTTCTCTTATTAGGTTTTTCATATTTTAAACTGCATAATAATGTTTACCTAATGAAGTCGTAATTATTATCAGATAAATGTAAAATGACAAACCCAGGGCCACGAGAAGGCGTAATTTCGAAATCAATTAAAATGACGAAGTCGAAGGTTCTAACAACCGCAAATACCTTGGCGATGATACCTGGTCAGAGATTCATAAAATAAAAACATCAATCTGGACCAACACTATATTCGAGACCTGTGCTTAGCGCTGTTTCAAGCGATCGCCACTGGCGCTATACGATGAAAAAAATCAACAGGGTGGTTTAATGTCAAAAAAACATTGTTGCAGAATCTTTTAGAAAATAAAAACATGCAAATATATAAATAAAATGATTTTTTGTTATGTCCCTTTAAACGAGTTTACATGACATATTTCCTTAGATTCCTTAAGAAAAGCGAGTCTAAAAATAAGCAATAATATTTCGGTACCTTTTGGTTTGAAATGAAGTCCATGGCTAGCTGTAGTGTAAGTACAGAACTTATTAGATTTTCCAGTTTATTCTTTTTACAGTGGACCATTGGTTCGATTTGGGGCTATAGACCAAATTTTCTACTTTACTTCTTGCATATGTTACAAAATACTCTTCCAAAATATAATATCCAGAATTCTCGCCTCTTCAACTGTTTGGACAGATCATCCGGTAATTCCAAAATAGTGTTTATTCTTCTGCAATTCACGTAATGGTCTTTGCATACGAAAAGCTCTGTTAATATGACAAAACTGAGAAATATTGACCGCAAAGGGAATTCGTTATAACGACAATTTTCCTTGGGTGAAGGAAAACTGGTTATATGACTCGTTTTTGATAACCCAGGAATAAAACACACGTTTGAAAATTATTTACAAAGGTGGTTTATTAAAAAAATATTAAGGAATGTTGTTAACAGTAAAAATTGTGAAATGATGATTTACAATAGAGGTTATGTACAAGCAGTGAAACTGAAAACTTGACAATAGTTTATATTTAAATCTAACTTGAGGAAAACTGGATAATACAAAAAGTTCAAAGTCTAAAGTTTACGAAATTGGCACTGACTGATAAAGAAAGTTCGAAAGCTCAAATTGATAGATAACAAAGTTCTGCACTGTTCCGAGTTTAAATTTGGAACGATTTGTCAAACACCTTACTTGAACGTTTGTTCCTTACGAGGTTCCGGGATTGTTTTCCGACCAAGCTTCACAGTCTGTCAGCTGCGTTAGAGGCTCTGGTGGTTGGCTAGCATGTATCTCAGGGCTTTGGCCTAAGTTCAGCTGACCCTGTATCAGCTAGATGGTCTGCAGGCTGTCCTGTGTGTTGACTAAAAGCAGCTCGTAGCGGTGTTCGTGCCTTGTGCAGTTTTGAGCATGTGGAAAATTCAGAAGCAATTAGACACAGCCAATATACTCAGTCAGTGACGTCAAACGTTTATAAATGTGTTACGTTCAGAATTGACTTTTAAGCCCAAATATTAAAAATAGGTAAATCTCGATTATTGTCATTATTTTATTAGTTAAATCGTGCTTGAAGTTTCCTTAAAAATAAGTAGTAGGTCAATGGTAGTGAGAAACTGACCTTTATTAGAAATTATTCATATAATTTTTGTCGTAACAGTATTGTTTTGGTTTTTCCTCGCTTGTAGAGTGGGGTGAGTCACACTGCCGTAAACAACGTTTGGGCCACCTTTGAACATAACTACTGCACTCTATCGAGACGTAATGAGCCTACAAAGTGGAAACGATTAATTGCGAGATTTTCACGGAAATAACTGGGTTACCTCTTTTACTGGGGCTGTATTGTCGTCCCTGTTCACTTTGGAGAGTTGCCCTGGTTCGTTTGTTAGTTGTGGAAGCCTATTTTGTTGTGTTTTGTTGCGTTATGTGGGTGATTGTTTTGAAATTTTGTTGTGTTTCCAGTGGATAATGTTTTTGCCTGAATTGTGTTCTATTTCATGGCCGGTTGTCTTGTGTTAATTTCTGCCTCCAGTTTTGCCATTTGTACTGCGAGATTGTGGGTTTTCGGCCTTATTTCGCCCATTGTTGACACTCTATAAAACACTCAGATGTAAACAATATTGACACTCGCGAGTCTCGCATTTTTACGAGAAACGCTTACGTGTCCGACCCGGCTTAGGTTTTGCCTTGGCTTTAGGCGCCCAGATACTCAATAGTCGTGTGTGGCATGGTGTTTCGACGGAATTTCTTCGGCATACGATCATGACTGGCAATACTTGCCCGCCATGCTGCCCCGTCGGTAACTGTCGGCCGTCAGGAGGCTGTCGAGAGACGTGCACGGCCGGTACGCACAGTGGCGTGCGCTTTTCAGTGATCTGCGCGTGGGTGCGTTTGTTTTCGGGTGTAATTTTTGGTTATTGCATCATGATAGGTTGTCGGGTGAAGGGCTGATGATCCGTTGTCTTGTGCGGGATGTTTATTTGAGGGTTTTGCTACTCTTGAGTGGGTTTTAGGCAAGAAGTTGGAGCGCGAGAATGCGTGATGAAGTCGGCGCTACTGGAAAATTGTCTAAGGTACTATTGTGTTTTGTTGTTTTGTGGGTTGACAACCCGATTTGTTTTTTTTTATATGTAAAAATTGAGGGAATCTCGCTTTCTCTTCCGATTGAAAGGTCGTCCTTGCAGCACACGTTTTTGGAGAATCGCAGTTTTTGAGTTTCTGCCGTGAAATAATTTATCCGGGATTTAATGTGCAGTAAATATTGCCGTCTAGCGTTCGTTGTGGAGTTTTTGCGTACGTTTTTAGAGTTTGCGTTCGTCGGTTATTGCGAGTTTTTTCGGATTCGTTAGCGATTTTTCCCGTGTCAGGTAAGACGCCATTTTGTGGTTGAGGAAAGTTGAAGTGTTCTAATGGGATTTTCTCCTTTATAGCATCGATTTTGGGTGTCTGTAGTGGTCTTCTACATCAAGGAGCTACCTTTTAGCCACCCAACAACATTGTGAGTAATTTAGTTGGACTCAACTTGGGACTCGAGGTGGACCTAAGTCTTTTTCTTTAGGGCTATTCTGTGGGGGACTTCAAGTTTCCCCGTCAGACGTTGGAACAGGAGGAGAGTGACAGATCAAGCAGTCACAGACAGGTGCAGTTCAAGACCAGGTCTGCCGATCAGGTCATTTTGGAGTCCATTACGGTGTAGGCTAGGGTGCCTTCATCAGGGTACCTCATGAACCATTCGGGGGGGCCTCGGTAGCTAGCCAGCCAGCCAGCAGAGTTGTTGGAACTACTTCGAGCTTTTGGAGATTACTACAATCGTGACGTACCACTCAGAGACCACCACCAGAAGGATTCAGATAAGCCAATTTATATTAATCTTGTTGTCCACCCATTTGTTTTAGATATAAGCGCACAGTACATTGTCTATTCTAGTTTTACATTATCGTTGAACATTTCTCAATTTAGTAAATTAATTGTTGCTCGAGGGTATAAAATAGGGGTAATTTAGCCGGGTAATAACCTTACAAACATCTCTGCTCGCGCATTGGCGTGACCATATTGTTAGGGAGTGATCACTTCTTTCTTATTGCATGTTTTTGATTTACAATAAGTAAGGGTTATTTACCATACTTATCCCTTAGGCAGCGTTTTACTAGTAAGTTTTTGGAAGCCAAATATTGTGGCCATTTGAGATATTGATTATTTATTAATTCATTAAAGTAAGGTAAAACGAGACAGTCGTGCTTTTTATTGAAGTTTATGTTAGCAGAAAACAGTAATGTGACTACCCACTGAACCACCCTTGAGACAACTCAAGTCGGGTAGTGTCCGAGCCACCTTCGGCCCCTCGGGCACTCTAAATACCAATCCCCTTTCTTGTTACTTCGAAAAGGTAAGGAGGCTACCAACTCTTCCTTCCGGCGACCAACCTGCCCACCGGCCACTTATTAAACGGGGACAATTACGTAACAAATGTTTATTCACAAGAAAAATGCTCGAAAAAAATTAATAATTATAAAAAGCACAACAATTTGCTTAAGTTTAAGATAATATACTAGTTAATAAACCCCAAATGTATATTAATACTTAATTGACTGGATTGCGAGTTAAAATCAACGACAAAAAATTTATTTCATTTAAAGAAAGATATCCTGACTTTTAGAACCCAAGAAAACCGACAATAAGCGGTCACGAAAATGTAGGTATTAAAGTTTTAAAAAACAAAACGTTTAGCTATTTAACAGCTACAAACGCTGCTCTTTCCGATACAAAATAAGAAAAATTATGGTTTAAATTGAGGTAAACAATAATTAAAACAACAACGATATTACTAGAAAAGATAAAATAACTCCGTCAGGCTATTGGTACATATTGAGTGCGACGTGCAACTTTACCGATACAATAAAACTTACTTTTGAGCAGACCAGGACTGAAAGGCAGCCACGGTTGTTATTTCTTTTATATTTGCAATTAAGCTGGGAGAAATCTCCAAAAAGAATAAACGTGTCTGGGGCAAGCCACAGGTGAGTTTCAACAAAGAAGGAAAATTACCAAAATTATAAAAATAATTTTAAATTAAACTCACCTGGTACTTGTGTCCACCTTTCCTGTGCCCTGCTCAAAAATCAACAGGTTTTCCAAAAAACCACAGCGTCACCCTTGAACGCCAAGGTGGCCACCTGATCCCAAACTTCACAAAAACTCCAGGTGCGCCAGGTCGAGATTCCACATGAAAAACAGAAAAATACGGTTTTATTCCACTGCACCAAACAATAAAACACACTATAAGCACTTAATATCTCCAAATGGAGATAACAGGAAGCCGATAAAAGTAGATAATTAAATCGAGACACAGCCTTCCTGCTATCACCAAATACCTGACGGGACACTTCTCGCTAAAGATCGCAATCGGAAAAGGGGCGAAACGGCTCTCGCAGGTAGTTTTGAAGCTCCTGCATTATAAAAAATATACAACGTAACACAGCCAATCGCGCCGCCGCATTTGTCGAGGTCATCTGGCCATCTGATCATAGAGCAAACAAAAACTTGGTATGTTAAAATTTCACGATGGCTTCCCGCATAGGGCATGAAACCAGACTCGCAGAAAATATTTGCTCTGAACTGAACAAGTGACATCAACAAATACGTAGCGGATTACTTGTTAATCACCTTAGTGCTAAATGTTGGAACATACCTTCGACTCGATGCACAAAAAATCACTGTACTTCCACTAGTGCATCTATTCACCGCTAGATGGAAGCACACATACCAAAAGAAATGAATTTCAATAGAAACTTGTGATTCATATCACTAATAACGATGCATTATTATTTAAAAGGTGGTAATGGAATTTTTAAACAAAAATTATGTTACATCGTTACCGTAAAAAGAACGTAAATGGTACTAAAGCAGGATATTTAAAATATGGGACCTTTTAAATGTCATAAACTGACATACCTATAACCACAGAATATCCCTCTATAACCTATAATAAGTGCCATTTTTTCATCGAGTAGCGCCACCCCAGCCCGCAAACAACAACGAAATATACTCGGGCCTTTAATATAGTGTCGGTCTAGCATCAATATCCAAGATAGTAGCAGCCATAAGAAGAGCAGTTTTGCTGTCGGATTCCAAACACAAAAAAGATGAGGATGGAATGGTTAACAAACAGGACTGGACGAGCAAAAGCAAATGTCCAAACTACAAGAGAGTAGCGGCGATGATGAAAAAAGTATAAACTATGGAGAGACCACCTCTGAAAAGTCAAGGGCTTCAGAAAGAGTGGGGCAAATAATAATAATAAAATAATAAAATCAACATCCGAAGAGGGATTTTCCAAGGAGATTCACTCAGTCCACTGTGGTTCTGCATGGCGATGAACCCTCTATCACATAGGCTGAACTCTACAAAATACGGCTTCACTATCAAAAGCAACAATGCAGAAGCGATCAAGTTGAATCACCTATTATATATGGATGATTTAAAACTGATGGCCGCAACCAAAAACCAACTAACGCAAATGCTTAAAATTGCAGAAGAGTTCTCCAGGGACATCAGAATGCAGTTTGGACTGGACAAGGGCCGCACCCTTAACATTGTCCGGGGAAAGCTCGAACAAGGCGCACACGAGATACAGGACGGCCAGGAGATCGAAGCAATGAGCACGGGAGATACAAGTATCTCGGGATGAAACAAGCTCAAAGCATAGACCATCGAACAATAAAGACCGATTTAACGAATGAATTCATCAAGAGAGTAAGACAAGTAGTGCGAACTGATCTTAACAGCAGGAATTTATTTAAGGCCCTAAACACGTATGCATGCTCTGTACTCAATTATTCCTTCGGAATAGTGAATTGGACCAACACGGACATCAACAACCTGCAGCGAAAAGTTAGGACACTATTGACAAAAGCTCATAAACATCATCCACGTAGCGCCTTAGAAAGAACAACTCTGCCACGTCAACTAGGAGGAAGAGGCAAGCAATTGGACCAACAAATATTAAATCTGCGAAATTATTTCCACAGGCAGGCCAACAGCTCCACACTACATGAGGCTATATGCGGAGCAGACGTCTCAACACCGCTACGTCTGAGGGAACACGAGTATCAGAATCACCACCGAACCGACAATGATAAACTACAGATGTGGATGGAGAAGCCGCTGCATGGAAGGCATCCTAATGAGGTTAACCAGGAATATGTCGACAAGTTAGCGTCAAACTATTGGCTGGCCTCAGGACGAATGTTCCCCGAGACGGAAGGCTTCTTACTGGCCATACAAGATCAGGTTATACCAACTCGCAACTACCTAAAATTCATTGTGGGAGATGCAGCGGTAGTGGATGGCAGATGCAGATACGGATGCCAAACTTCAGAAACAATCCAGCACATAACAGGAGGATGTCAGATGTTTGCATCAACGGAATATAAGGAACGACACGATTCGGTTGCCAATATCTTACACCAGGAACTGGAGGAAAAACTACTGCTGCTGCTGGCAGAGAGGGTCCCATATTACAGCCACACACCGGAGCCTGTTCTTGAAAACAGCAACTACAAGATGTACTGGGATCGTACAGTTCTGACAGATCAAAGAGTTGCCCATAACAGGCCGGACCTTGACAACTCTGATTGATGTGGCTATCCCAAACAACAAGAACCTGCGTGTGAAACAGGCCGAGAAGATCGCGAAGTAGAGACTTAGAAGAACGAATTAGAAGGCAATGGGAAATGGAAACGTTCGGATGGTTCCAATCATCGTGTCAACAACTGGTGTTATACCAAAAAGTTTGCTGAGAAACATCAAAGAGCTGGGTCTAACTGGTAATCTTTACAGGTCCATGCAGAATGCGGTACTACTTGCGACAGCCCGAACAGTCAGGAAATTCATGGGGAGTGCAGGAACGTCCAACAACATCAATATAACCTAAGGCCCGATAGCATGGCAAGGGTCTCGTCCGAGCCAGATCCTTTTGGTATCCTGGATACCCGGGATCTGAGAGAATATTGCGAATGCGAATGCCTTTTGGCTAAGTCGATATAATAATAATAGGTAGTAATTCTCACCCTTACAATACTACAAACTAGGAGTACCTCAGAAGCAACTGAATGCTTGTGCAGGAGAGGGGGGTAATAATTATTATTTAATACTGCAGCTCAAATTCTGAAGCTGAAAATATTAAATGTTGAAGAATGTGGTTTGTTTGTTGTGAAAAGTAGGTGTGAATACTAGGTGTTCACTGAATATACGAGCATTTATTGTAATACTTAGTACAATATTTTGTTCTTGTCACAATTTTAGAATAATTACTTTGGGATTACCTACCTGTTGAGTTATAGGCATACCGTTAGGGTGGGTCCAAAGGGCTATTATTGCCACGTTATCTTGTATTTTAATAATTAATTTTTCCACGTTTCTGAACAGGCTGCCAATGAGAAGTATGCAAGTTCTTGTTATGAAACTGCTGAAGAAAAGATGGCATACCCTTTGCGCATGTCCAAGTACACTTTACATCGAATAACTCGTTTAAATGATTAAATAACATTCAATTTAAACAGTACTTGGACATTCGCGAAAGGTATGCCATCCTTTTTTCAGCATTTTCATAATAAGAACTTGCATTGGCAGCCTGTTCAGAAACGTGGAAAAATTAATTATTAAAATACAAGATCACATGGCAATAATAGTCCTTTGGACCCACCCTACCGGTATGCCTATGGTTTTCCGAGGAATTTTTATTTTGAACTTAATTATAAAACACATGGCAGCCTGTATAAAATCATATCAAAACGCGCTATTTTTTTCGAATAATTGAAAACTCAGTTTTTCACATGAAGAACCCAGGATGACTCTCTGATTCATACCTTATTATTGTGAGAATATGTGCCACATAATGCCCTTTGCAAGGCATACTGAGTAAAATCACGTCCAAAAATCTGTCACTATCTCCCGGTCTAATACGACGGATATCGGTCGTATATTCGCGAGCCAGACAAGGACGGGAGTTGTGACGTAGGGTTGAACATTCGCTGAACAAACTGTAGGTTGTGTTCAAGCCTGTGAATTTTGGTTTTGCGGTCAAAAGTGACACCAAGAAGAAGAATGATAAGTGTGACCCATTTCGTTTCTATAATATTAAATAATAATTAACTCAACCTAAATTTGTAATCTGTGAAATAATTATTATTAATGTGTGCCTTGTCCATGTGATGTATAGCTTTGGTTCGTCTTGTAGTATATTTATCCGTCGTTTTCGCAGATGAAATGCCTGTACATTGTTTTGTTCTAATGTGCAAAACTAGTACTCTCCTTAAGCATCCTGCATTAACTTCCTAATGTAAGGGCCAATTTGTTAATTTGTCTATAAAAAAAATAACCCTCTCCATCTTTAAAAAGTAATAATATTGCGGTTTTCATTTTGTAAACTCATATTTTGACAACAATGATAGTAAATAAGCTCGCTTCAATTAATCCATCTTTTATTTCTTGTCAAAAAATAGCAGCACTTAAAATGTAGTTTTCTTTATATATAAAGATGCCTCTGAGAAATTGGTTAAGAAATAGTAATTTATGCAATTAGTGTGCAAAGCACTACTTTACTGCATAAGAATGACAGTATTTTGACAAGGCCTAAGGTCGAGTGAAAAATTTTGTTGGCATAATGCACCCGAATGATTTCTATAAAATCCCTAGTTAGTAGATTTCATGCTAACTTGTCAATTTGTTAAAAAGTTATTTGGAAAAATCTAAAATAAAGTTTAAATTTCGACACCCTGTACTTTTTTAGGTATGCGTTTTTGAACCCACCTTTATATGAAGTTTTCATTTTATTTTTTCATGTCTTTCAGCCCTAGAAACATGTACACTGTTTTTTAACACACCCTGTATAAAAAGGCAAACTGAAATCATTCTAAATGATGTGACTAATAATTATTTACCATTGTGGCTGCCTGACAGTTATATGTTCCTACTATTTTCTGTACTAGTGTGTAAAGTACCTATTGATATTGTGCAAACTAGGTAGGTACTTGTTGTATTTATTGGATCTCCATGCTTCCAATAGACTCATAACATGGCCGTTGATCAGCACCTTTGACAAAAGGACACTTTTTCTTCAAGTGGTCAGCAGTCCAACTAGGGTATGCACACTGCTCAATAAAGAATGACGTAAATATTAATCTTTATACCTTCTTGCTTCTCTGGGTTTTCAATCATTCAAGAAAGTATATTTTCAAAAAGAACGTGCTACACTACATGGCGGTGAACATGTCTACGGCTGAGACCCATCTTTTTGTCTTGGAGCTGAAATATGCTTTATTACCATAGCATTTCAAAAACCAAAAGCCACATGATTCTGCAAGGCACTATTATTTCATATGTTTATATCTTTGTTATTATGTGTGACACTTAAAATAATAACTAGACTAGTTTAAATTAGTTTTGTTCGGATATCTTCATAAGCACAACAGTAGTTGTAACTGGTAATATTCTTTACCTTTTAATTGATTATGTTTAAACTACACATATTAGAAATGAATTGTCGAACATATATTAATGAGGATTCGAATATGTGCCTTAAAGTGTTGAATGAAGGAATAATAAGAAATGCAGCCTTACGGGAGGTAGCGTATCCGAAAAAGTGGGACGTTTAGCGTCCGAGATCGTCAGTTCCTGAGCGGATTTGGAAGTGATAGGGCCACTAGTGCGTGGCGTCTGGCGGCCGTCGATAAAGTTGTAGCCTCTGACGCTGTGCGCTTTTAGCCACCCCGTCGTATCAATTGGTTGGCAAAATATTAATTGCAAAATCAGGTGCGAACCAATTTAAAAATAGTGGCTGGGAAAAACTGGAAGAGCTGACAAATTTATTTTAACGAAAAAAGACTCCCATATAGGAACCTAAGTTACGCTATAAGTTTCAGAATTAGTTCCCCCCAAATAACCCCAATAAGCCCTTAAGAAAAATTTCGAATAAAAATAATGGCTGGGAAAAACGAAAAGGGCTGGAAAATTTATTTTAACGAAAAAAGACTCCCATATACGAACCTAACCTAACTTACGCTATAAGTTTGAGAATTAGTTCCTCCAAATAACCCCAAAAAGCCTTTAAGAAAAATTTCGAATAAAAACGGTGGCTGGGAAAAACTGAAAGGGCTGGAAAATTTATTTTAACGGAAAAAGGCTCCCAGGCACCTAACCTATGCTATAAGTTTCAGAATTTGTTCCCCCAAATATATCGAGAAAATGGTAGCTGGGAAAATCCGGAAGACCTGGAAAATTTATATTAACAGATGAAAGCTCCCGTGTGGGTACCTAACTTACGCTATTTTTCCAGGTCTTGCAAATTGTCCCAGTCACCGTTTTTTCGAAATTTTTCTTAAGGCCTGTTTTGGGGCTATTTGGGGGGAACAAATTCTGAAACTTCAAGCCTAAGTTAGGTTCCTATATGGGAGTCTTTTTTCGTTAAATAATTTTTTCAGCTGTTTCAGTTTTTCCCAGCCACTGTTTCCTCGATATATTTCTTAAGGGCTGTTTTGGGGTTATTTGGGGGGAACAAATTCTGAAACTTATAGCGTAGGCTAGGTACCCACGTGGGAGCCTTTTTCCGATAAAATAAATTTACCAGTCTTTCGATTTTTCCCAGCCACTGTTTTTTCGAAAATTTTCTTAAGGGTTGTTTTGGGGTTATTTAGGGGAACAAATTCGGAAACTTATACATATGAACAAATAAAGTTACCGCAGAATAGATGAGGACAATGGCTTATATTATTTATTTAGGGCGTTACAGGTAGGTTTCAACTATTTCCAATAATACACCATTTATCAAGAAAATGTCTTTATATTTTTTTTACTGCTTAAACAGTGACATTTTGTTACTTTAATCAGGTAATCGGCCCTTTTGAGGTCCTTTCTTAGAACAAAACCAAAATAACTCCCTAGCCTTTAAAATTAGATCCACAATAAGCCTATATAGGTCTGTGCCTATACCAAAAAGTATCTACTCTTTAACGGCTTTCCAAACATGTAATAAAATATAGGGTGTTCCATTTAAAATTAGTGAGTAAACTTAGGATTTGCATAAGTGAATCGACCGGTATATTCTTCAGAAATTTGTTTCAATCTCCAGTCCAAGTTATAGTTCAAAATATTGTTTGGTTTTTGAGTAATACATTTTCAAAAGGGACCCCCCTTTTCGTTTAAAATTAAACTAACTCCATAACCTTTAAAGATAGGCGCTTAATACCCTGTACCAAAAAGAACACTCTTTAAAGACTTTCTAAAAATGTAACAAAATACTATTTAAAAAACATAACTTTGGGTCGCCACTACTTATTGGATCACCCTGTATATTGGAAAATATTTTCGAAATGCACTACCCATGTTTCTCTACAAGTTTTGTCTATACTTTTTTTCAAGCATTAACAATGTAGAAGTTATAGACCACCGCGGCCTACGTAACTCACCCTATATATTATGTATAATTTCGTTCTTTTTTACGAAATTATAAAGGTACGAAATTATAATAATTATTTCTTAAAAAAGTAGGTACGAAGTTATGCATAATTTCGTAAAAAAGTACGAAATTTTATTTAATTTCCTGGAAAAGTACGAAATTATAATTTTTTTCTCTGCTGTGGCCCTTCTACCCTTTCGTAGTTTTCATAGCTTTCGTAGTTAGGATTGTTCCTTGGGACACCCTGTGCAAACATATGGTGAGTGTTTAGGGATAATCCTTAATCTTGATACTAACAATAATAATTAATCGCCAGTCTACAGGGTGTCCAACTTTACAACTGTTCAAATCCGTAAAATCTCCATTTTTGGAGATAATCCCCTAAACCTTTTTTTGTTTGAAAGGCCTTCAAAAACCGCTTCTTTTGACCTTCCTGCCATTTTCAAAATGCAAATCCAGGGCCGGCCGCGATTTTTTTATACTCCCGATTTTCTGAAAAACCATTTAGCGACTTTTTTATTTAAAATCTGACTCCACAGCGTTAATCAGAATACCCCAAAACCCCTCATATACCAAATTTGAACAAAATATATACAGGGAGTTCAATTCTGTAGGGTGTCAAAGTTGAACAAAATAGGAATTTTAAAGACATCTGGCGAGTCAAATGTGCGATGGAATCCCTTCAAAACAGTTGAATGGTCAACAGGACCACTCAAAATGTTGGAGCGAAAAGATTTACTACAAAAATCTACAGGGTATGTTTCTCTGAGCCATCTCAAAATTCTGAAATTTTATGAAACTTATACGGATCAAGAGTGCTCTGGAATCGTTGAAAAAATATTGATAAACACAAACGTAATGTATTTCTTTACAAAATGCCAACTAACAAATAAAAACAAGTTAAATTATTGGACCTTTCTCAACAACGTCACTGTCTAAGATGATACATTTTCTGTGTGTTTCCTGTTGTGGCACACCAGCCACCTTAACTGATATGGACTTACTGACTGGCAGGTTTCTGTATTTTTTAGATTTAGTTCGTTTATAGTGTGTGGAGCGGTTTTGATATACTCGAATTTTGACCCATATAAAGTTCCAAAAATTCAGTAATTTTCCTGCCAGCGCCCAGCTGGGAATTATTCTCGAGACACGCTATTAATAGATCTATCGATCGTATAATGAGTGACAGGCCGGTGGACGCATACTGAAATTAAGAATCCCTTAGAGGGCGTCGAAATCAGTGTCTTCGTGCTTTAAGGGGCGGTAGGGGATAGATCCCCGCTACAAGAATCGGTGAACTCACTATGATACATGGAGGTAGCGCCTCTTATTATTCCTCACTCAACGCTTAAAGCTAGGAACCAATCAAGAACTGGTATTTGATATATTGTTATCATTTTTTAGCTAAGGACTAGTCGACGAACATACAATTTCTGCGCAGCAGATTCGATTTCAGCTCAAGAGTGGATAGAAAAGCTGCAGGCATGTCTCCAATAAAATAATACTCTTTTCCAAAGTTGTTTAGTCATAAAATGTCTATTTTTGAGTAGGATGACAATAAAATGTTTTTGTTTAAATATTTTTTGTTTATGCACAAATATAGGAAAATAATTTTGTATAGTTAATGTTATATTTTTTTGTATGTAGAAGTTTAGATTTGAGGATCAAGATAAATTTGAAATATATTATTTACTGTTTAAAGATGAATATGGCTCTCTTAACATTTTTTGTTGACCTCTAAGAAAATAAAACTTATAATTTTTATGATCAATTTTTAATTCACACCTATCAATATTTATAAATATGTACTGAGTCTATGCTATATCAACTGCATAATGAGGAACTTGAACATTTTTTTTATTTCTTTAATATATTTGCCTATCTATAGAAAGAGAAAATACCAAATATCCCTCAATGCCCTCTCAAATCACAATATTTAATTTCCAATAAATAATTAAAGTTGTGACCGCAAGCTATTCATTTGAAACGACACAAAAAACACGGGAATGGCTGTGACGTCACACCGCTCGATCGATTGGAAGGAAGTGACAGGAGTGACAGCTACACAGAATTAGAGAAGGAAGAATGGAAAGTGAACGTTAAAATAAACAGTTTGGCTCTGATGTAGGTCAAAAATAAGAACCGACTAAAAGTTTCAATTTAATAAGCACTTCTTTACCTGAACGGCGAGGCCATGGGACTACTAATTCGTAGATCACTGCTTAAGTGTGGCACTAAAAATTTTGAAACATCCTGTAGAGCTACGGTAATGCAAATTGGTACATTTGGGTTTCGAACAACACTGAATAAGAATCCGTCATTAATTTTCCTCTAAAAAAATCCCTAATAGTACTTTTCGAAATTTCAGCACTAAAACACCGTCTCAGTGGGCCATGAATTTAACGCACGAGGTACCTGAATTATGCATTGAATGCCATTTTTGAAGCTCTATCCAACAAAAAAAAAGTTTATGAAAATCGAGCTATAAATAAAAATTTTACAGGGGTGGTCTGTCCTTAAGTGGGACACACTGTATGTTAGGGTTCCTTTTTTGGGAGAGTTTATACAATCAAAGCCAGAATCATATTGTAAATAATTCTGCATAAATGTCATGACTCTTAGGTACAGGCAAAGCCAGCCGCGTTCCTTTTGCCACTTTTCTTAAGAGCGCACAACTCGATGTTCGCTCCAGAAATCTGTCATATAGCTATGCGTGGAACAGTATTGGGGGCGGGGTTCCATACGTTATTTTTAGGCACCTCTGCCCAGTCAGGCCGAACGTCCTAAAAAGTATATTATTCTTTATTGTGAAATCATCGGACCAGCGGCGCTACGATAACTTTTATCACGGCGCGGCGTGTCGTATGAGGATTTTAGGCATTTTGGGTTGTCGTGTAATAAAGAGTAGGTACCTAATAGTGGTTGTAATTGGAGCAAAAACGGTGGATTATTTTTGGGTTCCAAGAAAAAAAAACTCAAATTAAATATTAGGGAAAATGTATGTGAAAGAACTCAATAATTCATTCATGAATTAAAGTAAAACACAGAGTTTCCCATATGTTTCCATAGTTATTTGTAATTTTTTTCCTAGTTAATTTCGTTTTTTTTTTCGAACACAAAAGAACATCAAAATTAAAGAGCGCTTGGGATATTATTAGGTAATATGTATTAAATAAATATCTAGAATAGCAGCCAAATATATGATTATAGATAACTAGAGTAGAGTAAAAATAAAATAAAATGAACTTATTACAATATGTATAATACAGGTTTATACATTTAAAAATATAATTAGGAATTGTTTATCTATTACGTTATGTGTAAGTACACAGCGTGTTGTCAAGACACTAAACAAAGTTATTTTGGCTGATTGGACGAATCTTAAAAAAACTTTAGATAACCAATAAAACCTTGCCCGTATACGACACTTACAGGGGGTGGTTGAGGGAGGGCCGAAAGAGGCAAAAATAGTGATTAATATGTTCTTCTCTATGTTTTGAAATGCTTACGAGGTAATGAGTCTAAAAAAGTGAAAATTTAGGTCCTACAGGGGGATTCATCAATCATATGCACCTCAGTTTTCCATAGACGGTTGTAGATTTTGTTTTGGAGAATATAGGTAGTTATTTCATTTCTAGCTTAACACTGGTGAAATAAATTTATGACATGGCGCGTCGCTACGCCGTCAATTTTTTTTTTTCAAGAGAACATAATATCATTTTGATTTTACCATTTGAAACCCTGTTTTATGTAAAGAATTTTTTCCAAATACAATTTTTTTCCCTATACTCTGCAGTTAAGAAGTTATACAGGGTGTCCAAGAAAGATGGCATCATACTATGGGATTTTTTTTATTATACAGGATGTCCAACTTTAAAACTGTACAAATCCGTAAAATCTTCATTTTTGGAGATAATCGCCTAAACTTTTTTTTGTTTGAAAGGCCTTCAAAAGCCGCTTCTTTTGACCTTCTTGCCATTTTCAAAATGTTAATCCAGGGCCGGCTGCGATTTTTTTATACCCCCGATTTTCACGAAAACCATTTAGTTATTTTTTTATTTCAAATCTGACCCCACAGCGTTAATTAGAACACCCCAAAACCCTTATATACCAAATTTGAATAAAAATATACAGGGAGTTCCATTCTGCAGGGTGTCAAAGTTGAGCAAAATAGGAATTTTAAAGGCATCTGCCAAGTCAAATGTGCCATGGAATCCCCTCAAAACAGTTGAATGGTCAATAGGACCACTCAAGGTGTTGGTGTGCAAAGGTCCAATACAAAATATACAGAGTGTTCTTATCTGTGCCATCTCAAATTACTAAATTTTTGTAATTTTATACGGGTCAAAAATCGAGTATATCAAAACTGCTCCACACACTATAAAGGAACTAAACCTAAAAAATACAGAAGCCTGCCAGTCAGTAAGTCCATATCAGTTAAGGTGGCTGGTGTGCCACAACAGGAAACTCACAGAAAATGTATCATCTTAGACAGTGACTTAATTTGTTGAGAAAGGTCTAATAATTTAAATTGTTTTTATTTGTTAGTTGGCATTTTGTAAAGAAATACATTACTTTTGTGTTGATCAATATTTCTTCAATGATTCCAGAGCACTCTTGATCCTTATAAGTTTCATAAAATGTCATAATTTTGAGATGCCTCAGAGAAAAATACCCTGTATATTTTTGTAGTAAATATTTTCACACCAACATTTTGAGTGGTCCTGTTGACCGTTCAACTGTTGTGAAGGGATTCCATGGCACACTTGACTCGCCAGATGCCTTTAAAATTCCTATTTTGCTCAACTTTGACACCCTGCAGAACGGAACTCCTTGTATATTTTTTACTCAAATTTGGTATATGGGGTTTTGGGGTGTTCTGATTAACGCTGTTGGATCAGGTTTTAAATAAAAAAATCGCTAAATGGTTTTCGTGAAAATCGGGGGTATAAAAAAATCGCAGCCGGCCCTGGATTTGCATTTTGAAAATGGCAGGAAGGTCAAAAGAACCGGGTTTTAAAGACCTTTCAAACAAAAAAAAAGTTTAGGCGATTATCTTCAAAAATGAAGATTTTACGGATTTGTACAGTTTTAAAGTTGGACACCCTGTAGGTACAATTTTTGAAAATCTGATTACAGGGCATGTTAGTTATGATTCGAATACCTATTTTAGCTCAACTATAGGGGTATGTATGTATTATTTATTTAGGGCGTTACAGGTAGGTTTCAACTATTTCCAATAATACACCATTTATCAAGAAAATGTCTTTATATTTTTTTACTGCTTAAACAGTGACATTTTGTTACTTTAATCAGGTAATCGGCCCTTTTGAGGTCCTTTCTTAGAACAAAACCAAAATAACTCCCTAGCCTTTAAAATTAGATCCACAATAAGCCTATATAGGTCTGTGCCTATACCAAAAAGTATCTACTCTTTAACGGCTTTCCAAACATGTAATAAAATATAGGGTGTTCCATTTAAAATTAGTGAGTAAACTTAGGATTTGCATAAGTGAATCGACCGGTATATTCTTCAGAAATTTGTTTCAATCTCCAGTCCAAGTTATAGTTCAAAATATTGTTTGGTTTTTGAGTAATACATTTTCAAAAGGGACCCCCCTTTTCGTTTAAAATTAAACTAACTCCATAACCTTTAAAGATAGGCGCTTAATACCCTGTACCAAAAAGAACACTCTTTAAAGACTTTCTAAAAATGTAACAAAATACTATTTAAAAAACATAACTTTGGGTCGCCACTACTTATTGGATCACCCTGTATATTGGAAAATATTTTCGAAATGCACTACCCATGTTTCTCTACAAGTTTTGTCTATACTTTTTTTCAAGCATTAACAATGTAGAAGTTATAGACCACCGCGGCCTACGTAACTCACCCTATATATTATGTATAATTTCGTTCTTTTTTACGAAATTATAAAGGTACGAAATTATAATAATTATTTCTTAAAAAAGTAGGTACGAAGTTATGCATAATTTCGTAAAAAAGTACGAAATTTTATTTAATTTCCTGGAAAAGTACGAAATTATAATTTTTTTCTCTGCTGTGGCCCTTCTACCCTTTCGTAGTTTTCATAGCTTTCGTAGTTAGGATTGTTCCTTGGGACACCCTGTGCAAACATATGGTGAGTCTTGTAAAATCTTCATTTTTGGAGATAATCGCCTAAACTTTTTTTTGTTTGAAAGGCCTTCAAAAACCGCTTCTTTTGACCTTCCTGCCATTTTCAAAATGCAAATCCAGGGCCGGCCGCGATTTTTTTATACTCCCGATTTTCTGAAAAACCATTTAGCGACTTTTTTTATTTAAAATCTGACTCCACAGCGTTAATCAGAATACCCCAAAACCCCTCATATACCAAATTTGAACAAAATATATACAGGGAGTTCAATTCTGTAGGGTGTCAAAGTTGAACAAAATAGGAATTTTAAAGACATCTGGCGAGTCAAGTGTGCCATGGAATCCCTTCAAAACAGTTGAATGGTCAACAGGACCACTCAAAATGTTGGAGTGAAAAGATTTACTACAAAAATCTACAGGGTATGTTTCTCTGAGCCATCTCAAAATTCTGAAATTTTATGAAACTTATACGGATCAAGAGTGCTCTGGAATCGTTGAAAAAATATTGATAAACACAAACGTAATGTATTTCTTTACAAAATGCCAACTAACAAATAAAAACAAGTTAAATTATTGGACCTTTCTCAACAACGTCACTGTCTAAGATGATACATTTTCTGTGTGTTTCCTGTTGTGGCACACCAGCCACCTTAACTGATATGGACTTACTGACTGGCAGGTTTCTGTATTTTTTAGATTTAGTTCGTTTATAGTGTGTGGAGCGGTTTTGATATACTCGAATTTTGACCCATATAAAGTTCCAAAAATTCAGTAATTTTCCTGCCAGCGCCCAGCTGGGAATTATTCTCGAGACACGCTATTAATAGATCTATCGATCGTATAATGAGTGACAGGCCGGTGGACGCATACTGAAATTAAGAATCCCTTAGAGGGCGTCGAAATCAGTGTCTTCGTGCTTTAAGGGGCGGTAGGGGATAGATCCCCGCTACAAGAATCGGTGAACTCACTATGATACATGGAGGTAGCGCCTCTTATTATTCCTCACTCAACGCTTAAAGCTAGGAACCAATCAAGAACTGGTATATGATATATTGTTATCATTTTTTAGCTAAGGACTAGTCGACGAACATACAATTTCTGCGCAGCAGATTCGATTTCAGCTCAAGAGTGGATAGAAAAGCTGCAGGCATGTCTCCAATAAAATAATACTCTTTTCCAAAGTTGTTTAGTCATAAAATGTCTATTTTTGAGTAGGATGACAATAAAATGTTTTTGTTTAAATATTTTTTGTTTATGCACAAATATAGGAAAATAATTTTGTATAGTTAATGTTATATTTTTTTGTATGTAGAAGTTTAGATTTGAGGATCAAGATAAATTTGAAATATATTATTTACTGTTTAAAGATGAATATGGCTCTCTTAACATTTTTTGTTGACCTCTAAGAAAATAAAACTTATAATTTTTATGATCAATTTTTAATTCACACCTATCAATATTTATAAATATGTACTGAGTCTATGCTATATCAACTGCATAATGAGGAACTTGAACATTTTTTTTATTTCTTTAATATATTTGCCTATCTATAGAAAGAGAAAATACCAAATATCCCTCAATGCCCTCTCAAATCACAATATTTAATTTCCAATAAATAATTAAAGTTGTGACCGCAAGCTATTCATTTGAAACGACACAAAAAACACGGGAATGGCTGTGACGTCACACCGCTCGATCGATTGGAAGGAAGTGACAGGAGTGACAGCTACACAGAATTAGAGAAGGAAGAATGGAAAGTGAACGTTAAAATAAACAGTTTGGCTCTGATGTAGGTCAAAAATAAGAACCGACTAAAAGTTTCAATTTAATAAGCACTTCTTTACCTGAACGGTGAGGCCATGGGACTACTAATTCGTAGGTCCCGGGTTTAATCGCACAAGAAGATTTTTTTAAATTATCACTGCATTCTACCTCTTATATTTATTTATCACTGATTATCATTTTTAGTAATAATTGGACAATGTATATTATGAAGATTATTACTCACAATCTTCTTCATAGTGTATTTAAATTCAAAGTACTTACCTACCTAATATAAAATTGTCAGTAGCAAGAAAAATGTAATACATTGGACAGAGCTTCAATAATGGCATTAAATGCATAATTCAGGTGGCGCATGCGTTAAATTCATGGCCCAATGAGACGGTATTTTTGTGTGTGAAATTTTGAGAAGTACTCTTAGGGAGTTTTTTAGAGTTCTACAGTATGTTCCAAACAAATTAAAAGGAAAAGTAAGGCCGGATTCTTATACACAGTCAGATGTTCCAAACAAAACGTACCAATTTGTAATTAATTTTCTTAATTTCTGGTAATATTCTACACTAAAATATTCATGAGGAACTACTCATCTTTCAAAAATTTATTAGCCAACAATTTTTTTTTATTATTAATATCAACAAATACATGAAACAACAAAACATAAACTTAAAATTCAGTCATTTCAATTAGTCCTCCATTTTGTGATGCAAATTGGTGCGTTTGGGTTTCCAACAACATTAATTTTCCTCTAAAAAAATCCCTAGTGGTACTTATCAAAATTTCAGTACTAAAACTCTGTCTCAGTGAGAAATGAATTTAACGCACGAGGCACCTGAATTATGCATTTAATGCCATTATTAAAGCTCTATCCAACAAAAAAAAGTTTATGAAATCGAGCTATAAATAAAAATTTTACAGGGGTGATCACTGCTTAAGTGTGGCACTAAAAATTTTGAAACATCCTGTAGAGCTACGGTAATGCAAATTGGTACATTTGGGTTTCGAACAACACTGAATAAGAATCCGTCATTAATTTTCCTCTAAAAAAATCCCTAATAGTACTTTTCGAAATTTCAGCACTAAAACACCGTCTCAGTGGGCCATGAATTTAACGCACGAGGTACCTGAATTATGCATTGAATGCCATTTTTGAAGCTCTATCCAACAAAAAAAAAAGTTTATGAAAATCGAGCTATAAATAAAAATTTTACAGGGGTGGTCTGTCCTTAAGTGGGACACACTGTATGTTAGGGTTCCTTTTTTGGGAGAGTTTATACAATCAAAGCCAGAATCATATTGTAAATAATTCTGCATAAATGTCATGACTCTTAGGTACAGGCAAAGCCAGCCGCGTTCCTTTTGCCACTTTTCTTAAGAGCGCACAACTCGATGTTCGCTCCAGAAATCTGTCATATAGCTATGCGTGGAACAGTATTGGGGGCGGGGTTCCATACGTTATTTTTAGGCACCTCTGCCCAGTCAGGCCGAACGTCCTAAAAAGTATATTATTCTTTATTGTGAAATCATCGGACCAGCGGCGCTACGATAACTTTTATCACGGCGCGGCGTGTCGTATGAGGATTTTAGGCATTTTGGGTTGTCGTGTAATAAAGAGTAGGTACCTAATAGTGGTTGTAATTGGAGCAAAAACGGTGGATTATTTTTGGGTTCCAAGAAAAAAAAACTCAAATTAAATATTAGGGAAAATGTATGTGAAAGAACTCAATAATTCATTCATGAATTAAAGTAAAACACAGAGTTTCCCATATGTTTCCATAGTTATTTGTAATTTTTTTCCTAGTTAATTTCGTTTTTTTTTTTCGAACACAAAAGAACATCAAAATTAAAGAGCGCTTGGGATATTATTAGGTAATATGTATTAAATAAATATCTAGAATAGCAGCCAAATATATGATTATAGATAACTAGAGTAGAGTAAAAATAAAATAAAATGAACTTATTACAATATGTATAATACAGGTTTATACATTTAAAAATATAATTAGGAATTGTTTATCTATTACGTTATGTGTAAGTACACAGCGTGTTGTCAAGACACTAAACAAAGTTATTTTGGCTGATTGGACGAATCTTAAAAAAACTTTAGATAACCAATAAAACCTTGCCCGTATACGACACTTACAGGGGGTGGTTGAGGGAGGGCCGAAAGAGGCAAAAATAGTGATTAATATGTTCTTCTCTATGTTTTGAAATGCTTACGAGGTAATGAGTCTAAAAAAGTGAAAATTTAGGTCCTACAGGGGGATTCATCAATCATATGCACCTCAGTTTTCCATAGACGGTTGTAGATTTTGTTTTGGAGAATATAGGTAGTTATTTCATTTCTAGCTTAACACTGGTGAAATAAATTTATGACATGGCGCGTCGCTACGCCGTCAATTTTTTTTTTCAAGAGAACATAATATCATTTTGATTTTACCATTTGAAACCCTGTTTTATGTAAAGAATTTTTTCCAAATACAATTTTTTTCCCTATACTCTGCAGTTAAGAAGTTATACAGGGTGTCCAAGAAAGATGGCATCATACTATGGGATTTTTTTTATTATACAGGATGTCCAACTTTAAAACTGTACAAATCCGTAAAATCTTCATTTTTGGAGATAATCGCCTAAACTTTTTTTTGTTTGAAAGGCCTTCAAAAGCCGCTTCTTTTGACCTTCTTGCCATTTTCAAAATGTTAATCCAGGGCCGGCTGCGATTTTTTTATACCCCCGATTTTCACGAAAACCATTTAGTTATTTTTTTATTTCAAATCTGACCCCACAGCGTTAATTAGAACACCCCAAAACCCTTATATACCAAATTTGAATAAAAATATACAGGGAGTTCCATTCTGCAGGGTGTCAAAGTTGAGCAAAATAGGAATTTTAAAGGCATCTGCCAAGTCAAATGTGCCATGGAATCCCCTCAAAACAGTTGAATGGTCAATAGGACCACTCAAGGTGTTGGTGTGCAAAGGTCCAATACAAAATATACAGAGTGTTCTTATCTGTGCCATCTCAAATTACTAAATTTTTGTAATTTTATACGGGTCAAAAATCGAGTATATCAAAACTGCTCCACACACTATAAAGGAACTAAACCTAAAAAATACAGAAGCCTGCCAGTCAGTAAGTCCATATCAGTTAAGGTGGCTGGTGTGCCACAACAGGAAACTCACAGAAAATGTATCATCTTAGACAGTGACTTAATTTGTTGAGAAAGGTCTAATAATTTAAATTGTTTTTATTTGTTAGTTGGCATTTTGTAAAGAAATACATTACTTTTGTGTTGATCAATATTTCTTCAATGATTCCAGAGCACTCTTGATCCTTATAAGTTTCATAAAATGTCATAATTTTGAGATGCCTCAGAGAAAAATACCCTGTATATTTTTGTAGTAAATATTTTCACACCAACATTTTGAGTGGTCCTGTTGACCGTTCAACTGTTGTGAAGGGATTCCATGGCACACTTGACTCGCCAGATGCCTTTAAAATTCCTATTTTGCTCAACTTTGACACCCTGCAGAACGGAACTCCTTGTATATTTTTTACTCAAATTTGGTATATGGGGTTTTGGGGTGTTCTGATTAACGCTGTTGGATCAGGTTTTAAATAAAAAAATCGCTAAATGGTTTTCGTGAAAATCGGGGGTATAAAAAAATCGCAGCCGGCCCTGGATTTGCATTTTGAAAATGGCAGGAAGGTCAAAAGAACCGGGTTTTAAAGACCTTTCAAACAAAAAAAAAGTTTAGGCGATTATCTTCAAAAATGAAGATTTTACGGATTTGTACAGTTTTAAAGTTGGACACCCTGTAGGTACAATTTTTGAAAATCTGATTACAGGGCATGTTAGTTATGATTCGAATACCTATTTTAGCTCAACTATAGGGGTATGTATGTATTATTTATTTAGGGCGTTACAGGTAGGTTTCAACTATTTCCAATAATACACCATTTATCAAGAAAATGTCTTTATATTTTTTTACTGCTTAAACAGTGACATTTTGTTACTTTAATCAGGTAATCGGCCCTTTTGAGGTCCTTTCTTAGAACAAAACCAAAATAACTCCCTAGCCTTTAAAATTAGATCCACAATAAGCCTATATAGGTCTGTGCCTATACCAAAAAGTATCTACTCTTTAACGGCTTTCCAAACATGTAATAAAATATAGGGTGTTCCATTTAAAATTAGTGAGTAAACTTAGGATTTGCATAAGTGAATCGACCGGTATATTCTTCAGAAATTTGTTTCAATCTCCAGTCCAAGTTATAGTTCAAAATATTGTTTGGTTTTTGAGTAATA
This sequence comes from Pseudeuparius sepicola, assembly GCA_963920635.1. Lineage (NCBI taxonomy): Eukaryota > Metazoa > Arthropoda > Insecta > Coleoptera > Anthribidae > Pseudeuparius > Pseudeuparius sepicola. The sequence goes on along the minus strand of OY987303.1, from coordinate 40,039,549 downwards.
CATTTTCAAAAGGGACCCCCCTTTTCGTTTAAAATTAAACTAACTCCATAACCTTTAAAGATAGGCGCTTAATACCCTGTACCAAAAAGAACACTCTTTAAAGACTTTCTAAAAATGTAACAAAATACTATTTAAAAAACATAACTTTGGGTCGCCACTACTTATTGGATCACCCTGTATATTGGAAAATATTTTCGAAATGCACTACCCATGTTTCTCTACAAGTTTTGTCTATACTTTTTTTCAAGCATTAACAATGTAGAAGTTATAGACCACCGCGGCCTACGTAACTCACCCTATATATTATGTATAATTTCGTTCTTTTTTACGAAATTATAAAGGTACGAAATTATAATAATTATTTCTTAAAAAAGTAGGTACGAAGTTATGCATAATTTCGTAAAAAAGTACGAAATTTTATTTAATTTCCTGGAAAAGTACGAAATTATAATTTTTTTCTCTGCTGTGGCCCTTCTACCCTTTCGTAGTTTTCATAGCTTTCGTAGTTAGGATTGTTCCTTGGGACACCCTGTGCAAACATATGGTGAGTCTTGTAAAATCTTCATTTTTGGAGATAATCGCCTAAACTTTTTTTTGTTTGAAAGGCCTTCAAAAACCGCTTCTTTTGACCTTCCTGCCATTTTCAAAATGCAAATCCAGGGCCGGCCGCGATTTTTTTATACTCCCGATTTTCTGAAAAACCATTTAGCGACTTTTTTTATTTAAAATCTGACTCCACAGCGTTAATCAGAATACCCCAAAACCCCTCATATACCAAATTTGAACAAAATATATACAGGGAGTTCAATTCTGTAGGGTGTCAAAGTTGAACAAAATAGGAATTTTAAAGACATCTGGCGAGTCAAGTGTGCCATGGAATCCCTTCAAAACAGTTGAATGGTCAACAGGACCACTCAAAATGTTGGAGTGAAAAGATTTACTACAAAAATCTACAGGGTATGTTTCTCTGAGCCATCTCAAAATTCTGAAATTTTATGAAACTTATACGGATCAAGAGTGCTCTGGAATCGTTGAAAAAATATTGATAAACACAAACGTAATGTATTTCTTTACAAAATGCCAACTAACAAATAAAAACAAGTTAAATTATTGGACCTTTCTCAACAACGTCACTGTCTAAGATGATACATTTTCTGTGTGTTTCCTGTTGTGGCACACCAGCCACCTTAACTGATATGGACTTACTGACTGGCAGGTTTCTGTATTTTTTAGATTTAGTTCGTTTATAGTGTGTGGAGCGGTTTTGATATACTCGAATTTTGACCCATATAAAGTTCCAAAAATTCAGTAATTTTCCTGCCAGCGCCCAGCTGGGAATTATTCTCGAGACACGCTATTAATAGATCTATCGATCGTATAATGAGTGACAGGCCGGTGGACGCATACTGAAATTAAGAATCCCTTAGAGGGCGTCGAAATCAGTGTCTTCGTGCTTTAAGGGGCGGTAGGGGATAGATCCCCGCTACAAGAATCGGTGAACTCACTATGATACATGGAGGTAGCGCCTCTTATTATTCCTCACTCAACGCTTAAAGCTAGGAACCAATCAAGAACTGGTATATGATATATTGTTATCATTTTTTAGCTAAGGACTAGTCGACGAACATACAATTTCTGCGCAGCAGATTCGATTTCAGCTCAAGAGTGGATAGAAAAGCTGCAGGCATGTCTCCAATAAAATAATACTCTTTTCCAAAGTTGTTTAGTCATAAAATGTCTATTTTTGAGTAGGATGACAATAAAATGTTTTTGTTTAAATATTTTTTGTTTATGCACAAATATAGGAAAATAATTTTGTATAGTTAATGTTATATTTTTTTGTATGTAGAAGTTTAGATTTGAGGATCAAGATAAATTTGAAATATATTATTTACTGTTTAAAGATGAATATGGCTCTCTTAACATTTTTTGTTGACCTCTAAGAAAATAAAACTTATAATTTTTATGATCAATTTTTAATTCACACCTATCAATATTTATAAATATGTACTGAGTCTATGCTATATCAACTGCATAATGAGGAACTTGAACATTTTTTTTATTTCTTTAATATATTTGCCTATCTATAGAAAGAGAAAATACCAAATATCCCTCAATGCCCTCTCAAATCACAATATTTAATTTCCAATAAATAATTAAAGTTGTGACCGCAAGCTATTCATTTGAAACGACACAAAAAACACGGGAATGGCTGTGACGTCACACCGCTCGATCGATTGGAAGGAAGTGACAGGAGTGACAGCTACACAGAATTAGAGAAGGAAGAATGGAAAGTGAACGTTAAAATAAACAGTTTGGCTCTGATGTAGGTCAAAAATAAGAACCGACTAAAAGTTTCAATTTAATAAGCACTTCTTTACCTGAACGGTGAGGCCATGGGACTACTAATTCGTAGGTCCCGGGTTTAATCGCACAAGAAGATTTTTTTAAATTATCACTGCATTCTACCTCTTATATTTATTTATCACTGATTATCATTTTTAGTAATAATTGGACAATGTATATTATGAAGATTATTACTCACAATCTTCTTCATAGTGTATTTAAATTCAAAGTACTTACCTACCTAATATAAAATTGTCAGTAGCAAGAAAAATGTAATACATTGGACAGAGCTTCAATAATGGCATTAAATGCATAATTCAGGTGGCGCATGCGTTAAATTCATGGCCCAATGAGACGGTATTTTTGTGTGTGAAATTTTGAGAAGTACTCTTAGGGAGTTTTTTAGAGTTCTACAGTATGTTCCAAACAAATTAAAAGGAAAAGTAAGGCCGGATTCTTATACACAGTCAGATGTTCCAAACAAAACGTACCAATTTGTAATTAATTTTCTTAATTTCTGGTAATATTCTACACTAAAATATTCATGAGGAACTACTCATCTTTCAAAAATTTATTAGCCAACAATTTTTTTTTATTATTAATATCAACAAATACATGAAACAACAAAACATAAACTTAAAATTCAGTCATTTCAATTAGTCCTCCATTTTGTGATGCAAATTGGTGCGTTTGGGTTTCCAACAACATTAATTTTCCTCTAAAAAAATCCCTAGTGGTACTTATCAAAATTTCAGTACTAAAACTCTGTCTCAGTGAGAAATGAATTTAACGCACGAGGCACCTGAATTATGCATTTAATGCCATTATTAAAGCTCTATCCAACAAAAAAAAGTTTATGAAATCGAGCTATAAATAAAAATTTTACAGGGGTGATCACTGCTTAAGTGTGGCACTAAAAATTTTGAAACATCCTGTAGAGCTACGGTAATGCAAATTGGTACATTTGGGTTTCGAACAACACTGAATAAGAATCCGTCATTAATTTTCCTCTAAAAAAATCCCTAATAGTACTTTTCGAAATTTCAGCACTAAAACACCGTCTCAGTGGGCCATGAATTTAACGCACGAGGTACCTGAATTATGCATTGAATGCCATTTTTGAAGCTCTATCCAACAAAAAAAAAAGTTTATGAAAATCGAGCTATAAATAAAAATTTTACAGGGGTGGTCTGTCCTTAAGTGGGACACACTGTATGTTAGGGTTCCTTTTTTGGGAGAGTTTATACAATCAAAGCCAGAATCATATTGTAAATAATTCTGCATAAATGTCATGACTCTTAGGTACAGGCAAAGCCAGCCGCGTTCCTTTTGCCACTTTTCTTAAGAGCGCACAACTCGATGTTCGCTCCAGAAATCTGTCATATAGCTATGCGTGGAACAGTATTGGGGGCGGGGTTCCATACGTTATTTTTAGGCACCTCTGCCCAGTCAGGCCGAACGTCCTAAAAAGTATATTATTCTTTATTGTGAAATCATCGGACCAGCGGCGCTACGATAACTTTTATCACGGCGCGGCGTGTCGTATGAGGATTTTAGGCATTTTGGGTTGTCGTGTAATAAAGAGTAGGTACCTAATAGTGGTTGTAATTGGAGCAAAAACGGTGGATTATTTTTGGGTTCCAAGAAAAAAAAACTCAAATTAAATATTAGGGAAAATGTATGTGAAAGAACTCAATAATTCATTCATGAATTAAAGTAAAACACAGAGTTTCCCATATGTTTCCATAGTTATTTGTAATTTTTTTCCTAGTTAATTTCGTTTTTTTTTTTCGAACACAAAAGAACATCAAAATTAAAGAGCGCTTGGGATATTATTAGGTAATATGTATTAAATAAATATCTAGAATAGCAGCCAAATATATGATTATAGATAACTAGAGTAGAGTAAAAATAAAATAAAATGAACTTATTACAATATGTATAATACAGGTTTATACATTTAAAAATTTAATTAGGAATTGTTTATCTATTACGTTATGTGTAAGTACACAGCGTGTTGTCAAGACACTAAACAAAGTTATTTTGGCTGATTGGACGAATCTTAAAAAAACTTTAGATAACCAATAAAACCTTGCCCGTATACGACACTTACAGGGGGTGGTTGAGGGAGGGCCGAAAGAGGCAAAAATAGTGATTAATATGTTCTTCTCTATGTTTTGAAATGCTTACGAGGTAATGAGTCTAAAAAAGTGAAAATTTAGGTCCTACAGGGGGATTCATCAATCATATGCACCTCAGTTTTCCATAGACGGTTGTAGATTTTGTTTTGGAGAATATAGGTAGTTATTTCATTTCTAGCTTAACACTGGTGAAATAAATTTATGACATGGCGCGTCGCTACGCCGTCAATTTTTTTTTTCAAGAGAACATAATATCATTTTGATTTTACCATTTGAAACCCTGTTTTATGTAAAGAATTTTTTCCAAATACAATTTTTTTCCCTATACTCTGCAGTTAAGAAGTTATACAGGGTGTCCAAGAAAGATGGCATCATACTATGGGATTTTTTTTTTATTATACAGGATGTCCAACTTTAAAACTGTACAAATCCGTAAAATCTTCATTTTTGGAGATAATCGCCTAAACTTTTTTTTGTTTGAAAGGCCTTCAAAAGCCGCTTCTTTTGACCTTCTTGCCATTTTCAAAATGTTAATCCAGGGCCGGCTGCGATTTTTTTATACCCCCGATTTTCACGAAAACCATTTAGCTATTTTTTTATTTCAAATCTGACCCCACAGCGTTAATTAGAACACCCCAAAACCCTTATATACCAAATTTGAATAAAAATATACAGGGAGTTCCATTCTGCAGGATGTCAAAGTTGAGCAAAATAGGAATTTTAAAGGCATCTGCCAAGTCAAATGTGCCATGGAATCCCCTCAAAACAGTTGAATGGTCAATAGGACCACTCAAGGTGTTGGTGTGCAAAGGTCCAATACAAAATATACAGAGTGTTCTTATCTGTGCCATCTCAAATTACTAAATTTTTGTAACTTTATACGGGTCAAAAATCGAGTATATCAAAACTGCTCCACACACTATAAAGGAACTAAACCTAAAAAATACAGAAGCCTGCCAGTCAGTAAGTCCATATCAGTTAAGGTGGCTGGTGTGCCACAACAGGAAACTCACAGAAAATGTATCATCTTAGACAGTGACTTAATTTGTTGAGAAAGGTCTAATAATTTAAATTGTTTTTATTTGTTAGTTGGCATTTTGTAAAGAAATACATTACTTTTGTGTTGATCAATATTTCTTCAATGATTCCAGAGCACTCTTGATCCTTATAAGTTTCATAAAATGTCATAATTTTGAGATGCCTCAGAGAAAAATACCCTGTATATTTTTGTAGTAAATATTTTCACACCAACATTTTGAGTGGTCCTGTTGACCGTTCAACTGTTGTGAAGGGATTCCATGGCACACTTGACTCGCCAGATGCCTTTAAAATTCCTATTTTGCTCAACTTTGACACCCTGCAGAACGGAACTCCTTGTATATTTTTTACTCAAATTTGGTATATGGGGTTTTGGGGTGTTCTGATTAACGCTGTTGGATCAGGTTTTAAATAAAAAAATCGCTAAATGGTTTTCGTGAAAATCGGGGGTATAAAAAAATCGCAGCCGGCCCTGGATTTGCATTTTGAAAATGGCAGGAAGGTCAAAAGAACCGGGTTTTAAAGACCTTTCAAACAAAAAAAAAGTTTAGGCGATTATCTTCAAAAATGAAGATTTTACGGATTTGTACAGTTTTAAAGTTGGACACCCTGTAGGTACAATTTTTGAAAATCTGATTACAGGGCATGTTAGTTATGATTCGAATACCTATTTTAGCTCAACTATAGGGGTATGTCGCTGTATCGCTTATATTATGTTAAATTTGACATTTTGGAAAGAAATAGTTTTTCTACTGAAAATATCGAGAAAGATTATTAAGAATACAGGGTCAGCTACACATAACAGGTATAGGTATGCGATATTGTTATCCATGTGTTTGGACATTCCAAGGAATGAAGATAGTTCGAAAAAATATTTCTTCACCTAAAAAGAATTTTTTTCTACCAGAATTTAATAGACAGTAGGTATGGAAATGAGAGTACCTTAGAAGAATAATATATTAGATTGTAATGATAAATAAAATTAACAAAAAAAGAACGAGAAAAAATACCTTATAATGTCAAATTAGGCTATATAGTTTATTAATTGTTTCAAAGTTTCAACTCTTTGAATAATGATTCTTTATTTCAGTTTCAACCCTTATACTGTACTGGCAGCTCTAAGGGTGTCGTCTGGCGTTCAATGTGTAAGAATATATTCATAATGAGAAATCGAATAAGTAGAGAAGGGATAGGTATAAGTGCGACGTTGCCAGTTGCCACTACTTGCTGATAACACAATCGAAGCGGTTCACCTCATCGCAGTGGGCGGGCCCTAATTGCAAGCATTGAGTAAAATAAAATATATAAAATTCCCAGATACCTATAGCACAGAATAAGTAGCGCTAAGGCTATATATTCTGTGCCTATAGTTGTTGTTGATGACGTCTTGGCTGGAACAAAAATGTCACTTCCAGTTAAACCTGAAGTGATATTCATGTGTGCAGGTCAGATTTTGTTGTTTTACTTCACTCATTGAAAAAAATGCAACAAATCCGTAATCTTGATTTTATAAAATCGGTTATTGAATGATAAATTTTCTGTTTAAAATTCAATTAATATTCCCGTCTTACCGGCATTCAATTCCTTGGAAAAATTTTAAATAAATTTATTGTCTGAAATATCAATATTTAAAATATATCGATATTTTCTACAATAGGCAATTCGTTCATACGCATAAAATGGTAAAGATCTGAAATTATCGACCGTTGATATTCGTTCTGGTCCCTCTCCGGACCGTTTCGAACAATTTTCAATAGCCAATATTCCTACAATATGCGTAAATGTACTAAAGACTGAGGAATAGTGACTATTCCGGCACTTCTCAAAACAAACAAAGTACCAGAAATTTCCACCGTCCGGGCACATTTTTTGGGCGATATCGATCAAGATTCCAAAATCGATACCTATTGATTTGATATATCTATAAAATGCAAAAAAAATATATTTGGATGATATACAACAATTTTGCGTAATACAAAAGACTGAGGAATATCGATCATTACGACACTTCATAGACGATAATATTGAAAAATTTTGCAAAATCGATATTCGTTCGACACTGATAAAATTCTAAAAATCCAGAAATTTTGACCGTCTCGCTACATTTTTGGATGATATCGATCAAAATTACAAAATCGATATTACTTCGATATCGATAAAATAAAAAAATAAAAATATCCGCCATCCCAACACTTTTTCGGACGATATCGAACAATTTTCCAGGCAAGATTAGGTACGTATTTTAATTATGTGAACTATGATTATTTATATTATTGTTATAATTATTTAAAGTCGATAATCCCTTCGAATGTTATCAACAATAAGGTAAAACACAGACATTTTATGATAGTGTTTTCAACATCCTGTATATAAAAGACTTCACCGTGATTGGATTTTTGATTTATTCTTAATCATTTTAAACCATCAAAATCGCCAATACTAGCGAAAAAAGGATTATGACATGCCCTATAGAGAATTATTAAAATTACAGTACCTAATTGGTAGAGGCCCTGTATGACACGAAAAGTGACAGTTATTCGTTTTAACAGAGGTTGGACAACGATCGGATCTCTCTCTCTGGCGAGGGTCTTATTTTCCCTATGAAATTCATTTTGTGCAACAGACATATATTTTTTCGCTCTTTATAACATTCCCCTAGCAGCATGATGTATCAAAATTGGATTTTAAGGTTAAGCTAACGACAGTTAACTGCCATAAGCGTAGGTAGATGAGAGCACAGTTTAAAATGTATAAAAATATAGATAAAACCAATAAATAGGCAAATAGGTTAGGTAGTAGTATGTTATTTGCAAAGCTTCACTAATAATAATTATTGAAGTTTGAATGGAGTGAAGAAACATATAATTTGTTCCAAAAAAACAGAAATTTTAGGATATCAGGATAAAACCATTTATTAAATTTTTGTAGGAGGGTGGTATATGTAGATAGGTATGTACATAAATTAAACAAGGCTCTAGCATACCAACAATACCAACTAATCCAACTTTCGAATATTTCTTCAATAGGAATCATAGCTGCAATAATAATTATTATTCCGTTCATTTAAAAATAAAAAAGGTATTTTAAATGGTTTTACTGTATGGTTTCCTTTCTTCAAACTCTCTTCTTATACCTACCATCATAATTTTAAGACAATTAATACTGAAATTTGTACGGAACAAAAAGTTGGAAAGTTTGTTTTGGTAATATGAATCAACCAATAATAATAGGAATTAGGCTGAATAAAAAAATGAGTACCTAGGTATTTAATATCGATATATTAGTATCTCATTCTTTTTTTTGTAAAATAAAAGTTAATAACTTTTTAATGCAAGAGAGATCATCTACATTTCAATAAAGAAGACAACAGTATTTTTGTTTTCAAAGATATATTGTAAGTAAATAGGAAAAATCAAACTAGTACAAGTTCTCAGACATTTATACATATTTAATAATGGTTCTTTCTTGCTAAAGTCACGTTCATCAAACGTTGTAGGAGATGATCCTTTCTTCAGCACAACCTAAGACTTGACACTCAAAATCCATGTCACAAAAGTGAACCTGTGAAAGTTAAAGAACTATAAATTTAAGCTACCTAAACATAATAAAACGCTGCCATCAAATGCTATTTTTTTATCAGCAAGAAATTTGTAATGGAATATAAGCTCACACATTTAACTGACTACACAAAAAGGGTTCTTTATATTCCCACCCGTGTTAACTTCTTTTTTGTCCGATTTTGTTGGTCTTGGTGTAAAATAAAGCTCCTTCAAAACTTCCTCTCTCTAACACATATACTTACTTACATTTTTATTACTCCATGAAATGAAAAATGCCTATCCCGGTCCAGTAAATATACCGACCTAACAGGTTTTACCTCCTTGAAGGGCAAAAATTTTAATTTTATCTCTTTAACATTGGGAAATTTTCATAAGAATTCTAATAGGGGGTTTGTAGAACCTTATGGACTTTTATTGAAAATAAATAGGTAGGTAGGTACTAATATTTAATACGTATATTAATTTAGGTATCTTATGTTATGTTGCTGATGCAGATTAAGAAAATTATTCTTCAGATTAAAATCACAGATCAAACAAAAAATAAAAAGGAACTAGAGATACTTATGTAATTAAATTTACGTAGGTACCTCGCAAATTTTCGTATCATTTCCAACTCTCATGTTAGGGTATTTCATTTGCACCATCGTGCTCGTTCTTCTGCGCTTTTTGGAAAGGGTGTTATGAAAAATTCATCCTGCTCAGAATTCTTGCAGTTTCTTATTACACAAGATGTCACTTTTAACTGTTAACATTCCTTTTTGCAAAAGAAAATGAGCAGGCTCAATAATCTGTCGACAGTTCTGTTGACAAACTGGCACCCGCCAAGATAAGAATATAATAAAAACAATGTTACTAGATCTGCCAAAATCTGTTGTCCAACCTCTGTTAAAACGAATAACTGTCACTTTTCGTGTCATACAGGGCCTCTACTAATTGGTATTGAAGAAAATTTGAAAATTGTCATGGTTTTCTTGCTACGGCCGATATCAGCTACTTGTGCGTGTTTACACTAGTATGTGAAGAATGTGGCAGAACTTTCCATATATCAAAACTGTTTTCCACAACATTTTGTGCTATTACCTATAATAATGGTTTTGAAAAAAACTTTGGAATTTTTTCTATTTTTTGTAAACATGAAAAATGTCTGGCTTCAACTAAATATCACTATCACTATGCGATGACACTTGTGGGCATGCCTGACAAAGTGTTGTTTTATTATTCAAATACCAACCAATCAAATTAATCCCATTGCCACTACTGCCAGGCTTTTCTGATAGGTGCTGAATGCACCTTTCGAACACGACTCAATAAAATACAAATTCCTACAAAGTTAATAAAATATACCTACTCCTAGGCTTCAATTACAAAATAGCCATTTTTAAATATTAAATAATTATACAACTTAAGAAAGTATCGGCAGGGCTACAATTTATTTTATTATCAAAAAATAATTAATGTATACGCTACTGATCAGTGTTTTGAGAGAGCACCATTCTCATAAGGCGAAGTCAGCTCCCAACAATTTCACATCTACCTGAATTCTTATTATCAATTTTTTGTCTCAGATAATGCAAATTACTTCCGAATTTTCAGCCCAATATGCCTGGTACGATTTTAGAAAACTTTCTTGTGAGCTACTTTAAAAAAAAACCTGTTAAAGCTGAGTAAATAATATATAACTGGCTTTTTAGCCATGCTGTGGAAGCGCGCCATCTATGGGAACCTTCAGAATTAAAATCGAAATCCGGCCTGTTATGGGTGGTTTTATTATTAATTTTGGGGAGTAGTCGCAACATATTTTCTTATTTGCAATGTATTTCTCATATCCCAGTACATTCAAAATACTTTCTTGTGAGCTGCATTCTCAATTTATGTTTAAACAAAGGCAGGAACAATAGATTGGTTAAGCAGTGCACCGTAAATATTTGGCAAATTCACCGAGGTTGCTCAGCGTTAAGAATTCTTACTTTATCTCAGTTGGTGGCAGTTCCTTTTACAAATGAGGATGTGAGCTAAAGTGAGATTATGACGACACCACTCGCCACACGATAAAGACTATTACTATTCCAGCTTCCGTCCACACAACGGAAGAAATCACCTTACAACCTAAGACAATGGTCGCAATTACTTTGTTGTGTTACTTGTTTATCACTTTAAAGTTTTTATTACTTTATGGTAACGGTGAAAGTAACTTCTACATCTTAGGGACTTTATAAGTACCTCCAAAGTTACGGAACTATATAGTCATATTTAAAGTGGAATTAACTTTCCCGCTACTCGAGAAAACTACTGTATGGTAAGTTTTACTTCCTACTCCATTTTAAAATTACTAGGAAGTTACAATTACTACAAAAAAATACTTTAAAGTAACTGTCACTTCTATAGGGACCAAAATGGAAACTACATTTAGTTCCTTACAATCGTTTGAAGGATTCGGTAGTTTTTGCGAAGTGATGGAAATGTCAGCCATTAGAAAGAAGAAAAATTATAGACACACATTCACTTTTTATAGAAAATTAAAGCAGCAGTTGGATGAAACGAATCAAAACACAAGCACCTGTCTTCAATACAAAATTACAAAACGCTTCTCGTGGCTACAATTTTAAATATCAACATTTCGAAATATAGCACAAAACATGCCGGCTGAAAATAACACTCTCATATAAAAATTATAGGTTAAAGTTCCAAATGGAACCTAGTAGTAGCATTCGGAACTTAAACGAGGCCTCTGGAACCTTGAAGTCTTCTTGTAGTAATTGGGACTTTAGAATTTAAAATATCTAAAACTAATTTTCGTCTTAAAGGTAGGAATTACCTTAAAGTGAAAAAAGTCTAGTTGCCGTTACTACCAGTTAAGTGGCAAAGTCTTCAAACACCCATTTTAAGGTAAATAATACTTAGAAGTAATTACTGAAAATTACGCCATATTTTATATAATTTTAATTTTATAATAGTTATTTCTTCAAAATTGTCCCAAAAAAGAGAAAATTGAGCAAAAATGAACTCGTATAACTTATTAAAAAAGCATTTTTCAGCATTTTTAGGTAATTTCGCACATTTTCGTAATTTATCTTCCTGATAAAAAAGTGTTAAAACATGCATTTTGAGTGGGCACGTTGTTACTTTTCAATCTATCAATGTCATATTTGACAGAAAATTTTCAATCGTTTTAGTTTCTTGAATCTAGCAACGAGAAAAAATCAGCAAATTAATACCTTTCTTATATCTATACCATATTCATAGATATAAGTTAAAAATAAATATTAGGTACTTCCATTTTCCACGGTTATTGAAAAATGACGGAAGATGCTGGACTAGAATACTTTTTAATTATTTAGACAAAGACCAAGCGAGGACGCGAATGTAAAGAAGCAAACAAATCCAACAAAGTAGCGGTGACCACGCTGCTACGTCTCCATCACGTTGCCGGAACGTAAGCGCGTCGTAGCAGTGTAAGTTGCTAGGTGGTCGCAGGGAGTAATAGGAATGTAGTAATTACGTTCCTATCAGTAGTAATCACAACTTTAAAGTTGCAAACAAAAGTCGCCGGAACGTAACGGCGACTAAAAATGCTGCTTGGGACTAGTTTAAAAGTTATGGGCGAGAATTTTTTTTGAATTTCAAACTTTATGCCGGCATAAATTCGTCTATTTTATCTCTTGAGCCGGAATTTTACCTTTGTTAAGATGGGCATAGGTTTCGGAATATGCTCGGAACGAAAACACGGTAATAAACATTGTAATTATCCAGTCTTGTTGTAAATAAAAAAACATAGGCAAAATAGCCCTTAAATTATGCAGCGGGAATACAAAAGTGTGGCTATTATTTATCAGATGGCGCGAAAAACAGACGATCGATGAACAGTTGACGCTGTTGTTACAGGTCCAGTTTAAAAATTACATATACAGGGTGTTTCAGACCTAAATACAATAATTTTAACCACATGCGGAGAAACTGATGCTACACAGTGGACCAAACAAAACCAAACCTCTGAATTAACAATCAAACAATCAGCAGTTATGAACAAATTAATCAATCTAACTAATGAACCCCCAATGGATACTACATCTCAACCAACAAAACATCACAACGCACGAAAAAATGAATTACTTAGTCAAACGAAGACCTCAAGTCAAGTAAATCCTGCAAATAAAAGAAATACCTACAATAGAAATAGCTCGATGAGGATAATCGGTACCAGTAGTGCTGCAAGTGAAAATGGTTTCGAGGGTAAAGAGAAAATGGTATGGCTTTACATCTTCAGGGTCAAGAATCATGTCACTTCTGACATGATACAAGGATACATTAAGAAGAAACCTGGATTTGTGGATACTGAGGTTACAGTTAGGGAACTACCTGGGAAGAGTTCTGAAAACCTCAAATCTTTCTGCATCTCCGCACCTTTCGAACAGAAGGACGCGATGTACCAATCCGACTTCTGGCCACGTGGTGTGGGTGTGAAGCGTTTTAGTTTCATCCGATACAGAGAACTGAACAGAGATGCTGATTTTTTATAATAGACTCTAGAACCAGACAAAACCGTGAAGGTGTAGGCAACTTACCTCAGAAAAACAATCTTAGAGTTCTCGCGCTAAACTCACAGTGCCTGAATCCCGGAAAAGCATCTATACTTGAGTCATACATGATTGACAAGGATTATGATTTCCTATGTATTTCTGAGCATTGGATGACTGATTGTGATCACTTAAGGGCTATAAACATGGGTGGTTTTTCTCTGATTAGCGCCTTTTGTAGGTCTACCTATATCCATGGTGGCTGTGCTGTCTTTGCAAACACCAAACACTCTTGTAAATCACTTAACCTTGAGACTTTCTCAATTGAGAGACACTTTGAGTTCTCAGGTGCATGTTTCGACAAGTCACAAATAATAAGTGTCTATAGGTCACCATCACCTCATGGCAATTTTGATATTTTCTGCGAGGGGCTGGCCCAGGTATTAAGTAACTTAAATTACAGACAAAACATAATATTCGCTGGCGACTTTAATGTACACTTTGGTACAAATGAGTATGAGGCAATTGCAGTAGAAGGTATTTTTAACTCATTTGGTTTGTCACGCACTATCTTTGACACCACTAGAAAAGCTTCCTGTCTGGATAATATTTTCTCTAATATTGATACCAATAACTATAAAGCAGAAGTAATAGATTTTTCCATCTCTGACCACAAACCTCTGTCTTTCGAGCTCCAGTCTGAGTCTGTGCCTGTTGAGAAGACAAACATAATTTATCGGCCTATAACCGATCAGGGTTTAATGGCTTTGTATGATTTATTTGATGGCTACGATTGGGAGTTCTTGAATGATATAACAGTTAGTCCTATTACGCAGTTTGATAAGTTTATAAGCATTCTACAGAACGCTTGTGATATAGCATTTCCCGAAAAGAGCAAAACTGTCAATATTAATTCTGACAACTCATTTAAGATACATTGGTTCACTGATGAAATACGACAAAACAGGGAGAGTCTTAAGCTCTTAACAACTATTCACCATCGTAATTCTGAAATAGTGAGTAGTGGTGCATTGAGGAAATATAGGCGTTTTTATAGGTCTCAAGTACATAAAGCTAAGAAAAACGCAAATGACATGCATATATCCAATTCTAGAAACAAAAATAAGGCAGTGTGGGATGTTATCAGGAATAACAATCCTAGGTCAAAGGAACAATCGTCGCCATCTCTTTCTGCCCAAGATTTTAATACACACTTTGCTACTATTGCTGATACTGTTAGACAGACTCTACCTAATAATGTCAGAGATCCACTCACCTACCTCCATGGAATTGATGGAGCCGTTTCAGGTGCGGGCTTGACCTTTTCTTTTGATTCTGTTAGTATTAACGATGTAAGAAATGCTATGGCTGGGCTCAGTAATAGCCCTAGCAGGGATGTGTATAATTTCAACATTAAAATTGTGAAAACGTTAAAAAACTTAATTGTCTCTCCTCTGTGCAGATTGATTAATCAATGCATTGCTGGAAATGTTTTCCCTGACTGTCTTAAGATTGCTAGGGTTGTGCCCATCTTCAAAAAGGGGAATGTCTGCGAAGTTAACAATTATCGCCCAATCTCGATTGTGCCCATTTTTGGTAAAATCTTTGAGCATCTATTGAACACACAACTGGTAAAGTATTTTGAGAATAACAACCTCTTTGCTCCAAACCAGTTTGGTTTCCGAACAGGAAAGTCGACTTCGAGGGCTGTTCTAAGTTTGGTACAGCAGGTTCAGCGATCATATGATGACAATAAGTTTGTACGGGTATGCTTTTACGATCTGACTAAGGCCTTTGATTGTATTGACCATCAACTCTTGATTGAAAAACTGACCAGGTATAGCTTTAGCAGAGACAGTTCTCACTTGATTGGATCCTATCTTGGGGGTAGAAAGCAATATGTCTCGGCCAATGGTAGTAAGTCTGAATTGGTAGGTTTAAAATATGGAGTTCCCCAGGGCTCTATCCTGGGCCCAACACTGTTTTTAATTTACATAAATGATATCACATTTATAGATAACCTCAATCTCGTCTTGTATGCAGATGACACAACTTCCATAAACATATCGGATGCTCCCAATACTGTCAACCAAAACATTGATGATTCTGGCTTTCGTATTGAGCAGTGGTTTCTTTC
This sequence comes from Pseudeuparius sepicola, assembly GCA_963920635.1. Classification (NCBI taxonomy): domain Eukaryota; kingdom Metazoa; phylum Arthropoda; class Insecta; order Coleoptera; family Anthribidae; genus Pseudeuparius; species Pseudeuparius sepicola. The sequence goes on along the minus strand of OY987303.1, from coordinate 40,023,813 downwards.
AAATCGCCTCTGCATGAATGCTGGTAAAACACAAATTCTAGATTTTTCCTTGAAACCTGCAATCACTAACTTCAGCCCTGTTAGCTTTCTTGGATTGTATCTGGACAGCAGATTGTCGTGGGAAGAGCAAGTTAATCAACTTATTAAGAGGCTGAATAGAAACATGTACCTGATTCGTAATCTCCTAAACAATGTCTCAACCAAAGTACTTATGGACACCTACTATGGACATTTTTATTCTCACATAATGTATGGCATACTGCTGTGGGGCCATTGCCCACATGCCACAAGAGCGTTTGGTGTGCAAAGAAGATGTATCAGATTGATGGCGGGTATTGCATTTCGTGAACCTTGTAGAGACAAGTTTATCTCTTTTGGTATTCTTACTCTACCTAGTGTGTTCATACTCGAATGCCTTCTCTACCTAAAAAGCAACATTGATGACTTCAAAACAAACTCACATTTTCATCATTATAACACTAGAGGAGGTGAACACCTGTGCATTCAATACCACAGGGTCAATAAAGCTAGAAGTGGTCATAATTATCATGCCATTAAATTCTATAATGTGCTCCCCGAAGTTGTCAAAGAGCTACCCACAAAATTATTTAAATCTAAACTGAAAAGTTACTTAAAGTCTAAAGCTTTCTTTAGCATGGACGAATTCCTTGTTGCAGACTTCAGTGATTTGTCGTTGTCAGTCATGGCAGGCTAAAATGTGATGTGTGAGGCATCTGTATGTTGGTCTCCTTTTAATGTGTAATGTCCACTAGTTTATATCCTATTCATTTTTTTTTTGTTGGATCATATTTATATAATTAACTAGGTTTTAGTGTGTATGTGTCATTTACTGCTTTTATCCTATTTTATTCTCATTATTTTATGAACCTGACTTGTGAAAATACTACTATGTATGTATGGCATCAATAAATTATAATAATAATAATATAATATAATATAATAATAATATAATAATAATATAATATAATATAATAATAAATTGAGCTCAATACGAATCCGCAATTAAAAAAAAATAAAAGTCAATAATAAAGCCAGAAATTTTTTTTTAAGAAAGCTATTTTTTACAAACAATAACGACGCCACTGGCGAGGTATGGCGAGGTAACGTCTGCGAAGTGGGCCGTCCAGCAGCTACATTATTGGGCGACGTGCAATGTTGCCGGTTTTAGCTGATATTCCCCGATTTTAAGTACTTTTAAGTAATTTTACCATTTATGCATTTCTGAAAAGCCAATTCAATTAAACTAATGAAATCAGGCGGTGGAGGCGGCCCTTCCGCGTGGCAGGAGAGGGGATGACCATGTATCTATCTGCCATATGCCAGTTTAGTTTTAAGTTGTTATCGTGTCGCCTTTTAAAACATAAAACCGTAACTAAGCGCCGTGTTTTGTGCCTTTATTTTTTTGTTTGCTAAAGATTATCCCTGTTGTTGGAGGACACTCACTGTACATAGTAATAAATACATTAATAAATCTAGTTAGTAGTAAAAAATCAGACAATGAATGAACTGTATCGCCAACGTCGGTCGCACCGCGAGCGAAACGACAGTCGCCACATCGAGAGGAAGCGCAGAGCGCGACCGCACAGGACAGTCGTCCATCAGAAACCAAGAAACCAACAACGCGGAAAGGTACGCGCCAACGCGCCACGTGGAGAAGGTACTACAATTATTCCCTTCGGACGCAGGGCAAGTTGAGGTCTAAATTCCGTCGGTAGACGCCGTGGAAAACTGCAGTACCATATCGCCCGGGCGCTGCCGTGCCGCCGAACTTTCTTCTCAAAACCAGGAGTTTTGTGATAATATGGCAAGTGCGAATGTGAGTGCGTGTCTTACCGAGGTGTTACCAGAGGAGGATAGTTTTTAAACCACCTTTCATTTGCTATCAGCGATTATTATCCTATAGGATAATAAAAGGTAGGCACATTTAGATAAATCAGTAGATACCTTGAAAAGATAAAAAATATTGAGTTTTTCGTTGCCTGGCCCCGCGATCTGGCAACGTCGTAAGGAAGACCTGAAACGAATTTGCCTCTCCCTGGCACCTTGGGTACGCGTCTAGCCTATAATAAAACTGAGCGGCTCGTTAGGGGAAATATTAAAATTATTTAATTATTTCTAAAATATTTCCGAAAAATTTTTTTTTTCGATTTTCCGCATTTAGACACCTTTCTGAGTATGTGGTTAAAATTATTGTATTTAGGTCTGAAACACCCTGTATTATGTTCATATGTTCAATTTTACGTTTTGGCGATATAATATTTACTCAACTAAGCTGTCGGATTACTTTTTTATGTCTTTGTATTACTTCCATATTATTATATAATATGAATTGCCAATTTTGAATATTAAAATAATATAAAACTTCAAAAGGTATATTCGGGAGACCCTCGTAGCTCAAAGACTCTGATCTGTGATTTTAACCCCTCTCTTTTTAGCAATGGTTTATTGATTTTTAGCTTGAAAGGTACACGGCGGCACTAAAAACTGCTTTAGTTGACTTTGCATTATTTATACGTGTGGGTCGGGTACTGTTAACTGTTATGTTCTTATAGTTATGTCGCCAGAGTATTGTATTTGTATTTTTCGTGAGGAAAACGCAATCGTTAGCATATAAACTGACATTAGGGGAGGATTCATGTCTATGTCTCTATATAAAATGTCGAAAATTATCTATACCGGGTGTTATAAATATCTCAAAAACGAAAAACGCAAGAAAATCACATAAAAGTTGAAGCATATGAGGTGCAATGTAAGACGCACGTTTCCACTTGTAGGCAGACGACGTTTTCAAGGTCACTTGAATGTCAACTGTGTTTTTTACTGTTAAAGGCATATCTTCAGTTAAAGAATGTGATTCAGCATGTTTTCTGTAAATAAATATATATATAAAATAAATAAATATTTTAAGTAAAGCAATAATTAAGATAAATACATATCTCGAAAATAAAAAATGAAAAAAGAAAACGATATATTGACGCAAAAGAACATCTTCTGTGCCTATATGTTGAACATCTACAGTGTGACTCCCGTTAAGGAGTTACCACCCTTGTAAAATCTTTATTTGTTTACCGATTTTGATAAAAAAAATTTGTTAGGTTCAAAAAGCACATTAAACAATGTGTGCAACTTTACTTTTGGGCTCAATTTCAAAAAGTACTATTATTTTTTTAATAATATTTTTATTAGGTACAGGGTGTCCGCCTGAAGGTGATAGGAACATTCGATTTAACTATTCCGTATTTTTTGGGACAAATTAATGATTTAAAAACCAGTTTGTTGCAGTTTTTTCTAAACAATCGAACGTCAATCAAAAGTTATAACCAAAAAACCTTTTTGGAAAAAATGAAGATGGTGCAAAATCTATATTTTTATTAATTTAAATATATTTTTTTATTAACGGATAATAATAGAACACATATATGCAGTTATCTTTGGGGTTACCTTTCGATTAAAAACGAGGAAAAATAACCGACTCAAACATGGTCACGTGTGACTTTCGCTATTTGTCAAAAACTATATTTAAAAAATAAAATCGCTAAAAATTGGCTTATTTGTTACAATTTAAACAAAACAATTTTAATGGTAAATAAGGGCCTATTTCCTATTTATAAAATTTCTTAAAATTTTAAAGTCGTTACTTCGTAAAAATTATTTTATATCACTAGCTATACAACATAATGTACGAGTATCGTTCTATAATTTTATTAACTTTTTATTATTACTAAAAAATATCGATAAGAATATGTCTGTTTCAAAAGAAAATTATATTAACGCTTTAAAATTCTATTATGTTTGACACAAAGTTGATGTACCGGCAAGCATTTAGTACCTATATAAATTTATTTACATTACTTTTCCATTACTCTAAATGTATGCCAAAATAATACATATATTAAGATATCAGCAAATAGTAGCTATTTCACGTATCTAACAAAATTCATAACTTTACGTCAACTTCGGATCAATATTCAACAGAATTTTAATTTCTTTCAGTTTATCTTTATCAATATTAAGTACTTAATGAAAATTTTATAGAATGATAAAACTATAGTGACATAAAATTCTAAATGCCGGTTAGGATAAGTATTGTATCATTCATGCGGTTTTGAGGGATTGAGGGAGAATTATTATGTCATGACAATAGATTTGACAGCCGGTAGGTAGTCCTCTTACTTAATATTTCACTCAAAAATACTGCCCTCCAACGGAAAAACACCGTATGTTATGATTTCCTACTTTTGAGAAAACGACGTTTAAGAATTCGACTAACTGGAATTGGACTTAAACCCCGATAATTTCTATATGAAATATAATTTTTTACAAATGGTATGTGGAATATAATACGACTAAGATAGGAAAGTAGTTAACTGATTACTAGTTTGATTCAATTTATTTAGCTTTAAGAAACAAAAACGTTTGTAATGGATTTTTTTGTAAATTCCAAGAAACCCGTTACAACGTTTTTATTTGATTCCAGACAGGCATAAACTAAGAAGGCACACCTATTATAGGATGGTACAGCTTACATTTTCTTGTTAAATTATTGATATTTCGAATTATAAACAAATTAATTTCACGAGCGTGCCGCCAGCGACCTCTTGTAGTGGGTGGCGCAACCCGCAGAACATGTCGACTATTTTTCGATATTTGGTAGAACAGGCAGTGGAATTTATTATGTAAATATTTGCGAACAGATTGAATAGAAGTAAGTATGTTAAATTGCTTTAATTATAATAGCATTTGTTTTGTTACTATTTACTGTACAAGTAAAGAGAATCGTTGAAATAAACCGTCAATTGACTCCAGCAGCTCGATTCCTATTGGCTGCACTTTTTTATGTACCATGGTTGTATAGAATGAATTGAACGACGCAGCGGCTCTCGCCCTCTTCATTTTTGCACTCTCGAATTGATCGGTACTCTCTAGTGGCAATCGCCTTTTCTGAATATTTTTCTCGTTTGGTTTTTTAGCATTTTGGTCTAAATTGATCGCGAATTTGATCGGTAGTACGGGTTAATTGTTTTTGGTGAAGTATTTTCATTGTAGTGCCTGGTTGGGGTGCTTAAATTCGTTTTCTTTTGTTTCACGGCGGAGTGAACACCGCCATTGCAAAAGTGACGTCGCCATAAGCTGACTAGGAGCTTGGAACGGAGTTCTGTTGGGCAGGAATCGATCAAGGACTACTAGGGGAGGAAAATCGCCTAGGTGAGTGTGGTTTTTTATTATATAGTTCATATTTTCGGAAATTGTTTTTTATTCAGTACCACCTCACCTGCGGCCATTTTCTCTCGAGGTTGCTGTTTTTTTGTATAACTTGTCAGTTATAACCTTTTTTGGTACCTCTAAAAAAAACAGCTACCTAAGACTTTCGTTCTCCTGACCAGTAGATTTCCTTTTTAATATTATACTTGTTTAAAAACATCATTTTCACCCCTGGCAAAATACTACCCGATCGAATTTCGTCAATAATTTCGCAATAAATTCATAAATACTAGAGTCCACTTAACAAAATATTAATATTCAGGCATAATTTTTATTAATAATTTCCAAGTTCAATAAATAATTTCGAATCAAATTCCATAGTTTAACTATAATAAAGTTAAACGACTAGCAATTTATTGCAGGTTCTAAATTCAGCTGAATTTGATTTTATATTTTTTAATAATTAAGTCTTAATATAAGTAGTTCTGGTTTAGGTTGAATTTTGTATACCTTCTTAATAAATCACTGTGTATCTTACACATTTAAATAAATATTAGCATTCTTGGACTAACTTCTGCTCTTGTTGTGTTTGTTACCTATGTACATCATCGACACAGAGACGTGATACTGTGACAGTGAAGAACACCCACCTTCGACTAGTACGCTGCTGAGCTAGGCACCGAAGCGGTACGGCAACATGTGCACAACACCTGAGATTGGCTCTGCTCTAGCTAGTCAACACATGCGCCTAATGCAAGCCACCCGTTAAGGCCAGTTCGTAGCAGGAAAGTCGTCACATCAACAGTCAGTAAAGGGAAATTGAAAAATCTCTTTTTTTCCAAATGGAACCCATATTTTTTTATTACACCATTGAAATGCTTGTGAAAAGACAGTTCAAAAAGATATAACATACTATATATGTCTAAATGAAGCGGTTGCTTCGTTATTACACAAAATACGTATTTTCGCTGCTCCATATCCAGAAACAACGGACCTTTTCTAACAGGCTAGGCGGCCATGGATTTTTCATTTGTAATTGTCATTTATTGTGTTCCAAACAATAAAATATTAACTGTTGACAAGAATGGCTCAAATTAACTATTCTAATGAAGATATTTTGAATATGTTTTACACTCATGGAGAGTGTAAAAGAATTTTAGAAAGAACAATTAGAGTTTTTAATGAAAGGCATTTACATTTACCACCTTTGACGAAACGAAAATTCAGAAAGTTCGAACGAAATTTCATAGTCCATGGCAAGGTCCAAACAAAGATAAGCAAATGTAAATATGTAACAGGTAAATAGCATAATATGAATAAAGTGTTTTACTTATATGTAGTTTCTTGTTTTTTCTTCTAGTACCTATTATTATGTAATTGTTAGTATTATTTAATTTTGTATTGTTGATTCTCAGGGAAAAATATTATTAAATAGAGAAAGATTTTTAGTACCCGTAATTATAAATATAAAGGATGTTTTAGTGGCATGCCAGGTAAAGGATATCAATTGGAAAAAATGCACTCCAGCCGGAACTCGAACCCGGGACTCCTACTGTGGCCGTAGGCACTTAACCAACTAAGCTACCGGAGATATGGGTTCCATCAGCTAGGTGTTATTTATTCCAATTGATATATAGTTAGTAGCGGTGAGATGTAGGAGACTTCGGCGTCTTCTACAGTTACTAGAAGGCGTTAGAGGGTGTAGGGTAACCATTCATTATTGTTGCTAATGTGAACTTCCTATTTGTTCATCAACCCACAAAATTCGACATATAGCGACTTAATGTAAGTATCGAACGTGGAAATTCTAACCTACAATATCAAGCCAGAAAATGAAACACAGAAAGAATTTTAGTACCTGTAATTATAAATATAAAGGATGTTTTAGTGAATGTCAGGTAAAGGATATCAATTGAAAAAAATGCACTCCAGCCAGGACTCGAACCCGGGACTCCTACTGTGGTCGTAGGCACTTAACCAAGACGCCAAAGTCTCCTACACTGAAAGAATTACTTTGCTACGGTTAGTAAGAACTCAATTACCTCAGCAAAATATCTGCATTAAATAGGCGCCGAGTGAGTTACTTTGCTACCGCAGCAAAGCACGCTTTGCTAAGACAACTCAATTGCAGTAAGTAAGCAGATTTGTTGAAAATCATTATGCTGTGATAATTCAACCCTTGTATTAAGGCAAGTGAGTCAGCTCACTAACCACAAGTGAGTTGCTTAGCTACCATAGCAAATAATTTGATTGTGGTTATGTAGGTTTTGTTGTTGTAATTGAATTAGCTCATTAATGACAATTAAGCTGCCCACTAGCCACAAGTGAGTTGCTTAACTACCATAGCAAAAAATTTATTTGTTACCGGCGTCTTTAAAGGTACGTAAAAATTAATATCTTCAGACTTAATGTGTGCTTGCTAGCACATTATCATTATATTATACGCATAATCTGCATCTTGTCAAAAGTGTAAAACATAGCTCAGCCTGATTTTTTGTTTTTCCAGTAGTTTTCCCATTTCATGTTTCTTAAACACCTAGCCTTACACACCCTACGTGTCAACAAAAAATATCTTTGAGATTGAGACGGCCAAGTAATAAGAATATATTAGGGATTTGTAGTGAATGACTCAACATGTTATAACGAAAACATGAAATGGAAAAACTATAGGAAAAACAAAAAATCTGGCTGCGCTATGTTTTATACTTTTGACAGGATGCCACATTATGTATAATATAATGATAATGTGCTACCAAGCGGACATTAAGTATGAAAATATTAATTTTTACGAACCTTCAAAGACGGCAATGTTCCCGGAAAACAATGATGCCAGAGCTGTCTAGGCCTAGACGATCAGTACGATTATCACGGACCAACAACTGCGCGACGACTGCGGCGGGGCCACCTGGCGGGCTCAAGCTTGCCAGCTCGCACAAGCGCATTTGGAACTCACCGTTAATTTTAGCAAAGCAACTCACTGGTTGTAAGTGAGGGCTCGCTAGCCACAAATGAGCAGTTGAATTACCACAGCTGAGTGCATTGCGGCAGACTGCACTCACCTGTAGCAACAAAACGACTGGCTTCATGTAAGTACCTAAGTGGGCTCACTAAAAGGAATTTCTAGTGACCTATCCTTTAACCGCAAGTAAAAATTTTGCTGTGGTAGCAAAGAAGTTTTAGCAAAACAGGTTTACTTGCCACAGAATTTTTTTTTGCTATGACAGCATAATATCTATTTACCGCAACAAAAAAATCTTAGCAAAGCAACTCACTTGGCGGAATTCTTTCAGTGTACATCTCACCGCTACTAACTATATATCAATTGGAATAAATAACACCTAGCCGATGGAACCCGTATCTCAGGTATCTTAGTTGGTTAGGGGTTCGAGTCCCGGCTGGAGTGCATTTTTTTCAATTGATATCCTTTACCTGACATGCCACTAAAACATCCTTAAAACCACTAAAACCGGGTAAGGAAAAATACGAAAACTCAAGTTTGAGTATTTTTCATTGAGCAAACCACATACAGCTGGAGCCAAACAGTGAGCTACTCTAATAGGAATAGTAATAATGATAAAACTTGGTAAAGTATGATTGTCTGAAGAATTTGTCTTTATAGGTAAGTAGGCTTGACAGCAAATTTCTTAACTTGAAAGTACATGAAATTATTCAATGAATTTATTATGAACAAATTGTTAAGTGAAATTTTTAAATGATAATAATAAAAAATGTGGGTGCCAGCATACACGGTGTGTATACATAGTGTCAAGGTAATCATAATCAAATACCAAATATTTAAATCCCAAAAAAAAAATCCTAACTTAACTTAAGTTTCTTTCCTAACAAAATTAGAAAAGGGAGAGGAAAGTGAAAGAACGTAACTCCCTGAAGCATGATGGACTCATGAACCTTGCGAACAGCACCGCACACATCTGCAGCTCCCCAGTATTGAGCACCGAAAGGTCCCTATCGCGTTACTCAATCTTAACCTACCCCAATACCCGAGGAGACTAACATTTGCAAACACTACTGCTGCCACCCGATTCATGACCCACATCAAGGACTATATAGATATAACAAGAAATATTAATAGCCAATACGCGACTGAATTTAAGATGCCAACGCCCCGACGGGACTATGCGAACTAATATATGGGCCATCGTCACCATGTGAACGGTGCTAGCCTTGGGTCTACACTGGTGTGTTCTTTGTTCTTGTTCATTGTTGGCATGGCCCATAGACTAGTTTAGCATTGAGCCTATAGGGGGTGTATTTCTTATATTCAATGGTGTACAGCCAAAACTATTAATCCCGTGGCCTCGGCACACTCAGGATAAACATTTAAGTTATAACTCACCTGAAAAGAGGAAATATTCAACCAGAAACATAATAACTATTGCAAAAACAGGACAGAAGAGAAAATTGAATGAAAATTGAAAATAGTTTCAACTCTGAGTCACACGATTCAAACATTGTCAAAATTAACCCATCAGGTAAAAGTACAAACTCTAAGTCGAGTATTTTATTTACAAAAAACGAATTTTTTTAAAAGAAATATACAGCATAACCTGTGAATAACCGTAGGTCAGTCAATAAATAACTGCACTCCATAAGCCTACGCGAAATTCTTAAGGTACTCACTTCGGATACACCAGGTGCTATCCAAGCCGAATTAAGAACCAACAAAAAAGTTATATATTTTCCGGACACATTTTGAGCTATCCAAGCCGAATTAAAATATATAAACTGTATACTTCAAGTAGGATAGGTTATTAACTTTGACAACGTGAACCATATAATAATTTTATTGGCCAGAGTCAAGAGAAATCACAATTGGTAATAACTATGGACTCAGAGAAGAGGGATTCACGGGTGTGAACAAAAAACAAAAGCAATACGAGATAAGTAGGTAAACCAAAATATATGCAAGAGGGTTCCATCCTGTCACATACTACAGTTGTGCAAAGACTGGGTCTGGAATGAGAAGATTCAATTCCAGAAGGTAATTAATAAAACTATATATGGAAGTTAAACTGGGTCTACTGCTAAACTAGTGCACAAATCCAGGGAAAGGTTTTTGGAAAGAAAAAGGGATATAATAACCCCACTAATCAAAACAATTTCTTGCTGAGAGTACGGCCAGTCGCTCTCAGACCTGCTTTTAATTTTTTTTAATTTTTAATACTTCGAAATAAAACATAAAAACTAAAATTGAAGATGACTGAAAAGGAGCTTTGCACAAAATCTAACAATATTACCAGGGAAGAAAAACTAAACTAACTTGACTAAGCCTCAAGATATCAACCTTACTGATATATAAAAATATTCAAAAAAAATACCGAGGTTTTCTAAAATTATTAAATTGTTCATTGAAATTTGAATTTTATGAAGAAAAACTGAACATCTGATGAGAGCAAGAATTGTTAAGGTATTTTCAAATATGCAAAAATTTATTAGGTATTGAAAATTATTCTGTGGAGATCACAATCCAAATAAGGACCATAAGGTACGCGTGTCCCAAATAGTTTGTCCTACCCCCTGGATCTCAGGAACCGTAAGAGATACGAAAAAAACTTGAATACAAAAGTTCTAAGGTTGGCAGTGGACGTAACCTATCTTTTATTTTCACATATACAGGGCGATTCGTATTTGCAGGACAAAAATAAAATATTTAGATTTTGACAATTGCATTAATCCTTTGGAATCCTTTGGCATTCTCCATGAAATTTTCTACAGAACCGTTTTTTTTTGTATTTTGGATGCAGCGTTGCCAAGATATCAAATTTTTCTTGGAATTTAGGGACTTCGTGGAGGTTATGGAAACTGAATGCTGTATCTTTATTTTAATAGATATCAAAGATATATTTTAGCCGAAGTATGACAGCACAACCATGTGTGGTGTGGTATGTCGAAATTGGTTTTTGCATATACAGTGTGTTCATAACAGGCTCTCAAAATCGGATAATTTCAAACAGCAATAACTTATTTTTTTCAAATGGAATGACCCATATTTCTATAGTTTGTTGGATGCCGGCGTCCAAGCCCCACATTTTATGTAAATAACATTCTATACCAAAAACTACCCGTTTTCGAGATATTTAGTATTTAAGAAAATTTGAGAAGGTTTTACCAAAGTCTAGAGAATACTATAAGTCGGCGCACTCGGCCTTGTGTAAACAAACGTTTCCCCTCTCCCCCTGCCCTCTCCCGCTCCCTCGGCCCGCCGTCATCGGAGTACGGCGATCGATATTTTATTTAATAGGACAATAAGCTTCTAGACCGGGAGATAGTGACAGATTTTTGGAAGTGATTTTACTCAGTATGCCTTTCATAGGGCATTATGTTGCGTATATTCTCACAATAATAAGGTATGAATCAAAGAGTCATCCTGGGTTCTTCATTTGGAAAAATGAGTTTTCATTTATTCGAAAAATATGCGTTTTGATATGATTTTAGTCAGGCTGCCATGTTTTTTATAATGAAGTTCAAAATAGAAAATTCCTCGGAAAACCATAGGCATACCGTTAGCGTGGGTCCAAAGGGCTATTATTGCCATGTGAACTTGTATTTTAATAATTAATTTTTCCACGTTTCTAAACAGGCTGCCAATGAGAAGTATGCAAGTTCTTGTTATGAAACTGCTGAAGAAAAGATGGCATACCGTTTGCGCATATCCATCCTTTTTTCAGCATTTTCATAACAAGCACTTGCATACTTCTCCTTGGCAGCCTGTTCAGAAACGTGGAAAAATTAATTATTAAAATACAAGTTCACGTGACAATAATAGCCCTTTGGACCGACGCTAACGGTATGCCTATGGTTTTCCGAGGAATTTTCTATTTTGAACTTCATTATAAAACACATGGCAGCCTGACTAAAATCATATCAAAACGCATATTTTTCGAATAATTGAAAACTCAGTTTTTCATATGAAGAACCCAGGATGACTCTCTGGTTCATAACTTATTATTGTGAGAATATGTGCCACATAATGTCTTTTACAAGGCATACTGAGTAAAATCACGTCCAAAAATCTGTCACTATGTCCCGGTCTATATGTAGCTGAGAGCGGTTCAAGGCTGATTTACGACCAGTCGCAAAAAATTGTTGTTTTCTCGGAGAGAACAAAGAAGTGAGCTGACTTATAGTATTCTCTAGACTTTGGTTTTACCAAGCAAGCCATAACTATTTTTCCAGACAGTGGCAGAAATAATTGTCATTTTAGATAATACAGGAAATAAAATTCCTATACCCGTATACAGTATGTCCACGGATAGACACCCCAAGAGGACAAATGGACCAAAAATTTCATTTTTCGACAAAAAGTCATTTTTGATAAAAGTTTCTGATTCTCGAAAAAATATGGTCCACGAAGAGAATTTTCGATTTTTTTATACAGGGTGTCCAAAAAATACAAAAACATGAAGTGCAATCAAGAATAAACTGCCTTTATTTTTAAAAATATTAAAACTTTTACTTAGAAAAGTTGTTTAGAATTAAAAGATGTGTCCGATTGTCACTTTTCAAACAAATCAGCCAACTCCGTTTTTTTTATTTCCAAGTGTGAAATTCCTTTGTTTTTAAAAATATCAAAAATATTTATTTAGAAAAGTTGTTTAGAATTAAAAGACGTGTCAGAGGGTAATTTTTTACCCATTTAAGTCAAAGTCGTCCAATTTGCTTAAAAAGTTACAATCAGACATCAGATGATTTTACATTAAAAAAAAAAATTTCAATACAAGCCCTGCAAAATATCAAAAATTAAATAAGGTAAGGTAAGGTAAAGCAAAGATTGCATTAGAACCTGTACACGAAAAGAATAAGATCAAACCTTCTACAGGAATAAACTGATTTTATTACGACAGAATAAAGTTAATTAATTGAATTATAAATATAAGATAACAATAAATTGACACCTTAACAAAACTTAGCATATTCATTGCTTGTCAAGTTAAATTTAAGTTAGAAATGATGTTGTTCTAACTGTGCTAGATAGAAATTAGATAAGGTTCTTTTGCTAAATTCTAGAGCGCTTAAATAATAGTACCCACCGTCTAACCCTTGCAGTGGCGCACCCAGAAAATATGATTGGGGGGGGGGGCAACTCAGAGCCGTCAGACAGAAACTTTAGGCAGGGCAAATGACTTTCCAGTCAGGGCAGTTAGTACACATTTGAGAAGTGAGGGAGAGGTACCTAGAGGACGGTACTTTGTCGGTGGGGAGAGGGGGGGGGGTAAAAAAAGGAATTTAACCTTCGATATTAGATACAAATCGCGCCGCAGGCGAAAATTTGTGAAATTTTCAAGGTCAAATATAATATCAAGATGAAAATTTTTTTGCTAATTATGCAGGCCCATAATCGTTTGTGCAGTAAGCAAGAATACTTTTTAACTCACAAAAATCTAGTAATTATCAATAATAACACTGAACACCCTTTTGTGATTATCATATTGTTTCAAAGGGCCACATTATGTCTATAATTTTCTGGCCAGTGTAGTTAGGTATAGGTAAATTGAAATTTGTTTGAAAACCGGACAATAAAGATTATTGTTTTTTAAGCGGGCAATAAAAAGGCAATTTTTTTAGGAAATTTAAGGGCAAATTCAGTTTCAATGAAGTATAATAAATAAAAAAATCAACACGGTCTTTTTTACTCTTTTTTTTTCTCAATGGTGCAGCGCCCTATCTACGGCTCTGGTGAGGTGAGGTGAACTTGTGGCTCAGGCAGGACAAACATTCTGCAGCTCCCCCCTGACTACGGCCCTGGGTCAACTTAAAAAGCTTGACGTAGTACATAAAAAATATTTTATGATTCAAAGAAATTTCCAAAATATGAAAAAAGATCAGATATTAGCCAGTCAGTGCGCAATAATTGCCGAGGGTCGCACAGCGGACAGTACATCTACGATACCACCCTCGAGAATTTTTAAAATATGGAAGGTCTGGGGGGGATAGAGCCCCCCCCCCTGGGTGCACCACTGAACCCTTGTAACACATTATGAATAGATGCAAAGTCCAGATATGTGTTACACCAAATAGCGTATGACAAGTCTATTCCTCAGAAATTTTGGAGTGTCTGCTATCTTAAGAAAATCAAAAATACAATAAAATTACCAATTATTATTATTACGATATTTCCAGTATATACTTTAAAACTGTACAAATCCGTAAAATCTTCATTTTGTGCAGATAATCGACTAAACTTCTTTTTGCTTGAAAGGCCTTCAAAAACCGCTTCTTTTGTCCTTCCTGCCATTTTCAAAATGCAAATCCAGGGCCGGCTGCGATTTTTTTATACCCACGATTTTCACGAAAACCATTTAGCGATTTTTTTATTTAAAATCTGACCCCACAACGTTATCAGCACACCCCAAAACCCTTATGTACCAAATTTGAATAAAAAATATACAGGGAGTTCCATTCTGCAGGGTGTCAAATTTGAGCAAATTAGGAATTTTAAAGGCATCTGCCAAGTTAAGTATACCATGGAATTTCCTCAAAACAGTTGAATGGTCAATAAGACCACTCAAGGCGTTGGTGTGCAAAGGTCCAATACAAATACATAGTGTTGTTATCTGTGCCATCTCAAATTACTGAATTTTTTGAACTTTGTACGTGCATAACAAAACCGCTCCACACACTATAAACGAACTAAATCTAAAAAATACAGAAGCCTGCCAGTCAGTATGTTCATATCAGTTAAGGTAGCTAGTGTGCCACAACAGGAAACGCCCAGAAAATCTATCATCTTACACAGTGACTTTGTTGAGAAATGTCCAATAATTTAAATTATTTTTATTTGTTGATTGGCATTTTGTAAAGAAATAAATTACTTTTGTGTTTATTAATATTTTTTCAATGATTCCAGAGCACTCCTGACCAGTATAAAGTTTAATTAAAATTCAGAATTTTGGGATGGCTCAGAGAAAAATACCCTGTATATTTTTGTAGTAAATCTTTTCACACCAACATTTTGAGTGGTCCTGTTGACCATTCAACTGTTTTGAAGGGATTCCATGGCACATTTGACTCGCCATATTGTCTTTAAATTTCCTATTTTGCTCAACTTCGAGACCCTACAGAATGGAACTCCCTGTATATTTTTTGTTCGAATTTTGTATATGGGGGTGGTCAGATTTTAAATAAAAAAATCGCTAAATGGTTTTCGTGAAAATCGTCGGGGGTATAAAAAAATCGCAGCCGGCCCTGGATTTGCATTTTGAAAATGGCAGGAAGGTCAAAAGAAGCAGTTTTTGAAGGCCTTTCAAACAAAAAAAAGTTTATGTGATTATCTCTAAAAACCCTGTATGTCAAGCTAAATGATTTTACGTAAACTAGTAAAGTTTTTCCTAGAAGTCCAAAAAAATGCCATAATGCGCAAAAAATAATCTGGTAACGTTTTCCCAGAAAACAATAAACGGGATATCAACTGGTGAGCTTCCAGTAGCCCACAAATCAAAATACCAAAAGCACAAGTAGTAAAGTTAAAGTTTTCCCTACCTGGCAAAAATCACAATAACCGCAAAGCGCAAGACATAAATTAAGCAGGAGGATATTCTGGAAATAGGATATAAAAGAAAAAATAAAGGTAAAAGAGATAATTTCAAAATAATAAACATCAGAATAAATAGCTAAAAAACAGGCTTGTCAAAGCTACTGGTTTGGCTAGGCTTGATGTTCTGCCAACCTTACTTACACACTATAGAAAATTAGATAATAAGTTATTTTGCTAATTACTATAGGGATATTGTAAAGTAATCTTGAAACTTGTTCAAGTGACTAATGCTCCCACCACTAAAGCCATAGTAACATATACTAGAATGATTTTCGTCTAGGATATGCTACCTACTCCAAAAAAGTTAAAATGTGTTTTAAAATTTAACTTGCCTCGTCATCAGAATGTTCACTAGTAAGATCGTCCAAATCCAGGTCTGAATGATAATCAACAGCTAAATTAGGCTTCAAATCCTTAATATGAAATTTACCAAGACAATTACCATATCTATCTTTAAGCTCGTAAACAAATGTCGACATCACATTATCAACAATACAAGGGAGCTATTGAAGAGCTTTAGCTTTAGCTAAATAGCTAAATAATCATTCGGTGCGCTAGACAACGTAAAATTTTTCTTCCAAACCCAATCACCAATGTGAAATTGTAATGGGTGCTTCCTTGAATTATAATACTTAGCATTTCGATCGTAAGCTAGTTTAAGTTTAGTTCTAACATCCTCATATATTTTTGGGAATTGTACGTCATTATTTAACTGATTTTTATTGGTTATCTCAGGAATGTTATTTTCGTTATCAGCTATTTTACCATAATAATCTCCAGAAATTGGAATATTATGGCCGAACATTAAGAGGGCAGGGGGATACTCGGTTACATCATGTCTAGCTAACCTTATTGCTTGAGCAATTTTAAAAATATCTACGTCCCATGTTTTGTGATTTTTGTGGATAAAGCAGACTATAACTCGGTTCATTCGTTGAGTGTGATTTGCTTGGGCGTGGTATCGGGCATTATAATAAATCTTTTGAGCTTTGTAATCAGATCAGCCATTAATTTCTTAAAATCATTACTAGTAAATTGTGTGTCATTGTCACAACAGAAAATCTGCGGAACGCCATATACAAGAAATACTTGATTTTTAACAAATTTAGTTATAGCTTTAGTAGTAGCTTTAGATAGAGGGTGGATTAAAAAATACTTGGTAAACCAATCCACAATGACAAATAAATATTGATTACCATTTTTTGACTTAGGATATGGACCTAGAAGATCCGTCGAAATCATTTGAAAGGGAAATTAATGTTTTTATAAGAACCTGTAGTGCCCAGGCAAATGTCCAAGCCAGAATATTTAAATTTCTATAATCCTACAGCATCCTATTTGAGGCCCCACATTCCAGGAAAGCCAATGAAATTATCAAAAACCGTCGGGATTTATTAAGGTTAAACGCAGCTAGGCAGAGATTCTGTGACGTCACACAGGCCATCTGCGTCCCCAAAGACCAGCGAAAACCGACCAAAACCAGATTTTCCAGCTGAAGCCCCCTATGAGAAATGATATAAAAGGGGATCCAAATGCGCGAATCTCCAGTCTCCATCCAGAAAGCATTTGCCGCTGAAAGCTCTGCCCAAAAGTTAGTTAGTCTGTTGCTGCAGAAAACTCTGCAAAAATGTATAAAAATAATTCCTAGACACTTGAATACCGCTAGCTGAATTGGACTGACCATGTAAGAAATTTTGAACCCTATTTTCGAGTTTCTGTGTTTGATTTGCCTTTTATTTCGAATTTTGGATTACTAGAAAAACTTTTGTGAAAATCGAGTTTATTGTGCATTTTAATTATTGGGAAATAATTTTAGATTTTTTATGAACTGAGAATGAATTTTTGGGGAATATTTTGAATCATATTATTATACTGTGAAATTCAAGTTTTATTTTATTCAAACTAAAATAATTTTGTAACTTTAGGAATTTGAGAAGGGTTTTAGAGTAAATTATTTTGTCGTCAATTATTTTGTCGACGAATTTAGAATGTTGTTTTTTTATTTAACTATTTTATACCAGAAAATCTACGTAATTCTTAATTACCTTTTATACCACTTTTGTTCTGGGGAATTAAGCATCGTTCTACAAAGACATCATTTAATTTTATGCTATTTGAGTACTTTTGCAATTTTGTATTTTTAATCTGATCTGATCGCCATAGTTTTGTATTTTGTGCCATTTTGACCTTTTGTTTTGTGCCTTATTATTATTTCAATTATTCAACAGTGTACTTTTTTTTAAACGTTGTGAAAATTCTTAATAAAAAGGATTCATATTCCTATACTTGAGTGTAGCGTTATCAGAAGTTAAATAATTTTCGATTGTTCAATTATTGCACATTGTGAAGTCTCATTTTTTTTCCACATTTTGTAACTGAATGTACTATTTCGTATTTAATCTTAATACACATATTAAACTATCCCTGTGTTTCCGTCATACACCTTTAGGCCCACACTAAAAGAAAATATCTTGTGGTTCATCCCGTATATACCGCTCGCCAACTACCACCAAAAAGGGGTTGAGTTTTCCACAAACCCATCAAACCAGCACGAGTTGTGTTTGGACTTATGTTCGCCGCACAAACAGGACACTTTCTGACATATCGATACACGACATTCAAAATGTCCATTTGTGGGATCGTCATGGTACATACGAAGTACCGCGGTACGGTTTGGTGTAGGTACTACAATTTTCCATTCGGAACAGTTACTAACCAAAGGAGTTTTAAAAAATATATGTTTATACAAAATATTGTCTTTAACCTGAAACGTTGGATATTTATCCGAATTTTCTTGAACTTTTTTTATTAGATTGATACTATTTACAAGGTTTTAAACTGGTGACATTTAGAACAGCTAACTCAGAAGTACTGCGAGATAGAGCGTCCGCAACAACCATGGCCGAACCTTTCCTATGGACTATAGTGAAATCAAACTGGGATATTTTGACAGCCCATCTGGCTAATCTACCAGCAGGATTAGATAATTTGTTAAGTCAAATTAAAGAAGCATGGTCGATTTCTATAGTGAAATGGGTACCCTCGATATAGCTGCGAAATTTCTTGATTCCAAAAAGAACTCCTAAGCATTCTTTTTCCGTTACTGTGTATTTTAGTTCACATTTATTTAAAATACGACTCGCGTATGCTACGGGATGTTTCATACCATCGGATTTGTGGTATAACACAGCTCCAAAACCACTATCACTAGCGTCGGCCTGAATTATAAACGGTTCATTAAATTGTGGAGCAGCTAAAACAGGGCTAGTAGTGAGACATTTTTTAATTTCTTTAAAAGCATTTTCTGCAGACTTTGTTCATTTAATTTATTGACCTTTCTTTCATCTATGTAGCAAATCGGTGATAGGTGAAGCTATTGAGCTAAAGTTTTTAATGAATTTACGATTATAGCTTACTAGACCTATACATCTTTTAATTTGAGTGATTGTCTTAGGTGTTGGAAAATTTAAAACTGACTACTTTCTCTAGACTGGTTCTTAAGCTGTCTTTATCGACCAAAAAACCTAAGTAAGTAACGGGCGACAAAATTCACACTTGTCCATGTTGACAGTTAAATTGGCATCCTTTAAGTGGTGAAAATTTTTTGTTAAATCATTAATATGAGTTGAAAAGTCAGGTGTAGCAACAATAATGTCATCTAAATAGACAAAAGAGAAAGGTTCAAGACTCGGATCGATAACCTGGTTCATTAAACGCATAATAGATTGAGGAGAATTCAAGAGACTGAAAGGCATGACTTTAAATTGGAAAACATCTCTTCCATGCACTGTAAAAGCGGTTTTTGGACGAGAAGATTGCTCTAAAGGTATCTGATAAAAGGCCTTACGTAAGTCAATAGAGGTGAGGTATTTGGCATCGCGCAATTTGTTAAAAATATTGTCGATTAACGGTAACGGATATGAGTCCTTAACAGTGATCTCGTTTAATTTACGACCATCAAAACAAACTCGATATTCACCTGATTTTTTTACAATGGGCTCGACCATGGTGATTGTGAAGGTTCAATTATCCCTAACTTGAGCATTTCATCTACTTCCTTATTTAAATGTTCTTGCATGGCATGTGACAGGATATTGTCTCTGTCTAAAAGGTTTTGCATCACCGGTGATAATATGATGAGGAATTAAATGTTTTAATCCTAGCTTGTCTTTCGAAGAAATTCCTTTAAAAAGTGCGATAACAGATTTTAGTGATCTTTGGTTATCAACAGATAGTTGAGATACGGATTGAATAGTATTTACAGTAATAATAACATTTACAGTATTAATAGTATTTACAGTTGAAGTATTTTGACGTTTCGTTTCAGGTAAAGAATATGATGAATGGCCATAATTAATTGAAAATTTATAGGCTTTCAGGGCGTCCATACCCAAAATAAATTCGTGCATAAGAGAAGGTATAACTAAAACAGCTATACGTCTGGTTTGATTGTTCAAATTCAGAGGCAAACAAACATAACCTCTAAAATCTATTGGAAAACCATTCGCAAGGGACACTTGTGGCATCATCAGTATAAAGTTTAATATCATTTTTTCGAAGAAATTATAAACCACCAGAACCCAAAATTGTGGCATTAGATCCATCATCCACCAATGCAAGAAACTTATGACCATAAATTGAAATAGGGAGGTAGTTACGATTATCTTGACTCTTTTTAGAAAAAAGGGAATTAATATTATATTTAACTGGCTTGACTTCAAGAAACTTGCGAACTACCTCACGCCATTTTTCCCAATCAAGATCCCTTACCTTAGTTCCGTTGTTGGTTTGTGGTCTTTTTGGACTGCTTGTTGGCATTTGTTCTTGTTGACCAAGTACCTGGATTTTGTGAACTTCGAAAACTTCCGGAATATTGAGGATTTTGGAAACTTCCAGGATTTTGATTATTTTGGCCAGTGACTGTTCGAACGGTACCGCCACTGGTGCAAGTCACGTTTTTTTAATGACAATTTTGACACTTATTCCTAGTGGTACTTTTTGCTCCACAGGTGTAATAAAAAATATTTCTTGGTTGCGAGCAATCCCAATAAACATGTCCATTTTGGTCGCAATTCCAACAGCGAATATTAGTAATTGCATTTACAATATGCGAGTTGTTTCGGTAAAATTTTGACGATTGGATGAAGGTAAACAACCTAAATCTGGCTCCAGTAAGCCAGACGTACGAGAAGGTGGAGTATGATATCTTTCAGACCAAGAAAGTGATTCTTCGATCCGCTTACATAAGGTAGAAAGCTCTGAAATGGTTTTAATTTCATGTAATGCCAAATGGGAAATAAAATGAATATTGAATATTGTTCATGTGTAACATGTCGCGTAGACTATGAGTACGTGCGTGATACATACAGTGAAATTTACTAATGGTATGGTTGCATGTTTGCCTTCTCATTAGGGATTAGAGGGGTACCTGCAATTGACTGGTGTATGGGGAAGGAGAGAGAGGGGAAGCGAGTGTTTTCATTTAATTGTTCTGAACCTGTTTATAGGTTTATAGTTACCTGGGAGGAAAAATAATTTGGCAAACGTAAGTTACAAGGATATATTATACCGGTCTTTTAGGTCATCGACCTGTTGAATGTGGGGGTGAAAATAATAAAAATGGTTTAGGTTAGGGTATTTTTTCAGCTGTTGACCCATGTCGGTAATGCAGATTCCATACTTGACCACCAAAAGAGACACGTATATAATTACATGAGTTGGAAAGAGATAGCGATGTCTGGCTGTCTGTCTACCTCAACCGACCCACTACCTACTTCGGCATTTATGAACGGATAATAAAGGACAAATTTCGGGACTTGATTGCGGCTGCGTCTAGACTGCTCTCCGCTGCGCGGCCTCGCACCCGCTCCGCGCGAGGATTGGCCTCTCATTGAAAGTATCCTTTGTTAATCCAGGTTATAAACTATGTGTGTGCCAATTTTCATTCAATAGTCTGCCACGTAATCTCAGGGTCGTATATTATTTAAACAATCAAAGGTGGGCTAGCTAGCTCGATATATAAAAGCTATAAATCCCCTTTTTTTTGTTCAAATCTCAAAAGCTGGTAAAGGTGCTTCGTTGTTGAGAGAGAACATTATATTATTATAAAACTGTTCTAAGAGAGGGCGCCACGTGATTTTATAGCTAGAGCCCCTCTCAACTGAATTTAGCGTATTGTATTGACGGTCTAGTTGAATTCTAGGCTTAAGATAAGAATCAACAACTTGTTGGCAATAATAAGGAAAATTTAATAAATTGTAATGGTAACACTTTGGTGACTAACAATAATTATTATTGCTTATTATTCTTGTTAAAACGGCCTCTTAGATAAGGTTAGCTGGCTACCACACCAATTTAAGGCCTCAAAATACAATGTGGGGGAGGAATGACTACACCTACCCCACCAAAGAGGACCCCAAAGCAGATCTGCCCCTAGGTTTACAAGTAATTTGATAACAAGCGGTAGTTTAGTAATAAGTAAGCAATTGATATAGATAGATACCAACAAATATGTTAAAAGGGTTTAGAGACGCTTATCACTAAAATGGAATTTGATCATAAAATATTTCTGGCTATCCCACATAGACGTAGAGTACCCAAGGACATACACAGACCAAATACACTGACAACACAGACACTAATAATTGTTCGCTTAGCTGGGGTTCCCGGGAAAGACTTCTCCCAGGTTGGCTGTTGTGACTTCAGATTGAGTGAAAGTCTCTGCGGCAACTCCGAACTTCCTGGAGTTGGTTCCTTGGTAGAAACATTAGATACTTTTTAGAGGCGGGGAATGGTAGGCAACCTCCAAAACGTATGGCCGGAAATGAAAACCTAAAAGGAGCGCATACGTCACTACTGCTGACGTCATATCCAAAAATTATAACTTACCCTCTGTTGAGGGTTTTCCTGATTAATAACGTCCCTGATGACAGTCGGAACTACTAGAGATAGTACGAAATATCTACAGGAAAGAGAAAACTCAATTAGATATCGAGAAAGTCGATGCAAAAACAGGTACTCACGTGTGACGACACAATAAATCCCTCCAAGAGGCTAAAATCCAT
This sequence comes from Pseudeuparius sepicola, assembly GCA_963920635.1. Lineage (NCBI taxonomy): Eukaryota > Metazoa > Arthropoda > Insecta > Coleoptera > Anthribidae > Pseudeuparius > Pseudeuparius sepicola. Next base: position 40,000,971 of record OY987303.1, on the reverse strand, counting down.
CAAATTCCACACAAAACACGGATTTCCCAAAGATGAATCTTGTTAACAACAACGATGGTTCCTGAACGATCCCCCTAACGGGTTTTTCCACCAAAAATTTTCAGGAAACCACTCGCACGTCGATCACACGTTCGTCGTTTTCTTCGTTCTTCTAGAAAAGCGGGAGTCCCAGCAGTAACCTATCCGTCAACCTTCTTGAAAGCCGAATTCAGAAATTCCCTAACCAAGCAAGGTACCATGGTAGGAACTGAGAAGGGGTAAATAAGGCGAATAATTTTACCAAACGTTGGTCTAAAACTCCACAAACCAACTGGGAATGATTATCGATCCGGTACTTAACAGCAAAAATACTTAGATCCAAATTATATACCACCTTAGACCAAAACAAATCATAAACCAAACAGTCTGAGAACAATAAAAGGCCCGCGCCCATGTCCGGTATTTTCGAGCGGCAAAATCATCGCGAAGCCAGTACCAGGTTCTTACAAAAAAAACTCTTTAAACTACTGGCGAGGGTTCCGGTATTTCCACAAATTATAAATTTAAAACTTGTATGATTTTGGGGCCGTGACACTCCCCTCTTTCTCCGAAAGAGGTAAATTTTCGAAGAACGAAAATTTTCCGATTTATCAGACCATATTCCACAATTTAGCAAGCACTGTCGTTAACGAAATTCCCTACCAGCGCAACTGGTTCTAGTGTAAGTCAGGCGGTTCCGGAGGTACTGCGGGTTTAAGATCCTGCACATGCCAAATGCCTGTGGACTTCCCATCGGAACTAGTAAGTTCATATGACACGTTTCCAACCCTCTTGGTGATTGTGAAAGGTTCAACATATTTAGGACAGAGCTTTGCGGTGATATGCTTAGTCGCATCAGAGAGGATTTTATTCTTTCGCCAGACCTGATCACCCACTCTATAATGTACAGGTCGCCTTCGCAAGTTGTACGTTTTGCGATTTCGTTCTTCGGCATTTTGCAGTCGCTTCTTCACGGACTCGAACATTTTCTGGTAACCCGCGTTGCGCTTCTTGACATCGGACTCTACATTTAAGCCATCGGAATTCTCCTCTAAGAAGTACTTATAGTCCTGCCCGTCAAAAACATACTCGGCCAAAATTTACGAAATAGGGGGTGAACCCTGTGGTCTCACTTTTCGATGTACGCATAGCACAACCGATAGCTCCAAGATTCGCATCCCAAGTGCGATGGTTTTCAGAAACGTTACAGGAAATCATCGTCTTTACTATTTTGTTGTACCTTTCGGCAGGGTCAGCTTTAGCATTATAATTAGCAGTATACGAGATTGTAGTATGATATTTATGACACATGTTCTGAAAATCACGGCTTTTCATTTGTTTTCCGTTATCACAAATTAAAAATTGTGGAACACCATATAGACAGAATATATTGTCCTCCACGCATTGGGCTAAAGATTTGGCTTTCGCCGATCGGAATGGATACAAAAGAGTGTACTTACTAAAATAATCGTACACCACCAAAAGATAGGTGTACCCATTTCTACTTCTAGGAAACGGACCGATATAATCTAGACTTATCATCTGCCACGGGCGATTAATCTGTGGTCGGGATCCCATGTGACCTGCAGGGCTCTTTTGTTCCGGTTTTTGCTGGGCACAAATTTGACACCTTTTCACATAATGAGCGACGTCAGCTCTCATCTGTGGCCACGTGTAGCGAGTTCGCAACTTCCAATAGGTCTTATAGACTCCGACATGACCCGCTCGAACATCATCATGATGAAGACCAATTATTTGACGACGCTTGTCCTTAGGAACGACCAACTTCCAGTAATCAGACTCTCGAGACAGATCTGGAAACGTGCAACGAACGTACTTATAAAGGAGGTTATTCTCGACACGCCGCTGAGAAAATTTATCCGGTCTATCCTGAACTTGGTTCTTCATTTTCCGGTACCACTTATCGGAAGTGCCCGAAAAGTCATCCAAAACATGTGAGGTAATAGCGTCAATTTGAGGAGCAACCGTCCTGGACAAGAAATCGGGAACAATGTTTTCCTTACCCTTGCGATGAACGACCTTGAAATTAAATGGTTGTAACCGAACCGCCCATCGAGCCAAACGCCCTGTGGGATCTTTAAGCTTATGCAACCATAATAACGATGCATGATCAGTGATTACGGTAAACTCCGTGCCTTCCAAGTAATGTCTCAGCTTTTCAACCGCCCAAATGACTCCAAGACATTCTCTCTCCGTGGTGGAATAGTTGCGTTCCTGCTTACTTAGGGATCTAGAGAGGAAACAAATAACCTTCTCCTCACCATCAAAATCCTGAGTGAGTACCGCTCCAATGCCGTAGGCAGAAGCATCTGTCTGGAGAATAAAGGGTCTTTGAAAGTCCGGGCAAGTGAGGATGGGTGCCGAAACAAGGTGATTTTTAATAGAGTTAAAGGCAGCGTCGCATTCTGGGGTCCACTTGAAGGGAGTATTCTTGTGTGTAAGCTTAGTAAGAGGTGTTATGATAGAAGAAAATGACAGTACAAAGCGGCGATAGTAACCCGCCATTCCCAGAAACCTACGAATCTCCGTCACATTGGTAGGTATGGGAACATGCAAAATGGCTTCGACTTTAGACACATCGACACTAAGACCACGCGAGTCCACAACGTAGCCTAGATATTTTAAAGAAGGCCGGCAAAAATGTCATTTCTCTCTACTCACGGTAAGACCTGCAGCAGTAAGACGATCGAAAACCTGCTCGAGAATTTTCAAATGAAGATCAAAGTCGGGAGATATGATGATTATGTCATCAAGATACACCAGTACATATGGCTCCAAATCCATGCCCAAAACTCGATCAATTAGTCTCTGCCACGTTGCAGGTGCATTTGTCAACCCAAACGGCATCTTCTTGAATTGGTAAAGCCCTCTATTAGGCACAGTAAACGCAGTGAGGTCCCGACACGACTCCTTTACTCCCACCTGCCAGTAAGCGGATTTAATGTCAAGTGAGCTGATATATCGGGCTCCACGTAATCGATCCAGAATAGCAGAGACATAAGGTAGCGGATAGGCGTCTTTTCTAGTGACAGCGTCCAGTGCGCGATAATCCACACAAAAACGATACTCGCTATTACTTTTGGGGACTAGTAAAATAGGAGAGGACCGCGCGCTCTTAGATGGCTCAATAACATCCATTTCCAACATTTTCTTGATTTCTTCGTCGATTATTTTTTGCTTAAATGGAGAAACAGGGTAATAACGCTGCTTAATGGGAGTTGTATTAGGTTCCAAAACAATATCATGCTCTGAGACAGTAGTGTGTCCCAGTCCAGTGCCCATCACTTCAAATTTACGCCTAAGAAGTTCGTCCAACGAAGACTTTTGCCGATCCGTAAGTTCTGACTCGGCCGTAATGCCACATACTTTAACTTCGTTGATCATTTCACTCAGCTCAAAATCCTCACAAAAATACCAAACATTCTTTCTCAAATCTGGGATAATGCCCATGGCTAAGAAAAAATCTACACCCAGTATCAACTGGCATGCAAGCTCTGGCACCACCAAAACATTCACAACTCTCACCTTATCCATAAGACGAAAGGTACCCTAACAAAACCCGTAACTTTACATGTCTGGCCATCCGCAACAGTACACTTAATAGAACTGGCCGATTCAATTCGTAAACCCAAGTGAAGAAGCAGCTTGTGCCCAGTCGGACCAACGACAGTAGCCGTACTTCCCGTATCCAGTAGACCTAATATAGAATTACCAAGCACACCAACCTTTAAGTAAGGCCTTTGATCTCCTTCCGCATGAGCAATGATATAACTCAATAAAATTTTACAATGATCAGCAGACACAGCCGGTTTTTGAAATTCCAAGGTCACTACACGGCTACCTAGTGACCCGTGTTCGAGTTTCCCGAGCACCTGGGACAATTTCTAGAAGTATATCCCTCATTCCCACATCTAAAACAAGCAAGTTTGAGTGGCTGAGGGCACTCAGACCGACGGTGGCCGGGTCGCTGACAGTTCCAACAAATAAACTGTTTCGGGGGAGCAATTCCTAAACCGGAGGTTACAGCATTAACTTGGGGAGCAGTATGCGGTCCTGGACTTCGAGAGTCTGCACGTAAAGCTCGGACAGGAACTCTTTGGACATTACCACGGTGATATGCTAAGCCTGGCTCCTGCATTGTTCGTGGATTAGATGGGGGAGGACAATATTGCCTGGCCCGCCAGTGGGACTCCTCTATGACCTTGCCTAAACTGAGCAACTCTTCAACAGACGCAATATTGTACAGGGCTAGACCAGTATGAAGATAAGGCAATAAGTTTCGACGAATCATGTTGGCCTGCTCATATTCCAAGGGTGGCCTAGACAACTTGCTAAACATATTCTGCATCCTAGAAACAAACACTATCAGCTTTTCCTCTGGACCCTGGGTACGCCGTCTAATATCATCCATCAAATTGGCCTCATAATCCGGCGGAAGAAACGCCAAGCGAAGTTTGATGGTAAAATCTGCCCAGTTCACAAAAGTATGCTTTCTGGGACGAAACCACAAGAGTGCATCACCTCCGAGTAATTCAGTAACTCCTCGAAACAACTGAGCCCCGGAAACTCCCCGAGAATCTGCCATGTCCTCAATATTTTCCAAAAAAGAGGTAACACTCGTGGTCCCATCGAAAGTTATGTTCCATTTATGAAAAGGAACGTAACCCTGAGAACTAACAAAACATCCGGATGAACCGGATGCACCGGTTTCCGGCAGAAAGGAAGATGTAGCGCGTAGGTGACCATCAGTGGTCGCATTCAAGGCAAAATTAGGCCTACCTCTATTATTAGAAACATGTGACTGATCCTGAACAAGAGGCTCCGACGAAAATGACACACGACGATAGACAGGGTTCTGTCTTCGGAAATTATTTTGATATGAAAAGGTATCATCGTCTTCAAGAAATCGAACCTGTCGACCTGCAAGAACGGAAGAATTAAATCTAGAAGACATAACATCATGGTCAGCCTGGGGCGAACCAACTCTTGAATGACTATTAGGCTGAATTGCCATAGGATCTTCAGAACTCAAAGGAGGATTCTGAGATGCCCTTAATTGACGGTTGTGTTGTGACAATACGCCGTCACCACTTGTAAACCCACTCTCAAGCCGAACATCTGGTTGAAACCTGAGGGATGGAGCATCATTTTCCGCGTCGAGATCCGCGTTTGACCTCGGAGGCTGTAATCCACACCGAGAATCATCCTGCCTGGATGTGGAAGCACCACCGCCTAAACCAGAATGACAGGGAGCACCAAGTGCAGGCTCCACATTATTTCCACCTCTCAACAATACATTCTCTTCTGAGTCCACATTTACAAGTCGACTTAACTGGATTCCACGTTCGGGCGATATAGTGTCGACGTCTGGAAGTATGTTGTTTGGCTGATCTAAAATACTGGCATCTTTTCCCTGCGATTCCACTTGACGACTTCTGTCTACCTCGTTCTCCCTAATATTAAACCTAGCAATACTGTACGCATCATTTAGAGCCTCATATAAACTAATGCAAAATTCTAAGCGACTAGCTTTCTTACGTTCTGTTTCCGTATTATTAGGCACGACTTTCCTTAAACGATTTTCTACGTGAATTAACCTACTCTTTATACGTTGGAGATCATTTTCAGCATTGCTGGTATTAAACTCCTGGATACTTCCTACGATTTCATCCAATTTTGCAGAACAAATATTGAGTTCACACTGCGGATCCAACTGAACCTGCGCCGACGGCAATACCCCTTTCCGTTCCATTTGAAGAGCGTCTCTTAACAGTAAACGTTTTTCAGCCACCGTAGCACCCAGCTCGCAACCTCTAACCCTCAGCTCATAGGATAACTCATCTGCACGGAGCCTATTTATATCCATTTTGAAATTACCTATTCCCTAATCGAAGTATCCAAATATATACCTATATCCTAAATACTTAAATCCCCTCCCCTTCTTCGAATAAGGGAAAAAAAGGAAACAACCCAGATGCGCTAAAAAACATCACTAAATGTCTAAAACATAGAAGCGCAAAATACAGGTAATAAAAAACCTACTTAATATACTTATATTTACACCCGACGAACGTCTGTGCGAAACAGATAAAGGAAAAGAGAAAAAAAATGCAGCCAGCCTGCAGAAATCTCCCCGTACCTACTATTTAAACTTATCAAGTTGGTCTTGCATTAGACAAAAATTTAAACACATTAAAAATATCCGAAGAAACGCAGCGAACTTGTTTTTCTTTCTATTAGCGTAAAAAAATGGAATACCCTATACTTAACAATATACAGGGTTAACTATCACTTAGTACAAAAATTTTTATGGCAGATAAAGAAAAATTAGACTTGCCAAAATAAATTTTCAAAAATTTTCTAACATTTGTCTTAAGCCTAAAAAATTTTTTTTTCAAATTGTATTAAACCCCTCAAAAAACGCCGCCTATGGACGCCCGCGCGACATGTCTAAAAATTTCGCGTATGTCAATAGCGCGGCGTTGCCACGTCTATCAATTTATCCGAGGATACACCACAAAATTTCGATTTCCTTTTAAAAACGATTACTTTCTAAGGAACATGTAGAATGCCTATGAAACACCTACCTTACTGACATTTCCAGGATTGTTTGCACCATTTTCTGTTTTCTTGCTTTTTTACATTAAAAGTCACACAACACAACATTCACATTTTCTAAATCTGTTGGGGATCTCTTGGTTTCCCTCTGCTATTCCTTTTGTTTGAAGCGAGGTACTCAGCCTGACGACCACGACGAGGTAGATCCCCTCCGCCAGGAAAACCCCGAAGGGTAACCAAAAAATCACAACTGCACTAGCACACATTGCACATGCAAAGCACTACAGTAGCTGTTCAAAGGGGCCGCCGTTAACTTCGATGCACAAATTCACTCGGTTAACTAAAGAAGTCCGGATACGTGCAAAAAGTCCATGATTATTCCGGATTTGAACAGCTGCACCTTCAATTCGTTCACGTAACTGCTGCTCGTTGTCGATTTCCTGCTCGTACACAATCGCCTTCATGAATCCCCAAATACAAAAATCCATTGGATTCAAGTCTGGTGATCGCGGCGGCCATGCAATGGGCCCTCCTCTTCCGATCCAACGGTTGGGGCATTGGTCGTCTAAAAGTGCACGAACAGGTCTCGCAAAATGGGCTGGTGCACCATCGTGCATAAACCACATGTCATGCAGTACTTGTAGTGGCAAATTATCAAACAAAACATTTGTCAGAAAATACAAGTATCGTTCAGCGTTTAAATTTTCCGGTAGAATGTATGGTCCAATTAATCGATCTCCATAAACTCCTGCCCAAACATTGATGGAAAACCGACGTTGGAAATTAAACCGCCGAACAGCATGTGGGTTCTCATCGGACCAAATATGGCTGTTGTGTCTAAAAAAAAACAACAAAAATTAGAAATATTCACAATTTTGGCGAAGGCGTTAGGATTGACATAGCCAATTTTATAATAAATAAAAAAGATAATATGGAAGAGAGAAAGCTATAAGTAAGTAAAAATTTACATACGTGTAAACCCCAGCACGTGTGAAGCAGCATTCGTCTGTCCAAAGAATGTTGAAAACAAAGTTTGGGTCTTGGGCGATTCGATCACGTAGCCAAGTGCAGTAGGTCATTCTCACCGGAAAATCATTTGCTTCTAATGCTTGGACCTTTTGTATGTGATAAGGGTGAAGGCCGTTTTCCCTTAGAATCCTCCATGCCTGTAAATAATTTTATTGTTACATTTTAAATTTTATGTAGGTATTAGGTGCAAGCAAAGACAATCCCATCACATGGGATAGTCTTTGGTAGAAGTCAGTTTTATTGGTTTTATTTTACTTGCCTTGTTCTGAGATATTCCCAATCTCCTTGCAATAGCTGTAGTGCTTATGGAAGGTTGCTCGCCCACCCCTTCGAGCTTGCAAAACACCAGTGTTTCGCATACGTTGTACAATGTTCACGAAAGTACGTGGGTTAGGCATATTTGCCCTGTTAGGAAAACGAATACGGTATTCTGCTGCAGCTCGATGTGCACTTTCATCGCATCTCCCGTACATTATAACCATGTCCGTTAACTCGGCGTTCGAATACTCCGGCATTTTCACAAAGACGCTGAACGATTTGCCGCGAAAATCAAGACCAAACTGGGAAATAACGCCATGTTACATTCGCAAATGCCCTCCGTCGGCTACTAGCCAAACTTGAAAAGGTTTGTTCCAACAGGACCAATAACCGTGCTCAAGCACGTTCAGCGCATGCGCACTACCCCACTGGCTGTTCCAACTGAATTATGTACCTACCGACACGGGACGATACACGCACTGTTCCAGCCGATTTATGGATCATTTGTGTATCGTCCTTGTACGATAAAAACGGTCCCTGGTCTAAAGCAATAACCGCGTGTACTGACATGCGCAGTGTATAGTCATGTGACAGAGATAAACAATAACCTCATATTTTTGTTTTTACGTAGATGGTTTTAAATCGATGGCTGGGATCGTGTTTTTTATTTCTTGTTGGTTTTTGGCTTGTTGGGTAGGGCGGGGAATCGTTGAACAATAATTTTTTAGAGTAAAGAGTGAGGTTAGCCCACCGAACATTCGGTTAGCCACATATTAAACACGCAGGTTAGGTGCGGTCACAAAACGTGATTTGGTCGATTTGATTCACAATCCGTTCCATCTGAAATTTTCTTTGGGATCGCACATGAACGGTGCAAAACTAGCGCATGCGTTCTTTAAGGGTTATCATCTAGTTCATGTACAGTTCTGTGACGGTACGTAAATTCGAGTTGGAACAAATGATCCCAAAGAAAATTTCAGATGGAACGGATTGTGAATCAAATCGACCAAATCATATTTGTGACCGCACCTAACCTGCGTGTTTAATATGTGGCTAACCGAATGTTCGGTGGGCTAACCTCACTCTTCACTCTAAAAAATTGTTCAACGATTCCCCGCCCTACCCAACAAGAAATAAAAAACACGATCCCAGCCATCGATTTAAAACTATCTACGTAAAAACAAAAATATGAGGTTAATGTTTATCTCTGTCACACGACCATACACTGCGCATGTCAGTACACGCGGTTATTGCTTTAGACCAGGCACCGTTTTTATCGTACAAGGACGATACACAAATGATCCATAAATCGGCTGGAACAGTGCGTGTATCGCCCCGTGTCGGTAGGTACATAATTCAGTTGGAACAGCCAGTGGGGTAGTGCGCATGCGCTGAACGTGCTTGAGCACGGTTATTGGCCCTGTTGGAACAAACCTTGTATGTACAGTTAGTTGCCTAGCTAGGAAGTTATGAAATGACGAACGGGGCAACGCGGAGCAGTCGAAAAAACGTTTCATAGACTCGACCGGGCCGATACGTCGCTTAATTCATACCGCCGAGGCTTCAGAACAATAAATCCTTTATCTATGCTTCAGAAGAGGTTAGATGGTGGACAAGAATTCATCAGAGGAGCTCCGGGGGTATTAAGGGAGACGGCTTGTGGTGTCGCGGTAATGAGCTTTCCGCGAGAGTAGGAACCGGTCCGGATACGAGCTAAGGTAAGGGGAATCTAATAGCGCTGCATCTGTACAGATTCAAATCGATTGTTATTTATGTATTTTTTAAATTTGTTTGAGTAAAAAGGTATTTTCACCGTTCCTAAATCAACGGCAACACCGCGGAAAATCACTTCAGCTGTCAGTACCTTCAGAAGCCAAATTGGATGACGTCATTAAAGGCGGGGATTTACAGGGAAAATAGGGGTCTTTACCCGTTTTTTTAAAGATCGTAAAAAAAATCTAAAAATATTTTTCTATGTTTTCTTAAGCCATCCTGCGCACGTGGTAAAATTTTTTGTACTAAGTCATAGTTAACCCTGTATACAAACATTAAATAATTTAAATGTCCCTATAAAATCTTGTTACCTTCATGCAGAATATTTCTATAAACGCACAATTCACAATAACTGAACAACAAAAAGCCAACATATAAACAAACTCAATATCTCAATTTTGTAGTTGGGCGCCAGTTTTATGCCACGTAATCTCAGGGTCGTATATTATTTAAACAATCAAAGGTGGGCATAAAAAAATATAACCAGGCTAGCTCGATATATAAAAGCTATAAATCCCCTTTTTTTGTTCAAATCTCAAAAGCTGGTAAAGGTGCTTCGTTGTTGAGAGAGAACATTATATTATTATAAAACTGTTCTGAGAGGGCGCCACGTGATTTTATAGCTAGAGCCCCTCTCAACTGAATTTAGCGTATTGTATTGACGGTCTAGTTGAATTCTAGGCTTAAGATAAGAATCAACAACTTGTTGGCAATAATAAGGAAAATTTAATAAATTGTAATGGTAACACTTTGGTGACTAACAATAATTATTATTGCTTATTATTCTTGTTAAAACGGCCTCTTAGATAAGGTTAGCTGGCTACCACACCAATTTAAGGCCTCAAAATACAATGTGGGGGAGGAATGACTACACCTACCCCACCAAAGAGGACCCCAAAGCAGATCTGCCCCTAGGTTTACAAGTAATTTGATAACAAGCGGTAGTTTAGTAATAAGTAAGCAATTGATATAGATAGATACCAACAAATATGTTAAAAGGGTTTAGAGACGCTTATCACTAAAATGGAATTTGATCATAAAATATTTCTGGCTATCCCACATAGACGTAGAGTACCCAAGGACATACACAGACCAAATACGCTGACAACACAGACACTAATAATTGTTCGCTTAGCTGGGGTTCCCGGGAAAGACTTCTCCCAGGTTGGCTGTTGTGACTTCAGATTGAGTGAAAGTCTCTGCGGCAACTCCGAACTTCCTGGAGTTGGTTCCTTGGTAGAAACATTAGATACTTTTTAGAGGCGGGGAATGGTAGGCAACCTCCAAAACGTATGGCCGGAAATGAAAACCTAAAAGGAGCGCATACGTCACTACTGCTGACGTCATATCCAAAAATTATAACTTACCCTCTGTTGAGGGTTTTCCTGATTAATAACGTCCCTGATGACAGTCGGAACTACTAGAGATAGTACGAAATATCTACAGGAAAGAGAAAACTCAATTAGATATCGAGAAAGTCGATGCAAAAACAGGTACTCACGTGTGACGACACAATAAATCCCTCCAAGAGGCTAAAATCCATCAAATTCCACACAAAACACGGATTTCCCAAAGATGAATCTTGTTAACAACAACGATGGTTCCTGAACGATCCCCCTACGGGTTTTTCCACCAAAAATTTTCAGGAAACCACTCGCACGTCGATCACACGTTCGTCGTTTTCTTTGTTCTTCTAGAAAAGCGGGAGTCCCAGCAGTAACCTATCCGTCAACCTTCTTGAAAGCCGAATTCAGAAATTCCCTAACCAAGCAAGGTACCATGGTAGGAACTGAGAAGGGGTAAATAAGGCGAATAATTTTACCAAACGTTGGTCTAAAACTCCACAAACCAACTGGGAATGATTATCGATCCGGTACTTAACAGCAAAAATACTTAGATCCAAATTATATACCACCTTAGACCAAAACAAATCATAAACCAAACAGTCTGAGAACAATAAAAGGCCCGCGCCCATGTCCGGTATTTTCGAGCGGCAAAATCATCGCGAAGCCAGTACCAGGTTCTTACAAAAAAAACTCTTTAAACTACTGGCGAGGGTTCCGGTATTTCCACAAATTATAAATTTAAAACTTGTACGATTTTGGGGCCGTGACAAGTCAGCAATTTTTGCGTGTTTTTCCAATTTTCCGGACAACTTTTCCAATTTTTCTTTCCCAAAAAATCTTATTCCGTACTATTGCAAACATTTTAAAAGAAAAATTAACCAAATCGGTCAAGCCGTTCTCTAGTGATGCGCCTAAAAATGCGCTTTCAGTTTTCCCCGAATTTCCTGTGGATTATCCAAAAATTATTGAATCGTCACATCATTTGCTATAACTTAGCCCATTTAACCTACTTCCTATCTCTTTTAGCTTCCGAGATCGCAATGGTCTCGGAGTGTCGACTTATAAGTCGGAGTGTCGACTTATAAGTCGGAATGTCGACTTATAAGTCGGAATGTCGATTTATAAGCCGCAGTGTCGACTTATAAGTCGGAATTTAGACTTATATTTCGGAGGCAAATAAAATAAAAATATTATTTATGAGGTGGCCCTTCTACGCTTCCGTAGTATAGCACAGTAATAATTATTGATAATAAAATAAATTGTTTCAAAATCTTATTTCCAGAGATGTTTTCGTATCTTGTAGTTTACCAAGAAATGATACCAGCAGCAAAATTGATATATGGGGCAACCCCAAACGAAATAATTCAGAAAACAAGAAAAATCAAAATTTCCACAATTGTTTTTTGCCAGGTTGAAATATTTACCAAAATGGCACTAGAGGCATGCTAGACATGAGGGTAGCACAGAAACGAAAAAACTCAGGTGCGTACGTGGCAATCGGGGGATCAAAAAAACAAGAAAAATCCAAATTTCCACAATTGATTTTTTGCCAGTTCGAAATATTTACCAAAATGGCACTAAACTCTATTCAAACTAAGCGCAAGTGAAACATAAACACAAGTTGTTGCATGGCTAGAGCGTGATATGCACGTTATCGGCTTGCTATTGGCTAGTCGGTAATAAAGTCTGTCCCGGCGGGCGAGTGCAGCGAGTCTTCTTACAGAGGTGCAAGTGGACCCTTATTTTTTCCGATATAATTCTTTCGCTGTTTATTAATTGTTGGAGCTACGATTTGTGTTAATAGTAGAAATTTTCAGGTAAATGAATGACTAGGTGTGCCATAAAAGTTTGTTTTTAAACTTCTTAATACTGGGGCATATTATTTTAATATTTTATATTATAAAATTCATAGAGATCGTCCTTAATGTGGCCTTGCGTCGTATTAGCCCTCAGAATTGTCCACGTGCTTCCATCGTGTAAATGTTGGACATGGGGCAGCACATAAATGAAAAAAATCAGGTGTGTATCTACGTGGCGATCGGGGAATCAAAATACAAGAAAAATTCTATTATCCAATAGATATAACAAAGATTACCAAACTGTAAATAAAACAATTAATGGTGTTTCTAATGGATAATATATAATATATATTATGTATATATACTTCATGCGAAAACTCCGACCCCCCTATTATTTCTCTATTTTTTGTTGATAATATATAAAGGTTGCAATGTAACTACTATGTTAGACATCTATTTTTTCTCATTACGACAGTAGTGTCGAATATACAGTGTCCGGAATAAAGTACGCACCATATGTTTTTTCTTAATTTTAATTTATCAGAAAATTTTATTCTTGATAAAAGTTTGTGCATTCCTGCAAACTCAAAACCCAGTTTTCAAAGTTTGAATATCTCATTTCGTATATGGAGGAGGTTTGAAAATATGAAAAAGACTTGTGACGCATGGTATGTCAGCCGTCAAAACTGTACGCAGCGACAGCGCTGCCTCGACGACGCTCTCTTTGGCAGTCGGCTTCCGCCGGGAACACACGTCCCCGTCTCTCGTTCACACGCAAATATTGTAACACAATTTATCATCATGTAGTGCCTGATGGCAGTGACAATAAATGTGCAATAACTAGTGATGCGTATAATTAATCCTTTTAGTTCACAAATATCACAAGACTTGAGAGTAAAGTACCCTTAGGTATTTTTAATTTTAGAGAAAACATGTATTATGAAAAGTTTAGAATTAAAAGGTAAGGCCAGCAATGCAATTTCAAGTTTCTATTCTATAAAACACCTTTCCAACATTTTTATGATTTACCCCGTGTAGAAAATAAAACCACCACTTTATTTAATACGCCAGTTCCATTTCAGAGATTTATCATTATTTATAAACATGAGTGCAATAAAAATTAATTTGATTGCACAGTAGTTATGGCTCCTGCACAATAGAAACGAAAAAATACAAATTTTTCTGATGCAAACTTTCTGCGCTCACTGTATAATAGATATTGATATTTTCATTTTCCTCTCTAGCAAGATTATGTGGACTTAAAATCACCAAAAATTAATTTGGAAGGTTTCAGTCATGAATACTGTGCTATACGTATCAGTTAAAATCTAAACATATTATCAAGAAAAATATCGTAATATGGTAAAAATTCTATTAAGGGGGGTTGCCGACAGAGAAAGTGAGGTTAGATGTCGTATTTTTTTAAGTTGTATAGCATAAAATCTAATAACATTTTACCTGGTAAAAATTTAGTACAACCATCTCTGTCACAGATTACAGGATAATCTGTGTCTCTGTCTTCATTTTAATCATAAATATGATATGAAAACCTTGGGAAAAAATAATAATTCCAATGCATATACTTTTAAGATCTTATGTTTAAAATGAAGACATAAATGTTTGTACTAAATTTTTTCCAGGTAAAATGTTATTAGATTTCATGCTATACAACTTAAAAAAATACGAAATCTAACCTCACTTTCTCTGTTGGCAACCCCCCCTTAAGTAGGTAGATCCGTTGAGTATTATTTATTTACTTCATGGTACATCATTTTTACGAGTATGCATTCGGGAATATAATTTACCTAAAAATGGGTTTGAAATAGTTAATTCAATTCGAGCGATGACCTGCTATAAAGTTTTTCGACTAAAAACTTGGCTTTATTGCTTTTTACATAAGTCATCTTTCAGAGAACAATATCTAGAGCTGACACCTATATGTTTTGGAACCGATGCAGGTCTTACTGACTTACATTCTGTAAGTAAGGGCTCAATAATATGTTTAAATCCCCAATCTTCTATGCCTGTTTATTGTACTTAGTCAGACCTAAATAAAATCGACTCTTGTTAAACAAATTGTTAGGTTTTGTAGACTAGCTGGCATTATCTCTGAGTCGAGTCGTCAATAGTGTTCTCAAGAGAATAGAATGATTGTGATGATGCTACCTACCTGAATCTTACTAGAACAACTATTATTGACAAACAAAAATACAATTTTGATGAAATTTCGCTTTTATTTGAACAAACAGGTAGGGTCAAAGTGGTGTAAAAATGAGACAATTTTCAAATATTTTTTTTTTTTAGGAATTTTTGTTTAAAGATCTTTCTAATAATGCTCCTATATTGCACGCTGGGGTACCGGACAAGTTGAGATAATCAAAAAAAATTGTAATACATAACCCCACTTTTTTAAAAAACAATATAAGTCTCTCATTTTTTGCCTCCATTTTGTCTAAAAATGAGACACCATAGGTCCAAAAACGAGACAGGTATTTTTCTCGCTTATTCTGTGTTCTAAGCGCGTCTACGAAATATGAGACAATATAGGTAAAAAAGAGACACCGATTTCTTTTTTTTTATTTGCTGAGCAAAAATTCACCGCAACGCGCAAACTAAACATGTATTCTTTTAAAATGTTAACTTAAGACAAAATTTCTTTGGTTGTACACTTTTATAACTAAACAAAAACATCGACTAAAAGATTTATAAATATTTTTTTTGTTACGGAACTTTATATTTTTCAAAATCTATTTTAAATAGATACTGTTGTGCCGTACGACAAGTTCCCCCTCTGAGTTCCGGCTTGGGGAGCTTCATTTCCACGTCTTGTTTTTCCAGGGAAAATCTTCTTTTGAGGGAAAGATAAATACATTTCCCTATCATCTCAGATAAGTGACTTCCACTAGGACAAAGCTTAAAGCTGATTTGTCTATATTAAAAGTTTCTGCTGCCTTTCTCAGGCTCATCTCTCCATTATTAATCATTGTTAGTGCCGCCTGAATATCTTCTTCCATGTAAGAACGTTTCTTTTTAACATATACTTTCAGCATGTTGGTAAACAAGTGTCTCTTTTCTCCAGAGGTATGTCTTGTTTTTAAACTGTTCAGCGTCTCGTTTTTGCACCTGCTATTGAGTAGCGTCTGCTCCCACGGCGGTTTGAATAAGACTGCATTTTGTTTTGGAAGAAAATCTAGAACCTTTGCCCGACCGTTTGCGATGTCGGCCGAGGTGATCCAATTTTCCGTGCCACCGCAACGCTAAAGTTTCGGTTAAAAAATTAAAAGTTTTTAGCGGTAAAAATGACTTGTGCATGGATCGATTTTTTTCTGAACACTTACCCAGAAAATATTTTTGTTTTAATGGGGGTTTGTAGTATATCTTGGACTACTAATATTTGGTTTTGTAAATGTCTCGGTTTTAAATTTGAATGTTTTCTTTTTGTCCGATATTTTTGCTCTCGTTTTTACACCACTTGACCCTACAAAAAAGTCTTTTTTCGAATCATTTCTGTTACGATTTACTTTTATGAGCAGAAGAAAAAGAATTTATGGTAAAACTTTCCCGTGGTGTATGTCTGCTCCGATTTTTTTGAAATTTTGGCTACCCCCCTATTTTAGAGGTTTTTGAACCATTTGCAACATCGAAACTTCGCGAAAACCCGCCGAAAAACTGAAATTTTAAAAGATTCGGCGCGCGCTGAAGGTCGGGGGTAGCCAAAATTTCAAAAAAATCGGGGCTGATATACACCACGGGAAAGTTTTACCGAATTTATATCTTCTGTATTCGTTTTTATTTTCTCAGCAACTTATTATTTATTACATCACTATCGTTACCATTTCTATATATTCATTTTTATCAACAGTGATAATAATAACAACAATCACTAGGTGCGTTAGTGTTAGGAACTAACCTAAAGTAATCCCAACACTCCTCCTGGATTGTAAGTTTTTACAAACTGTAAAAATTATAAATCGTCTTATTTTATATTACACAATATTTATCTAGCTAAATAACTGTCGAACGTAAACGACTTTTTAAAAATAAACGGTTTATTCTCAAAAAGGTTACAGCGGTTGCCAAGATCTTAATAGCTCTTAATAGTCGGTGCAAGACTTATATAAACTAAAAAATGTTTACAATGAAAAAGGTAATTTTGATTACAATACAATAATTTTGTGTTGAGTTTGGAAGTTCTGTTCATGTAACTCCTCCATCCCTTAGACGGCTACTGAAGGGTCGTAGATAACTGAAGTAGGCGAATTCTGTATGTTATTTATTCGTGGTGGAATAATTTTTTCGTAGAGTTGGCGGCCAAAGTATGATGAAATAACTAATATGATGATGGTTAAGAGAATCCATTGAATCCATTTCGAATTTGTATTTGTATTGATATCTTCTATGAAAAGCGAGTTTATTGCGTCGACATTTTCTTTAAGTTGGCGAAGATCTTTGAGTGGAACATCGTTCAGTACTAATTTTGGAACTTGTTTCTTACTACGATTTTCCGAAGGTTTTGTAATATCTGGAATAATAAGCGGGTGCGATCTCGTTGTGGATTCTTGATTTCCATAGATTTAGTTATTAATTATTGTATAGTTTTTCGGGATTTTTATTAGCTGTGGCCCTTTGATGGCTTTGAATTCTTGATGGTTGCAATTAATTTGTAATTTTACTTGTGAAACGGTATTTTCCCGCAGCACTTACCTTTAATCTGCGGTTTATACACATGTAAATAATAGTAAATAATAAACTCACTGTGTGGGTATTGGGATGTTCGTCAAGCAGGGTCAGACGCCTTGCAAAGTAATTTCTCCTGGTTGTAATTAACATTAGTTCATTAGCAAACCAGCCTAAAACCCAGCTCGTAATTGACCTTCTGTCAGATTATCAAATCAAAACAATAGTAGTGTTTGTATGGTTGCCTAAGGGTGATCCCAGTGATTCCATGTCCGTGGGCACCCTCTACCGGGGTTTTTGGCAACTCAGCCCAAACCTTTGTAGAGTCTTGTGAGCGTGCAGTGGTAACTTAGTTCCTCTCTCGAGAGATGTCGCTCAGTACCCGTTTAATTCAAAGTTATTTTTTACATTGTCTTATAAAAAAGGGTGTGGGGATTTTGATAACGTAGAATCGCGTTTGGGAAGGTCTTTTTCATTTAACATTCTTCAAGTTAGCAGCCTTTGGTTAATTTCCTGCTAATTTAAAGTAAATAATTTTATTTAGGCTGTGAAGACCTGGTGCTAGGTGAGAGATTTTATATTGTAAATAATTAACATGGCTAAATGTGATGTTTTGTTAGCTTTTAGACACACAAAAAATAGACCAGTACTCCACACAAGATTTTGCCTGAGTTTGATTTTGCTTGAACGTAATTCCTGGCATCTCGCAAACCCACACGACCCGAAATCTCGTTACACTTGATGAGTAGCGATTACTATCAGGTATTCTTCGTTGATTTTTTCGATTGTTTCGTGTGGTGGTTTGATGTCGGTTGGTTGACAGAAATTTTCCTTTCCATTAATGAGGGTTGAGATGCAATCCATTTCAGGATGGGTGGTAAGAGACTCGTGAAGGCACACGAAGGTTCCATTGATGTCTTCACATGGTGTATCCATATATTGGTAGTTTTCTTCACTTAGAGCCAAGAAGGGTTTGGGCAGAAGGATAATTGTGTTATTATTTTGTAGGAATAGGTATTAAGTGGAAATATTGGTATGTAACAGGATCAATAATAGGGAGTTCCAAAGCAAAGATCAATTGATTATTGACAAAGTAACAATTGGTTTTTATTATTGAATACCAATCGAATGTATTTATTGTTAATACTTCTTTTCGTGAATAAAATTTTGAAAGTTGCTTTAAAATATCTTCCAAATCATTAATTGTCAGAATGTCTGGTTGTGCGGTATGTAGTCAAGCAAAAGTCACTGCATTCTCAATATTGTCTAAGAAGGTTATGATTAAATTACAATTGATAAAGATTTGATTAAGGATAGATAGGTATATAGTATATCTATAGGAAATATCCGTTTCTCGACTTAATAGTTCGCCATATCTATCGAAATAGTCCATGATCTTTTGTTGATTTTGAATAATAGAATTAATAGTTTTATCATAGTTATCAGTAAGTTTTTTAAATAATGAAATTTGTCTATTAACTTCAGTTACTATTTTCTGTTGATTTTTCCCTAATATCGTAATTGCTTTGTCATAGCGTTCGCCGTCAGTGGCGTCGAGTGTACCGCCAAACTATTAATTAATTGTACCTACAAGACTAAATAGTCCGCGTTTTGTTCTTCTATTCTTAAATATTACATTTGAAAATTTTGAATCGATTTCGGAAAATAATGGTTTTAGGTTATCGTAATTGTTTCTTAAACTTGCGGTGAAAATAAATTCCGTTCCTTTAAAAATAGAAGTTTTTAAATCGTTAAAGGAAGCTTTAAGATTGTTAATTTGTGTTTCCAATCTATCTAATTTTACGTAGTGTAAGAAGGTGTGTTTTCTCGTTATAAGGTTAGTGGTTCCTAATCTAAATGGGAGGATTCCAGGGAAATTCTCTAGTTCTAGTTCATTCGTTTTTACTAGTCCCAGGTTGAGTATAATAGTTATGGTCAGAAACAGTGTCGTCTTCGTGTTCCTGTAAAAGAAGTTTTGTCGTTAATTGTCGTGGTTTTCGTATTATATTTTTATGATCAGTTTTTGATTTTAATATAATCTGATATTAACTTTTCCTTTTTATATTTAGTCATTAGTCATTTAGTTTTTGATCTAAGGTTTTGTTTTATATAAACATCAGAATCTTCGGGGTATTCTATCGGTTCTTCACGGGTTTCATTGCGCTTATTTATTACCTTCTCTTTTGTGCTTTAATTTTTATTATGTATTTGTTCATAAAGGGCTCGTGTCTTATTTCTATGGTTTTCTACAAAGTCGTTTATTAGTATTTCTTCAATAATATCGAACGGGTCTAATATATCGATATGTCCGTTAATTATTCCAAAAGGTGTATTTTTGTAACTGAGTGAATAGAATTGTTGTATGCTAAGATCGCATACAGCATCAACTGATCAATAAGACTTGTTTTATCTTTAACTTGGAGGCATCTAATATGTTCTAATAAGTGTCGAATGTAGACGTTCTACGGGGCTATTACTATTTGGGTTATAAGGGGTGGTAAGGTGTAGATCGATTCCGTGTAATTTAATAAAGTCTTTTACTATGCTGTTATTGAATTCTGTTCCGCCATCTGATATTATTTTACGGGGCAGGCCGTGATGTGTTGCGTACATTAATAAACAATCTAGTGTATTAATTCCACGCGCACCGATAATTTTGTATGCTTGTGCGTATCTCGAAAATAGGTATTATTGTAATGAATTTTTGGTTTTCAATTTGGAAGGTATCTATATGTACGATTTCGAAGGGTTTGGATGGAGTTGGCGTAATTTGAAATTTGATTTTAGGTGGATTTCGATCATATTTTGATATTTGACAGGTCTCACAGTAGTTTATGTATTTTTCAACGTCTGTTTCCATTTTGGGCCAGAAAATTTTCTTTTTAAGGGCTAATTCGGTTTCATTTATACCACGGTGGAATGTTTTGGTTTCGTGGTGATATTTAATTTTTTGTTATTGATCGTCGTATTCTTCAATATCTTCTAATAGTATGTTGCTGCGTATTAATTTGAAAAAAGAGTTTTTAAAAAGTATTTTGGATAATATTAAAAAAGTCATTAATAATTTTGGGATTGACAAAATACAAGCAATATGTTTTCTTACTTTCGATATATTCTTTAATAAAGGATATAGTTTCATTTTTTAAATTTTGAAGAGGTAATGATACTTTAGTTCGATATTTTTCTTTAAATGGTTTTTGACCTTAGAACATATTTGTGGTTCATGTTATTATTTGTGGAAATTATAATTTGGTGATTAAAATTATTTACCCATTTTACAGAGACAGGAATTGTTAAGACAGGGTTTTCTTTTGAACTATGAATTGTTTCATTTGTGTCATCATCTGGGAAGGTTTTCTTGATTTGAGGTTGTTCTTGAATTTGAGGGGAAGGTTGTTCAGGAGGTTGAAAATTTTGTTCCGAATAGATATGGTCGAAACTACTTGGTTGCCCAAACAATGGCTAGGAGTTCTGTCTCTATTGTAGAATAGTTACATTCTGAAGGATTTAGTCGTTGACTGACGTATTTATAAGACTTCTCACGGCTATAGCTTCATGTCCTGGAAAACAGATTGTTCTGATGACTAACAATGTGTTTTGCATTGTATTTTGTGTCCGGAAAGCGCATGGTGAGTTGAAAAAGTGTCAGGCGTGACAGCCGTGAGCAATCTTTATTAATACGTCAATCAACGATTTAGTGTTCGAGAGGCGTATGCAATGGGTCCATCTTGGCCAATTGGTCCTTGCAAAATTAGAGGCGTCAGTGGTAAGGTTAAAAGTTTTTGTAAAGTCTGGGTATTGGAGTATGGGATCGTTTGTAAGGATTTTTGCAATATTCAAAGGTTTTTATAAAATTTTCGTCGTGTATTATTTTTTCTTCCTTTTTTAAGCATTTTGTAAATGGTTTGTTAAGCTTTGCGAAATCTTTTATGAATGTTCTATAATATCCGAGTAATCCTAAAAATGATTTAATCTCCTTAGTTGTTTTGGGGATAGGAAATTTTAAAATAGCTTCAATTTTACGAGGATTAGGTTTAATTCCGTTTGGGGTTATGACGTGGCCTAGGAATTCTACTTATTTTCTGAGGAATTCAGATTTGTCTAGTTGGACTTTTAGTTTTGATTCTCTTAATTTTTGGAAGACTAATTTAATATTTGCTATATGTTCTTCAAGACTGCTGGAAAAAATAATATCATACATATAGACGAGGCAAATTTTGTTTTGAAGGTCTTTTAGAATATTATCTATGACTCGTTCGAAGGTCGCTGGTGCATTCTTTAGCCCGAATGGCATTCTAGTGTACTCAAAATGACCATTTTCTACGTTGAAAGCTGTTTTTTTCGATATTATTTGGGTGCATTTCGATCTGAGGGAAGCCGGATGCGAGATCTAAGGTTGAGAAATATTGACATCTACCGAATTTGTCTAGGATGTCTGTATTCAACTACAATTCGCCATTTAACTTTTCCTGAAGCTTCTGGTTTTTTGGGTCCTATCCAGATAGGAGATGACCAAGGGCTACTGGATGGTCTAATAATGTTATCATCGAGCATTTTATTAATTTGTCGTTGTACTTCGTTTTTGTGAACGAAAGGATGGCGATATGACTTGGTATAGATTGGAATTTCGTCCTTAGTTTTTATTTCATGTTTGATTTTATTTGTGAAAGTTAGTTTTTTATTATCGCAATGAAAAATATCTGATAATTGCTGGCATAGTTGTATTAATTCTGATTTTTCTTCCGAATTTAAATGTTCGGTACGCAACAAAGGTTTAATGTCAATTTTTTCGATTGTAAAATTTTCTGGAACGGTATCTTCCATGTTATAGATCTCAAAATGTTCTTTATTACAGTCAGAAACTGAGGTAGCCTTAAGTAATTGCGCGTTATCAGAGAAGTTTCGTATTTCGGCGTGAGCGTGTCCGTTATTCTCTACGGAAATTGTTTCTGGAATGAAACAATCTTTAATTTGTTGAGGTCCGAGAATTATGTCGCCTGAATAAACGATGACTGGAAGTTTTACCTTTCTTATTTTGTGCGGAGCGATTTCGATATTAAGCACGTTTTGTTAATTTGGTTTTTTGCGGTACTGAATGGGAAGTGGGAGAAGCGGATTATAAAAAATATTATTTTCGTAGTCGATATGGAAATTTAAGCGTTTTAAATCTTTGGAACCAAGGAGTCCATGGAAAAAGTTATGAATATTAAACATATGAAAAGTAATTGAGTCGTCGAGACCTAATAAATCTTTTAAGCTTATATCTGCTTTAAATCTACATTTATTTTCACCGTTGCACATTATTATAGAGAATGATAAATTGTTTGAGGAAAGAATTCTTCTGCAATATTGGGACTTAAAATGGGTTTACTCGCGCCTGTGTCTATCAATTTTTGGATTTAGAGTTTCAATATATGGTAAATAATCTCTATCGCTAATATTTAATTCTATTATAAGAAGCTATGTTATTGAGGTGGAAGGGTCGGTTGTATAAAAATTTTGATCTTCCGGTGGTATTAGTTTCGTTAATTTCGGTAATTGTCGCAGCTGGGTATTCCGGGTTCTCATAGGAACATTTAGAATTTTCGTAATACTCGTTTTGTTCGCAATTATAGCCATAATATATTTGTTCTTGTTCGCTAAGGTTTGGTTCGTAATATTCATTAGAATCATCACAATAGGTTTGATAAAGTTCTTTTGATATGAAATTAGAGGTTGTGCACATATGAGTTAGTTTATAATCGGGAGTTTTGTTTTTTGGTTTAAAAACGTTTATATTTTTATTTTGGAAATTTTGAGGGCTAAAAACTTATCTTTGTTGAGGAATATTCCTTGGTGTAATATTTACAGGATTTGATGGAAATCTTGGAGCCGAGAGTTCTGGAAATTGTGCAGCGGTTTGGGGTTTTAGAAATTGTGTTGGAGCTCTAAGATTTTGGGATTGGTTTCGAAATTGGAATTGCCTTTGGGGAAATTGGTTAATTGCTGGTAGTGGAGGACGGAAATGTGAAATTATTTGTGATGGTTCCGGTAAGTATTGTCATGTTTGGTTTTGGCAAATATTGCGTTGTATTTGGTCGTGCTACCTTTTATTTTATTAACTAAATTTTCTAATATTTTAAACATTTGTAACCTTTTGAAATATTCCAGCCCAAAAATGAGAATAAAGTTAGTCATTCCTAAGCAGCGTTTCAGTTAGCATCTCCTAACACATTACTGTCACATTCTCCTTTTTTATTTTCGTCTTAATTATAGGAGTAATACACGAATGAAACCAAAATGCCTTAAATTGAAAAAATTAAGGATAATAGTTAATAATAATATTTAATTTGCAATTAAAAGATATTGATTTGTCAATTTATCTTAATAAGAAACAATAATTTGTATTTAGTTTCGACAAACGTCTAGCTTGGTTTTGGGTGTATGCAAAATTTTCTTCTTCTACTGCTAATGCAATAGTGTGTTCTAGCTAATGATATCTTGGAGCCTAAAAGGTAGACCTCTTATAAAGGTTTTTAACGCAAGGTCTCTGTAATTTTTCTGATTTAAGTCTCTTTCGAGAGGGTTAACAAAATTTTGTGAATTTAATTTTGAAATGATTAAGCTACAAGCGTCCTGTAATCTTGATCCAAAGAAATTGGGGAGGTGTCTCATTTTTATTTGGTTGCATGACGATAAGGTCTTGCACTAAACATGCTATATCGCGATTGTCGCCGTGGCGCAAGGCATTTTTTTTTATATCGTTCCAAGTTTTCAATTCGGTCCTTAAGCTCTGCCTGTTAGTTATCTCTAAGTTTTACAAATGTTTCCTTACATAACGACTTCGTTAACATATCAGCTAAATTTTCACTACTTGGGACATATTCAACTGATATTGTTTTATTTGAAACTAAATCTTTTAGGTAATGATTTTTTATGTCAATATGTTCAACTCTTTTTGAATTTTTATGACTTTTTGTCATTAAGATTGAGCTTTTATTATCACAATAAAGTAGAACATCAACAACAATTATTAAAAGATCATTTAAAACTCTAACCTGCGCGCTCTGACGTCATGGCGCCAAATTCAAAATTCTCATTGGTCCAGCAACTCATCTCGAGGTCCAGAATCTCCAGCATCTCATCTCGAGGTCTAGCATCTCATCTCGGGGTCCAGCATCTCCAACATCCCTCTGACGTCCTGGCGCCAAATTCAAAATTATGAAAATAAAAAAATCCGCCAGGGTTCGAACCTGAGACCATCGATTTACAAAATCGACGCTCTAACCAACAGAGCCATCGACGCATTTGAAAATAATACTTTAAAATGGTGTAAAATAGAATCTCGGAATTAAGTACAGGGTATCTCAAAAGCAACTGAGAAATTAGATATAGTATGGGGGAAAGTCAAAAGGACCTAATTTCATGGTGTCACAGATTTTTCTCAAATAGTACAGGGGTGGACAACAAAAATATACAAGGAAGGTAAAAACAGTTGATATGTAAAAAAATCATATACAGGGTGAGACAAAAATAAAAAAGGCCTAATTTCATCACGTGACGTCTCAGACTTAAGAATAAGTAAAATACAGGGTGAATCAGAAACTAAAGCCAAAAGGACCTTAATAATTTTTCGTTACAGATTTTTTCAATTAGCATAAGTACAGGGTGGACAACAAAAGTCATGGGTGTAGCAAAAGCCAAAAGGGCCTTAATCATCACGTGGCGTCTCAGAATCAAGAATAAGTAAAGTACAGCGTGTCTCAAAATTAACAATTGTACAGGATAGAACAAAAACTAAAGCTAAAACGGCGTTAATCTAAAGTCAAAAGGACCTTAATCGTTGTATGACGTCACAGATTTTTCTCAAATAGTACAGGGGTGGACAACAAAAATATACAAGCTGGCATAAGAAAGCCAAAAGGACCTTAATAATATCTAAATACGGTGTGTGACGAAAATCAAAACCAAAAAGGCCCAATTTCACCACGTGGCGACGCAGATTTAATATGTCTCAAAATTCATGTACAGGCTGGGGCAATGTACAGGGTGTGACAAAAGCCAAAAAAGACCTAATTTCATCACGTGGCGTATCATAATTATTAAGAATAAGTACAGGGTGTCTCAAAGGAAACTGATTAAAAATTATATACAGGATGCGTTAAATCATGGGTAAGTCATCACGTGGCGTCTCAGAATTAAGAACAAGTAAAATACAGGGTCTCAAAATTCACATTTATACAGGATAGGACAAAAATCAAAGCTAAAACTGCGTTAATCTAAAGCTAAAAAGACCTTAATCGTTACCTCGCAAATTTTTCTCGCAGGGGTGGACAACAAAAATATACAAATTGACCAAGACATAAGAAAGCCAAAAGACCTTATCACCTGGCGTCTCAGAATTAAGAATAAATAAAATACAGGGTATCTTAAAATTCAGGATAGGACAAAAACGAAAAGCTAAAAGGACCTTACTCGTATCAACAATTGCAAAAATTGTGTACTGTTGTATTTGACCTAGTGATAAGATTGTTTTTATATAGATTTGTCAGTTTTGGAATTTTTGAAGATATAAAACAAATAATATTGTTGTTATAAAAATAATTTTTGTAATATTAACTACACGTTTTTGACGTTTTCACTGCGTTTTGACGTTTACGTGGCGGCGTTTGGTGTTTACTCGAAGTTTTGACGTATACGCAGCGCTTGGCATTCAAATAGACGACAAAAACCAATACCAAAACGACCTTACGCGTCTCAAGCAAAAAATATTCTATTGCTATAAGATTCAAAACAATTTTAAGTTAAAACTACCAGTGCGAGACAATATACGTAATAAATTCCCAATCTCAAAATGGTCTTCTAACCACAAACGATTTTCCGCTTAATGACCTGAAAGTTAATAAAAAATTCTATGTAGGTGGTTCAGCGTGTATAAAAAAACAAAAACCAAAAAGACGTTACTCCACGCGGAATTCCACAGATACCAAAAATGGCATTTTTCCTAAACGACTTGTAGACTTAGTCAAAAAGTATATTTAAAGAGAGGCAAAACTTTTCGCGAAATTAGTTTGTTGTTATAAAAATTGGAATTATATTATATGCATAAATGCATCGTGAAATAAGGTCAGCTAGGAAAACGCTGGTCCGCCAACACCGACCGCTGGTAATGGTATTTGTCATCATTTTTCCAACACCCAGGGCAAATATTGCATCTTCAGCGAAATCAAAAATAAAAAAGTGGGTTGCGGGCATCGACACGGGCGGATATCTACGTCTGGTAAAATAATTGTCTAAATTCCACACTTCTAAAATTAATAATTTCAGAAATAAGTAAAAAAACGACACCGGGAGTCGAACCTACGACCACTGGAGTTCAAGGTTGCGACGTCAGAGTGCGAATAAAATTAAAAGGGTCTTAATAATTTCATCACGTGACGTCACAGAACTAAGAATATAGGGTGTATCAACATTCTTGTACTTACAGGGTGTGACAAAAAAATCAAAGCCAAAATGTCCTTAATAATTTATCCATGTGACATCGCTGATTTATCTCTATCTGTATAAAAATTCATATACCGAGACAAAATCATATATACGAAAACCAAATGGACTTTAATCGTGGCGTGACATTACAAAATTTTTCTCAGATGACGTAGACACACAGAAATTACAGATATACAGATGGACTCAAAATATACTTGTAAAAAATTAAAAATGGAGCTACTAACGCAAGAACAAACTATATGCTAAACCCTCAGTCTCAAAACGACCTACAACCTGGACGAAAAAATCGTGGGTAAAAATATCTCTTTATTAGGTATAAATTAATTTTAGAAAAATGGGCCCAAATAAAATTACTACTACAATAAGTCGAATTTAAAAAATACGTTTATTATTTTCTTTGCAGTATCTAAGCGAGAGCTAATTATTATTCTATTGGGTAACATTACCTTGTAGGTACTCATACGAATTAAAAACGTGACAATATATTTTGAGGAATTTTGTTTTTCTCTAATACACAGGGTGCTCGAAAAAATACTAAAAAAAGTTACATTACTTTTTTGACTAGGTGGCTGTGACTTTAAATCTGACATCCAGCTTTGATTCCAAACAACTTTTGTAAGTAACTTTTTAACGTATTTTAAAAAATAAGGGTACTTTACTCTTGAATTATTTTGACATTTTTGAATGTACCTCGTATCCAAAAAGAGATATTTAAATTTTGATATGTGCGTTTTGAGTCTGAAACGATGCACCAACTTTTATCAAGAATAAAATTTTCTGAGAAATTAATAATAAAATTGTACCCAACTTTCTGCCTGTTACTGTATACACAAGGCTGTAATTTGACAAGGTGACTGTGACTTTAAATCTGACATCAACCTTTGATTCCAAACAACTCTTGTAAGTAACTTTTTACCGTATTTTAAAAAATAAGGGTACTTTACGCTTGAGTTATTTGGACATTTTTGAATCTACCTCGTACCCAAAAAGATATTTAAATTTTGATATGTGCGTTTTGAGTCTGAAACGACGCGCCAACTTTTATCATTTTCTGAGAAATTAATAATAAAAAAGTTTTCCATTTGTGTCCAACTTTCTGCCTGTCCCTGTATACCTACGTATACACATGGTAGTAAACGCGTATATCTGATGTAAATTATTATAAAATTGGAAATATTCCCTCTGGTTTACGTAAAACATAAAGAAAAAATATGTTTGGCGTAATTTTCTTTGTTCCTTTGTAGCTTTTAGTTATGTAACATTAGAATGATATGATTTTGTCTAGTATATAAGGATCGATACAAATAGCTGTTATTAGTTTCAAACGCTTCCAGTTAAAGTTTGAATTGTGTTTCCCTGTAAAGTCAATTTGCGGGTAAGTACCTACTTTTATACCAAAAGTTTTATGAACAAATGTTTTGACATTAAATTGAAGGGTTCATCGCAAAAACCAAACAAATTAGCACTAAAATAGTTATTTATGTATTAAAACGCTGAAGGTCTTCGCATCGACTGGGTAATATATATGCAGTGAAACGGCTCTTAGTAGGTTAACGGTCGTAAAGCCGCTTCCTTTTACAAGTGTCTCGGTCAATGTCAGATCGTATAGAAAACGAACTTGATTAAGATTTGTATAGGGTGTGTCAAGTAGCGATAGTTTGGGTTAATTGGGTATTAGTGTTTTTTTATTATTGTATTTTCTATAAAAGTCACTATAGTCTATAGACTAGAACTAAAGAAGTTCCTTGGAGTAGTAAAAAAATATTTAACAAACTTTTTCTTCGCAGATATTTAATATATAACAAATTATTTCATCCAGCATTTAATTTAGAACATTCGAAATGTCTTCAGTATATACAGGGTGATTTATTCATAACTACATTAATTTTAACAGTGGGTAGGGAAAAATATCCTGAATGCGAAATCGCAATTAAAAAAATTCCAACTTTTTTCTTAAAGCCGGAATTAATTTTTTTCTAAACCGCATTTTTACCTATTTGCAGCTGCCACTGACTTTCTTTCAGGGCGCATGAGGCATCGGCAGAGCATTGGACGACGCTTGCCGTCATGCGCGTCAGCATTGTTACCAGATGTACGGAACTTTCATAAGTTTGAAGGAATGTTTCGGTACATAATTATTATTTGTATTGTAGGCGAATGTTTTGCAAAATGCATGCGGAAATTATGGCCAAAATGTTAACACTTAGGTTTAGGTACCTCTTGTAACGGTTAGTTTTGGCCTGAGACACCTTAAGGGATAAATGCCAACAAGAAAAATAAATGAAACGACTGCTTACGTGACCTTTTGATTTTTGATGCTTTATTAAGTACTAAACTGGCTTACATGATTTCGTGGACCTTGACACCACCGAGGACGATCTTTTTCTTGATAGAACAAACTTCATTCACTTTCACTTCGCGCACTAATTTTTCCGCTCACTAGTTCACTGATAATCCTTTTTACTGCACGGAGACGCTCTTAGAGATGTGTTCTGTGGGTGTCCCTCTTCCTCTGAAATAAGAACGTCGACATTAGCCAACATATCTGGGGTCTAGTTGCTTAAACTTACCGTATACTTTCCGCTTAGGTTGCATCCAACACGAGCGACACACTTTTCTCAGTCCTTTCTTTCTCATTATGTTTTCTTGTCATAGTTAAGGACTCATACCTATCTACAATAGAATCGAAATTTTTGAAACAGTTTCAGTATTTTCCAATCACTGTTTGTTGAAACTGTGTGCGTCTCGTGCTTGTAATGGCAAAAATAGCGTCTGTGGGTGTTCCGCTTCCTCTGAAATAAGAACGTCAACATTAGCGAACATATCTGGGGTCTAGTTGCTTAAACTTACCATGTACTTTCCGCTTAGGTCGTATCCAACACGAACGACACACCAGTCCTTTCTTTCTCGTTATGTTTTCTTGTCATAGTTAAGGCCTCATACCTATTTCCAATAGAATCGAAATTTTTTAAACAGTTTCAGTATTTTCCCATCACTGTTTGTTGAAACTGTGTACGTCTCGTGCTTGTTATGGCAAAAATAGCGGTGAAAGTTCCCCACGATGTACCTACGCAGCCCCGTTTTTTTATTGTGGCTACCTTTCTTATTTTCGAGGTCCCTGAACACGAATCTGACCTTAGTTTTTTTTGCTCGGACGTAGTTTCCGAGAAAATGAATTTTCAAATTTCCTTTTCACATCTCACTTTTCACGGCGATATTTGTAGTTATAATCCGGTTGACTTTTTACTGTACGCAGCTCAAACTGATCACCAGACTATTTTGCACCTTTTGCAATATCGACACTTCGCGAAAACGGAAAAACAGGAAATAAGGTGGGTAATCTGTGTGACCAAGATTAATTTTGCATTGTTTTCAGGCCGGTTGCCTATCCCTTATTTCTGTTCTGTTTTCTGTTTGCAGCCTGAAGTTAGCGACGTTTAAAGTACCACCGATATTAAGAGAAGTACCTAAACTGGAGCGCTTGTTCTCAAAATCCGCACGAGGGAATTTGGCATGATAAAAATACCGTCAATAGTCTCCAAATTAAAATCTGTGAAATACAAAAAAGAATCATGCATGACCTTTCTTTAAACTATGCGTTACGGCAATAGTTATAAGAAGAAACATTAAGAAATATTTTTGCCGTGTTTACGTAGGCTATTTTCGCCCGACATTCGGGGCGCGCTTAGTTTCTCATGATTATTTTTTGTATTTCACAAATTTGATTTGGAGACTATTTACGGCCTTTTTAAGAGTATTTACCAACATTATGTTAGATTGTGGGACCTCTATCAACACCAATTTAAGTAATGTTAGGGTTAGGTATTGACAAAACTGGACCTCTAAAAATGAATGTTTAAATTTTCGTTTCATTAACATTTTTATTTTTCTTCAAAATACGCACTTAAAAGTAGGAGGTTGTACCTACTTCTTTAAAAAAGGAAGGGTAATTCTTCATTACGTAAAGCATTGAATGCCAAATTCCCTCGTGCGGGTTTTGAGAACAAGTGCTCCAGTTTACTTCTCTTAATATCGGTGGTACTTTAAATCAGCGCCACACAAATGTCAGGCGTCAAAAACGCCGAAAAGAAGACAGCGTCATCGATTTTTCGCCCACTAGCCCATTCCACCATCGGTCATAATTACGTCCGTGTATCGATTTTATTTTTTCTAAGGTTGTTTCTGGCATTTTTTGAGATACCATTCCACAGATTACCTCCTTTGGAGAGGGGTCATCTCCAGTTTCAATGAAAATCTCGGATCTCGAGGGACAGGGGTCCATTCGCCCTCGGGATATATTTCCGTTTTTAATTTTTCTAAGTACCTACGTTCCCCCTACTTTTTGGGGATGCTATTCCACAAATAAGCTCCTTTGGGGACGGGTGGTCTCCAGTTTTAAGGAAAATCTCGGATCTCGAGGGCAAAGTGTACATTCGCTCTCGGGATGTATTGTGGAATGGTATCCCCAAAAAGTAGGGAGAACGTACCTACTTAGAAAAATAATTAAAAACGGAAATACACTCCGAGGGCGAATGGACCCCTGTCCCTCGAGATCCGAGATTTTCATTGAAACTGGAGATGACCCCTCTCCAAAGGAGGTAATCTGTGGAATGGTATCTCAAAAAATGCCAGAAACACCCTTAGAAAAAATAAAATCGGTACACGGACGTAATTATGATCGATGGTGGAACGGGCTAGTGGGCGAAAAATCGATGACGCTGTCTTTTCGGCGTTGACGCCGGCGCCATGGCGCTGGCGTTAGTGACGCTAACTTCACCTAAGCACCTAAGTAGCGGAGCGGAGGACAGCGGACAGGGCAATGCATAAATCTTGGATATTTTCTGTTTTTCCGCGGGTTTTCGCCAAGTGTCGATGTTGCAAAAGGTGCAAAATAGTATGGTGATTAGTTTGAGCTGTGTACAGTAAAAATTTACCCCGATTATAACCACAAATATCGCCGTAAAAAGTGAGGTGTCAAAGGGAAATTTGAAAATCCATTTTCTCGGAAACTAGGTCGAGCACCAAAAACTAAGGTGTTCAGGAACCTCGAAAATAGGGGGGTAGCCAAAATTAAAAAAAAAACAGGCTGCGTATACACAGTGGGGAACTTTTACCAAAATTGTTTTAGAGATCGTGATTTGTGCAGTGAAAAGTGTAGTGACATTCTGAAGGAATATGTGTCAGTTAGATGCTGAATGCGGAAAGTCCAAGATGTGCTAACACTCTTTTATTGTCCCATGTCCCATTAACCAGAGGTAAATTCATAAACTGGATATTTTTTCTTATTTAAATTATGGCAACGAAACGGCAACATCGCGGCCGGCGCCATGTTCCCCACCAGAAAGCCTCATTCACATGCGTTCAGGTGCGCCTCGTTACGTGGGATTAGGGATAAATTGCCCCATTATTTAAACATGCAGCGAAAAAAATTTTTTTTGGCGTTTTTGGCATATATGTACCTCCCTGATGACGTGGTTAAAATTATTGTATTTGTGAATAAATCACCCTGTATAGATCTAACGAAACTAAGCTGTTATGTTATTATTGAAACAGATTAGAAAAAATCAAAATTAAAAAATGGACAACTTTACATCGTTGGAGAAAAAGAGGAAACAAAAATTGCTGATTTGGAAACCCCGCTTTTAAAACAAAATATTTTTCTAGACGGTGTAGCCTGTTTAGGAAAAACTTGTTTGTTAAGAAAATTAAAAAATGTAGAATATATGGATTTTTTTGAACGTGTACACAGGGAACCCTTATTTAGAAACAAAAATATGTGTACTATCTCACAAATAATGTATACACTTACATTTTGTGATGCTATTGATAGGTCAAAAACAAAATCTATTTACGATCGTAGTCCGTTGTCCGACATTTGGTATGAATGTATCTTTAAAGAATATTGTGAAAAAAAATGGAGCTGGAATTCAACAACTAAATTTATTTTTAAAATTTCAGGATTCACTCTCTTTTTTAAATAAATTTCCAACTATAATTCTTTTGCCCTCCAAATGTCATATTAAAACCATTGTTAAGCAAATGATTAAGCGTGACAACGGAATAGATATAATGAATAAAAAATATGTATTTGCCCAAATCAAAATTTTTCAAAAACTATCAAAGTTACCCAACGTTCATGTAATGAAGATTCCTCCTGAAATTAATTTATATACGCAGGCTTGTGAAATATTTTTATTTACAAAATTATCTGAGATTTTTAAGTTATATATTTAAAATAAATTAATTTTTCTTTGGGGCAGTATAGATTTTAGGTAAGAAACTTAATATTTTTTATATTATTAGGAGAGTCATTATAATTAACAATTAAAATTTCAACTATTTTATTTTGTATTAATTTAGACTACAGATGTAAGTTTGATAATTGCTTAATTATCAATTTTCTTAGACAATAAACGTTAATTATTTGTTTAATAGCTTTTATTTTTTCCTGGTGAACTAATAATTTTCTTCTGTAATCACTCGTGTTAAAACTCGACATATTCAATTACAGTTGTTTAACAATTTTAGTAAGAGGGTTATACGTAAACACTTTGTCATGTAAAATAAGACAATAAGCTGAAGTTTGAGGTT
This sequence comes from Pseudeuparius sepicola, assembly GCA_963920635.1. Taxonomy (NCBI): domain Eukaryota; kingdom Metazoa; phylum Arthropoda; class Insecta; order Coleoptera; family Anthribidae; genus Pseudeuparius; species Pseudeuparius sepicola. Next base: position 39,967,415 of record OY987303.1, on the reverse strand, counting down.
TTATAGGGGTATTACTTTCAAATTCTAATCGCATGACCACAGGGCTAGATTCTAGCGCACCCTTTTGATGAGAGCAGTCTATGTAAACGATTGGAGCTTTAGAAAAAAAATTTTTAGGTGTTAGGACTGGTTCGCTAGAAGTTCCGTAATAGGATTTTCGAAAATTTGCGTACATTTCATAAAGCGATGAGTACTTATTGTTTTTAAAATTTAAAAAGACTAATATTTCTTAAGTCACATTTACTAAAGTGACTCATGTTTTCATTTATTTTATCCCTAAAATTTTCTTGAAAAGCTACACAAATATGACGAGGGCTTTCAACCTTTGTGCTCGTTTTAACGGGCCAAGTAAATCGTGTCGTTTGCGGTAGTTCAGGCCATTCTATTATTCCCCAGGATCGAAAACCCATCGTTAGATCAACATTTTGATCAATTAATTTTGTGAGCGTTAATTCTTCAGGAATCCCAACAGATATGTGGGGCATCCGCCAACACAATTTTGATAGCTCAATTTTAAATGTGTCGGTTTCCTTTTCACTATAGCAACAGTTCTTATCAGAACTAGATCTTATTATAATTAGCTCTTGTTTACAGTTAAGTAAATTTTTTTTATAATCTTCTGCGAACCCAATTAACATTTTCAGAGGAATGCAAGCGTTAAAATTTCCCTTGTCAACTATTATTGAGGCCAAATCTTCTTGTGGGAATAATCCAGCATTTTGCAGCTTGTTACTCTCATTTAAATTATAGGAAAGGTAACTTTTTAGTGTGGAAGTAATTCCCACATCTCGAACCGAGTCTATAGTGTGTCCGTTGATAATATATCTAATTTCTTTAAATAAAAAAGCTAAACCGTTATTGATTATTTTCAAATCTTTTGTGTAAACAGAAGCTTCGTTTGTAAGTTTCCCCTCAAGATAAAGGAAACTCTCACATGGTAACGTGTAGTTGTCTATTTCTTGTACCGGAATAATTATTTCATCGTTGTAACCCAATTTAGTAGGCAAATAGGGATCATAAGAGTGAATTTCATAACGGGTGATTGAATTATCTTCAAACAGAGGTTCTGTGACGTTAAGAACATCCATTAAGATTTTTTTCGTTGAAGAACTTTCAAACCAAGAAATTTTAGAAATTTTACGTTTGATTGTATTAACCGTTTGGGTTTCTTTTTAACACTAAAAAGACGGTTGTAAGATTTTCTCTTATATTGAAAATTTGGCAATAAATTATAACGAATAACCATTTGAAATTAGTTTTCCTTCTTAATGTGTAACCTTATCGTTACGGTCTCTCGTCTATTATTAACTAGATGACTCTCCTGGTCCAATATTTTAACTGAAATGTGATTAATTGTTTTTATATTCACAGGAAAATATAAAACATTTTGAGGTGTTTCAACAATTTTGAAACCTGCTTCTACAGTGGGGAAAAATTGATGTATAATATGACCGGGCTTTGCATTTATGTAGCTACCACTAGCAATATTACAGTCAATGCACAGAAAATTAACCTTACAAATTTTAATTGGGTTTTGGGACTTATGTACTATTCCGGCTTTGTAAGTACTTTTACTAAAACCTAACATAGGGCCTAAGCTATCATCAGTAAACGTTACAGATTCGGAACACACCATTTCTGTTTCTAGTGTGTTATTATTCGCTCGAAGATGAAAACTAACTTCTTCATCGTGGAGTTTTCGATAGAGAAAGTTCGCTATGTCTGTAAGTTCATATGTACCTTCAGGTAATATAATGGTTTTTCCCCCGTAATACAATTTATTATTCGTTTCATCAACGTTAGGTATGGCATTAAACGTATCAAAATTAATTAAACCTATACAATAATTTATATTATCTTCCAGATAAATTGGCGGATTAAAACTTGCGTCTAGAATGGTGGATTTGGCGGATAATGTTAAAGTAAAAGACATATTGATTGCGTATGCTTGTCTTGAACTGAGAACAAATTTAGAAACTATGCATAATTATACAAAAACTGTAATGTTAATTGACCACAATTTATTCCAGTTGATTTTTGGTAGCGATCGTAATTGTAGCTAATTAAGTTTTTCTTTGAGTCGCTTAAGAAGTATTGAATTAATTCCAGCGGTGGCCTTAGATTACCATAGGAATCGAAATAGACAATGAAGGAACCCTTTTTAATATAGGATACCCAATGACTACCTTTTCCTTCAGCCTGGTCTAAATTCACAATTCCGGTTTCAGTTAAATTAATTCGTTTCGGTAATTTATTTCTCATAAAAATGCCGCGAAAATAAGGTATTTCATATTTTTTGGCATATTTTGCCAAGTCGATATTTGTTAGCGGTCTATTTTTGGGAAGGTTCCTAAGGAGTTTTTTGAAAATCGTTTCAAAAACAATCCATATGCTTTTTTATAGGGATGCATGTACAATCCTTTTCCTATAGATTGTTGTTCAACAACGTTATTATGTCTTTGCATTTCTGATAGTTTTGCTTGATTTACGGCGTTTGCAATGGCTGCTGCTCCACCTCCAAGGGCTCCTAATGCAGATAATCCGGCAAAAAGAGGAATTAACGGCAAGAAACCCCCGTACTTTTAGGGATGGGTATAACCCTTTGTTTAGGCTCCAACACTTTTTGTGAATTTTTTTTTATTGCTTGAAGGGCTTTTTGTGCCGCTTTTTGCAAACCAAGTTTTTTATTTCCACTGATGCTTTTTCTTGCTTTTCTTACAGCCGCAAGAAAAGATATCGCTTTACCTCGCACAGTTTTCTTGATAAGATTTTTTCTTTTTTTGTTTCGTTTTGGTTTTTGTTTTTAAACCCAAACCCAAAGTTGTTTTAGCTTTCATCGCTCCTTTGATTGTCAGGGCTGCAATTTTTTCACCAACACCTGAGGATTTTGATTTCAAACGTTCTGTAGCTTTATGTTCTAAAACAGAGTCAGCTAATTGTCTATTTTTGGGATCACTATATTGACTATATGCTATATCGTGTAATTTACAAAATTCATCTAATGGATTGATACCAACGTCTCCTCGTCTAAGTCGTTTCTCTAACTTAGTGCCCGGACCGCAAAAATTATAACCAGGAATATGTAATTCGATTGGCAATTTGTTTAAGAAATTGTTAAACAAACCGAACCCTTGGAGAGCTTGAGGATGATTAACAGACGAATGGTAAATTGCAGGCATTTAAATACTTATATGCCCAACTGTTGGCTGTAATATGGTTATAGACATCTTTAAAAATCTTTATATATACATAGAGAACGGGCTCTATGTGACACAGAGCGGTCTTAGTAGAAGAAGAATGAGGATTGAAAAGCAAAGATTTTCCCTTCACATAAAAAATCATGACCAAAGTTTTGTTTCGTTTGATAAACATGGACAATTATTGAAAGGGGGTTGTAAACGAGGACTAATTGTTGGACCGTCCGGATGTGGAAAAACTAATGTAATAATTAGTTTGTTGGAAGAACCAAATGGACTACGCTTTGAAAACGTCTATGTTTACTCCAAGTCTTTACAGCAACCAAAATATCAATATTTACGTGAATTACTAAAACCTCTAAAATAAATCGGATATTACGAATCTAATGATGGTCAAGAAATCGTTTCACCCGATAGGATTTTACCTAACGCGGTCATAATATTCGACGATGTGGTTTGTTGTAATCAAAATATAATTCGAGACTATTTTTGTTTTGGCAGACACTCGAATACAGATTGTTTTTATTTAAGTCAGACCTATTCTTCAATACCTAAACAACTATTAGAGACAATTCGAATATGTTGGTAATATTTCAACAAGACAACTTAAATTTGAAACACATATGAAGATCATGTCATCTGTGACATGCCACTTCTAAAGTTTAAAGAGCTTTGTTCTTTGTGCTGGAAAACACCCCACGGTTTTTTGGTTATTGACAAAGACTCACCGATAACTAAGGGTCGATATAGGCAAGGTTTTGTTAAGTTCATTTTTCTATAATAAAGTTTCAAGTAGAACGAAAAAGGTTTTAGTGCAGTAAAGGTCGCCATCTAAATAGGAAGAATGAACCGGAAAGCAGCGATTGAATTGGTGCGGTAAAAAAAATATCGTACTCTGAAGAGTGATATTGCACAAATGGATATTAAAAAAGAACGTGAATTTAAACCGATTACTGAACCACTTCAAAATTTAATTGCACGCATCAAAACCGAACCAGAAATTTTGAATGCTAAAGAAGAAAAAAAAGCTAAAAATGAACCAAACCAAAATTTTAAAAAATTTACCGCTTCCTCACCACGATCTTCAATTTATGCAATAAAGCCCATGGAACCATTCTTACCAACGGGAGGATTAACATTTCTAGAAGATACAGAGATTACTGAACGTCAAGACCCTGCCGAATGACAGATAGGGCAATTAACGAAGCTGTTGAACAAGCTAGTCAATATCTTAAAGATCTTTCTAAAGAACCTGCTTATGAACAATGGTTGGAACAATTTGAGTCTCTGCCTCGTTCTTTCATCGATCAACAAATAAGGGGGGATCCATCAGATTTTGATCACGTTTATGGAATTTTTAATGACCCTACAACGGGAAAATTTTCAATAGGAAATGCTACCGTGATTTTGTTGGAAACGATATTATAATATTTAGGAAAAACGTGCTTCAACCAGACCTAAATAGAGTTTATAAAGGGACTACAGGGTTGTATGAATTATTGTTTAAACAAAACCCAGTCGCTTACAAAATAGCTGATTTAGATGATTATATGAAGATACTTGAACTTACAGCAGCGTATCGAAGAAACAAAGATCCCACCGAACAAATTCAAGGAACCGCTAACTCTAAATACGTTTCAATTATTAGACCTTGGTTAGTCAAACATAATATCTTAAAAGTGGAGGTTTTAAAACCTTTAGCAAATCCACCATCAATTAGAGACAGATCGCTGTCTACAAGTTCTTTACCACGATCGAAGGTAGTTACGAGATCAAAGAAAAAGGGTGGAGGACTATTAACAGTAACACAGAATAAACCAGATTACATATATTACGATGACCCAAACGAGCTGGTGAAGCGTTTAAAATTATTGATTGCCTCTCAAAACGCATGTCACACGGGTCACAATAATGAAATTCAATCGATATTGGAAGAGCTTCGAGAAGCCAAGATAATAGCATAAAAGCTAAATAGAATAATCACAGTATGTGTTCAATCTTTCAAGCGTCATGACGCTTGATAAATTTGGAGCTCATATTACAACAAAAAAGCAGAAGTTAGTCCTTCCGCTTCTGTTCAACCTCAAATTCCGTATACGTCAGACCAAAAAATTTTTTTATAACTTAGTTAACGTAGCAGATGTAAAATTATATTATAATTTTGTATTACCGTTCATCGGTACTTATCAGAATAAAAATAGATTGTATGAATTATTACAAAATCAACCATTTGAATATTCATTTCCATTAAAAAGCGCTGAAATTATTAGGTGTGAATTACCAGATCTTGTGAATCTATTTATAAATGATAATTTAATTAAAAAAACAGTGGGAGTCCAATTAACTGAACTAGATAAATTGTCATTTAAACCGAGTGGACAAAACGTTTTGAAACAATTTTACGGCGAACTTTTAATTCGTTGTCCAGTTAATGTAGAAAATTAATCAATTAAGTCAATAAACAAACATACTACATGTCGAAACAAATAATATCGGACGTGAAAAGACAAGTTGTCGATGAAATACATAAAGATGCTAGAACGAATTTCAAAAGACGAAGGGTACTTTTAAAAGGTTTCAAAGACTTAATGCAGGTTGATTTGGTAGAGATGCGTCCGTACTCAAATCAATGGAGGTTATAAATACATACTTGTGGTCATTAACTGTTTCTCAAAATTTGCATGGGCGCTACCACTTAAAAATAAATCTGCTACTGAAGTAACTAAAGCAATGGAAACAGTTTTCAAAAAACAGGTTCCCAAAAATTTACAAAGTGACCTTGGGCGTGAATTCTTTAATAAGGAGTTTAAAAAGTTAACTGATAAATATAAAATTAATCATTATGCAACATTTAGTGAAAAAAAGCTTCCATTGTTGAGAGGCTTAATAGAACACTAAAAAATTTAATGTATAGAGTTTAACTTACGGGGAAATTATAAGTGGATTGAATTTTTAGAAGAAATAGTCACGAAGTATAATAATTCGAAACATTCTGTAATAAAAATGAAACCAATTAATGTAAGTAAAAAAGATGAACGTAGATTGCTCAATACTGTTTATAACAGAATTAAACAAGCTGATATCAAATCAAAATTTAGAGAATATCTAAAGTTCGAGGAATTTTCTCGAAGAAATATTTTCCAAATTGGTCAACTGAAATTTTTGTTATAAGAAAAGTTCAACATACAAATCCAACTACATATCTTTTAAAAGACTAAAAAATGAAGATATCTTAGGATCCTTTTATAACGAACAACTGCAAAAAGTAAAGTATCCAGATGTGTACTTAGTTGAAAAAATTTTAAAACGAGACAAAAATAAGGTCTACGTTAGGTGGCTCAATTTGGATAATCGACATAATAGTTGGATAAATAAAAGTAATATTGTATGATAATAAAGCAAAGGTTTTTAAAATTTGTATAGTTCTTTAGTAAAATTTAAATCTTTGTATTTATGTATAATTTTGAAATCTTAAATCTAAAAAGAATAAAAACAATGATTTCTAAAAAATTTTGTTTTTTTTTAAAAAACTTTGTGTTTCAGGCAAGAATTCTATGTCGTCATCAATAATTCTTGTACTATTTTTTTTTGTTGGCTGTGATGATTTCTGCTGTTTCTGTTGTTGAGAAGATTCACTTTCCGGATTTACTTGCTTTCTCTTCAGACATTTTCCGAGGAGAGAAGCAGTCTCTTCAACAAAATTGGTGGTGGGGGAGTCCTCTAATTCAACCACTGCTCCCTCGGTGTCCTCAAAATTAAATTTGTATTTTTTGCACACTTTTTCGAAAATTGTAATGTCATCTTTATTTTCTATATTCATTCTTATAAAATGAATCGGTAAATTGCCAAATTTTTTAATTAATGTACTTTTTTTGGGGGAGTATGTTAGGGCAATGATGATTTTATCGTTGGATATCGATAGTTCCTTCACCCCCATATCTGAAAATAAGAAAAAATAATCTAAATTAGACCTTCACATAGAAAGAAATTAAAAATCTTACCTAACCTGCTTCAGAACTATATAGAGTTCTTTTGGTGTCAGATCTGAAGTTTCGATGTTTGTGACGATCAAGGTGCAGGGGGTTGTTGCCATTTTTGTAATGATCTTATAGACAATCGTGACTTGTGACTAATTTCAGTTGTGTCAGTCTCCTTTTATATTGAACAACTAATGACATTAACATAGAATGTAAAACTATCCTTTCTAATAACATTGAAAGCATTGGTATAAAAAAAGCTGTACCATGAAAAACATTTTATTTGCTTTCTATAGTACTTGAAAATTGAGATGGTGAGTAGAATTCTTAGGACGAGGTGTGAATTTTCAAAATACATTAAATATCTCAATAACTCAATAATATTAATTGAAAGATGTATAAAAAATAAACTAAAATGTGTAGAAAGTTTCTATAGGGTTGAAGCAAACTTGGCTCTCTTGAAAAATTATTTAGAAAATTTTAAAATGAAACAAAGTCGAAATGTTAGAAATACATGGAAGGACGTTGAATCCTGTTTTAGTAGTAGGATTAAAACGGGTGTTATAATAAACTTAAAAATTAAAGATCCCTATATATTTTTTGGCTTTTTTCCCTAAAAATTAAAAAAGAATTAAAAACTTGTCTATTAAAAGTTAATACAACATTTATAGGGCTTTTTATGAAACCTCAAACAGGAGAAACAGATTATAAACATTTCAATACCAAAAATTAAATAATAGATTGTAACACAAATTTAAAAAATTTGTATAAAGAATTTGTGGTTGACAAAATTTTAACTAAATTAGAGGATTTTCAAGAAAAAGATAGCGGGTGGGCCTTAAGTAAAATTTTACAGCTAAAAATTCACATTAATCATTACGTTCCTTTTAATGTTGGGTTATCTACGTTTACTAAGCTACCTCCTTTCATTAAAAATCGTAAAGCTGTCATCAACATATCTAATGATGATTTGTATTGCTTTTTGTGGTCTGTGGTGTGTGCGTTGTACCCTGCAGACCCAAATAAACATCCTAATCGCGTCTCTTCATATCCCCACTATAGCGAAGTTTTAAAATATGACAATATTACCTTCCCCATTCGTTTAAAGGATATTCCCAAATTTGAAAAAATGAATCAAATAGCAATAAACGTATTTTCTTGAGACTCCTTGAAAAAGGAAATATTACCGGTTTCTTTAAGTAAAACCGAATATTCAATACGTATTAATTTGTTAATGTTACCAAGTGAAACACCCAGTACAAAGGAAAGCGATAGTAATAGTGGTGAATTTGAGCTTAATTATTCCGATTCAAACAGTAGTACTGATGACATCTTCAATCAAAACATGCAACTTTTTCATTTTGCTTATATTAAAAATTTATCAAGATTAGTTAATAAACAAGTGGGACATTTTTCACATAAGTGGCTGTGTGACTTTTGTTTACTTTCTTCAAAACAAGTCTTAGAAAAACATCAAATTGATTGTAAAAATTTAAATTGTTTCAAAGCAGTTCTTCCGACTGAGGATGAAAAAATCCTGCAATTTAGAAAGCCTTTTAATTGACTATAAAGATACTAAATGTTGTTATGATAATAAATTATCAAAATTTTGTTCTTATACAGGGAAGAATTGTGCAAACTGGTTCGTAAAAGAACTTGAAAATATTGCCGAACAAGTCGACCATATCTACAAGAACCCTCTTCCAATGAAATCTTTAACTAAAGAACAAGAAAATATTTTTTTGTTTTCTGACACTTGTCATATTTGTATGAAACCTTTTAAAACAGATGATGTGAAAGTAAAAGATCACAATCATGACTGGTTTGTACCGAGGGGCATCACACCAAAATTGCAATTTAAATTTTGTAACTACACACGTAATTCCTGTTATATTTCACAATCTGTCAGGATATGACAGTCATTTCATTATTCGAGCTTTAAATACCGAAATTCCTGGAAAAATAAATGTTTTACCTTTAAACAAGGAAAAATTTATTTCGTTTACAAAATACATTGATAACACCAACATTAGTTTCCGATTTATAGATTCTTTTCGTTTTATGTCAAATAGTCTTGATACTTTGTCCTCATATTTGAAGGATGAACAAAAAGTAATTATACGTAGTTATTTCCCAAACGATCAAGAGTTTCAACTTGTTAGTCGTAAGGGTGTTTTTCCTTATAGTTATATGAATTCCTGGGAAAAGTTACAAGAAGATAAATTACCACCCAAAGATTCTTTTTACAACCAACTTTCTAAAGAACACATTTCACACCGAGATTATGCACACGCTTGTCAAGTGTGGAATGTTTTTAAAATTCAAACTTTGAGAAAATATACGGAGTTGTACTTAAAAATAGATATTTTATTACTAGCGGACATTTTTGAAAACTTTCGTTTCACTTGTTTGAAAACATATAATTTGGACTGTTTACATTATTATACCGCTCCTGGATTGGCATACGATTCAATGCTTAAAACCACAGAAGTCAAATTAGAACTTTTGACAGATTTTGATATGATTATGTTTATCGAAAAAGCAACCCGCGGTGGGGTTTCACAGTGTTCTAATAGATACGCTGAAGCTAATAATAAATATTTGGGTGACAAATTTAATCCAACCAAACCAGTATCTTACTTAATGTACTTCGATGTGAACAACCTTTACGGCACAGCAATGACAAATTCTTTACCGGTTGGTGAATTTTGTTGGATAGAACCCGAAAATATTTGTAAGGAAAATATTTTAGATGTCACAGATGACAGTGATTTTGGTTATATCATTGAAGCAGATATCTCCTACCCCCCAGATCTTTTTCAAACTCATCGAGATCTACCCCTACTTCCTGAAAAGCTTATACCGCCTGGTTCGCACTCGAAAATACCTAAGTTGTTAACAACATTTTTTAAGAAACAAAAATATATAATTCATTGGAAAACTCTAAAACAAAGCATTCAATTAGGTTTAAAAATAGAAAAAATTCATAATGTTTAAAATTTCGACAATCAACATTTTTACGAAAATACATACATTTAAATATAGAGTAAAAAAAGTAAAAATACCTTTGAGAAAAACTTCTATAAACTCATGATTAATTCGGTATATCGGAAAACAATTGAGAATGTAAGAAAATATAGAGACATTAAACTAGTTAATAAATGGTCAGGACGATTTGGGGCTCGGTACTACATTTCCCAACCAAACTTTCACAGTTGTGAAATTTATGACAATGATATGGTTATTATTGAAATGAAACGTTTGAAAATTAAATTTAACAAAGCTATTTTTGTAGGAATGAGCATATTGGAAATTTCAAAAGTCTACGTCTATGACTTTCATTATAACTATATAAAAAATAAGTTTGGACCAAATGCAAAACTATTGTATACTGATACAGACAGCTTAATTTACCAGTTTTTTGTTGACGATATTTATGAACATATTAGAAATGACATAGAAAAATTTGATACGTCAGACTACGCACCCAATAATATTTATAATATTCCACAGGTTAATGCAAAAGTTTTGGGGCTTATGAAAGATGAGAATGCGGGAAATATCATGACACATTTTGTTGGGTTAAGATCTAAAATGTACTCTTTAAAAATACTTTCAACTGTTAATTATGAAGAAAAAAGAAAAGAACTTGAGGACAAAGGTTTAAATAATGATCAAATTGAGCATTTTCTTGCCAATCTAGGAGTGATTAAAAAAGCAAAAGGAATAACTAAATCGGGTTTAAAATCTATAACTTTCGATGATTATGTCAACTGTCTCACTAACCAAAAAATTCTTAATACCAATCAAAATATCATCCTGTCGAAAAGACATGAAATTTTCACTATTAATCAGAAAAAAGTTGCGTTGACTCCATATGACGATAAAAGAGTTCTTAATTATTTAACTACAGATTCATTGCCTTGGGGTTATAACAATTCTTTTTAGGTCGAAAAAGAAGAAATAGTAGGCCCGTGTACGCCAGAGTATAATTTCGAGCTTCAAACTTGGTCGCCTGCAACGCTTTCATATCAGGCGGCCAATTCCATTGCTAAGTCTATTGTAAAATTTGAAGATATTGATAAATTGAGCTTTCTACCTCATCATTTATTGAATCTTATAAGAACGAATTGGTTAAAAAATGAAATTTGTAACTAAATTTTGTTTAATAAAATCTAATGAAAAATATAAATTATGTTATGATCTGTAAATTGCATCAGAATATTAAACCACAACAGTAGATACTTTCACAATGTGAATAACAAGTTTTTGTTTAGAACTAATGTATTTCGAAAATGTATGTCTTGTCTAAAGAAACTATACCTCTCAATTGCATCAGCCAATTACATCAGCTTGGTAAGTTGGTTCTATAACCTTTCACATAACTAAATGTTACTATATATACACTCCTAATTACAGATAGTTTTCAAAGTTTTTGTTTGAATATAACAATGATGTATAAACGGGCGTTTGATAGTGATCCACTTGAACAAGTAACAGAGAAAAAGAAGAAAAATATCAAAATTTGACGATAACCTTGGAGAGCTGTTAGATATTTTTTATAACGAAGAAAAATATAACGACCTTAACCAAAAGTATCAAGCACAACCTCAATACGAAGAAGATTGGTTGTACATGGAACAATCATATCTAGAAGTACAGGAGGAAACATATTTATTTAACTCTGTAATTTTTGAATATAATAACAGAGTCCATCAAGAGAACTTGTATTTTCAGTTATATATAACATTTTTTAATGTAAGTTTCCTGAAAATTATTTCTATAAACACCTATAATTATTTTCTTTTTATTTTCAGTTATGAAAGACTTTGTTATTAAAACCGCCACCACCATTACTAAATACCATCACCACACCGACAATCTAATTTGAAAGCTATAAAAAGGTTTTCAGGTAAGAAATTGATATTTTATATATCTATACTAGTACTAAAAACATGAAATTTGTAGTAATTGACATCCAGGGTTATACCACACTAAAATTTCAAGCTAAGGAATTGGCAATCTACGATGGGAAAACGATGAAGCATTGGGTCTTCAAGCCGAAAATTAGCCATCATACTTTAGATGCTTCTAACAAAAGGACTGCTAAGTATTTGTACAACAACCACTTAGGGATCCACTACAATTCGGGATTTGAAGACTACGATAACATCTATTCAATTCATTTTGGAATGTCTATCAGACTACAATTTTTCAAATTTGCCCAAAATTAGAAAAAGGTTTAGCTAAGTGTGAATACCACGACTTAACAATTTGTAAATGCAGCATTAGCTTTGCATCTCTATTATACTCTTTTCTTGTTAAATTATTACCCTAATAAATTGTTTTTAAAAATTGTCTTTTATTTCTTAAACATTTTTATTACAAGTAATACAGAGTGTTTATTTACGCTGTATATTCAATCATTACAGACACTATATGGGGATAAAAATAAATCCTTAATTCCGTTCATTAAGTCCATTCGCATTGGATGCACATCTACAGGAAGGTGTTCTAAAACTTGTTTAATTCTTGTTGTGCCTATAGGAACCTCCAGTCGTAAAATTGTGTCTTCGCCATATCGACGAACACGCTCTTCCCCGAAAATATGTGTTGTACATTGTTGAATGTAGCTGGGATGAGCACAATATAATCCTTTTCGTTCAGATATTAGTGATATAACGAAATAATTATATTTTTCTAGAAAAACACATATTACTTAAATTCAAACGGAAAAATTTTAGTATCTTACTATCACACATCTTGTTGGAATCACCAACTAACGCTATGTGTTAATTTTTGAATGCATTTTTGCTTTATATAGGTATATCTGTGATAAAAAATAAACAATGTTTCTTTTGAAACTTTATTTTTAATAACTACTGTTCTAACAAGAATCACAAACGTCGAGGTTTTTCTCCAGGTAAAAGTTCCTTTAAATACTTCAAAAATATATTTAACTCTCCATAATAAAAATTGCTGTGAAGTTCTTCTATAGACAATTTTTGATCAAGATAATCAGAACAAATTTTAGAACCATGTTTATATACGTGTAAAACATAATTGTTCCAATTTCTGTCGTCTTCCGATAATTCAGGGTCATCTAAAACGGTCATTACTGTTGAGATTTCATCTTTTAGTCTGTCATCTCGGACATATCTAACTGCAGAATTTAGATTTTTAGGTGCTTGAGATAATTCAAACATTTTAAGTGATTATTAAGCACACAAGCTGTTGTGAAGGTATAATAAAATTATTTTCTGTTTAAATACTGTTTTTGATCCATATATTGTCACGTTTTTCATACGTATGAGTACCTACAAGGTAATGTTACCCAACAGAATAATAATTAGCTCTCGCTTAGATACTGCAAAGAAAATAATAAACGCATTTTTTAAATTCGACTTATCTGCTTTGACGCTTGGCTCGTTATGCTGTAATCAAATTTAACAAAAAAATCTGTGACATCTTACCTACTGAAGACACAGACCGGGCTAGCCTCGAAAAAAAAAAAATTATATCTAGAGTATAAAACGTAAACACAGAAAAACAATTTTTTAATTTTATTCCTTTTCTAGACAAGTGCCTGCAAATATTTAAGACCTTGACATTTACACCAGCCACGCTCACATTCCAAAACCAGAATTAAATATGTAGGTACAGGGTTGAAAACAATGAACCAACATATACAGGGGTGCTCAAAAGTACTTTTGTGTCCCAGTATACGCAATCCATAACTACTTTGGTAGTATAGCAAAGGGGATTCCAGAGCGGAAGTGACGTCACAAGATGGCCGCCAAGGCGGGAAATTTGAAAATGGCCTTGACCTGCGGGTTCAATGAACTTTAAGGGGTCACGTTAAGTTAACCTTAACCTGAAGGTTATCTAGAGGTCAAGGGGTTACCAGATCGATAACCTTAAAGGGGTCATTGACCCGCGGGTTCAATGAACTTTGAAATTGACCTTGACCTGCAGGTTCAATGAACTTTAAGGGGTCACGTTCAGTTAACTTTGACCTGAAGGTTATCTAGAGGTCAAGGGGTTGCCAGATCGAAAACCTTTAAGGGGTCATTGACCCGCGGGTTCAATGAACTTTGAAATTGACCTTGACCTGCGGGTTCAATGAACTTTAAGGGGGCACGTTCAGTTAACCTTGACCTGAAGGTTATCTAGAGGTTAAGGGATTACCAGATCGATAACCTTTAAGGGGTCATTGACCCGCGGGTTCAATGAACTTTAAGGGGTCACGTTTTGTTAACCTTGACCTGAAGGTTACCTAGAGGTCAAGGTTACCAGATCGATAACCTTTAAGGGGTCACCTCGAGTTTACCTTGACCTGAAAGTTATCTAGAGGTCGAGGGGTCACCAGATCAATGATCTTTAAGGGATCACCTTGACACGTGGCACTTGGGTTCTACCTTGAAAAATTGAACTTTGCTCACAGTTCTGGGAACGGAAGTGTCATAACAAGATGGCCGCCAAGGCGGGAAATTTGAAAATGACCTTGACCTGCGGTTGTCAATTAAGTGAGACCGATGATCTTTAAGGGGTCACCTGAAGGTTAATGATCTCGTGGTCACCTTGACACGTGGCCCCTTGAATTGCAAAAAATTTAACTTTGCTCGCAGTTCTGAGACGAAAATGATGTCACAAGATGGCAAAATGCGGGAAATTTGAAAATGTCTGCGATGGAGTCACCTTGACATGAAGGTTGATCACATATAGGTTAAAAATATCTAAGGGGTCACCTTGAAAATTGACCTTTAAGGGGTTACCAGATCGACGACATTTAAGGGGTCACCTTGAGTTAACCCTGGTCTGAAGGTTATCTTGAGGTCACCAGATCGATGATCTTTAAGGGGTCACCTGAAGGATAATAATCTCACAGTCACCTTGACACGTGGCACTTGGGTTTTACCTGGAAAAATTGAACTTTGCTCGCAGTTCTCGGATGGAAGTGACGTCAATATGGCAAAATGCGGGAAATTTGAAAATGAATGCGATGGGTTACCTTGACATGAAGGTTAATTACTAGTCACATATAAGTTAAAGATCTCTAAGCGGTCACCGTGGAGACCAATGAAATTTAACGACAATGATCTCGTTGTCACCTTGACACGTGGCACCTGGATTCAACCTTGAAAAATTGAACTCTGTTCGCAGTTCTGGGACGGAAGTGATGTCAATATATCAAAATTGCGGGGAATTTAAATAGTTGGTGAATGAGCTGGCGAGTATCTAAAACTTTAGAAGCCGTAATTGGATGGCATTTGAGAAAAATTGCGTTGCGGAGAAACAATTTTTAGTGGAAGAATTAGTAGAAGTACATTTGGAAATTAGCAGAGGACAAAAATTGCTTGTGTCTGAGAACAACAAATATTGAATTTTTCGAAGAGGCTGCATCTTACAAGAAAAAGTTACAATCTGAACCAAGAATCTTGATAAATAAAATCTAGTCATTGTCAAACAATGCAAAACATTCTCCACAGCCTTGTAGTATCCAACTTGACTCTCACTTCTATACGGTATAGATATGCACAGACGCGTTTCCGGGAACACATCTATACAAGGTATCCCACAACTGTTAAAAACAAATTTAACTAGAGATTCTTTGGCAAAAAATAAGACTTTTTTTCCTATAAACATATGATCTATCTACCTTCGTTTACAACATACAGGGCGTTGAAAATTAAAAAAAAAACTTTTTTTAACTTTATTTCTAAACAAATTGTCGTATCGCTTTGAAATTTGGTACGTATTAGCAGTTTATGAGTAATCACCATTGTGAACAATATGAGCTCCAAACTTCCATCAGTGGCGTAGATACGGGGTTTCAACTTTATATATTTTTTAAAAAATGTGCTTAGCGGCAAGTACCTATTTCCAAAAAGTAAAATTACATTCTTCAATGCACTAGTGCACTACGAACAAAAAATGTCTCTTGGTATTTTTGCGTTTTCGCTTGGTTGCGTCACAAAACGCATTTTTGTCAACCAATACATCGGAATTAATTCTTGAAGAGAAAATGAAAATAAAATAGATTCTGGCGAGATAGAGCTGCAGATATCCTCAACGCAGATTTATATCAGACGAATTTAACAAAAACCATATTTAAAATTGACGTGATTAGATGCCAGAGGCTACCAGGCGAAAAGCTGAAAAGCTGTTACAGAAACGTGTTTCGATCAACAGGTAGTACATTTCATACGCGCAGGTACTTTGATACCCCACTCAACAGGTGGATCTACATGGACATTAAAATTTAGCTAGAGCGCTGTCGATACACGAATATTAAAATTAACCTAGAGCACTTGATATTTTTAGGACCAGATTAATAAGAATTTCCAGTGTGGTGGCTTTACGCTAATTCCTCATATTTTTTCCGCCATTTCAGTTCATCTTAAGAAATCGAAAAAATGTTGAAAAAGTATCAAGTTGTAAGTCTAAAGCTATCGTTTTACCACTCCTATAGACACCCAAGACGAGATGGAAGTCGAGGTGACTCGAGATTCCACCAACATCCCAAGTCATGACTGCGAAGAAGACCAGTGGGGTGAAGGCGCTGCTACGGAATCCCAATCTTGGGGTGAAGATCAATCCTGAGACATTGGTTGGACTCAAGACCAATCCTGGAGGTTAAGGCGTTGGGAAGACACCAAGGACCAATCCTTGAATAAGCGCAGACCACTACTGGGACACCTGGAGCGAGGAGGGGTGCTACCAACAAGGGCGGTAGAGAGAAACGTTCTCCGCCAAGTTTCTCCGAGAATGAGCAAATCTGCGGGAATTCCACAGTCAGGAGCGGAAAAAGATGCAGTGGTTCAGGGACAATCTGTATAACTAAATAAAAAAATTTAAACTTATCCCGTTTTTTATGAACTACCACAACATTTAAAAGCAAAAACGAATAATAAATTTACAAAAATATCAAAGGTTTCAACGAAATCTTTGTACAAGTACCGGTCGAATATTTGACCCATTCCTATTAGTCCGAGAGGTGAGTGACAAAAAAATGCAACAGTTTTAGGAAGGCTGGTTTTTTGATACATTGTAGTATTTAGGGTGTATAAGAATAGCCTGGCGTCAGTCAGCCAGTTTCGTTAGCGAGTTACGTCTACGAAACCCGCTGACTCAACAGCAACCAGAAGCCGTCGCCGCATCAGCTCCTAAAAGTTATAAATCTTGTAAGAACATCATTTCTGTGTGATTATTCTCTGTAACTTTGCCGAATAAAGTTGTTCTCTTGTCAAATCAAAAAAAAATACATTTTTTAAAAATTCGTTAACTAGCTCCCGTAAGTTAACTGGCGCAGTCTTGTGGATTCGTTGAAGTAACGCGAAGACCACAAATCGCCAGCGCGTCGCGATCGTCGTGCCGTCGTTTTGTCGTGCGTTACGTGGGTTTCAACCCTTTGCCAACGAGAAGAACCAGGCTCGAGGACAACTCCAGGGAGACACGAAAAGCCAAGGGTGAGAGCCATTCCTTTTTCTTTTTCCTAGCTTTTCCTCCAGGGCAATACAAGAATTTTCACCCAGGGAAATTCAATGCACATGATTTTTCCTTGTCACGTCGATGAATATGACAACAATTTGAATCTGTGAATAGGATTGTGTTTTTTTGCATTATTAGAGCATATAATAATCAAAAACATATTTAAGTTAGAATTAGTACAATTTGAAAAGAAAATCAAATTCCAATTTTCAAGAAGAAAATTAATTTTAATCTAATTTTTAAATCTCACTAGTTTCACATTATTTTAGATTTTTAAACTCTCAATTTTAAGAATTGTTGTTCCCCTTTTATGTAACATAATTTTCCAAAATTGATCTTGAACACATAACTACCATTTTAAGTAATTTAGATCTTAGTAATAACAGTAACGTTGAAATGCCAAATAAACAACAACCGGCGGAACGCCAAATTAATTATAGTCTTTTAAGGTTATATATCGATACTATTCCCAATTATAGTGGCGACTCTAGTACGTTGGAAATTTTTATTGAGCACTGCCAAATTTTAATTAACACATATCAAAATGTAAATAACCCAAATGACCCAATCAATAGTTTCTTAATCAGGACTATAATCGGCAAATTAACAGGGGAAGCTTTGGTTAGAGTAGGTAACCGACCAGACATAAGAACTTGGATAGAAATAATTCACTTGCTTAGACTTAGTTTTGGCGATCAGAGAAATCTTGACTGTCTAGTACAAGAAATGATAGTAACAAAACCTTATAAAAACGAGTCATACATAAATTTTGGCCAAAGATTACAAAAATCCCGCAGTTCAATTGCTTCAAAATTAATATCGATGAATATGACTAACGAAGAACGAGTATTTCAGATAAAAAATTATGACGAACTTGCAGTTAAAACTTTTATTCGAGGTTTATCTGGAAGAATCCAAGACATGATTAGAATTCGGAACCCCAACTCTCTCGAACTTGCAATTTCTTTAGTAATAGAAGAAGAAAATTTTATTTTAAACCAAAAACAAATGGGTATTTTCCAAAATGCTTCTCAAAATAAATTTCCCCAAAATCATCCAAAACCCAATACCCAAAATTTTGTGAGACCTCAAAATTATGCATCACATACCTATCCAAATTTTTCATTTCCACGATATTCGCAACCTCAGCAATTCCAAAATTATTCACCTAGACTCCAATTCCCTTCTCAACCGATTAACATACAACCACGTCAAAATATGCCTCCTATTAGATTCCCCACTAATAGAAAGTTTTCGGACAATCTAGTACTACCAGAAACGTTTTCAAGCCAACCGGCGCTATTCCAAAAAATAATCCTACACCAATGTCAACTACGTCTAAACTTACCGAACAACCCCGTAGAAATCCCAACTTTTTCCAAAATACAGGGCCTCAAAATTTTCATTCCCAAGAACTACATAATATCGAAACCACGGAAATATCCCCAGAACAATACCGTCCCACATTCGAACCTACTCAAAATGAATATGAACAATACCAAAATCAAATCTATCAACCCGAATATGCTACCACCGATGACGAATATTCCACCGGATATTTTACGGAAAATTCTTACCAAATATCTGAATTTGACGAACCACACTTTGACGGTTCCCAACCTGATGTAAATTTTCCCAAATCCCCATGTCCAGACAACAATATATAACGATTGACCTTAACCACCTACATCAACTAAAAGAAATAGCACACATCTATATCCCCGAAATTAATGCCAAATTTCTAATTGACACTGGCAGTTCACGTAGTCTTATGAACCCAAAATTGGCTTATAAATTTTACTCAAATTGCATTTTTAGTGAAAATTTTAATATTCAAACGTCACATGGAATTTCATTTCATGGTGAAATAGCTATTATACCAATTTTTAAGATATTTAACACAGACCTAGTTTATAAATTATACCTTTTTGATTTTTCAAATAAATACGATGGAATTATTGGCATGGACCTTCTAAAAAGACTTGACTCTGACATAAGCATACGAAGTGACCTATTAATTACCCCAAACGCTCAAATTCCTATGACATTTAACAAAACTTATTCCCAAAATTCTAAAAACTTCAAAAAATGTTTTCACTCTATAATAATTCCTCCTAGATCCCGAAAAGTGGTAAACCTCCTGGTGTGTTTAAAAAGCGGTTTAGGCATCCTAGAGTATATTAATTTCGAAAATAATTTAGAATCCCCGAAAGCTCTAGTAAACATTCAAAATTTTTATGCATATACCACAGTATTAAATCCCAATGAGAAATCTTTCAAAATAACAATAACGGAACCTTTTGACGTAGAACCTTTAAATCCAAACGAACTAAACTTTTTCGATAAAATTGAACAAAATTCCGAAATTTCAAAACAACAAGATAATTTACTTAAACAAAATCTCAAAAACCTTAGATTAGACCATTGCAACAAAGAAAAAGAAACCATTCGGAAACTTTGCTTTAACTATAGAGATATATTTTATTGTGAAGACATACCCTTAAGTTTTTCGAGCGAAATAACACACATCAATCTTTCTAATGACACCCCAGTTTATACCAAATCCTATCGTTTCCCCGAAGTCCACCGTGAGGAAGTAAAAAATCAAGTTAACAAAATGCTACAACAAAAAATAATAGAACCTTCAACCTCTCCATGGTCCAGTCCCATATGGATCGTGCCCAAAAAACTCGATTCCTCAGGCAAGCGTAAATGGTGGATAGTTATCGACTACAGACGTTTAAACGAACAAACTATAGATGACAAGTACTCACTCCCAAATATTACTGACATTCTTGACAGACTCGGTAGAGCAAATTACTTCACGACACTAGACCTCGCATCCGGTTTTCACCAGATACCCATAGACAAAAATGACGTTCCAACAACAGCCTTTTCCACTATTGGCGGACATTTTCAGTTTGTTAGAATGCCATTTGGGCTAAAAAACGCCCCCAGTAGTTTTCAGATGGTGATGGACAATGTGTTAAGAGGGTTAGCCAACGAAATTTGTCTAGTTTATCTCGACGACATCATCATTTTTAGCACTTCCCTGCAAGAACACATTTTTAGACTAAAAACAGTTTTTGACAGACTAAAGTTCAGTTAGATAAGTCGGAGTTTCTCAAAAAATCTGTCGCTTATCTAGGCCAAATAATAACCCCAGAAGGCGTAAAACCAAACCCAGATAAGATCTATTCAATTCAAAATTTTCCCGTACCAAAAACACAAAAAGCGTTGACTGATGTATTAATAAAGACTGCTTACGGCTGTCATGTTTGACAGTTCTCTGGCTCACCATGCGTTTCCCAGAGACAAAATACAATGCAAAATACATTGTTGACTATAGGCGCCATCTACTTTCCAGGACAGGAAACTATAGCCGTGAGAAGTCTTATTAATACGTCAGTCAACGCAAAAAGACATTAAATCATTCCTCCGACTCCTAGGTTATTACCGCCGATTCATTAAAGATTTTGCCAAAATTGCGAAACCACTTACACTCTGTCTCAAAAAGAACGCAAAAATAATACATGACGAAAATTTTCTAAAAGCTTTCAATACTTGTAAGAAAATCCTATGTAACGACCCTATCCTACAATTCCCCGACTTTAAACAAGAATTTATACTAACAACGGACGCTTCTAACTTCGCCTTAGGCGCAATTTTATCGCAAGGTACTATCGGACAAGACAGACCCGTCGCGTATGCATCTAGAACACTCAATGAAACCGAACAGAAATACAATACTATTGAGAAAGAAATGTTAGCAATCATCTGGGCTTGTAGATATTTTCGGCCATACCTATTTGGCAGACGTTTTACAATAGTAACTGACCACCGTCCATTGACATGGCTTTTTAACTTAAAGGAACCAAATTCAAAAAATTGTTCGCTGGCGTTTAAAACTTCAAGAATTTGATTATAAAATCGTTTATAAAAAAGGTACATTAAACTCAAATGCCGATGCTCTCTCACGTATCAGACTTAATATGCACGAAACCCAATCCGTAATAAACAATCCCGGCGACATCAACGTAGAATCATATGAGTTTCTTAGAAACTATGCGGAGAACCCGGACAATTTCATTATCCCTGACATAAACGAAGACAACACCCAGAACATGACTTCTACACAGACACCGACTAATGTTACACGTCCCTTGAACCCGAAACCGAAGATAGTCATACACTCAGATATTCAAATAAAACCGCCCGATAAACGAAAACCTCAATCACCTATCGAAATCAATTTTTCTGAATAGAATTTCCTGGGGTTCGACCAATTAAATTTTGTTTTAACACATTAAAATTTTTTTATTTATTAAAAACATGACACTACACGTGTTTCAGCATTTTTGCCATCATCAGGTATCTAGGATAGTTTTTTTTCCATAATTTAAAATTCACCTTAAATAATAATAAGTATATATTACTAACTTATTATTTTTAAGAGTCCCTCCTCCTTTTGTTCTTTCTTTCTTGTAATAATTTTCTTATTCAACTAGTCTTTTTTTTCCATGTGTTCAAAATTCTTTCTTTTTTTAATTTTTAAATTATATAATAGTAATGGTGTGTGGGGAAAGCATTTGTGGAAAAATATGTGAATATGCTTTCAAAAGGATTGTCGGAGACGAAATCAATAGTAGTGAAATCAATAGTAGTGATGACGAAACAGCACATTCCCTGTCTAAAGAAATTAGTAATGACGGATTACCCATATTAGACGAAATTATAAATAATAAAACCAATCAGATACTAGTATTCAAAACAAATTCCGATAAAATTTCTGTAGAACAAGAAACTTACCTCCACCAAAAAATATTTACCCTCAAAATACCTCTCAACTGTAATGATCAAGATATTTTAAATTTTCTAAAAGAATATTTAAAACCAAATACGACTTACCACGTCTTCTTTAAAAATCCAGAATTCAGCTTAAAATTCTCTAATGTATATTCCGAACATTTTAATCATTTAGGACCAAAATTAATTAAATGTACGAAATTAATCAACACTATCAAAGATCACGAAGAACAGTTAATGTTAATAAAAAACCACCATTTAGGTAAGACAAACCACCGCGGTATTCAAGAAACCTTGCAATATCTCAAAAGAAATTATTTCTGGATTAACATGAAAACCGATATCACCAAATTTATAAACGAGTGCGAAATTTGCAATAAAACGAAATATGGTAGAAATCCCCCTTACGTAGGTACCCCTTGTCCTAACAGAGACACCGTCCCGACCTTTCCAAATTATTCACGTCGATGTATTTTATTATGATTCCAAAAATTATTTGACTCTGGTAGTCGCTTTTTCAAAATTTGCGCAAGCAATACAAATTCCAGGAAAATCAGCTATCAATATATGCAATGCATTAGTGACATACTTTACATGTTTCGGCACCCCTAAACATTTTATATTGGACAACGGTAAAGAATTCAACAATGAAACTGTCAAAGAACTTTTGAAAATGCACAAAATTAGTATCCATTTTACGACACCTGGTCACCACGAGTCTAACAACATAGTAGAAAGATTTCATTCAACTATAATAGAACACTTACGTATTTTAAAAGAGTCTCACCCCAATGAAAACGATTTAATGAACTACGCCGTTTTAGGATATAATTCGTCTATTCACAGTACTACAAATTTCACCCCTTTCGAATTAATTTACGGTCACACCGATACTCGAAATCCTGAAATATTCAACACAAAAGACTTTTACACCGATTATGTCGAAAACCACAACAACAAGCTAAAACATGTCTATTCTGAGGTCAAAGAAAAGGTCGATTATAAGAAAACAAAAATAATATCTAGATTAAATAAAAATGGCAACGAGAACCCAAATTTTAAAATTAACCAAAAAGTTTACAAAAAGAATCCTTTAAACCGAAACAAGAAAAATAATAAATTTTTAGGTCCTTATACTATTATTGAGATTTTAGAACACAACAAAGTTAAAATTCAAAGTAACAAAACTAATAAAACTGAAATTGTGCACATCAAAGAATTAAAATCACCCTCTTCATTGTTACAGAGAGAAGATGTTCAACATTCTGCTGACATCATCGATATTAACGAGCCTAGTACTAGCTCAGGAAGTCAAAATTTCCAAAATAACAAATAATCCCGGTATTTTACCGTTCAAATTAGGCGAAGCCAGAATAATTAATAACAAACACATTTTTCTTTACAACGTAGATCTCCAAGCAATAAAAAGTTAGATATATGGAATTAATAAACTTTTTCAAAAATTAAACTCCTCCATCAAAGTAGAGAAAATCGAAACAAAATATTCTTCTATTCAAAATGCTCAAAATGACTATGAAAACTTACTTCCAATCATATCAGAAATAAATCAAAAATTTGAAAATATAAATTTTTATAATTCAAAAAATTCTAGAACGAAACGCGGCCTAATTAACCTAGGTGGAACCATTCACAAATGGCTTTTCGGCACGTTAGATGCCAACGATGGATTAAAATATGACAATGCCATCAAAATATTAAAATCGAATCAACAAAAAATCGTCAATGACCTAAATTCTCAATTATCCCTATCGAAACAATTGATTCAAAAGTATTCAAAAACAATAGAAGATATCGATAAAAATCAAAAGAAAATTTCCAACTACATATTAGAAATGAAAAATATCATAAACAATATAACTGGTGAATTTTATGAATACATAACCTTCAAATCAATAATTGATCAAATTTTCATGAATGCAAACGTTATTGTTACTTTATTAGAAGATATTGAAAACGCAATCACATTTTCAAAATTACACGTAGCTCATCCGGACATACTGACAAAGGAAAATCTAAAAGAAATTTTAAACGAACTTCTTACTTATTATGACATTTCAGAAATATTAAAAATTGACATAGATACATGGTATTCTTTAATTCAGACAAACTGTCACTTTTCAAATGATGATATTGTATTTGCTTTGGAAATACCAATCGTTTATCCCGAAACATTTGAATATTTTTACCTTTTTCCGGTCCCATCCAACGAAAATAAAATAATTATCCCACACAAACCCTACATGGCTCTAGAAGACAAAAGACATCAGTACATGGACAGAGCCTGCGTAAAAACAGAACAAATCAACAATCAACGATCATCAGAGGCGAGCCACAACATTGCGAACAAATTCCCGTTCTACCACCAAACTTCCTAATTAACAAAATCAACCAAGAATATATCATCGTCATCAGCAAAGAAGAAATCAAGATAAAAACAAAATGTACGGATGAACAAATAAGTTTAATACAAGGAACTAATATAATACAGATACCACGAAATTGTAACATGGAGTATAAAAACTACAAATTTACAAATAAAGAAAATTATCTCAAAGGAAGACCAGTCATATTGCTCAAAATTCAAGACCAGTCATCAATCAAGAAAAACTCAAAAAGAAACCCGCTTCAATTGGAAAATATACGACTAGAAGATTTGCACGCTTTGGAAAAACAAATACAAGCATCGAACCCACTTTCTATCGAAGATTTTCAAAATTTATATCAAACTAACTGGATACTTTGGATCATTGTTGGAGTCATTTTAGTAATCATTATCACATATGGAATCTACAAATTCAAAACAAAGAAAATTAATATAAAATTAGAGGAAAAAGAAAAAGCCACCACTTCAGTTTTCTTCAACCCTGAAGTTCTCGCTTAGAGGGGAGGAGTTACGTCTACGAAACCCGCTGACTCAACAGCAACCAGAAGCCGTCGCCGCATCAGCTCCTAAAAGTTATAAATCTTGAAAGAACATCATTTCTGTGTGATTATTCTCTGTAACTTTGCCGAATAAAGTTGTTCTCTTGTCAAACCAAAAAAAATACATTTTTTAAAAATTCGTTAACTAGCTCCCGTAAGTTAACGAGCGTTTGGCGCAGGGACGGCTTCAAAGTTGAAAAAAAAAACAAGTATGTCGCAACTGTTTTAGAAAATCTAAAACTTGGTTTATTTAGTAGCAAAACAACTAAACAACGATGTGGATGTAGTCAGCCTTGAAAATATTGCAACGGGCCGCGTCAGCAGTGCTTCAAACTCTTAAAAAATATACAGGGTGTCTCACTACGAACTGCATCGATCGATATCTCAAAAAGTAAACATAGAATTTTTTTGAAAATTTGGCAGCTGACCAATTTTAATGAGTACTATTCATTTAAAATATTTTAAAAATGGCGGCACTTCCGGTTATACCGGAAGTCGATGACAACTTCGTTATTTTAAATGGAACACCCTGTTGGGAGAAAATGAATATCTACCAAACTTGTTATTGGTTAGACTGAAAATTCCTCACCTAACAGTTACCTGGTTCAGAGGTCTCAATGAGACGAGACATGCAGGTGTTTAAATGAATTAGAGCACATGAAAATGGACTGTATCATGAAAAGCAATGAAAATGGAACCACGGGATTAGAACTCATGAAATATTATTCACACAGACTTACATGGGGCAAGGCAGGGGTGAAAATATTGTTCTAAACTAGAACCCGTTGTCTTTCCAATTCGAGAAAGAAGCGAAATCGCCTTATTTTAAAATAAGATCAGACTTTGTTTTGTCACACTGACATTATTATTTTTTCTGACAAATTAGAAAGATAAACTAATATACCGGGTCGATACTTATACAAAATATTAGTTTTTCTTAACATTGCCCCCGGCCTTGAAAGACAATCTTTCAATGGTATACAATGAATGAAGAAATGAAATTAAACAAACTTATGCTAAAATACACGGCCAATGGTGGCTTTCATTTACATTGGTGCAATTTAATACTAGCACTCACTGTGAGTTCACTTCGACCGGAAGCACACACACTTTCACTACAGAGCGTTTAATAGTACCGGACGATGTCTTGATCGTAATCACCCTGACCACACCATCGTCACCTGGATGAAGAGCAATGATTCGACCTAAGCGCCACTTAAAGGGTGGAGCGTGGTCATTCTTGATGATTACTATAGCTCCAAGAGCAAGGTTGGTTGTGGGAGATTTCCATTTTGTCCTTTCTTGAAGCTGAGCTACATATTTGGTGGACCATCGTGTCCAAAAGTGTTGCTTAAGTTGTTCTAATTGTTCAAAATGGGATAATCGGTTTGTCGGTAAATGTTCTAGGTCGGGATAAGGAATGGATTGCAAGGAACGGCCGATAAGGAAGTGTGCTGGAGTTAGTACCTCTAAATCGTTGGGGTCCATAGAAAGTAGAGTAAGAGGGCGACTATTGAGAATACCCTCTATTTGTGTTATAATAGTAGAAAAACTCTCGTACGTTAATGATGCATCCGCTAGAACTCGTTTAATGCGATGCTTTGCTGATTTTATTCCTGCCTCCCAGAGGCCCCCTTGATGCGGTGAGTGTGCAGCAATGAAACGCCATTTAACATCACATTGCGTTTCGTATAAATTGGTGAGAGTATCATGGTTGGACTTTAAAAATGAACCAAGCTCTTTCAGCTTGTTATGCGCTCCTATAAAATTACTGCCATTGTCGCTGTGAATGATCAATGGTCGACCTCTGCGAGCAACAAATCGAAGGAACGTCTCCAAAAAGCAATCAGTGCTCAGACTAGTAACCAATTCTAAATGAACAGCCTTGGTACTAAGACATATGAAAAGACACAAGTAGCATTTACTCAGTCTTGCACCTCGACCCTTATGATTCTTAATAAAGAATGGTCCAGTATAATCCAAGCCGGTTTCTTTAAAGGGTGGACTTGGATTCACTCGAGAAGCGGGCAAATTTCCCAAGATTGGAATTTGGGTGACTGGTTTGAATTTGAAGCATACTATACAATTCTTAATAATGCGTTTAGCCAATGATTTACCATTAGTGGACCAATAGTTGGCTCTGGTTGCCGCCAACAAAGCCTGCGGTCCACAATGAAATAATTTATTGTGCATGAACTTAAATATCAAATTGGTTAAATGATGCTTCGAATCCAAAACTGCAGGATGTTTCTTAGGAAAGGGATAGGAAGAATGTTTCAACCTACCTCCTACTCGTATAACACCATCTTTTAAAAACGGACTTAATGAAAGTAACCTACTCGATTTAGAAACTGAATCGGTTTGTTGAAGATTATGAAAATCGCTTGGAAATGACTCACGTTGGGCAAGCTTCACTAAAGTCTCCATAGCAGCCTGGAGTTCTTCGTAATGTTCAACGTACTGTTGTTCAGGATGTTTTGAATTGTGGATGAATCGTAAACAATACGCGGCTACTCTTTTTATTCTAGTTAATGTCGAGAACCTTTCAAATGGGAATAATGATTTGAACTCTACTTGAAGAAAGTTACAAGTCATCTTTCGTAACTCAGGAAGTTCCTCAAAGGATTTAGTGGTGAGTGATACATCCGCAGGCCACTGTTCTTGAGGTTGCTGTAGCCATAGGGGACCAGAAAACCATACCTTTGAAGTAACAAGAGATTTTGGGCTTAGACCTCTGGACAAAATGTCAGCTGGGTTGGATACTGTAGGAACGTATCTCCACTTGTCGATCTCAGTAATTCTTTGAATTTCTGCCACTCTGTTGCTGACAAATGTCTGTAAATTGTGAGGTTCTGATCTTATCCATGCTAGAACTATTGTTGAATCTGTCCATAAATGCAACTCATGAAAGTTTATTGTCATGGCCTTCGTGACCTTGTGATATAGATGAGCTAGCAGGAGAGCTGCACATAGTTCTAACCGGGGAACACTAATTGTCTTCACCGGGGCTACTCTCGTTTTGGAACACAGAAGTTTAACAAGAATTTCATTGTTGGAACTAACGGAACGAATATATATGCAAGCACCATAGGCAGTTTGTGAGGCATCTGAAAAACCGTGTAGCTGAATGTTAGTAGGTTTGTAACACATAACGTGCCTAGGGATACGCAAAGCATTTAATTCGGGAAGTTCAGACTTAAAGGATAACCATTTGGCAGCCACATTCGGAGGCACCTCTTGGTCCCATGAAAGTTTTAAGGCCCATAATGATTGTAACATGACTTTGACAATGATAACTACAGGGCTGATCAGACCAAGAGGATCAAATATTAGGGCAATATCAGAAAGAATTGAACGTTTTGTAACACGTTCGGTTCTGTCAGAAATTATCATGACAAACGAAAGAATATCTTCAGCACTTGACCAGAAAAGACCCAATGTCTTTGTGCTTTCAGGAGAACCAAAATATAAATTATCATTAGAAGAGATATCTGTTTTGATTGCTGCAAGTACTTCAGTACTATTTGAACGCCATTTGCGAAGCTCAAAACACCCAGATCTTAAGATAGTTGACACTTGTTGACTTAATTGAATTGTGTCTTTGATTGTATCCGATCCTGATAAGAGATCATCTACATAAAAATCCCTATGAATAACTTGTGACACTTGTGGAGAGCATGATTCACTCTCAATGGCAAGCTGTTTTATGCATCTTGTTGCCAAAAATGGAGCACTAGCAGTACCGTAAGTCACCGTGTTGAGTGAATATGTTCGAAGTTCATCCTCAGATTTTGATCGCCAAAAAATTAATTGCAAAGGTTTGTAATCGTCTGCAACATTTATTTGCCTATACATTTTGCATATGTCAGCTGTTACTACGAACGTGTGCTGTCGGAACCTAAAAATAATTGAAACTAAATCTTCTTGAATGGTAGGACCGACTATTTGAATACTGTTGTAAGAAACACCTGTGGTAGAAACAGCAGAGCAATTGAACACAACCCGCAGCTTAGTTGAACTGCTGTCTTCTTTAATGACACCATGATGCGGTGCGTAGTAAAACTACCTCAGCTTCTTTTGCATCATACCTTAACATATGCGACAAAGATTCATATTCATGCATAAAATCTGTATACATTTGATGTAATTTAGGATTGAGCAAGAACTTGCGCTCTTGACTCAGAAATTGACTGATGGCACGTTGAGCTGAGTCTCCTAATTTCTGAGGAGAGTCCTTAAGAGGTATAGAAACCGTAAAGCGCCCTGAAGAATCACGTTTAACTGTGTCAGTAAAATGTTTTTCACCTAGCATTTCTTCTTCAGATAGAATCGGATTGCATCCAATCTCCTCAATCTCCCAAAACTTAGTCAACTGATTCTGTATCTCTAAAGTTTGTGTGAGATGGCATGCAACAATTTTAGAAGAGGAAAGATTAACCTTGCCTAACGATCCAGAAATTATCCAACCAAGGTAAGTATTTTGAGCGACTGGCTTCTTATTGCCTAACTTGACTCTACCAGGACGTACAATATCATTGTATACTTCAACACCTAGGAGAATATCAACATCACTTGTATTGTAGAAGTTAGGATCGGCCAACTTTATATGAGACGGTATACGGAGTTGAGTTGGCTCAAATGAATTGTCTGGTAAGGCATCTGTGACCTGGGGAACTAAAAAACATGAACATTTTGTAGAGAAACTACAATGCTTCGAAGAAATCTCTACAGTGCAAGACCTTGACACATTTGATTGTGCGTTAGATAGACCCAATACTAAAATAGCATCTTGACGAGTAGACACTCCCAGTTTTTGTACTAAACGTTCACTGATAAAGTTTGACATGGACCCATTGTCAACGACTACCCTGCACCCTTGTTTGTTGCCATGAATATCCAAGACATGTACTTGCGTTGTTGCCAGTAAACCCTTCTTTTGTGACAAATAGTTACACCTAGTTGTAGTCGGTTCTGAAATTGAACATTCTGGAACATTGGGCTGTTCCACATTTGGATGAAGCAGAGTATTATGTTTTTCCTGGCATACCTTGCAAGAACCCCACTGGCATGATTCCACTGTGTGATTTTGTCTTAAACAGTTTATGCATAGCTTTAATGCCAATACCTTGTTTTTCCTATCCTTTGAAGAAAGAGCAAGAAATTCAGAACGCTTAAAAATGGAATGTTTGGATTTGCAATAAAAACATTGATACCTTTTTTGATTTTCTGTACTTGTTACGAATGATCTGTGAGTATCGCGAGTTCTGAATTTACCCTTTGCATCTGGCCTTTCACATGTCTTGTTATCAGGCTGTTTATTATGTAAACTAATTTTCTCTAGATAGTCCGCATGATTTGAGATGAATTTTCGAAATTCATCTAATGTAGGAAGTTCACTATTGAACGATTGCAGCTGTCATGCTTTTAGAGTCTCTGAATCTAGCCTTTTGGTTAACATGAAAATGATTAATGGATCCCACTGATCCGTAGGAATGTCTAATGAGTTCAATGCACGCAAGTTTTTTGATACTGTATCAACTAAATCGCGGTATGCATTTGCTGAACCTACTTTTATTTCCCGTATATTGAACAATGATTTTATGTGATTATGAACCATGAGCTGCTTGTTTTCGAAGCGCTCACCCAATATCTGCCAAGCTAGTGCATAGTTATCTGCAGAAAGTTGTATGGATTGAATGCATTTCAAAGCTGAACCTTCTAAAGATGATTGCAAATAATGGAATTTCTGTATTGGTTCAATATTATCATTGTTATGAATAAGAGAAACAAAAGAATCACGGAAATCCAACCATTGATCATATCCACGGGCAAACTTAGGCAGTTCAATTATTGGAAGTTTGACACCTACCTTGGTATCTGACCGCACTGTAGAAGGACTCTGGTTTGACACCACATTAAAATTTGCATCACTGGATCTACTAAGTTCACATGAATATAGTTCTATGTATTCATGAACCCTGGACATAACAGAATAGTAAGTATTCTCAAAAGTTTCTGTTTCCTCTGCATCAAAACTATTTGGATCCAAGTTTTCAATTTCAAACTGAAGTTCAGAAAATTGTGATAAACAGGTATTTTCTAACTTTGAGGATCTAAGCTTTAACTCTATAAGTTGTGATTTACTTGGAACTTGATCACCAATATTGTTAAAGAAATGTGTAAAACGTGTTAAATTGGACTTGATGCTTCCCCTTTTCCGAATTAAAGTAGGAAGATCGTCCATTATGAATGCAATTTGTGGGCTATTTCCCTTTTGATTTGGAAGTATACTATCCCAAATTACTAGCACACGTAAGGAATTAACAAAGGGAAAAAGGAAGGATACCTGGACCCGACCTAATGTCTTGTTAAACCACCTTTAGGTCGCTCCTCGTCGACGATGTTCTCCACGCTCGTCGCTGGGCACTGCCTGTCGTGGATGCTCGTCGAAGATGGCCTCCAACACGTCGTTAAACACTGCCTGTCGTGGATGCTCGTCGAAGATTGCCTCCAACACGTCGTTGATCACTGCCTGTCGTAGATGCTCGTCGAAGATTGTCTCCAACACGTTGTTGAACACTGCCTGTCGTAGATGCTCGTCGAAGATTGCTTCCAACACGTCGTTGAACACTGCCTGTCGTAGATGCTCGTTGAAGATGGCCTCCAACACGTCGTTGTTCAAACCTTGGCGACGCCGTGCTGCCTCAAACTGCACCTGCAGCTGGACCCGCTGACATGGAGAAGATTGCGACTGACTGCTCTGTCTTCTTCAGAAACCACTTGATGGGAATCCTCGCAGAAAGTTTCGGAATCACGATGAACACTTCTAAGACACGAAATGTACTTACCCCGTGCCCCATGTGTATGAATGAGAAAATGACGCAGAATCACTATGGGGAAATGAACAATCGATCTGATATGTTTCACAGTACACGAAAAATAGTGTTTCGTGGGAAACAAATTCGATAAATGAATGTGACAACGAACTAGAAGCTGATTCGAGTCGTAATGCAACAGATGCGGCTCGCTAGGATCAAAATTATGTTGGGAGAAAATGAATATCTACCAAACTTGTTATTGGTTAGACTGAAAATTCCTCACCTAACAGTTACCTGGTTCAGAGGTCTCAATGAGACGAGACATGCAGGTGTTTAAATGAATTAGGGCACATGAAAATGGACTGTATCATGAAAAGCAATGAAAATGAAACCACGGGATTAGAACTCATGAAATATTATTCACACAGACTTACATGGGGCAAGGCAGGGGTGAAAATATTGTTCTAAACTAGAACCCGTTGTCTTTCCAATTCGAGAAAGAAGCGAAATCGCCTCAATTTCTTATTTTAAAATCAGATCAGACTTTGTTTTGTCACACTGACATTATTATTTTTTCTGACAAATTAGAAAGATAAACTAATATACCGGGTCGATACTTATACAAAATATTAGTTTGTCTTAACACACCCCAATATTTAAATTTATTTATTATCAGCAAATGTAGGTATTAGAAGTTCTTGATATAACTCTGTTGCATTCTCCATAAATAATAAATAAATGTAAATAGTCTTCGTTTGTGTAATTTAACCGTGCCGGCATTGTTTACAATAATTTTAAACTAAATGACATTTCTTCATTCTGTGACAATCGTATAATCAGACATGGCCAACTAGATTCCTCAAACTTAAGAAAACGTCCCTTTGATGAAGAAGTGGAAAATTCGTTTTTTGTAAATAAATCGAAACTGCTAACATTTAGGTATAGGGAACCAAACACAAACTTGCCCTAATTTTTTGTGCTGAATACGGCTACAACAAAAAAATGGGGGTTTCTATTTGAAAATTTTTAGTTTTTGGTATTTTTTTAATTAATATTTGAATAATTTTTTGTGAGCACCCTGTACAAGATCGGAAAATTTCTTTATGGCATTTCTATGCACCAAGACCAAGCCTTTGACTGCAAAATGCGTTAAGAAATATGTAGCCGTTATGAAGAAACTGTCAATTAAGTACGGGTCTGCATCTGTCATTTTTTCTCTAAAATGGCAAATATCTCAGAAACGGTTTAATTTAGGTATAGGACATGATACATGAAATTTACCTAGAATTTTCCGTAGAATCCAAAAATGCAATAAAATATGGGGTGTTCCATTTAAAATAACGAAGTTGTCATCGACTTCCAGTATAACCGGAAGTGCCGCCATTTTTAAAATATTTTAAATGAATAGTACTCATTGACATTGGTCAGCTGCCAAATATTAAAAAAAATTCTATGTTTACATTTTAAGATATCGATCGATGCAGTTCGTGGTGAGACACCCTGTATATTTTTTGAGTTTGAAGCGCTGCTGACGCGGCCCGTTGCAAATTTTCAAGGCTGACTACATCCACATCGTCGTTTAGTTGTTTTGCTACTAAATAAACCAAGTTTTAGATTTTCTAAAACAGTTGGGACATACTTGGTTTTTTTACAACTTTGAAGCCGCCCCTGCGCCAAACGCTAACGAAACTGGCTGACGCCAGGCTATTCTTATACACCCTAAATACTACACTGTATCAAAAAACCAGCCTTCCTAAAACTGTTGCATTTTTCTGTCACTCAGCTCCCCGACTATATGCAGCCTATATTTTTCAAGAAAAAATAAAAAGTTGTACTGAACAGCTAGGATCTGTTAACAGATGAAACAAACGAGCATCGCAAAGTTGTGAAAAAATGTAAACTTTTTAATGAAACACCCTGTATATTTGTGATTTTTTCCAATAAATAATCCTAGCGCTTTCAATATAACTTTAAGTTGTTTTTGAAAAATAGTCTCGAGGTGAGAACACCCTGTACATGATTCAATAGCTTTCAATGTAATCAATATAAAAATTTCGATCTTTTCTAATATGACAAACTAATCTAATAAAAATTCACGCTAAAACATAAAAAAGTCGAACATATATTAAAATCTTTACACCAGCCGTTGTTTGACCGCAGTATTGCTACTACTTCCGTTCGTTCATCCTAGATTGCAATGTGATAAAATAATAAGATACCTACATAAAATTACGTATCGCATTTCTCTCACTATACTATTTGCAAGGTACTGAACTCGCGCGAAACTAAAACGTGCTTCAGGCGTCTAATCCAGACGGTGAAAAGAAAGTGCTTTTTTCGGAGGCATTACGTTAGAAAGTTGTACGTGTCTTTCATCAAATTAATAATATAAAGTGATACTTTTACATCTTTCCAGAAGCATATTTTTTTATGTACCGTAACGCGGTGTTACATTACAACAATTTTGACATATTTGTCACTAAAACTTCCTGTAAAAATAAGCTAATAAATTGGAGGCTAATGTATGTGATATTTCTGATACTTGGCTACAGCTGCAAGCATTTAAATTGTCAGACAAATGTGATGGTTACGAGTTTTATTTTTTTAAATTTTTATGTAAAGTCACCTAACTGCGGTGTCAAATTACACAGTGATATAAAAATGCATAAAATTCAAAGTAGGACTGTATGAATGGAGACTTTACACATTTTGTAAATTTTAAAAAGTGTGTCGACCCG
This sequence comes from Pseudeuparius sepicola, assembly GCA_963920635.1. Taxonomy (NCBI): domain Eukaryota; kingdom Metazoa; phylum Arthropoda; class Insecta; order Coleoptera; family Anthribidae; genus Pseudeuparius; species Pseudeuparius sepicola. Next base: position 39,932,445 of record OY987303.1, on the reverse strand, counting down.
AAACATTTATTTAATAAAAAAAACTGCAAATTTTAACAAAAGCAAAGGTTTAATTCTTGGAAGCCATGAAATATCAATATAGAAAACTAAAAAAAAACATTCTAAAAACGAAAAAAAGTATAAACAAGTAATATTTAGTCTTAGAAATTGTACTTTGTCGTGTCTATTAGTTGGAATGAATATATCCCTTTCTTCACCGTCACAGATTAACAAAGTAATACAGACAATTCCTTAGTGACATGTGTATCAAAAGGCGAAATATCTTCTAGAGATAAACATTGTGCATTTTATTTGATTTTACATAAACTCTACAATTTTTCTCACCGAACACGAATTCAACGGTAAAAAATTGTTAGTAAAACGCGTCCCTAGCTCTTGTCCACTCTCAATATTAAATATATTTTTGAATTAATAATTAAAACTTCATAGGAGATATAGTGCAATCCGTACCGATCACAAGTTATTTAAAACCCCTGTGTATAAAATCGAGTTTTTTGCTTCAAAAATAGACCAACAATTGGTCTGAAGAGATCGAGAGGCACGCAAGAGGCACAGTGAGTAACAGCCAACGCAAAAAAACGTCTGTTTCTTTGTTACACTTTCCTCCTGTGACAATACTGTGTTTACATTTTTTTCTTCTTAAACCCTTTGTAACTGGACGTATTGCACGAATCAAGCCTTTTTATTAAACAATCAAAATATGAGTAGCAGCCATGTAACTATAAAAGATGTATACGATCTTCTTAAGGCAATGAATACAGATTTATCTCAGAAAATAGATAGAGTCCAAAAAGAGGTTCACGAGCTAGCATGCAAACTTGATATAGAAATAGCAAAAGAGGAGATACTATTACTGAAAGAAGAAAATAACCAATTGAAGAGCAAACTGAGGTTTGTTGAACGTCAGCTGAAAAAAAATAATCTAGTCTTTTATGGTTTAAAAGAAGCAAGTTCAGAGGAATCTACTGAAACCTTAATAAACACGATACTGACAGTTTTGAAAGACATACTTGGAATTATTTTACATGCCAGTAATATCTCCAGTTGTTTTAGATTGGGCAAGAGAACTGATAAGTCCAGGCCTGTTTTGGTAGAGTGGATTTCAAATCTCCACAAAAGAGAAATATCGGCCAAAAAATTTAAATTAAAAGGGACCGGCGTTTTCATTAGTGACGATCTAAACCAAGAAGATCTGTACAAGCGAAAAATTTTATCTTCGATACTTAAAGACGCCAGATCACAAAACTTGAACGCTTATTTAAAAGGCGACAAACTAGTAATTGAGGATAAGGTGTACACATATCAAGACGCCCTTGATCGAAAAAACTGCCTTAAAGTGCTTGAGGGGAACCTCTCGCCTGAACCTACCAGACGTACCAACAGTGAACCAAGTACACCCTCTGCCACTGTCACGGAACCGCAAGCCACTCAGTCAACGAAGCAGGTCAAAGGCATATTACAAAAAGTACAACAAACAAACATTGCAAAAACAGAGCAGGCGCCAGCACCGCGGACTAAAAGAACATCTGAAAGCACTCCAGCAAAGCAGCAGCAGCAGCAGCAGTCAAAGAAGTTACTACCTACTTCTTACACAACACGATCTAGCAATAAGCAAATATAAGGTCTCTACTATTTTTAAATTACTCCCACTGTGATGGATCAATACATTCGGGATTTTATGGTTTATGAATATGAGACAGCACACTGATGATTTTTTTAAGTATGCTGATCTTTCTCAAACTAATCATTTTTCAATTTTACATATGAATATCAGGAGTATAAACAAAAACTTTAACGAAACAGTGCTTCTTTTAGAAGAATTTTATAAACAGGACTTCAGTTTTGATGTCTTAGTGTTCACTGAAACGTGGCAAGTGTTCGATTTAAACTTTTTTGCCCTTGACGGTTACACTGTGTTCTATAATAACTACAACCAAAATGATGGTATAATAGTATATGTTAAAAATTTGTATGAGCACAGTCTTGTTAGTTAAACACTGGAGATGGGTGGAATTAGAACAGAAAATATATATCTAAAATTCTTTAATAATAAAATTCATATTACTGCAATTTATCGACCTCCCAGTTACAGTGTCGCAGAATTCAATAGTAATTTACGCCGGTTTCTGGAAGACACTGATTCAACCAATTCTACACACTTTGTTTTAGGAGACATAAATATTGATATAAAAGGAAATAAAGACTTTGCAAATGAATATTTAAATACATTAACAGAACTTGGTTATCAGTCACTAATAAAGAATTTTACCCGCATTCAAAATGGTTCCAGGTCTTGTTTAGACCACATATTTGTTAAAAGCGCCAAGAAAGGATCCTTTCAACCATTTACTCTAAACTCAGATATTACAGACCATTATCCAGTGGGAACTATTTTTAGTTTGAACGCCAATGAGTCTTCTTCAACACGCCAACCTGTAATGAAACAAATTAAAAAAATGAATTATCCGAAAATGCAGAGTATTCTGAAAAATGAAAATTGGTTTGGAGTGTATAATACCCGAAACTTAGACCATGCAGTGGATTATCTAATAACAGCAATACAACAAGCTTCAAATATGTCAACTGATACCAGGGACTCTTTAAAATAAGGGGACCCAGCATGTCACAGTCTATCACATAGGAGAAGTGAAGCCTTGTTTTCTGTATATCTCCAAGGAGACCACATAAGTGGGCTGGTACAAGGTTATGTTATATATGTCAGTGTCCAACTGCCATCAAGTTTTATGTGACATGCCAGTGCCATAGATTCCAAAGGAGGCAAAATATTTCCCATCCTTAATTCACAATTTTTAAGTTTTCAAACTTCCAGATAGTCAGTTAAAGGTAATGCGGCCGCCTCTAGTAGTCCCAATAATTGCAACCAGATTTTTCTTGTCTCACCTTTAGTAATCCTGCAATTCCCATTACGTGGGCATTACGTATAAGTAAGTAGTTCAAAACAAAAATGGTATTTCCTAAATATTAAATTATTAAGCAGGTAGCTTCAGTCAGGTCTTTCTTTAAACAGTTTTTATCTACAACTATAAGTTTATTTTACTTTTGTGAGGTACCTTGGGAGAGAAATAAAATTACAAAAATGAGCACCGAGAAAAACTACATGATTAGAACTAAGTACAAGACCTAATCTTATTAGTCCATCCCGAAATCTGTGAAAGTTCTTTGGGTAGATACATTCAACAAGGGAAGAAAGTTCAAGTACGTACCTATTATACCTACATATTACAAATGGTTTGAGGAACCTGGTAACAAGGTGCAATAGCGACAAATTCTCAAATAAGCAAAATCAGCACTGACTTACCTTACTTAAATTCCTGGAAATAATTGCAGGAAGCCAAATTCAAATATAATATAAATTTGATTTATTTGGCACTTGCCATATTCTGTGTTTGTTGACAGAACATTGTCAAGTCTAATTTTTAGAAATCATATTAATTTTTACTAACAATCAAAGTACCTGTTATATCCATAGATTCTCCAATAAAATGGCATAGTTGGCATCATTGAGACCATTAGAATGGGGAAAGAAACGGCCTCACTTTGGAGAGTATAATGCTGGGTCCCCTTACTTTAAAGGGTCCCTGACTGATACAAACATAAACAAGTATAAACTAAAGCGCCGACAGCCATGGATCACATCAGCTCTGATGAAATCTGTTAAAAGGAAGCAAGCAATGTTTTGCGACATACAGCGTGATTTGACTAATGAAAATAAAAGAAGAGAATATAAAAAATATAAAAATAAACTTAAAAAGCTGATAGACTACACAAAGGAGGAATATTTCAAAAATCAAATAGCTAAAAATAACGGTTGTAGTAAAAATCTATGGTCTGTTATAAACGCTTACACTAACAAAAAAAGAAAAGATTCTGTAGTTAAGGAAATAAATGTAAAGGGTCAGATTGTGAATGATGGATACGAAACTGCCAACTTTTTTAATGATTTCTTTACGTCTATAGGTAAGCAGTTAGCGTCTAATATATCTAAACCCACTACATCAGTATTACGTCGAAATATCATTCATTAAACTTTTTTTCTCAAACCTACTGATGTTATAGAAGTAGAGAGAATTATATGTAATTTGAAATCCAATAAAACTCCAGGATTTGACAACATAACATCAGAAACTTTGAAAACAATTTCTAAGTATATCAAAGCACCCCTTGTATATATCATAAATGAAATTTTTCAATCGGGATATTTTCCGCGGAGTTTAAAGAAGGGCCTTATTAAGCCATTATTTAAAAAGGGTGATACTAAATTAGTTACAAACTATCGGCCTATTTCTCTTCTATCTAGTGTTGCTAAAGTTGTAGAAAAAATAATTAAGTCACGAATGGTCGATTTTTTAAACAAACATGGCTTGATTTCTGGTAAACAATTTGGTTTTAGGGAGGGCGTTTCTACGGAGGATGTCATCTGTTACTTGACTAATAATATTTCAAAAAATCTAGATAACAGCAGATCGGTACTTTGCATTTTTCTTGACTTAAGTAAGGCCTTCGATACAGTAAGCCATGAAATTCTGGTCAATCAGCTTGAAGATATGGGCTTTAGGGGCATTGTGTTGAACTTGTTTAGGTCTTATTTGGATGACAGATACCAGTGCGTGAGAGTTGGAGATGATATAAGTCGAGAAACAAAAATTGATTATGGTGTTCCACAAGGCACAGTTCTGGGCCCTCTTCCATTCCTAGTATATATAAATAATCTTTTGTCCTTAAATTTAAAAGGAAATATTTCTTCCTTTGCGGATGATACAGTTGTGCAATATGATGGAGACTTGGTCCGAAATATATGAAACTGTTAAAAGTGACTTGACAATCATTAAATTGTGGTTCGACGAAATGTCCCTGACTATAAACTTCGAAAAAACGAAATATGTACCTTTTAGTTGCAGTAAAACTAAAGTCCCTGCATTCAAGGAAGTTAAAATAAAAGAATCTGATTGTGACATTACAATATCTGAGGTTAGTAGTATAAGGTACCTTGGTGTGGAAATTGATCATTTTCTAAAGTGGAATTTACACATAAACTTGTTGGTTAAAAACTCAGGTCTATGCTTTATAAGTTTAAACAGCTACGCAAAATCTTAAGCTTTTCCCATATGAAGATCATTTATTTTTCACTAGTAGAATCACACTTACAGTATGCAATATCATGTTGGGGAGGAACATATAAGATATATATGAATCAGCTTCAAGTCGTCCAAAAATTGTTTTTAAAAATTATGCTGAATAAAGTTAACACATATCCAAGCCATCTATTGTATGCAGAAAGTACACTTCTCAGCATCAGACAAATCTACATATATCGAGTAACACTATTACAGGATAAAAAAAAATATGAACTAACAAAAATATAACATTTGTATGACACAAGGCACAAATCCAATATGAAAATTCAAACCTATAAATCAGCAAAAACTATTGGACAAAATTCGTTTTGGTTTATTGCTCCTCGCTTGTATCAACTTGTACCTGAAAAATTGAAAAAAATTGTAAATAAGAATAAATTTAAGAAAAAGCTAAAAAATTGGGTGTTAACTACCTGTAACCAGAATTTGAATTTGTTTTTTCACTAGTGGAATAAGGCCATTCTATGTGTTTTTTTATTGTAGTTACATTTGTAATTTGTAAATTGTGTATTTGTTTTATTTTATTTTGTACTTTGAAATATTTTAATACTGAGTACCAGAAGATTACCCACGAACTAGTCTACGGACTTCTGTGGTTGCTTCTATTTATCTCCTATAAGTATTTCCTTGTCCGTTTATATTTTTTGTAACATTATTTGGGATAAATAAATTATTATTATATAAAAAAATATTATTATAGAGGCATCACACAAATCATATCAAATTTTCAAAGTAGCACCTCCGAAAGCAAAGTGTATCATGTATATGAGAGACGAAAATTGGTTTGGTGTTGAACAATATTATTTTTCAAATTTACAAACATTTGTGTTAAACTTTACCAGGATTGCTAAGGTTTTATATATTTTTCTATAGTATTTGAACAATATTGGTGAAATAGTGGAGTCGGCCCCTATTTTTTTTCCACACCACACAATATAGTTGCTTCTGGAGTGATATATGTCAACAAAACCCCATGTTACGCAGTAGCATGGATATATCATTTTTTAGTATTGATATGGCTTTAGGAATTGGGTGAAGGGATTAAATTGTAACATGTGGTTAAACCTTCCGAAGGAAATAGCAACCAATTCTCTAACCATATGTATTTCCCTATTTCACCAACATTTTAAAACTAGAATGATACAAAAACTGTATAGAGAAGAACCAATTTTGTAAACGGAATACATTTGGAAAATCGTACCTAAATGGTAGCAAAATATACCCCATTTGGTATATCGAAACTTACACAATTTTAGTAACTTAAAGTCAACAAAAATACTTAAAAAATGTGTAAATATATACAAATAAATTTTTTTCTACTTTTGTTAGGAATTTTACGATTTCTATTAGTTACATGAGGCTTCAATTTGGACTACATAGTTTAATATATTGACAGATTCGATAAGCTAAGAAATAAAGATAAACAGATAAACCTTTACGCGGATATGCAGCGTGACTGTTAGGTAACTACACCTTAATAAGCGGTTAGACAATGGCATACCAATTATTGTTTATAAACAAAGTGTGTATATGACTAATATGAATAATGATATATTTTTTGTGGGGGTAAAGTCAAAATGTTGTCACTAGAGTATTAAAAGAATATGAGCAAATACAACGGATAAAATTAGCAAAAGATGGACCAACTTGCCACCTGTCTGATATTGTACCCTGTGTTCTAATTATCTATAATAACTTCTCTTATCTGGCAATAATATTTTAGTTGTCCGTATTTCCTGGAATAAGTGTTGGTACTTTAATTTTTAGTCTACTTCTTTGAGAATTGGTTTGGAAATATCCCGCAAAATCCTATGATTTTAAATAGTGTTCACATATTTTTTACTTCGAAATTAGAATTTTCCTGATATAATTTTATGCAATATTTTGAACTTTGTACCTCATTAAATGGTTTCGTTTTAACTAGTTTAGAATATATTTACAATATGGTAAATGCGTTAAAATCAGTAATTAAGAGCAAAATCACTTTAAATATACTAGGAATATATAGGTACTGTGTGGAAAACCTGAAAGAAAAAATAGAGGTCAAAATTACATAATGTCTGAGAAACTTGATCATAACCTTGTTTTTACCCTTGATTCTGTTTACTGTTGGATATTATGTTCTCATTCTCTATTGTTCAAGATGCTTACTATAAAGATATCATTTTCTATTGTATATTGTTCTAGAATGATTACTAGAACATATTATATTCCTTTTGAGTATTGTTAAACTTTGCTTATTGCAAGAATTGCAGAATTTGATCTTCTCTTTGTTTATTATATTCTTTTCCCATGAGAACCACAACAGCTCAGCATAACAGATCTGTATAAATAGGCCTAGCAAGTAAGAGCGTGTCATTCTAGTCTTGTCTGTAGTCTAAGCTGAAACGCTGTAACTCTCGTTATAAAAAATAAAAGTTATTTAAAAAGTCTTCGTCTTCACGTCGCCCGTAACATGTATAATCCACACAAGAAAAAAACGCTATCAGTCTTCATTTCAACGAACGACGACAAAATATGAAAACAGTGAACGAAAAATGATTTTTTTTTTGTTAAGTTCAAAATATATGCCTCTAAAGTGTTAGAACAAAGAAGAAACATTATAGAGGTAGAAATTAGCAGGGGATGGGACTCGAGGAGAAATTCAGAATGCAGACTACATAATAGGTACTGTATAGAAAACTAAAAAGGAAAAGTATACTTACATTGAAATTTAATAAAGTTTGAAGAACATAATGTAACTCAAAAACAAACAAAAAACACTCTCAGTCCACATGACAATAAACTGCTATGAAATATGGGAATGATAACCAAGTAGGTAATGGGTTCAGATCAAAATTCATGAGTACCTATTAAAATCAAAACTATTTAGGAAACCTGAGAGAAAAAGTATACATCGGAATTAATACAAGGTCAGAGAGACAAGGACTGACTTTTTTTTAAGTAAAATAATGGTAAATAAATATCAAAGCGTTTTTCTAAAATGAAATGTTATAATAAAGCAAGAGGCGTTAAGAAATCATTAATTTCTACTATAGTGATAGGACCTAAAGGTTGCAATTAGCAATAGATGGGTTGAAAATAATTCAGAATATAGTTAAAAATGGTAGTGCCACAAAAAATTTCAAAAGCGTTAAGAAATCGTCGATTAAGACAAAAAAGAACGTGTTGAAAGACGTCAAAGTGTTAATTCAGTTGTTAGGCGTTTACAGTGTCTAAAAAATTACTTAAGTGTTGATAGAAAAGTATGTCGATTATCATCCTATAGCCCTGTTGAAAACATTAATGTTGTTGTAGGTGATAAGGGAAAACGTGGAAAATCAGAAATAAACTTTATTTTTTTTAGTGACAACATTAAATTGTAATGTTTCAATTTTATAGGTAAATGGTATCCACTGGTTACCTATGTCTTTCCATATCTTTCTGCCAACATTTTTTAAAATTTTTTAAAATTATATATACAGTGTGTTTCACTTTAAGTGGCGACAATTCATTATTTTTTAACGGGAGGCCTATTTTCGAAAACTTTTTTTTTAAGTATGGTACTCTAAAAGCTCTACATCCTGGTACATGCTATTTTAAAATTCGCCCTTTCCCTAGTCTACTACGATAACAAATAAGACCCCAAAAATGAAGAAAGTATATTAGGCATTTTTTTACGAAAAAAACAAATATCTCTATTGATTTAAGCACATCTGGATACCCCGAATCCCAAGTTTCAATGTCGTAACTTATATCGAGTGTTCACAATTTAGGTGCAAAAAATGAAAAAATCGACTTTTTGAGAGTGCCCTGAGTCCCTTCCAAATGTTAGCTTGCCAATGGATTCGGAGTCACCTACTCTACTAATTTGCACAATATCATCCGCTTATCTAATACAGAGTGTTCATAATAAATAGGGAAATACGGAAAAAATTATTTGTATTAATTTGTTACTAAGTGTGCCACGAAATTTTAAAAACTAAGTCAATCTTTTTATTCTTGCTTCTAAAACTTAATAATGTACCGACCTTTCGTTATTTTTCCTTACTTTTCGGTACTAGTCTGTAAAAAAGTAAAAATTAAATAATTACGTATTTTTAAAATTTTTATTTGAATTGAATTGATTTAAAGTAACACAATGCATATTTCCTGAAAATTAGAAGCAAGAATAAAAAGATAGACTTAGTTTTTATTTCGTGGCACACGTAGTAACAAAATAATCGTACCGATTTTTTCGATATTTCCGTATTTATTATTAGATAAGCGGATGATATTGTGCAAATTGATAGAGTAGGTGACTCCCAATCCATTAGCAACATAACATTTAGAAGGGACTCAGTACCGTTTACACAGGGCACTCTCAAAAAGTCATTGGTTTCATTTTGTGCACCTAAATTGTGAACACTCGGTATAAGTTACGAAATTGAAACTTGGGATTCTGGGTATCCAGATGTGCTTAAATCGATAGAGATATTTGTTTTTTTCGTAAAAAAATGCCTAATATACTTTCTTCACTTTTGGGGTCTTACTTGTTATCATAGTAGGCTAGGAAAAGGGCGAATTTTAAAATAGCATGTTCCAAGATGTAGAGCTTTTGGAGTACCATATAAAGTTTTATATATAAAGTTTTCGAAAATAGGCCGCCCCGTTAAAAAATAATGAATTGTCGCCACTTAAAGTGAAACACACTGTATATAGTCTAAACGACTCTCAAAACGACTAATCGTTTTCAGAGTTGTTTAGTCGTTTTTCGAGTCGTTTAGTCGTTTTTCGAGTCGTTTAGATGTTTTTCGAGTCGCTTAATGTTTTTCAAAATGCCTTTCGAGTCGTTAAGTCGTTTCGAGTTGCTTCTCCTGTTGACCGTTCAGCTGTTTTGAAGCTATTCCATGCCTCCTTATATACCTTTAATATACCTCTTTTATTTAAATTTGGCACCTTGTATAACTCCCTGTATATTTCTCACTAAAATTTGGTATACAGTGTGTCCCAAATTCGATCTCGGTAACTAAACGAGATAGAGAGTCGGTTAAATGGGGAAAGTTTTAGACAATATTATGGCCAATCTGATGCCGCTGAGAAATCAAGGCTAACTGAGATCGTTTTCGAGTTATTTCCAAAAAACCGAATTTTATCATTTTCGTTTTTCATAAATATCTTAGAAACCGATGGTTTTGCAAAGACAGAACTTTGACATTATTAAGGCACTTTTATCCAACCTTGTTAGCAGTAATGTCAGTTTCTTTAAAAAAGTTTTTATTTTCGAGATATGACCCACAACTTTTGATTTTCTTATGGACGCCATCTTGGATTTGTACAAATTCGAAATCTACAAGAAATTATCTTTCCAATGATGTGTCACACTAATGATTTTTTCGTTAGTTCTAACACTTAAAAGCGTTTTTTTGCCTAATACTAAGTAGGCCATGACAAGTCTGTCAAAACAAATGCAACTCTCAGTTGTTGTTATTGTTATGAAGTCGTCAGTGTTCTGAGATATGTGTAAAAATGCCGTTTAGTACTAGCGAAAAGGTGGATATGTACAATTGTTACATAAAAAACTATAGAAATAGTACAGTGGCAAAAAGAGTTTATCATACATTATACCCTGAAAGGCAGCAGCCTCACCGCTCAATTTTTCTTAGATTGAGTAGGAATTTAGAACAACATGGGAGTTTTGTTGTGCCCAGACCGAAATATGGTTCCAATCGATTGCACCAAGAAGATGTTGAAAACATTGAACAAAGTATTAATGAAACACCGACGATTTCAATTCGAGAGATAAGTCGCAGAACTCTTTTGCCGAAAACGACTATTCATAGATACTTGACAAAAAATAAATATCACCCTTATAAACCCGTGATAGTGCAAAAGTTAAGGCCGGGAGATACCGAACGCCGACTTGATTTCTGTCATTGGTTTAACAATCAGTGTGAAGTTATTGATAACTTTCTATTAAACATTTGCTGGACCGATGAAACAAGATTTCATAACAATGGCATTTTTAATAAACATAATCACCATTACTGGGCTGTTAACCACCCATATGTTATTAGGGAATCCAGATCTCAACAAAAATTTGTATTCAATGTTTGGTGTGGGATATTAGGTGGGTACGGATGTACAGATGCCTGCATACACATTACTTATTTTTTTATTTCAGGAAGTAGATTGCTGGGTCCAGTAATTTATGATTATACTCTAAGTGGCCCACGATACTTAGAACTGCTGCGACATGAGATCTCTGGTTTTTTAGATGAAATACCACTAGCGGAATATAACGGGATTTGGTATCAACATGACGGCGCGCCGGCACATAATACAGGTGTGGTTCGATACTATCTAGAAAATCAATTACGTCATCAATTGATAACCAACATTGGGCCTGTTAGGTGGCCTGCGAGGTCGCCGGACTTCAGTCCACTTGATTTTTATCTTTGGGGATACGTCAAAAATGCAATTTATCAAGACCCAGTAGAAGATATTGATGCATTGCAAGAAAGAGTTTTAGATACATTGCAACATATTAACAGAACACATTTAAGAAAAACTGTAAATCATGTTCGTTCCCGCCTAATAAGGTGTATCGAGAATAATGGGACCCATTTTGAACAATTCTTATTTTGACTCTTGATGTTATTATTCCAGATTATTTGTTATTAAACTTCGTTTTGTGTACTTTTTTTAGTTTTATTCATGGTCTACTACTACACTAACAGTTTGTTGCATTTGTTTTGACAGACTTGTCATGGCCTACTTAGTGTTAGGCAAAAAAACGCTTTTAAGTGTTAGAACTAACGAAAAAAATCATTAGTGTGACACATCATTGGAAAGAGAATTTCATGTAGATTTCGAATTTGTACAAATCCAAGATGGCGTCCATAAGAAAATCAAAAGTTTTTAATGAAAACATTTTTAAAGAAACGGACATTACCGCTACAAAGGTTGGATAAAAGTGCCTCAATAATATCAAAGTCCTGTCTTTGCAAAACCATTGGTTTCTAAGATATTTAAGAAAAACGAAAATGATAAAATTCTGTTTTTTGGGAATAACTCGAAAACGATCCCAGTTAGCCTTGATTACTCAGCGGCATCAGATTGACCATAAAATTGTCTAAAACTTTCCCCATTTAACCGACTCTCTATCTCTTGTAGTTACTGAGATCCCAATGGTGAGCATCGAATTTGGGACACACTGTACATAGGGCTTTTGGGAGTTCTGATTAACACTGACGACTAAATAAAAAAAGCTAAATGATTTTCTTTTTTGTACTAGAAAAAAATTCGTAGTAGGCCTTGAAAATTGAGGTTAAGATCTGAAATTTTGCACTAACGTAGAGTTTTTTTGTGGACTATTTTTAGAAAAGAACCCGGCTAAAATCGGCCGAAGAATAAAAATTTTACAGAGGTGTCGCCATTCCAAACGGGCCCAGATAGAACAAAACTCTTGTAATTTCCATAGGAATTCGAATATAACATTAAACTTAATATACAGGGTGTTGTTAAAAATTTAATTTAAAAATACCTTTTTCCAAAAAATTGTAAGGTTGGATTTTAACATGGAGTATTAGTAATTAGTAAGTAGGGAATAACAAAAAAGTGCCGGTTTTCATTTCCGACTTCCGGTTTGATCAAAAGTGAGCATCACTTGGGCAGATTTTTGAGATACCCTGTATATATAAATTCATTAGGTTCCTTTTCTTCTCCCAATTCCAACGATACATAGTTTTATATAGTTATATCTAAAAATATATTTTTAGCACTCCATGCTAAGCTGTGAATTTATAATATTTGACGAACTTTATCAAAAAATAAAAATTCGCCGCTTGGTTATTTTCAGAGATAACTATATAAAACTAAATATGGTTGGAATTGGGAACCTAAAAACTCAAAATATACAGGGTACATCCAAAGTCTGACCAAGTGATGGTCGTTTCTGGTGAAACCGGAAGTCAAAAATTAGAACCTAGAATTTTTTGTTACTCCCGTATACTCATTACTAATAATCCATGTTAAAATCCTGTAACGAAATTTATGCAAACTTCCGTTACAAAGGTAATAACAATAACCATTGGCTCTCCCGATATACCGCTGATTTTTAACTGCCGACAAACTACCATCACCATAATGCAACCAATCATACACACGGGGAGTGAATTATGTGCTACTTGGAATTTACGAATTTTGCAATAGTTTATTCATATACAGGTACGTTGTTTCTTCGCCTTTCCAATTTATGTTTAAACAAATTCATATAGTTAACAATTTAGAACAAGTGAGGTATGTATCAGAACAACGGCCTAAAATTATAATTTTAATTGCTTGAAGAAGAACTCCAACTTTTATATTTCATAGTCTCGGAAAGACCGAGGTTATGATTGGGAGAGACAGGCAATTTTTCCCGGCTTTTCTGTGCGGTGCTGATTGAGGTTATGCAAGTTTGATATTCCTTGTGAATTTTCAATCTTTGTTCATCTTGCATAATATTCATCTTTTCGTAGCTTGATTTGGTGTAAAAAGACTGTTTTTGATTTAGTTTACTGTGCTGTGCTAATATTTTTGTGTAGGTTCGCTGTGCGTGTAGGGCCACTAGCTATCCACCGGTCGCCTTATCAGATCCGTTTTATAGTTTCATATTAAATTTTGCAGTAAAAAAGGTTACTGTTTTGGATTAATTAGCACACGGTGTACGTATAAAGTAATCGGTTTTGAGAGGCACTTTCACACTAGTTCAGCTGCTTATTGAGTACCGTAGCCTTGTTGGGTGTTTGATTTAATTAACTTGTTTTTTTTTATGTAACGTATTGAGTACCTTTTTCTTGTTATCTGCTGAGCGAATTTCAGTAATTTTTGTTTAATATTTAAATTGACTATATTTGTTTTTTTATTAGTGTCAAGGAAATCGAGCACTTATGACTTATGTTATTGTACAGTTTGAAAAATCAAGGTCTAGTATTTGTGATATCTCACCCCTTTAATGATGGTAGTTGGCGAGCTGTATTGTAAGGGGTGAGCCACAAGTTACTTACTTTTAGTGTGGGCCTAAGGGTATAGGTATAATGGACACAGGGATAGTTTAATATGTGTATTAAGATTAAATATGAAACAGTACATTAAGTTAACAAAATACACTTTAAGAGGAAGTTCAGAAACCTGTGCAATAATTATTAATGAATAATTTAAAAGTCTATGATTTCGCACAACGCTACACTCAAGACCCTTTCTAAGTAACACAATCCAAACATTTCAAAATGTACACTATTTAACAATCGAATTTAAAATACAAGACAATGTGTCAAAATGGCACAAATACATTAACTATGGCATAAAGTGACAAACCTTCAGATTAAAAGTACAAAATTTGCAAGATTACCAAATAGAATAAAATTAATTGATGACTCTCTATAACATTGCTTAATTACCCAGTACAAGTTTGTATAAGAATGTAATTCAAAATTACTCAAAATTTCTGATATAAAATAGTTCAATTAAAAACAAAATCTAAATAGTTTCCCGAAATCCTATCAAATTCCCAATAAAAGTTACAAAATTCTTTAAGTTTGATAAAATAAAACTCTGACATCTACAGAATATGGTTCAAAATAAATTCCCAAAAATCATTCCTGGTTTACAAAAGTAAAGAAATTATTTCTAATTAGTTAAAATGCACAGTAAATTCAATTTCTCTAAAAGTTTTCAACATAATTTCACAACACAAATATCTTCCTTTTTGGCCAGTCCAAACTTACTTAGGTGCTTAGGAGAATTCTTCTTTCTTGGTTTTGTCCATCAGGGATTTCTACAGCAACTGGGCTATGGCCTGCGGCTGGCTAGCCACAGGGGCGGTTGCCCGCCCTCTTCACCCTCAAAAAATTCTACATACGTTGTGTTTAGATCATCAATTTGTCCGTAAAATTACTGAGAAAATCGTGTTTATTACGTTAACTGGGACACCTTGTACCTTGACAAGTACTCAATAGTGTCATAAAATCATCTGAATTAAAGTTTTATCTAACGTCCAACAGTAATTTCTCTTTCCAATTTCTCCGGGCAAAACTAGCTGTTACAAGGTTATGCTTAACAAATAAATTGTAAATAAAATAAATTGCCGATCACAAATGACCAAAAACTACTACACAAAGCCCAGCTCTTTACTCAGTTCACTATGTCGGGAAGTTTCGAAATTTAATTAAACTAGAAATTAAATGTGATGCATATTTCCGCAAGATATTGAATTTAATAAATTTAATGTGAAGCTCATTACGTTGTTTCTGGGGGGGGGCTATGGCCCTATACCTACCATGACTGATCAACTTCAAACTCGTTCGACTGGTGATTGAAGACTATCAACACTACAATTTTGATAAGAATTAGGGAATATAAAAAATGTTGGGATTATTTACAAAATATCAACACAAGAGTTTAGAATTTATTCATACAGGTTGTGCTTGCACTTTAATTATCAACTGATTTTGAGTTACAAAATCTTGTTCAATTAATTGATTAACCATAGTAAATTCAGTATATCCAAAACCTTTTGGATTCATGCCTTGAACTGGACGATTAAATGCTGTCAACCCTGGTCTGGTCATCATCGTTTCTTTTATATTCTTAAATGACTGCCTGCAAGCACATAAAATAATATGTATATGTCATTATTATCAATATGGGGAACTTACGTTGGATGAACCAATGTCACAGTTAATCTCCCACTGAATGGCCAGTCTAATATAGCATCGTATTCAGTTTTCATAACATGTATTATTACAGCTAAATAATTGTGATCATTTGGGGATAAATTTAGTCTAACACACAACCTACAAGATAAAAATATTAAGATGGACATCCATAATGTGAAGAGAACATAACTTTTGAATTGTGTAGTCCTTTCAAAGAGTTATTTAAAAAATACGAATCTTATGAAGAAGAGTTGGGTAAAACATAGTCAAAATGGCTCTTTTATTTCAGCTTATGACAAATAATTTTAACCTCGAAATTAAATTGAGATCAACAAATGGCATAGTCATTTTTGTCGTTGTTAACTGTGAATCATAATGATTTAAGTATGCAATAACTATAAGAACTATGCACTCATTTTCTTTTACAGCAAAGACAGATAGACACTCAGAACTCTTTGAGTGAAGTGGAAGTAAAAATAGGTATAAGTTAGTACCCACAATTTTTTTGCTAGGTACATCCGATAAATTATCATGGGGCCCCATTATGTCTTATAGACCAGGAAATTTATTTCCTGGTGGACCCATAAATAAGATTATTGATTTTTAAAAGCAGGTATTAACCCATTCAGGACGGTTGACATACCGCTACTATTTTGAAAGGGACTTTGAGGGCAGGGTGCTGTACATGTACTAAATTCTATGCAATAGCTTCTGAAGGCTGCCGTACATATACTAAGCTATTACTCATAAAACTTAACCGAATGCCGTACATGTACGTCAGAAATATTGTCTCAGAAAGATTGACGCCGTACAGGTACAGCAATCGTAAAAACAATAAAGTAACAGAATGTCTGACGTACAGGTACGGCATTTTGTTTTTTCGTATCAACAATAGGGATTTGAAAATTATATTATGACTTTAGTATAAAGGAAACAGTGAAATGAAATGAATATGGAAATTAAGAAACGTTTTAATACCTAACAAATAAGGAAAATGAATAAGCGGAAACTAATATAACAACGTTTTCACATATTTTTTCTTAAAAAATTTTTAATAGTGTGAAATTTTGAAAACAAGGGTACACATAAATGTAGAGAGGTTAACGAAACAGGCAATAGACTGACTGACCAGTTCGTTGGTGCACTTTCTGGTCGCCGTGGTCAGGTGACATAATAGTACGACAGCTGTCCCCCACCTTTTGATTCCCGACGCCGTCCTACGCGGATGCACATCGGCCCGTCCTGAACGGGTTAAAAGGAGGTGTTTAATAAAATGCGCCAATGATTTTTTAGGCATGTTAGGGACAAATAGTTTAACACTGAAACATAGAAAATTATAAAATTACATCACCATGATCTATTTCCTCATCTTTTTTCACACTTGGGAGGGGGTTGAATCACCAACCCTCCCTTTATCTATGGCCCTGTCTTGTCAGTATACAGAGTGTAAAGGAAATCAGGCTCACTCCCATTTTTTATCAATTTGGATTGTAGCAGAGAGATGCGAAGGTGGAATGATTTTATTTCGCAGAATTCACCGACTTCGAACAAAGCACTCTTGAGAAGTAATGGCCAACTAGAAGCTAGATTAAATTTCAATTGTCCTAAAAATTATCCACTTTTATGCAGAATAAAAAAGTAAGTTGAAGAAGCTGTTTTCTGTAAAACCAGAAGTAAGTAGGTACTAAAAATAATTCTAACAAATCACTGAAAACAAAAGTGTAGTAAATTTCAAATTAAGTAATTTTTTTAAAAAATAAGAAGTTATGTAGAGTGAGCTTGATTTCTTACCCAGAATCAACAAATAATGTCACTGATGGAGTTTTATTACCCAACTCCCCTTGAAGGATGCCTGATTTAAATTTACTGTTGGTTTGCGGGAAAAGGGACATCACAATACAGTGTGGATAGAAATTGTGGAATATTGCTTATATTTCTTAAAATATTCCTCATATGAAAAACTGGTTTTAATAAAAGTGTTAGGGAAAATTATTTCCCGTTTAGTGATATAAAGTAATCTTTTGTAGCACAAAAAATGTGGTTGCCATGGTAACTGACTTGATTTTTTTAAATGGCACCATATACGTTTTTTGGTGAAAATTGATACATTGGAACTTTCTGAATACGATATAATACAATTTTAATGGGGTCGCATAAGAAAAAAAAATACAAAAAAAATAAGTTTTCTATTATGCTATTGACAATGTTTATCAAAATAATTATTAACATCAAGTTAGCCATGCCAAAATCAGAACAATGGGAAACTGTCACTAGCTGTCAATTGCTTGTAATTGTGTGCATTGTTACAGTAAACGTACTTTAGTTATAATGGCGCTTGAATTAAGTGAAACGGAAAGAATACAGGTTAACATACTACATACTAAGTACTTAAATACACAGAAAATTGAGTAAAAAGTATGTTTAGTGTAACAATGTACACACTTGCACAGCTAGTGACAGTTTCACATTGCTCTGATTTTGGCATGGCTAACTTGATGTTAATAATTATTTTGTTAAACATTGTCAATAGCATAATAGAAAACTTAATTTTTTGTATTTTTTTCTTATGCGACCCCATTAAAATTGTATTGTATCATATTCAGAAAGTTCCAATGTATCAATTTTCACAAAAAAAAAGTATATGGTGCCATTTAAAAAAAATTAATTGGTTACCATGGAAACCACATTTTTGATTTTCATTGTAGCGCTGCACTATTATAGGGTGTGACATAGAAAAATAAACTTTCCTAAACATTTTTATTAATGTATCTTGTCGAAACTCAGTAGCAAAAATGGTAAATGATGTTGTAATTTAGCTAATCGGGAAATTCCATAAAAAAATTGTACGGGGTGTTTCAATACTAAAAAGAAAATCTAGTAACCGCATACACGTGTTTCATGCTATTTGGCAATCATCAGTATGGTGTAACATTAACCAAATCAAAAGATAGGCATGATTTGGGAAGCAACAAATGAAGTCCAGGCAGGAGCCAACAGCACATTTGCAGCTTCAGTCAGCACATCCCCTATTTTGGGGCTTGTACTAACATCGCCACGGAGGCTGCTAAAGCGACCTGCGTGGAAATCTTCATAACCCAAGATACAATGACAATAAGGATGTAAGATTAGCGAGTGTAAATGTAATAATTACAAGAAAAGGTGATAATGGGCAAACACTCAAAGTTAACAAAAAGAAAATCTAGTAACCGCATACACGTGTTTCATGCTATTTGGCAATCATCAGTAAGGTGTAACATTAACCAAATCAAAAGATAGGCATGATTTGGGAAGCAACAAATGAAGTCAATTAGTACAAGCCCCAAAATAGGGGATGTGCTGACTGAAGCTGCAAATGTGCTGTTGGCTCCTGCCTGGACTTCATTTGTTGCTTCCCAAATCATGCCTATCTTTTGATTTGGTTAATGTTACACCGTACTGATGATTGCCAAATAGCATGAAACACGTGTATGCGGTTACTATATTTTCTTTTTTTAACTTTGAGTGTTTGCCCATTATCACCTTTTCTTGTAATTATTACATTTACACTCGCTAATCTTACATCCTTATATATATATATATATATGAATGATGAATATATATATATATCATTCATATATATATATATATATATATATATGTATATATATATATATACAGGGTGTATCTTTGATAGGTACAGAAATTTTAACCACGTAATCGGGGACGTTCATAAAACCGAAAAATGAAAAAAAAAATTTTTTTAATCGATGTTTAGAAAATGGGGCAAATCAATCTTTATCCGTGCTCAATGCACGCCGCTGGATCGTCACTAGAAGCGCTGAGAGGGGAGGTCTAACCTCTCCCTAGGAGATGGAGGGGAATAACGTTAGATTAGGAAGGGGAATACCGCGACGTTGCCGCATGTCAGAGTGGAATAAATCTGCTTGCAGAATTAGGTACCTAGGTACCTTTGAAAATTACTGCTGGTAGGTATCCACGTTTTTTTATGATGTCGGTTGCTGTGACGAACTGTTTATTGCTTTCTTCACAGGCGCACACAATAATTTAACAAACACGTCAGTTTTTATCACTTTACTGTTATTTTAAGTCCCTAGGCAGCAGAAATGTATCCGAGCGCCGCTCGGAGAAGTCATTGCTAGAAAACTCATTGCTGATTTCACACTCATAATTTTTTGACAAGTCTTTTGTGGAGTAGGTATCTACCTACCTACCTATTTTACAACTGATTTTCAGGCCGCAATTTTTTTATACTAATAATTAGCCATCTCTTGGGACACCTTGGGATAATAAATTTCTGATCGGCAATCAACTGAATAAAGTATTTGTTTTAAAATACAAATTATCTGTAAAAATTGCAAATTTCCACAACCACCCATAGGGTAGAGCGTAGAGCAGCGGCGCGTTACTTTTTTTTAGCGAGTGTTCGCCTGTAGCCCTATCATCTCGAAAAAAGTGGGGGAAGACTGTAATTTGACGTGAATTTAACGCGCGGCTTCGATTTGTTCATAGTTTTTAATATTTTTCAACCCTTGCCCGATAGTGCGCCACCTTTAAACCCCCTCAGGGTTGTGGTCCTATGTATTATCTACTTTTAAAAAATTATTCGTTTCCGAAAAAAGTGGGGGAAGACTGTCATTTGATGTGAATTTAACGCGCGGCCCCGATTTGTTCATCGTTTTTAATATTTTTCTACCCTTGCCTGATGGTGCGCCACTTTTAAACCCCCTCAGGGTTGTTGTCCTGTCTATTGTCTACTTTTAATAGTATATTACACACCGAGGTGTCTCGATATAAAGTAAACTTTCCACCCGGGCGGGAGGGCGGGAAGTAAAAGTCAAAAAATTGACACTTTCAAACTTCTAAAAAGTCAGAAATGTCGATGTTACATACATGGTTGTAAATAAAAAATTATTCGGTTCCGAAAATAGTTGGGGAAGACTGTCAAATTGGCGTGCTTATCATTTCCGCATTTTTTAACCCTTTGCCGTTTCGGAACTCTCTCAAGTTAATTCCTTACCATTCCTCTTACTTTTCGTAAAAACTTGGTGGCGAAATGTCGCGTAATGTCCCCAAAAACCGAAAAACAGTGACTCCTCCTGGTGAATTTAAGCTTCTGCGTGCCCTTGACTACTGCCCGACATTCCTTCGCCGAGATTCGCCAGGCGCGGGCATATGACGTTGGCGTCGGGCGCTGGCGTCCGACGCCAACTTCACACAAAAACGACGCCACGCCGAATCGCGCAATAATTACAATTACGAATGAATTCACTGGCACTGATTCACTCGATTTTGCTCCATTTCCACGCCGCCCGGCCCGGCCGACCTACTAAATTACAGCTGGGCGAGGAGCGCAAGCGCGGGGCGCCACTTGACATCGACACTACAGGTGATCCCCACTACTCATAACTAGTGCGCGATATTAGCCAATCGCGGCTCGCGGCTCGCGGCCCCTACTTCTCTCGGGGCGGCGCTACTATGTTGCCAAGTGTGCTGAAAATTTACCTGATTTAGTAATTTAATTCCGTATAAATTTAATTGTGTAGTGGATTTTTACATGGATTTACCCGTTTTTGTGCGTAATAATTATACGAGATAGTAGATTAACTTATAACGAAAGAAACCCCGTATAAATCCGCGAAAAT
Organism: Pseudeuparius sepicola; assembly: GCA_963920635.1. Classification (NCBI taxonomy): domain Eukaryota; kingdom Metazoa; phylum Arthropoda; class Insecta; order Coleoptera; family Anthribidae; genus Pseudeuparius; species Pseudeuparius sepicola. The sequence goes on along the minus strand of OY987303.1, from coordinate 39,910,989 downwards.
CAAAAATCGGATTTAAGGGACTTTAAGTCAGTTTGGGGACATGTCGGCATAAACGGCAACACCGAATAGTGGTATTGAATGGTATGGGGGAAAGCTTGTGCGCCGTCACCGTACCGCCGCGCCGTAGCCGACGCGCTAGTCGAAGATCGTCCGTCCGATTATTATGGGATTTAACAGGTGATTGATATCGATCCGCGTCCGCCTGTAATTTTTGGGAGCGCCAGCTTCAACAAGCAATTTATTATTATACAGAATGCCTTACGTGTGGCTATTCTGTGGTATAACAATTCTGTTTCCAAAACGTGGACGCGTATGCAAACGTCGCGTCTCGCTAACCGATATTGTTCCGTTACTTTGCTTTGTTTTACGAACTGTCGTCGGAACTGAACCTGCTTCTGTACATTTTTCCAGATCCGTTCGCCATTTTTTTGGACCAGCAGTGATGTCCAAACCTGTTGCAATTGCCGCTACGAATTTGCAGTGAAATAACAAGTGATTTTTTCATATTTCCGTTAAGAAATGCAGTGTTAAACTTTCGCGGCCTTCGTATGAAAACAGTGCTAGATAGGTTCCTACTAGGTACCCCAATTACGCGCGAGGATAAAAGAAGCAGCTTCAAGGGTTCGCGAAAATTCGGGTTTTATTAGACGCATACGGTATGGATCTAATTGTACAATCCACCTAGTCGAGTCCCCGTTGGAATAAATCAGCTGAGGGAAACCGAGACGTCCCTAATATTTGGCATCGCGCCGCTTTAAGTGTGCAGTGAAAAAAAAACAAGTGTTTTGTTCGTATTTCCGTAAAAAGAGACTATGAAGTGTTATACCTTCGCGACCATCGTATAAAAACAGTGCCACTAGTTAGGTAGGTACTTAGTGCTTTATGTGATTTTGTGAAGATTTTTGGATAGTATCTAAACACAAGAAAATAGTAAAAATAATCGATGCATCTCAAAGGTAGGCTTTTTCATGCTATTCGTCGAGCTATTCGCTAAAAGAACCTTTAAGGAGTTGTCCAAAAATTATTTATTTATTTATTTAATCTCCACATACACCAAATGATACATGGTTGCGTCAATATTCTTCAAATACTGCGAAAAAGCCTCGGAAAAAGCGATTCGACTGGCAACCAGTTACCTAGTGCTTCTTGTGATTTTCGAGAGGATTTTTGGATAACATAAGAAAGGAGTACGACACCCGCAAGGAAAATCATCCAGGCATCCGAAAGGTAGTTTTTTTGCATGCTATTCGCTAAAAGAACCATTAAAGATTTGTTCAAAAACTAGTTGAAAGACTATTCCTGAAATACTGTGAAAGAGCTATACGTCTGACAACGCTGCACGGCGGAATTGGGGGGGATCCGCCGGAACCGGCCTCAGTTCCAGCTGGTCCCGGCAAGGTCAAGGACCCATGGCCGTAGCGTCGGAAAAAGGGGTTTTAATAGCGTTTTAAAAAAAATTATTTCTGACGTTAATATGCACTTTAGAAAAATTTTAATTGCATAGGCGTAACAAGTGCATTTTTCCCGACCTGCCCTTAAAATTTCTGTACTTATCAAAGTTACACCCTGTATATACTTATCCAGGGCATCTTGTGACATCCGGTAAAAAGTGCGGCTCTGTGACATCCACACGAAGGAAACAAGTTAGCCCCAAAACAAAAATATGACTTTGAAAGTTTGAGGAGAGGATTCAATTAAGCTATTAACAATCAAACCATACACAAAACGGAAAAATTACATTTCCTATCTCTGTGAAGTCCATCGTATATCTTATATACATTCTTATGTAACAGTGCTTGCATCATCCGCCAAAACATTACGGATTTCGTGACATCCGTGCAGCGTTGCCACTTCACCGACTGTTGCACTACAATAACGGCGATAAATAAGCAGGTGGAAGGGCGGGGGCCGCTGCGGTGGCTAGTGATTACTGAACTGTGGATTGTTTACTACGGTTCAACGCAGAGGCTGTTTGACATGCAGTAAGGTTTGCCTAAAAAGATATAATCTTTCTCTCGTAACAAACCTTACTGCAGCTTAACACAGGAGGGTGTTTAAACGTAGTAAACTTTGTCTGCAATTTCGCATTTTAACACACTTCCTAATCATTATTAGCATTACGTAAATTATAATATTATATTATACTTTTTTATTAAGTAGTATTATTAGGTAGGTAATGTTTTGAGAGCAGAAATGATTGAAAATAAAATAAGTAGTAGGTACAAAATCAAACTAACATTTTATAAGCACAGGCACTTGAAACGAAAAAAAATTAAATACCTATCTACGTTTAAAGGTGGCAGACAGCTACATTGTTTCATAGAAATACTACAAATAAAGTAACAAGTAAAAAGACATAAAACCATTTAAAGACAATTTTGGGACAATTATTATTTGAAATGGACATAAATGTAGGCCCGGAAAACTATTTATTTATTTTAAGGTGGAACTCACAGTGTATTAAAGTAGCAATCTTTTGGACCCCTTTTTTTCCGTTATTTTCCAACCAATTTTGATGATTTTTTTTCATTGTATTTAGAAAAGTAATAGCAAGAGATTGATAGTTTTACCTTTTTCATATTCTGATTTATTTATTCAAAAATCGTATTTCTAGGCCGAAAATCAAAATTCTAAAACCATCAATCGATCGGTACAACGTCTCTAAACAGTTTCCTTTTTTTAAATCGGCAATAAAGTGAAAAATGACAGTAAAAAATGGGATTTAGTGACATTTTCTGTCATTTTCTTCGGCTGGCGTACTCCCCTACGTATGGAACGCGGAGAGGGGCATCGCCGGGGTCGTACGTGACTTGTACCTCCCCTCTCTAGGCAGCGGACATCATAGGCGATGCAGTTTTTATTGCTTTTTAAAAAATATGATAATTTCGTCGTTCCAGAATTAGCTCAGGAAGTGGTTTGTCGGTTTAACAGCGACGGATTTCCGATATTTCGTGTATGCTTTGGTGTTATTATTGTGTTGTTTTGTTGATACGTTCTTTTTGAACATTTTGTTGTTTTGTTTTTGACATTGCCGCTGTTATTTTTGCTGTTAGTGTTGTTGTTTTGTTATCATATTGTTGACTTAACGTTGGCTATAAAAGGTCGCGAAGAGAACCGAAAAGCAGGAAGATTTCTGTTAGGAAAATTTTGCTATTGACTCAGGGCCTAGCCAGGGGGGGGGGCAAGGCAGGGCATAAGTTCACCGGTCACCTCACCAGGGCAGACTTCATGATGATTTTTCAATTTATTATACTTCATTTAACTTGGTCCTTAACTTCGAAAAAAAAATTGTCTGCGGCGCATTTTAGTAAGCAGACGCCTCTAAGTAGGTACTCTTTTTATTACCCGCTTAAAAAACAACAATCTTTATTGCCCCACCTTCAAACAAATTGCAATTTATCCATACCTACCTACTACATTGGCCAGCCAGAAAATTTTTGCAAAAATTATAGACATAATGTGTCCCTTTGAAAAAATATGATAATTTATAAGGCACTACTTCCACATCACAAAAGGCGGTGTTCAGTGTTGTTATTGATAATTTTTGCTGGATTTTTGTCAGTTAAAAATCAACAATAAAATAGAAATTTGATACCTAACACATTTTTGTCTCCTGCTCTATGAAAGAAAACAGAGTATTCTGCTTACTGCACAAATGATTATGAGCCCTCATAATTAGCAAAAAAAATTACCTACCATTGACTTAAAATTGTATATTCATATTATATTTGACCTTGAAAATTTCAGGAATTTTCGCCTGCGGCGCAATTTTTTATAACAAAAATTATATTCAATTTTTTTACCCTCCCCCCTCCCCTCCTCTCCCCACCAACAAAGTAACGCCCTGTAGGTACCTATCCCTCACTTCTCAAATGTGTACTGCCCTGACAGGAAATTCCTTTGTCCTGCCTGAAGTTTCTGTCTGGCTACGGCCCTGTATTGACATTATTATATGATTCACTACTTGTATACCTAACATAATTTATTTATTAATATAAACAATAGAAAGGGGTGTTTAAAAACAATGTGCCATAATTTCTGGTACAAATAGAATGTAACAAAATAATGGTCTTTTCCTAGTTTTTTGTTTTTGAGATACTTAATCGAATTTTGGTTATGTCTTGGTACAAACATGTTTTTTAGTAGGTATGCTAATTTTGCTGGTATAAGCCATAATAATCGTATCTATTGGACAAAATTTCACAGTTCCTTTGGGGCCAAAATCAAATTTTATATAGCGGGATAAAAATTTGATAAACTAGGTAAATTCACATTATTATTATCATTTGATGGGCAAAATATCAGGTTGAGGACAAAAACAACTATAGTGTATATGATACAACAATAAATTACATAAACATATAACAACTATATAGGTATGCTTGGAAAGTTAGGATAACTTGAGAACAACCATAACTATGTGCACAAACAAACGTAAAAGAAACAATACAAAAATACAGAGTACTTACTCACCTATTCTATATCACAGATATTTAAGTCAATTATACAAAATTTCATAGAGCACATAGGTATCACAGGATAAAATGATACAGAAACGAAACCAAATCATTTGTTAGTCAAAGTTGGCGATCAATGTAGAACGTAAATATATTTTCTTGAAATCGGCATTAAAATGTCCCAAAATCGTCATTAAAAGCACAGAAATCGTACAATAATGTAGCCCATTATTGTACGATTTTTTCAATAAGTAGGCCTTGGCGAGATGTAAATATCAAACGTCAGACGCGGAGAAATCGCTCGTCAAAAGTGACCAAATATTCAAAACCCGGCCGATAAAGGCTCATTTAACTTTTCGTACACATTGAGGAATTGTTTCCTATAGAAGCGCAATCCTTCAGTATACATATTTTAGTAAATTTGAAAATCAATAGATTTGTTGTGTAGGCTGCACAAGAAGCAGCAGTTTGGTTTTTCTGTCAGAAGGTGCCGTACATCATTATACTTGTCCTAGGTAGAGCGATCGGTAAAGTCAAGCAACGCCGCGCGCAGTCGGTTCGTGGACGGGTGATCCCTTATTATTATTTTCTTGCCTAATAAAACATTTTTTTTTCGATTTCAAGAAAAATATAATATGTACCTCGGCACTGATGTTCTTTTGCGGACTCATGTGGTTTATTTGCCTCGGCCAGAGGCCTCAGCAACTAAACTCCACATGAGTCATAAAAAGTTGAACTTCAGTGCCTTGGTACATAAATAACTATTATGGTCGGGACGTCAACGAGAACAGGTATATAATTAGATTTTTTTCCCCAAAAAACCTCAGTATGTTACAACAAAAAATTAGTTCGGTAGATATCAAGTTATGGATTATTTTTTATTTATTTTTTTATAATTTAACTACTTATTTTACAGTTATATACTGGGCGTATTCATTTTACTACCTGTAACCATTATCTTTTACTTTTGCAAATTTGATGTATATATCGTTAACAGGCCTTTACAAATATTAGATACTTAGACCTGCTACATCAGTTCTAAAATTCACCGTTGACTTTGTAGATATGTGAATCATCTCACTAATAGTTCTTTTATAATAATATGGCTCTCTGTCTAGAATCTTTACTTCATCAAAGTCAAAATCATGTTTTGTCAAAAAATGGTGCTGTGCTAAGGCAGTTTTTTCAAATTTGTTTTTTTTTCTCTCACGACAATTATATTGATGTTGGTAGACTCGATTTTTTAAATACTGTTTTGTAATACCAATGTAACACTTATTGCAATTTTTGCAATTGATTTGATGCACTAAATTGGAATTGACCATGTGAGGTGTTTTGTCTTTTAAACATGATAATATAGATTTTACCTGTCTGACAGGATAAAGAGGGTGACTAGATTTAAACACCTTTTCTATTTTTTTCTGACAAATTGCGGATATATGGAAACTTAAAATGTAATGGATAGTTCTTTAATTTTAAAATAGATTTTATTTTTTCTGTTTTGTTTGTGAAAATGAGGACTGCTGAGAGAGGCTGATCTACGTATTAAATTTTTAATAGTGCTAACTTTATGTGACTGTGGATGACCGGACAAATAATTCAGCACTCTCCCTGAGCTTGTTGGTTTGGTGTACCAGTTGGTGGACAATGTACCTACATGATCTCTGACAACCAAAACATCCAAAAACGGGAGTTGATCATCAAATTCTGTTTCCATTGTAAATTGTATCTGTGGATGAAAATTGTTAATAGTCTAATTAAATTACGAAAAAAAGACCCCTCGAGCTTGCATTAAATTGTAACTGGATGAAACAAATTGTATCTTATGTATTTTGAGGCGCTCTGTCCAAAAAAATAAAAAATAAAATGTGGCCCCTGGTCGAAATTTTCTAAATTGGGAAAAACCGGGTTTTCCGGATTTTCTCAAGGAAAATTGCTAATTATCTCGCCAAGTACTACCCCTATGGTAAAAATAAATGCACCAGTCGAAACAGGAGGCAAAAATAGTTCGGAAATTCATATACCCATAATTTTAAGGCGTATTTCTCGCCGCCAGAGGCGCTTATACCAAAAAGTTGCTTTTTTCGTTTTTTTGATATATATGCTAAACAAAAAATGCGTATTTTCTGGTTACCTTTCGAATGAGGTCGGGTGGCGAAATCTGTAATATTTTGCGAAAAATTTGCAAAACATCAATTTTTTGACCTACTGATTATTACGTATTTTCAGGCACTCTTGTAGATGGAAACAAAACGAAATTGCGCTAATGTCTGTAAGGTGCCCAAATTACGGAAAAGGTCGACAGTGTGCTTGTTCTTACTCGAAAAAATTGACAATTTTGGATTTAAGAGAAAACAGCTTTTGTATTATGAGCAATTTCCTAAGACCAAAAAATGAGTATTTTTCGGATATATTTTGAATGTGATAGGTCACATGCCCAAATCTGCAATAGTATGCAAAAATATGACAAAAGTTTTTTCTGAATTTCTTTCCCCATTTTTTCTCTCTCTTTCAGTAAATCGACAAGTCATTGTTATTCAATGAAATTTTCCTCCATTTAAAAGAAGACGGCAGAATATCTGGAAAGCAATGGCCTTTATCTCAACGAGAACCTGAACATTGACTTTTGGGATGATTGTCAATAGAAACCATTTTGTATACATTTCTCTGGCAATGTTCGGCACTCAAAGCGCGCAAATGGAATGCAAGATTTCTGTCTCCATAGCCTACTCATTTTTTTTACTTAAACTGTTATCAGAGATAAATTTCCATCGGGAACCGCTAATTTAATTTCCAAATGAACCAAATGTGTTCATTTATTTGTATTCTCTTTACATAACTCTTTTTAGATGAAAGTAGTTAACGACGTTGAAAATATACTAGGTTTGTGTTCATCAAACCTTTGAAATTAAATCAACTTTGCACCAAGCTTGACATAATTTTTTAAACCAAATAGAGATTGTTTAAGAAATCAACTGGTTAGGTTAGGTAAAAATACAACTTTCAATAAATACATTTCAGTTGAAATGTTTGGAATTTTGTTTACAAAAACACGCAAAAAGTTAAATGTTATCAAGGGTCTCTGAAAATTGGTATGTAGGCCAAAAATTGCAAAAGAAACAACTTTTTCTAATAACTTTTATCGAAAATGTGTCAAATAAAGCCGATTTTGGATAATTTTTGAAAAAAATGTAAATTTTGACAGATACCGCAAGTCACGTGGTCGACTCTTGTGACGTCATTTTCATCCTCTGACAAGCACAAATCGATGGCAAAGTTAAATTAACATTTTATCCAAAAATAAAAAAAATCCCTTATGGTGCCTGCTTCAATAGTGACACTGTACGATTTTTGGATCCCGCGGAGCGCGTGTAACGGGACTTTTGTCGGGGGAATTCTACAATAGAAGGGAATAGACATACAGACTTGTAACTTCGTACACATGTTGAGACGACATCCAATTTAGGTTTGCCCACCTTTCAGACCAAGTAATTGAAAATTGCCAATTTTAGGCAACTTTTCCCAAAAACCATGTTTTTTTGGTACTCACACAATGAACAATGTCAGAAAAATAGACAAAATATTTTTGACGAATTTTCTATAACGTAGTGGTATTCTAGACACATTGAGGTACTAAAAAATAAAAAAATTCTAGTCATTGGGTGCATTTTTGGCATTTTTGTGCCATTTCAGATTTTCAAAAAAAAATATTTTTTTTTGGGAAAAAAAATTATTTTAATTCTTTGATATCTTGGCCAATTATAGTCCGATTTCGGTAAAACTCATACAAACATAAGAATGGACATTCAAGAGTAAGCTCTGTCAGTGGCATTAAAAAATTTCAAATAGTTTGCCTGTTACAGGCAACCAATGAAATTAGCTCATGGGTACACTTTGCCCCTCCGCCATATGCCCAATTTTGGGATTTTTCTTGCGTCCCTCTGGATATCAATAGTCTCGTCCCTTACATTCAAAACACATTTTTGTTTTTTCAAATATCTTAATTTTTACCAAAGTTATGAAAACTTTAGTGTTTGAACATTCAAATTTTCGGCCTTCAGCACCCAATTTTTTCTCAAAATACTACATACATTTCAATCCTCTATATCTCGGGAACGGTGCCTTACAAGGGACATGAAAATTACCAGTTTTCCTATGCTTTAAAATGGTGTAAACCCCGTTTCAAAATATTGATTCGTTTCCAAGATACGCCTGCGCAAAATTGAAAAATGAACATAACCCCAAATTTGGGCAATTTCGACCCGGGGCTACCTTTTTTTTTGCTTTTTTCGGAAAGACCGCCTCAAAATACATAGGATCCACTTTAATTCATAATGTTACAATTTTTTGCAAGCTTAAGTCCGTAATTTAATTCGACTATAAATATCTGTAGCAACTCAGATTCATGGTTTTTTGGAATGGCTAAAATTGTGTCATCAATATACAGTTTTAAGAAAGGTACATACTAGTGGAGCGAAATCGGGCTAAAACGTCGCTCCGTTCTCAAAAAAAAAAAATTGTGGGTAGAACTAGATCAGACCCCATAGGTGTTGTTAAGTACATCACTCTGCATACGAAATGGCGATTTAAGACATTTTTTTGTGGTCGAGACCTTTTTTATTTCGGAAATTGTGTTTTTTACGTTTCCATCGTCATATCTTTGAGAGTAGTGGAGCTATCGACTCGATTTTTTTTTAAATTGAAGTTAACATATGAGCGCTTGCAACGAATACCATTGTTATTGTCCAATATTGTTTATTAACCACTTTAAATAGCAACAAAATTGCAAGGTTATAAAAAGTGTAATGAAATTTTCACAAAGCGAGAAACTTTTTTATTTGTGGAAATTTTTATATACATGCTGCGAGGGAAATGTGCCCAAAACATAAAAGAAGTTTTTGGTAAAAAAAAATTACCTATAGCGCCTATAGTTTTTGAACTGTGAATTTTTTTGTGGCGCACGCTACTCACCTGGAACGCAAAATTAATCCCTTGCGTGAGAATATCCACGCGTGGCAGGCATGTCTCAACAACTAATGCGTAGTTTACACGCGCAAGTGAAACTATCACAAGTATAAATATCTTAGAGTACTTCCTAATAGTTTGCCAATGTAAACCCTCTCAGGGAGAACTCACTGCCATTGTAAACGATCTCTAAAAGACAAAGAGTAGGTAAGTCTCTGGGAGCGTTTACATAAACTATTTGGAAGTACTCTCAGATATACGACTTGTGGTAGTTTTACCTCTCCGTGTGGACTATTCTATAACAGATCGCTGGTAAAATTAATTATTAATTTTAGACCAAATAATGTGGGTTCAAGCAGACCAATAAAATAAAATAAGAAATAAAATAACCAAATAGTTGATTTGAACAAACAACCACCTGCTTATTTTATGTATCTGTTTAAAGTCACCATTTATTTAATGAACTGCAAAATAAACATTTTTTTATATTGATTTTTTATAATAATATTAAATTTGCACTTTTTCGCATTACACTTTTTGTCGGAACAAAAAGGCTTAAGCTTTGGCGTACAATGTTTGGTATGCATTCTTGAGATGAAAATATGCGAATTCAATTGTCGTTTACTGAAGTCTATATCCATAAGATCCAGGATCTTCAAGTTGCAACTTCGCAACGTTACTTGAATACCATCTTTTTAACTGTACTTGCACCTGCAGTTGCCAATAATGAAACAATCCAATATATAATTTCAAACTTGTAATACCTCAAAAAATGTTAGTAGGGGAAAATTCGTAAGAAGAAGATTTGGTGGCCACTGCTAGGCGTAAATCGTTTAGTGACTTGGCCACATTTTTATATTTACTTATACAGGGTGTCCGGAAATAAATGCACCAACTTGAAAAATTAAAAAGAAAAATGGAAAATATGACGAAAAGTTCTTATGAACATGGGTCCGCAGATGTTTGGTTTTCGAGATGCAGGGTGTTGAAATTTAAATTTTATTTTCGATTTTTTTAAATAACTTTTTGAGACGACAAAATTTTCCTGCAAAATTTGGTAGTCGGGGCTTTTTTGGGATGAGAAATCATAATTTGGTATTATTTTTGGTGCAATACGTAGAGGGCGCTGCGTACGCTATCATTATTTAATTTAATTTGCCCTAACTTTTTTGACAGTAAACTTTTACGACATTTTGTGAATGTATCCTCTTCTTACACGTTTTCTAAGCAAAAAAGGTATACTTGGTGCATAACGCCAAAGGGGACCGTTTTCGAGAAATTTTCAAATTTCTGCATCGATGCAGGTGCCATATCGACACTCGTATGCAATTAAATTCTAGGCGTTAATCATAGGTGCCTGGCGTTCACAATAAACAAACACATTTAAATTTACGCCAAAAGGTGAACAAACAAAATTGCTACATTAATTCGGTTAGAATCATCGGAAGATGGCATTATCATACCATGTTTCATGTCCCCAGTCTAAACTCGGAAACTTACCTGCATTTCATAGAAAATTGCAAACAAGAAACCATGAATGTTACAAATTATTTTCATGAAACTTTTATTAAGAGTTCGATTCTTACAATTGAATTTTATTAGGTAAGTGAAATTAACCAATTTCGTAAAACGTGTTCAAAGTGGGAACCGTTTTGTTGAACACAAACCCGCAGACGTTTTACAAAATTTTGACGTATTTTCCAATGAATGTTGGGTATCTGTTTAATATCTTCAGCCGCGGCAAGGATTCGTTGTTGTAAGTGATCGCGATTTCTAATTGGCACGGCATAGACGCGATCCTTCATGGCCCCCCAGAAAGAAAAGTCCATAGCGTTTAAGTCCGGAGAACGGGGAGGCCATGCTGCGTTGGGGGAATTGTTACCAATCCAACGTCTTGGATAATTTTCATTCAGCCATTCGGTTACGATCCGCCCTCGGTGTGGTGGGGCACCATCATGCATAAACCATAAACTCTGTCTAATATCGAGGGGAATATCTTCCATAAGAATTGGTAGTTCATGTTCCAAAAGATACCGGTAAGTTTCAGCATTTAACCGAGGGGGCAAGAAATGTGGACCAATGATGTAATCTCCGACGATTCCAGCCCAGCAATTGACTGAACATCTATCTTGCGAACGAGTCTGCCTTACGACGTGTGGATTTACCATGGCCCAGTAATGAAGGTTGTGTAGATTCAGTACACCATCTTTTGTAAAACAGGCCTCATCAGTAAAGAGCAATCGGTTTACAAAATCCGGATTTTGGTTATAACGTTGAAGAGCCCATAAGCAGAAATTTCTTCTTCGTGGTAAATCCTCTGGTTTAAGTTCCTGTACTTTTTGAACACTAAAAGGATGCAGTAATTGCAGTTTAATAAAACTGTGGACTTGCATTTTAGGAATTCCAAGTTGCAGTGATGCCCGTCTTATGCTTATTTCGGGGTTTTCGTCAAATAAATCCAAAATATTTTCTTCTTGTTGCACTGTTAACAAACGACGTCTTCCTGCATTAGATTTTGTTACATTTACAGAACCCGTTTCCATAAGTTGCCGGTGCACACGTGAAAACATTGAATGATATGGAAGTATTCGTTGGGGAAATCGGTCAGAGCACAGTCTCCGCGCGAGACGTGAATTTCCACGGGCCTCTCCATACATCAGGTGCATTTGAACCTTTTCTTGCATGGATAATATCACCGTTTTTCGAGAAAAAAGTAGAAAAGATAATCTAACAACAACAAATTAATTAAACTGTCAAAAAATAAATGTGTTTGTTTATTGCGAACGCCAGGCACCTATGATTAACGCCTAGAATTTAATTGCATACGAGTGTCGATATGCACCTGCATCGATGCAGAAATTTGAAAATTTCTCGAAAACGGTCACCTTTGGCGTTATGCACCAAGTATACCTTTTTTGCTTAGAAAACGTGTGGGAAGAGGATACTTTCACAAAATGTCGTAAAAGTTTACTGTCAAAAAAGTTAGGGCAAATTAAATTAAATAATGATAGCGTACGCAGCGCCCTCTACGTATTGCACCAAAAATAATACCAAATTATGATTTCTCATCCCAAAAAAACCCCGACTACCAAATTTTGCACGAAAATTTTGTCGTCTCAAAAAGTTATTTAAAAAAATCGAAAATAAAATTTAAATTTCAACACCCTGCATCTCGAAAACCAAACATCTGCGGACCCATGTTCATATGAACTTTTCGTCATATTTTCCATTTTTCTTTTTAATTTTTCAAGTTGGTGCATTTATTTCCGGACACCCTGTATAATAGAAGAACATATTTCGTACCTTCTGTGACAATTTTTCAAGCACATTTATATTCTTCTGTAGAACTTGAAAAGCGTTTTTTTTTCAATTTTCTAAAATGCGCTTCTAGTATCACATCCCGTGAAACGATGCATCTTCGAAAAAGTCTGCCCTAATTTTTGTACAATTTTGTTTATGGAAATGAAATGTTTATTTATTTTATAGATTTTAGATTTTAACGTGCATAGTAGTAGATAGGTGCATACGTTTCGTGACTTTTTAAAATCACGCAAAAACAAAGAGCTGTAAACATAAAAATGTGGCCATAGTCACTAAACGCAATGGCCACCAAATCTAATAAACCTTCTTCGATCTTCCCCCTACTGATTGTGCTTTTAATCAACATTTTTTGAGGTATTACTAGTTTGAAATTATATATTGGATTGTTTAATTATTGGCAGTTGCAGGTGCCCATAGCAGTTAAAAATATTCAAGTAATGTTGCGAAGTCACAACTTGAAGATCCTGGATCTTATGGATGGACTTCAGTAAACGACAACTGGCTTCCCATATATTTTCTTCCCAAGAATCCATACCACACATTGTACGCCAAAGTTTAAGCGTTTTTGTTTCGACAAAAACTTTAATACGAAAAATTGCAACTGTATCTGTATGATAAATAAAATAAGCAGGTGGTGGTTTGTTCATCTGCGGCAACTGTAATAATTACTGCTCAAAAATTGCCAAAAAAATCAACTATTTGGTTATTTTATTTATTATTTTATTTTTTTTTTGGTCTGCTTGAACCCACATTATTTGGTCTAAAATTATTAATTTATTTTACCAGCGATCTGTTATAGCAGAATAGTCCACACGGAGAGGTAAAACTATCACAAGTCGTATATCTGATGAGAGTACTTCCAAATAGTTTATGTAAACGCTCCCAGAGACGTACCAATTTCATTACACCAATTTCATTACACACAACAATATTGGACAACAACGATGGCATTCGTTGTAAGCGCTCATATGTTAGCTTCAAGTTAAAAAAAATCGAGCCAATAGCTCTACTACTCTCAAAGATATGACGATGGAAACGTAAAAAAACACAATTTCCATAAATTGCCAATTTCGACAGTTTTTTCGAAATAAAAAAGATCTCGACCACAAAAAATGTCGTAAATCTCCATTTCGTATGCATAGTGATGTACTTAACAAAATCTATGGGGTCCGATCTAGTTCTACCTTGAAAAATTTTTTTGACGACTTCTTAGCCCGATTTCGCTCCACTATACATCAAATTCAAAGTGTCGCAATCTTTGACTAACAAATGATTTGGTTTCGTTTCTGTATCATTTTATCCTGTGATATGTGCTCTATGAAATTTTGTATAATTGACTTAAATATCTGTGATATAGAATAGGTGAGTACTCTGTATTTTTTTATTGTTTGTTTTACCTTTGTTTGTACACATAGTTATGGTTGTTCTCATGTTATCCTAACTTTCCAAGCGTACCTATATACATAGTTGTTATATTTTTATGTAATTTATTGTTGTGTCATACATTACACTATAGTCAGCATTGTATATATTTTTAGCCCTGAAGAAGACGAAAAATATACGTCGAAACGTCGGCACTTTCTAAAAAAAAACAGATATTGTTGTTTTTGTCCTCAACCTGATATTTTGCCCATCAACTCAAATAGTGAGGACGCCACATTTCCACTATTATTATCATAATTATTCATTATGCATTATTTTTCGTTTGAAGTGCACTTATAATTTTTTTTATTGCTTATTCTATTTTCGATCATTTCTCCGCTTAAAATAGTACCTGTTATTTTTGAAGATATGAAACATGGATTCATTTTTTCTGAATTTTCACTACTTAATTTGACCTAAATGTAAATTAAATAACAGACGCGGACGGCCTCGTTCGGTCGCTGTTTCGGGACTAGATTCGACCGCTCGGGCCGCTAGAAGAATGCATAATTAGGACCCCCTGTATACAATTTTATTTACATGGGTATGATCTTGCGCCAAAGATACTTAAGAATTATTGATAAAAGGCATTTTTAACATATGGTTTCCTTGGTATTACTTATTTCCCAAAGTCCTCTAGATATAGCTTAATTTGAACTAAGAAAATATTACTTATTTTATAGAGACTTAGGTACCATTACAATATATATTTTTCAACTTGTCTAAATCAATTTCATCGAAATTACAACCTGAAATAGGTTCCAATGGTTTCTTCGGAGATAAATTTTCTAAAGGTATTTTCTATTAAAAGAATTAGACGTTAGGTATGTTGTTTTCCCAATTTTTCTAAAAATTATAGCTTCAGTTTCCGTAAAACTTTTTTCTCTAATGATTTTTTCATTAATATATTCTGAGTAAACTAAGAGAAAATATGACTAGATTTATTGTTGTCATTTTTCTTAAAAAAAAAACTAGCGGCCCTTCTCGGCTTCCCAAGGGCAAACATTTGTAAACTTTTTACATCTTGGGTTACATTATTGGAGTTTTCGTAGGGATGCCTAATTTATCTCGATTAACAATATAGCCTATGTTACTCAGTGGTAATGTAGCATTCTATTAGTGAAAGAATTTTTAATATCGGTCTAGTAGTTATTGAGTTTATTCATTACAAACAAAAATACAAATATTTTCTCTTAATAGTATTAGTACAGATAAAACAATTTTTGTGTGCTCTATTCGATTGGGCAATACAAATTTTGTATTTTACAAATTCCTTTAAACAGAGGTAAACTGAAAGCTACAGAATACTAATACTCTGATTCAAAGCCAGTTATATTGAGTTTTTAAAATTTATAAATTATTCATATTTATTTACCTCCGAAAAAGGCCGTTGCTGATGCAACACAAAAGAGCAAAAGCACTATTAGAAATATCTACTAAAAACTTTTATCATATATCATAACCAGTAACCAGAATTTAAAGTTGGGGGAGGCTAATTATTTTAAAAAATCGTTCGGTAATATTTACGGCAAAACTATTGTTTTAAAATAAATTTTATTTAGAAATAAATACTACGCGGCAGATCTTTGGGGGGCTAAAGCCCCCAAAGCCCCCCCGCTGGTCCAATGATCATAACGCACAAAAATCACCAGTCACCTTTATGACTGCACTTCCCGAGTTTATTGCCTAAGCCGCGTGCCGTTCTTTAGAACATCAGAATACGATGCGACCGCTATTCTTGCGGTGTTGTCAAATTTCGGATGCCACTAAAGGTATCGTGTAAGAACTAATATACACCAGAAACGTTCTGGATGTCACGAGTCGATGGAGTAAAATTATCCAGAGTATATTTAATATACAAAACCGCGCAACTCGTGCGCCCCCTGGTATATATGCACCGAAACTAAAAATATACAAAATTTTTACAACCACGCATTTTGACATCCGGCCAGAATTCATAGGGTACGATTCTACAAACATTATAACACGATTAGCATAGGAAAACGTTGTGACATCCGATTTTGGATGACACAGCGTCGATGGATGTCACAGCTCCGGTGAGATTTTTACGTTTTGATGCCACAACGTATGGTGGTCGAATCGATATATATATATATATATATATATATATATATATATATATATATATATATATATATATATATATATATATATATATATATATATATATATATATATATATATATATATATATATATATATATATGATGAATATATATATATATATATATATATATATAAATGATGAATATATATATATATATATATAAATGATGAATATATATATGTATATTCATATACATCGCAAATGATGAATATATATATATATATATATATATAAATGATGAATATATATATATATAAATGATGAATATATATATATATATATATTCATCATTTGCGATGTATTGGTTTGAAGTATTGGTTTGACCTTGCCGCGAAATCCTGGCCTACTGCGATTTTTTAAAGAGGTGCGTTATTCAAAAAACCATATTAGGCATTTTTTATTTAAAATCTGACACCACAGGACACACCAAAAGCCCCACATATCAAATTTGAACAAAAAATATACAGGGACTTCCATTCTGCAAGGTGTCAAAGTTGAGCAAAATATGAATTTTAAAGCCATCTGGTGAGTCCAGTGAGCCATGGAATTACTTAGATTCAGCTGAATGATGAAGAGGACCTCACATTGTTGATGTGCAAAGATCCAATAAAAACTATACAAAGTGTTCTTCTCTGTGCCAACTCAAAATGCTGCATTTTTGAAACTTTACATAGTCAAAAATGGAGTATATCAAAACCACCCCAGGCATTATAAACGAACTAAGTCCATATGAGTTGAGGTAGCTGGTGTGCCACAACAGGAAACACATTAAAAATGTATCGTCTTAGACAGTGACTTGTAATATGTTGGTTGGCATTTTGTAGAAAAATAAATTACTTTTGTGTTTATTAATATATTTTTCTTGAAATCGGCAGTGAAGTGTCTCAAAATCGTGATTAGAAAGAAGCTCAGAAATCGGCACTGAAGTAGCCCATTATTGTATGATTCTTTCAATAAGTAGGCCTTGGCGAGATGTAAACATTAAACGTCAGACGCGGAGTCATCGCCCGTCAAAAGTGACCAAACATTCAAAACCAGGCCAATAAATCCTATTTAATTTTTCGTACACATTGCAAAATTCTTACCTATAGCAGCGCAATTTATCAGAATAAATATTTTAGTAATTTGAATATTAATCTATTTTACATGGAGGCTGCACAACCAGCAGTTTGGATTTTCTGTCAGAAAGTGCCATGTTTCGTCATACTTGACCTAGGTAGAGCGTTCGTCAAAGTCAAGCAACGCCACGCACAGTCGTGTTATGGACGGGTGATCCCTTATGATTATTTTTTCGCCTAATAAAACATAAAACAGCCAGAGGCCTCAGCCACTAAATTACACATGAGTCATAAAAAGTTGAACTTCAGTGCCTTGGTACATAAATAACTATTTTTGATAATTACAGAGCATTTTTGACCTGTATAAAGTTTCATAAAAATTCAGAATTTTGAGATGGTCCAGAGAAAAATACCCTGTATATTTTTGTATTGAATCTTTACACACCAACATTTTGAATGGTCCTGTTGACCATTCATCTGTTTTGAAGTAATTCCATGACACACTTGACTCGCCAGATGCCTTTAAAATTCCTATTTTGCTCAACTTTGACACCTTGCAGATTGGAACGCCCTGAATATTTTTATTCAAATTTGGTATGTGGGGGGTTTCCTGTGTCCTGATTAATGCTGTGGTGTAATATTTTATATAAAAAAATGCCTAATATGGTTTTTCGAAAAGCGCTCCTTTTTAAAAAATCGCATTAGGCCAGCGAAACCAGTACTTCGCAAATGATGACCTTTCAGGGACATATCTACAAAAAAATTGCCGAGTTAGATTTTCAGGGTGTTAACATGAAAAACCAGACACACTATACAGGGTGAGTGTTTTTTTTTATGATCAGTATGGGGATCTCGGAATCTAGCGGAGATAGAAGGAAGGTTAAATGGGGAAAGAATTGCAGTTTTGTGGGCCCAACTTAATGCGCCTTGTAGATTTTTGAAAAAGTCATGGCTTCCTAGATATTTGGAAAAACGAAATTTTGGTGATTTATTCTAATCTATCTGGCTTCGTTGTTTCTGATTTTAGATAAAAAGTGTAAATACAAAAGTTGGAGGGAATTGTGTCCCCAATGCGGTAGCCATGTCCTACTTTCCGTAACAGCTGCCATTTTTGAGATATGACACAAACATGTGTATTTTTAAATAGAAACCATAGTTTGCCATGGTCTCGAGAAATCAGGCATTTTTAGAGCTTTCCAACGATATAGTACTCGATGTGGTTATTCAGAAAAATAATGGAAATAATAACTATGGTTTCCAAATAAAGAAACACAAGTTTGTGTCATATCTCGAAAATGGCAGCTGTCACGGAAAGTAGGACATGATAACTGCATTAGGGACACAATTACCTAAAACTTTAGTATTTACACTTTTTATCTAAAATCAGAAACAACGAAGCTAGATGGATTACAATAAATCGTCAAAATTTCGCTTTTTATGAGGATCTCGGAAACTAGCGGAGATAGAAGAAAAGTTAAAGAGAGAAAGAATTGCAGTTTTGTGGACCCAATTTAACGCGCCTTGTGGATTTTTGAAAAGAGTCATTGCTTACTAGATATTTATAAAAAACGAAATTTTTACGATTTAATCTAACTTTGTTGTTTCTGATTTTAGATAAAAAGTGTAGACACAAAAGTTGGAGGGAATTGTATCCCCAATGCGGTTATCATGTCCTACTTTCCATGACAGCTACAATTTACAAGATATGACACAAACTTGTGTTTTTTTTTAAATGGAAACTACAGTTATTTCCGTTATTTTTCTGAACAACTATATCAAGTATTATATCATTGGAAAGCGCTAAAAATGCATGATTTTTTGAGACCATGGCCAACTATGGTTTCTATTTTAAAAAACACAAGTTTGTGTCATCTCGAAAATGGCAGCTGTCACGAAAAGTAGAAGATAACCACGTTGGGGAGACAATTCCCTCCAACTTTTGTATTTACACTTTTTATCTAAAACCAGAAACAAGGAAGCTAGATGGATTAGATTAAATCGCCAAAATTTCGTTTTTTTTTAAATATCTAGTAAACTATGACTTTTTTCAAAGTCCACAAGGCGCGTTAAATTGGGCCCACAAAACTGCAATTCTATCCCCGCTAGTTTCCGAGATCCCCATACTGATCATAAAAAAAACTTACCCTATTGAACTACTAACACCCTGTATATATGCTATGTAACGAGTTTACATTTTTCAGAAAGAAAGCTGTTTCAGACAATCCCACTCAACTCACTAGAATAATATTCATTAAAATTTTATTAAAATTATAAGTACCCATTTAATAAATAATATTAACAAATTAGGTACCTACCTAAATACCTATATCGTTTTAAAGAAAATTTAGTTTACTATAAAACTGGGTAGAAATAATTAAAGTTATTTAAAAAAAAACGAGGATATGAGTAACAACTTTTCTGTGGTGCTCGATGATTGTTTCCTAGTTTAGAATTCCCAAAAACTATTCCCGTTGAAAAGTATTGATATTCGAATTAATAAGGAGGTGTGGGATTGTTCTTTGAAATACCCTGTGCCTGTAATTACTTGCATTTTTAAGAGTTTTTGCATGGTTAAATTTAATTCTAGAATTTCTGCTAAATCAAATCTCCAAACATCTCTTATCTTTAATTAAATGTGTAATTCAGCTGTGGTAGGTATTACTTCCATACTTACTTTACTTACTTAAAAAAAATATCCCGCCTTTCTTCCGGTTTCCCTGACAGTAGACTCTCCGAACTCGAAATTTTACTCAGAAGGTCTTTTTTCGTGTTCAGATATCTATAGAATTCTTCACAAGAATAATGTATGAAATTAAATTGAGCGGCCAAAATTGATTTAATAGAAGCAACACTTAATCTATTTCTCTCGTTGGTCCATTGAGAGTTCAGACGCGAAAAAATCCTTTCTACATTTGCATTATGTGAAGGAATGGAAAAAACCTCTTTTATGACAATTATGGCTATCTATGGCTTCTTAGAAAAAAAATATTTTATATTTTACAATTTTTTTACTTGTGTAAATGTCTAAAACAAGGTGCGAACAATGCAGTAATGCAATGGTGATAGTGACGAGACCAGCAATTTCATCTAGGTGCCGTTTTTGAAGTCCACATATGACATTTAGCCGTGTATATCTCAGAAACCAATCATAAAATTGCTTAATACATTCAGGATTTTGTTTCCTCATATAAAGCCATTGTGTACCCGAATTTCGCTGAACCTGATGGGGGCCTTTTTTACTATTGTTTCAGAATCATGTCCTTTGTACCCGCAGCAGTTTCAAAACTGCTACTTAATGACATCACCAACTGAGGCATGAGAACATAAGAGAACAAATTTGCAAAAACACCCAAACTGGTGCAGTCTTCGGTGGGCAAATTTATTCAATTTTTCTGCATTCTAGAATAATTAAACACTGAAAAACTACAATTATGTTATTACAACTTCTATTTTGAAATTGTTGCAAATTTGGCATGTTATAGGGCAATTCAAATTCCAGCCTCGTCTATTGGTCCAAGTGAATTGCCACCGCATGTAGGATTAAACAAAATGAGCTGATGTAGAAAGTCAAGTGGTCTATGTCTACAACCATTGTGGTGACACATTTCAAAAATTGTCTTCAATCTATCAGTATTTTGTAGAAGAATGTTGTATTTCTGGTTATTTCAGAGTTCCTAAAGAACTAATATCAAAGTTTTGGTAAAATAATGTATTAATTGAATTTAAAATTATATTCCTGGAATCAATGCCACAATAGGGCTGTTCACAAATTTTTTTTATTACCTTATCGGAAAATATAGGGTCCAATTTGTATGTGTGCAAAATATTACATTTTTTGTGAAAGTCCTTCTATGATAAATAAATTGTTGTATGTGCGCTTGGATTAATCGCGCCGCTCCTGAGGCGTGACGTCACCACTCCCTACGCGTGCTGGCTGCTCCGGCAGATATCCGCATAGACACACGGCACGGCGCGTCGACCGGTGCTTTCGTGCTTTGTTTTTCGCTAGTCTGCTACAGCCTACAGCTGTTTATATTTGTGTTACAAGTAGTAGTTTGTAAAATTCTTACTCTGTAGGAGATATAACAAAAATGGATCAAGCAGAGAACCAGAAAACCACAACGGGAGGCCGATATAAATATTACAAATATTTTTTAGTTCTTGGGTGTACAAGCACTAGTATAAAAAATCCGTACATCGAATTCATTTAACGTACAAAAGATATCGTAATATGTAGATTTCATTTTATGTGTTTGGGGGTAATTTTTGCCTTTACGTAACATACAGGGTGTCCAACTTTAAAACTGTACAAATCCGTAAAATCTTCATTTTTGGAGATAATTGCCTAAACTTTTTTTTGTTTGAAAGGCCTTCAAAAACCGCTTCTTTCGACCTTCCTGCCATTTTACAAATGCAAATCCAGGGTCGGCTGCGATTTTTTTATATCCCAGATTTTCACGAAAACCATTCTGCGTTTTTTTATTTAAAATCTGAACCCACAGCGTTAATCAGAACACCCCAAAAACCCCATATACAAAATTTGAACAAAAAATATACAGTGAGTTCCATTCTGCAGAGTGTCAAAGTTGAGCAAAATAGGAATGTTGAAGGCATCTGCCAAGTCAAATGTGCCATGGAATCCCCTCAAAACAGTTGAATGGTTAACAGGACCACGCAAGGTGTTGGTGTGAAAAAGTCCAATACAAAATATACAGAGTGTTCTTATCTGTACCATCTCAAATTACTGAATTTTTGGAACTTTATACGGACTAGGTAAATCTAAAAAATACAGAATCCTGCCAGTTAGTAAGTCCATATCAGTTAAGGTGGATGGTGTGCCACAACCAGGAAACACACAGAAAATGTATCATCTTAGACAGTGACTTTGTTGAGAAAGGTCCAATAATTTAAATTGTATTTATTTGTTGGTTGGCATTTTGTAAAGAAATAAATTACTTTTGTGTTTATTAATATTTTTCCAATGATTCCAGAGCACTCCTGACCAGTTTAACGTTTAATAAAAATTCAGAATTTTGAGATGGCTCAGAGAAAAAAAGCCTGTATATTTTTGTAGTAAATCTTTTCACGCCAACATTTTGAGTGGGTCTGTTGACCATTCAACTGTTTTGAAGGGATTCCATGCCACACTTGACTCACCAGATGTCTTTCCTATTTTGCTCAACTTTAACATCCTACAGAATGGAACTAACTGTATATTTTTTGTTCAAATTTTGTATATGGAGGTTTTGGGGTATTCTGATTAATGTCAGATTTTAAATAAAAAAATCGCTAAATGGTTTTCGTGAAAATCAGGGGTATAAAAAAATCACAGCCGGCCCTGGATTTGCATTTTGAAAATGGCAGGAAGGTCAAAAGAAGCGGTTTTTGCTCGGGTTTTTGAAGTCCTTTCAAATAAAAAAAAGTTTAAGCGATTATCTCCAAAAATGAAGATTTTACAGATTTGTACAGTTTTAAAGTTGGACACCCTGTATATGTTGCTCTCTTTTCAACTGCACATACCCCACCGCATTATCTCCATAATCTTGCCTTCTAGGCTTGTAAGATTTTAACATTTGTACAAAATGATAATATGAAATGGGCATCTATAATAATTATTAATAAATTCAATAAAATACGAGATATGTTTTTCGTAGAAATAGACAAGATGCGCATATTTTGACAAGAAAATCGCAGTAAAAGATTTACTCGAGATTTCCGCGATAAATGTCTAGTTTTTATTCTAAGTTTTAGACGTATTCTAGTAAATTAAATAAAATCAAAGTTACTTTTTAAGCTTAACACCTCGCATCTCGGCACTTATAAAGTCTTTGTTATTATTGAATAATCCATAATCATGACTATGTCTACCTGGGGTAGATTACTTGAATCTGCTTTAGAAAAGCTTTTCGCAACGCCCGAGATTGTGCTCTGCTGTCTAATAATAATCGCGCACTGATAGCGGGCCGGCGATCGCGTACGGTTCGCTTCGTTGCCCCGGCAGCGTAGGAACCCATGACGTCACCAGGCGGATCCGCGCGCCGAGCGCAGTGCCGTCTTGATTTAGAAATATTGGGAGTTTCACCAAAGCAATAAAATTGAAACTTTGGTTACATCATATATACACAAAATGCTATCAACTTGCATAAAAAAAACTCATTTTCAGATTGGTGCTGAACAGCCCTATTCAAAATAGGCCTATTTAAACCCATTTTTAGTAGAATATAATAATATATAATATAGTTTATACTCTGGCACAAATTTTAATTAGTGGCATTTAAACCTTAATAATTTCCTACCATAAAAAATCTCAAAACCAATTCACTGAAAACCATACCTTTTTTAGTGTCACTCTTCCGCAAACCCACAATATGGTCATTCAAAATTCCACAATGAATTTTATATTTTGTTTAATCAGGTGTTTCCAAATTGCAAGTATTTTGGAAGTTTTTAATGATAATTCCAAAGTTTATTGATATTTTTCACTTTAGAATTAATTCCCAATTTACATAAAGAAAAGTTAATAGCTATAAGGGACTAAATATTTCGGCATCTGGTAAAATTCCTGGATATACAGGCGAATTTCGCTAGTTC
This sequence comes from Pseudeuparius sepicola, assembly GCA_963920635.1. Taxonomy (NCBI): domain Eukaryota; kingdom Metazoa; phylum Arthropoda; class Insecta; order Coleoptera; family Anthribidae; genus Pseudeuparius; species Pseudeuparius sepicola. Next base: position 39,887,047 of record OY987303.1, on the reverse strand, counting down.
TGCCATATTTAGTAGTTCTCAAAGTTTTGATTAAAAAAGTCCCTTTGGCAAAATCTCCACACTCTATAAGTTTCTATTCTAAAACCATCAGCCTAGTCCCAAGCAAGCTGATTATTAGAAAGATGAATTAATTCATAGCACCAAGGCAACCTGATTGGAATATCCAATTACTATTATTTATTGCTATTGCAATTGCTATTATTTAATAAATTACCACTTAATTAAATTAAGACTGATTGATATAAAATCAATATTATTGGACTGCAACATCCATCTTTCCAAAAATAAATTCGTTCCACTAAAGTAGTAGGTTACAGTAACAATAAAGTAATGAATAAATAAATTTAGATTAGAAAATTAATGAAAGAGGATTTATGATCCAATATTAAATTGCAACATACGTACAGGGTGTTCCCGTATATTTTGACCCATCCCTAGATCCTTTATTTTTCGAGTTAGAAAAAAATTACTTAAATGAAAGTTGTAGGTTTTTTCTGAACCGCTAAAAACAAATGAGCGTCGCAAATTTATGAAAAAATATAAACTTACTTTTTTAAAATGGAACACCCATTATATTTGTGGATTTTTGAATTGCACCCATTTTTCCGATTCCAACAATATAAATATGTTATATGTTTGCTCTAAGCATTCGCATGATATTCCAAATTGCAGATAAATACGATCTTTATATTTAATCAAGGTAGCCATGGAAAAACATTTGAAATTAGGCAAGAGCATTCCTGCCAATCCATTATTTTTGGGACAATACACCTTAGTACCCTACAACTTTCATTTAAGTAATTTTTTTCTCACTCGAAAAATAAAGGCTCTAGGGGTGGGTCAAAATATACGGGAACACCCTGTACAGACTAGCCAAATCCGCTAAAAGCTATATCTTCATATGGTGGATTGTTTGAAACAGGTAACTACAACAGGCCTATTTCTCCTCACTAAGTTGTGTTTATTTCTGGTCTGGCACAATAAGCTGGGTACACCACTGATCGTGTTCTCTCTTTCAAGTGAACATTATTTTATAATAGCTGCAATTTTAACTGCAATTAACCAGCTCCAAAATGTCTAGTTCCAGAAAGCTACAAGTATTTCTTACTACTTTATCCTCTTTCTTAATTATTACGTACTAAAAAAATTTTCCTTACTTATATCCATTTGGTGATGTGTAAAATCCTGGACTATAGTACATTATTTGATTATTTTCTTTCATAGCATTTATTTTATTTTTAAAGTCAGTAAAGTACCATATGTAGCAACCATTGCAGTATCGTTGCTGAAATGTCCCATGCAAAAGGTTGTATGAGGCTATCTGATCTGACATATTAGCTATTATTATATCCTGTTCCCTTGTTTTTTGTTCTAGAATAACAACCTTCTCGTAGAGTGCTCTAAAAGTAAATTACATGCATGCAATTATATAACAAGTACAGTACTTACAGTAAGTATTAGTGTAAATTTCGTGGAGAAAAAGGACCTGTACATCTTAAAACCTGAAGTTCATAAATAAAACAAATACCAAAAACCATTTATAATGCATCAGGGATAATATATTTTGCAGGCTTAAACTATTATAGTTGCTCACCTCACTTTTAGTATTAAATTTAGTCAGACATCTACGTGACAAATGCCAACCATATAAATATAAAGACCACAGTAATTTATATTATATTGTAATAAACTAATTAAGTTTTTAATAACATAAGTCAAAATCTAAGACCGCTTCTAAAGTAAATACACTGTGTCCCAAAAAGTATTCAACACTTGGAAAACTTTTTATTATTGGTTTCTCTACAAATTTTGCTGGCAATAGGAAAAGTTTAATAAAACCCTGCGAACCGTGACCTCGACCTTGGTCCTTAAAACCCCTAACTAAAACACTTCAATAAAACAAATTCCACTTGCAAAACATATTTTAGATTTAAGAAGCAACCTGGGCACAATTTAATTATTGCAGATACGAGACTATTTGGGTTTAAGTCTGAAATCATTATGCCTCATCTATCTACCATTAAAGTATACCATGGGTCCTTAACATTATTGCTGAGAAGTATAAAAAATAAGGATCAGTAGAGTCTTTACTGATAAAGTTGTATAAGGTACTAAAAATTCGCGCGCCTTTGCAAATATCTGAAATAAAGTTCTTGTGTAACAAAACATTTTCCAAATTACCTACTAAATATATTTTAGATAAATAGTTTCAAAGAATTGAAGTTATTTTTGTCAACTGCCGATACAAGAAGGATCTTTTTTTATATAATGTGTCACCAATTTCGTGGGTATGGGCCAAAATTTTTAACAGGTTTTCATTTTCATTGAATTTTGCCAAGCCATATAGGACCATAGTGGTGCGTGAATAATTGTCAGAAAGTAAGGCGTCCGTCCTTAGAGGGCGTGGCAAATTTTTCAAAAAATTTTTTAGCAATTTAAAAAAAAGATATTTTTTCTATTGATTCTCAGGCCAAAAACACCCAAATACCAAATTTCGTAAAAAAATATCAAATAGTTCCCGAAATACAGCAGGACGAACTTTGAATCTTTTATTTTTATTTAAATGTTTGTTATTTGTTTTTATCATCCAATTTGTGGTTAGTTTTATTTTATTTAATGTTATTGAGATTTAAACCTTCTACAAGTAAAATAGCACTGAAAAAAGAAACATAAATAAATATGGCAAAGGCAAGTACCTATGCCCCAAAATGTATTATAATGGCATAGTAACATAAACTAGTATCCCAAGTAATTCTTTGTTTTCGACCAGCAAAATATGTATCTCAGTCTTACTCAACGTCATTCAACCTAATTTTATTATAAGATCGCACAGGTCTGTACTTAATAAATCAATGACACGAAAAAATGCTGGAGAAAAAAATATACTTCAGAATTATTTGTTAACATTAAAGGGAAGGAATTGAAAAAAATTGTTTATACCCTTTGGCCCTAAGGTTCATGTCCCAACTATGTACTATGAAAAGGTGGACGAGTGGCTATGCCAGAAATGATCTGATGTAAACAATCGGCTACAACAGAGACCCCACAAGCTGAAAATAAGCCAAGTCGAGGTTAGTCGAAACATGGTCATCTAAAAATATTTGAGTCACCTTACTGCATATACTGTGGTAATGCTGTAACTCTTGGCTTGACTTTTTGGGGAAATCATGTTAGCCGTGGAAAAACATTAGATGGTTGTTAGTTGTCATTTTCAAATTAAACTGAATAAAATTTCTTTTTCAATAAATTAAGGGTAAAGATAAATGTCCAAAATCTGTTTTTTTTTAGTTAGACCTGGTAATTTATAGAATGAGACCAGTTAAACCCAAAAACACCAAGTATTATGATTGTCAGAAGCTACATTGAATTAAAAATTTTCGGTGCCCTTGAACATCGATGAGTGTCCGAGCCCTGTATCAAAAAAAGAGTAATGTCCATCGATCGTCGTTAGATAATATACAGGTGTTCCGGAAATAGGTCTTAAAAATGAAACTGCGTAATCTGGGACAGATTATATGGCGGGTGTTTGATATAAAAATTTTTGAACCCAGGCCGCCTTTAAAGTTACAGCCTATTAAATTAAGGTAAGGGTACAAATCAAATTTTCCTACATTTTTCTCAAAGAAAACAGCCAAACTGTGATAAAACCATAACGACATAAGCCTACTATGATGATAATACGTAAAATAATTATCTGATCATTGTTGAAGTTTGCTTAGACTCCACTGCGACATTTCAATTTTTTGTATACACATTAAGCAAATTATAAAAATTTTACAAGACAGAAAAGTTTCTAAATATATTGGCCGATACAAGAATATTATTAAAAATAAATAAAAAAATTGGCCTATTTCCGGAACACCCAGTATAATGCGTTAAAATTTTATTAAAGGTGTACAGAGTCTTCATGCGAAAATTCCAACCACTCTATTATTTCAATAATTTTTGTCGATAGAGAAAAAGTTTTATATTAAAGTTGGAAGGCAAATATCTGGCTTTAGAAAGATAGGCTTGTGGATTATGCAGGGTGTATCATAAAAGCGTAACCCTGTATATTTTTGCATATTTTGAAAGAGCTAATTTTTCTGATTACAACGATATATAATACGTTGATATTTGCTTTTCTCTTTAACAAGATATGTGGACTTAAATTTGCAAAAAAATTATTACTTAATTAAATAAAAATTATAACAAAATGGCAATAAATATTAAAAATTCTTGCGTACCAGGTTTTTCTTAGTATACTCTGGTTAGATGAAAAATTAAATATTGCCATTTTGTCATTCTTTTGATTTACTAAAGTAAGAGATAATCCCAACATAACTATAAAAATCCGCCTTGATTTCATGGCTAACTGTGGTCTTTCAAATGATTTTTTGCAAATTTAAATTTAAATCTTGATAAAGGGAAAATCCAATATCAATATATTATATGTAATTGCAATCAGAAAAAACACCGCTTTCAAAATATTCAAAAATATACAGGGTGATCGTTATTAAAAACAAAAAAAAAATTGTCCCACTTTTACGATAAGCCCTATATAATCCACAAGCCTACCTTTCTAAAGCCCGATAGTTACCTTACAACTTGTATATAAAACTTTCTTCTCTATCTGCAAAAAATAAGAGAAATAATGGAGTGTAGGAATCGCCAAACTTTTAAAATCATTTTTATTTAAAATTAAAAAAATATATCATTTGCTATTTTTAGTCGTCTCTCTGAAGCTGACACTCGCTGTACCTGCTATCTCCCTTTTTCGGTGGTAGAAGTTTTGTTTCTCTTTTCTTTTACAACCCCAATACAAATATGTGCACCACATTTAGTTGAACCTTTAGATTTGCCCCTTTTAATCTTTCAGAAACTAATTTTAATTTTAAAATATGCTCTTGCAAAGAAGTACTAAAAATTATAATATCGTCAAAAGACAAATTTTGTTAGCCAAACTTTTTAAAACATTATTTATTACTCACTGAAAATATTGGGCGCGTTTTTCAAACTGAAAAGCATTCCTCCAGTGTAGATAAAACCGGATGCTAAATCAAGAGTTGTATAATAATTTGCTGCTCCAAGTCTGTCAAGTATATCTGTTATATGAGGAAGGGGGTAATTATCATCCATTGTCTTCTCGTTCTATTTTCGGTAGGCAATGACTATCCTCCATCCTACTATCAAGGTTCTATTTTTCCTTGATAACAAGCGCCTACCGGCCCTGCCGGGCCAATAGGCCTTGTTTTGGCCTTTACTTCTGTGTAGTAATAGGTGTACCTACTTTATTGTGTACAGGCCACAGTTTTAGATTTTTCGAGCCCAAATTTGGCGTATGGCCGACCAAGCTCATGGGCAAGAAGGCTTTTTTTTATGGGCGTCCGAATCGCAAGAGCCGTTCGGCCCCCGGAATTTTTGTTCGATTTTTTTTGGGAAAAAATGGCTAGGGATTCGAACGAAGAGTGCCGGTCGAGTTCAATTTTCACGTGGGGCCGCTGAGGGATATGAGTCTCCCGCCTGCAAGGGGGCCCCCCGATTGGAAAAGCCGTTCAGCCGTTTGGGCCCTTTTTCCATTTTTTTCGGGAGCTGGCGGGGCCCCCAAAAACATACTGTATACGTCATGTCCGAGGCGCACACGCGGGGACAAAATGGTGTAATTCATCGGCTCATCGGCTGTCCTTTGATTTTGTTTTGGTGTGGAGGATTTCCAAATTTCATAGCAATTTTGGACTTGGGGACTCAGAAGCCCATCTGTTATTCCGTGGGGAACTTTTCCAGGTACGGCCCGTGCTGTAGGTTATGTCTAGGTTTTTATGTACAATCTCGTAGAATATTTTAGAAAACGCCACGGGAGACCCTGTAAGGGTGAATTTTGGCTGTAGAGATTTCTTAGAGAAATTAGTAATAAATAAAACTGCGAGATAGCATTTTACGACGGTTTATTGTGTATTTGTCTAGGTACTTACATTTCTATGAAGGTCAACGCACTCCCGAGTAGAAATTGATTACGCACTTTGCATTTCACTCGTGGCACTTCACTTTCACTAATTGGGGCACGGACGCGCATTCCTGCCGAACTAGAACGTCCCTCTGTGGCAGTCGACGGTGCTCCGCTTTCCTGAAATAAGAACATGAAGATTAGCCAACTTCTGCGGGGAAAATCAACCTCTAACTTGCCTTATGTTTCGCCTAGTTATAGTCTCCACTGCCAATGGCACAGTATTCTCATTCATTTGCCATCTCGTTGTTTTCTTGTCGTAGTTCGGGACAGTGGAATCTTTCTTCCGATCTGTCTAGCATCTTTTACTTTTATTATCCTTTCTTTAGGTATGTTACCAGGTATAGCCTGATTTGTAACCTACCGAGTCTTAGTACTTGTATTGAGCGAGTTTTGGGGGGTCAAAAGACTGCTTGGCCTCTAGCTTTCTTGCTTTTGTCTGCCGCAGTCCTTGGCTAAGTTTGGGGAGAGTGCACTGTTTTCTTTTCTTGCTCTCCACCCCACTGGCAGCACCTATTGGGTGCACTTCGTAAATATTTTTGTACATATCGCTGGGTTTTCTTGGAATTTTCCGGAACTTTTATTCCAATGTTTTGATTTCGATCTTTTTCTTTGAGGTTAGGACAGTGGAAACGGTGGCATAGAATCTGAAGTGGGCTTGACAGCTGTTGGACAGTTTTGCGCCGGGAATCTACGTATAGGACCGGCTGTGCTTTTCTTAGTCCCGCTACTTGTCTATGGAGGGCGGATAGCACCTCCGGAGCAGTAAATCAGCTTGTTTATCGGTTTGGGCCAAGGCATGTTTTTTGTGCAATTTTTTGCCGGTCCCGCGGCCTATGCTTTTCTTGAATTTCGGACTGTAAATGCGAAGTGATTTTATTCAGTCTTTGGCAACGCAATTGTGCGGTTATTAGTGGTTGTGGTTTTGAATTGCCGTTGGAGTTTTTGGCGAGGCCTTCATGTTGAAAGAAGGGATTATAATCACAAACCAACTACAAGAGCGTCCAGTGTGGAAATAGTTAGTAGAAATTGTTGCTTTTCCAGGAGCTCTACCATTTTTTTATGGGATTTATTGTAACCACTCTCACCACGTTATCCTGTTGGACTGTTATTACATCAGACTGGACCATTGAAGTAAGTAATCATTTTTACTTCAAACTTCTGACCGTTTAGGCCTGAAACTTGCGTGTTATTTTTAGGAAATCAATCCATATTGGTTTGTGTTGGGAAATAGTCTCCATGGTTGTCTGACTTGGGGCTTTTTGTGAAGTAAATAAGCCTGATTAGCTAGAAGCCTGTGAGAATGACTTATTTTGGTTTTGAAAAGGAAAAGGTGAAGACAGGGTATTATTTATTTATTTATTTATTTATTTATTTATTTATTACTACAATTAATACATTACGGAATGGTTTTCATTCCAAATAGTACCTAATTATATATAAAAAAAGACAATACAACAATTACCAAAGCCAAGATTCTGGCCGAGGTCACAGACCTACATGAGACCAAATCTCAGACCATGTTTAAAAGTGTACAAACTTGTGCTGAAAACATCACAATCGGAAAAGAAACGGTTGTAATTATAACACAAGTGGTCAACAACTGGCCCTCTGTCCATAGTTTGTTCGATGTCTCCTAACATGAAAAAGGACAGTGTGACGTGTCCTGCGCAAAGGAACTAAAAAGTTTATCTGTTCCAAAAGAGCACCGCAGTTCATTACACCGTTCAACAGTTTAAACAAAAAGAAGAAAAGAGCCAGTTTTCTTCTGTTCTCGAGGCTCTGTATTCCACACAATAGCAGTCTTGTCTCGTAGCTTATATCACGGTAGGGGAAACGAAGCTTAAAGAGGTAATACCTGACAAACTTTCTTTGCACTCTCTCAATTCTTTCGATATGACAAGAGTAGTTAGGCTGCCAAATAATAGAGCAGTATTCAAGAATGCTTCTAACAAGGCAGTTATATAAGGACATTATGGCTCTGCTATCGACAATGTTCCGGGAGTGCCTCATGATGAAGCCAAGCATTCTAAAGGCCCTGCAAACGATTGAGTCGATGTGTTGTATAAACGTTAGACTACTGTCAAACGTGACACCAAGGTCATTGACTGATGTGCTGTTTACCAGGGCTGTATTATCGATTATGTAAGAATTTTGAATAGGACTAGGAGATCTAGAAAAGCTTATTGTTATACATTTGGAGATATTGAGAGAGAGACCATTAGCATGGCACCATTCAGCGAAACAAGTAAGATCAGTCTGTAGAGCAAGACTGCTATTGGTGTTAGTAGTAAAAAATTTTAAATCGTCCGCAAATAAAAGACATTCGCTATTGTGAAAACAAGATACCGCGTCATTTACAAATAGTTAAAACAGGATCGGGCCAATATGCGAGCCCTGAGGTACACCAGATATCACCAAAATCTCACAGGACACAGAGTCAAACACAGAGACACGCTGACACCGTCCACACAAGTAGGACTCGATCCACTTCAAGTTACCGCGCACACCAACTTCAGACAGCTTCTTCAACAACAGGGCATGGGGAACACTATCAAAGGCCTTGGATAAATCAGTATAAACAGCATCGACCTGCAGGCCAGCCTCAATTGAAGAGATTAAGAACTGCTGATAAATGCTGAGGTTAGTTGCCGTAGAACGCCCCCTGTAGAAGCCATATTGATTGGGTGAAATGTAGTGTGTGTAAGTTGCAAAGAGTTCGTCAGTTAAGATGGATTCGAACAATTTAGGTATAATTGATGCAATTGAAATACCTCTGTAGTTGGTTATGTCGGATCTATCACCTTTCTTGTATACAGGGATAAGTTTAGAGAACTTCCAGTCCGACGGAAATCTACCATCGTCAAAGGAACGCTGGAACATCAGACTCAGGGGGAGTGAGAGGGAGTCGCGACACCCCTTCAAAAAGATGGACGGCAGACCATCAGGCCCAGCGTTCTTGGATGGATCCAAAGAATAAATCCTGAGAGCAACATCTTCAGGGGTAAAAGTATGAACTGCCAGCAGTGACGAAAAGGGGATAGGCGGAACATCATCAACGTCAGTCTGAGCTGTATTAGGGAGATATCGAGGTTTTAGTTATTATTGAGAAGTCCTACCTTGACTTTTCTTGGTTATGTCATACCATAGTGTATATAAGCCATCACGTAAATCAAGTGGCGCCTAAAATTCACCAACTACTTGACCCAGCCCGACACACTGTATAAAAGCTGGCGGCCGTGGTGAACATATATCTCTACAGGTAGGTAGGTACTATCTGGTTGTGTATTCGACTTCCCTAACTAGGTTATAGTTACTCGAAGTGCCCTATAAAGCAAAAGTTTTATCGAGTTTCTCCGGTGATACAGAAGGTTATAGATAAAGAGCTTGATGATATGTTGTCCCAGGGGGTGATAGAGGAATCCAATAGTCCATGGTCATCGCCGATTATTTTGGTTTGGAAAAAGGATAAGGTTTTGTGTTGACTTCAGGCGCTTGAATTCCGTTACTGAGCATGATAGCTATCCTCTTCCGAATGTGTTGGACACCTTGGACAAACTGAAGGATGCTAAATATTTATCTTCATTGGACATTAAGTCTGCTTATTGGCAGGTGCCAATGGCTGAGGATTTGAAGAAGTACACAGCTTTTACCGTTCCTAATCGGGGTCTTTACCAATTTTGAAAAATGCCTTTTGGGTTACATAACGCCCCTGCCACTTGGCAACGGCTTATAGACCGAGTTATAGGACCAAAACTGGAACCACATGTCTTCGTTTATTTGGATGATGTGGTGATTGTGACCCAGACATTTGAGAAACACCTGGAGGTGTTGGAGGAAGTTTTTAGGAGATTACTAGAGGCGAATCTTACTGTCAATCTTGAGAAATGCCAATTCTGTCAACCCAGGATGAAGTATCTCGGTTATGTAGTCGACAAGGTACGGGCCATGCTTGAGCTTCCAGTTGTACATTGGAAGGGTAGTGAACATGTGCCTCCCGATATGCTCTCTCGTGCTGTTCGCATTATCGACTCGGTGGAGGTAGCTGACTCCTCTAATCACACGGACCAAGTTCTTGATCGGTGATATCTGAAAATGGTTGACCTGGTGGAGAAGAATCCTTTGAGACATAGCAATTAGCGATTGGTAGATAAAATTTTGTTCCAATATGTCAAACAAGGCTACCCTGAGTTGGCACGGGGAAATGATTGTCCCCAAGGCTGATCGGAAGTCTCTCATTTCATCTGCTCATGATCCTCCTACGGCTGGTCATATGGGTGTTTTCAAGACTTACAGTCGACTTGCGGAAAAGTGCCATTGGCCTAAAATGAGGAACGACGTGGGTACATATGTCAGGCATTGTCAAACCTGTTTACCCTACAAGCCTACCAACCAGCGACCAGCCGATAAGATATTTTTGAGCAATATTACAGAAAGTTTATACTAAATGTATGTACTTTTGAAAGTAATATAAGATTACGATATAAAACCTCGTTTGTTTTTTTTTTCACTTTGAAGATAGAGATTTTTCATAAATTCTTGCTATCATATTCAATATTTATTTCAAACGCTCATAATATCCGCATAAAATTAGATATTGAAACTCAATAGGTGACTTTTTGAAGCTTAAAACGTGTGCTTTTTGATAGCATAAGTAATTTTAATGTATTTCTCTTTTTTCTCGGTTGTTTTTGCAGTAAACTGCATTATAATTAATTTCCCGAAACGCAGAACTCGATTTTTCTTATTTTTAAATCCAAGAATCAAGCTGAAGGAGGTTTCTTACTGGGATGAGACCAATCCTAAGTGAAAGTACAAGTTTTAAACTGCCGATTTCCTAGTGAAAAGATTTTTCTACATAATTTCCGCTCGTGATTATCAGCTTTTGAAAAAAAAACTGTCTTCATGTGTTCTCAGCCTTCATAATACGAATTCTCTAATAAATATAAATAAATATAATAATTTCCGCTTTCTTTGTCGTAAATACTTCATACATGTTTGTATACTGTTATAGTCCTCATTTTCGATCCACTGAGAACATGCGTTTGTATGTGTGTATGTATGTATGTTCATGTGTTTGTGAGGCGTGTTAGTCGGCAGGTAGTCGGCAGATGTCATTCTGTTCCCTTGGAGCACAGCTTGTATTGGAGCACAGCTTGTATTGACAAACGAATGTCTGAGCCTATATATATATATATATCCTCCGAAAATCCAAGCTATATACAGCTATATAAGGGTGGGAATTAATAGTCCTGGAGCTTTGGGAAAAAATCTTCTTAAGTAATATGGTCAGGAAAAATCGCTGGAAATTATTTTTAAGTTAGTAGGGCGGCCGCTAGGGGGCATATTCGCAACAGTTTATTTGAAAAATGAGTTTTCTCAAAAAAATAACTAATAAATATTTAAATTTATTGCAGTCTTCAGCAAATTCTGAACAATTTTCGTTAAGGATTTTTTGCGCTTGCTCTTCAAATAGAGGTGAGACGGGCGGATAAACCTTGACTTGAAAAAATGCTGCTAACTCCGATTTGGTTTAACCGAATTGGTTGAATTTGGGCTTGTTGAAGAGATATTTTCTTCTTCTATCAAATGATTGTCCAGTAAGATCATTTCGAATTTCGTGGTCACCGCTAGAGGACGCAATTAGAAAAATTTCCTTTTTATTACAATTTTCTCCGAAATTTTAAATTCAATGACATATTTATTCTGTTATAATCGAAAAGTATATTACATTTACAACAAAAAATACTTTGGTATTTCGATATCTTCATTAGTTTCGGAGTTATCGCCAAAAGAATAATTATAACCTTACCTGTCGTATTGATATGAGATTATGATGATTATGAAGAAAATTCGATTATTCTTGCATTCAACTTCATTTTTACTAGGCGTCATTTTGTTTTTCATTTCTTTTTACTTCATATTCATAATCGGCATCTCAAAAAACATAAAAGTATACATTTTCATTGATAAATAATGACTCTACAATTAATTGTAGACGACTTTTGAGAAATTTCGGTGAAAAATCGATTTTTTGAGTTTTTTTTTTATTTATTTTTTAAAGCGCACTTTTTCAACCTGCGGACTTTTAAATAAAAGTATGTTTGAAGATGTTTCAAAAGGTTTTATTCAAATCCATGACTTCCCTAATTAATTCCTAATTAACACATTTTTAACAATTTTTCGTCTATGTTGACTCCACTATTAGGGGTTAACTTTCTTCAAGTTAGGGGGGGATTTGTAACGGTTAATTTTGGCCGTAGAGATTTCTTAGAGAAATTAGTAATAAATAAAACTGCGAGATAGCATTTTACGACGGTTTATTGGGTTTTTGTCTAGGTACTTACATTTCTACGAAGGTCAACGCACTCCCGAGTGGAAATTGATTACACACTTTTCATTTTCACTCATGGCACTTCACTTTCACTAATTGAGGCACAGACGAGCATTCCTGCCGAACTAGAATGTCCCTCTGTGGCAGTCGACGGTGCTCCGCTTTCCTGAAATATGAACATGAAGATTAGCCAACTTCTGTGGGAAAAATCAACCTCTAACTTGCCTTATGTTTCGCCTAGTTATAGTCTCCACTGCCAATGGCACCGCATTCGCATTCATTTCCCATCTCGTTGTTTTTTTGTCGTAGTTCGGGACGGTGGAATCTTTCTTCCGATCTGTCTAGCATCTTTTACTTTTATTATCCTTTCTTTAGGTATGTTACCAGGTATAGCCTGATTTGTAACCTACCGAGTCTTAGTACTTGTATTGAGCGAGTTTTGGGGGATCAAAAGACTGGCCCCTAGCTTTCTTGCTTTTGTCTGTCGCAGTCCTTGGCTAAGTTTGGGGAGAGTGCACTGTTTTCGTTCTTTTCTTGCTCTCCACCCCACTGGCAGCACCTATTGGGTGCACTTTGTAAATATTTTTGTACATATCGCTGGGTTTTCATAGAATTTTCCGGAACTTTTATTCCAATGTTTTGATTTCGATCTTTTTCTTTGAGTTTAGGACAGCGGGAACGGCGGCATAGAATCTTGACAGCTGTTGGACAGTTTCACGCCGGGAATCTACGTCTAGGACTGGCTGTGCTTTTCTTAGTCCCGCTACTTGTCCACAGAGGGCGCTGATAGCACCTCCGGAGCAGTAAATCAGCTTGTTTATCGGTTTGGGCCAAGGCATGTTTTTTGTGCGATTTTTTGCCGGTCCCGCGGCCTATGCTTTTCTTGAATTTCGGGCTGTAAATGTGAAGTGATTTTATTCAGTCTTTGGCAACGCAATTGTGCGGGTGAAGCAGTTATTAGTGGTTGTGGTTTTGAATTGCCGTTGGAGTTTTTGGCGTGGCCTTCGTGTTGAAAGAAGGGATTATAATCACAAACCAACTACAAGAGCGACCAGTGTGGAAATAGTTAGTAGAAATTGTTGGTTTTCCAGGAGCTCTACCATTTTTTATGGGATTTATTGTAACCACTCTTACCATGTTATCCTGTTGCACTCTTATTACATCTGACTGGATCGTTGAAGTAAGTAATCATTTTTACTTGAAACTTCTGACCGTTTAGGCCTGAAACTTGCATGTTATTTTTAGGAAATCAATCCATATTGGTTTGTGTTGGGAAATAGTCTCCATGGTTGTCTGATTTGGGGCTTTTTGTGAAGTAAATAAGCCTGATTAGCTAGAAGCCTGTGAGATTGACTTATTTTGGTTTTGAAAAGGAAAACAACCCTCAGACTGAGGTAAGCTGTGTATATAGCTTAAATATGAGTTGCTGAGGTGTTCTTTTTCCAGGGTTTTTCCTTAGGGTTTTTTTTCTGGGTTTTTTTGTGGAAGTATCAGTTACTTGGAGGTTTATTTATTGGCTCGCGTGGGCAAAGAACGTGTTGAGAGGAATTAAGGCGTTGCTGCATTCCAGAGTTTGTGGGAGAGCCTGCCGCCAACTTTTTCCACAGTGGAGGAGGGCTAAAGCTGCACCAGAGCTGCCATCTCGGCTGACCAGCCCAACGCAAGCTAAGTTCAATATTATTTGCATTGCACTAGATTAATATCTCAAATCGTATGCCAGTTTGGAGTTTATTTTTAGAAGAGTTTTGTGCTTTTATTTTTTTATTTTTTGTGACGAACATACCTTTTTTATTTGATATTTAGGTAGCCCTATTCTTTCTAAGTAACTTTTGTCTTGAACGTTTTGTTGTTTTTTTTTTTCAATATAATATACTAACAACTATTTATTATAGGATATATATCCATATACATACAGAGTGTCTCACATAAGAGTGAAACAACCCTATAACTTCTTTAATTTTTAACCGACCAGAACGAAATTTTTACCAAAGGTAGATGGCATTGTTGTCTATTTGTTTCCAAAAAATTAGTTGCCTACCCCAAAGTCGAAGCCACCTGCGATGCCACAATCAAGGCTAAAAATCCGAAAGTCATATTAGGCATTTTTTTTTCAAAAAAAAATTTACTAGAAAAAGTTGTTCAGAATCGATTCAGAACCCTAAATCCAAAATTTTGTCAAAATCAAAAAATATTAATTTAAAGAAATTAAATTCCAAAAACAGCAATTTAATCATTTTCGTTAAATTTTTACTTTAATTTTATTTATTTAATATTTTTTGATTTTGACAAAATTTTGAATTTAGGGTTCTGAATCGTAGGCAACAATGCCATCTACCTTTGGTATTCTAGTCGGTTAAAAATTAAAGAAGTTATAGGGTTGTTTCACTCTTAAGTGAGACACTCTGTATATATAGACATATTATATAACTAGTTAACTAATTAAATAAGTAACATATTTACAACACATTTTCAACGTGACCTCCATCATTCGCTAAGCACATCTCTAGGCGTTTCTTGCGTTGCATTTTTTAATACAAGCGTCCCTAACTTTTTTTTTCCACTATTAATGGGCTACAGTTGTTGTATATAATGTAGCTAAACATTGTGACACTTAATTTGGTTTAAAATTTTTTGGGTCATTGAACATTAAATCCTCCGTTGCATAATTTAACCCCCATTGCCACATTTTTGTCACTTCTCGGCTTCCTTATTATTTTGTCTTATATAATGTTAAATAGCCAGAAGTATATCGTTCAGGATATTTTTGCAAATCAACAAACTAATACACCCTCACAGGGGAATTAAAGGATTAAAATATTAATCACATAGGCCATGACATTTCTTTGTTTTTGTTTGGTTTAACTTAAACTGTCAAATTCGAAATTATCAGTGATTAACCCAAAAAAAATTTAAGTGCTATGGCTAGTCATGAAGAAAAAGTGGACATGTTATTTGTTTATGGAGAAGCCAGAAAAAATTCTAGGCTGGCCTGCAATATTTATCGGCAACGATATCCAGAACGATATGACCCTGGCTACAAAATGATCCAGCGTTTAGAACACACATTAAGAAATAATGTAGATGCATTTAATGTTAGAAAAGGCAAAACAATAAGGAGAAGGGCGAGAAATGATGAAAATGTGGCAATCGTCTTAAATTATTTTGAAAACAACCCAGAAAAATCAATTACTGATGCAACGCGGTATGTGGGGATTTCTTATTCAACGATCCAAAGAATTTTAAAGCAAAATAAATATCACGACTTCAAGCTACATTACTCGCAGCAGTTGCTGCCCATTAATGTAGAAAAAAGATTAACTTTTATTGCGCAGATGGCTATTCTAGAGCAAGATGATAATAGAACTTTCAAACATATTTTATGGACTGACGAAAGTAGGTTCATAAGTAATGGCATCCCAAATAGAAAGAATAATCATCACTGGGGCAATGAAAATCCGCATAAAGTTCACCCCATAGAGAACCAAGGGCCTTTTGGTGTTAATGTTTGGTGTGGAATAATTAATCAAACTTTGATTGGTCCGCATTTTTTGAAGGCACTCTTACGAGTGAAATATATTTAAATTTTTTAATAGGATTTACCAAATTTGTTGGATAATATGTATCCCCAAATTATGTGGTTTCAACAAGATGGAGCACCAGTTTTTAAACAAATTTTAGAAATAGATGGATTGGCACAAATAGTACTATCAGGTATAATCCTAAAGCATAACAAAACAAATACTTTTATTTAAATTCATTTCACTCTTTACATTTTCTACAGTCTCCCAACTTTTCGTCATTAGACTACTTCTTATGGGGGAAATTAAAAAATGAGGTCTATCAAACACTGTCGAGGAATGTGAATCATTTAAAACAAAAAATTAGGGACGCTTGTATGACTATAACAAGAAACATGTTAAAAAATGCAACGCCACATGCTAAGAAACGCTTGGAGATGTGCTTAGCGAATGATGGAGGACACGTTGAAAATTTGTTGTAAATATGTTACTTATTTCATTTGTTAAATTGTTAAATATATACACTGTGTCCGTAAAGTAACGCATAAAATCATTACTTCTGAAAAACATGGTTAAAAAAAATCCTCGATTTTGTTTTAAAAAATGACATTTTGCGACGTTTCACTCAAATCTGTGAGGTCATCGTTGTTCCGGATATGACATCGGCAATTTTTTCAAATGGCAACCTCCCCTTCTATGAGTAATTAGAAAGACCGTCACAGCCTACATTGAAATTATAAAATGTTATATTACAAAAATATGTTTGAAGTTTGAAAAATTTACAAATTTATTCATTTCAAGTGGATGCCAAAATTTGATAGTTTAGTTTGAATTGCAATACTGAAGTAAATGTTCGAAGTGGAGACCATCTTGTGCCTGACAGTATGCTAAGCGGTGAACAAATTCTTGTTGGACTTTGCTTATAATTTCTGGAGAAATATTGGTGCATTCTCTTCGAATTCTTCAATAAGTTCCGGTTTGCTTTTGTATACACAATATTTTTGAGGTTTGAATATTTAATAATTGAAATAAATTTGTAATTTGTCAAAATCTTTCAATTACAATTTCAATGTAGGCTGTGACGGCCTTTCTAATTACGTCATAAAAGGAGGTAATTTGAAAAAATTGCCGATGATGTCATATCCGGAACAACGATGACCTTACAGAATGTTTTGTTTTGAAAGAAAATCGATGTGTCCGAGGATTTTTTCTAACCATGTATTTTCAGAAATAATGATTTTATTCGTTACTTTACAGACACACTGTATACCTATATCCTATAATAAATAGTTGTTAGTATATTATATTGTTTGCTTTACGTCAATATATGGAAAACAAATGGCAGTCGCTCGTGCTCGTCGCCCACTTCATGGGAGAGTCAAGTCAATTAATTTCTTTAATTTTCTGTATATTGTTGCCTGTAAATTGTAAACGAAAAAAAAAACAACAAAACGTTCAAGACAAAAGTTACTTAGAAAGAATAGGGCTACCTAAATATCAAATAAAAAAGGTATGTTCGTTACAAAAAAAGATACAGGGCGTCGCGACGCCGAGCGTCGTTTGTCAAAAATTTTAAATTTAGTTGCGATCTAATCTTCATTTGGGCCCCTTTAACGCCACGGACGCAGATTTTTTTTTTTCGCTTTTGTCCATAATTGCCCTGGGACGCCGAGTTTGAATGACCCTGTACCTAAATAACGAATATATAGCCTCTCCACAAACATTACTGGCCAATCAAAAGAACAAATTAGTATCTCACTTTTGGTTTAATTATTTAATTTAATTCACAATAATAACATCAGTTAATGTTTTTTCTCGAGATTTCACGGAACCTTACGTACTGAGTCAAAGTGGCTTATGATGGCTAACTTAAGTTGTCATAACTGAAATTTCAGTTGAATATCATTCATTGTGTTCTGATATAAACTTTTAGACTTTGGCGTCACTCGACTTTCTGTACACAACTGTGATATCCGCTCGGAACTACATTCAAAACTTGGTAAGCACATTTCGGTTTGATGGTTCAAATGTGGAACATTATGTATGTTTTAACTTTGGGCCATTGAAACTTGGTCACGACGAATATTTCCAAACTTGCTAGTTTTCTCTCGATAACCTTAAGAGGGGGTTGCCGACAGCGAAAGTGACGTTAGATTTCGTATTTTTTAAAGTTGTATAGCATAAAATCTAGTAACATTTTACCTGGCAAAAATTTAGTACAGGATGCTTTTAAGATCTTATGATTAAAATGAAGACGGAGATGTTTGTACAAAATTTTTGCTAGGTAAAATGTTATTAGATTTTATGCTATACAACTTAAAAAAATACGAAATCTAACGTCACTTTCGCTGTCGGCAACCCCCTCTTAAAATGTTTTTGTTTATTTTCCACTGTCACTGACAAGCTAAAATACAAATATCATACATAATATATTATATTATTATCAATCACACCTTAAACCTTGTGTAACTTACAACTATAATTTCCAAAAGAAAACTCATTTCAAATATATGAGCAATATCTTGAAAATATCCGATGAAACGTCACTCTATTTTGGGGTTATGTAGGATTATGTACAAACTTCATAACACAATTGGGGCACTATGCTGAGACTTTTTCGGAGTTTTGACAATTCGGAATTTTGTCCCACTAGCTGTACAGGATGATTCACATTAGTCGGTTTTAGCAGGTTTCTCGGTTTCTCCTGACGAGAGAAAATGTAGTAAAGGTGTCCAAAGCTCGATTTTCAAAAAAAAAAGTTAATGCCGCAAACCGCATCCTGATTATCTCTATTCATTTAGGAGATACAGGGTGTTTTTGGTTTTTTTCCTGCTTCTTAAACGTGCTGTAAATTTTTGTTTGTGAATATTTTCGATTCCAATAAAAACGTTGTTGTTTATCTTTTACATAAAATTCACTGGTGTAGAGAGATAATCTTTCAGTAGCGGTTGTAAAGAAAAAATCTCTAAATGTGCCAAACTTGAACCACAGGAATTTTTTCTAATTTACAAATTAGTAGAAATAAGAATGTATATATATTTCAGGTTCATTGTTAAAAGTCATAGGCTTACTATCAATGCGACGTCTCAACTTTACAACTCAGGGGTCATTTCCGTCCAGAAACAGAAGCCAATAGAAAATTATGATGATGTCGCCCGACATGAATTTCAAAAAGTTTCTAAAGGACAATGAAAGCAGCTGCTGAATGAAAACCTCATCGCAGGGTCAGACTAATGATTGTTAGATCGTTAGATGGTTAAAGGTAATTATACTTTATGCAAGTTTCATTATAATATAAAAAAATCATTTTGTATAATCTAGATACAAGAATCTGCAGTTAAGGATATTGAAACTAAAACCATAGGGCACCTCCGGAAACTGACTGATTAATCCCTCTATTTTATCCTCTTTGATACTATTGCATGTTTGAAATTTAATATTGAACTTCTTTAACCAATCTCTTCCTAAAATACTCTGTCCACCATTTCTTACGATATATAACTTAATAGGCCTGCATTTTCCACAATACTCAACATCTACTATAATAAAACCCACTGGCGAAAATGACTTGCCACAGTATCCTCCACATAAAATATCATTATCTTTTAACGGTATACATGCGAACTTACTGCGGTATGTTTTTAAGTTAATTGCAGATATTGTTGATCCACTATCGATTTCGAAATTAAAATTTTGCTTATTTATCAAAACATCTGCAACAAAATTATTTTCACTTGGGTACTTTGAATCTTATCGCACTATTTCACTAGTAAACCGTTTTTACTTGCCTTACTATCCGCATGAATACAATAAAAGGGCTTATCTTCGCTGTCCCTATCACAACACTGGTCTGACACCTCCTCTTCCTTATCGTAATTCACGCTTTTTCACTACATACTCTCGCCAGGTGTCCCTTCTTCTTACAATATTGACATTGATAGTTTCTGTATTTGCACCTATCTATCTATCTTGTGCAGGGGGTGGCCGCCTTAGATCGGCCCGGCACGTAGGCCAGTGGGCCCGTTGTGCCCCCACAGGCCAGCGTCACACGGCAGCCAGCATGCCGGCCCTCTCGATGAAGGCCCGCAGCTCACCCACCCCGACACCATGCACATCCTCCGCGCTCAGCTTGGCTGAGCCGAAGGACTCAAATCTGACCCTGTCAAGTGCAGGGCACTCAGTGACCAAGTGGTACGGGGTCTCCTCATCCTCCAGACACCATCCGCACTCAGGATCCACTCCTATAAGGTGCAGGTGGCGAGCCAGGCAGCAGTGTCCGGTGAGGACCCTTACCACTCCCCTCAACTTCGACCTTGGCAGACGCAGCAGCTCCTTAGACAGGGTGGCCGACGGCCCACAAATCATGAGCCTAGTCTGCCTCATCCCCGGAGCCCGGCGCCACTCCTCAAGGAACCTGCCATGCAGCTATTCATCCAGAACTCCAATTGCGACCCGTGGCGCAATCCCCAATATTGGTTCTGGCCCCATTGGTCTACCCATGGATCCCTCTCTAGCCAGTAGGGCGCAGTCTCGTTCCCCGCTATGCCCGCATGACCAGGCACCCACGATAGAACAACCCTGTTCCCTACAGCCACCAGCTTGAGCAAACTCGTTCTACAGTCCTCTACTAATGGGGACCAGGTACGGTTTGCTCTCAGCGCCTGTCAAGCAGCTTTACTGTCAGAGCAGAAGGTCAGCTTCCGGCCCTTGATTCTGAGCCTGAGCGATTCCTCTGCCCCCATCATGATGGCGAACACCTCCGCCTGGAACAGGGTGGTGTGCTCCCCGAGGGAGGTCAACCTCCTAACAGTGGTCCGGTGAGTGCCCCCCCGTCCCTCTGAAGGAGAGCCGGGAAGACCCCATCCAGACCGGCCGCCTTATAAGGTGAGAAGGACCCGATGGCCCATCTGACCCGTTCCTCGTTGACCACCCTGACCACCGTGCCGTAGTCCGTAATCAGCGGGTCACTCACCGCGGTCTCCCCGTGACCCAATATGGAACCCGGGAAGTGAGTGGTCAACAACTGCAGCAGGGTATCACGCGGGGTTGAGGTAAACTCCCCCTCCCCCTCCCCAGTGCGAATGCTGCCCAGCTTTGTCAGAGGATCTCTCGAGAGCACCCTGCAGAGCCTAGAAGCTACAGGCGTGCTATTGATGCCCTCGCAATAGGCCCGCCAGGCACTTCTCTGAGAGCTTCTGATCTCGTGTTTGTAGAGTCTTTGGGCGGACCTGTAGTCCTCCCAGTGGACTCCAAGGCCGGAACGTTTGGCCCTATTCAAGAGCCTACAAACCTGCCTTCTGAGGCGTTCCAGGTTGGCATTCCACCAAGGTGCCTTGCCCTCCTTTGTCCTCCTTTTCAGGGGACAGTTGGCCTCATACGTTTGAACAATGATGGAGCCCAGTCGCTCAGCGGCGGGGTCGAGCTCCTCCACGGTTCTGTGTTTGCGTGGGAAACCCGCCAGACGTCCCTCTAGTTCCTCTCTATAGAGGTCCCAGTTGGTTGCCCGCGGATTTCTGTACTCTAGGTCACCCTGATGGGGTTCCCCGAGGGTGAACGAAATGTATCTATGGTCCGACAGAGAGTCGTCCATAGACACATGCCAGTCCCCCACTTCCCCGAGAAGCAGTCCCGTACACAGAGTAAGATCTATGATGGAACGCCTTCCCGGGGTGAAGAACGTAAATTGTGAACCACGGTTAGCGGCGTGTAGCCATGAATTCTGTCAGTTGGTCCCCCCTGCGGTTACAATCTGCACTGCCCCACAAAAAGTGGTGGGCATTGCTATCGCATCCCACAAGAAGGGGGAGACCTCTCTCCTCACAGAAGGTGCCCAGAACTCTGAGCTCCTCCAGTGGACACTGGGCCTGTATGGGGAAGTATGCTGAGGCCATCACTACCCGCTGCATTCCCCCCCTCACAGGCAGATCCATCATCAAAGGTACCAGGTCCCTAGACGACAGGTCTTGTAAAAGAAAGGCATCTACCCCCCTCGTAAATACACAGGCCCTGGGGACCCCCTGTGAGGCATCCGCTAAAAACAGATTACCTCCCATGGAGCCCAGACCCCGTGCCTTATTTTGTTCTATCCAGGGTTCCTGGACACCACCCATCTGCAGAGCTGAGCCGTTGAGGCCCTGCCATGCTGTATGTTGATCTGCGTGATTTTCATTTTTTTTTGTTTTTTTTTATTTCCTGGACGTAATTCACGCTTTTTCACTACATACTCTCGCCAGGTGTCCCTTCTTCTTACAATATTGACATTGATAGTTTCTGTATTTGCACCTTCCATAATGCTGAACGCCGCAACATCCACATCTTCTAACACTTGCAGGATCTGTTATGTTCTTATTTGTTGACGTTGGTGCACGCTGCAGCTGTTTGTCAAAACGTAGTTGACTCCTCCCCTTTGCCAGTTGTCGCTGATGCTGGTGGCGCCCTCTAAGAATGTTCACTTCCGCCATATTCAAATTTCCCACTGCCGATTTTGCGTTTTCCCGTTGAGACGCCATTCTTTTGACATCGTCGATAGGTTTACCTCCTGGCTCCTCGCACAGCCTATCAAAAATTTGTCCAACGACAAATCCCGTGACAAACTTATCCCTCACGATATTGGCTAAGTCTGATCCAAAGTCACAGTTTATCGATAAACCTCAAACTCGTGCGAACCAATCGGCTGCTGTTTCGCCATTTTCTTGGAATGCTTCATAGAATTTTCTTCGTTCTCGCCATACATTAACTAATGGTGAAAATTGTTTTTGAAGCAGCTCCAACTCTGAAATTTCTTTGAATTGGGAAGGTCAGGGTAGCACAAGTTCCTTAACAATTTATAAGTCGTCGTGCCCATTATGCTCAGTAGTGTAGCTACTTTAATTTTTTCTTTTCAATTTTGTTGGCGACAAAAAATTGCTCCAAACGTTCAATATAAATAACCCAATCGTCGCTTTCCGCACAAAATTCTCGGAATTTCATTTGTTCGCCCGCCATCTTGCCGAACCAATACCACGTTGTGTCGCGAATTAAAGAAAACGTCCGCGTACCGAATTTGAGTCCTCATCCCCACTGTAATGTCCAACAGCGACAGCGGGTTTAAATAAAACGTTCGATCATGGTTGTTTTATTTCACGAATCAGAGGGTTATATATCACAGAGAAGTTTTATATCGAGCATTCTTTATACTACGAGAGGACCGTGTAGACTCGCGGTCTCCCAAAACCCGGGACCTCTGTTGACGTCGTGTGACATCACTTCCTATTTAATATGGTGCCAATTCAAACGTTGGCGCCATATAGCACACATAGCACAAAACTTTAATGAACTATATATTAATATAAATCAAATTAATGACTCAGCTGACTGTATCGTCTTAACCAAAACATTTAACATTGATGATCTATCTTTTTCTCATCTAGATAATTACATTATGACCTGGAGTTTGAGTGATTCCTCCGCCCCCGGCATAATGGCAAACAGCTCCGCCTGGAACACCGTAGGGTGTTCTCCTAGGGAGACTGTAAGTTTACAGGCCAGTTCCTTACAATAGGCTCCGGCCCCCGTTCCTTTCCCCATCTTGGACCCGTCTGTGTACCAGACTAGTCCTTTCTGGGTACTGAAGTACTCCTCCATCCACTCCTTCCTTTTGGGGAAGGAGAAGGAGAGTCTATCATAAAAGCCAATAGAAGGCTCCTTCACATCTCTTCTCATGTCCAGGATGGGAAGCGCCTCCTTCAGCTCAGACTATAGCCTCTGATGCCCACCAGGTGGGCTCCCAGAAACCCAGATGTTAAGGCCCTCTAATCTGAGGGCCGCGGTCCCGAGGGCCCCCGTGATGCAGAGGCAGGCAAGGCGTTGTATCTTATCAAGCGCCGCCCTTGGTCTGGTCCTGCCAGCGCCTGACCACCAAACGACAGCCCCATGTGTGATCATGGGTACACTCATTGCCTTGTAAATCCAAAGCATGATCTTCGGACTCAATCCCCACGAAGTTCCCACGGCTCTGCGGCATGCCCACAGTGCGTTGCATGCCTTTTTGGTCCTTGTGAGTATGTGTTCCTCGTAGGTCAATCTGGAGTCTAGCCAGACTCCTAGCTACTTGACCTTCTTTGTTTCTAGTTGGGTCCCTTGAAGCTCTACGAGAGGGCTGGGGACCACTTTTCTCTTTCTGGTGAATAGCACCAGCTCAACCTTATTAGGGTTGACACTTAATCCGTTGGCGGCGCACCACTGAGAGAACTTCGCGAGGGCCCCATTTAGGAGCTCCTCCAAAAGCTCAATCTCTGTGCCCTGCACCAGGATCACAACGTCGTCCGCGTACGCCTGCACGTAAACACCCTGCTCCTCCTCCAGGATTCGCAGCAGTTCATCCACCACCACCATGCACCACAGGAGAGGGGACAGAACCCCCCTCTGGGGACAACCCCTCGATGCATTGATGGTCACTGTTTCACCGCACAGTCCGACTTCCACCTGCCTGCTGGTGAGCATGGATCGGGTCCACCTGTCCAAGAGGTCCCCAGCTTCCACCCTCTTCACAGCCCTACAGATCGAGTCCACTGCCGTATTGTCAAAGGCACCCTCTATGTCCAAAAAGACCCCCACCGACACCAGTCCACCCTCCTGCCCCCCATCCAGCCTTGCGACGAGCTGGTGAAGGGCCGAGTCCACGGACCTGCCCAGTTGGTAGGCGTGCTGCCTGGAACTCAGTGGTGCCTTGAGAGCAAGTTGCTCTCTAAGATGTCTGTCCACCAGTCTCTCCAGTGTCTTCATCAAGAAGCTGGTGAGACTGATGGGTCTATAGGCCTTGGCTTCAGTGTAATCACTGCGTCCAGGCTTAGGTATGAATATCACTCTAATCTGCAGCCATCGACGAGGGACGTGCCCTCTGGCGATGGATGCTCGGAACACGCCTATTAGTGGCCAGGTGAGTGTCTCCCCATCTCTCTGGAGGAGAGCCGGGAAGATCCCATCTAGCCCCGGCGACTTATATGGGGAGAAGGACTCAATTGCCCATCTAACCCTTTCATGGTTGACTATCCTTGTGGCAAGGCCGTAGTCATTTGTCACCATGCTGCTGGCCACCGCCTCTCCCTGTCCCAATGTCGAGCCTGGGAAGTGTAGCCAGCAGATGTAACAGGGTACCCGGGGGGATGAGGTAAACTCATCTGCCCCAGTACGTCCACTGCCTATTTTTGTTATAGGACCCTCGAGAGAACCTTGCAGAGCCTAGAAGCTATAGGCGCACTATTGACGCCCTCACAGAAGGTCCGCCAGGCCTCCCTCTGGGAGATCCTAATCTCATTTTTATAGAGTCTTTGAGAGGCAAGAATTATATAATACACAAAACACCGAACAAAAAGCTAATTATTTTGTTGACAGCGTGGTTGATTGTATTGAAGTGAGCACTACCAAAATTACGGTAAAACGGAAAATAAGAAAACATAAAATATGGGTAACTACAGGTTTAATACCTAGTATACAAAGAAAAAACGAACTCTATAAACAATACAGAAGTAACCCAAATAACGATGAAGCTAAAGTATCATTTACGAAATATCGCAACACTCTAAACAAACTATTAAAAAAGCTAAAATAAATTATTATAAAAATAAAATAAGCTAAAACATAAACTGTTCGAAAAGATTGTGGAAAATTATAAACGAAATAAAACCAAAAGTCCAAACTAGCGAAATAAATGAAATTTATGATGCAAAAAAAAATAAACAGCAAAATTGATATCGCGAATGAATTTAACAATTATTTTGCAAATGTAGGCAAACAGCTAGCTAAAGAAAAAAACAACACATGATTTCCTGCTACGAAGAATAGAAGAACACTCGTTTTTTATATATATATGATTCAGTTTTATTCTGCGACACTTCAACAGGTGATAGAAAACCAAAAAATAACCGCACTTTCTTTTATAAACTATATCATTTTAAGGCCTTTTTAAAAAGTTACAGGGTGTTAAAGTTTTAAGAAACATGTGGTTTTTATTGAATATTTACCAAACTAGTTGAGATATTTAAGTTATATTTGGTGCACGTTATAACGGCATGGGTTAGCATAAAACCTGTTAATATCAAACACCTTGAACAACCAGTGGCGTAGAAGTAGGTAATTAGTATAATTGTTTAAAAAAAAAAGAACCACCTTCTATAGAAATAAAATGTATTCAACTTCTTATGTAAATTTTAATTTTAAACAAAAATGCCCTCCTGGTAATTTTTTGTATGTGTCATGGTTTCGTGGCAAATTTGATTTTTTGTATTATTTCGGGGTATTTATGAAAAATTATCTAAATAATTTGCTTCATAAGTATCACTCAAAGTAGAAATAATGTGTTTGCTACTTGAAATAAAGTAACTTTTTTCCAATAAACTTACCTATTTAAGGCTATACTTTTGAAGATACAGGGTCTAATACATTTAAAGGAAGATACAATTAATGTTACTCTCTATATCTTGAAAAGTAAAACCTTGAATGGGTAAGTTTATTGGGAAAAATTACTGTATTTACAATAAGAAACAATTTTTTTCTGCGTTGAGTGTTACTTATGGAGCGAAGTTTTAAGCTAATTTTTCAAAAGTACCCCGAAATAATACGAAAAAATTAAATTTCCTATGAAACCATGACACATATGAAAAAATGCCAAGAGAACGTTTTTGTTTACAATTAAAATATACATAAGAAATTGAATACATTTTATTGTTATACAAGGTGGTTAATTTTTTTCCTAAAAACAATAATTATACTAATTACCCACTTCTACGCCACTGGTGGTTCAAGGTGTTTGATATTAACAGGTTTTATGCTAACCCATGCCATTATAACGTGTACCAAATATGACTTGAATATCTTAACTAGTTTGGTAAAAACATTCCACATATTTCTTACCACTTTAACACCCTGTACCTTTTTTATAAGGCCTTAAAATGATATAGTTTATAGAAGAAAGTGTGGTTATTTTTTGATTTTCTATCACCTGTTGAAGTGTCGCAGAATAAAACTGAATCACTCTGTATAATACCAATATTGAAGAAGTAACCAAAACTATTCATGAACTAAAAAATGGCAAATCACCAGGAAATAACAAAGTAAAGGCTGAAACAGTCAAATCCATATCTGAAGAAATAGTCCACCCCATGACTCATTTAATAAATGCCGTATTTGACACAGGAATCTTTCCTGCAAGATTCAAGATATCCCAAATTATTCCAGTGCATAAAAAGGGTGACAAAAGGCAAGTACAAAATTATCGACCAATTTCACTTAATACAACATTTGTGAAAATAATAGAAAAATTAATAAAATCCCGATTGGCTACGTTCTTTGAAAAATTCAATATATTATCAGACAAGCAATACGGCTTTCGTGAAGGTATTAGTACACAGGATGCCATTACTTACCTCACATCTAAAATTTATAGATCTCTTGATAGTTCTAGGCCATCTATGTGTGTATTCCTGTATTCCTGGACCTTGCGAAAGCGTTAGACACTGTGAGTCACTCACAACTGTTGGATGCACTGCAGGATTCGGGAGTGAGGGCACTCCCATATCGACTACTCGAAAGCTACCTGAAAGATAGAAAGCAATTGGTTACTATAAATAACTACAAAAGCAATGAAAAGAAAGTGGAATATGGTGTACCACAAGGCATGGTTCTAGGAGCAATATTGTTTACAATTTATCTAAATGATTTACTCACCCTAGACTTGAGTGGTTCTGTTCTGAATTTTGCAGATGATACCGCCTTGTATTGTGAGGCCGACTCATGGGAAGACTTAAAAGTGAAGATGGAAAATGATCTGCTGAAAATCAGTAATTGGTTTAAGCACAAAACATTAACTATAAATTACGATAAAACAGTCTACGTACCATTTTCTCCCAGGAGAAATAACCTTCTCGACTACGATCGGTTACAAATAAGAGGTCAGGGGGAAAGTTGCGAAATTAAGAGAGCATCAAACACGAAATATCAGGGCATAACTATTGATGAACACTTGAAATGGGATATTCATGTGGGTAATATTGTGAACACCTCAAGAAAAATGCTTTTTCAATTTAAGTATCTAAGCCAAATATTAGACAAACAACATCTGAAAATACTATATCATAGTCTAGTGGAGTCTAGGCTCCGCTATGGTGTTCTAGGATGGGGAGGCAGACACACTTAAAACAGCTTGAAGTGATATAAAAGAGACTACTCAAGATAATATTTAAATACGAATATACCTACTGTAGGGAACTATTATACTCTGAGACTAAAATTCTTGATATCAGACAACTTTTTTTCTATGCTTCTGTAATAAACATTTATAAAGAAAAAAGTAAACTCAATTTTATCCATCATGATTATCACACGAGAGAAAGGGAAAACGGAAAAGTGACGACGAAGTTTTCTCAAAAAGTAATAGGCCAGCGAAGTCATGAATATCTGTTCGAGAGAATTTTTAACTTTTTACCTAGAGATTTCAAAAACTTATTAACGCGCATACACTTAATTAACATTATCAAAAAAGGTATAAAAAAATTGATTGACTCAATTGATAGGAAAGCAACTACTAACCTTATTGACGTAAAAAATAAATACAATTCAACATAACGTATCCATAAAATATGTGGAAAGTCATCGCCACGTTGTATTTTTTATGGTTCCTCTTCTGTACACTTACCGTAGGATATGCTTAGAATGTAATTAGGTAGTAGTATAAGCAGAGAAGGCTGATTGATTGATTATTTATTACATATTATATTATATTTTATATAAATTCTATTCAAATACCACGCGCGACGAAAGTCTTTGTGGTGATTATTTGTTTATTTGTTCTTGATTGTAATATGTACCAAATGTAATTTCAAATAAACATTATTATTTTTATTATTATATTATAAGCACAGAATAGCCACATGTAATATGTAATGGCTATTCTGTGGAATAAGCTATAAGCTGTATAAGTTATGATATTAAAAATCAGTATTTGAGGTCTTGAGGTATGGCGAAGCCATCTGCACTATTCATTTTTTCCTTAAAAAAATGCCTAATATACTTTTATCACTTAAGCAGGCCAAAGAAAATGTAAATTTCTAAAAATTATATATAAGTTTGTACGTCTTTTGGAGTACTATATATTTTTTTGAGAATAGCTAAACCCATTAAAAAATATTGAATTGTTTCGAAAAAAAGTTATGCACACTGTATATCAAATAGTTTTTCCTAATATCACCTATATGTATAAAATTTGCATTATTGATTATCGTTTCAAAGCCAACAAAAAATGTATTGAACATAAACAATGTATAAACGACTGAAAAATGTAACGATAATATAAATAAATTGTACGATTTATTGGGCAAAAATTGTTATTTGGCAAACAGGCTTTAATAAATGGAGTATTATGCGAAGGCGCTTGTAAGTCTGCCTTGGTTTCAGCACGGTTTCAACTGGGCACTCCTCAAGTTGGTGGCACTCCGAGGTCCGTACTTGTTGTAATATTTTATTTTATTTTCGTCTCGATGAAGTTCGTATTATTATTATTATTATTATTATATCGACTTAGCCAAAAGGCATTCGCACTCCCTCTCTGGGGAACATTCACTCAGATCCCGGGTATCCCGGATACCATAAGGATCTGGCTCGGACGAGACCCTTGCCATGTTATCGGGCCTTAGGTGACATTGATGTTGTTGGACGTTCCTGCACTCCCCATGAATTTCCTGACGGTTCGGGCTGTCGCAAGTAGCACCGCTTTCTGCATGGACCTGTAAAGATTATCAGTTAGACCCAGCTCTTTGATGTTTCTCAGCAAACTTTTTGGTATGACACCAGTTGTTGACACGATGATTGGAATCGTCTGAACGTTGTCCATTTCCCATTGCCTTCTAATTCGTTCTTCTAAGTCTCTGTACTTCGCGATCTTCTCGACTTGCTTCACACGCAGGTTGTTGTTGTTCGGGATGGCCACATCAATCAGAGTTGTCTTCCTAGAAATTTTATCAACTATTATAAGGTCCGTTCTGTTATGGGCAACTCGTTGATCTGTCAGAACTGTACGATCCCAGTACATCTTGTAGTTGCTGTTCTCAAGAACAGGCTCCGGTGTGTAGCTGTAATATGGGATCCTCTCTGCCTGCACAAGCAGAAGTTTTTCCGCCAGTTCCTGGTGCAAGATCTTGGCAACCGAATCGTGTCGTTCCTTATATTCCGTTGATGCGAACATCTGACATCCTCCTGTTATGTGCTGGATTGTTTCTGAAGTTGGGCACCCGTATCTGCATCTGTCATCCACTACCGATGCATCTCCTACAATGAATTTTAGGTAGTTGCGAGTTGGTATAACCTGATCTTGTATGGCCAGTAGGAAGCCTTCTGTCTCGGGGAACATTCGTCCCGAGGTCAACCAATAGTTCGACGCTAACTTGTCGACATGTTCCTGGTTAACCTCATTAGGATGCCTCCCGTGCAGCGGCTTCCCTAACCACCTTTGTAGTTTATCGTTGTCGGCTCGGTGGTGATTTTGACGCTCGTGTTCTGTCAGACATAGCGGTGTTGAGACGTCTGCTCCGCATATGTAGTGTGGAGCTGTAGGCCTGCCTGTAGAAATAATTACGCAGATTTAATATTTGTTGGTCCAATTGCTTGCTGAGATCTGCCAATCCTCTTCCTCCTAGTTGACGTGGCAGAGTTGTTCTTTCTACGGCGCTACGGGGATGATGTTTATGAGCTTTTGTCAGTAGTGTCCTAACTTTTCGTTGCAGGTTGTTGATGTCCGTGTTGGTCCAATTCACTATTCCGAACGAATAGCTGAGTACAGAGCACGCATACGTGTTCAGGGCCTTAAACAAATTTCTGCTGTTAAGATAAGTTCGCACTACTTGTCTTACTCTCTTGATGAATTCATTCGTTAAATCAGTCTTCATTGTTCGATGGTCTATCCTTTAAGCTTGTTTCATCCCGAGATACTTGTATGTATCTCCCATGCTCATTGCTTCGATCTCCTGGCCGTCCTGCATCTCGTGTGCGCTTTGTTCCAGATTTCCCCGGATGATATTAAGGGTGCGGCACTTGTCCAGTCCAAACAGCATTCCGATGTCCCTGGAGAACTCCTCTACAATTTTAAGCATTTGCGTTAGTTGGTTTTTGGTTGCGGCCATCAGTTTTAAATCATCCATATATAATAGGTGATTCAACTTGATCGCTTCTGCGTTGTTGCTTTTGATAGCGAAGCCGTATTTTGTAGAGTTCAACCGATGTGATAGAGGGTTCATCGCCATGCAGAACCACAGTGGACTGAGTGAATCTCCTTGGAAAATCCCTCTTCGGATGTTGATTGTGTCGGTCTCGATGTAACTGTTTGCGGTTCTGAGTTGTATCTTAGTGCGCCAGGTTGTCATAACGTGTTCTAAAAAGGAAACTGTATGATGATCTATTTTATACAGCTTTAAGATACCTGTGAGCCAGTCGTGAGGTACGGAATCAAATGCTTTTTTGTAGTCCACATAAGCCATGTGGAGGTTTCGTTGCTTGGAATGAGCCTGGTTGCAGATGACAGAGTCTATGATGAGTTGCTCTTTGCATCCCATTGCGCCCTTCGAGCAGCCCTTCTGCTGCATTGCAATGATGTTGTTCCGCTCGCAGTGAGCATATATTCGCTGCGTAAGGCAAGATGTGATTATCTTGTACAGCGTAGGCAAGCAGGTTATTGGGCGGTACTTGGCAGGGTTATCCGTATTCCGCTGGTCTTTTGGTAACAGGTAGGTTGCACCCTGTGTAAGAAACAATGGCATTTTCAGAGGATCGAGCAAGACTTCATTAATTAAGGTAGTTATTTGTTCATGCGTGCACCACAACTTCTTAATCCAATAATTTTGGAGATGATCTGGACCTGGTGCCTTCCAGTTGTGGGAATTCTTGATGACATCGGAGACCTCAGCGGTTGTGAATTGCTCGTGTTGCATCTGGCTATAGTTCCGGCCCATCCCGCGTTCTTCGCTGATCCAGCTTGCACTGACATTGTATGGACCTGGTGTGGCAAGTTGATTATTATTATCTCGACTTAGCCAAAAGGCATTCGCACTCCCTCTACGGGGAACATTCACTCAGATCCCGGGTATCCCGGATACCAAAGGATCTGGCTCGGACGAGACCCTTGCCATGTTATCGGGCCCTAGGTGACACCGATGTTGTTGGATGATCCTGCATTCCCCATGAATTTCCTGACGGTTCGGGCTGTCGCAAGTAGTACCGCTTTCTGCATGGACCGGTAAAGACTATCAGTTAGACCCAGTTATTATTATTATTATTATTATTATATCTCAAGCCATAATATCTTTATTTTGGTTTTCTGTATTTTCACCAGTTCCGCATCTGCACCTGGTAACATTCTAAGTTATGCTCTATTTTTATTTACTTTATTTGATGGCTCCTTTCTCGGCATAGGAGCTTATTCTTTAAGGAAAAGTGAAATGGTTAGTCTTTATATTTATTTTATGCTTTAAAGTCCAAATTCATCAGCGATCTGCATGAGAATTTGCAGCTTATCTATTGGATCTGCATCTCGGCTAATCCTCTTTCTTACTTCTCTCAATTTCGAGCATGGTGCTGAAATTGATCGCGTCGTCGACTTCTCGTAGTACTTTCAGGCATTTTACCATCTCTGGTGCATCTTTAGTTGTGGGCGTGTCTTTATCGGTGGGCGTGTCTCTAGTTGTCGGGATATCTCTATTTTTCATTGCATTAGCGTATGTTTGTCCGGGTATAACTCTTGCTGAGTTAGTTATGGTCCTTAATTTGTGCACTTGTTGTGATTTTAGTTGTTGTTCAACATATTTCAATATTGTTGGGCATTTACTGTAGTTGGCAGTGTGGTGACCGCCACAATTACCACATTTTAGTTCTTCGTCAGCTGAATTTTTAGGTAGAGTACATTGGGACGACCAGTGAGGCCCCACGCACTTTACACAACACACAGGCATATGGCAAAAGAAGGTGCCGTGTCCAAGGCCTTGGCATCGGAAGCACTGTGTGTATGTGCTTATTTTCTGAAAGTCTTCCCATTTTATTTTTCTATATCCAATGTTTCTGCACTGTTTTACTTGGCGCATATTCGTATTTTTATTAAAGTACACCAGGTACGAGTATGAATTATTTGTGCTATTCTTTAAATTAACAATTTTGGTAGCAGGCGTACCATTCTCATTAAGTTCATATTCAATATCTTTAATATCCATATCGGGCTCAGCCTTTAGGACAATTCTTTTTGGTCTTTCGTCTTGTGGTGTGAAGGAGTAAAATTTAAGTTTCTTGTAATCGAGTAATTTTACTGCCAATTTGTGTTCTTGTACGGATAACGTATGTATGATCATTCTATTTGTTCGGTATTCTGTGGTGAAATTTACTTTATTGACTTGCATGAATGTAATTAAACTTTTGTATACAATTCCCTCTGTGGATACTATGATCGGGGGTTGTCGTGTATCTGATTTTATTTCTTTGTCATTATCTTCGCTTTGTTCATTATTTTCTTGTTCATTTTGTTCTGGTTCTGTTTGTCGATTTAATTTTTTCTTCGTCGGACGTGATTCAGTCTCACTTGAGTCTGTAACTGGGCTTTGAGTCTTTCTTTTCTTTTTCTTATTTTTAATTTTTGGTGGGTCCTCTTCCATTTTTTCGGGAGGAGGGAAGTCTTTAGAGGTTGAGGCTTTAGGTTCCATGGCTCGGGAGGTCTCTTTATGTTGGTTTGTGTCAAAAGGTTTTATAGAATTTGTAGGTTCATCATCAGAGTCGATCGTAATCTTCTCATTATCCGTTATCGTGGTTCAGCGGTATGGGACGGTGATTAAACGCCTGGGCCCCTACTCAATCCGGGGCCCAGGTCCGTAAAAAGACCCCCACACCTCTCTGATCCCGATTTTAGGACAGCAGGGTGTAATTGGTAAGTTTTGGCGTATAAAAAATATTTCTGTATTTGTAGCAACTATTACGTATAGCCTCTTTTGCTTCTTTATAACAGTATTCTAATCTTAAATTTTTACGGATTCCTTTAACCTTTTCGGGACTGCAGCCGCCTGAGGATCTGTTCCAGTCCTGAATTGCAAAAGAGCCATTAGATAACAACAGATCTTTTCACAATATAAATCATTTTTTGCATGCGCCCACATGCAAATGAGCTTGTGTTCGAATTTACTGATGTATTTAAGTGCACAAGTGAGTTTTTTTTTATGAGAAGTGCCACCTAACTAGATGCCATTACTAGAAAATCAGCCAATAACATTAATTGTGGGCATGACCAATGCAAAGTAAGAGTTCCAACGAGAAAGAGTTTTCAACGCGTGTCCGTTCGGTTCCAGTCCTTTGTCATGACTCCCTACTTGCGTTTATAGTCGGTCCCGGTCCCACTGACCCAACATTTATCTGTGTGTTCGCCTGGGTCCGGTCCCAAAAGGGTTAATCCAATTGTCTTAATCTTTCGAAATTTTTTTAGTCAGTTTCCATTTTGTCCATGAAATTGAGTTGATTTGGATTTAAAAATTAATTAGTTATATGGTGCTCACCTTTTTATTAGATGTTAGTTGGTCGAGCGGTATGTATAAGGTGGTCCATAAGTTAATTTATTTTTTGTGAGTCTAAGGATTAACGGAAACAACGGGGAATTTTAATACATATATTGAAAAAGTAAATGGTACGCCTATGGCGTATAAATATATAAGTTACGAACTACAGTAAAAAACTTGAGGATGCACAAAGGTGAACAAAATGAATTATTAAAATATTCCTAAGTAGGTAAATATAACAGAAAAGAATCGATAATAAAAGGTTTAGCGCAAAATAATTATCTATAAATTTTAGTAACTGGTTTCAGACCTAGGTGGCGAACAATACTAGCTTATAGCGTAAACTAATAACAAAACCTGCAGAAATAGTACGTGAATGGAGCTCAAAATATTCCAAGAATAATATCAAAATTATTGGCACACATTGATCACACAAATGATAATAAAAATATGTAAATTCTTAAAATTGATTCGAAATTGGCACAAAATTGCATTTAAAAATACCCAAAATTTAGCGTAAAATATTCAGAACTGTAACGCCACTGTTTTAAAATAATATGACAAAATATAACCATCCTTTAAAAATAAACGACGCACCAAGTAAACACTAATAGCATTCTAAAAAAAATAAAATCAAATAAATGAATTAACTAGATCGGGAAAGACAACTCAGTCGACAAAACCCAACAAAACAAAATTCAATCGCTTACTTTTTGGTCAGTTCAACGGATAGCATACTGTACTGAGGCCGGTTCTGGTGTAGATCCTATGGCAGGCAAGGCATCAGACTCTGGATGTTGTCTCGGGCAGTACTTCGCCCTGCATCTCGGGATCGGCTACGGTTTCTTCTCACGGCATCGGACGCTCGCTGGTTTCTCAGGCAGGACTTAGCCCTACAAGTGGTGGTCTGCGACGACTGGCATTGCTTTGGGAGTAACCCCCTTTTATATCAGCTTGGGACATTGTTTTCGCCTTGATTCGGGGTCTGCAGGTGTTCGCTAGATGCTCGCGTGTATGTCGGCGGATAAGACATATAAAGAAACATGTTTTCGGAGCATGTTTTTCGGGGAACCTTAATTTCCTTGGCCGATTTCTCCTGGGTTTCGGTACTTACCCAATATAAACAACATGGTTTTTAGATTAAATTTATGACCCGATATTCGGTCTCTAACCCGATGAATTTGAAACAAGATATTTTAAGGAAGTAGTTAACATTGCATTGAATTATTTGATAAAATAAAATAAGAAAATTGGTTGGTATCTACGGAGCACCTCAGTTATCTGAAAAGTTTTTTCATTTGGATTTAAAATAGTTGTGTAAGCATAAAAATGTTGGATATTACTAAAGCTATTTTCAAAATCTATACATATACTTAAACCATTTTTATAGCAAACTGGAGGTTTTATAGCTTTTTAACATATTGGTGGAATTACAATAGTATGAAAGCAATTTTGCTGCCTGGTTTATTATAAAACAAAGGAATTTGAGCTGTAGAAGTAATTAATAAACCACTTCTTACACTAATGTTAGCATCTAATTTTTTAAGTAAGTCCATT
Organism: Pseudeuparius sepicola; assembly: GCA_963920635.1. Lineage (NCBI taxonomy): Eukaryota > Metazoa > Arthropoda > Insecta > Coleoptera > Anthribidae > Pseudeuparius > Pseudeuparius sepicola. The sequence goes on along the minus strand of OY987303.1, from coordinate 39,851,107 downwards.
CATACAGTTTTTTTAAGTAAGTCCATTTCTATAATTGTATCTGATTTGGGAGAAAAATTGAACAAGTAAAATTTATCGATTAAATCGATATTAAATGTTTAAAAAACTGGCATAATCGCAATTTCGTCATGGACAGAAATACCATAAGAAGTTTGTATGTCAAAATCTTGGATAAAAATAGAATTTGGGTAAAATTTGTAAGCTAATTTTGGATTCATGGTGGTATGAAAACTTCAGGTACCTAATACAAATTTTGCATTAATTTGGGGTACAAAAATATGTGCTAAATCTTTGGGCAAGTGATTAAGATCTAATGTTACGTAGTCCCGTCTCTTCATTGTTATAGTATTCAGGATAATTTCGTCATTTTTAGATTTATTTGAATTTATTTCTAAGGTTATACAATTCTTCGGATTGGATACTTGTAGGTCCTGTAAGGCGGAAATAATTAGGAATATTTTGTGGTGGTTCTTGGATGGAATTGTTGTTTCTAATAGTTACTGCAGACATTAATTCGTGATTAGTTTTAGGGATAGATCCTGTAGATTTAAATACATTTTTGGATGTCCAAAAATTTGATTGCTTGTGGGATATCTTGTAGGTGGTAAATTTTGTTTCAGTTGTACGTTAATCGGTTGGGAATGGAAATTAGGTCTTATTTTTGGTTAAAATTTAGAAGGTTATGGAGGATTTGAAGAAAAATTGTTGTTTGAATTTAGATACAAAAATTGTGAGTTTGTATAACTTTGAAATTTTGTCTTATTTTGAAAATTTTGAGAAACTTTACTTACAGGTATCTTTTGAAAAAGGTTCGTTTGTTTTTGATTTAGAGCAAAATTTTCTTCTTCAATGATATAAGACATTGCAAGTTTTAAAATATCTGGATATCGAATTCTTTCCATGTTTTGAATTCTACCTGTTAGTCCTCTAATACAAGTTTTCAATGATAATAAGTCATATTTTTTTTGGAAAGTTTTTCTTGATTTGACACATCCATAGAAACTAATTGGAAGCAATAGAACTTCGTGATTTTTGTAGTCCCTGTCCAAAATGTATGAGATTCATTTTTGTAAGGTCTCATGACAATCATTTCTTGAACAAAACAGTCTAAATCACAACAAAAGGTGTAATTGGATGGACATCACTGATTAAAAAAAAATCTATTTTTTTTTCATATTTTCTTAAAATTACTAAAATAAAGTTTATTTTTAAAACTTAAAATTTCTTCACTTTAAATTTTTCTTTGATTTACCCAAATCTAATCTTATTTATGTTCTCAAGTGTTATATCTACTAACAAACGAAAAACACAATAGTTTTCTTCGATTCACAACTAAATCAAAGTTTTTCTTGTCGTATTCACTGACAGACAGGGTTGGAAAAAACCTGGGTTTTATATAAAAAAAACCAACCCAGTGGGTTTTTTGGGTTTAATAATCGTTTTTTTTGGGTTTAATTGGGTTTTTTATTTTCCGCCTTGCTATTAATAAAATATTAAATTTCCTGACTAATATTTACAAAAGACGAAAAAATTGATATTTTCTCCAATACAAAAATACATATCTAATAAAAAATACCTAAATAAGAAATTATCCAATATTGTCTTCTGTTCAGGTTAGATGGTGAACAGAGTAGGCGAGTCCAGACCTGTTTCGTGCTGTTATATGTTGTGTTTCTGTTCTGTGTTCACTGATCAGTCCTTATTCAACCATAACAAATCAAATAAAAAATTCTAAAATCATAAACACCTTATTTAAGAACCCACTTTGGTTTTTTTTTAGGTGGGTAACCCAAAAAAAACAGTAGGGTTTTTTTGGGTTACCCACTGGGGAGCCAACCCTGCTGACAGAACAAGGAAAAATCATATACACTAAATTTCCTTGGTGGGAAATTGTTCTTATATTTGTCACGGAAGAAAAAGCTAGAAGATGAAAATGGAATTTGGCTTTTACCTTGGCCTTAACTTTCAAGTTGTCCAGCCGGGGCTGGTTCTTGTAAAGGGTTGAAACCCACGAAGCAAGAGATCGACGAAAAAACGACCGTGGTGGTGCTTTCAGATCTGTGATACTCGACAGTTGGTAAGTAATTACGAAAATTCACAAGACTCCGCCAATTACGATGAGGAAGCGACGTAATAAAGTTTTAAAAAATTCAATTGACAACTTTATTGGGCAAGATACAGAATAAAAATCCTAACAAAGAAAGGCTTTAATTTATAATTTTGAAGATGCCGATGCAGCGGTGCTGAGGTGGCCTTGGAAAGCTTCCAGAGGTCAAGAGGTACAGGAGCTCAGAGAAGGGTTAAAAATTTTATGCAAGGGCTTAGCAAATATATTGTCGCATTTCTTCCATGAGGAAGCTGGGAATTTTGTCAGGACCACAAGTTAATTTAGGCTTTAAGTAATCAATGTTATTGGGAGTGTTAACTTTGTGGCCTAAGTTAAGATTTGATGGCTGTGTAGAGACAACCCCAAAGTGGGCAAAAGCTTGTACAATTTCGGCAGGTGTAGAGAGTACATCATCGTAAAATTTAATAACGTTGAGTTGAGTCTAATCTTTTCAGTTTTTGATGCATGTGATGTTTACGTTGTCAGCTGAAAACTACGTGGCAAATTTACATCTTCAATAAATGGTGATGTGAACATACAAATCAAATAAGGGAAAACTATGTTGTAAAAGGCTTCGCCTGCCTCATTGAACTCCGAGCACTCAAAATTGGGTGAAAAGTCAGCCTCAGTTACTGATGCATAAAGAGAATGAAGATTGACTTTCCTAAAATTATATTTAATTTGCGTAGTTTATTTGTAAGTTTTTGGGATGACAAACTATGGAAGATAGGGTACGTAATCAAAAGGGATAGGTGATCAGGGATCTTAGGTAGTTTTGGAAATAGATCTTCGTCAACTGAGTATTCAAGATTACAAGATTCAACAGTCTGTCATTTTTTTTTAAGTCAGAATTAAAGGGGGCGTCAGAATTAAAGGGGGCGAATACATTGAAAACACATAAGCTTTCAGTCAATCAAGCAGAGACATCACCAACATCTGGCGCCCTTTGCTCCAAAAGGCGGCAGTCGCATGTGCCAAATCAGTGGTGCCAAACTGACTGAAACATCGTGAATAAATAAATAAAGACAATGAAAGTCCAACAAGAGAGTATTGCCCAAAGTTCCACCTTTTCTACAAACTTCAAATAATCGTTGAACAACCAGTATGGACCTAGCATCAATCTACTAATTAGAGGATATGAGAAAGTTAAACTTAAAATCGCCAAAGAAGAACACATTATGTTTTCTGCGCGAAGCACAAAACAACAATGTCATACCCACAGGACTTTGTCTAAAGTCGCCAATCCCAGGACTCAGAGCACAGAAGATTGTCGAAAGTGTAAGCAAGGCATTAGTAAAAGCACAAATAAATTAACACAGATACAAGAGTACCTTTTGACTCAATGATGTAATACAATGCTATGAAGAAATCAAGGAACTCCTTAGGGAAAAAGACCATGGACCCATCTTCACAAAAATCAATGCAACATGTAAACACAAGAGAGAAGACATAAGGAAGATCACACAAGCAAGCTAAGCAGACTGTCCTTCAGTTTCCACAAAACAGGATCGTGAAGATCAGTAGAGTATCAACAATGGAATCGGGCCTCCTGTCCAAAGATCTTAATTTTGTAACTACCTCTAAACAGACACCCCTGTTTGAGATAGTAAATGCTGTAGAACCAACAAGACTAATTCAACCACAAGCAGACAAATAGAGGGTCAGAGCTATACTAGAGAAAATACTGAAACCAAACAACAATCTCACAAGATTGGAAGAAGCAGCACTCTAGAACTTAAGAAATGATACCACCATCAAAATGCTGCCAGCAGGTAAAGGAAGAGCTACAGTCATTATGATTCTGAACAAGGACCCCACCACATCCATCGAAGGAAAAGCATATCTAGTGATAAAGAAACATCAAGAACATTTTCCAGACATAACCAATCCAGCTTCACACCATACCATAGCAATCCTCCACATCTGTATGGATTTCCACAAAGAAAACATGCCTCTTCGACCAATAACAAGCTCCAGAAAGACACCGACCAGTGAACTGTCCAAATACATGTCAAAGGTTATAGAGCCACTTCAAGAAAAGACCCCCTTTTTGACAAGAACTCTGCACATTTTGTAGAAATCATCAGTAATACACACCTTGACCAAGAACAGCACTTCATAAACTACGATATCGAGAGCTTTGTCACCAATGTTCCACTAAAGCACTCACTGAGAATCGTAAAAGAAAAGCTGAATAACGACCACAAACTGCAACAACAAAAATCGCTACTGTTAGAAGAAGTGATGGAGTTATTAGCATTCTATCCATGTAACTCCTACTTTCAGATAAAAGGTAGTTTATACGCACAGTGAAGACAGCTTACCGATGGGATCATCACTGTCTACAGTTGTGGCAAGTATACTGGTAAGTACGATGCAATCTCGCGGGAGGTAGGGGACTTCAAAACATACAGGGTGTTTCATATAAATATTTTTCCTAAGATGCCCACTAACAGAGATACGGGATCCCAATGATTTAACTTTTCGGCTGTAACTTTGACACTACCCCGCATAATGAAATGAAATTTTGTGGGTTGGTAAACAGTGTAAGGACAAAGAATGTAGTGATACACATATTCTCTTATTTTGTAAGAGAAGCCAGAAACGGACTGGCCAAAAATTTGTCACTTTACCCTAAAAGCTATTATTTGGCGATTCGAACCTTTATATTTATACAAAGTACTCTATTTCAATTTTTTATGTTTTTATTATTTATTTTCTATTATATTATTTATATTATTTATTATTTATTTTATTATTTTGTGTAGACTCTATGACAAGTTTTCTTGATATAAACTATAAACGGCTAGTCCGGCCCTGCCAGACCCCCTATGTGTTTATAGTCACGCTCGCTTCTCAAAACTGTAGTATGTATGTAACGATTTTGTTTGGTCACGGATAGCATGCGCAGTTTTCGATATTTCGCCTGGCGCCGCAAAAAAATAAGTGCCACATCGCTATTGAAGCCTGCCAGAAGCGGAAAAGCCGTTCCGCCGTTTGAGCCATTTTCCGATTTGGTACGCAACGGGGAGAGACTTGAATTATGCGTGCGCGCCGATCAAATAAAGGTAAAGTCCCTAGAAATCAATCGACGTATCCGCAAATGAAAATGGGTTAGTTTTGTTTTGTTTGCTTTTCCGAGAATTTCTTTAATTTTCTGGCAGTTTAGGCTTTTATTTAGGTTTTGAGTATTCACGCGGCAAATAGGTAATTGCGCGATGCCGACGGGTTATTGCTTTTACTGTACCTAACCTAACTTGATTGTATACAATACTCCCGACGTCTTCTATTTCTTTCTTTTATTCGGGAAAGCTAGGCCAGAAAAGCTTTGAAACCAAACCATGAAAAATTAAGTAGGCTTTTGCCCTTGACGATGCAGTCCTTGCCCTGCACTTTGTCATATCAAAGGTTTGTTTACCCTAGACATTCTGTCTTTACATTTAAATTTCCAGGTGTTCTTGTAGGGTCTTTGCCATTTTTAGTCCTAATACCTAGGACCTAGGGGTGCCATTGGTGAAGCCACTGTTTAAATGAAAGCGAGCAGCAAAAGCATTAGCTATATTCTCCTTCGCCGTTCAAAGCACATCCATACGAGTCCTAGTTATATGTGAAAAGGTGGATTCACAGACCCTGAAAGGAGCTTCCAACATGTTGAGGTGAAGACTAAGGGAGCCGCTTTATACCGAACAAGCACCGGACTTTGGAGCGGCCTCCTTCTCAGAAGAAGGGGCTTTAAATCGGCGCCGCCGCTTGCTTTCGCATCTGCCCTGTAATCTGTGTCTATATTACCCTCTTGCTGGGCCCATAATATCTTGAATAATACAGAATATATATATATATATATATGGACGTCCTGGTGGTTTTTATTTATTACTGAGAATTTTATACATCTTCTAATATATGTTTCTTAAACTATATTTCTGAAATCTCTCTGCTCTCATTCCCCTTATTTATTTAACTACCTTCTTCTACTATTTACTGTTTTTCAAGCCACACTCGACATCATTCTATTCTTCTAGAACCTTCTGGAAGCTTTCCATTTAATGTCAGTTGTCAAAGAAGAACAATAAACTGAGGTTACATAAGTTATAACAAAATGGGCTCTGATCGTTGGTCGTCAGATAATTATATATATTTTTTTAAACAGAAACTGAGTGCAGAAGATGGATTTCAAATAAAACAAGACAATTAAAAAGTTACAAGATTTAATGATAACTTTTTGGTTGAAATTGACAGATTAACAGAAAATTATTAGGCTGTTTACAATAGAAAATATAGTTGAAAAACTAGAAAGTTTAAGTACGAATGAATATTTGAATTAAAATGAGAGTAACTATTTAAAGCTAGTATTTTTGGTATATAAAAAAACTTGGTTAGCTTCGAACACTGATTTTGATAACTTGCTTACAATTTCGGACCACCGAGACTTGTAGGGATACCTTAGTTACGTGATAAATAGTGACTTGTCCGCCAGACGTCACCCAGGCTCCTTTGATCGTGCAATAACCTCCGGAACTAGCTCTAGTTGGAAGCCAGTCGTGAGCTGCTCGAGTGGGGTTCACTGGTGTGCGGATTCAAGTCGGCCAGTCGGGTTGTATGGTTATGAAACGCAACCTTCTGTGTGGTCCAGTGGTCCTTTTCTTTTCCGATGTTACATGAAGGTAAAAGCAAAACGGTGTCCGTTGCAAAACGCAGCAGTTAAATTCTGTGCTTTTACAAAGTGAAAATATTAAAGATAAATTACAGTTAAATTAATGTTAAATTTACGAAGAGTTATGACAAATCTGTGCACAGTAAATGATAGCTCAAATAATTTTCATAATGATACAAGATGTCAACGAATCGATTGTCGTTATTCTTGACAAAAAGATATGTGACAATAACTTGCTTAGTTACTAAAGAAAATGACAATTTGACTTGACTTGATCTGAATTCTCTGACACTTAACTTAAGTTGAAAAAAAAACCTTGGCTTCTCTCTGTTCAAAAAAAAAATGAAATAATTTATACATACGAAGGAGCAATTTATAGATTTAGATTTAGTGTGAAAGAATATGTATAAAATACAAGATTAACCAAAACCGTGTGCTATGCCTTTATACGTTGTGCTATCTTTCACAACAAATTTATATTAAAATAAATTAACTAAAGGCAATATCAAGAGGTACGAACAGGGTGGAAAGACAGCTGTGGGTCCACAAAGAAACAGCAAATCTGGGAGATGAGATATTTTTTCAGAAAGGTGACAAAGCCCAAATTTCTAAGAAATATTTGAAAAAATACTCACCCCAGATTCCTGTGTAGCCGTAGCAGGGACCCCAAACTGCTCGTTAAACCCTTGTTCCTCCGTCACTAATCGCTCTACACGGCAAGGCTCACCGTAAACCAACCCAAAGAACCTCGATGGTGGTTACATGAAAATAATACCAAAATATTAGCACAGCACGGTCAATTAAATCACCAGAGAAAATTTTCACACTAAACCGCTCAAAAATGGTGAAGACTGGGCACGATGATCAAAGATGATTCGACAAATAAAACAATATCAAGAGTGCACAATCTCACCGATTACCGAAACTAGTCGCTTGAAGAACAGAGAGGAAAAAGCGTCGAAACCCCCTGTCAAGCCTTATTTATAACCTCGGACAGCTAGTGACCACTTCCGTTTCTAGAAACAAATGGAATTGTTCTCTCGAAAAAGTTATGATGAAAAACTTTAAAATTAACCGCGAACCCACGGGTTCCGGTGCAAAACAAAGGTTAGGTTATACATCTGTCCACTTAGGTGCTCTTCTTCTTCAACGATTCTGTATGGTTTAAAATCTGTTGGTCTGTTACATACCTTTTTGTCACTAAATAGTTATTGGTTAAAACTGTTAAAATTTATTTAAAGTTGTTTTAAGATAATAGACAATAACGTACCTGTATATCAACAAATTATGCCACATTCGCTAAATTCCAGCACAACACTTTTCGAGTATACATGGTTGCATAGTGGTGCGGAGATTTTTATTTAGCCCTCTATAAATATCTGGCCGTATATTGGACGAGCCAAAATTAAAAATCATGGTAACGGAGATTAGCATAAATTTCCGTTACACACCACCAAAACCGGGTAAGGAAAAATACGAAAACTCACGTTTGAGTATTTTTCCTTGTGCAAACCATGTATACCCGAAAGCAAAAAGTGAGCTACTCTAACAGGAATAAAAAATAACAATTGCAGTTTATAAGATATAATCGTTTGAAGAATACGCCGCTAGGTAAGAACTTGACAGGAAACTTCATAACTCGAAAGTACATGAAATTTTTAAATGATAATGAAAAATGTGGGCGCCAGCATACATCGTGTGTATACATAGTGTAAAGGTAATAAAAAACACAAAAAGATTAAATCCCAATATTTAAATACAAAAATTTAATTCCCCAAAAATTTTAAATCCCCACCTAACCTAAGGTTCTAACCTTACAAGATTAGAAAAGGGAGAGGAAAGTGAAAGAAAGTTACTCCCTGAAGCATGATGGACTCATGAACCCTGCGAACAGCACCGCACACATTTGCAGCTCCCCAGTATTGAGCACCGAAAGGTCCCTATCGCGTTACTCAATCTTAGCCTACCCCAATACCCGAGGAAACTAACGTTTGCTAACACTACTGCCACCTGATCCATGACCCGCATCAAGGACTATAGATAGAAGAAGAAAGATTAATAGCCAATAGCCAAAACTATTAATCCCGTGGCCATAGCACACTCAGGATACACATTTAAGTGATAACTCACCTGTACAGAGGAAATGTTCAACCAGAAACAAAATAACTAGTGCAAAATAGAAAAGAGAAAAAAATGAACGAAAATTTGAAACAGTTACAACTCTGAGTCACACGATTCAAACATTGTCAAAATTAACCCATCAGGTTAAGTACAAACTCTAAGTCGAGTATTTTATTTGCAAAAATTGATAAATTTAAGAAACATTTTGATATATACAGAATAACATGTGAATGTGAATAACCGTAGGTCGGCCAATAAATAACCGCACTTCATAAGCCTACGCGAAATTCATAAGGTTACCTAATTCGGACACTCAAGGTGCTATCTAAACCGAAATAAGAACCAACAAAAGAGAGAGATATATATATTTTGGACACATTTTGTGCTATCCGTGAACCCAAAAGAATGTAACCTATTACAGGTATCAAAAAAATTATACTGATGATTAGAGACTCAGAGAAAAGAGATTCACAGGTGTGAATAAAAAACAAAAGCAATACCAGATAAGTAGGTAAACCAAAATGTATGCAAGAGGGTTCCATCCTGTCACATACTACAGTTGTGTAAAGAGTGGGTCTGGAATGAGAAGATTCAATTCCAGAAGGCAATTAATAAATCACTATGAAAGTTAAACTGGGTCTATTGCTAAAATAGTGCACAAATCAGGGAAGGGATTTTTGGAAGGGAAAAGGAATGTAATAACCCCACTAATCGAAACAATTTCTTGCTGAGACTACGGCCAGTCGCCCTCAGACCTGTGTGCTCAGTTTTAACTCAGGATCCAAAAGGATCACCCAGGGAATTGTTAGGAGTAGCTTCGAAATAAAACATAAAAACTAAAAATGAAGAGGACTGAAAAGGAGATTTGCACAAAATCGAACAATATTACCAGGGAGAAAGAACTAAATTAACTTGACTAAGCCTCAAGATATCAACCTTACTGATATATAAAAATATACTAAAAAAATTTACCGAGGTTTCCAAAATTATTAAATTAATTGACTGAAAAATTTTAATTTCCTGAAAAAACTGAACATCTGACGAGAGTAAGAATTGTTAAGGTATTTTCCAATATGCAAAAATTTATTAGGTAGTCAAAATTATTCTGTGGAGATCATAATCCAAATAAGGACAATAAGGTAGAACATTAAAAGTACATGGGACTTACATGATTCTACATTTTTGCCAAAAACAGTCACATAGGGACCAAAAAAAAATTCCAATACAAACCCTGCAAAATATCAAAAATTTAAATAAGGTAAGGTAAGGCGAGTATTGCATTAGAACCTGTACACCAAAAGAACAAGATCAAACCTTCCACAGGAATAAGCTGATTTTATTACGACAGAATAAAGTTAATTAATTGAATTATAAAGCAGAAAAGATAACAAGATAACACTAAATTGTAACCTTAACAAAACTTAGCATGTTAATTGCTTGTCAAGTTAAATTTAAGTTAGAAATGATGTTGTTCTAACTGTGCTCGATAGAAATTAGATAAGGTTCTTTTGCTAACTTCTAGAGCGATTAAATCATAGTATCCACCGTCTAACCCTTGTAACATATTCTGAATGGGTGTAAAGTCCAGAGATATGTCACACCAAGTAGCGTATGACAAGTCTATTTCTCAGAAATTTTCGTGTGTCTGCTATCTTAAGAAAATCAAAAATATAATAAATTAACCAATTAGTATTATTACGATATTTCCAGTATATATGTCAAGCTAAATAATTGTACGTAAACAAGTAAAGTTTTCCATAGAAGTCCAAAAAAAGTCATGATGCGCAAAAATAATCTGGTAACGTTTTCCCCAGAAAACAATAAACGGGATAACAACTGGTAATCTCAGAGTGTCCCAATAATCAAAATACAAAAAGCACAAGTAGCAAAGTTTTCCCTACCTGGCAAAATTCACAATAAACGCAAAACGCAAGACATAAATTAGCAGGAGGATATCCTGGAAATAGGGTATAAAAGAAAAAAAATACTAAAGGTAACAGAGATAATTTCAAAATTTCAAAAGACACCAGAAATAATTCAGAATAAACATCAGAATAAATAGCTAAAAAAACAGGCTTGCCAAAGCTATTGATTTGGTTAGGCTTGATGTTCTGCCAACCTTACTTACTCACTCTATAGGAAATTAGATAATACGTTCTTTTGCTAACTGCTATAGGGATATTGTAAAGTAACCTTGAAACTTGTTCAAGTAAATAAAGTTCCCACTACGAAACCCATAGTAACATAAACTAGAATGATGTTCATCTAGGATATGCTACTCCAAAAAATTTTGTTACCTATGACAGGGGTGGAAACGACATAAGAAAATGTTACACTTGCTACACATACTTTAGTCTAAAAAATAGAAGATTGAGTAATCATTTTACTAGTTCAAAAATATAAAAAATATTAAATCGAGAAAAATTAAATAATTTCAGTTACGGCATTAGTGAATAAATAAGTAGTTGCAACAAGTTAAACATTTCGATAATAAACAAAATTTTTTTTGTTATCTACTAAATTCAAGTACTCTCACGCTATTAGATGGCATGGTAAAAAAAATCAAAAACGGGACTCACACTAACAATTTCAATTTCGAAAATTTCAAAGTGGTAATCCAAAATTCCAAGTCAAGAATAAACTTCCAAGTCTTGATTTGAACTCCAAAAACTTCTGACCGCAGCAAAAATCGAGCCCCACGTTGGGTGCCAAATTTGTATAACAAAATGGGCTCTGATCGTTGGTCACCAGATAATTATATATATATTTTTAAACAGAAACTGAGTGCAGAAGATGGATTTCAAATAAAACAAGACAATTAAAAATATACAAGATTTAATGATAACTTTTTGGTTGAAATTGACAGATTAACAGAAAATTATTAGGCTGTTTACAATAGAAAATATAGTTGAAAAACTAGAAAGTTTAAGTACGAATGAATATTTGAATTAAAATGAGAGTAACTATTTAAAGCTAGTATTTTTGGTATATAAAAAAACCTTGGTTAGCTTCGAACACTGATTTTGATAACTTGCTTACAATTTCGGACCACCGAGACTTATAGGGGTACTTTAGTTACATGATAAATAGTCACTTGTCCGCCTGACGTCACCCAGACTCCTTTGATCGTGCAATAACCTCCGGAACTAGCTCTAGTCGGAAGCCAGTCGTGAGCTGCTCGAGTGGGGTTCAGTGGTGTGCGGATTCAAGTGGGCTAGTGGGGTTGTATGGTTATGAAACGCAACCTTCTGTGTGGTCCAGTGGTCCTTTTCTTTTCCGATGTTACATAAAGGTAAAAGCAAAACGGTGTCCGTTGCAAAACGCAGCAGTTAAATTCTGTGCTTTTACAAAGTGAAAATATTAAAGATAAATTACAGTTAAATTAATGTTAAATTTACGAAGAGTTATGACAAATCTGTGCACAGTAAATGATAGCTGAAATAATTTTCATAATGATACAAGATGTCAACGAATCGATCGTCGTTAGTTATTCTTGACTTAAAAAGATATATGTGACAACAACTTGCTAAGTTACTAAAGAAAATGACAATTTGACTTGACTTGATCTGAATTCCCTGACACTTAACTTAAGTTGAAACAAAAAAAAAACCTTGGCTTCTCTCTGTTAAAAAAAAAATGAAATAATTTATATATACGAAGGAGCAATTTATAGATTTAGCAAGCGACAAGTAACGGCACTTGCTAACAGCTGATTTAGTGTAAAAGAATACGTATAAAATACACGATTAAGAAAAACCGTGTGCTATGCCTTTATACGTTGTGCTATCTTTCACAACAAATTTATATTAAAATAAATTAACTAAAGGCAATATCAAGAGGTACGAACAGGGTGGTAAGACAGCTGTGTGGGTCCACAAAGAAACAGCAAATCTGGGAGATGAGATATTTTTTTAGAAAGGTGGCATAGATCAAATTTCTAAGAAATATTTGGAAAAAAAAATACTCACCCCAGATTCCTGTGTAGCCGTAGCAGGGACCCCAAACTGCTCGTTAAACCCTTGTTAAAGAACCAAAGAACCTCGATGGTGGTTACATGAAAATAATACCAAAATATTAGCACAGCACGGTCAATTAAATCACCAGAGAAAATTTTCACACTAAACCGCTCAAAAATGGTGAAGACTGGGCACGATGATCAAAGATGATTCGACAAATAAAACAATATCAAGAGTGCACAATCTCACCGATTACCGAAACTAGTCGCTTGAAGAACAGAGAGGAAAAAGCGTCGAAACCCCCTGTCAAGCCTTATTTATAACCTCGGACAGCTAGTGACCACTTCCGTTTCTAGAAACAAATGGAATTGTTCTCTCGAAAAAGTTATGATGAAAAACTTTAAAATTGACCGCGAACCCATGGGTTCCGGTGCAAAACAAAGGTTAGGTTATACATCTGTCCACTTAGGTGCTCTTCTTCTTCAACGATTCTGTATGGTTTAAAATCTGTTGGTCTGTTACATACCTTTTTGTCACTAAATAGTTATTGGTTAAAACTGTTAAAATTTATTTAAAGTTGTTTTAAGATAATAGACAATAACGTACCTGTATATCAACAAATTATGCCACATTCGCTAAATTCCAGCACAAAACTTTTCGAGTATACATGGTTGCATAGTGGTGCGGAGATTTTTATTTAGCCTTCTATAAATATCTGGCCGTATATTGGACGAGCCAAAATTAAAACTCGTGGTAACGGAGATTAGCATAAATTTCCATTACAAAGTCATCTAAAAAACTATATACTGAGTATAAGGTAAAAGATTTTGGTGTTAATCTCAACATCATGAACTACTCTAGTGCTTTATAAGTTGGTGTACGGTGTTCTATTGCGATTAATTACTGTTTCTCTCACTTTTGTGATGTTTTCGAAAAAAAGGTAAGCCAATTCATTTTCAATATTTTACACAAAATAAAAAACACCGAGAGTTCCATTATATGTGTAAAGAGTGTTATGCCCCCCTTTGTGTCATCCCATGTTTCGGTATTTACCATACAAACAAAAAATTCTAGAATGTTTCTTTATATTAAATAATCTACAACAATTTTTTTTATTTTGTGCATTTTTTTATTTATAAAATAAGACGAATATATTCGTCAACAGCAGTTTGGTTGCAAAATAAACTAATATTTTTTTGTTGCCGCTACTGTTATGGACGATTTATCTCCCATGTGGAATAAATGCCGCAGTTATGGCCAACGTTGATTTCTGTATCTGCCGTAGCAAAAGGGTTAAAGTAAGAAACATATTTTTTTCTACTTTTTTATACCTATCGAGCAAATTCTTTAGTTAATTTTTCAGAAATATAAGGTGATTATTTATATTTCTACGAACAGTAGTTATACTAATTACCCACTTCTACGCCACTGGTTGTTCGAGCTGTTTGATATGCTAACCCATGCCGTTATAATGTGTACCAAATTTGACTTAATTATGTCAACTAGTAACTTTAACACCTTGTAACTTTTTTACAAGGCCTTTAAAAGATAAAGTTTATACGAGAAAGTACAGTTATTTTTTGAAGACCTACCACCTGTTACAGTTAGTCCTTTAAAAGTTAACCACCCTGTATATTTCTCATTATATTGTTCAACATTATCACACTTAGATATCGCAGGTTTTTTCTTGTTTAAAGATTGTTTGGGGGCGCCGGAAGCATCGGAACCTCACCTGAAAACTCGGGGGCAGTCTAATGATGCCGGCCTCAGAGCCCCGAGTCGAAATAAGTTCGCTATGGCTGGACAAAATAGGGCAATTTCTGACAATCTCGCGACATTTTCGGAATAATTTAATGGCGCGCTTAGACTGTGATTAGTTCTAGGCATCAGGCGTTTATCAAAACAAAGCTGTCTATAGGTTCTGACGTCATTGATTATGTCGAAAAACTATACTTTTTAAGTACAGGGTGGACCAACGTTTACCGCCCTGCCGGAGGTGCTGCCCACATGCTGTGCATGCATTGCACGCCTGCTGACAGGGGCTCTGAATCTTTACTAATAAATGCATTTAACAAACATTTATATACAACTATTTTTAAACATGCTAAATAAAATCGTGATGTTTATTATATACCTACTCCCATTTCTTAAAAAAAAGTACTTACTGGTAATTTTTGAAGATTGTTGGCAGCACTTTTTTTTACCAATACGAGTATTAAATATACTCACACCAAAATACTTACTTTATTAGATTTTGTAGATTGTCGTCTTGACATAGTCCAGACTGATATTCATTTTTAGATGGAGGATCCCAAAAATTCGCCTGTTGTGCAATGGATGAATTAATAGAACACGCTTCATTGTTGACTGTCAATTTGGTGTATGCTTGAGATAATAACTATAACAAAAAAATATATATTAATCACTAAATATTACTTACTATATTATATTGAAATTAAAACACATTGAGCTTGTTATAAACGTCTAGTCCGGCCCTGCCGGACCTTCTTAATAAGGGCATCCAGTCCCGCAAATGCTGGATCCCGCAAACGCGGGAACCCGCGGCATTTTGGCGGGATCAACACTGCGGGCTTAAAGGTGCGGGATTGGTGGGATTCGCGGGACTTAATGTGCGTGCTGTATCTGATCAGATGAGGGGAATCCCCGGCGGTGCCAGCCGCGCCGGAAGCGCCGCGTCAGGAATTTCCTGTCAGGGCTATTGTATATAGGTCAAATAGGACAGTTTTTTTACGTACCTACGTGCGCGATTGAAGAGCGTTTAACTAGTATCTGGAGACAATTTTATCGAGCATGCGTTTTCAGCCGCAGGATACAGGTGAAATAAAATAAGATCAACTCTAAATTAAGAGACATTAAATATATTATGTTTTCTCCGAAAATACTTCCAAAATCATTGTAACCTTTAAGCTATTTTTAACAAATATTGTCTTGCTACTCTACTCTGTTTTGAATTGCATAAAATATCTTTCGGGCTCGGTGAGAGGCACGCTGTTTAGCCAGACGCCTCCCTAGGAGCTCCCAGGGCCTGTATTTTCACACGGGGGGTGGAGGCCTTCCTTTTACAGGACCTGTCATCCAGGGACCTGGTTCCCCTGATGATACGGCTACCAGTGAAGGGGAATATGATTGGGGTGGTGTTAGCCTCAGCATATCTTCCCATAGATTCAGATTGCCCATCAGAGGGGCTCAGGACACTGTGCTCCTTTCGTGAGGCAAAGGGTCTTCCTCTTCTTGTGGGCCCACCACTTTCTGTGGGGCAGCGCGGATTGCAACCGCAGAGGAGATAGACTCGCAGAGTTCATGGCGGCGGCGGGGCTACATGTAGCCAACCGGGGCTCTGAGTTCCCATTCTTTACTCCAAGGGGGTGCTCCATCATAGACTTAACCCTGTGCTCGGGGGCGCTCCTCAGAGAGGTAAGGGACTGGACGGTGTCTGTGGACAACTCTCTGTCGGACCACAGATACATATCGTTCACGCTGGGAGGGCACCTTCAAGGTGATCTCATCTATAGAAGTCCAAGAGCAACCAACTGGGATGCCGGAGGAGCTCAATGTCGCTGCTGGGCGTCTGAGCTCCATCATCGTTCAATCCTATGAGAACTGTCCCCTGAAAAGGAAGACAGAGGGAAGCAAGACACCGTGGAATGCCTACCTGGAGCGCCTAAGGAAACAGGTACGTAGGCTCTTCAATAGAGCCAAACGTTCTGGGAAGCCTATAAGGCTTCTCAAAGACTCTACAAAAATGAGATTAGGATCTCCCAGAGGGAGGCCTGGCGGAACTTCTGCGAGGGCGTCAATAGTGCGCCCATAGCTTCTAGGCTCTGCAAGGTTCTCTTGAGGGTATACATAGATACACATTCATATACTATATAGGTAATACCTATGGACTAAACAATAACACTAAGATCAGAACTAAAATTATTCAGCAACTGACTATGGTTCTGTGTTAATCAATAATTTGTGAATTTTCTTTTAAAATTGTTTCACATTATTTATTTGTTTAATGTCATTAGGCAGATAATTGTAGGCTCGTAAAGAGGGCCACTTTTCAAACATTGATAATAATAATAATAACTTTATTTCAGAGTATGTTTCGCATAATACAAAGCATAGCAGGTACATACAAAACACAAAAAGAAATGACGTCACACACCACATCCAACATTACTAAAGTTAGACAAAATAATCTCCTAGTCCATATGGCTCCAAATTTAGAAGCAGCTTTTTAATTTTCCTCTTAAATAATGTTTTACTGTCTTCATTCTTAATGCTTACAGGCAATTTATTAAAGCATTTAACACACATGTAATATGGATTTTTTTTCTGATAGTGTTAGCTTATGTACTGGAAAATCAAAATCTAAGGTGCGTGCATTGTAACCGTGATGTTGGGAATGTTTTTTTAAAACTGTCTTTATTAATGAACAAATACATTAGGCACTCATAAATGTATAGTCCAATCAACAATCCGTTAGACTTGAAAAGATTCCTACAAGATTCCCTATATTTTTTATTGAAGATTATCCTTACAATTATTTTTTGGCATTTAAATATTTTTTCTAAGTTTTCGATATTCGAGCAGTCTGTCCAAAATATTATTCCATATCTAAGGATAGATTCAAAATTTGCATAATAAATTATTTTCAGAGTAATTACGTTAATATATTTACTAACAACTCTTATTGATAACAGATTTTATTCAACTTTAATGCCAATTTGTTAATATGTTCCTGCCAATCCAAATACTCATCTATGCATATACCTAGGAAACTAGTATTGCCAACAATGGGAACATGTTGCCCGTCCAACAGAATGCTCTCAGGTTTCTCAATTTTTGTTTGCTTAGTACTAAAAATAATTACATTAGTTTTGTCCCTGTTTAACATTAACTTATTACTCAAAAACCACCTGTTTATCACTTGAAACAACACATTACCATGTTTTACAACTTCCTTATTGTTATTACCTCTTACTAACAAATTTGTTGCATAGTTCACAATTATACACTGTGGGTGTTCTACTAGTACACTATTTAAATCATTTATATAAATTATAAATAAGATAAATATACTTCCCTGTGGAATACCTACTTTACACTCCAAAATGCCTGACTTGGCTGTAGAGCCATCCTTCTCAATCAGAACTCTTTGCATGTGATTTGTAAGGTAGGACTTAAAAAGCTGTAAGAAATTTCCCCTGATACCATATTTCTCCCATTTAATTAGAAGTAAGTCTATATTCAAAGAATCGTAAGCTTTAGAGAGATCAAGGAACATGCCCAATGCTGCTTTTTTATCTTCCAAAAAATTAAGAACATCTTTTGTGAATTGAAATATTGCAGACTGTGTAGATCTACCTTTGATATAGCCATGTTGAAAATTATTAAAGAAACAGCATCCGTTCATGAAGTTTTCAAGACGAGAGCTTATCGCCAACTCAAACAGTTTGGAAAAACCTTGGATCAAACTGATAGGCCTATAATTTTGCATAAGTTCAATTTCTCCCTTTTTATAAAGAAGCTTATCTCATCATCCCCACTATTATGTTTATTTTTTACAATTTTCCCAATATCAACTCTTCCGCTGAAACTGGTTGTAACCATGTTGACCTATCATTGTCCTTGGCATTGAACTGAAAAGGAATGTCCTGCAGATTTTGCAGTAACTCTGGAATTACGTTTAATAGATAATTATTATAATTTTCAGCAATATTAATCGGGTCACCCGCAATATGGCATTCTGAATCATGACTCCTTTTTTTCCTGTTACTTCATCACATATTGTCCACATACTAACTTTGTTATCTGAATTCCTTATTTTCATCTCATACCTGTTTGACTTCGCTTTTATCAAAAGATTATTATACTCTTTCTTCGTATTATTATACCTATCTCTATATCTATTATCATTTTTACAGAGTACCAAAAGTATGTCTAATCTATTCTTACATTCAATTACCCTCTTATCATCACATGGGCGTGTTTTTGATCTGTTTTTGTTATCAATTAGCCTAAGAGGAAAAGCTTCATAAAAAAAAACATGTAAAAAAGTGTTAATAAAGGCATTCCACTGAGCATTAACATCAGAGCCACATATACTCACTACCTCAGCCCATTAAAGAATCTTTTATAAATAAGTCTTGGTTTATCTGGCTGTTCGATATCAAAAATGATCTTCTGAGCCGTGTGATCAGAGATAACTGTGTTTAATATTATTGTGTGAAAGCCATTGTCCATGTTCACCAATACAGGGTGTCCCAATAAGGACTCCCGTCGCCGATATCTTCGGAACAAAAAGAGATATTTTAATTCTGCAAACGCCGTTCGCTAGGACGTGAAGAGGGCTTTATTTGAAACCGATAAGCGTTCATTTTGATATTGGCGTATAGATGGCAGTGCGGTGCAAAGAAACTTTTCGATCCTAGGAACGTTAGAGCGTAGCGCATTTTACAGACTGGGTAATTTGGAGAAGCTTTTGTTTTATGGACTATTTTCCTACTGCCACTAGTTTCTGAGATAACCGCTCCACAATGTTATTTACAAAAAATGAGCTAACTCGCTTAAAATTAACTTTAGAGGAAAAAGTTATTAAAAATATCTTTGTAGTTCACTACCACGAAGAAAATACTGACACGTGTCAAATCATTACACATCCGGTTTGACCGGAAGTACCGGAAGTGACCCATTTTTCAGTTTAAAATGAACACGTATGTATAATTTATCCTGCAAAAGTGAAAACAGGTAATTTCCAGTGTCACATAATAACAATAACACCATGTATATACATACATCTAGACAACGAAAATTTGGCTGAATTTATTTTTATTAACCGAAGGTGGCTCTGTCTCTGTCCATTGTTTCAATATGATATTTAGCTTCAAATGCCCACAGGTACCTATCGTTGTCAATTTGATCCTTGTCTAATTAGTTTATTAATTTTTGTAATAATGGTTAATCATAATAATGAGGATAAATTAAAATATGATATTAGTTTATGGAGAATGCGGTAAAAACAGTTCCGTAGCCACTGCTCGTATTTAGGTATGGAAATAATTTTGGAAATATTTATTGTATACATACACATTTAATTTCTATAATGTCACCTTCGGTTAATAAAAATAAATTCAGCCAAATTGTCATTGTCTACATGTACCTACAAGATGTTATGTTATTAGGTATATTTTTTCCAATTTTGATGGAAAATTGTACAGTATGTTCATTTTGAACTGAAAAATGGATCACTTCCGGTACTTCCGGATGTGTAATAATTTGACACGTGCCGCTATTTTCTTCGTCTTAGCGCGGTGCAATGAGATTTTTAATAACTTTTTCCTCTAAAGTTAATTTTAAGCGAGTTAGCTCCTTTTTTGTAAATGACATTGTAGAGCGTTTATCTCAGAAACTAGTAACAATAGGAAAATTGTCCATAGAACAAAAGTTTCTTCAAATTACCCAGTCTTAGGCAATGTCAAAATGAACGCTTAGCAGTTGCGAATAGAGCCCTTTTCACGTCCTAGCGAATGGCGTTTGCAGAATTAAAATATCTCTTTCTGTTCCGGAGATATCGACGACGGGAGTCCTTATTGGGACACCCTGTATATTGACAATACAACTCCGTGAGAATAATAATAATAATAATAATTCTCACCCTCACAATACTCCAAACTAGGAGTACCCCAGAAGCAACCACAATGACATGCTTGTGCGGGGGAGGGGGGCAATTACTATTATTTTGTCTTCGTTGCCATTTGCGGCTAGGGCCGACTTTTTTTCCCGATAGAACTAGGATAGCATTCGCTCAAGTACTACAGAAAACCGTAGTAATCCCAGTGAGTGTAGGACAATTAGTAAATCACACGGATAAAGCTATTTAGGAGCAATACCGTGAACCCACATTTGCCCAGCGCTCTTGGCCATAGCGGTGTTTTTCTTTAAAGACATACATTGTGTCTGGTTTTTCGTGTTAACACCCCTGAAAATCTAAGTAGGCTGGGGGAATTGAACGGGGCAATTTTTTTATAAATATGTCCCTGAAAGGTCGTCATTTGCGAGGTATTGGTTTGGCATTGCCGCGAAATCCTGGCCTACTGCGATTTTTTAAAGGGGTGCGTTTTTCGAAAAACCCTATTAGGCATTTTTTTATTTAAAATCTGACACCACAGCCTTAATCAGGACACCCTAAAACCCCCACATACCAAATTTGAACAAAAAATATACAGGGAGTTCCATTCTGGAGGGTGTCAAAGTTGAGCAAAATAGGAATTTTAAACTCATCTGGCGAGTCAAGTGTGCCATGGAATTACTTCGAAACAGTTGGATAATGAACAGGACCACTCACAGTGTCGATGTGCAATGATCTAATAAAAAATATACAAGGTGTTCTTCTCTGTAGCAACTCGAAATGCTGAATTTTTTAAACTTTATACAGGTCAAAAATCGAGTATATCAAAACCACCCCAGACATTACAAACGAACTAAGTCTAAAAAATACAGAAATCTGCCAGTCAGTAAGTCCATGTATGAGTTAAGGTGGCTGGTGTGCCACAACAGGAAACACACAGAAAATGTATCATCTTAGACAGTGACTTTATTAATAAAGGTCCAACAATTTGAATTGTTTTTATTTGTTAGTTGGATGATGTAAAGAAATAAATTGCTTTTGTATTTATTAATATTTATTCAATGATTCCAGAGCACTCCCGACCAATATAAAGTTTAATAAAAATTCAGCATTTTGACATCGCCCAGAGAAAAAGACCCTGTATATTTTTTATTGGATCTTTGCAAATCGACACTGTGAGTGGTCCTGTTCATCATCCAACTGTTTCGAAGTAATTCCATGGCACACTAGACTCGCCAGATGAGTTTAAAATTCCTATTTTGCTCAACTTTGACACCCTGCAGAATGGAACTCCCTGTATATTTTTTGTTCAAATTTGGTATGTGGGGGTTTTAGGGTGTCCTGATTAACGCTGTGGTGTCAGATTTTAAATAAAAAAAATACCTAATAGGGTTTTTCGAAAAATCGCAGTAGGCCAGGATTTCACGGCAATGCCAAACCAATACCTCGCAAATGATGACCTTTCAGGGACATATTTATAAAAAAATTGCCCCGTTCAATTCCCCCAGCCTACTTAGATTTTCAGGGGTGTTAACACGAAAAACCAGACACACTGTATATGCATGCACCTGCCTCGAACCAAGGTCGATCGAAGGCAGAAAAACATGCAGTCTAAAAAGTCAGCGCCGGTACCAGCGACGCCACCGCGACCCTTGAATGGTGTTATTCTTGTATAATCAGAAGTAGTAGGAATAAATTTAAATGAATTCATTAATGCCAAAAATTCACTTCTAAGATTGGTACTTTCTTTCATCTCTATGTTAAAATCACCTGTACTAATTACCTCTTTATTTTCCCTGAATAAAATTGACAAGAGTAACTCCATTCTCTCAAAAAACTCACTAATGTCGATATATGCATACAATAATAATTTGTGTCTTTCCAGTTGAACATTCTGCAACCGCACACTCAAACAACCCATTCATTGCTACATTTGCAAATCTTCTAGCTTTACAATTAACCTGTTTATGTACATAAATAGCTGCTCCTCCATGCTTTCCTTCCAATAGCTGCTTCACCATGCTTTACTTCCAATAATCAATGTATTGGATAGGTATATTCAAATGTTCTGGTGTTATAGGTGTATTGTGGTTTAAAAGGCACTGAAGCCAAGGCCTATAGACCTATCAGCCTCACCAGCTTCTTGATGAAGACACTGGAGAGGCTGGTGGACAGACATTTTAGGGAGCAGCTTGCTCTCATTGCCCCTCTGTGCCCCACCCAGCATGCGTACCAGATGGGCAGGTCTGTGGATTCGGCCCTGCACCACCTTACCGCAAGGCTGGACGAGGGACTGGAGGGGGGATCACTCTCGGTGGGGGTCTTTCTAGATATAGAGGGGGCCTTCGACAACACAGCAGTGGACTCGATCTGCAGGGCCGTGGAGGGCGTCGGGGTCGGGGAGGCCTTGGTAAGGTGGACCCGATCCATGCTCACTGGCAGGGCGGTCGAGGCCGAGCTGTGCGGGGAACGAGTGACCGTCAATGCATCAAGGGGTTGTCCTCAGGGGGGGGGTTTTGTCCCCCCTTCTTTGGTGCATGGTGGTTGATGGGCTGCTGCGAATCCTGGAGGAGGAGCAGGGGGTCTACGTACAAGCATACACAGACGACATAGTGATCCTAGTTCAGGGTACCGATGTAGGGCTTCTAGAAGAGCTCCTTAATGGAGCTCTGGAGAGGTTCTTGCGCTGGTGCGAAATGAGCGGATTAAGTGTCAACCCAAATAAGGTTGAATTGGTGATGTTCACCAAGAAGAGAAAAGTGGACCCGGTTCCTCGGATAGAGCTGCGCGGGGTTCACCTCGAAGATAGAAAGAGGGTTAAATATCTGGGGGTCCGGCTGGACTCCAGACTGACCTTCGAGGAGCATATCCTCATGAGGACCAAGAAGGCTTGCAACGCACTATGGGCCTGTCGCAGAGCCGTTGGAACCTCGTGGGGATTGAATCCTGGGATCATGCTCTGGATCTACCGAGCAATGATTGTTCCCATGATTTCTCACGGGGCTGTCGCGTGGTGGCCCGGCACCCGCAGGTCCAACGGACGGCGTTGGACAAAATACAGCACCTTGCCTGCTTCTCTTTATTGAAAATACTTTCCAAAATTTAATATTATTTATGTTTTTTAATAGGCCATAAGTTAAAAATGTGGAAAAAATTTAAAAAAAAACACCACGAGAAAAATAATTTTTTTCGATTTTTGTATTCTTAATGTATAAAGCAGGGCCACGAAATCGTGGGAATTGATGGCTTATGTGAGCCCTAATCAAACTGCATAGAAATAATTTTAAAATATCTCTCGGTGTTTGTACAGAGTACTCCGATAAACCGTATTTTTGCTATGTTTGAAGCTATTTTGGGAACGCACTGTATAAGTTATGACCGTGAAATTTGGTATGTGGGGTTTTTGGGTATGGCCAATACGACTGTGCTATTCATTTTTTCCTAAAAAAATGCCTAATGTACTTTTGCAGTTTTTGGGGGTATAATTTTGATCGTAGTAGGTCATGGAAAAGACTAATCTGAAAAAAATTAGTGTCAAAATGTAGATCTTTCAGAGCACTACATTTAAAAAAAAATTTAAAATCGGTTAACCCGTAAAAAAATAATGAATTGTCTCGACTTGAAGTGAAACACACTGTAGATGTGGGAGGGGAGTCGGAGTGCAGATGGTGTCTGGAGGATGAGGAGACGCCGCACCACTTGGTTACTGAGTGCCCTGCACTTGACCCTTCATTAAGAGGGCTGGCCTGCTGGCCGCCGTGTGACGCTGGCCGAGGGGGCACAACGGGCCCACCGTGGATTACGTGCCGGGCCGATTTAAGGCGGCCGCCCCCTGCACTGGATAGGATAGGATAGACAAAAACAAATCTGTTTTTCCTTAAAACAACCTCTACACGATTCTAGTGGGCATAATTTAAACAAATTTCTGACCGCCCTTTTTTGACAAATGAAAATCCTACCAATGGGTGCGTTTAAGACGACAAAGCGATTGCAATCGCTTGCAAGCGGTTTGATGCTTGCGCGCTTTGAACGGTTTCGCTAGAGTTATTAAATTAGCGAGAGCAAAAATTTTGCTCTTGGTCGCTTGCGATTGCTATAAGCGGTTTATTCTAACCTTACTTTGTTCTGTCAGTTCCCTTTGTTGACTTTATTTATGTTATTTTGGTGTGGTAAAAGCCATTGCAAAATTCCGATTTCGTGATTTAATTTTTTGAGGCTGTGTTTGAGCTTAATTTATTTTTACATCTTGACATTTCGGGTGCTAGCTTTACTGTCATAAAATAGCTGTTTAATGAAATGCTAGCGCTAGCAAGCGAAAGTAGAAAGCGCTGCAATCAAAGCGCTTGGTATGATTGGGAGTCTTAAACGCAACCATTGTTTCTGCAATTACCATAAAATAAAATTCCATACCTTATGTGAGACTCCATACTAGAATGGTAGACTGTTTTTAGCACCTTGGCATCTACATATTTCGATAACACCTTAAGACTATAGCAAGCAGAGTCTAACTTGTTACATACGTGCTCGACATGCACATCGCAACGCGAAGTGTGATCAATGAAAACTCCCAAAGTTGCCCTCAGCGACTTTAATACTCTCACCCTGCACCAAGATATTAGGGGTGTTACAATACGAGATCTATTAGTTTTGAAAAAACTGCATTTGTTTTAGAGGGATTCAAAACAAGTTTATTTCTTACAAACCATTCATTTGCCCTACTAATAATATTAGATGCCGTTTCAAGCACACCTGTAAATGAAGTTGTGGAGACAAGGATATTTGAATCGTCAGCATAGTTGGTAATTTGGCACACATGTGTTGTTTCCAGAACATCTATTAGGTCATTAATATAAATGATAAACAAGATAGGTCCTAATATGCTCCCTTGCGGGACTCCTTGTTTTAATAGTTTAATTTCAGATCGCGCATTAAAATTATTCTTTGTAACTGACGTCATTTGACACCTATTTGTTAAGTATGAGCGTAGCCAACTCAGAGAGGGCCCTATTACACCATACTTATTTAATTTCTGCAACAGAGTTTCATAACTTAGGCAATCATATGCTTTTGACAGGTCCAGGAATAATCCCAATACCTTATGATCCTCTTCTAAAGCTTCAAGTATATTTTGAACATAAGATATACCTAATATTATGAGAAACTTAAAAATTAATAGAAAATTGGACAAACACACACATAGACTTTCTGTGGACGCACCATACCACCCACCCAAAACATGATGTTTTACTGTGAATCGTTAGGAAGCAGACACAGCTTTACAACCAGACCCTGCACAACTCCGCTCGCAGTGTGGACACTGACAACTCGGACCCTCTCATCTGCACCAGGAAAACTTTCTATGACACAACCTAAAGGCCAAGACATGGGAGACGTATTATCTTGCTTGATGAGAACAAGTGTTCCATCCTTAATGTTCGAGGAATCTGAATTCCACTTACACCTCTGATGGAGGGTGTTTAAATATTCTTTGGACCAATGGTCCCAGAAGTATTGGTGTATCTGAGAAAGGAGTTGCCATCGGGACAGACGATTTGAAGGAAGATTTCTTAGTTCTTGAGGAGGTAGATTCAATGTCTCTTTCGTCAAAAAATGACCTGGAGTGAGCACTCGGAGGTCATTGGGATCATTGCTAAAGGGAGTTAGAGGACGAGTGTTTACAATAGCTTCAATAAACCTTCAGAGAGCAGCTAAAAAAGTGTTGGTCGACAGATCGGAAACCACTTTTAAATGGACTGCTTTAACTACAAAGCAAACAAATAAACAAAGGTTTCAGGGTTTTAGTACCTCGAGAGTTGGACATGGTAATTTTAAAGGGACCAGCGAAGTCAACGCCGGTGTGCAAAAAACATTAACCGGGGTAGCTCGAGAGGGAGGCAGATCTCCCATAGGAGGTTGAATTTCCTGCGGGTGTGTGTTTCCAACATTTGAGACATTTGGAAATGATCTTCCGAATGACAGCATTGGAGTTTAAAATCCAGAATTGTTGAGATACTAAATTCTGGACAGTTTGAATGCTAGTATGGAGATACTTCCGATGAATTTGATCAATAAGGAGATCGGAAAATCTTGGCAGACTAGAAAGCAGTACTGGAAATTTACAATCAAAAAATATCGGGGCATGGCGGAGTCGACCGCCAACTTGATCATCAAAAAATAGGGAAATAATTCTTAAATTTTTGGGAATTTTATTTCCAGAACGGAGTGCAGAGTGCTCTTCACAGAATTGCACATTTTGGTGTGTTTGGCAAACAATAAATGTGAACGATGAAGCTCGGAGGAGGTCAGGTAACCAAAACTTTTTTGGTTGTTTTTTTTTTTAAGTTATGGATAAACTGGAGGAATATATGTCACAATCCGCTGTGACGGGGTTTAATGAGAAAATCTTTCCAACAAACAATCCAGGAAGTGAGGTGAGTCGATGTTGAGATTAATTGAAACTTGGTGCTCTTCTTCCAGGGCTTCAGGAGGTGCAGGTTGATCAGAGACAGAGGTATTTCTTGGAAGAGAAGAGGAAAGAAATGGAGGTTCCACCCACCATAAGGAACTGTTTAAAAGGTCATTAGGTAGGAGACCGCGTGAACCGACATCGGTGGGATTTTCTGACGAAGGGACATACAACCAATTATCAGGAGAAGTGTGTTCTTGAATAAAGGATACTCGGTTAGAAATAAAGGTTTTACAACGATGCGGAGGGCTCTTTACCCAACAAAGGGTTACCTGCGAGTCGGACCAACAACATAGGCGGGAAAAAGTGATGTGATGCTCATAAACTTTACGGACAAAAGCTACCAAATGAGAGACTACTAAAATCGAATAACTCTTACGCCTGGCGTAAACAAGAGCACGTTTGTTGAAATATTTGCAGGGCCGCACTGAGGCACGACCTTTATTTAATTTTAGTTTTACAATTGTTTTACATCAAAATATTTCGGAAAATAATTATTGGCTTAATTAAAATGGTTCAAAATATCAATAAAATTATTTGTGGCGGTGTCTAAACAGCTGAAAACAACAAGATAAAACCGAATATCTACACTTTTGCGATCGAGTACGTCCCTGTTGCCAAGTCAGGTGAAATTTTATAGCCTACCGACCAATCACGGATCGCCATTGAACACTTGGTTTTATTTATGCCAGGCTTACGGATTGCTCGATTTTAGTATAGAACAGCAGTGCACAATTCTAGGTGAGGTAGGGACATCTTTTTTAGAGGTGCCACTTTACTTTTCGCACATACAAGTTGGGTATGTGGACAACCAGAAGATGATATGTGACAAAAGAGAGCATTTAATGTAAAAGTTAAATACACAAAATTTCAAATCGATTCGACAAATAATAACGTAAATATTTAGAATATTGTGACGTCAGAGCGCCTGTGGCGCATCAGCCGGACGTTGCGTGGCCGGAGATAGCGGTACGGCACGGTTAGGCGCACTGCGCAGTCGGCAGTTGGTTCATATCTACAATAGTTAAAATTTAATTTTTGCTTTTTTTTTTTGTTTTTAAGGGAAAGTCGGGAATTAAACTCAAATATTATCTATTTAGGATTTGTTTAGGGGTGGGTAATTTAGTCTTAGTTAAAAATCAAGTTGCAACAAATCTGAATCCCAAATCGCGTACCTTCCGGCCACGCGCTATTCTAGTAGGTTTTGATTTGGGCAATAGCCGGGGCCTGGTGGCTAGAAGAAATGAGAACGAATTCCGCGCGCGGACTGAACGGGTGCACTCTGTCCCCTCGCAAGAAAATGACAACCTGGCGATGCCACAGAAGGGGCTGAAGCTGGTAAGTCCTAAATTGAAACCTCTAGTTCGTTCTGTTTGATAATGATCTACCATTTGGGTTAGCAATATTCCGTGCATTGGTACAATCGAAATCATTGGTCCTTCATGGCCGGATTAATTGTTAAAAATTTAAAATTAATATTATAATACAGTTCACTATCATAGATAGGTCACATTTGTTGGTTGACTAGATTGTGTTGCAGCTTGTGATTTGGCTTTGCATTTTGTCTTGAATAATTGAATAATCGCATATTTACGCATTGGTTTATATGTGGGTTTAATTTCTTGGAAAAAGGTTTTATTGCAATTTTTTGAGGACTTCCGTGACTCGCGCGCTCGCTTGGCATTTTTTGCGCTCTTGCCCGGCAGGTGGCCTTCTATAACAGGGACAGACCGGGAATAAATTTATTTTGAATTGATAATTGACCTTTTTCAATTTTTTTACGCAAAATGACGGAAAAGGTTAAACAATATCGCGCTTCCCGAGAGATTGTCTTTAAAAGATTAAAGGAAATTTGTGAAAAGGGAGAATTTGCACAAATGGATGAGAAAGGTCTTACGAGTTTTAAAATGCGTTATACAGGACTAGAATCCACGTATAAAACTTTTGATAAGTATCATAATAATTTAGTTACAGTTTTAAGCACTTTAGAGGGTGCGGACTTACAGGAAGAAGATAATATCAGGCGGTTAGCAGACCAGTATTATTTTTCCTCTTTAGCAATTTATCATGATGTGTTTGAAACATCCCAATGCAAAGCAGAAATATCCGTAAGAAGTGAACATCCAAGTGTAAAACTCCCACAAATCAAATTACCTTTTTTTGATGGATATGTCATAGGTTGGGCTACTTTCCACGATTTATTTTTAGCCCTTATTTACAATAATGATTCTTTGTCAAACGTGGAAAAGTTCCAATATTTGATATCGTCCTTATCGGATAAGGTTTTACCCATAGTTACCGTTGTTCCTGTTACTGAGAGAAATTATCCGATTGCATATAAGGCATTGGTAGATAGATATCAAAATAAGCGATTGTTAGCTACCCATTATTGGAATGCACTTTTATATGTTGAAAAGGTAAAGGATAAAGATAATGCTCAGTCACTTAGACATCTGCTAGATGTTTTTAATGAAAATTTGCAGGCTTTGGCCAATCTTAGCTTTCCCATTGAACATTTGGATTTAATTTTATTCAACATGCTCTTGAAAAAATTAGATTCTGACACAGTTACAAGATTTGAACTGAAACATTCTGACTCCGAAATACCTTCATTTGAAACACTTAAACAATTTTTACAAAAACAATGTGTAGCGCTTACCTCGGTGGCCTTATCAGCAGCCTCAAAAACTGCTATTGAGGAAAAAAGATTTATTTCTAAATCAAAAGGTAAAGTTGCTTTGATGGTCAATATTGATAACTCAGATAAATGTTGTTTGTGCAAAGGTAATCATCTGTTGCCAGCTTGCACACAATTCAAATATAAACCGGCATATGAAAGATAGAAATATGTGAAAGATCAAAGATTGTGTTTAAGTTGTTTGGGTCAAGGGCATTCCCTCCTTAATTGTGAAAACTCAATGACTTGTCAAAAATGTCAAGAGAAACACCACACTTTGCTTCATTTCACTAGAAGTTCCAACTTGTCAAATAACAGACCTGCTAATGTAGAACATAGTGCTTCTAATTCGTCGCCCCCTCCAAATGAACCTCCTTTATCAGTAAATAATGTTTGTTTAAATGTCGTATCCCCTAACAAAACTGTCCTATTGTCGACAGCTTTGGTTGAAATTTTAGATCACAGAGGCAACGCTCATTTATTGCATGTGGTGATTGACAATGGAAGTCAAGCCAACCTGATATCTGAACGATGTTGTAGAAGGTTAGGTTTAAAATATAAACGTTCTGTTGAAGACGTTCAGGGTGTTGGTCAAACTATGTATTCTATTCTAGGATATTCACATTGTTGGGTTAAACCAGTTGGCAAATCTGATTGGTACTGCCAAAGGTTTGTTCGCCACAACCTTGTACTTCTTTTGAAATTGGTCAGTGGTTCTATTTAAAGAACCTCACATTAGCTGATCCCAATTTTAATGTCTCTTCCGACATTGATTTACTGTTAGGTGCCGATATTTATGCGCATTCGCTGAAGTCGGGGTGACGATATGGTGGCCTCCAGGATCCCGTGGCAATAGAGACCACATTTGGGTGGATATTAAGTGGTAAAATTTATATCGCAACATCCCCTAGTCAATCGTTATGTTTGGTTGTTAATGAGTCCTTAGATCATATAGTAAGAAAATTTTGGGAGGTTGAGGATTACCCTCGAAAAAAATGCCTCTCAATTGAGGACCAGTTGTGTGAGCAATTATTTGTGGATACTCACACTCGGGATGAGAGCGGAAAATATATTGTAGCTTTACCATTCAAAGCTCCAGCCCCTTCATTTGAAGGAAGCCGTTCATTAGCTAGGAATCGATTGTTTGCTCTCGAACGCCGACTTAAGTCTCATCCTGAGATGTACCAAGCTTATTCGGATTTTATGAGAGATTATTTAACTTCGGGTCATATGACACTTGCCCCAATATCTGAAGATGTTTCAAATGAATGTTATATTCCCCATCATGCAGTTGTTAAACCAGAGAGTCTTACTACCAAACTGCGAGTTGTTTTTGATGCCTCCTCCAAGCCACCTCATGGTACTTCTTTGAATGACAGTCTTTTTATTGGGGAAAAGCTTCAGCTGGACATTTTCTCGATTTTGTTAAATTTTAGATTGCATCCGGTCGTATTGACATCCGATATAAAGCAAATGTACCGTCAAATTTGGGTCAAACCAGCTGATCGTTCATATCAGAAAATTCTTTGTAGATTTTCATCAAATGAACCGGTTTTGGACTATTGCTTAAATACAGTTACCTTCGGTCTTTCATCATCCCCCTTTCTTGCTCTTCGTGTAATACAACAACTCTCCCTTGACGAAGGCTCTCCCTATCCTTTGGCCGCCAAAGTGTTACAAACATCGATATATATTGATGATGTTGTGACTGGAAGCGGCACAATCGAAGGAGCTTTAACGCTTCAAAAGGAACTCATTGAGTTGCTTGGAAAAGGTGGATTTCAGCTCAGAAAGTGGGCTAGTAATAGATTGGAATGTCTTCAACATTTGCCTGAATCTGAACGCATAACTTCGTGTCTTTTGTTGGATTTGGAACCAGAATCATTTGTCAAACTTTTAGGCCTCCAATGGCACCCGGGTTATGATGTGTTCTCATATAAAGTCGAACCTTTGGGCCGTCCATGCACTAAGAGGAATATTCTAAGTGAATTGGCCAGAATTTATGACCCTCTGGGATTTCTCTGTCCGGTCACTTTCTGGGTCAAGCATTTAATCCAGAATTTATGGACCTTAGGTTTAGAATGGGATGCAATCCCTCCACCAGAGGTTTTAGATAAATGGTCGAGATATACCTCAGAATTGACCCAGTTGCGTTTGGTACAAATTCCTAGATATGTTGATGTTCAAACAAACCAGAATTGCCAGTTGCATGCGTTTGCTGATGCCTCTGAACGAGGTTATGCAGCAGTTATATATATATCCGCGTTAAAAATTGTGGTGGAGATGTGAATTGTTATCTAGTGGCGGCCAAGTCAAAGGTAGCTCCTTTGAAAAGAGTTTTTCTCCCTAGGTTGGAACTTTGTGCTGCCACCCTTTTGGCTGAATTGTGGGCACATATCGTAGAACTTTACCGCGATATTAAATTTGACGATATGCATGGCTGGTCTGATTCTATGGTCGCCCTTTCGTGGCTCAGATCCTCCCCTCATAGATGGAAATGTTTCGTGGCCAATCGGGTCTCTCGTGCCCAGGATAACATTTCACCGGAAATATGGAGATATATTCCTTCAGAACATAACCCCGCCGACTGTGCCTCTCGTGGTCTGTTTCCATCGGAGGTTATTGACCATTCGCTATGATGGGCGGGGCCATCTTGGCTTTGTTTAGAAGCTGATTCATGGCCTCCTCGGAGAATGGCCAAACCCTCTAGTGCTTTAGATGAAGAAGTTAAGAATGTCTTATTTCTCACATCTAATAATGATTCCATCATTTCCTTACTTGAGCGCTTTTCTTCACTTGAAAAGATTGAACGCATCGTTGCATACATCATTCGATTTGTAAATTGTATGAAAGGATATAAGTCTAAAAATGATTCTTTCACGGAATTGGAATTGCACAGAGCCTTGACTGTTCTGGCCAAAGTGGTTCAGCAAAGGGTGTTCAAAGAAGAGATATTTAATTTGAAAAATGGAAAACTGTTATCTAAGCCCTTTAGTAAATTGTCCCCATTTCTAGATCCGGACGGAGTTTTACGCGTGGGAGGTCGTTTACGACACTCTGATCTCTCCTTTGAAAATAAATTTCCAGTGCTACTTCCAAAAAAACACCGCCTGACAGATCTGGTTATTGAGCACTTTCATAAGAAGTATCTGCATCCAGGGCGTCAGAAGCTCCATTTTTTGATTAGTCAACAATTTTGGATTTTATCATCAAAACGTTGCATTAGTTCAGTGGTGTCTAAATGTATGAAATGCTACAAGGTAAATCCCAAACCTTATGTGCAGCATATGGGCGATTTGCCCTTAGATCGATTGAGACAAGTGAAGCCTTTCTCTTGTTCGGATGTTGATATGGCAGGCCCTTTTTTTGTTACTCATTCTCGTCAACGAGGTTCAAGATCTGAAAAGGCCTATTTATGTCTGTTCATATGTTTTTCTACCAAGGCGGTGCATTTGGAGCTCGTTTCGGAACTTTCGTCCGATGCATTTCTAGCTGCTCTTCAACGCTTTATAAGTCGTCGAGGGAGGTGCTCCCGATTGCATAGTGATTGCGGCACTAATTTTGTCGGTGCTCATAATGAGCTTTTGAAGTATGCCGAACAGGCAGCTGAGCGAGAAAAAATTTCGTGGTCATTTAACCCCCCTTCTGCTCCACATTTTGGAGGATTGTGAGAAGCTAACATTAAATCTGCTAAACGTCATTTGACTCGTGTAATAGGCAATCAGATACTTACTTTTGAGGAACTCCACCACTTTGCAGTCTTAGTACGGATCCTTCGGATTTAACTGCTTTAACCCCCGGTCATTTCTTACTGTTGGAGCCTCCATCTGCTCTCCCTCAACCTGATTTGACAGATGTACAATTAAATAGATTAAGTCGATGGCAACTATTGCAAAGACTTGAACAAGATTTTTGGAAACGATGGAAGGAGGAGTATCTACATAGTTTGCAACAGCGAGCTAAGTGGAATCAACCGCCTGTTGCGGTCGAGCGAGGCACACTTGTCCTCATAAAAAATGAAAACCTTCCTCCCCTTCAATGAAAGTTGGGACGCATTATTGACACACATCCTGGCAAAGATGGCATTTGTCAGGTTTGTACTGTTAAAACAACAAACGGTATTATGCAAAGGCCTCTCGTAAAATTGTGTCCTTTGCCTTCTCAGTAATTTAGTTTTGTATGTAAAAAAAAGAACTTTATTTTTTTGGTGGGCGGTATGGTTCATATCTACAATAGTTAAAATTTAATTTTTGCTTTTTTTTTTGTTTTTAAGGGAAAGTCGGGAATTAAACTCAAATATTATCTATTTAGGTTTTGTTTAGGGGTGGGTAATTTAGTCTTAGTTGAAAATCAAGTTGCAACAAATCTGAATCCCAAATCGCGTACCTTCCGGCCAAGCGCTATTCTGGTAGGTTTTGATTTGGGCAATAGCCGGGGCCTGGTGGCAAGAAGAAATGAGAACGAATTCCGCGTGCGGACTGAACGGGTGCACTCCGTCCCCTCGCAAGAAAATGACAACCTGGCGATGCCACAGAAGGGGCTGAAGCTGGTAAGTCCTAAATTGAAACCGCTAGTTCGTTCTGTTTGATAATGATCTACCATTTGGGTTAGCAATATTCCGTACATTGGTACAATCGAAATCAGCAGTTGTGCTCCGATAAATTAAAACAGTGACTACACTCTACCAAGGATATTGTGCTGAATTGCAAGTTTATTTCGATCTGGTACAGGGTCACGTCGTGGCTTCACTTTGTGTGGCTTCAATAGCCACTTTCCTTCGACTTATTGGGCTGTAGTTTATAAACGAAAACAATGAGACGTTTTCTGCTATTTGTTTATTTATTTTTAACAACTGAATATCGTTATCGTTCGACTATCATCGAAACACCTTACAAATATGGTTGCAACAATGAGGGTTGCCTGACAGTAGGCGTAAAATCACAATAAAGTGTTTGGCTTAACATTTCGCCGCCCTTGAAAGTACTCAGCGTTCAAAAATACTCGAAAAGTAAATATAGCAATAAATTGCAAATAAACAGCAGTTTAAACATCAAATATACATGCTAACTTAAATCTAATCGTGTTATTCATCAAATCCGAGAAACAGCACTCACGCGGAGCATCTAATTAATGTCACTATTCGGTATTAATTGGCAACAGACACAACTTGGTAACAGCTCGTTTAAATAATCCACTCTGGGTATAAATCGTAATTACACGCACCTCACCATCTTCTCCGGGATGAATCTCTTGAATGCATCCCATAGGCCAACGAAGTGATGGGATGTTGTCTTCTTTCAGGAGTACGAGGGAACCTTTGAGCGATGTCTTGTCGGTTTTGAACTTCCATTTACTTCTTTTTTGTAAATTATGTAGATATTCTGTTTTCCAGTGCTCCCAAAAATCTTGAACCATTCTTTGAACAAACTGGAATCTCTTATTGTGATTTACTGTGGTGAACTTTAAAGAATCTTCTGGTACTGCAGTGAGTACTTCTCCAATTATAAAATGGCCGGGTGTAATTGCTTGCAGGTTATTAGGATCTTCGGATAAAGGGACAAGGGGTCTGGAGTTTAGCACAGCTTCAATTTGAGTGAGTAGGGTATAAAATTCTTCGAAATTTAAAGCAGAACTTGGTGGATCTTACGGCAGATTCCCATAAGCCCCCAAAATGTGGCGCTCTCGGTGGTATAAAATGCCACTTAATATGAGAATTTAAGAAATAATTTGAGATTGTTTGTGACTGGGCAATTTTATCAAGCCTCATTTTTAATGTTTTGTCAGCACCAACGAAATTTGTGGCGTTATCTGAATACAAGTCGGTTGGCAAGCCGCGCCGAGAAGAAAATCTTCTTAGTGCTGCTAAAAATGCTTCGACAGTTAGCTCACTGACCAATTCTATATGACAAGCCTTGGTCGCAAAATAAACGAAGATACAAATATAAGTTTTTACTATCTTTCTATTTCTCGTTTTACCATCTCGTAACTCGAAAGGACCAGCGTAGTCAACTCCGCATACTGAAAAAACACGAGAAGGAATGACACGCGATGACGAAGTTCTCCCATGAACTGGTTTATATAGACAGGGTTCGCCTTGAAACAAGGTATACATTTCCTTAAAAGTGCTCTTACAACTTGCTTGCCATGTAAAGGCCACTAATTTTGTCTTATATGAAATAGCGTCCCTTGCGTACCAGCATGGAGACACAGTTCATGTTCATGGAGAATAAGTAAACGAGTGAATGGGTGTTTATTTGGTAGTACAATCGGGTGCTTGACATCATAAGAAAGATTTGAATGTTTTGACCTTCCTCCCACACGGATTACTCCATCCTTGTCTAATATAGGGTTGAGCGAATTCAATTTACTGTTCGAAAGAACATTTTTTGACTCAGTTAAGGATTTAATTTCTCGCTGAAAGACTTCATTTTGGACAATTCTGATTACAGTTAAATTGCTGTTATCAAGCTCTTCCAGAGACAATTTTCCCACTTTTTTCAATTCCGGAAAATTACTAACGGAAGCTCTCAGATTTTTAATAAATCGCAAACAATATGCTGTAACACGTCGCAATTTTGACAATGAGGAAAATCTCTCACATAAACCGATACTATTTTCAGTGCAGACCAAAGTTATTAATTTTTCATGCGTTTTTACTTCTGGCAATTCAGACATGACATTTCCGATTTTCGTAATATGCGTATTCGTGTGTATTTTCAAATTTGAATCAGTTAGAAATTTGGGTCCTTCCCACCACAATGCACTGACCTTATTAAATCGGCAGGGTTTTGTGATGATTCTACATGATACCAACTGTTCCGTTCGGTAAGCTGTAATATCTCAGACGTGCGATTTGATACAAAGGTTATTAAAGTATTGGGTTCACGCAATAACCATGCAAGTACTATGGTAGAATCGGAATAACAATATGTACTTTGGATTGGAATTTCTAAAACTCGAGAGCACTTATTTAATAGATTAGCCAACAGTACTGCACCGCACAATTCTAGCCGGGGCAACGTGACAGTTTTTAAAGGAGCCACACGACTTTTTGAACATACAAGCCTACTCTTATAGTTACCTTTGTTATCAGAAGATACAAGATAAACGCACGCGCCATAGGCCTTTTCCGATGCGTCAGAAAAACCATGCAACTCAATCTTTACAGGATTTTCGATGTAAATTTGCCGGGGAATGGTAATCTGATCAATTTCCAAAAGATCACTATGCAAAATTTTCCATCGATAATGTAAGTCAATCGGTAACGATTCGTCCCAATTCTGCTTTATCTGCCATAATGATTGCATGAGTAATTTTGATCGAATTGTGATAGGTGTCATTAAACCTAAAGGGTCAAATTGTTTGGAAATTGAAGACAATATTGTCCTCTTTGTTACTCTTTGGTTTTCGTCAGTTCGAATAGAATGATAAATGAAACTATCTGAAGTCGCATTCCACTTTATTCCTAATGTTTTCGTTGTGTCACTCTCAGAAACTATGAATTCACTGTTTTGTGATTTTTGAGATTCTTCCTGCAAATCCGTTAAAATTAATGAATCATTCGATAGAAATTTTCGCAATTGAAAACCATACTCAGAAAAAATTGAAACGAGATTTTTCCTCAACTGAATAAGTTTTTCACGATCGTCAGAACCAGTGAGAACGTCATCAACGTAAAAGTCATTTTTAATTATATAGCTTTCAAGTGGATAATCGTTTAAGACCTCATCAGCAATCTGAACTAAACATCTCGTAGCCAAAAAGCTCGCGGGCGCAGTCCCATATGTGACCGTGTCGAGAGTAAAATGTTCAAGTTTTTCATTTGAATTTTCGTGCCAAACAATTCTCTGTAAATTACGTTGGTCCTGATCTATTAAAATCTGTCTATACATTTTAGCTAAATCGCCAATGAGTACAAAGGCGTGCTGCCGAAATCTCACCAATATGGAAAACAAATTATTTTGAACAACAGGTCCAACCTTTAAAACATCATTTAATGACATTCCGTTCGATGACTTCATACTTGCGTTAAACAATATTCTCACACGAGTGGTGGAACTGTCTAGTTTTTCAACACTGTGATGTGACATATAGAAAATAGTAACATCGGTTGCATTAATTTTTTCAATGCTAATTTTCGACATATGGCCTAAACGAATATACTCGTTCATAAAAGCGCGATAATCATTGTATAATCCAGGATTTTTCTCAAGTCGACGTTCTAGAGACACAAATCTTTTAACCGCAATATTCTCTGATTCGCCTAGTTGCTTATAATTTTCTTTCAATGGAAGATTAACAATAAGTCTGCCTGTCTCAGTTCTGCGAGTCGTATTAATGAAATGATCTTCGCATTATTTTTCCTCACGTGAAAAGTTAACCTTTGTGTTAAACGGAGGCTCCTCTAAGGCCCAAAACTTTTGCAACTGTGAATTAAGGTCGGTCATTGTCAACAAACACGAATTATCGAGATGGTCAGGCATATTAATTATTTTTCCAGAAACTATCCATCCAAATCTGGTCTTTTGCAATAATGGTAAATTTTGTCCTAGTTTTATTTGTCCAATACAAAGCAATTCGTAAAAGATACCTGCTCCAATAAGCATATCTACGTTTGAACTTTCATTAAATTTCGAGTCAGCTAATAATAAATCATTTGGTATGTTGAGATTTGTGGCATCAAATGTTTGACTTGGAGATCTCTCAGAAATACTGTTGATAACTAAAAATGGTAATTTTACTTTAAAGTTTGTGTGAACTGAATTTACTTCGAGATTAACTTGTTTAGATATATTTGTTAATGTTTTACCTACACCTGTTAGTGGGAATGTAACTTTAGTATGATTCACACCTAAGCGTCTATATACAGATTCAGAAATAAGATTAGCTTGCGAACAGCTATCTAAGAATGTCCTACAAAATATGGTCTTTTGTTCCTTATCATAGATTTTCACTATAGCCGTAGACAATAACGTGTAAGTATTTGAATTATTTTTTATATTGTTGATCGCAACAATGAGTTTCGTTTGGGTTTTTTCGCTATCTGCGGTTTCCTGACTAATAGAAGAATTATCCGACGCATTTTTGGCATTGGTATTTGAATTTGCCCCTAATTTAGTTAAGTCAAACCCATGCAATATCGTGTTGTGACGTTTATTGCATTTCTTGCATCCACTTGATTTACAAACCGAGGTTGAATGCCCTGGACGTAAGCAGTTAGTACAATATTTTAATCTCTTCAACTCAAGATATTTGTCGTTGATCGATAGGTTTTTAAACGTACTACAAAAATATAAAAAATGATATTTGTTGCAAAGTGGACATAACGTCATCTGTTTAGATGACCCATCTTCTGCAATGTGATATGATCTTATTTCGTGTTTTTTGGTCGAGGTGTTAGGATTTTCGAGAGATTCCATAAATATGCATTTTTCATTAAAAAAAACAGTTACATCCAAAACTGTTATGTTAGATTTATTTTTTGAAATAGTTTCCCATTCAGCGCGCAATTTGATATCAATCTTATTTATTAATAAGCACACTAAAAGAGAATCCCACTGGTGCACATTTTCACCTAGATTTTCTAAAGCTCTGTAATGTTGCAAGAATGTGTCCGAGAGAGTGCGTAATGATAAGCATGAGCTTGATTTTGCTTCCGGTAAATTAAACAAAATCGTTTTAATGTGGGCATTAATTATTGCCTTTTTATTCTCATATCTATTCTTAAGGAGTTCGAGAGCCACACTATAATTGGTGTCTGTGATTGGTACTTCATTAATTACCTTAGCAGGTTCTCCTTTTAGCGCTCCGGCGAGGGAATAAAACTTCTGAACATTATCAAGATTATTATTATTGTGTATCAGTGATTTAAAACTGTCAAAGAATCGATACCATTCACCGAAACCACCGTGAAAGTCGGGCAATTTTATTTCTGGTAATTTAACCCCTAATTGCACTACATTAGATCCACTCGAGCTTGAGAAAGTTGCTGAGGCGCTATGATTATTATTGGTTGTTATATTTTCCTCAAGTGAATCACTTATTATTTTTTTTGCTGAAGAAATAAATTCGAAATACTTTTTTTCAAATTCATCCCGTTCTAAATTATTTGCATCTTCATCTGTTTTACCTGCATCAAAGCAAACACTTTCATAATCATCCCGGACCTTATTATATTTAGATAAAATGCCCTGAGCGTCTTCCAATCGTATTTGTAATTTTGTCGAGTCTTCAGGTTCGGACAAAACAAATGTGTTCAGAAAATTACCAAATCGTGTCAATCTCGCTTTTATACGGCCACGTTGAGCCGCCAATTTATTGATTTGCTCTTGATAAGTCATTGTTATATTATTTATTTCGTGATTTATTAAATATATTGAAAATACCTAAAATTAAATTCTATCAAGAATGAAATTTGTTAGGTTAGAAAAAATCGAGAAGCTCAATGCTAGGAAATATCGGGAAATACGGGATTATTTAAGGTTAGGCAAGTATTTATGGATAAATTTAGGAGATAGGACGATAGGACAGACCTTGCAGATTTATTTATCGCCGCCCGTGCCTTAATTCTTCGAAAACATGCCGTTTGCCGCTTGGAGTTGGACATGATGACTATGGTACCTGGCTATCCGGCGCTGTAGGAACAATGTGCTGAATTGCAAGTTTATTTCGATCCGGTACAGGGTCGCGTCGTGGCTTTACTTTGTGTAGCTTCAATAGCCACTTTCCTTTGACTTATTGGGCTGTATTTTCTCTCCAAACGGGCCGAGTTTATAAACGAAAACAATGAGACGTTTTCTGCTATTTGTTTATTTATTTTTAACAACTGAATATCGTTATCGTTCGATTATCATCGAAACATCTTACAAATATGACAGTTCCTCACACGCGCAGTATATGTAGTGCAATGAGGGTTGCCTGACAGTAGGCGTAAAATCACAATAAAGCGTTTGGCTTAACAGTGTATTAAACAAGACTCTGCTAATCTACCGTTGGTAAACATATTTATGATTATGGACTATTTTAATTCTTATAAAGATTTTATAAGTGCAGAGATGCGGGGAGTTAAGTTACATAAGTAAGTTGATATTTATCAATAGCTCGGAGTCAGCCTCTTTAATATTTTAAATATTTTAAACAAGAAAAGTTAACAACACGCTGACAAGATATTTCTATAAAGATGATAACTACTCGTTATCAATACATTCCTTAATAATACATTTTAAGGAAAATAGTTTGAATAAAGACGATCCTCTATTATTTATTGAATTTTGCAAGAACCAGATGAACTTAGATTTGATTTTGGATGCCGAAAAAAAAAACACAAGAAATCATAGTGACAATGTTCTGTGGCATGAATTTAGATATGCACGTGTTACTGCCTAGAAAGCATATGAGGTAACACATTGTCAGACAGACGGGGTTTTGGTAGAAAATATTCTAGGGGCTAAACTTTTTCAAACAGAGCTAAACTTTTTCAAACAGAATCAATTTGGAAAATGCCATTTTAAAAGTGTTAGAAGAATAAACCGGTGAAAAATTTTGGAGAGTAGGCCTGTTTCTTTCTAATAACTATCCAATCGTGGGCGCATCATCTGATGCCATGAATGATAGTTTTGTGGTCAAAATAAAATGCCCAATTTCACAAAAGACATTCAAAAATTATGTAGATGATAACGGTGACATAAAAATTAGATATTTATACCAAATTCAGATACAGATGCTCATGACCGGAAAGAAGAAAGCCTATTTTGTAGTGGCATCTCCAGAGTTTGAGAAAAATAAGAAAATACATTTTAAGAGGTACACATTTGATTCAGATTTGACAAATGAAATATTAGAAAAAGTGAAATCATTTTGGTTACAATTTATATTTCCAAATTTACAATAAAATGTTATTTTATTAAGTAGTTTTGAATATTGATTATTCCACAAGCAATAATAATTATAGAGTCCAAATATTTTAAAAGACTATGGTGAACTTCTGCATGAGGTTTCAAAGCATCTTACTCTTTGAATAACCCTTTCAACATGAATTCTCAAACTAGCAATCCGCTTAGCTTGTTTTACTTCTTAATTTGAACATTTATTTTTTGATGATACTGATGGTGGTCGAACTAACATATTCCCCTGTGCTATTAATAGGTTTTCTATATTTTTGAAACCACGATTGGCCATTACTGAAGATTTCTTATCTAACAATGTTAAAATTCCACATTCTTCTACAAACATCTTGTTGGTGGTCCTTCCACCAAATCCAGTGGAGATGT
Organism: Pseudeuparius sepicola; assembly: GCA_963920635.1. Classification (NCBI taxonomy): domain Eukaryota; kingdom Metazoa; phylum Arthropoda; class Insecta; order Coleoptera; family Anthribidae; genus Pseudeuparius; species Pseudeuparius sepicola. Next base: position 39,809,221 of record OY987303.1, on the reverse strand, counting down.
ATGATATAAGGCCGTCTGGAGTACACGATATTAAGTATTTCATGGTATTAGTTTTTTTATATTCTGACCAGGAAAATTCCTGCAATACAGGGTTTCCTGGCTTTTCTATAGATATCTCTAAACAATCAATTATACACTGAACAGTTTTATATCTACGACGAAATGGCACGGGAAGATTAGTCTGAATATCTTTTAATGGTTTCCACACAATAAAAGATTGGAAGAATGTAGCTAGCAGCGGCACAGTTTTTTTGCACGATTTTACAAATTCTTACTTTTGACAGACAAAATTCATCAGCTAGAACACTGTAAGGTAGATTAAGTCGAATTTTTTTAAAGTAATAAAAATATTTAGTCTTGCTACTTTACACTTTGTTTCTATGATATTTATTACAAACAGTGATTCATTCGGAATGCCAAGGTAGATACTAGGATTTCTCTCGATAATATATATTTGTCTTTTTTCAATATTGTCCCGAGAGTTCCAAATTTGTACATAAACTCCAGATAAGCTTGAATCATTTGATGTATTTTTAAACGATGGCGATGAAATCGGACTACTGGAAGAGCCGCTAACAGTACCGGTCAAATAATCTATGTCGCTTTTGTTTGCTTTTGATTTTTCGAAACTTGCACTGTGTAGCTTGGGTTCTTGTTCGTGGCTTTATATTTACCTGGATGGATTTTTGTTTTTTTATTGCAATGCCTTGATCTTGAATGTTATCTTTGCGATCCCCATTAATTTTGCCTTCGTCGTTTTGGCCCAAACAACTTCTCTTTGGGTTAAGAACTTCATGAAGTAATTCAGTTTGCTTTGTCTTCAAAAATGCCATTCATGAATGGCCACTCTTTACAGATCGATTTTCCTGATATCTAAATATGTGGGGCACTACTCCAGGAAATAATCTGGCCGGAACATTTTTCATTGTAATAAAGTATCTATAATTTTCTAAATCTTCCTCCAACTGAAAAAACATAGGAAGGTAGGTAAACTAAATAAGCTACTTATTCATTTAAAATAGAATACGAACACAGTTAGCTATATGCATATTATTTAACTTACATTAAAATGTTTATGCGATTTTTCACTTAAATAGTGAGTTCTTCTCATCACCCTCTGCCATAGTAATCTTTGTTTTTTGTCTTTTGGCAGAGATATAAATATTTTGTCTGGATTTTTTACTGTGGTGCTAGTACATCCCATCCAGGCACAACACAATATTTATCATTAGTTTTTTATTCTGATTTACTCTTTCTCCCATTTCGGTCATAATATTATAATAAACAAAAAAAAACGTGTATTATTATATCGCCATCGAGCGGCGGAGCTGCGCGCGCTATATTCCTTAATAAAATTTAATAGGAAGGAGTTGTTAAAAAATTCTATTTTTTTTGTATACGGTCTATTTAAATTTACCAAATATGGGTAACAGCCCTATTTCTGCAAGAAATTTTCCCAAATTCGGTGTATTTCTGAAGGTGGTGATTGAGCCCAATCAAGCTTTAGAATCCATATTTTTTGGATAAGGTGCTTCAGAAAAAACGTTAAAGGGGCAAGTATTCCCAAAGGATCAAATATCCTCGCTAGATGAGAAAGAATGTTCCGTTTAGTGCACTTGGAATTACTAGCTTGGGTGGGAGACCACTGTAAGCCGAGGACTTTGATAGAAGGGCTTTCTTCCAAATCAAAGGGGACAGACGAATCAATGCAACGAAAAGCCAAGAAGAGTGCACTGGAAACACCATTTAAATGAAAATCTTCGAGTGGATCTTGAGACGAAAATCTCCACACGATACGTTGGTAATCCCAATGTTTTGGTGAGATCAATATCTGACGATACATCATCTTGATGTCGGCAGTGAACACAAAGGAATGCAGATGAAATCTGAGTAAAAGCTGAGAAATATCTTGCTGAAGCTTTGGGCCAATAAGCAGATGATCGTTTAGTGTGGTTTGGTGTGGAAGCCGAGTGAGCGCATTGAAAACAACACGAAGTTTGGTGGAAAGACTGTTGGGATGGAGTACAGAATTATATGGAATATAATAACTGACTGGAATCAGAAGGAGGTACTAAAGTCATGTGCTGTAGATCTAGGTATTCCTGCATAAAATTTCAATATTGTTCATAGATCTACCATGTACCAGACATGTCTGTACTCTTCTGCAGTAAAAGTGTTTTGCTTGTGAAGTTTATGCCGACATATTATAGCAACGTGAGTCCCTACCATTGTTATCAAGTACAGTTTTTTTGTTTCTTGGTGTATTTTGAACTAACTGAAACATCTATGGATATTCTGTTTACGTTTTTTTACGCCCTGCTATTTTGTGTCCCGTACGGATTGCACGAGTCGAAATAATGAACTCTTTAAGAACCTGCTGGAAGCAATTGAAAAGTCAGCTATAAAGGTTGAAACATCAATAGCTGACAAGCTATCGAGCCAAATTAAGCAGGAAAATAAAAAGATTTTAGATCAACTTACAGTACAAAATAAGAAGATCGAGCAATTGGAAGCACGTTGTAAAGTGGTTAAAGAGAACAATCTTGAATTTGACCGTCTCCGATGCAAGAACAGTATTTTAATTTTTGGAGCAGCTGCTGGACAGGAAAGACCAAATGTAACTACTGTCCAGTCTACCTTAACCCTCTTCAGCAAAATTGGTGTCCAAATTGTTATATCAGATTTTAATAACATTTATCTCATAAATAGTGGAGATTCTTCTAGTGGTCCCATGATTAAAATATAATTTATTTCCTATTTGAAGAAACAAGAAGTATTGGCGAACTCAACTCAAGGGAAGCAAGGTTTATATTGTGAATGATGTACGCCCCTTCGATAGAGACGAAAGCAAGGTCCTAATCCAACACCTTAAATTAGCCCGTGCTAAAGACCTTCCTGTAAAGATACTCAACAGAAATAAAATTCGCATAAATGGAAAGATTTTTACGTCTGAACAACTGAAAAAAATGAATGCCGAGAATAATAACGTCTGTGCATCTGAATATAAGGATGGTGACCGACCACATAGCGAACCATGCACTCCAAGCCTGCCAGAGGCTCAACTAAATTTTGAACATTTATTCTCTGCTTCCGACAAGGCCCGTGAGAAGTCTTATTAATATGTCAGTAAACAATGAAAGCCTTGTTCGGGATTGTTTGCAATTAAACAGACATCATCCCTGACAACACCAGTGTTAGAAAGGTTTAAGGCCCACTTTTGCTTTTTTGGCCATACTCATTACTGCAGCAGATTTGAAATTAGACAATATTCTGGAAAAGGTTTTCTCCAAAATATAACACCTTAAATTTTATTTTTGCAACAATAAGCTTCAGTACAAAAAAAATTCTTCTAAATAACGCTTCATGTAACAATAATTTCCAAGAAACTCTGACTATTTTTATTTGTAATGATGGTTTTTATTATCTCTCTACGATATGCAAGCTGGAAAAAGTATAATAATATAGTCAAATTATTTTAAGAAGTCCTTACTGGGACTGTCAATTGGTAATTTCGATATCCTAAGTTGGGATCAATGCAGCAAAAAATGCAACCGGGTCATAAGTTCAGGTCAGCAACAAGCCCATTTGCACTAGTAACACGAAAAGTAACAAGAACGACACAGATAACGGTAAAACTCACGAAACGTAGAAAACCCGCGAATATTTTCACTTGCGAATGTTTGAACCAGTTTGAACGATCTGGAAAACCTTCACTGTCACTTTGACACATCGAAGCTAAATTTGCCTGAGTCCGCACATAGACACTGTTTCCATGACATTTGAAATTATTATTAATATGAGTTGTAGTCATAGTTATTTTTATTTATAGCGGTGTAATCGTGATTGCAATAGGGTTTTTATTTTATTGTTCTTTTTTTCGTATCACTTGGGTAACTTTTCACATCATAAATCAATGAGTGACGTCATTAACTGGTTGAGACACATATACCAATGTGATACCCATGGTTAACAGAAAATTCCTAGGGATTTTGTGGAGAATGTCATCTGACAAAATCGGGACTTCTTACAGTAATCGGGGTATATCAGGGTGCCGAAGCTGGCGGCTACCACACCTTCATCGACGAATACATTGGTATACATGGTATGTAATCTATACATTTTTGAGACAACAATAAATAGCGTTGCATTTTTCTGGACCCGAAAAACCCTAAAAATAAATTACGCGATTGGTATTTTATTAACCAATTCCTATAACGAACTTTGGGACTAAATTTAGTTAAAAAAAAATAAACATACACAATAAACCTAACCTACCTCCAAACGAGGGTTTTTTTCCAGTCAATTCTCCCAAAATAACCTTGAATTTACCATTGGAAATTCAGTGAGTCGACACCAATTTTTTATGAATCCGAACAATGGTTCTAAAATAAAAAACACAATCAGAAATATGAACTAAAATGAAAGACACAGATTAGCTTACCAGCAGGTAGTATTACTCCCAAGATGGAATGGGGTTCTTTTACGTAGGTTCCAGGCTCCAATTGTTCAACAGAGAAATTTAATCTCACAAAAGCGGATAGAGGACCAATAACCATCAATCACAACCACAATCGGTATTGGACCTCCAGTTACACGTGCAGGCAGCCGAAATAATCCTTGAAGTACACAAGACGAGCCAGAAACTACACTCGTAATCGAATAATCTGCCGCCGGAAAAACTTCCCGATTTGCCGTGCTTCAAACGGAACACCAGAACTCGAAGTCCCAAATTACTGGCAAAAACTAAATCTGTTGGCGATCACAAAAAACAACCCAAATCCAATAGATCGTGATGCAAAGGACATCTACACTCTGCCTATGAAAACAAATATAGGATCTGTCAAAATCCATGAACATAGGAGAAACTTCACGCCGACACCGACAGATGGCGCAACAACTTGTTAGATGGCTCAGTGACAAGCAATGCGATCAACTTGGCAATTTATTTTGTGGGACAAAAGATTGGATATCATTAAACTACGGAATGTGCGGAACATCAGCAACATCAGTAAGTAGAACAGCAAATAATATTCGTTAATCCGTGGACAAATATTTCGAAAATAAATCCAAGTTGAAATCAAAACAACCAAAAAAAACTTGTCGTACGTTATTCTTCTAATAACTAACGATATTCCTTTTTATTCTAGGTCCCACAAGCTAGTAACAAACCGCGAAGGCTCTGAGAACTGCTAAAACCAGCCACAAACAATCCGAACAAAAGCAAAACATTGTTCGCTCGACAGAGCTCGAAGACCAACCACAGAAGGTAAGTTCACAACAAAACCACTTGCACTATGACTCATCAACAGCAAAAAGCACCTAGGTACATTCCTAACTCACTATTTTTCAGGAAACAAATTACTACAAAGCCAAGAAAAATCCATGCAAACCTAGCGCAAACATCTTCTGAAAGCTAAGAGGGTTTATTAGACGATGAAACAAAATCTCTTCGACCAAGTGAGACTACTAATAAAAATGGTATTGTGAATAAATTAAATAAACTATTCGATGTTTTTACCCGTTTATTTATTCCAACTACCACGAATTGATTTTTCTAAACAAAACCATTTCTTTCACAAGCAGTAACCCCAGATGATCCACCAAAATTTCAAAAGAACTACTTCTTGGATGAGAGCTGTCTTTTTAGCGTAACACGTCGTCTGTCGTAGCGTCTGTGTTACGAATTATTAAAATTGATATTTTTACAGGAAACAGATTCGAAATTGTAACTATTTACATAGTGCGAAAGTGAACTGAAAAGGGTGCATAAAAAACCATCGGATTTTATAGATAAAAGTAAGTGCATACCACTTATTTAACATTATTTAACAATAAATAAATTTGTTATATTTTAGAATTGAGTCCTGGTGCTAATCAAGACAAGAGTAGTTGGTAACTGTTGAAATTTCCTGTTTCTGGAAGTCCGGCTTCTCGCTATTTACATGGAAAGTTCAAGTATTTTACTTTGGAGAGTTCAGAGGACACAAGGTGAGAATTTTTCATTATGGTTATTGCCCAACCTAATTACATATAACATAAGTTTCTTTGTATTCAATATTATATTATACCTTTTTGTACCTTTTGTAAGTCCTCCACTTATGAATAAAAAGGAAAGAATTGTTGTGAGCATGTCAAGAATTACTACATTCAAATTGATGTTTCCTTAAAATTGTACTAACATTGCTTCTAATTTACCTCTTTACCTTAACAAATATTCAAATTTGAAAACGATATACCAAGCATTTTTAGTTCTGAATCGTTTAATGTTTAGTGAATAATAGGAATTAGTAACCAAATAATTCTCACCCTTATAATGCTCCAAACTAAGAGTATGTACCCCAGAAGCAAGCAATGCTTGTGCGGGGGAGGGGCGGCAATTATTATTATTTTGTCTTTGTCATTGAGAGACTAGGATAGCATTCGCTCTAATGCTGAAAGCCCTAGAAAACCATAGTAATCTCAGTGAGTGCAGGGACATTAGTAAATCAGACAGAGAAAGCTGTGTGTAACAAACTGAAATGAGTTGAAAAAAAAAGCAGCTACTATACAATATTTTAATCGTTTATTTAACCCAACAAAAATAAATTTGTTTTTATTAGAATCGACTCCCGGTGCTATTTATCAAGACAAGAGTTGGTACCTTTTGAAATTTCCTATTTCTGGAAGTCCGGCTTCTCGTCATTTACATGGAAAGTTCAAGTATCTTACTCCAGACAGTTTAGAAGACACAAGGTGAGAATTTTTCATTATTGTTATTGCCCAACCCAACCTGCTTACATATACCTAACAGAATTTTCTTTGTATATGGGAGTGGAAACTTTTCTTTCCTATTCAATATTATAATATACCTTTTTGCATCTACAGTGTTTCTCTTTGAGTCGAGACAATTCCGTATTTTTCTAAAGATGGGCCGATTTTCAAAAAACCTACTATTATTAAAAGAAGACACCCAAAAATCAAAAAACCATATTAGACATTTTTAAGAATGAAATGGATAGTGTCATCGAATTGGCCATAGTTCATAACCATTTGCACAAAATTTCAGTACTCTAAGTTATACCAAATGGGGCCAAAATTCGAAAAAAAATGTATATATTAAAGTATAGACAGCCTAGCTCATACAGGGTGATTCGTACAAAAATAATATTTGATAAAAAAATCATTTATTTAGAAAATATATATTTAAATGGTTTCACTGCATTCTATTAGTCGCCCTCAGACAATAGATTTCGTTTTAATATTTCTTTACAATTGGAAGCATCATACAAATTAGGCAAGAATGCCATGAAAACAAAAATGGTATCGTTTACATATTTGTCAGTTATCTAGGCGCCCAGTGCCTAATGTCAAACCTCGTTTTTTGCTCTAAATATTTTTTTAAATAATTATTTTTTTGTAAAATTACACTGGCTATACTAACACAGCTTACCCTAACACAGGTAAGCTGTGATACTAATAATACTGCTTAAAGTGAAGAACTGTATACCTAGACCAATATATAATACAGGATGATTCAGTTTGAAACATCGAAACACAGAGGATCAGTAGAATATAGAAAAGTATTCCTAGTTTGTTCTATAAACCTTTTTATTTGGAGGCCTTATAAGAAAACTAAAAATAAAAAATATATGTTGGGTTTACTGAATATTTAGCAAACAAGTTGAGATATTTAAGTAGGTAATATTATTTAGTACACGACATAAAACCTGTTAAATACTGCTGAAACCAGTACAATATCAAACACCTTAAACAGCCAGTATCAGAGAAGTATGTATATATTTATTATTTAAAAAATGAACCACCTTGTACAGTAATACAATTTATTTGGTTTTTTAATGTGGACTTGAATTGTACAGAAAAATGTCCTCTCAGCATTTTTTCGTATGTTTTAGGGTATCGTGACAAATTTGATTTTTCGAATTATTTCAAGGTATTTCTGAAATCAGCTATATTTGCTATTGCTCCATAAGTAAGACTCATAGTAGAAAAAATGTGTTTCTTCCCTTTTAAAAAAGTAACTGTTTCCAATAAACGTAGGTAGCCATTCAATGATATGGATACATTTTTGCCAAAACATCCTAAGTGACATATTTGGAGAAAATGGGTTTATTGAACTATCGTAACTACCAAACAGTCAGGCACCTTCCAGAAAATTACTGTAAGGTAGAATAGCATAGTCTTAGAGAAAAAAACGAATTAAGTGTAACGTAAGTCACATAAAAATGTAAACAAATTTAATTTGTATATGCGAAAACATCGCATGGTCTCCAAAACATCATAATGTGCAAATCACGTGGTACAAAAAGTGCTACATACGATGCGGCGCAGTGTTTTACGACCTTTTAGTTCATTGTGTTTCACTGCAGAGTTAGAATGTAAGTACCACAAAATTATGTTTCCTTCTGTAATTTATGATGGTTTTTAGTTGTTTCTGTTGAGATTTATAGGAAAACGTTGTGTGAATGTAGTTCTAATTCAAAATCATCTTAATACAACGTAGTTTTCTATATAAGGGTTTCTAAGTAGATAATTTTATTGGTGTGATATATAACGATCATAGGTGCCGACTTCTCAAAATTTGGCTGGGTGCCCAAGGTATACAACCCCCCCCCCAAAATGTTATAAAAAAAACATTTTTTTTATTATAAATATAAAATAAAAGTACATAACAAAAAACTAACAGTTATGACCCTGATGATTAAAAAAACAAAACGTAAATAGAATGAAACAAAATCAAGGTATTTCTATAAGAAAGGTCTCGTTTTAAAATTCAGCGGACTCTCATCCCGACGAATCAGCTGGATAGGTATATGTCTCTTACTTCCTCTAAAGGGAAACAAATGAGAGGGCGATATGAGCTGATTCATCCGGATGAGAGAGAGATGTATGGAAATATGCCATGTGAACTTGTCAAATTAGAGGGACATAACAAACAAATATTTTATTTTATTTTGGATATTAAATTTGTTGTAACAGACACATTTGCATGTTTTTATTTTATAAAAGATTCTGCAACAATGGTGTTTTAACATTAAACCACCATGTAAATTTGTTTCGTCGTGTGGCGCCAGTGGCGATCGCTTGAAACAGCGCTATGCATATAGTGTTGGTCCAGAAATAACGCGATTTTTTTATAAACTCATCACATAGGTAACTCATCCAGGCTTATGATGTCTGCTAATTCTTTAAATATTTAAAAGCATAATAAAAGACTGCTCATGGCTGTCACGTCTGACACATTTTTGGTTCACCATGCGCTTTTCGGAGATAAAATACAATGCAGAATACATTGTTAGCCATCAGATCCATCTGTTTTCCAGCACATGAAGCTATAGCTGTGAGAAATCCTTATAAATACGTCAGTCCACGATTCAACCTTTTCTGACTCATTGTTGATCTTAAATATGACTGTCACCTTGTCACCTTTGCTCGAGCTTCCAACAACTGGCCAAACTTTTTTGGCCGGGTGCTCGAGCTCCGGAGCACCCGCGGAGTCGGCGCCTATGATAACGATTGATAAATAATTTATTTCATCTGAAGTGAATCGTGTCTTTTTGCATTATTTCATGGTGAGTACCTAGTTACTGCAATTATACTTAACGTGGAACATGCAATTATTCATTTTTTTCTTTATTTATAAGAAAAGGCACAATTTGCTGTACCTACCTAACCTCTTTACTTCTTTTTATACCTGTCTGTGTACTAGCCATAAGTTTGGCGGTAAACAAGAATATTTGGGCACTGTTTTTAGTTTGATATTTCTTTACTATTTACTATATTATGTTGACACATTTTTAATCTGTAGGGTACCTCCCGCTAGCGTATTTATTCAGTAACTCCAGATTACTGAAAGAAATACGAAAAAATATTTAATATTAAAGTTGTCCAGATAAACTGTGCATTTTAAAACTTCTGAAATATGGTTTGATGGTTTGTCCCGTAATGTATCAAACTTGATTATTTTAAATAGAGCCTCCTGTATAATATTATTTCATTTTTAATTCCTAGTAAGATTCTAGGGTGATTTCATGTATCATGTCCTGTACGTATACATGAAAATAATCTGTAATGTAACGAGAAATTAAAAATGCAATAATATACAGGGTGCTCCATTTAAAATAAGAAAGTTTAATCAACAATATTTTTAAAATGTAGGTACAGTTTATAAATCTGGACAACTTTTGTATTAAATAATTTTTTCGCATTTCCTACGGTAATTGAAAAATTTCCAGCGTTAACCATTCAAACGGGGGACTTATCTATAATACATTTATTATAACACATATATGTAGAAACATAAGAATTATAAATTGTTGTTTTACTTTATAAACAAAGAGATTTCTGTTCAGTTAAATGCCATTTTTATATTTTTCACAAAAAATTACCTACCTTAAAAGAATGATTTTTGGTTGTTTCTATGATGCATTAAGTGGCTGTGTCCAAATATTATTTTTATCGTAAGTGCTGTACTTAAGATAACGATCATGAAGTGAAATTATTTCTGAATGTTCCAAAATTATCGTAAGTGCTGGACTTACCATACATTGGGAAATTATTTTTAATTTTGCCAAAGTATCGTAAGTCCAACTACAAAAAAACTAAAATAATTTTGAAAAAAGTTATTAATTTTCTTCAAAAAAACATCATAATAAGTACCGATGCCAATTTTCACTTCAATGAGACAGTTCTAAACAGAATTATTGAAAAAACTGCTGTACTGTAAAATTTACTAAATGATGCTTACGATGTATCGATATACTTTTCAAGATACAAAGTGTTTAGTGGAAAAAGTTACTTTGTTTAAACTAAGAAACACATTTTTTCTAGTTTGACTCTTACTTATAGAAAAATACCTAACTACTTTAGTTGTTTATAATTAAAATGTACATAAAGAAAACATATGCCTTTTAGTACTGTATAAGGAAATTCAATTTTTTTAATAATAAATATATTATTTATACCCACTTCTCTGCCACTAGTTGTTTAATATTAACAGGTTTTATGACAACCCATATCGTTATGAGCCATACCAAATAGTATAACTTAAATATCTCAACTAGTTTGGTAAATATTCAGTAAACCAAAGATATATTTTTAAAATTTTAACAACCTGTATCTTTCTTATACGGCTCCCAAATAAAAGAGTTACTGATGCTACAAGTTTCGGTACTAAAACTATATACAGGTATTACTACTACACTACTACTTTTTATCTTTCACCAGACCGCTAGCAGATGTTACAGCAGCCTATTTACATGCAAGTGATTATGATTCCAGGATAGGAATGGGCTCGTATACTTCGGACAAAAATATTAATTTTTTTTATCTATCGGTAGAAAATGAGAAAAAAATCGACCCGTGTCTTTCATTTTTTTCATATTTGCTTTAGATTTGCAGTAATTTTATAAATAATACTATCCCACCAAAGGTTGTGACGTAGTTGCCCTTCCTTATACAAGGGGTATTTCATAAATTTTACTGGAATTCTGATATAGTTTGTTAGCATATTATGGTATTATTAAATACCTGTTGTAACTTTTATTAAAAGAATTTATTATTCTTAATATCTTTCAATATAATTTCAATGCAGATCATGGTAATTAACAAAAATATTATAATTAAATTAATACATTCTATACGACCCCGGTCGCCAGGTAAACGGCCATGCAAGTTTGGCAATACTGCTTATTTACGACGATTCATTTGCCACTCAACCTTTGACGTGTGAGAACTTACTTATACAGTTCAAATTTTCACTGCAAGTTTGTGTTATTATTTGAATAGTCTTTTACATAGCAAATCGAACTTTTCAAAGTATGGAGCAAAGATTAGTGAAGGCGACATGGGACAATCTGCCATATTATGTGGAATTGGAAATGGTGTGTTCGTTTATTAAACTCGGGGGACCTCGGAGGATCGGCCATGCTACGGCTTTGCAGCCGCAATGTTCGCCCGCTTCGCGGCCTCACATCCGTCCCGCGCGGGATTCGCCATCCAAATCGAAGCCGTGGGTTTACGTCCCTGCCCACCTCTCCGGTCTCTCTGCTATGATTGTAGAACGTTTCTTCTTTTTAGGTTCTGGATATTTGTCATTAACAAAAAGAAAATGAAAATATCACTTTAGACATGAATTATTATTCAAACTTTACTATAAAAAGGTAACCAATTAGGGAAAGAATGAACACAACATAATTTACAGTTTATTGAGCAATAATTTACAATACAACTTAACTATTTAACTTAAATATATTTCATAAAATTAAAGGCCTCACACAATTACCATTATGTGATCTAAAAGGTATATTAATTGATGGTTTACCCTCGAATGTATATTGAGCATTGCAAATTCTCGAATTCGTCTTATTATCCTCTCTACATGAATTGGAAGGGAAGCAATTCGTTTGCTTTTTATGTAGCGCTGAGGCACAACTTCCCTTTTCAAGATAATCTTGTTTCACACAGTTTTGAAGAACATCCAATTCTTACCATCAGGCTCAAGCTAAAAAAAGAAAAATGTATCTTACTATTCTTATACAAAAATTATTGCAATAAAAGTTGCTCGATTAAAGAGTAGGTAAGTAAGAACTTAAATATGAAATAAAATTTTGAATTTATAATGAAAAGAATTGATTTACGAGTACAATAATATAAACTATAAATACTTAATATTATTATAAACTTTTAATCTCTATATGTAATAAAAATTATTAACAGGGGTTATTTTGAGGTTTATTACATCCAGGTAGATGCAGTCTTCTAACCCCAAGACAGTAAGTATTAAAAAAAGAAGTAAAAGTGCTTCAAACTACCTATAACAGATAATATGTACTTACGTTGAAATGGTCTTCGCAACAATACAAAAACGTTTGCTTCATTGGAAGGCCAACTGTTTCCAACCACCGTTTTCGGCAAATTTCGTCGGTGACAATAAAAACAATTTTCCAGAGTTTCTGCTGGAGTTTTCACAAGAGGGAACGAACAACCTCCATGACTATTATACTGACTCGCAAACTAGTAAATAACTAAAGATCACTTGCTTATTTTCTGCTAACGCATTGGACAAAGGGCTGATAATCTTCGCAGGTAAAAACGTTTTCAGACAACTATTTTGATAGTTTTATAGCGGTTGTATTTATAAAGGTTAACAGGCCATGTCAGGTTATTTTATTTGACGGAAAACGAAGAGGGAAGAAGGCGACGTTGCCGGTTCTTAAATTATTGCTAACTACGTCACAGCCATTTCATTACGTATTCAACTCAATTTCGCAACTAAACTACGGCTAAAAATTTTTTTCGTTAGTGTTTCAGGACTTTTAAAGGCGATATCTAGCCATTGCAAAAATAAAAAAATGTGGTATACGAGCCCATTAGGAATTGCTATAAGTAGAGATACTAAGAAAGCACCAGACCAAACTTGTCGAAACCTGTCTGGTCTGGTACTCTCCTAGGTTTTGCCTGTCTCCCCACTCTCCGCCCACTCCTATTAAAACAGCTAAATAGGAGAGGTTCAACTAAGATCTCATCAGACACGCAGATCATTTACAACATGTCCTTCTTAAATAGTTTAAACAATTTGCTGGTGAAAAATCTGGTGAATGTTCGAGATTTGGAAGTAAATAAAAAATTTGAGATCCAGTGTTTTAAGAGAATAAATACCAAGTTTGGGGAAAAGGTAGTGGCGGAATTTGCCGACTTCAAGACTATCCTGCCTCAGCGTTTTACGGAGCAATTAACTCAAGAGCGAATTGACGAATTGAATGGTGACGACAAAAGGTATTTTTTAACAAGCTTGGGGCCCGTCGGCAAGACTACAAAGATTATATTTTCTGAAGCATGAGCGAGAGACTGCGGCGATATATGGAGGCACTCGAAGAGCTGAGACGCTTGATTATTATGTATGAACTAACTAAAAAGTTTAGAAATGTAAAATTGTAAAAATAAAAAATATTATTTGTTTGTGTGTTTTTTATTTCTCTAAGAGGGTGTGATTGAATAAACTTGTGTCAATCCAATGCCGGTTGTTAGGCAATTTTGCTTCAATTATGTCCGGACACAAATATTCTGACAATTTAAACAGCAAAACATAAAAAATTTGCGAATTATCCAGTGAGAAAATATTCTACATAATATCCAATTGGGCAATTGCTCAAGTCGGTCCTCCAAATTTCTCGAATATGCGTTTTTCCAAAATACAGAGAAGTAAAAAATTCGAGAGTTTTAAGAGGATAAATATTAACACGTTGACTGCCATGTGTATATATATTATGCACAGATTGGTCTGGTGCTGCGGGGTGAGAGGTTCGATCAATAGAGAAGTAAAAAATTCGAGAGTTTTAAGAGGATAAATATTAACACGTTGACTGCCATGTGTATATATATTATGCACAGATTGGTCTGGCGCTGCGGGGTGAGAGGTTCGATCAACAGAGAAGTAAAAAATTCGAGAGTTTTAAGAGGATAAATATTAACACGTTGACTGCCATGTGTATATATATTATGCACAGATTGGTCTGGTGCTGCGGTTCGATCAACAGAGAAGTAAAAAATTCGAGAGTTTTAAGAGGATAAATATGAACACGTTGACTGCCATGTGTATACATATATATTATGCACAGATTGGTCTGGTGCTGCGGGTTGATCAACAGAGAAGTAAAAAATTCGAGAGTTTTAAGAGGATAAATATGAACACGTTGATTGCCATGTGTATATAATATTATGCACAGATTCGTCTGCTGCGGTTCGAATAACAGAGAAGTAAAAAATTCGAGAGCTTTAAGAGGATAAATATTAACACGCTGGCTGTCATGTGTATATATATGCACAGATTGGTCTGGTGCTGCTGTTCGATCAACAGCGAAGTAAAAAATTCGAGAGTTTTAAGAGGATAACTATTAATACGCCTTGTGTATATTATGCACAGGTCTGGTTCTGCGGTTCGATCAGGTAAAAAATTCGAGAGTCTTAAGAGGATAGTGGTTGTCGAATTTGCATGAAAAAAATTTGTGTGAAAATTATGTTTTTTACTACTCAATAATGGCTTTCAGACTGCAGCGATGGAGGCATTATCTGAGAAGCATGATTATGAGCTAAATAAAAAGTTTAAATTATGAAAATATTTGTTAATAATAGTTAAAATAGTCCTTAAGTTGTGTGAATTTCAGATGATAGAACTTGTCAGGAAAAAATCAATACTACGGCAGAGCACCCATAATCGGTCGCCGTAGGGCTCCGCATCATAAACCCTCTAAAGGGGCCATTTACCGCAAAGGATTGCTTCAAGAATTTTGTCTGAAGTTTTAAACGTGGGAATATGTCGCTTATTTAGTTTTTCTACATAGGTGATTTTAATTTGGTCTGTAGTACCATGATTGTTTAAATCTAAAAAATAACTTATTATTTGTTACATGAGTAGTACCATGATGGTTTAAATCTGAAAAATAACTTATTTATTATTTATGAGTAGCACCGTGATTATATCTAAAAAATAACTTTATATAGCTAACGCCCTCTGGGTGCCAGCGTCTGCTTTACTGGTCGAGAAATTTTAACCGTTACTAATGGCGGGGTGGATTTCTATTGAAACAGCTTGGAGACTATTCGAGCGCCGGTATTTTGTATTCTTTTTTCTTCCTCGGTCCGCCAGATGGGTCTATTGTGCAACTTCCCGACACGAGCTTGTTTGAAATAGATAAGTTCTTGTCCTGGACCTCTCAACGGTCGAGCTGGGGTTCAAAAGGTACAGCACTATTAGATATTAGTCAGTTATCAAGGAACCCCAATCAGCTTCCCACCCCCTCTTCAGCACAATTCCGTCCGATCTGTACAGTTCCGGAAGGAATGGTTTGTCGGTTGGGGAACCGCCACCCTTTTTTGGGTGGCGGTGGTGGTTAATAAAAGCTCGACCCCCCCGCGCGAGGCTCGGCAATAATGTAACTGCTAGATCCAGCTCTATGTTAAAAATGTTCGATCTAATGAAGTAAACATTTTTGCAGTCCTATTGCACTCTAAGTATATCCTGACTCAAAATAAAAGTCACATTCAAACAGGATTATGCAATAACTTTTTTCAATATCCAGGTATATCATCCGGTATATTGTCCGGCTGCGGCACGTGCCAAGCAGAGGATATTACCTAGACCCATAGACCTTACTCTCCCTTCAAGATTTATGACTTGGCAATTATAGCTTCTTCGGTACAATAAGGTACGTAATAAATATCTTGGCGATAAAAACCTTAACACGTTGAGTGTCGAACTTGCCCAACGCGCCATGTGCATATTCAGGCAGCGCTTTATGTGAGGCTGCGTAATGTGCATATGTACCATGCAGGAATCTGTTGGTGCGGCGTGGGATTAACACCATCTTAGTCGGTGATATCTTACTATTTTGATTTTTGTTAGATATTAGCTGTGGCAATATAAAATATAAAATAATTTTATAATAATTATAAAAGGAGCGTGCACGCTTAGATTCCCTGACTTAGAATAAAATTTAAAAGATTTGTTATACAATTTCGAATCTGACGCTGAACTTAATCTACTTGAAGTATTTTTTCAAAATATGAAGATAGTCAAATTCTAAACACATTTGCAAGTCATCATCACATGTTTGAATACACAATGTATTATTTCAAATGTTCGATCTAATATAATAAAGTAAAAATTTTGACAGTTTACCCAATAGGACTCTAAGTATGTCCACCTCCCAACTCGATAATCGAGCTATAAAAGTTGGATTCAGGATTATGCTTTTTCAATATCCAGGTATATCATCGCGGCACGTGCCGCAGAGGGTATTAGACCCATAGACCTGTAATTATTATTCTCACTTCAAGATTTATGACTTAGCAATTATAGCTTCTTCGGTACAATAAGGCGCCGAGGTTGTAATAAATATTCTTGTCAATATAAAGTCCAAAAACCTTAATAACGTATTCGAAGTTCTCAGATTGTAGCACCGTGTATGTTCTAAACATTGAAGTATGTTTAAAGAACATTAATAGGAAACTTAGCATAATAAAATACAGTAAAATTTTTAATTATTTATTAATGAAAAATATTCTTATTCTAATTTTGTCTCATATACAAGAGGATTGAAGCAAACTTTAATTTTAGAATCTATGCAATTTGAGTTCGATGTTGTCGATATTTATAATCGAATTTAAATAATTACAACCTATTAAGTTTCACACATCACAAGTTTTACACAATTTGTATGCAAAACCTTGAAAGTCGCAAAAATTGGACGCAACTCGCAAGCAATGCAAGAAATATGCAAATCCTTGAAAAACGCAAAAATTGGACTCGCAAGCTGTAGTACGCAATTAAAAGACATTTGACCTAGCTTGAAAGATAATGGACATTTTTTCGACTTTTAAGTGTTAACTACTATAATTACTTTTCCAAAGAGAGAGTACCTGCGAGCTGTTTCAACAAACTGAGCGGTATAATACATGTAAAAAATTATAAGTTAAAGTTTAAGCTTAGGAATCATTCATAATATAGCAATTTTCCGATTATGAATTCATACTTGCAAAAACATCTTAGTTTGAGGGAAGAGTCGCGTATAAACATAATAAGTATCACATACCCACCAAATAGTTCACCAAAATTGTTATATTTTCTCACCTATTGTGTGGAGAAATAAACAAAACATCATAGCCTCAAGGGAGCCGAAGACCCTGTGTAATTTCTGAAACTAAGTATCCAGTTGTGCCATCAAAGTTTTCCTCTTAAAATAAGCTACGGTTTTGCTAAATTTGTTTTTTATATTGTGCCGATTTGCAGCATCACTTAGCTGTCTACTGACACATCTTTACGTTTTAGGACGCAAAATCGCGGCACTAAAAAATCATCCAGTATATAAAAGTTGATCGGTTAAAGTTACAAAAACAGATTCTAAAAACAATAATATGAATGTTACACATCCAGATCCTGACGTTTCAAAACTTAAACTAACGTTAAACAAAAATTGAAACGAGTTTCTATAGTCTACTTGTCTTGGAAATTTGTAAATAATAGTAAAATCTTTTTTCATCCTAGGCGTTTGTAAGGCAAAATACTAACCATACAGTATGCGCAGGTAAAATGTGAGACCTGTCATACCTAGAATCTATGTTTTATGGTAGAATTATGGTGTATTTAACTTATTCGTTTCCCAAAGCACCACATGTTTCATACACGCTGGCGGTACAACTTTTTGAAGCAGGTGAAAGAGACGTTAATCTAGAACGATCCAATTGCTATTGTATTATTTTTTGGACAAAATTTATGATGGTTTTACACTATCAGGTGAAGGGTACCCCTTCAGACGTATTGCCCACCATAAAGCATGTTACAAAATTATATTGTCCATTTTAGAAAGTCCAAACATCCTCAAAGCGAGCTGTTTAAATATTAAATCATTTAGAATATACAGGCAATTTGTAGATATGCATGTATCCTTTATCCCTTAACTCGAGGTGCTTAGGTATAAACCTCTATAACTCTATGCAAAAAACATGTATATTTGCTACATATGCAGCATTTCGTACTCTAACTCTAGGTAATTATAAGACATATTTTTATTAAGATAGAAATGAACCCTAAAGAAAAATTTAGAACAAAATTCCTAAAATATAAACTAACCTCAGATGCTTTTAACTGAAAAAATCTTTGCTGTGTAAGACCAGAAGTTGTAACAAACAACATACAAAAATACTCTCAATTCATACAAAACCATCTATTTTTAACATGTTGACTGTCATGTGCATATATGCACAGACAACTTGCACGCCATTTGTATATTCACAGCGCTTTATGTCAGGCCGCGTAATGTGCATACATACCGTGCATTTCTTATGGGGAATCTGTTGACATGTGACTAACACCATCTTAGTTGGTCTCGTGGTATCTTACCATTTACGTTTTTTGTTACAAATTTTCAACTTTTAATTTCAGTCCATAAGGTATTTATTCTTGTAAATAACTAAATACAGGAAAATTAATGTACTACAATATTCCCCTTTCAAGTTATATTTTCTGTCGACAAGTTTTAGGCAAAAGTAAAAAATGTTGGCAACAAAAAATGGTTTTTCTGGTAACAAAAAATGTTTTTCTACATAGATTGACACAGAAATATACCTACTGTATACAAACAAAAAGATTATTTTAATTTTGACTTGTGAACAGTAAAAAAACATTCCACACAAATCGCTGGACTTCCCGGACAAGCTGGACATACGTAGAGAACTTACTTACTGTGAGCTATAGCGTATTTTCTGTCATGGTCTTTTGTGTGCTTTTTATAACAAAACTTACATCGGTGTCTATTTTCTGATGTCTGCATTTTATGATCTGTATTGTTTTCTTCTGGGATCGATTGTTTATAACTCTCCAATAATAGCATGCAAAGTTTTTCTCTAAAAGTTGTAATCTGCATAGATGAATTATTAACAACTTTGTACAAATGCCAAGCATTTACCAGCGATATTTCTGTCAATACCTCTACGGCTATCTTACGAAACCATTTTACCGACCTATGCAATGAAGTAGAATATGAAGACATTTGGTCAGCCACATCTGTGTATGGTTTTGCAGAATTATCCTCAAAGGATAAATCTTTGAACCATAAAAAAACCCTAAAACTGATCATGCTTAGCTTGCTTGCAAATTATTTTACAACCAAAGAATTTTTACTTACCACTTTCTCGTAGGTTTTTACTCTCAAAGAATGTAATTCAAAATTATGACAGACTCAAATAAACATTCCAGATCAACAAATGCAGAACTTTGATAGAATACGGTCCCAAATAGTGTCAAAGAATTGTTGAGAAGTCCTTCTAACAGATTCTAATTAAATCAGGGGACAGCTGAACCAGGTTTTCGCCGTGTACTTCCAACTTTCTTCTTAAAAACGCCGTTTTTTCTACCAAATCCTTCCCCACGCTTGAATATTGTTTTTGTTGTCTCGTTGCCCCACACAAAAATAAAAAAAATAACGCCTTTCCACAGCTACATTGTTTTCTCGCTTCTGCAGCGCCTCTTTTTGTGACAATGGAAAGCTTGATACAGAAACAATGCCATGCCAAATAACAGGCCAACAACCAGATGCAGAAACAATGCGACCACAACTAACAGACAAGGGTTTACGGAAAAGAAATAACATAAAATGCCTGTAGTATTTTGAATATTTTATTTTTGAATATTTTATTTATTTTTTAATATTATTTAGCCTATTACCAAACTAAAAGAAGTTTGTAAAGAAAACACATGGGTTTGACAGTTCACTAGCGGGATGATAACAACGCGTATCAAACGTCCATAATGGAGACAAAATCGGGAGTACATAATCGGGAGTTTACACAATCAGTATAGCCAACCACTAGGAAGATAATACCCAAGAAAATAAAATTTACACGGAATAGGTACAAAAGTACGACAAGAGTTCTAAACTCAAAATAAACGTGATGTATGATAGCCAGTTCATACAAAACATTTTCCACAAATTGCACTTCACTCAACAAGTGTGCAACAAAACTCAAACTAGAGTTCTTTTCCATAAGGTATCTAGACTCTTTCAAATCCTATTTAAGATGAATCAACTAAGACCCTTGGAAATCGATGCTATGGCAAGCATACGAAAAAACGAACTATATGTTAATTTTGCTCTTTATATCAAATCTCCTACTAGATATGAGCAAAATAACGAAAAAGAAATAATGGCGGGTCATTCAGACTCACCATCAGAGGCAGGAGAACTATCCTGTCCGTCTATACCATGTCCTAAACAGGGTTTCAGGTCCTTTATATGTCATCGGCCAACCTTATTACCTTGTTCATCGACCAATTCATAAACCAAATTCGAAGCCTTTTTCCCAACCTTGGCCAATACAAAACGGGGTGCTAGTTTTGCAGAAAATCGGTCACCTGCTTTAGACAAGACTTTGTTTTGTCACCATACTAAATCACCGACATTAAAATGAACATCTCACCTGCGAAGGTTATAATGCTGAGAACTACATTCATAAGCAGCATGCAGCTTTTCTCTGACTTCTTTAAATACAGAACCTAAGTTTCCTCAATCACCAGCGTAGGATTTTCTATCTCCTGGCATAACTTCAAAATCTTGAGATGGGGAAATGTCACCATAGAACTTTCCTGTTACCGGCAAATGTCTACCAAAAACTAAAAAAGCAGGAGTGAAACCTGTTACTTCATGTCTTGACGTATTTAGCGCAAACTGAATACTATTTAATTGGACATCCCAATTATCATGCTTGTCAACATAAGACCTAATAGCAGTACCAACAGTTTTGTTAACTCTCTCTACGAAATTACATTGAGGCGAGTATACAGCGTTGTACCAAATTTTTTGAACTTGGTATTTTTTAGCCATATTCTGAAAACTTTTCCAACAAACTGAGGTCCATTATCACATATGATAAACTGTGGAACACCATATGCAAGAAAAACGTCTTCTAAAAATGGACTATAGAAGGAGATTTTGAAGAACGTAAGGATGTAAAACAACGTATTTTGAAAACCAACCACTCAACACTAACAACAATTTATTTCCTCTGCTAGACCTTGGAAGTGGTCCCATTAAATCTATAGCAATGGTTTGAAAAGATAATTTAACTTGTTTTTCACGGCCCATTTTACCCATAGGTAACCTATTTGAGGACATCTGTGTGCCACAAACACGGCAACAGCGTACAAACCTCAAAACATCCATCCTCATTTTAGGCTTTTTTCTTGTACTCTGCACAAAGTTTTATAAAATCCTAAATGAGCACAAGTAAGAGGATTATGACAAGACTCAACTTATTACGCTGTGGACGAGGTACTACATATTTCCATTCCGGAATATTTGGACTACAAATAGTTTGTGAAGGGACAAATTTAAGAAGGAAATTGTTTTCCACTTTCAACTGTGGAAAGGAATTTGATTAGGACAAAACTTTAGCTTCCTTCTTGTCATACCAACTATCCGTTCTGTCTAGTGTGATTTCTAAAGGACAATTTTGAACAACGGAACTAGTGTCTATGGAATCACAATTTGATGAATTTTCCCATGTGTCACCATTTATACGACTAAGAAAATTTGGGACTAAATTGCTAGTTCCTTTATGGTGAACCAAGTCAAAAGAATAGTGTCTTAGTCTTACTGCCCATCTAGCTAAACGGCCAGTTGGATTTTGAAGGTTATTTAACCACAATAACGAGTAGTAGTCAGTATGCACGGTAAAATGTACACCATCAATCCATGGACGAAACTTCTCTATACTAAATATCACTGCAACACATCCCATGCTGTTACGCTGTAATTTCTCTCAGCTCTCGAAAGTGATCTACTAGCATATGATATGACTCGTTCTTCCTCATTTATTTTTTATATTAATACTCCACCAAGGGCAGTATTGGATGCATCACACTCTACCACAAAGAGTTTGGAAAAATCTGGCTGTGACAAAATAGGATCGGAAACTAAGAGATCTTTAATTTTAAGAAAAGGATCTTCAGCTTCTAAATTCCACTCGATACCTTGACCTTTCTTTCTACTTTTTAATAGCTTATTTATTGGGGAGATCAGAGATGAAAAATCTTTAATAAACCCCTTCTGTAGTTGTAGTGGGTCGTGGAAAATTTAACATAGCGGCTACCTTTTCAGTATCGGTACGAAACGAGTTTGCTCCAACTATATAACCTAGAAACTTTAAAGATTTCTTAAAGAACTTACACTTCTTAGTGTTAATGGTAAGACCGGCTTCCTTCAACCTATCTCGACATTCAGAAAGGAGTTGAACATGTTCCTCAAATGTTGGCGAACAGATAATAATGTCGTCCAGATAACAAAAAATATATGGTTCAAATTTTGGACCAAAGATGGCGTCAACTACATGTTGTTGAGTTTGAGCAGCATTGCAAAGCTCAAAAGGAATAGTTTTAAACTGAAATTGTCCCCTACCCACTAAACTAAAAGCAGTTTTAGGTTTGGAATTTTCCGAGAGAGGAATTTGCCAAAAACTCTTGCGAAGATAGATACTAGATATGAAAGTAGCTCCTCTAAGTGAACTAAGAATCCTGTCTATATTTGGCATGGGAATGAGTCATACTTTGTCACTTGATTCAAAAGTCTAGCGTCGAAACAAAAACGATATTCACCATTTGCCTTTTTTACCAGCAAAACTGGACTACACCAAGGACTATTAGATGGTTCTACTACTCCAAGTGATAGCATCTCATCCAATTCTTTGTTCAAAATATTTAGCATATAAGGAGACACAAGGAAAGGTTTCCTACGAAATGGTGTGGCATCACCAGTATCAATCTCCATAGTGATTTTAGAGGTACGACCTAGACTATGCTCACTACTCACAATATCGAAAGATTCCGTCAATGAAACAGCAGTTGTTTTTTGTTCTGGGGAGAGATCTTCCAAAGTACTTAACAGTTCCTGAGACTTAGAATTCAGCGAACTAGTTGCTAAACAAATACTAGACTTTTGTTTGTTAGGGTCTTTACTAAAAATTGAACTGGAACATTCCCTAGTATCATCTTTCTTGTTATAGGCTTCCCAACAGCATTTCTTCAAGTCGTCCAACAAGTCCAATCTCAAAATTAAATCACAACCAAAAATAAAACCATGAGGCAAAGATGGAACTATGACGGACTTAATTACTTTACAGGAACGGTCAACCTGGATCGGCAAGTCAACGACACCAGATATACTCTGTGGAATATCATCAGCTATAGCTATGGCAGCTGCAGTAGGACTACTAATATCCAAACCAAGAGACTTAACTATGGGCACTCCTTTAGCACCAACCACAGTGTGGGTACTTCCAGTGTCCAAAAGACCACAAATATCAATTCCCAAGATTTTAACCGAAACATAAGGCCTATTGTCACCAAACTTAGAACCAAAAAGTGCGGCCAATCTGCGTACTGTTGATAAAATATAAAAATCACGAACTTTCTTAAGCCAAACATGCCAATCATTAACATCGAAATTGGGACTGGTTTTTGAAATTCCTAGAGAAACTTGACCAGTGGCAGGCTCTCTACTATTTAGTTTTTTGAACACCTCTTACAATTAATGGTCTTTACACCAGGATTACCACATTTAAAACAGAAGACTTTTCTACCTTTGTTCACGTTTGAATCACGTGATTTGAACCTTGACAGTTCCAACATACAACAACCTCCTTATTTTTTGAAGACGAGAGGATAGAAGTCTGCACTACACTGACAGGATGAGTCATAGAATTGGAGGAAACCTCATTATTAATTCTACTATCACCACTGTTTTCTTTACCTGAAGTCTTATCCTTATTTAAACTAAACCTTTTCCTAAAGTTATCCTTTTGTTTTTTATTAGGGACATTAGTAGATGTATCATTAGTAACCTGTAACTTTGAAAGTTCTAGACAGGCCAGTTGTCTGGTTTTTAAAACATTGGCCTCTTCTAACTTTCAACATAGTACGGACAACTGAGATACAGTATCTATCTCTACTAACGCAAGTTGTGTGATATATTTAGGCAATAAATTTTGACGAATTACCCTATCTTTGGTTACTTCAGCAGGTGGTCTACTCAGTCTACTAAGCAAATTTTCTAGTCTAGCTACAAAAATTACTACCGTCTCATTTATCTTTTGTTTGTGTGCTCTTATTTGTTCCCATATGTCATCATTGTGATGACGGGTCCTCCCGCCATAATTTAAATGTTGATTGTCGCACATGCGCGATCTCAAGCAGACGATAAAACCAAGTGGTTTCCGACAGTTTCGATCGGGCTAGAGAGCTGTTGAGGTGGACTATGTAAAATGTCCTAAGTTACTAAGCATAGTATGTTAGTAGTGATATAAGTAAACCTGTGATATTAGTAGTGTGATGACAATATATTCCTGTATTGAGAACCGCAGTCTCAATAAGCTCCCTTTCGCACCCTTCAGTTGAAACAACAAGTAAGGTGTGGTCTTATCCACTGGCCACGACGTCACAATGGCGACGAGGATTCACAATGGCGATGAAGATTCACAAAGGCGACGAAGATTCACAAAGGCGACGTGATTCATAATGGCAGCGAGAATCAATCGGATTAATTATTGATAAAGCGAGCAGTGGATTAAGCGGTCACATAAAAATGGCTGGAGTGCAAAAATGTTATGAAACCAAGTATCAGAAGAAAAAGTGCAAGAAGCCATCCTTCTGAGTTCGGTCAGTCAAACCACGTATGTTCTGCTCAAAAATTTAACATTTCCGATAGCGCCCAAGGATAAATCATTTGCTGAACAAGCAACTGTTAAAAACACAGTTTGCACCAGTTAAAAGTGTCTGGCGTGAGCGAATTAAATTTTATCAATTGACGCAGGAGAGTCTTACAGTATCTGAATGGTACGCGAAAATACGTGGTGCAGCAACTCATTGTAATTTTGGAAACGATCTGAACAAAGTTTTAATTGACAAATTGGTCTCAGGATTAAATCCAGGAAAAGTGCTAGATCGCCTATGCGAAGAGGACGAAGAAAAAGCATTTGAGAAGTTGTTTGCACTAGCTCTCAAAACGGAAAATAAAATTGGGGAAGTGAACTATGTTTCAAATTTCCCGCATCAAACTCGTAGCAGTTTCCGCTCGAAATGTCAAACAAACACCAACGGCGAAACCGATTCGACGCACCGTAGCAGGTTTCGTAGAACATGGCAGCCACGAACGGGTATTGGTGGAAGTCAAAATTCCCCCCAATATGGACAGAGCAGCTTTTCCGTGATTGGAGGCCGGCAATGCCGACAAGATATACGTCAGCAGCCCAGGGACCAAAATGGAAATCCGAAAAACAACAAATCAAGCTCCAGATCGAACAAAAGTGTACAGTGTTGTGTTTATTGTGGTTCAAAACATCGAAATGAGTGTTATTTTAGGAACAGTAGATGTCAATTATGTTCCAAAATTGGACATGCCGCAAAAGTTTGTAGCAAAAATGCGAGCAGGCAATTGAACTTTGTTGATGTAAACGAAAAAGAAAAAAGAAACGTTAATTGCGAGAAAAATGTAGACGTAAGTAATCTAGACGTAGATAAGTACGAGGTTGTCGATCTATTTTACTCAGAATCGCATGTTGCGGACCAATTTGACGATTTTAAAGTGTCTGTAAAGTTAAATAATATAAATATTATTTTTTTGTTTGATAGTGGCTCTGCTGTCTTGGCATTAAGTAGTCTAACCTTTAACAAATACTTTGCACATTTCAGGTTAATGAAGGATAACGTGTTACTGAGAGGTTATGAAGGCAGTTTGTTCACCCCGGATGGTTATTTCGAAGCAAAAATGCAGTTTATGGATACGACACAAAACCAAAATCTGTATGTTGTTCGAGGAGGAGGTACGAATATATTGGGAAGAGACTGGCAAAGAAACTTCAAAATTAAAGTAAGCCTTATTAAAGATATTAACAGTGTTTCGTCAAAAAGCGAGGTTAAGAATATCATCCCGAAGTTTCCCCATCTTTTTAGCGTAAAGTTAGGTAAATATTAGTACACGAAAGTACATCTCGACTTAACAAAGAACACTACCCCAGTTTTTTGCAGAAATCGCACAATTCCTCTAGCTTTCAGAGAACCAGTGGACAAAGAGTTGATGAAAATGGAAGAACAGGGTGTTATAACGCGAATTGAGCACAGCGAATGGGCAACACCCATCGTAGTAGTTATTAAAGCGGACCAAAGCATAAGGATATGTGGAGACTATAAAATCACCGTAAATAGGTATTTAAAACCAGTTAACTACCCCTTGCCAAGAGTGGAGGAAGTTTTTGCCAAGCTAAACAAAGCAAAATATTTTTCAAAAATAGACTTAAAATCGGCATATAACCAAATAGAAGTGTCGGAAGAAACGTCAAAAATTCTAACAATAACACCGCGAGGTATATTTAAGGTAAATAGAATTCCCTTCGGTATAACTGTAGCTACTAGTGTTTTCAAAGAATAATTGAACAGACGTTACAAGGTTTAAAATGCACGGTATGTTTTCTAGACGATATAGTTGTAAGTGGCGAAACTGAAGAAGAACATAACCAAAATTTGTTGAATGTGTTTGAAAGATTACAGAGTGCAGGATTTACGTTACGTAGGGACAAATGTAAATTTTTCGAAAAAGAGATAACATATTTGGGATATAAAATAAACGCAGAAGGTCTCAGGAAGGTTGAAGATAAAGTTCGCGCAATAATAAATGCTGAAAGACCAATTGACGTGAGTTAAACAAGAAGTTTTGTAGGCTTAGTCAATTATTATTCTAAATTTATTCCTAGGTTATCAATTTTACTTGCACCAATTTATGAATTATTAAAGAAAAGCAATAAATTTCAGTGGAGTAAAGATTGCGAAGAAAGTTTCATAAAAATTAAAGAGATTATAGCCGCAGATATAACTCTAGTACATTTCAATCCGGAATATCCAATAGTAGTCACAATGGATGCCATTAAAAAAGGTATTAGTGGAGTGCTGAGCCATATAATAAACGGCGAAGAGAAAATCATATCATGTGTTTCTAGAACTCTCTCACCAGCTGAAAGGAACTATTCAACAGTGCAAATCGAAGTTTTAGCTATTTATTTCACAGTAAACAAATATTATGAATACTTATGTGGTAACAAATTCATTTGAAGAACTGATCATAAACCGTTAGTCACTATATTCGGAGAACATAAGGGTATATCCCAGGTAGCAGCTAATAGACTTCCGAGGTGGGCAGTATTTTTGTCCATGTTTGACTACGAAATAAGGTATATAAAAGGTAAAAACAATCCAGTAGCTGATTTTCTGTCTCGTAAACCATTAAAAACAAATCATTCCACTATTGTAGATATCAATTACGTAAACTATACAGAAACGGCAGGAAGTTGGCCGATAAATAATGATGAAATCAGACAACAAACCAGATTAGACCAGGAGTTGCAGCAGATCATAAAGTTTATGAGAAGTGACAAATGGCCCAATGTTATTAGCGAAAATCTGAAGTCATTCTATAACCGACGTAACGAACTATCGGTGGAAAACGACATCATAGTTTGGGGACATCGAGTGGTCATACCAAGTTGCCTAAGGGAAAGGTTATTAAAATAACTTCACTCAGCACATTTTGGAGTGGCACGAGCAAAGGCGTTAGCTCGTTCTTTATTTTATTGGCCCAAAATAGGCAAAGAAATTGAAACTATGATCAAATCGTGTGCGCAGTGCGCAACAAACAGACAAGCACCACCCAAGACAAGGTTAACACCTTGGCCGTTAACGAACCAACCGTTCGAAAGAGTGCATATAATTACTTTGGACCATTAAATGGACAAATGTACTTCATTTTGATAGATTCATTTTCAAAGTGGATGGAAGTCTATCCAATGGCAAGCAACACGAACGCATCGAGAACTATCGAGATTCTAAGAGAAATATTTTCCAGATTTGGTATACCAAAGACAGTAGTAAGTGATAATGGACTACAGCTAATTTCGAAATCATTGGAAACTTTTTTCAGACAGAACGGAGTTAAGCATATCACCATACCACCATATCATGCTCAGAGTAACGGAGCAGCAGAAAATGCAGTAAAAACAATGAAAAACAAATTAAAAACAGTTTTGAGCGAGGTAAGAAGCGGTAACGAATCTAATTCAACCATCTTATCGCGAATTTTGTTTTCATATAGAACAACGGAACACAGTGTAACAGGAAAAACACCATTTGAGATCATGTTCAATGGCAGATCAGCAAGAACGATCTTGACTCAGGTGACAGAGACATCGAAGGACAAGGAAGATAAACAGAATCAAGGAGAAAGTAAAGCAGCAAAAGAACAAGAGAGACAAGTGAAATATTACGCAGGAAGAAGTAGAACGTTTAGCGAGGGAGAGGAAGTATATGTTCGAGAGTACGGCAACAACAAGAGTAGTTGGGTCCGAGCGAAAGTAGAGAAGAGAATAGGCAGAAGCACATATATGTGTAAGTCTGCAAGCAGAACGGTAAAGAGACATGCAAACCAAATGCAAAGGTATGTAGAACGGGAAAAAGACATCGCAGGAAAACCTTTGGTAAAAGAAAGAGTAAGCAGGACTTTGGAGGCACCAGAAGGAGACTATTTCATCAATATACCAGTCAGAAGAGCGCAGGGCAGTCCTCCGAATAACATGCAGGCTGAAGGTAGTGGTATCCACGTTTCAAACCGAGATTATGACGAGCAAACTTATATTTCAGAGAATAAAAGTAGGGACTCTCTCAGTGACGCAAACTTCTCAGTTGCAGATTTAGACGTAAGAGATAATGACAAGACGGCAGTGCCGAATGTATGTAGTTCTGCGATAGTGTCAGCAGAGGTTGATCAAGAACCAAATGTTAGTAGCAGACACGTAAATAGGGATGCAAGGTATCTCTAGGTGAAGCCAACAGGCGACCAACCAGATCTGTCAAAAAACCAGTAGGTTGTCATCTTACAAAACGGAGTTTTCGGATAGCGAGTCCGAGTAGCTTAAGATTCTAAAAAAAAGACAGACCTTGTTGATCGCGAATTATAAACATCCTCAGTTTTAATTGTATACCGAGCAAGTAAAAGCGTAAGTGTGGGGGTGTGATGACGGGTCCTCCCGCCATAATTTAAAGGTTGATTTTCGCACATGCGCGATCTCAAGCAGACGATAAAACCAAGTGGTCTCCGACAGTTTCGATCGGGCTAGAGAGCCGTTGAGGTGGACCATGTAAAATGTCCTAAGTTACTAAGCATAGTATGTTAGTAGTGATATAAGTAAACCTGTGATATTAGTAGTGTGATGACAATAGATTCCTGTATCGAGAACCGCAGTCTCAATAAGCTCCCTTTCGCACCCTTCAGTTGAAACAACAAGTAACGCGTGGTCTCATCCACTGGCCACGACATCACAACCATCATGATTAGCAGGTAAAAAATCAAGCTTCAAACGACATTCTAAAGAGTCCCAGCTATCCACGCTGTTCTTGACACTTACCACACAAAAGCATCACCCACCATCAATTCTACTACTGACTTAAACAAATGTTCTTTTGTAACCTTCCTAGATTCTGCAAGTTCAGAGACACTTTCTAAGAAAGAAAAAACCGTTTTAGGATCTCCATTAAACTTAATAGGCCAGTCAGATACTGGACTACTTCTCTTCCTGATAAGAAACGTCATATTGTGCCATATCTATTAAAGAACCTGGGTTATTTGTTTCCCTAGCTAAAAAACGTGACAAAATTTTTCTTTTCTCCTCTACTGTCCTTTTAAATTTATACCCATGATTTGAAGTTCATACTCTAGCTCTTTTTGGCGTAGATGGTTAACTCTAAAAAGTTCTTTCTCCATCTCAATAGAAAATAATAGAATACACTATACCTAATTAAATTCGAAGTCTGATAACAATAAGTCCGCTGCTTATACTCCAAAATTATACTGTAAAAATGTTGCTGTCTTTCGACACCTATTCATTCATAAAGAAAACAATGCCATACAGTGCACTCAAAATTAAATAAAAGTCTCGATGGCCTCAAACGTTGGGCGCCAATTTTGTTTGGCGAATTTTTTTATATCTGCTTACGATTGGGTTGCTGCTCAGGCTCAAGGCAGAAGGAGAGCTGGGTTGTTCTTGAGTGGTAGAGTTGTTAATTTTGGCTTGGGTTTATATAAAATAATAATGATGCTGTTTATTATTTTCAACCACTTGATTTGTAAGCAAATACTAACTTAAAAAAGGATCTAAATTGACATATAAATCAGGAAATTAGTCTAATATTTTTTTATATTTGAAAAACAACTCTGACTTTTATTTAACTTTGTAGGTAATTATTCGTTTGTAAATTTATCTATATAGACAATGTGACATTTGTAATCTTTATAAATAAAACACAATAATATAGGGGCACTTACTAAAAGTATATTGAGTATAAAAAATATACAAATGAGTAGGTTAAATTTATAAAAGTGGGGTTTACTTGAAGTGAATTAGTCAATGGAAAATTTTCTTTTACGTGAATGTTTCGAAACACTTCGTTTACAAAGCAACTTAACAGTCAATATTTCCATCTACGTATATGGCAGGACTCTGATAATAATTACGGTAGGCTTGATTAAACATAGCTGTTCTAAAAATTAATCATATAAGACACTTGAAGATCAAAATAGGAGTTAGGATAATATCAAATCGTCTTAACCTTTGATTAAAACGCCTATCAATTTACTGTACTCTGATGTCACTATTTCCTCAATATATGGTAATAAAACTTATCCTACCTTGTCAGGTTTCTAAAAAAAGGATATATAATTTAACTGTTCCTAACACTGCGACACTTCAATGAAGAACTCAGGTATTCCATTCAATTTACTGTATTCTTGTTGACAAAACCACCACATGACACCTCCATAACCTCTTCACAAAGTTACGTGACATAATATGCTGACAGACAACTAATTTACAGCATGATCCATCAATCTTGTCAGATGACACCAGCAATTGCAGATAAATTAACCATCAAACTGGTACTCAGACCCAGAAATTTTTGATAACGATGAGAAACTTCACCATGATATTCCCCACAGGATAAATCTTTGAACCATAAAAAAAACTAAAAATGACCATGCTTAGCACGCTTGTCAATTATTTTACAACCAAAGAATTTTAACTTACCACTTACTCGTGGGTTTTTATTCGCAAAGAATGTAATTCAAAATTACAACGACACAGACTCAAATAAACATTCCAGATCACCAAACGCAGAACTTTGATAGAATACGGTACCAAATAGTGTCCAAGAATAGTTGAGAAGTCCTTCTAACAGATCCTAATTAAATCAGGGGACGGCTGAACCAGGTTTTCACCGTGCACTTCCAACTCTACTAAATCCTTCCCCACGCTTGAATATTGTTTTTGGTATCTCGTTTCCCCACACAAAAATAAAAAAATAACGCCTTTCCACGGCTACATTGTGGGCAGCGCCTCTTTTTGTGACAATGCGAAGCTTGATACAGAAACAATGCCATGTCAAATAACAGGCCAACACCCACGCAGAAACAATGCGACCACAATGAACAGGCCAACACCCAGACAAGGGTTTTACGGAAAAGAAATAACATAAAATGCCTGTAGTATTTTGAAAATGCTACAAAGTTACAAGCCAACGAACTGAATGATTGCTCACCGGGCAAAATTGTCTCCTACGTTAAGAGGATGGAACTTGCAGGCGGCATCTAAAATATAGTGAGCCACAATAGACCGTGTTAGGTCGCAGTGGGGGGCCACTCACACTCAATTCATTCATTCATTCATAAACTCACATTTATACACCACTTCATAAAACAAGCTTTCATTTGGCGACTTGAGAAAATGTATCATTTTTCGCCAGAACTTCTCTTCGTATTGGTAAGCACCTAACTTCATTTGCTAAAAAATAACCTAAATTTTATTAATTTTTATTTCCACTAGTCACCAAATTAAATTATGTAACATTCGCTTTTTAAACAATTTTATCAATTTTTTGCGATCAGCGTGATCTTGTGTATATTTTTTTATCTTCACCTTTATTTGAGGTGCGATGCTAAACAATGTTTTATGAAGTGGTTTGTTAATGCCTACATGTGACATGTTTTACTAATTGACGAATAAGTAACAATGCTATTTCTGAATTTGTTCACATAATTTAAACAACTCGTACGTGACACTCATGATGGCTTAACAGCCAAAAGTATTTTGTCCAATTTTAATAAAAAATACTGTGTGTAGTACAACAATGTCTCATCTTTTTGTGTATTCTCCATATTATATATCATATTCATTGACAGAAATTGACAAAACTAAATTTAATTTACTTAATTTTTTTCATAGATCTCTTGTAAACGCATGTAGCTTAGTCTATTAAGCAGTTTTGCAGGGCTGTCTTGCGAGATTTTATTGTAAAAAACACCAAGGGCAAAAGTGCAACAGTGTTGACTGTAATTGAACAGAATATCAAGGTCAAGATCTACGTCATTAAAAAACAAAATATTACAAAAAGTCGGGATCCGGAAGGTTCGCCTCCAACATTTCATCCCGCACATTTTGCCCCTCACATTTCGCCCCCAAGTACGTTTTGTACCCGGAGGTTTCGCACCCACACATTTGGCCCCCAGGAATTTTCGCCTCCGCACATTTCGCCCCCTGGATGTTTCGCCCCGGGGACTTTTGATAATAAATTAATTTGAAAGTAAATTATTATTTGGCAATACTATCGGAAATTTCTTTGTGTCGCAAACAGATCAATTTAATTTTTTAATTGGGTTACAAAGGAATAAATACTCAGCAAAGGTATAAACTGGATTTACCTGCCCTAAATCAGAAATGTAATCCCTTGGATTCTTTAGGTAATTAAGTATTTATTTGAATAATTATTAATAGTTCATACCTGAAATAAGTAGCACCCTTAGAGTAATAATATAATTTAAGTTTTATAATTTTATAGAATAAAATTATTGAAATTATTAATATCCATACCTGAAAACTATAAAAGAGGAACCAGATGAGTAAATCAATCAGTTGGTTAACAGAAACCTGCCTGTTGCATTTGTCCATTATGGATTTAGTTATTTCGAAACGTGGAAAGAAGAAATTAGTCCACGAGAATCATATATATTTATTTTCTAAACGAACTGTGGATGACATTCATGCAATTTGGGTTTGCGAAAAACGTTTGTTTTTTGTTTGTAGAGGACGCGTTTGGACCCAAGGAATCGATGGCGTAGTAGTAAAAGTTGTGAATCCACACAACCATGCAGCGCAGGCAGCAAGGCCCATAGCGGCTCGATTAATCAACGAAGTGACCGCCAGGGCAAGAACTACCCAGGAGACACCACATCAGATCCTCACCGAGGTCATTTCAGAGGCCCATGCTGATGTGGCCGCGTTATTACCTAGAAAAGATTCGCTGAAGAGGACAATTCGAGCAATGAGACAAATCGGAGGTACACCAAGTCTGCCTCAATCCATTAATGAACTTGTCATCCCGCCAGAGTTTCAGGAGATCAGTATTGATGGCATTCCACAGCAGTTTCTTCCCTGGGACTCAGGTGATGAACCCAACCGGATTTTGATCTTTGGGACACGGAATAATCTCCGCTTATTAGCGCAGAGCGAAGAATGGTTCACTGACGGTACGTTTTCTACTGCGCCAGCTTTATTTCAGCAGCTCTATACAATCCACGCAGTTCATAGAGGCCTCGTGATTCCAGTATTGTACACCTTATTGCCAAACAAGACCCGAGCAACGTATCAACGTATGCTGCAGCAAATTAAGTACCTACAACCAGGACTCCACCCACAAATATTGATGACTGATTTTGAGCAGGCCGCAATTCAGGCATTCGATGTCGAATTTCCCAATGTCGAGAAGACGGGCTGCTTCTTCCACCTATCGCAGTCTGTTTGGCGAAGAGTTCAGAGCGAGGGGTTGAAAGTGCGCTACCAGAATGACCACGAATTTGCCCGTTGGATTCGTATGATACCGGCACTTGCTTTTCTGCCTCCCAATATTGTAACGGAATCATTCGAAGAGCTGCAGGACAATCCAGAGTTTCCACAAGAAGTAATCCCCATTGCCAATTATTTTGAGGATACCTATATTGGCCGAATGCACCGAAGAGGACGCCAGACCCCACTGTTTCCAATTAAACTTTGGAACCTGTATCAACGAATGGCCAACATCGAACGAACAATAACGTCGAAGGCTGGCGCCGCAGCTTTCAAGAAACCTGTGGTTCGCTTTTCCCCAATATATACCGCTTCATCAATTGCCTGAAACGACAGCAAGGCCTACACAATTTCGAAGTCACACAGGTCATAGCCGGCAACCTCGTCAGTACGCAAAATAAGAAGTACGCCGCTATTTCGGCAAGGATTCGACGTATTGTGGAAGACTTGGGCAATCGAAATACGATTGAGTATCTAAGAGGCATAGCATACAATTTTGAATTTTGACTTGGTTGGTCCTTATCCTGCTGTTTTATTTTGTAATTGCATTTGACCTTTTACAGTACACATAATTATAATTTATTAGTGTGTTTGTGCGTATTATTTTAGCTCATATTCCCTTTTTCGAACTTCCTTCAACCATCAAAAACAAAGAAGACTCCACACACAGAAAATCTTTTTTTGTGTGCAGTGGGAGCGAAACATCCCGGGGCTAAATGTGTGGGGGCGAAACGTCCGAGGGGCGAAATGTGCAGGGGCAAAAACGTCGGAGGCGAAATGTACCTGGGGGCTAAATGCTGGAGGCGAAATGTGGGGGGCGAATTGTGGGGGGCAAAACTTCCGCGAACCCAAAAAGTCATAAAATAAAAATGACTAAAGCATAACAAAAAAATCATTCCTAGACTACCAATGCTACCCGATTTTTCGGTTGCAATAGTAATCTGAAGGTAGCGAGCCAAAAGTTCGGGATCATTCGTTCAGGATCATCGGTTGCTGAGGTGAGGCAGCAGTTTTTTGAAGGTACCCTTTTGCTCTGTTCTACTTCTATGGTAAATTTTCTTTTGGAGTGGATATTATTGGGATAGTAAAAAATAAGTTTATTGACTCCCCTTTTCCAAAAGCATAAATAAAATATGATCTACGTATGTGTAATAGAGAGGGGTGGATCGGAGGTAATTTTCTATAGACCAAGAAAGTTTTTCTAGTTGGCATTAGCATGGTCTGCTCGAGGATATTATGTTGCTAACATGTATCATCTATTTCCCATGAATGTGCAATTGTTGACATACTATTACTTCTGCATAGTTTTGCAATTGATGATTAATAATAATGCTAGGATGCACTTTTTAATTAATATTAAGCCATATTAGTTAGGAAATGATGCTATTTATTTAAATATTAAGTTTTCCACAAATAAATGATTTTTGTGTTAAAACTGACTAACCGTTAAATGCTTCTGAATGTGTTGCTCCAAGTGCCTTTGCATTTCTGGTTCATCTTCAAATTTCGTATCACATCCAATCCCAGCAAATGAACATCTGAGTTTCTCGTTATCTGGCAAAGATGGAGCTTGGAATTCGCACACTATTAAATGACATTCAACATCAAAAGGCGACAGGTCAACTAAACAGCCTTTTATTACATTTGGACATTTCACTTTTTGTTGTGCAATTTCCCTTTTAGTAAAATTGTCTGGAAATATGTCATTTTTCACTGTTAGAGGTATGTTATCTACAGGGCATAACTCTTTGTGTTTCCTAAAATGTAATAACAATTATTTAATTTAGGATGAACAGTGGTCAAGTTCCTCACTATAAGTAACCATATCACAAATGTCAATGAAGACAAATTAATAGTAATTGCCACCCCTCCCCTGCACAAGCATCTGGTTGCTTCTGGGGTACTTTGGAGTATTGGGTGGGTGAGAATTATTATTTGCTTTTATTATTATCATACTAAACCAAACAGGACTAGTAGAAAAGTTTATTATTGAAAAGTATAACCCAAAGGTGGCAATTTCTATTATCTGTTTCAATAAAATATCTGTTTAGCGATTTAAACCTTTAGGTCCATTTTTCTCCTCCAGACGGTATTAAATTTGAGTGGCGATATTTCTAGCCAAAAAAATAAATCATATAATTCTAATAGAGACTGGTAGGTAATTATTATTGTTCGATTGTTCGTCTTAAGCATAGTGGTGATTCCCAAACACCCAACATATTTGTGTACTGAAACTCTAAGGCCATTAAAAAATTGGGAATTAAAAAATATCAATGTGATAATTCAAGTTTTTTCAAATCCATAAGTTCTAGCGAGGGAAAGCTTACAAGGGAATAGCGATCATAAGGTCTGTATCATAAGGGAAAAATATTTGTTGCAGAACTTTTTATTCAACTTTGTCGATTGTTTATTTGTCTGTATGTACAGGAAAGACGCAGCATGCAAAAATGGTCATGTGACTAAACTATCAGATTTGATAGTAAAATATAAAAACTTCAAATATTTATTTGTGGAAATATTATAAAAAAAAATTGTTACAAAAAGTTGTTTCCTTTGCAATTTTTTATCTGTAAGTACCTCTATTTTTCTAATTTCACATTTGCGCGAACTTAACATAACATTAATTTTTTGTCAGGTTTTTAAAATTATTTTCTTATTTTGATAACACCGATTCTACCCACATAAGGTACTTTATTTAAAAAAAAACTCTTTTTCTTCTGAATACATATTATATAGATTCAGGTACAGAGTGGTCAAGTCATATGACCTTGTAGAACTAAGAATACAGGGTGTCCCAAAATTCATGTACAGAGTGTGGCAAAACCCAAAAGGTCCTTAATAGTTTCATCACACAGTCTCGTCGAACTAAGAATATAAGGCGTCTCAAAATTCATGTACAGGGTGTGGCAAAAGCCATCACGTGATCTCGTAAAACTAAGATCAAATATAAGGTGTCACAAAATTTACATAGGCACTGGATGGGACAAAAAAACAAAGCCATTGTGTGACGTCACAGAGTTGGTGAAATACAGGGTGTCTCGAAATTCATATACAGAGTGGGACAAAGACAATGGCAAAAGGACCTTAATAACACGTGATGACATAGAATGTCCAAATATGCCTTAACAGTTTTAGCATGTGACCTCGTAGAACTAAGATTAATTAAAATACAAGATCTCTCAAAATTCATATAGGTATGGTGCCCACCTTTGTTTTTGATGTTAGTTGGTCGAGCGGTATGTTTAAAGGTGGTCCATAAGTTAATTTATTTTTGGTGTGGGTCTAAAGATTAACGGAAACAACGGGAATTTTAATACATATATTGAAAAAGTAAATATTTCAGTTACAAATACAGTAAAATGACTTAAGATTGCATAAATGTGAACAAACGAATTATTAAAAATATTACTAAGTAAATATAACAGAAAAGAATCGACAATAAAGAATTTAGCGCAAAATAATTATCTATAAATTTTAGTAACTGGTTCCAAACATAGGTGGCGAACAATACTAGCTTTTAGCATAAACTGATAACAAAACCTGCAGAAATAGTACATGAATGTAGCTCAAAATATTCCAAGAATAATATCCAAATTATTGGCACACAAGTTAGTTAGCCTGATCACACAAATGATAATAAAAATATGTAAATTCTTAAAAATGATTCGAAATCGATAATAGAGACACAAAATTATTAAAATAACTTCAAATTGACACAAAAACGTATTTAAAAATACCCAAAATTTAGCGTAAAATATTAATATTGGACTTAATACGGCACTGCTATGCTAACAGCTTTTTAAATACCCAAAATTTAGCGTAAAATATTCAGAGGGAGTACCCTTATTTCTTCTGGGTTTCGGTACTTACCCAATATAAACAACATGGTTTTTCGATTAAATTTATGACCCGATATTCGGCGGCTTGGTCCCTAACGCGATGAATTTGAAACAAGATATTTTAAGGAAGTAGTTAACATTGTATCGAATTATTTGATAAAACAAAATGAGAAAATTGGTTGGTATCTACGGGGCACCTCATTGGTATCTACGAGGCACCACATAGGTACTGAATGGGACAAAAAAAACAAAGCCAAAAAGAACTTAATAGTTTCATAACTGGGCAAAAGGTCTTACCCGTCTCTACACTAAATTTTGAACTATCTATTTGTCCTAATAATAAGATTCAAAAATTTGTTTAAGTTAAAACTGCCGAAAAGTAAGATGATCGAAATCTCCCAATATCAAAATGGCCTTATACTCACGGTCTGGCCGCCGACGATTTTCAGCTTAGTGACGTGATGTCACATTAAAAATGCGGTCTTATACGAAAAGTTAATTTTCCTTCCAAATTAGAAATTTTGAAAATTTGGTGAAAAATCTGGGATTACTGCTTTGGGAATAAAATGTTTTGAAAGGAAATCGATTTATTTTGTTGTGGTCGAAGTACATAAGTAGTATAGCAAAGGGGACTCCAGGGCGGAAGTGACGTCACAAGATGGCCGCCAAGGCGGGAAATTTGAAAATGGCCTTGACCTGTGGGTTCAATGAACTTTAAGGGGTCACGTTCAGTTAACCTTGACCTGAAGGTTATCTAGAGGTCAAGGGGTTACCAGATCGATAACTTTGATGAACTTTAAGAGGTCACCTTGTTAATCTGGATCTGAAGGTCAATGAACTTTAAGAGGTCACCTTGAGTTAACCTTGACCTAAAGGTCAATGAACTTTAAGAGGTCACCTTGTTAACCTTGACCTGAAGGTCAATGAACTTTAAGAGGTCACCTTGACACGTGGCACTTGGGTTCTAACTTGAAAAATTGAACTTTGCTCACAGTTCTGGGAACGGAGGTGACGTCACAAGATAGCCGCCAAGGCGGGAAATTTGAAAGTGGCCTTGACCTGAAGGCCGATGATCTTTAAGGGGTCACCTGAAGGTTAATAATCTCGTGGTCACCTTGACACGTGACACCTTGAATTGCAAAAAAATTTAACTTTGCTCGCAGTTCTGAGACGGAAGTGACGTCAATATGGCGAAATGCGGGAAATTTGAAAATGTCTGCGATGGAGTCACCTTGACATGAAGGTTGATCACATATAGGTTAAAAATATCTAAGGGGTCACCTTGAAAATTGACCTTTAAGGGGGTACCAGATCGACGACATTTAAGGGGGTCACCTTGAGTTAACCCTGGTCTGAAGGTTATCTTGAGGTCACCAGATCGATGATCTTTAAGGGGTCACCTGAAGGATAATGATCTCACAGTCGCCGTGATACGTGGCACTTGGGTTTTACCTTGAAAAATTGAACTTTGCTCGCAGTTCACGGAAGTGACGTCAATATGGCAAAATGCGGGAAGTTTGAAAATGCGATGGGGTTACCTTGACATGAAGGTTACATATAAGTTAAAGATCTCTAAGGGGTCACCTTGGAGACCAATGAAATTTAACGACAATGATCTTGTGGTCACCTTGACACGTTGCACCAGGATTCAACCTTGAAAAATTGAACTTTGTTCGCAGTTCTGGGACGGAAGTGATGTCAATATGTCAAAATTGCGGGGAATTTAAATAGTTGATGAATGAGCTGGCAAGTATCTAAAACTTTAGAACCCGTAATTGGATGGCATTTGAGAAAAACTGCGTTAGGGAGAAACAATTTTTATTGGAAGAATTAGTAGAAGTACATCTGGAAATTAGCAGAGGGCAAAAATTGCTTGGGTCTGAGAACAACAAATAATGAATTTTGCGAAGAGACTGCATCTTATAAGAAAAAGTTACAATCTGAACTAAGAATCTTGATAAAAAAAATTCTAGTCATTATCAAAAAATGCAAAACATTCTCCACAGCCGTGTAGTATCCAACTTGACTCTCACTTCTATACGGTATAGGTATGCACAGACGTGTTTCCGGGAAGAAATCTATACAGGGTGTTCCACAACTGTTGGAAATAAATTTAACTAGAGATTCTTTGGCTAAAAATAAGACTTTTTTTCCTATAAACATATGCTCTATCTACCTTCGTTTTCGACATACAGGGCGTTGAAAAATTAAAAAAACAATTTTTTTAAAGTTTATTTCTAAACAAATTGTCGTATCGCTTTGAAATTTGGTACTTATTAGCAGTTTATGAGTAGTCACCATTGTGAAAAATATGAGCTCCAAACTTCCATCAGTGGCGTAGATACGGGGTTTCAACTTTATATTTTTCTTTAAAAAATGTGCTTAGATTTCTTCGAAATATTTGTACAAGTAGAAGAAGCGACTCGAAGCAACTATGAAAAACGACTAGACTACTTGAAAAGCGTCTAAACGACTCGAAAAGAGACTCGAAGCGACTCAAAAAGCGACATACCATGGAATACCATCAAAGACCATGGAATACCATCGAATGCCATGGAATACCATCGAATACTGCCATCGAATATCATGGAATGCTTCCATCGAATGTCATGAAATACCATGGAATATCATAGAATACTTAGAATACTATGAAATACCATCAAAGACCATGGAATACTATCGAAAACCATGGAATACCATAAAAGGTCTTGAATACCCCTATGAAAAATTTGTCACGGGGCGAGCATAAAAGGAAATCATTATCGACATCGTGATCCTGTGATCGAGAGATATATGTCTTTTATAATTATTACAATCATGCTCAGTTAGACATGTCTCTGTCACTTGAGATTGAACCTAGGAGTTATGGTATCCAACACACCAATTTTAATTTTCTTACAGGTATAATGACGGACTAGTCATGGGACAAATACCAGTAACCGTTGAAGATAACGTATTATGTATTGGAGATGAAAAAATTACCCTTACACCAGGTCTGTCTCAACTTCTTTTGAAGAACAAACCACAAGGTTTTAATGATACTGATCTAAAAAAATATAAAGAATTGTTGATCACTACTAATGCTAACAACAGACTATATGGGAACGCATTACGACTAAACCCTGGCAAAACGTGGAAATATATCAACATTATATCAAAGTTATTTCCATCTAGAAATAAAGCTCCAACCAGCTTTTCACGAGAGTTGCATTTAATGGAGTCTCCAACAACTTCCAACATTAAGCCAATGCTTAAATGGGATAAAAATACCAATCCGAATGATATCGTCGATATGTATAGGAATGCTCTCAGATATATACAGTGTGTTTCACTTTAAAACGGACAATTCCGTATTTTTCGAAATTTTGGTCGATCTTCAAAATTATTTTTTTAACATATTGTATTCAAAGAGATCTATCCTTTGGGCTACATTATACTATATTAGGTCAGGTTCGGACGCCTCCGGCCCCCATATATATATATATATATATATATATATATATAAACACCCTAGTAGCTATGAATGTTATTAGAGATCCAAGAAATAAAAATGTTTAAATAAGTGTTTGTTTCTCTATACATACCTACTCTTGTATCACATCAGGCAAATGAGTGTACAATCTCAGATAACAAACTATGGATTTGTCCTAACTGTGATGACCTCAACAAGAAGTTTAACCTAAAACTAAATTCTAATCATCAACCATTTTGTAAAGAGTGTCCAGTTCTTGTGAAGAAACTTGATAATGCAAGGAATAACCAATAGCAATTAAGTACTATTACAAACAAAAATGGTGGTAGCATTTATATTTTAAATTGTCAAGGATTAAGGAGTCATTTCAATGAAGTATCATTTTTTGTTTGTTGCAAAACATTTACCATGTATTCTATGTTTAATACACTCATATTA
This sequence comes from Pseudeuparius sepicola, assembly GCA_963920635.1. Classification (NCBI taxonomy): domain Eukaryota; kingdom Metazoa; phylum Arthropoda; class Insecta; order Coleoptera; family Anthribidae; genus Pseudeuparius; species Pseudeuparius sepicola. The sequence goes on along the minus strand of OY987303.1, from coordinate 39,766,996 downwards.
CAAGTGAGGTTGAAGATTTTGAAATTAATTTAGATAATTTTAACATAATAATAAGACTAAATTCTAATAGTAATCATACAGGGGGACAGGGGGCGTTATTTTTTATGTTAGACATGATATACAGTGACCGGCAGAAAGTTGGACACAAATGGAAAACTTTTTTATTATAAATTTCTCAGAAAATTTTATTCTTGATAAAAGTTGGTGCATCATTCAAACTCAAAACACATATACCAAAATTTAAATATCTCTTTTTGGATACGAGGTAGATTCAAAAATGTCAAAATAGCTCAAGAGTAAAGTACCCTTATTTTTTAAAATACGGTAAAAAGTTACTTACAAAAGTTGTTTGTAATCAAAAGTGGATGTCAGATTTAAAGTCACAGCCACCTAGTCAAAAAAAAAAGAAATTTAACTTTTTTGTATTTTTTCGATCACCCTGTGTATTACAAAAAAACAAAATACCGCAAGCGCAACTTATCATCGGAAAACACATGAATTTGCTACTTAAGGCTTAATGTACAGCACGTATGTGGTGATTCAACATTTTGACCCATAAAATAGCTTTTTTCGATCTGTAGCGAGTAACACACATAATTTTAAACTTTTGGTCAATACAAATTTTAATTTAAGTAATTGCTCACATTTCAAGACAAAAATTAATTAAAAATATTTATCACAGTGGCCGTTATTAGGCTTTTTGCGTAAATGCTAATAACGGCCATTGTGATAAATATTTTTAAATAATTTTTGTCTCAAAATGTGAGTATTTACTTAGATTAAAATTTGTATTGACCAAAAGTTTAAAATTATGCGTGTTGCTCGCTACAGATCGAAAAAAGCCATTTTATGGGTAAAAATGTTGAATCACCACGCACGTGGTGTACATTCAGTTTTAACTTTAATTTTGTTCGATTAGCAGCTAGAAATTCAAATTAATCGAAGTCAGAGTTTAAAAATATTAAATTTTTGTGTCCATTGAATAAAATAAGTAGTTTTTTTGGCAAATTTTAATAAGTAATTTAAATGAAAACAGTAACTAAAAATAAATTTGCCAAAAATTTTTTTCAACTCCTTTGGGACAGCGGACAGCATTTTAGGATTCTTAACAACGGAGAGGACAATATCCATTTCATTATCTTCGTTACCTGTTACATTTCTTCTATGTGGTACTTGACATTTATTTTGCACTGAACTGAACTGCTTAAAACTCCTAAGAATTTTTGCCACAGTTGAGTAGTTGACGTTTTTGTCTGGATGTCGTTCATTGAAAATATCTGATGTTTCTCGACAAGTATGATAATTATCACCGTGTATTAAAACAATTTCAACTTTATCTTGAACACTAAGTGCAGGCATAGTTGCAGAATGACAATAACGGAGTTTGACATGTAAAATAATTCTTCGCCGACAATTATTATTCGCCAACTTTGCAAGAGTTATTATTGGCCATAGCATGGATTATCCTATTAATCTCGTATTTTGTTCGATAGGTACCTCTAAGCAAATTTATTTTTAGTTACTGTTTTCATTTGAATTACTTATTATTAAAATTTGTCAAAAAAACGACTTATTTTATTCAATGGACACAAAAATTTTATATTTTTAACCTCTGATTTCGATTAATTTAAATTTCTAGCTGCTAGTCGAACAAAATTAAAGTTAAGTAGCAAATTCATGTGTTATCCCACGATAAGTTGCGCTTGCGGTATTTAGTTTTTTTGTAATACACAGGGTGATCGAAAAAATACAAAAAAGTTAAAAAATTTCTGAGATATTCATAATAAAAAAGTTTTCCATTTGTGTCCAACTTTCTGCCGGTCACTGTATATTGTAAAGTTTTGGAGTCGGTAGACATCGACAAAAATATTTGGTTTTTACTTATAAATGTAAAAATTAATGAGAAAACATATATTCTAGGAGGTTTATGTCATTCACCCAGTCTCATGCAGAATTTCTAAATTTTATAGAACATTGGTTGGAAAATACTGGAATTTACATTTCAAATGATTTCCTAATTTTTAGTGATTTTAACATTGATAATATATATAATAATAATTTTTATTCAAACAAACTAAATAAATTAATTAATGACAGTGGTTTTTATCAGCTAGTTAGAAATCCAACTCATATTTTTTACGGTGGAAAAACTTTAATTGATTTGGTAATTTCAAACAATAAACTTATACAGTGTTTAGTTTTCACCAATCCAAATATTTCTGATCATAATATGCTAAAATTACTCTTGAAAATTATTCTTATTTTGATTGAATTTTTGTACGAAAAAAATGCTTGATTATAATTTAATGAAAACAGCATTAACTCAATTAAATCATAGTTATGACCCTCAAATGAATATTGAAATTAAGAGTACAAATTTCCAAGCTAATATTTTGCAAATATTTGATACTTACATGCCAAAAGTTGAAATTAAAATAAAACCTGGTCATCATTGGTTCAACGATAATATTCTTAAGGCAATTAAATATAGGGAAGACTGTTACAAGTTATATCACTTTAGAGAAACTTATGTTGATTGGGTAAATTACAAGGAAGCGCGAAATTTGGTTGTGTCAAATATTCGGAAAGAAAAACGTAAATATTTTGAAGATAAAATTGATGGGTGCAAACATGAGCCGAAGCTTATGTGGCAGTGTCTAAAATCGCTAATTAGTGGTAAAAAGAAATTTTGGAATATTGTTCAATGATTTGTGTTATAAAAATAATATTTATGAGGTGGCAGAAAATTTCAATAGCTTTCATATTAAGAGCATCTATGAAATTGCATCCAAAATTCCTGTAACTAAAAATAGTTTTGATTTTGATTTTGAAAAAATATATTTTTGGAATAAATTTGAAAAAGTAAGTCTAGCTAAAATTAGGGAAATAGTTTTTAATTTACCAAATAAGACAAGTCCTGACGAAATAGACATAAGTTTTATAAAGAAATATGTTAATGAAATTGGGGAAATGTTATTAGATCAAATCAATGATTCTTTAGAGTTAGGTATTGCCCCAAAAAATTTAAAAATATCAACTATTATACCTGTAACCAATTAGAAACAAGGTTGGCAAATATCATGATATTTATATAAATATCAAAATATCGGATATTTATCGATATATATCTGATATACAGGGTGTTTCATTAATATGGTAAAAAAATGAAACTGGGAGTAGAGGGGACCAAAATATGACGATTCAGTGCAACATCGCTTATACAAATGTTGATGGTTAAAAAGATACAAGGCGTTCAAAGTTAAAATTTTATTTGCAAATTTCTTAATAACTTCGACAGTTTTTATGATATCGGCTTAAAAATTGGTACATTAGGGTTTATTTTATCAATTTGAATGTAGTCCCTAGAGGGCGTTACTTACTCCCTTAGAATTATTTAAAAATACGCACAACTTTTTTAAGTGAGTAAGTGGCGCCCTCTAGGGACTACATTAAAACTGATAAAATATTCTTGTTTGCCGTCCTAAAAAACCCTAATGTACCAATTTTTAAACCGATATCATAAAAACTATCGAAGTTATTAAGAAATTTGCAAATAAAATTTTAACTTTGAACGCCCTGTATCTTTTTTAACCTTTTTATTAGCATTGGCAAAAATTCATGCTAAATCTGTTAGATTGTGTGGTTGACGAATATTTAAGGGAACATGGCCACGAAGCAGAGCTGGGTTCGGATACAACAAATATGTATTCGATTACCGAATACGGATACTTTAAATGTATTCGAATACATAATGGCGGCAGATACAGATACTTTAGAAATTTTTGTATTATATATATATACACAGATTGCAATTGCAACAGAACAAAGTTATGCGTATAGTGCTGAATTGTAGTAAATATACGCCGATTAGAACTATGCTGCGGGACTTGAACTGGTTGTCTGTTGAGCAGAGCATTAAAAGGGCGAACCTAATATTGATATATAAAATGGAGCATGGTCAGCTTCCCACTTACTTGCATAATTTTCTTGAGAGAAGAGCAAATTTCTTTCAGTATAATATTCGTTCGAATCAAAATTATAATATTCAATTGGTAAAAACGGCAAGTTTGCAGAAATCGTTATTGTATGAAGGTGTTCGGCTTTTTAATGCGCTTCCAGAGGCGATAAAATGTGCACTAACACTGAGAATCTTTGTTGGGGTTGTGTCTGATTATTTACGAGATGTTTGATTATTTACGTGATGTTTGATGTTTGAATGTGCCTGCACTGGTACTTTGCAAGATTTATTTTTATTTTTTATATTGTGTTATATACATATTTTTCTGTGATGTACTAGCCGGATGCTAAATAAAGATTTATTATTATTATTATCTCGACTTAGCCAAAAGGCATTCGCACTCCCTCTACGGGGAACATTCACTCAGATCCCGGGTATCCCGGATACCAAAAGGATCTGGCTCGGACGAGACCCTTGCCATGTTATCGGGCCTTAGGTGACATTGATGTTGTTGGATGATCCTGCACTCCCCATGAATTTCCTGACGGATCGGGCTGTCGCAAGTAGTACCGCTTTCTGCATGGACCTGTAAAGACTATCAGTTAGACCCAGCTCCTTGATGTTTCTCAGCAAACTTTTTGGTATAACACCAGTTGTTGACATGATGATTGGAATCGTCTGGACGTTCTCCATTTCCCATTGCCTTCTAATTCGTTCTTCTAAATCTCTGTACTTCACGATCTTCTCGACTTGCTTCACACGCAAGTTGTTGTTGTTCGGGATGGCCACATCAATCAGAGTTGTCTGCCTAGAAATTTTATCAACTATTATAAGGTCCGGTCTGTTATGGGCAACTCGTTGATCTGTCAGAACTGTACGATCCCAGTACATCTTGTAGTTGCTGTTCTCAAGAACAGGCTCAGGTGTGTAGTTGTAATATGGGACCTTCTCTGCCTGCACAAGCAGCAGCTTTTCCGCCAGTTCCTGGTGCAAGATCTTGGCAACTGAATCGTGTCGTTCCTTATATTCCGTTGATGCGAACATCTGACATCCTCCTGTTATGTGCTGGATTGTTTCTGAAGTTGGGCACCCGTATCTGCATCTGTCATCCACTACCGATGCATCTCCTACAATGAATTTTAGGTAGTTGCGAGTTGGTATAACCTGATCTTGTATGGCCAGTAGGAAGCCTTCCGTCTCGGGGAACATTCGTCCCGAGGTCAGCCAATAGTTCGACGCTAACTTGTCGACATGTTCCTGGTTAACCTCATTAGGATGCCTCCCGTGCAGCGGCTTCCCCAACCACATCTGTAGTTTATCGTTGTCGGTTCTATGGTGATTTTGACGCTCGTGTTCCGTCAGACGTAGCGGTGTTGAGACGTCTGCTCCGCATATAGCCCTATGTAGTGTGGAGCTGTTGGCCTGCCTGTAGAAATAATTACGCAGATTTAATATTTGTTGGTCCAATTGCTTGCTGAGATCTGCCAATCCTCTTCCTCCTAGTTGACGTGGCAGAGTTGTTCTTTCTACGGCGCTACGGGGATGATGTTTATGAGCTTTTGTCAGTAGTGTCCTAACTTTTCGTTGCAGGTTGTTGATGTCCGTGTTGGTCCAATTCACTATTCCGAACGAATAGCTGAGTACAGAGCACGCATACGTGTTCAGGGCCTTAAACAAATTCCTGCTGTTAAGATCAGTTCGCACTACTTGTCTTACTCTCTTGATGAATTCATTCGTTAAATCAGTCTTCATTGTTCGATGGTCTATCCTTTGAGCTTGTTTCATCCCGAGATACTTGTATGTATCTCCCTTGCTCATTGCTTCGATCTCCTGGCCGTCCTGCATCTCGTGTGCGCTTTGTTCGAGCTTTCCCCGGATGATATTAAGGGTGCGGCACTTGTCCAGTCCAAACAGCATTCCGATGTCCCTGGAGAACTCGTCTACATTTTAAGCATTTGCGTTAGTTGGTTTTTGGTTGCTGCGATCAGTTTTAAATCATCCATATATAATAGGTGATTCAACTTGATCGCTTCTGCGTTGTTGCTTTTGATAGCGAAGCCATATTTTGTAGAGTTCAACCGATGTGATAGAGGGTTCATCGCCATGCAGAACCACAGTGGACTGAGTGAATCTCCTTGGAAAATCCCTCTTCGGATGTTGATTGTGTCGGTCTCGATGTTACTGTCTGCGGTTCTGAGTTGTATCTTAGTGCGCCAGGTTGTCATAACGTGTTCTAAAAAGGAAACTGTATGATGATCTATTTTATACAGCTTTAAGATACCTGTGAGCCAGTCGTGAGGTACGGAATCAAATGCTTTTTTGTAGTCCACATAAGCCATGTGGAGGTTTCGTTGCTTGGAATGAGCCTGGTTGCAGATGACAGAGTCTATGATGAGTTGCTCTTTGCATCCCATTGCGCCCTTCGAGCAGCCCTTCTGCTGCATTGCAATGATGTTGTTCCGCTCGCAGTGAGCATATATTCGCTGCGTAAGGCAAGATGTGATTATCTTGTACAGCGTAGGCAAGCAGGTTATTGGGCGGTACTTGGCAGGGTTATCCGTATTCCGCTGGTCTTTTGGTAACAGGTAGGTTGCACCCTGTGTAAGAAACAATGGCATTTTCAGAGGATCGAGCAAGACTTCATTAATTAAGGTAGTTAGCTGTTCATGCGTGCACCACAACTTCTTAATCCAATAATTTTGGAGATGATCTGGACCTGGTGCCTTCCAGTTGTGGGAATTCTTGATGACATCGGAGACCTCAGCGGTTGTGAATTGCTCGTGTTGCATCTGGCTATAGTTCCGGCCCATCTCGCGTTCTTCGCTGATCCAGCTTGCACTGCCATTGTATGGACCTGGTGTGGCAAGTTGATTTCTCCAGAAACCGTCGACCTGTTCTCTGCTAGGGTAACTCGCATTTGTGGCCTCGGCGCTAGAATTAAAAGCACGGTAGAAACCCTTTTCCGATCGTTCAAAGAGTTTGTTGTCTCGTTTCCTGTTGTTACTAGCCTTGTATCTCCTCAGACGCCCTGCGAAAACAGAAAGTTTTTGTTTTAATGTGTCAAGACATTGTTGAGCAGTGATGTTCGCAGGGTCATGCCGAGAATGCATTTGGGTGCGGCTCATTATTGCCTGCACCGCCCTCTGGATCCTTCTAGTTCTAACTCCTCTGATATATTCCGTCACTTGTCCTATGTCTTTACGGAGACTCTCAATCTTCCGATTTAGTCGCATTTCCCATTGAGCCATTCGTGGTTCTGGTCTTGCACGATTCAACTCTTGGGCCGTTCGGATCTTGGCACCCATTACAGTGGTGACTGCCGTTGCGGCACAGTAGATTAACATGTGCATACGTTCTAATGTTGGTGTCACTGAAACATAGTTTGGTAAAATTCGTGTGTTCATAAGATCGAGCACGATCGCAAGTTTCCTGGAAGAATTTAATCTTGGTAGCGGTGGCCTGCTCAGTGGGTCTGTGCCTTCGTATCGCAACACTGCCTGTCTCATATGTGCGTTTAAGCCTTCAAAATGTTCTTCGTTAACCGATTCCAGACTCTCGGTTGTTGGTTCTACCGTTTCGGCTTCTAGTTGTTGTCCAGGCGCTTGAAGTTCCCCATTGTTGTTGTTGTCATCTATGTCTATGTGTTCGCCGTGGATCGCTAGCTCAACTTCCCGTTTGATAGCGTTAAGTCGCGTTTCTGGAATTCGGTTATTTCTTAGAATAGTCCGATACTGATCTGACACCCTTTGTTCAGACACTTGCATGTGTGGAAACTCCCTGCAGAACTCGGCATGCAGTTGTTGTCGGTAGCCGATCATCTCTTGTCCTAAGTTTGTCACCCTGTAAAAAATACGCATAATCGATTCATTCATGGACACAGTCCATTTCATGCGTCGTCGTTGTAATCCCGCCTCTGTGAACGCTGGCTGAAGTTCCCGCGCAGCACCTTCGGTGGGTGGAACCCTAGTTCTCGTTTGGCTCCCATGTTGTAGATGTTCGTGTTGTTGTTGGGCTGTAGCTGTTTGTGCAACAGGGGCCCGCCTCATCAGCGCCCTGTCACCGACGTCCCGCTCGCTGTCATGTCCAGCGCCGGCTCCAGACATGCCCTGGCGATCCCCAGGCAGCATTATTATTATTATTATTCGAATACGAGTATCCGAATACTTTTTTACGGATACCGCATACGCATACATACTACATACCTATTATTGTTGCATTGTTATTGTTATGTGAAATAGGTATCAAAATATCAATAAGTAATTATTAATTATTTACTTTTGCGTCACCAAAAGAAGACAAAGGTTGAATTATGTGGATGACAAATTTTTAGAAATGACCAAAATATAATAAGCACATTTATTATATAGTATTTATTTTTTATTAGCATTAGCCTACGCTACGACTGTTCACAGCCGTTGCCCTCCCGGGGCTCCCTCTAACATTACCCGACTAACCAACAAGTCTCGACCACGCGCGCAATGTCTTTCTCTCATCGGGTGGGGAGTAGTGAAGGAGAGGGAAAATGTATCCGTTGATTTCATATTGTATTCGAATACAATGAAAAGTATTCAAATACTTTAAAAAGTATTCGAATACGATAAAAAGGATTCGAATACTATAAGAAGTATTCGAATACTCTGATTATGTATTCGAATACAGATACTTTAAAAAATTCGTGACGGATACGGATAACGGATACAAATTTTAAAAAGTATCCGAATACCCACATCGGATACCCAAAATGTATTCGAATACAGGATTCGAATACAAAAGTATTCGAATACTGCCCAGCTCTGCCACGAAGTATTGAGACTGCCTCCGTACCACTGCCAATTTAATGCCATAGAATTAATATGGGCGCAGGCAAAGCGTTTTTATGATGCTCACATAGGTGAACAGGGTTACGGGGATGATAAAGTTCTTGCTCTATGGAACGGTGCTTTGGAAATGTGTACTCCAGAAAGGTGGGCCTCTGTTATGGAGCATACTGAAACTGTCATATACGAATGGTACAACAGGGAACATATCGAGTCGCGAGGTTCCGCTAGTCACTTCTTTTTCCACAACATAAATTTTTACAGGAATTCACCCAATCCACTACAGAGTGAGAAGAACGATAATTTCAGGCGTATAAAAGTACGCCTGCCGCTTTTTTAGTCTTATTGTTAAAAAATATATGTAGTTTAAAAATAAACTAAAACAACACGCTTTCATAGCAAACCCAACTAATAAGTAAAAAATAATAATAGCAAACCGAATTTTATTGTAAAAAAGAAGCGTGGGGTGCATGACATCAATTGTTATAAATATTTCATTAGTAGCTATCATAGGGCGTGCTATCGTTATAATACTCCATGATCAATTGATTGCTTCGGCAATTGATTGATTCCTTATTGAATTGATCATCTAGGCAACGTTTGTCTATATCACTTTATAGTCGGGTGAGCCATACTGATGAGGGATTACCGTCTCGAAACAGTACTGTATATGGTCGACTACCTCTCTGTTTGTTCTATGTGTCATGGCGCCGGCGGACGACGATGTCTCCGACGTGGATCTTAAAAAGTGCAGATACTGCAAAAGTGGTGTTGAAAAGGCGTGTGTTAGGTGTAATCAGTGCAAAGCAATATTTCATCAATCATGTGCGATAAGAATAACAGGCCTGCAAGTGGTCAGTGGAAGCAAAAATATTATATTATGCTCGGCATGCTCCAAAGCATCACGTGACGAAGAATTAAGTAAAGCGGTCAGTGAAATAGTGATCATAAAAAATCAGTAGATTGTACTCCTAAAAGAAAAAATCAAGGAGCTGGAAGGCAAAACAGAGCTCATCAATCTATGCCAAAGAATGGACAATTTTGAACAGAATATATTAAACAGTTTTGGAGATTTAATCAATAAAATAAACTCCAAGGTCGACAAAGATCGGAAAACCGAACTGAAACCGAACAACCAGGCTGTGACCCGTCCACACCGTTTACAAAATGGTGAGGAGAATACGTCACCCAATCATGACCAACCGGCAGAAATACCGAAAACCAAACCAAGGTCGGCGACCTCGGTTGTGACCCGGTCGCAAAACTACGCGGCGATTGCGGCGAGTGCGCACAAACAACCAGCGGTAGATGTTTATGACAGTTCAAAAACTAAACAACAACAAATAAGGCAAATAGATGGGAAAATGGTCAGCAGTGCTATTTGGAAGCCCAAACCAGGAACAAGATGCGTGAGATACAACAATTAAGTGATAAGAGTAAGCAAGAGGAAGGTGCGTGGCAAACACAAAAGTCGCGACCTAGGAAAAGGAGATTTATAGTTGGACGAAATGAAGAAGACAGCCAGATCAGGCCCTGCCTAAATACGTTTCACTACATGTTACTAGGCTTAGCCCTAACACAAAGTTCGAAGACCTCCAAAACATGCTAGCGCACCATTTTCCTGAGGTCAAATGCGAAGAACACATCTCGAAGCACCCAACAATGTACTCCTCTGTGAAAGTCTCCATAAAGCAAGACAACCTAAACAAAGCATGGAATAGTGAAATATGGCCAAATGGTGCACTGGTTTCACGTTTTTTAATGCCGAGGAGGGTACGTCCGGGCCCCTCCGTGAGCACACTTCTCGATCGGGACGCCGGACAACAGATACAGACATAAAATATGGCTCTAAACTATATGTTTTGCACCAGAATGTGCAGAGTCTCCGAAATAAAACATTACAGATTGAAATTTTAATAGAGGGCCTTGCAAATAAACCAGCAGTACTATGCCTCAGTGAACACTGGTTGTCTAAACAAGAGGGAATGGACTCTGTAAAGATTGGAGGCTACCGATTGGTTTCCTATTTTGCGAGAGAAACTCTTAAACATGGCGGTGTTTGTATTTTTTGCCAGGAAAGCCTTGATTTCTTGGAGGAAAATAGTATCGTAAAACTGACAGTGGAGGGAGACGTGGAGTTTGCAGGTGTGGTGGACAGGAGAAGCAAACTCCTGGTTATATGTCTTTACAGACGAACCCAGGGCCTTTTTGACGTATTTATCGAGCAAATGGAGAAATTAATGACTTATGTGTACTCAAAATTTTTAGGTCATAAGGTTGTAGTGACGGGAGACTTCAATATAAATTTGCATGATGTTAATGATAGGACTAAACAGTTTTTAGAGTTAATGAATAGTTTTAATTTGACTCAAACCATTTTTGAAGCCACAAGAGTCACCGAGAGCTGTTCTACTCTGATTGATAACATATTTTGTCATCTGAGCTATGATTTTGAGGCGGTAGGTTACGTCCTGAATACGGCGCTTGGTGACCATCATGCCCAGATTTTGTGTGTGTTCGATAGTGAGGCATATCAGGTCAACGAGGGTAATAACAGTTTTATTCTGAAAATGATTTTTTCCAAAAGTAAGATGAGCCAATTTGGGGAAGAGCTCCGGAGGGTGGACTGGTCGTCTGTATATGGGTGCGGCAACGTGGATGATGCTTATAATGTTTTCTTTAATATTCTGAAAGACTTATTCAACCGAATATTTGTCCTTAGAAAGGTTAACACAACAAGGAGACATACATCCTCGACTACCACGGGAATAAAGATGTCTAGTAAAAATAAAAGAATTTTATACTATAAAAAAATTAGAGGTGAGGTTTCAGGAGTGTATTATAATAGGTACTGTAAAATCTTAAAGAATGTAATTAGACAGGCAAAGAAAATTTCTAACCTCGAATATTTGAGGAATTCTCAAAATAAAACAAAAGCTACTTGGGACTTAGTAAAAAATATTACGAGGCCTAACATAAGAAAGAAAAAAATATTTGAGAACTTCTCGAAGAAATATGACAGTAGAGGTGAAATCTTGAACGGATTGAATAGGTTTTTTTGTCGAAGCATGCCCGAGCTTTGACCATAGGGCGGAGACAGGTTTTGTTGGGGGAAGGGTTGAGAATTCAATTTTTCTAAACCCAGTTTCTGTTGCAGAGATTAAAGAGGCTATAAAGAACCTCAAGAATAAAAGATCAGTAGGTGCGGACGAGATACCAGTATCCGTACTGAAGGAGGTGGCCGAGGAGATATCTGAACCACTCTCTTATGTTGTGGATCTGTCTTTCTCTTTGGGTGCCTTCCCACTTATGCTAAAATCTGCCTATACAGGGTGTACCGAAATTAGCCTCGTATTCTACGACCTAAAAAAATGAAAAAAGTTCCTATAAACATGGCCTCAAAAATGCCCCCTAAAGGGGCTATAGCCCCCTAAATGGACACTTTGGCAAACGGTTTTTTCCAAATATTTCCAGAACGAACAAAGATAAAATTCTGAAATTTGGTATGTGATGTACCTGTGAGATTTGACATTTGCCGAGTCAGCGATAGTTAGACATTATTAATCATAGGCATCCTAAATGGGGGGGTTAAGGGGTTAAAAATGCCCTAAATTTTTTGTGTGTGCTTTTTTGCCAAATTTATTGCGAAATTATAAAATTTCAGGGTATTCTACGAAAAAATGATGCTCTTGTTGAACTTTGATAACGTGCACCATTTTCGAGTAAAATCGTATTGAAATTTTTTTGTGGAGGGCCATGAAAATGCGTATTAGAAATTAACCTGCGATATTTTACAAGCGTGTTCTGCGACCCAAAAAAATGAAAAAGTTCCTATTAAACATGGCCTCAAAAATGCCCCCTAAGAGGGCTATAGCTCCCGAAATGGACACTTTGGCAAACGGTTTTTTCTAAATATTTCCAGAACAAGCAAAGATAAAATTCTGAAATTTGGTATGTGACATACCTGGGAGAATAAATCATGAAAAACCGCACAAATTTTTTTTTGGATATTTTTAACCCCTTGACCCCCCTTATTTGGGACGCCTATGATGAAGAATGTCAAACTATCTCTACCTCGGTAAACGTCAAATCTCGTAGGTATATCACACACCAAATTTCATAATTTTATCTTTGTTCGTTATGGAAATATTTAGAAAAAACCGTTTGCTAAAGTGTCCATTTCGGGGGCTATAGCCCCCCTTAGGGGACTTTTTTGAGCCCATATTTATAGGACCTTTTTTCATTTTTTTGTACCAAAAAAGGTGGTGGTAAATTATGGCAGGGGAATTTCTAATAGGCATTTTCATGGCACTTTGCAAAAAATTTTCAAAACGAGTTTACTCGAAAATGATGCATGCTATCGAAGTTCAACAAGAGCACCTTTTCTTCGTAGAATACCTTAATCTTTCATAATTTCGCAAGAAATCTGGGGAAAAAGTATACAAAAAAATTTTGGGGTAATTTTAACTCCTGAACCCCCCCATTTAGGACGCCTATGATTAAGAATGTCTAACTACCGCTACCTCCGTAAATGTCAAATCTCACAGCTACATCACATAGCAAATTTCAGAATGTTATCTTTGTTCGTTCTGGAAATATTTATAGAAACCCGTTTGTGAAACTGCCCCTTTCGGGGGCTATAGCCCCATTAGGGGGCATTTTTGAGGCCATGTTTATAGGAACTTTTGTCATTTTTTTAGGGCGTAGAACACGCTGGTAAATTATGGCAGGCTAATTTCGGGACACCCGTATAAAGGCCATCCATAAGAAAGGCGACATAGACCGGGAAAATAATTATCGACCTATTTCTCTCCTGTCTAACATAAGTAAAATATTTGAAAAAGTTATGTTTGAAAGACTGGTATCCTTCTTTGATAAACACTCAGAAGGGGTAGATCTACGGCTAGGGCAATCTATCAGGCTTTGGAGAGGGTTCTTGATTCTCTAAACAAGAAAAATTATCCGATGATGATGTGCTTCGACTTGTCTAAGGCTTTCGATTCGGTTAATCATAGCTTGCTGTGCAAAAAATTATAATCTTATGGAGTGCGCGGTACTGCCTTGAGTTGGATTGAGTCCTATTTGACGGATCGTGTGCAGCAGGTGGTTGAATACACTGAGGAAGGCTTTCTGTGTAGATCCGAGAAGATAGTCGTCACTAGAGGCGTCCCCCAAGGCTCAACCTTGGGGCCACTTTTGTATATAGTATATACAAATGAGCTCCCAGATATTACAGGTGAATTCACGGTGTTGTATGCTGACGACACCTCTCTCATATTCAGTGAAGCCAGTGATGGTTTGCTTCTTGACAAAGTGCATACTGCAGTGGATGCCCTCAATAGTTATTTCATGGAAAATGATCTACTGCTTAACGTGTCAAAGACACAAACCTTAGTCTTTGGAAACAGGACAGGGGATGAGTTAGCACCTGCCTATGATGGGGTGAATTTTAAACTTCTGGAGAGCATGTGCTTTTTGGGTTTGCATATGGATAGAAGGTTGAACTGGGGGGCTCACATTGACATTTTGTCCGGCTCTATATCCAGGTATTGTTATGCCTTGCGTGTGATAGCTGACCAAGTAAGCACTGAAGCGGCTGTCGTCGCTTACTATGCATACGTCCAGTCCAGGCTAAGATATGGGTTGGTTTTCTGGGGTAGTTCGCCCGCTATACGCAAGGTCATGGTTATGCAAAAAAAGTGTATTAGAAATGTTTTTAAAATGAATCAATATGATAGTTGTAAACTTGTTTTTAAGGAGAAAAATATTCTAACAGTAATAGGGTTGTATGTTATGAACTCGGTGATGTTTGTGTATGAAAATAGGGATTTATTCACTGAATGTGATATGACACATGGTTATGATACCCGTCATAAAAAGAACTTAATACCTGTAAGACATAACTTTACGTACTTACAGAGGAATGTAAAATACAGCGTCATAAAAATTTTCAACTGTTTTCCGGCTAGCATTAGAAGCCTACCTAAAAACACACTAAAAATGTCTTGAAAAGGTATCTGATTGGTAAAGCTTTCTACGATATTCGAGAGTTTTTTGATGACCCTGATAGAGGCTCAATGTGAGGTGCAGGGTAATTTTTGTGATGTTGCTCATCCTTGCTTTGGTTGTTTGATTGATTGTATTGTATACTTTAGTCTTTGCTGCTTTGTTCCTCCCTGTAAATGGCTTTAACATTTGGGACTGTAGCATTTGGATTTTGATTATTATTGTATCGCTAGCAGTTTGTCGAGCGATGTTCCTGGATGTCGTACAGATTTTTACTGTCGTTTCATTATTGTTATTGCTATTTTTTGTATTTATTTGTCTCCTTTGACACTGTTCAACAGCCCTGCGGGTTTTTTAAACTTGTTTAATTGTAAACGTTTTTGAACAAATAAATCTATCTATCTATCTATCTATCATTTTCGGTTAGTCAACCGACGCCGTGGAGACGGTAGATGGCGGGTCTCGGTAAATGTGATGTGAGTCTTTTGCCGATCAAGACCGGTGGCTTTGTCCCGCACCTTAGGGTGTGCTGTCGTTATAATACTCCATGATCAATTGATTGCTTTGGCAATTGATTGATTCCTTATTGAATGGATCGTCTAGGCAACGTTTGTCTATATCACTTTATAGTCGGGTGAGCCATACTGATGAGGGATTACCGTCCCGAAACAGTACTGTATATGGTCGACTACCTCTCTGTTTGTTCTATCATTTTTGGTTAGTTAACCGACGCCGTGGAGACGGTAGATGGCGGGTCTCGGTAAATGTGACATGAGTCTTTTGCCGATCAAGACCGGTGGCTTTGTCCCGTACCTTAGGGTGTGCTATCATTATAATACTCCATGATCAATTGATTGCTTCGGCAATCGATTGATTCCTTATTCAATTGATCGTCTAGGCAATGTTTGTCTATATCACTTTATAGTCGGGTGAGCCATACTGATGAGGGATTACCGTCCCGAAACAGTACTGTATATGGTCGACTACCTCTCTGTTTGTTCTAATCATTTTCGGTTAGTCAACCGACGCCGTGGAGACGGTAGATGGCGGGTCTCGGTAAATGTGACGTGAGTCTTTTGCCGATCAAGACCGGTGGCTTTGTCCCGCACCTTAGGGTGTGCTATCGTTATAATACTCCATGATCAATTGATTGCTTCGGCAATTGATTGATTCCTTATTGAATTGATCGTCTAGGCAACGTTTGTCTATATCACTTTATAGTCGGGTGAGCCATACTGATGAGGGATTACCGTCCCGAAACAGTACTGTATATGGTCGACTACCTCTCTGTTTGTTCTATCATTTTCGATTAGTCAACCGACGCCGTGGAGACAGTAGATGGAGGGTCTCGGTAAATGTGACGTGAGTCTTTTGCCGATCAAGACCGGTGGCTTTGTCCCGCACCTTAGGGTGTGCTATCGTTATAATACTCCATGATCAATTGATTGCTTCGGCAATTGATTGATTCCTTATTGAATTGATCGTCTAGGCAATGTTTGTCTATATCACCTTATAGTCGGGTGAGCCATACTGATGAGGGATTACCGTCCCGAAACAGTACTGTATATGGTCGACTACCTCACTGTTTGTTCTATCATTTTCAGTTAGTCAACCGACGCCGTGGAGACGGTAGATGGCGGGTCTCGGTAAATGTGACGTGAGTCTTTTGCCGATCAAGACCAGTGGCTTTGTCCCGCACCTTAGGGTGTGCTATCGTTATAATACTCCATGATCAATTGATTGCTTCGGCAATTAATTGATTCCTTATTGAATTGATCGTCTAGGCAACGTTTGTCTATATCACTTTATAGTCGGGTGAGCCATACTGATGAGGGATTACCATCCCGAAACAGGACTGCATATGGTCGACTATCTCTCTGTTTGTTCTATCATTTTCGGTTAGTCAACCGACGCCGTGGAGACGGTAGATGGCGGGTCTCGGTAAATGTGACGTGAGTCTTTTGCCGATCAAGACGGTGGCTTTGTCCCGCACCTTAGGGTGTGTTATCATTATAATACTCCATGATCAATTGATTGCTTCGGCAATTGATTGATTCCTTATTGAATTGATCGTCTAGGCAACGTTTGTCTATATCACTTTATAGTCGGGTGAGCCATACTGATGAGGGATTACTGTCCCGAAACAGTACTGTATATGGTCGACTATCTCTCTGTTTATCCTTTTAGTTACATTGCTGTAACTGGATAGTCAGACTATCATTTTACAATTTCAAGGCATGGCAAAATGTATCTAATATATAAAAATAAAACCACGGACCTAATATTACAGCTTCTCTAAATAGGTCTGTGATGGTAAAACGCATTATTTTACAATTAAAATTTGGGTGAATTCACCGGGTAAAAGAACTGGTATATCTGGTTGCGTTTACAATTTTCCCCATTTAAATCTACGGCACTGGAGGATGCAGAGTCGATTTGCTTGATTCAGTGACGTAAATTGATGACGTGTACGCCATAATTCGTGAATCGTACTTTAGTTTAGATCAAATGACATTCCTTTCAATGGTTAAAAAATGCTATACGGAAAAACCAGGTGATAAATCATGAATGTGAAGTAGAGGCCCCTTAATTGGTTTAATGAAAGTGACTAAATTTCTAGAGAAAAGGCTGTTTACGCGTTGAAATTTTAATGTAAACTAAACGTGAAACGATCCCCAGAAAATTCAACTTGCACTGGAAACATTTTTTATCGAAAATATTGCTCTTGGGATTGTATAAATCACGATAATATAAAATGCTAGACTGTTGCTAGAGGTTCTAATAAAAATCAGGTTATTAAAAAACAGGTACCAAAATCCAAAGTATGACGGCACTCCGCCGGTTAAACTATGTGTGTTCCAACAACAGACCTTAATCGTTTTCTGACCTGCTATTAAATGCGAATGAAATATAAAATATTTTACAAAAATCTATATATAATATATTTTGATAAATTAGTTATCATCTAAATTACTAGTTTTTAATGAATACAGCTAATGCGTTCTGAAATATTGTAAACCAACTGGACCTCATTAATCAAAATTCATGTGACAAATTTGGCTATTAATCAAATAGACTTTATAGTTATTTTCAATATTTAGGGAAAATACTACAAGTAATATATCAAAATTGTGAGTAACAAAATTATCCAACACTTTTCATTCTTAAAATCAATTAATTGGTCGAGAGTTCCAGCTAAGAAAAATCAAAAAGGCAATCCAGTGGAAGGTGTATGAAAGTTCAAAACTAGATACCCATTAGGATTTTACAATATTATTTTACTGTGGTACACACCTAAAAATCCCTAATAATAGATCCATGAAATCTGATGGTAGCTTGTGTCAGATATTGGTAATATGAGCATCCAACAATTATGGCGTATTAAAATGAACTTTTAAGACAAAAGCAAACTCAAAAATCTACTGTGCATGAATGCAGCCTGGAAAGGTCGAAAATTAGCTTAATGTAGGGTATAAAAGCAAAATCTGTCAATTTCCATTTAATTTTTAAGACTACTGTCAACTATCCGAAGATTAGTTAACTGAAAATTAAGACATTTTTACACGCTTCATATACATTAATTTCACCACCTTGGTGGTAGAATTCAAGGTGCGTTTCATTTTTTATCTAAATGAAATTGTGATGATTTGCTGTGATAGTAACTTCCAAAAATTAATTCATCAAAATTGTAATATGTCCACTAGTTTTAGGCTGAGGGTTTTTAGTAGAAACACGCTGCAATAAAAGTGGAAAAACGTTTTTAATTTCAGAGCAAGCGTGCATTTATTCTATTCTCGAAACAAGATACTTTTATTTACAGTTAACTCCGGAAACTTGCTATATGCACAGCACGTCTTAAGAAAAAATGCAAGTTTGCATAATCGCCCTGGATACTGACTTTTGTACGTATAGCGTTCAGTCTTTGCGGAGCGTTTTTGAAGTGCGAAGTTTTTTTGTGTGAAGACTACTCTAATCTAATTATTTTAGGGTTTTTTTTAAATATAGTTTTGGAGTTTTATTTGTAAGTATCTACTTTATAAGGGAGAGTTGAAATAGCTTCTTAAGGATTCTTTAAGATAAATTTTTGGTTAGCTTAACAAGTTTTTTCTCGAAACTTTGTGAATTATTTTTCTTTGAGAACCGGGAGACAGAGATCAAAGTACGTACTCGAGAAGCTTCCACAGAAAATATGCAGACAGTCTTCTATTTTTTAAAAAATTGCACTTCATCACCACTATTTTCTGTAAATCTTAGTACTAATA
Organism: Pseudeuparius sepicola; assembly: GCA_963920635.1. Classification (NCBI taxonomy): domain Eukaryota; kingdom Metazoa; phylum Arthropoda; class Insecta; order Coleoptera; family Anthribidae; genus Pseudeuparius; species Pseudeuparius sepicola. Next base: position 39,747,953 of record OY987303.1, on the reverse strand, counting down.
TAAAAACACCAAGGCGAAGTTTTGGAAACTATAATTTTAGGAACCCTAAAAAAATATTTCATGGCTCACGACTTGCCTTATACAAATGGTTGAAAAAATTTGCAAAGAAAAAACTAGCTTTTGCATTTTATCCCTGATTATCGCCCGCTTTTTGGCAAAGATGTTCAAAATGTATCTGGGAAAAATTTGATAGCCAAAAAAACTACCCGCAGAGCATGGTTTTTTATTCTCACAGATTTTGGCACTCTGATTAGGCAAATCCACGCTTAAAAAATTAAAAATCAAAAATCTACCCGTCTGCATTCCTTTAAAAAATACTTTCCCATTGTTGGTTCGGTCCTAGCAAGGGTGTTCAAAACGTAACTGTGAAAAATTTGATAGCCAAAAAACTACCCGCAGAGCATTGTTTTTCGATTCCCACAGATTTTGGCACTCTGATTAGGCAAATCCACGGTTAAAAAATTAAAAATCAAAAATCTACCCGTCTGCATTCCTTTAAAAAATACTTTCCCATTGTTGGTTCGGTCCTAGCAAGGGTGTTCAAAACGTATCTGTGAAAAATTTGATAGCCAAAAAACTACCCGCAGAGCATTGTTTTTCGATTCCCACAGATTTTGGCACTCTGATGAAGCAAATCCACGGTTAAAAAATTAGAAATCAAAAATCTACCCGTGTGCATTCCTTTAAAACATACTTTCCCATTGTTGGTTCGGTCTTAGCAAGGGTGTTCAAAACGTATCTGTGAAAAATTTGATAGCCAAAAAAACTACCCGCAGAGCATTGTTTTTCAATTCCCACAGATTTTGGCACTCTGATTAGGCAAATCCATGGTTCAAAAAGTAAAAATCAAAAATCTACCCGTCTGCATTCCTTTAAAAAATACTTTCCCATTGTTGGTTCGGTCCTAGCAAGGGTCTTCAAAACGTATCTGTGAAAAATTTGATAGCCAAAAAACTACCCGCAGAGCATTGTTTTTCGAGTCCCACAGATTTTGGCACTCTAATTAGACAAATCCGCGGTTAAAAAATTAAAAATCAAAAACTACCCGTCTGCATTCCTTAAAAAATCAAAAACTACCCATCTGCATTCCTTTAAAAAATACTTTCCCATTGTTGGTTCGGTCCTAGCAAGGGTTTCAAAACGCATCTGTAAAAAAATTTGATAACCAAAAAACTATCCGCAGAGCATTGTTTTTCGATTCCCACAGATTTTGGCACTCTGATTAGGCAAATCCACGGTTAAAAAATTAAAAATCAAAAATCTACCCGTCTGCATTCCTTTAAAAAATACTTTCCCATTGTTGGTTCGGTCCTAGCAAGGGTCTTCAAAACGTATCTGTGAAACATTTGATAGCCAAAAAACTACCCGCAAAGCATTGTTTTTTGATCCCCACAGATTTTAGTACTCTGATTAGACAAATCCGTGGTAAAATTATATAATAAAAAATAAAAAACTAGCCTCAACATTCCTTTAAAAATACTTTTCCATTGTTGGTTCGGTCCTAGCAAGGGTGTTCAAAACGTATCTGTGAAAAATTTGATAGCCAAAAAACTACCCGCAGAGCATTGTTTTTTGATTCCCACAGATTTTGGCACTCTGATTAGACACATCCGCGGTTAAAAAATTAAAAATCAAAAATCTACCCGTCTGCATTTCTTAAAATCAAAAACTACCCGTCTGCATTCCTTTAAAAAATACTTTTCAATTTTTGTTGGTCCGGTCCTAGCAAGGGCGTTCAAAATGATGAATTCGTGGTTGGAAAAATTTTTTTAGCCAAAACTACCCCTAGAGAGCGTTGTTAGAACTCTGGTTAGACAAATCCGTGATAAAAGTTATATAATAAAAATCATTAACCAGCCTTCCGCATTCCTTTAAAAAAAATTTTCATTGTTGGTCCGGTCCTAGCAAGGTGATCAAAATGACGAATTCATTCTGAAAATGGCATTTTGAATGCGCGCTTAAACAAAGCTCTGACGTCACTTATTTCTAAACATGGTAAATTTGGCAACATGGGGTTTTGGCTGGAATGTGTTTTATGGAATAGCAAATAGCAGCTGTCAAGAGTCAAACTGTAATCATAACCATAACCTTATAAGTGGATGCTGATAGATGATTATTTTCATTTGAAATTCAGTGTTCAATCAAATATCTTATATTAATGCCCATTAGGAAGTGCTATTGTCGTATTTTGATCGTGATACAACAATGGAAGCAAATTTTGTGAAAGCTTAATCAAATAATTTGCCAAAACTTGATGTCTTCATTGTGGCAGATTATTTTACAAATATCAAGCTCTATAACTCAGCAGAAATTCGTGGAGTTAAGACACAGATGTAAGCTAAAGAACAATATTGTTAATTAGTTAAGTACCTAATGTATAACATTTCTTTCAGTGCGGCAAGAGATATGATGATTCAGCTGTTGGTTATGTGCACTTAAAGAGACAATCAGGAAAGTATAATGTGAAAACCAAAATATGCCCAAAACACAAGGTTCGTTCTAAAAATTATGCAGTAGTTTGTGAAATAGATGAAGTGGCCGAGAAGATCATTCAAGCACAATGTCTAGACTGTTTCTCAAGGAGGTTGCAAACATTCCGTGGCATTTTTAACATGGCTGCATAGGCATAGCCAAAGTGAATAAGACAAGTGTATCCACTATCCACTCCGTGTGGTCGCCGGGCTAAGAAAATGAAACGTTATTGACGGCCAGGAGTGGGAGAACTAGGCCGAGCGTTTGAGCGATATTTACGGGGCGGGCAGTGTAAAGATAATAATTGTATAATTATAGGTAACAAAAAGTGCTCAAATTATAAATAAAGGTGGCCAATTCACGGATTTTACGGTATATTGAAGTAATTTGAACTTAAGGCATACCTACCTAGGCATAAAGTAAATAGTACAGTTGTTCAAATCAACGTTTATTTTTAACATAATTTACCTAGATAGTTTTTTCTTTTCTCTGCTCTCTTTCTCGAGGTGTATTATCTCGTTGCTTAGAATAAAATCATAAAATCGCATTTTTAACAATATGTAATAACAAGAAAGCCAACACATGATTCGTGACTTTTACCATTGAGTAAATTTATTCCTTTACTCATGCTTTTATATTCAAATTTAAAAGCACTACAGTTATTTAAGAAGTCTTGTAAAGTTATATGTTCAATATGTTCAGAGAAACTACCTACTCTAATTTAAGGCTATTTTTTTAAGTGAAGATATGCATGTACAGGTTTTCAAGCGAAAACTAAGACCGCGCTATTATTTCTCTAATTTTTGCAGGTGGAAAGTAGAGAAACATTTTTATATAAAAGCTGCAAGGTAAGTATCGTTCTATAGAAAGGTGGGCTTGCAGATTATACAGGGTGCATCGTAAAAGTGGGACAACATAATATTTGTTTTATTAACTTGGCACCATCTACAAGTTTCCATCGCATATATAGTTTGCCATGTCTTCTTTTAGCTAAAAATCATGATATAAATGCAAAGCAATAAAATAACAGCTGGCTATGACCTACATAAAAATGATCTTCACATACAAATATAAGAGTTTTAGTGGAAAAATTATTTTTACATGTTATAGCTTCTAACCATTTTGTTCTTCTGTCCTGATTCTGTAGAACTTGTATAAATGTTTAATTTGAATGTAAAGACGTATTCTCACAGGATTGTACCACACAATAATAATACATTTCGCAGTCTCTTTTAGTTTTAGGCAAATAGAACTCAAGTTAAAAGTACACGACAAATAATTTAGGTTATATAAACATGAAAACGACTTTTTAGGTTATAAGGTCAGCTCTTCTTCTTTATTTTGTGGAAGGGAACCAGAGATAACTCCATATCACTGAAGGGAACCGAGAAGGATTCTGCCAGACCCATTAAATAAAAGGATCTCAAAATCATAGATATAAAAATAAATTTACAATGTTGCCAAATCTACTCGATATCCAGATAAGTGATGTCATCTGTTCTTTTACAGGCATTGAACTTAGAAAATTCATATCTCAGTAACAGTAGCTACAAAAATATTTTTAATGCGTTTTCCGTATTTCACTATAACTTAGGTATAGTTTAAAATAGTTTTGAAAAATCGTCAAGTTCCATATTGTTTTTGACCCGATTCTCACAGTTTTAAGTCACTAAAATCGGCGCAATATGTGTAAAAATTGGCAGGGTTTCTACACCCCTTTAAGGAAAAAATTATCGTTTCTTCACCTAGTTATCACCCATTTTTAACAAGGGCGTTGAAAACGTATCTGTGAAAAAATTGCAGGAAAAAAAGTATCCCTAGAGAACATTGTTTTTCGATTCCCACAGATTTTGGCATTTTGGTTAGGTAAATTTGCGAAAAAAATGGTAGAAAAAACTAACCGTGTACACGTGTTTCATGCTATTTGACAATCATCAGTATAGCGTAACGTTAACCAAACCAAAAACTACAAAGTAACATTGTTTTTAGCTCCATCCTAGCCTAGGTCATTTCTAGCAAGGCCAAATAATGTCAGATGCATGCATTCGTGGAAAAAAAAATCGGGTAAAAACCACCCCTCCAGACCCACAGACAATTGTTTTTGGTATGATTTTCATAAGTTTTCTGAAACATTAACTAAAGTTATTGTTAGCCAATTTGTGAAAAAAAAATACAGGGAAAAACTACCCTTTGCATCCCTTTAAGGAAAACAAGTTCATCGTCGATTTCAATGGACATTCAGATGACTCCAATAGAACTCCAAAGAAATTAATTAAAATCATTCTGGAGAACATCCAAGGATATTTTAAGTTTTTGGCTTTTTAGAGAGGTTTAATATTTTGAAAATCATCATAATTTCTTTAATGAGTTTGCCTTTTAAGCAAAATCCCTGTGGAATATCGTGAGACTATTTTTTTTTGTTTTTCAGACATGATCGTAAATTGTTAATTATTTTGAAATCTTAATTATTTTTTTGTAGCTAGGCATCTAATAACAATCCTGAGAAGCGCCTCAATTAAAAAACCTCCTTGAGAAATTCAGAACTTTCTCCAACAGTTTATTACTTTTTGCTAAACATTTTTACTAAAAAACTTAATAGATGATAGTAGTGTTCTCAAAAATTATAGTCCAGAAATGCTAGTATTTCGTTTAAAAATGTGAAATTTTTTTAACAGCTATCCTGCGAGAGGTAAAAAGCTTTCTTGGGAACGTCTAAGTATATTTTAAGATTTTTTGCTTTTCAGGGAGGTCTAGTATTTGAAAAAAATCTTAAATTATTTTGATGATTTTGCATTGAAGTCGTAAGAGTATTTTTTGTTTTTCAGGGAAGTTTAGTATTTTGAAAAACATCTTAATTTATTTTATTGATTTTGCATTGAAGTTAAAATCTTTGTAGAATGTTGTGAGAGTGTTTTTGTTTTTTTTTTCAGACATGGGGTAAATTGTTAAATATTTTGAAATCTTAATTATTTTTTTGTAGCTAGGCAACTAATAACCTTCACCTTAGTTAAAAACCTCATTGAGAAATTCGGAAACTTTGTTCGACAGCTTATGACTGTTTTTGCTAAACATTTTTACTAAAAACATAATAGGTGATAGTCGTGTTCTCAAAAATTATAGTCCAGAAAATGCTAGTATTTCATTCAAAATGTGAAATATTTCCCGCGAGAGGTAAAAAGCTTCCTTGAGAACATCTAAGTATATTATAAGATTTTTTGCTTTCAGGGAAGTTTAATATTTTGAAAAACATCTTAATTTATTTTAATGATCTTGCATTGAAGTTAAAATCTTTGTAGAATGTTGTCAGGGTATTTTTTGTTTTCAGACATGGGGTAGATAAATTGTTAAATATTTTGAGAAACATCTTAAAAATCTTTGTAGAATATTGTGAGAGTATTTTTGGTTTTTCAGACATGGGGTAAATTGTTAAATATTTTTTATAACTAGGCAATTAATAACCTTCACCTTAGTTAAAAAACTTCCTTGAGAAATTCGTAAATTCGATAGTTTATGGTTTTTGCTAAACATTTTTACTAAAAAAACTTAACAGGTGATAGTTGTATTCTAAAAAAATTATTTAATTTTTGTAATATAATAAATAATAATATATTGTTTAGAATTGTGTAATACTTTTGAAACAGCGTCTAACAGCATTCCTGAGAAACGTATCAGTAAAAACTTTTCTTCTGAATCCACAGAAATTAATTAAAAAACTTTCTTTATTCTTTTCAGGGGGTTTAATTGATCACAATAACTTAAGATTACCTCCAGAAGCAATTAAATGCTTGTGTGGAGGGTTGGTAATTACTATTGTTTTATATTCCTTAGCATTTGCGGATAGGGTCAACTTTCCTTATAGAACAGGGATAGCATTTGCTCAAGTACTACTAGAAAACTTTTTAATTAAAAGAACATTTGCATTGCAGATAAAAAACATTATGTAGGATATTTTTAGTGTATTTTTGCTTTTCCAGGCTTAGGTTTAAAATTTGATCCCTAATAGTTTTGAAGCAAACACATTTAACGTATACTTTATTTTATGATGGTGATTTATTTGAAATACATTGTTTTCGCGATTGGGGTGATTTGAAATTATATTTTTTTCAAACAAAGGATCACTTTAACAAAAATTTACTGAGATATGTCTTAGTTACAAACATTTTGTTGTATTTTTAGTGAGGTGTTGGCGGCTCGAAACCCTGATTACATCACCTGGTGATTTGAAACCTCACATCATTTTCCTAAGTTTTCTGGGGAAGGTTTTGGATTCACATTCCGAGAAATGTCTCAAATTTTCTTGAAAACATCTTTAATTTTCTTGGAAACTTTCTAGATTTAAACTCTGATTTTTAACAACACGTCAAGTTTTCCGAGAAATGCCCCAAATTTTCTTGGAACTTATAGATTTTTCTAACGTCATCAAGTTTCCAATATTTGTAAAAGTTGCAAATTAGCATTGGTTCGTTGACTGACGTATTAATAAAGACTGCTCACAGCTGTCATGTTTGACAGTTCTCTGGCTCACCATGGGCTTCCCAGAGACCAAATACAATGCAAAATAGATTGTTGACCATAGGTGCCATCTACTTCCAGGACATGAAACTATAGCCGTGAGAAGTCTTATTAATATGTCAGTCAACGATTGGTTCCTATGGGAAACACAAATTTTGTCTTATTGGGGGGCCTTTTCACCCCTAGAAAATAAGCTTTGTTCTGATTGGTTGAGCATCTCAGGTGTGACTAGGGGGTTGTTGATCCACAATTTTTTCAGTCGTGTTGATGCTGTTGTAAGGTGAATTCGACTTTGTGAATTGGACAACGCATTTCCTAAAACGTGAGCAAATAGTGGCAAAAATTGTAAATTAGCATTGAGTCTTACGGGAAACACGCACAAATTTCATCTTATTGGGGGGCCTTTTCACCCCTAGAAAATAAGCTTTGTTCTGATTGGTTGAGCATCTCATAGGGTGAGACTATAAAAGTGTTGATGCTGTTGTAAGGTGAAGTCGACTTTGTGAATTGGACAACGCATTTCCTAAAACAAAAGCGAACAGTGACAGTTCAATTTTTTCTGTCATTAAGTTTTCGATATAGAAATCGCATTGAGTCTTACGGAAAACACACACAAATTTCGTCTTATCGAGGGGCCTTTTCAGCCCTAGAAAATAAGCTTTGTTCTGATTGGTTGAGCGTCTCAGGTGAAACTAGAGCAAATTTTATGAGAAAACCTTATTTTTAATTAGCTTAACATTTTAAGTTTTTTGAGAATTGTAAACATTTTCTTGGAATTTCTCGAACGTATAAAATGGAAAACTCATTTCCTCAGTCTGCTTTTGAGGGGTATAGTTGTGTATGAATTGGACAACACATTTTGTTTTTCACTCTCAGTCGTGTTGTTGCTCTTCTAAGCCAGATTTTGTGACTTGTTTAGACAACGCGTTCCTTAAATCGTAAATAATCACTGTGTTCAAATTTTTTAATGGGTTATTACATATTTGAAAATAGAGATAATTTTCTGGCTAACTCTGACGTGCACAGTTTTAATACAAGAACCCAGGGTTTGCTCCGAACTCCTTTCTTTCGCTACCGAATAGGGCGTCAATCTCCAATCTTTCTGGGTACTAAACTGTTCAACAGATTGAATTTGGAGATTGTAAGCTCACCTGACATAAATATTTATCGACGACGGTTAAGATCCTATTTGTTGAGACACAGTGTGTATAGCCTAAGTGAATTTCTTAAAATAAAGGATGTATTTTGATAGGTTTTTTTTACTCGTATTTTTAATATGTTACACTTGGTGTATGTTTGTATACCTATGTATATTTTAATGTGTATAATAATATGACGTTTTCCATAATGCTTTTGTGTGTTCGTTTGGAAAATAAAGAGGGTATTTATTTATTTATTTATTATCAAATAATTTAACCTAGTATTAACCTCTTAGCGGACACAGTTCCTCAGATTGAAGTATGCACACAAGTTAGAAAAAGTATTCCTTTCTAGGTTGAGCTAAGGAGAAGGATGTCTGGTAAGGAGATAAGGACGGCTAGGGTTGGTGAGTTTTTTTCAGGTTCAGAAAACACGAATTTCGTCTTATTGAGTTGAATAAGCTTGGTTGAGTATCTCGAAACTTGAACCATGCCGACAGATGTACTAAAAGCGTTATACATGAAGATTACTAGTATATTGAGCCTACTTCAGGCATCCTACAGCGGCGAAACTGCTCAAGATGGTCTTCGTCAATGCACAAAGGCAGTTTGACATATAAAACATCAGTTAAAATCTGCAAAGTCCATTGGTGAGAAACAAAAATTAATAACAACTTTGGCTAACGTGAAAACACTGCGTACACAAATTAAACAAGAAACAAAACATGAAATTAAACATGGAGCTGGGGCATCTAGTAAGGAAACGGCAAAAAACGGTGTAAGCTGGAGTGATTTGGAATCAGCATTTGCCTGCCGTATTCGAACAGGAGTCATCTCTAATCTTAAACACAAGGACCCCGGCGATTTCCTGGACGACTGTTTCGCTTTGTTCAAGCGACGTGTTGCCAACATCTTAAAAAAGGAAGAGGCGGTTAAAATAAATGCAGTGGACTATTTGTGCTGCAGAAGGCCGACAGGGTTATTGAGGAGATGAAATATTTTACAACATCCAACGCACCTGTTTACCAAGATACTGACTTAAATCAATAGTTCAAACAGCATGTAGCAACGCCGATTTTGACGCAGCTTGAAGAATTCCAAGAAAGGGAATCTGGTTGGGCACTGAAAGCTATTGTGAACTTGTGGGTAAATATAAATAAGTTTACTCCCCTGTTAGGTTCATCATACATAGAGCTACCCGAATCAATAAAGGCAAAACAGGCATGTATCAATGTGAAGAATGATGACGAAATTTGCTTTGCTTGGGATGTGGCTTTTGGCCTGTATCCAGTTGAAAGAAATTCCCACCGTATAACCAAGTACCCTCACCCATCATCTGTTTTGAATTTGAATGAAATTCGAATGAATTTGAATGAAATTCGGTTTCCAATGATTAAACAGATTCCAAAATTCGAAAACTTGAATAAAATATCCATAAACGTTTACATTCTGCGAAAGCATCGAAACAAGCTCAACACCTTGCCTATGTACAGGGTGTCCCATTTTGGGTGTTTTTGGGTGTTTTTCTCAAAAATCTCGAGTAGTATAGCAAGGGGTACTCCAGGGCGGAAGTGACGTCACAAGATGGCCGCCAAGGCGGGAAATTTGAAAATGGCCTTGACCTGCAGGTTCAATGAACTTTAAGGGGTCACGTTCAGTTAACCTTGACCTGAAGGTTATCTAGAGGCCAAGGGGTTACCAGATCGATAACCTTTAAGAGGTCACCTTGTTAACCTTGACCTAAAGATCAATGAACTTTAAGAGGTCACCGTAATAACCTATTCAGATAAATCATGGGACAAACTAAAAGAAAAAGCTGAGATCGATTTTGCGAGGATTAGCAAATGGTTCCAACACAATAAATTAACATTGAACACCAGTAAAACGAAATATTTACCATTTACATCATACGCAAACCACCTTCCGGATCTGGGTACATTGTATATCGGCTCGTCTACAGAGATTCCAGAAACGGATACTATAAAGTATTTAGGCGTGCAATTGGACCGACATTTACGATGGGACCTCCACATAAGATTCATAACAAACAAGATTAGGTGCATACTATACAAACTAAAATTACTTAAAGACTACCTTGATATACATGATTTGAGAATTCTGTACTTTGCCCTAGTTCAGTCCCATATATCATATGGAATAGTGGGATGGGGTGGCGTTGGCGATAGTCACCTTCTGCCTTTGAGCACTGTTCAGAAGTGGGCTCTAAAAATAATTTATGGAAAACAGTTAACTTTTCCCAGTGATGAACTTTTCACAGAGAGCCATATTTTCGATATTAGACAACTGTTTTGCTTAAAAGTTATTCTTCTCGTATATCAGGGGAAAATCCCCTTAACAAAAAACGAACACCATTATTCGACGAGGAACAAAGAAAGAATGTTTCTGACACCGAGATGTTACAAAACCATTGGACAAAGAAGTTGTCTATATCTAGCTGCAAAATTTTATGCACTTGTACCTGGTGATCTGATGGGAATATCTAGCTATAGTCTATTCAAAAGAAAAATTTCGAACTCATTAAAAAGAATAGAAAGAGCCGAAATACATAATATAGTAAATAATACCAATTGATATAACTGTTTTCAATGATCTCTTATTACTTAATTAGAATTGTGATACTAAGCTTACCTGTTTCTTTTTCCTGGCTTAAGACGATCAACTACTGTAATTATGTATACCTACTCCCGGTTATGACTCGTACTCTCAATTATGACATTGCCCACCACTGTAGCCTGTATGTGCTTGCACTGCTGTAGTAGTTATAAAACGGATGTTTTGTCTACCCCAAACAAGCAACTTGGAAGTTGCTTCGTGGGTATCTCCTTGTTTATTATTATTTATTTATTAATAAACTATATTATTATTATTATTATTACTTCTATACGGTATAGGTATGCACAGACGTGTTTCCGGGAACACATCTATACAGGGTGTCCCACAACTGTTGGAAACAAATTTAACTAGAGATTCTTTGGCCAAAAATAAGACTTTTTTCCTATAAACATATGCTCTATCTACCTTCGTTTTCGACATACAGGGCGTTGAAAATTAAAAAAAAAGATTTTTTTAAAGTTTAATTCTAAACAAATTGTATCGCTTTGAAATTTGGTAGGTATTAGTAGTTTAGTCACCATTGTGAACAATATGAGCTCCAAACTTCCATCAGTGGCGTAGATACGGCGTTTCAACTTTTTCTTTAAAAAATGTGCTTAGATTTTAACGAAATCTTTGTACAAGTAGAAGAAGCGACTCAAAGCGACTATGAAAAACGCCTAGACTACTCGAAAAGCGTCTAAACGACTCGAAAAGCGACATACCATGGAATACCATCAAAGACCATGGAATACTTATCGAAAACCATGGAATACCATAAATGGTCTTGGATACCCCTATGAAAAATTTGTCACGGGGCGAGCATAAAAGGAAATCATTATCGACATCGTGATCGATGCCCTGTGATCGAGAGATATATAAGTCTTTTCTAATTACAATCACGATCAGTTAGACATGTCTCTGTCACTTGAGATTGAACCTAGGATTTATGGTATCCAACACACCAATGACGGATTAGTCATGGGACAAATACCAGTAACCGTTGAAGATAACGTATTATGTATTGGAGATGAAAAAATTACCCTTACACCAGGTCTGTCTCAACTTCTTTTGAAGAACGAACCACAAGGTTTTAATGACACTGACCTAAAAATATATAAAGAATTGTTGATCATTACTAATGCTCACAAGAGACGATATGGGAACGCATTACGACTAAACCCTAGCAAAACGTGGAAATATGTCAACATTATATCAAAGTTATTTCCATCTAGAAATAAAGCTCCAACCAGCTTTTCACGAGAGTTGCATTTAATGGACTCTCCAACAACTTCCAACATTAAGTCAATACTTAAATGGGATCAAAATACCAATCCGAGTGACATCGTCGATATGTATAGGAATGCTCTACAAAAGGGGGAAGAAACAGATATATATATATATATATATATATATATATATAATATATATATATATATATATATATATATATATATATAATATATATATATATAATATATATATATATATATATATATATATATATATATATAAACACCCTAGTAGCTATGAATGTTATTAGAGATCCAAGAAATAAAAATGTTATATAAGTGTTTGTTTCTCTATACATACCTACTCTTGAATCACATCAGATAACAAACTATGGATTTGTCCTAACTGTGATGACTTCAACAAGAAGTTTAACCTAAAACTAAATTCTAATCATCAACCATTTTGTAGAGAGTGTCCAGTTCTTGTGAAGAAACTTGATAATGCAAGGAATAACCAATAGCAATTAAGTACTATTACACACAAAAATGGGGGTAGCATTTATATTTCAAATTGTCAAGGATTAAGGAGTCATTTCAATGAAGTATCATTTTTTGTTGCAAAACATTTACCATGTATTCTATGTTTAATAGGGACTCATATTACAAGTGAGGTTGAAGATTTTGAAATTAATTTAGATAATTTTAACATAATAATAAGACTAAATTCTAATAGTAATCAAACAAACTAAATAAATTAATTGATGACAGTGATTTTTATCAGCTAGTCAGAAATCCAACTCATATTTTTTACGGTGGAAAAACTTTAATTGATTTGGTAATTTCAAACAACAAACTTATACAGTGTTTAGTTTTAACCAATCCAAATATTTAGGTCGTCCCTTTGATGCGTCAGCTAGATTGAAAAATGCGACTCGACAAGAAAATCGGAAGTAAAATCGAAATATGAGAAAATGGTGCACATAAAAACCAAATTTTTGAAATCTTAACGTGATTATACCACGGCATGACAGTACGATACCAATGATTTTTATTTATTAGGTCGTCACTTTGATGCGTCAGCTAGATTGAAAAATGCGACTCGACAAGAAAATCGGAAGTAAAATCGAAATATGAGAAAATGGTGCACATAAAAACCAAATTTTTGAAATCTTAACGTGATTATACCACGGCATGACAGTACGATACCAATGATTTTTATTTATGTTCAACTAGCATCTTAAAAACACTTAACTGAAAGTTCTGCAAAGTTTAACTTTTAAGTAGGTGGCTGTGAATTCATATTTGACATTGTATTGAGATTCCAAACAACTTTTCTTAGTGTCATTCTGCTGTAGTTCTAAAAATAAGGGTACTTTACTCTTGAGGAATTTTCATATATTTCAACCTTCCCTGTATACGAATAGAAATTTCAAAATTTTTATGGGTGGATTTTGAGTATAAGCATAAGCACCAACTTTTATCAAGAATAATTTTTTTTTAGAAACTATGGTGTCAAAGTAATCTTTAAAATATACACAATGTTTTTCAGTCCTTCATCAATACTCTTCACTCCGTCGTACACTCTCTTACCTGGCACAGAAACTTATGGAAATTAACATTAAGAAGTTCAAGATAATCATATAAAAAAAATTTATATACCAGGTTTGAAAATGGTTGCAAAGTGCAAAATCTCCTTGCAAAAATCATCCCACAGATGTTATCAATGACGTCAGAACTTATAGACAGGTTTGTTTTGATAAACGCTTGACGCCCAGAACTAACCACAATCTAAGCGCTCCATTAAATTATTCCGAAATGTCGCGAGATTGTCAGAAATTGCCCCTTTTTGTCGAGCCGTAGCGAACTTATTTCGACTCTGGGCTCGGAGGCTGGTGTCGTTAGACCATCCCCCGAGTCTTCAGGTGAGGTTCCGATGTTTCCGGCGCCCCCAAATAAGAAAAAACATGCGATATCTAAGTGTGATTCTGGAGGAACTATAACCGAGAATCACCGGGTGTATAGTTGGTTGATGGTTGACTTTCTGTCTTTGTTTGTAGCATGTTTTTGGGGCACCACGTCTATAGGTTTTGACGTCATTGGATGTTATAAATAAATGGAAACGTAACGTTCTGGAATGTAGAACCTAATATTTTTATTGGAACGTAGTTTGGTGACAGGCTACTTCAACACCACTGATCTGTCAAATTTGACGGCAGTATAAAAATTCTCGTAGGTAATATTCTTATCGTATATAGCTTGTTAAGTTGTGAGTCCTCCATGCCAAGATACTTATATGAATAAAAAGGAAAGAACTGTTGTAAGCATGTCAACAGAATTACTACATTTAAATGAACGTTTCCTTAAAGGATCATATAAAATAGTTCTGAATCGTTAAGGTTTAGTGAATTATGAGAATTAGTAATCAAATAATAATTCTCACCCTCATAATACACCAAACTAAGAGTAGGGGTAACGAAGGTAAACAAATTTTAGTAAACGGACAAATTAGACATGCTCGTTGTACAATATTCAAAAATATGGAATGTGTTTCTAGTTGTTAGAATTGGGACTAACAGATAAGGTTGAAATAGTGTAAGTATAGTAACTTTCTATTTTCTAATATCACATAGTACTCGAAAATGTCGCAATAATGAATCCTTTGAATATTCTGAAACGAGCATGCTCTAATACGTTTTTTGGCGTCGATATATTTGCATTTCCTAGCTTCCGAGAAACATCATTTAAAAATATTCTCTGTAAAGACGAATTATAAAAGAAAAATAGCAGCTTAAAGTTGAATATCTGTGAAAGTCACGTACAATTCTTTCTAATTCCGCAGAAAAAGTACTTTCGCCAGTCGTCGGAATAAACGTGTTTTTACGTAGATATTATTTTCACGAGCGAATCTCGCGCGCTGATCTCATTTGTTTCAAATTATTGTATATACTGAGAAATATAATTATAGGTATCATATTATACGGGGTAATCTGGGGCACGTTACTAACGGAAATATCAAGTTCATCAACGCGCCAGACTTAGAAAGGTGAAACAACTATATATGGCTTGTGTAAAGATTTTGCATTTTTGATTTAGTGCGTTTTTTTTTTAAATTTTGGATGTTTTAGCGTGAATTTTATGCATTGCATGGCCTTTGATGGTATTCCATGGTATGTCGCTTTTCGAGTCACTTCGAGTTGCTTTTCGAGTCGCTTCGAGTTGCTTTTCGAGTCGTTTAGACGCTTTTCCAGTAGCCTAGTCGTTTTTCATAGTCGCTTCGAGTCTTCTGTTGACCGTTCGACTTTTTGAAGCAATTCCATGGCATAATTCACTCACCTTTAAAATTCCTCTTTTGCTTAAATTTGGCACCTTGTAGAATGTAACTCCCGGTATATTTTTGACTAATATTTGGTATATTGGATGTTCCGATTAACACCGTGATGTCAGAATTTAAATAAAAAAATCGCTAAATGGTTTGAATGAGAACGAGGATATAAAAATCCCTGGATTTGCATTTTCAAAACGGTAGCAAAAAGAAGCGGTTTTATAAGACCTTTAAAAAAATTTATTCAGAAGTTTTGCATACTATAAAATCAGAATGATACTTAAAAATCGTCCGTTTTCTGACACGGAATAGTTCACCATTAAAAATTTATGATCTACTGTATAACAAAATGTTCTTCATTATTGATTGTGAAATTGAATATTAGAATTATTCAGAGACTACTGATTGAACGACAATGGTTTACAAAAATATTAAGAAATTAAAGGTACACTTCTAAAATAAACATCAACGAACTGCAGTTCATTGTTGCTTGGGTTAAATAAACGATTAAAAAATACACGAGCTGCTTTTTTCAAGTAGAGCGAATGCTATCCTAGTCTCTCAAAGACAACAGTAATTGCCACCGGTCCTCCGCACAAGCATTTGCTTCTGGGGTACCTACTCTTAGTTTGGTGTATTATGAGGGTGAGAATTATTATTTGATTACTAATTCTCATAATTCACTAAACCTTAACGATTCAGAACTATTTTATATGATCCTTTAAGGAAACGTTCATTTAAATGTAGTAATTCTGTTGACATGCTTACAACAGTTCTTTCCTTTTTATTCATATAAGTATCTTGGCATGGAGGACTTACAACTTAACAAGCTATATACGATAAGAATATTACCTACGAGAATTTTTATACTGCCGTCAAATTTGACAGATCAGTGGTGTTGAAGTAGCCTGTCACCAAACTACGTTCCAATAAAAATATTAGGTTCTACATTCCAGAACGTTACGTTTCCATTTATTTATAACATCCAATGACGTCAAAACCTATAGACGTGGTGCCCCATTGTTAAAATGTCCTTTATTTTGACTGCAAGATTAAATATATCCATACTACTCTAAAAACATGCTACAAACAAAGACAGAAAGTCAACCATCAACCAACTATACACCCGGTGATTCCCGGTTATAGTTCCTCCAGAATCACACTTAGATATCGCATGTTTTTTCTTATTTGGGGGCGCCGGAAGCATCGGAACCTCACCTGAAGACTCGGGGGATGGTCTAACGACACCAGCCTCCGAGCCCAGAGTCGAAATAAGTTCGATACGGCTCGACAAAAAGGGGCAATTTCTGACAATCTCGCGACATTTCGGAATAATTTAATGGAGCGCTTAGATTGTGGTTAGTTCTGGGCGTCAAGCGTTTATCAAAACAAACCTGTCTATAGGTTCTGACGTCATTGATAACATCTGTGGGACGATTTTTGCAAGGAGATTTTGCACTTTGCAACCATTTTCAAACCTGGTATATAAATTTTTTTATATGATTATCTTGAACTTCTTAATGTTAATTTCCATAAGTTTCTGTGCCAGGTAAGAGAGTGTACGACGGAGTGAAGAGTATTGATGAAGGACTGAAAAACATTGTGTATATTTTAAAGAGTACTTTGACACCATAGTTTCTAAAAAAAAATTATTCTTGATAAAAGTTGGTGCTTATGCTTATACTCAAAATCCACCCATAAAAATTTTGAAATTTCTATTCGTATACAGGGAAGGTTGAAATATATGAAAATTCCTCAAGAGTAAAGTACCCTTATTTTTAGAACTACAGCAGAATGACACTAAGAAAAGTTGTTTGGAATCTCAATACAATGTCAAATATGAATTCACAGCCACCTACTTAAAAGTTAAACTTTGCAGAACTTTCAGTTAAGTGTTTTTAAGATGCTAGTTGAACGTAAATAAAAATCATTGGTATCGTACTGTCATGCCGTGGTATAATCACGTTAAGATTTCAAAAATTTGGTTTTTATGTGCACCATTTTCTCATATTTCGATTTTACTTCCGATTTTCTTGTCGAGTCGCATTTTTCAATCTAGCTGACGCATCAAAGTGACGACCTAAGAAATTGCAGCATAGATTTTTTTACCTCGATCGATTTAGATCCGGTGTTATATTCTTGCAATCTTGCATAGTTGCATTTTGATCTCACACGATCATCACCAATGTGCTATATGCAATTTTTGCATTTTCTCCTTCATAAAATTTGATTTTTGACAACATATAATTTTTTAAGCTTATCACTTATTTATATATTTTATGTTCCTTATTTCAGTACCAATTTTATTATACTCCAATAAACCCTTGAAAAAAATTGAATTTTGGGACTTTTTTTCTTGTGTCATAGTTATGAACATCCTCAAATTTTGTCATGTAGTTTTTATAATAATGTGGACATACATTTAAATTAATTTTGTGGATAAATATTAAGCTCATAAACTTTAAATAATTTTCAACATTCATCCAACCTAACTTACTTAACATGTCTATAATACTAGTAAACATATTACATTTTAAAATTATTCGCATAGCTCTGTTCTGTAATACTTGTAATCGGTGCTTATCATTTTGTGAAGTCATATACAGGGTGTTCCCCAACCTAGACGCATAAACTTGGGAAATTGTAGCAGAGGACAAATAATGGTCAATTATCGAAAAAAATGTAATAAAATATTTTTCGTTTTGTAGATACAGTGAAAAAACTTTTACAGATAATAAATTAAGAAGATAACAAGTCATGATAGCACGTACAGTATTTAGCAGTACTTTGTTGTCAGCTGTCTTCAATGACGTCTTAACTGTAAGACGTTATTCGTGTTTATTTTCACGCGATTAGAACAAAAGTATGGCACGTAGTTTCGTAAACAAAGAACTTATGGACATGGTACTAGCATATGGAGAAGCATCACATCAAAATTCAGTGGCTGCATCTCATCTTTATGTCCTCAAAGATTACATCCAAGAATTGAGGTTTTTTTGCGGGTGATTCAGCGAGGCAGAGAAACTGGCAAAACAAAAAACAAAACAAAACGGGCCGATCGTGAGGCGATTTGCAGGGCTCAACTGTGTATCAAAAATCAAGGAAATAACTTTGAACAGTTATTATGATAAGCTAACATCATTTTTATTTTATAACACTTAATTCGAGTTCTGTGTTTTTTAATTTGAAATAAGTCCAAAACAAAAAATATTTTATTTTTTTTTTGTCCTCTGCTAAAATTTCCCAAGTTTACGCGTATAGGTTGAGGAACACCCTGTATAGAACTGAGCTACAAAAAGTGAAACGAGGATTTATAATAGTATTATAGACAGTTATTCTTCCAAACATACTTAAATTGTCACTCACTCTACCTAGCACACCAATTTTCCTTGAAATCTTCTTACATATATAATTTACATGCTCCTTAAATTTTAAATCTGAACTTCTGATTACACCCAAATATTTATATTCATTCACTCTTTCAATGACACAATTATTAATAAAAAAATTAGTTTTTCTTCTACAAATAATTTACAAAGTTTTGGTGAACCTAATATCATACATTTTGTTTTTGCTATATTTATTTGTAATTTATTAGCGCACATCCAATTATATACACTTAATAATTCACTATTTAACTTTAACACTAAATTTCTGTAATTTTCACTATAAAAATAAGTGTGTCATCTGCAAAAAAACGATATTTACAATTTTGAAAAATATATGCCAAGTCATTTAAAAATAAAACAAATATTAGAGGATCTAGTACACTCCCTTGTGGTACACCAATTTCTACAAATGATTCATTTGACTTGAAATTTAGACATTTTACTATTTGTTTTCTATCAAATAAATAATTTCGAAACCAATTAAGAACTACTCCGCCTAAACCATATTTTTCTAATTTCTTTAATAATTTAGACCCATCAACAGTTTCAAATGCTCTTTTTAAATCCAAGTAAACAATGCCTATACAATCTTATTTTCATCTGTGGCCATTTTCCATTCATTTATTACATATTGCACAGCACTTTCACAATCATGTTTTTTTCTGAATCCTGACTGAAATTTTGATAAAATATTATTTTTCTCAATATATTCTGTCAACTGTTCAAAATTTTTTCAATTGCAACTAACATATTAATGGGTCTAAAATCTTCAGCTCGGTTAGAATTCTTTATTTTTCTTACAGGTATAATAGTTGATATTTTTACATTTTTTGGGATAATACCTAACTCTAAAGAATCATTGATTTGATCTAACATTTCCCCAATTTCATTAAAATATTTCTTTATAAAACTTGTCTATTTCGTCAGGACTTGTCTTATTTGGTAAATTAAAAACTATTTCCCTAATTTTAGCTAGACTTACTTTTTCAAATTTATTCCAAAAATATATTTTTTCAAAATCAAAATCAAAACTCTTTTTAGTTACAGGAATTTTGGATGCAATTTCATAGATGCTCGTAATATAAAAGCTATTGAAATTTTCTGCCATCTCATAAATATTATTTTTATAACACAAATCATTGAACAATATTCCAAAATAGCTTTCTTTATTTTTACCACTAATTAGAGATTTTAGACACTGCCACATAAGCTTTGGCTCATGTTTGGCCCCTCAATTTTATCTTCAAAATATTTACGTTTTTCTTTCCGAATATTTGACACAATCAAATTTCGCGCTTCGTTGTAATTTACCCAATCAACATAAGTTTCTCTAAAGTGATATAACTTGTAAGAGTCTTCCCTATATTTAATTGCCTTAAGAATATTATCGTTGAACCAATGATGACCAGGTTTTATTTTAATTTCAACTTTTGGCACGTAAGTATCAAATACTTGCAAATATTAGCTTGGAAATTTGTACTCTTAATTTCAATATTTATTTGAGGGTCGTAACTATGATTTGAATTAATGCTGTTTTCATTAAATTATCATCAAGCATTTTTTTTGTAGAAAAATTGAATCAAAATAAGAATAATTTGAAGTAATTTGAAGCGTATTATGGTCAGAAATATTTGGATTGGTTAAAACTAAACACTGTATAAGTTTGTTGTTTGAAATTACCAAATCAATTAAAGTTTTTCCACCGTAAAAAAATATGAGTTGGATTTCTGACTAGCTGATAAAAATCACTGTCCTCAATTAATTTATTTAGTTTGTTTGATTACTATTAGAATTTAGTCTTATTATTATGTTAAAATTATCTAAATTAATTTCAAAATCTTCAACCTCACTTGTAATATGAGTCCCTATTAAACATAGAATACATGGTAAATGTTTTGCAACAAAAAATGATACTTCATTGAAATGACTCCTTAATCCTTGACAATTTGAAATATAAATGCTACCCCCATTTTTGTGTGTAATAGTACTTAATTGCTATTGGTTATTCCTTGCATTATCAAGTTTCTTCACAAGAACTGGACACTCTTTACAAAATGGTTGATGATTAGAATTTAGTTTTAGGTTAAACTTCTTGTTGAAGTCATCACAGTTAGGACAAATCCATAGTTTGTTATCTGATGTGATTCAAGAGTAGGTATGTATAGAGAAACAAACACTTATTTAAACATTTTTATTTCTTGGATCTCTAATAACATTCATAGCTACTAGGGTGTTTATATATATATATATATATATATATATATATATATATATATATATATATATATATATATATATATATATATATATATATGTTTCTTCCCCCTTTTGTAGAGCATTGCTATACATATCGACGATGTCATTCGGATTGGTATTTTGATCCCATTTAAGTATTGACTTAATGTTGGAAGTTGTTGGAGAGTCCATTAAATGCAACTCTCGTGAAAAGCTGGTTGGAGCTTTATTTCTAGATGGAAATAACTTTGATATAATGTTGATATATTTCCACGTTTTGCTAGGGTTTAGTCGTAATGCGTGCCCATATCGTCTCTTGTGAGCATTAGTAATGATCAACAATTCTTTATATATTTTTAGGTCAGTGTCATTAAAACCTTGTGGTTCGTTCTTCAAAAGAAGTTGAGACAGACCTGGTGTAAGGGTAATTTTTTCATCTCCAATACATAATACGTTATCTTCAACGGTTACTGGTATTTGTCCCATGACTAATCCGTCATTGGTGTGTTGGATACCATAAATCCTAGGTTCAATCTCAAGTGACAGAGACATGTCTAACTGATCGTGATTGTAATTAGAAAAGACTTATATATCTCTCGATCACAGGGCATCGATCACGATGTCGATAATGATTTCCTTTTATGCTCGCCCCGTGACAAATTTTTCATAGGGGTATCCAAGACCATTTATGGTATTCCATGGTTTTCGATAAGTATTTCATGG
Organism: Pseudeuparius sepicola; assembly: GCA_963920635.1. Taxonomy (NCBI): domain Eukaryota; kingdom Metazoa; phylum Arthropoda; class Insecta; order Coleoptera; family Anthribidae; genus Pseudeuparius; species Pseudeuparius sepicola. The sequence continues at coordinate 39,726,316 of OY987303.1, read as the reverse complement.
TCTTGGATGGTATTTTATGGTATTCGATGGTATTCCATGGTATTCGATGGTATTCCATGGCATTCGATGGTATTCCATGGTCTTTGATGATATTCCATGGTATGTCGCTTTTCTAGTCACTTAGAGTCTCTTTTCGAGTCGTTTAGACGCTTTTCGAGTAGTCTAGGCGTTTTTCATAGTCGCTTTGAGTCGCTTCTTCTACTTGTACAAAGATTTCGATGAAATCTAAGCACATTTTTTAAAGAAAAAGTTGAAACACCGTATCTACGCCACTGATGGAAGTTTGGAGCTCATATTGTTCACAATGGTGACTAAACTACTAATACCTACCAAATTTCAAAGTGATACAATTTGTTTAGAAATAACCCGCAGGTCAAGGCCATTTTCAAATTTCCCGCCTTGGCGGCCATCTTGTGACGTCACTTCCGCCCTGGAGTACCCCTTGCTATACTACTATCTCGATTATTAATAAAGCTAGAGGGTTGCGGTTTTCACGTCACTACTACTTTTTGAGAGGAATTTGGTGGACCAATCAGATTTTAGATAAGTTTTATAGTTTCCGCGCATTGGCGCAGGACTGAAATTTTCGATTTTTTTGAATCCTCTCTCCTGGCTACAACTTATATACAGTGTGTTCCACTTAAGGACTGACCACCCATGTAAAATTTTTATTTATGGCTCGATTTCCATAAACTTTTTTTTGTTGGATAGAGCTTCAAAAATGGCATTAAATGTATAATTCAGGTACCTCGTGCCTTAAATTCATGACCCACTGAGACGGTGTTTTAGTGCTGAAATTTTTAAAAGTACTATTAGGGATTTTTTTAGAGGAAAATCAATGCTGGATTCTTATTCAGCGTTGTTCGAAACCCAAACTTATCAATTTGCATTACCATAGCTCTACAGGGTGTTTCAAAATTTTTAGTGTTCCACTTAATTAGTGACCACCCCTGTAAAATTTTTATTTTTAGCACGATTTCATAAACTTCTTTTTGTTGGATAGAGCTTCAATAATGGCATTAAATGCATAATTCAGGTGCCTCGTGCGTTACATTCATGGCCCACTGAGACGAAGTTTTAGTGCTGAAATTTCGAGAAGTACTATTAGGGACTTTTTTAGAGAAAAATTAATGCTAGATTTTTATTCAACGTTGTTGGAAACCCAAACGTACCAATTTGCATTAGAAAATGGAGGACTAATTGAAATGACTGAAATTTGAGTTTATGTTATGTTGTGTTGTTTATTCATGTATTTGATGATATTAAATTAAATAAAAAACTTATTCGCTAATAAATTTTTGAAAGAATATGAGTTCCTCATGAATATTTTAGTGACTAACTTACCAGAAACTAAAAAAATTAATTACAAATTAGTACGTTTTTTTTTTGGAACCTCTCACTGCATATAAGAATCCAGCCTTACTTTTCCTTTTAATTTTTTTGGAACACCCTGTGGAGCTATGGTAATGCAAATTGGTACGTTTGGGTTTCCAACAACGCTGAACAAGAAACCGGCATTAATTTTCTTCTAAAAAAAACCCTAATAGTACTTCTCGAAATTTCAGCACCAAAACACCGTCTCAGTGGGCCATGACTTTAACGCACGAGGCACCTGAATTATGTGTTTGATGCCATTTTTGAAGCTCTATCCAACAAAAAAAAGTTTATGAAAATCGAGCTATAAATAAAAATTTTTCAGGGGTGGTCAGTCCTTAAGTGGGACACACTGTATATCGACAAATTTAATCAACTATTTTTATAGATTTTTCGGCGTAGAATCGAATGGAATAATTAGTTTTTTGGTAGGGTAAATAGTTTTTGAGATATGAACTATGGTTTCCATTTTAAAAAAATATAACTTTGGTTCATCTCAAAAACTATTAACGCTACCAAAAAACTAATTATTCCATTCGATTCTACGCCAAAACATCTATAAAAATAGTTGATTAAATTTGTCGATATATATAAGTTGTAGCCAGGAGAGAGGTTTCAAAAAAATTGAAAATTTCAGTCCTGCGCCAATGCGCGGAAACTATAAAACTTATCTAAAATCTGATTGGTCCACCAAATTCCTCTCAAAAAAGTAGTAGTGACGTGAAAACCGCAACCCTCTAGCTTTAATAATAACCGAGATTTTTGAGAAAAACACCCAAAAACACCCAAAATGGGACACCCTGTACATAAACCCTAAAAATAAAGTAGACAAACATGTTAATCTTCTAATGGTACAGAATGTTTATTATGATGAGGATAATGAAGAAGGAAGTAATGATAGCTCACCTATTCGTTATCATTTTTGTTGGATCAAAGACCTCTCTCGCCTCGTTTCATCTCAGCTGAGCAAACACGAAAAGAAAAAATTCTTTTGGGATCGATGTTTGCATTACTTTTATTCGAAGGAAAAACTAACAACACATTACGAAGATTGCAAAAATATGAACGACTGCAAAGTTAGGATGCCAAGCGAATATCGCAAACACCTTAAACTTACTAATTACAAAAATAAGGAGAAGGTTCCCTTCATAATTTATGCAGATATAGAAAGCCTCCTTAAATCAACAAATGATAACAATAAATACCAAGAACACGTACCGTGCAGCGTTGCTTATTATGTCAAATGTAGTTACGATGACAGCTTGTCATTCTACAGATCATACACTGGGCTGGATTGTATGGAATGGTTTTCTAAGGAACTGAGATGAGTGGCTGAGGATATAGAGATGGTTTTTCTGTGCCCTATACCGATGGACTGGTTAACAGCGGAGCAAACGATGAGCTTTAATATTGCGACAATTTGTCACATGTGTGAAAAACCCTTCATAGGAAAGAAAGTTAGATATCATTACCATTTAACGGGAAAGTTCCGAGGTGCTGCCCACGAAGATTGCAATATAAATTGCCAAGCCAGTCACGTTGTACCAATAGTCTTCCACAATCTCTCGGGTTACGATGCACATTTTGTGATCAAGAGTGTAGCTAAGGATATTGATGGGCGTGTAGAGTTGCTTCCTCTTAACAAAGAAAAATATATATCTTTCACCAAACATATTCCTGAAAATCTAGTGAAATTCCGATTTATCGATAGTTTCCGTTTTATGTCTGCAGGATTAGATTCTTTAGCCTCCAATCTTTCTGAATACCCAATCCTCCGAGGCAATTTTTCCAATCTTCCTGAATCACGTTTTAAACTTCTTACACAGAAAGGTGTATATCCTTACGATTTTATAGATTGTATGGAGAAATTAAACTACAGTCAGCTACCCACTAAAGACTGTTTTTATAACAAACTTGAGGAGAGATCGATATACGAAAAAGAGTATGTCCATGCACAGAAAGTGTGGGGTGAATTTGAGTGCAAAACTTTCAAGGATTATGCCGACCTATATTTGAAAACTGATTTACTTCTAGCTGATGTATTCGAAGCATTTAGAGCTAGCTGTATCAGAACTCATAAACTGGATCCCGCTCACTACTACACATTGCCTGGGTACACTTGGGATTCGATGTTAATGTATACAAAAGTGGAGTTGGAGTTGATAACGGATATCGACCAAGTAATGTTTGTCGAGAAAGGAATACGTGGGGGCCTCAGTCAATGTTCTAAACGACGCGCCACTGCCAATAATAAATACATGCCCAACTATGACCCACAGAAACCTACAACATATTTAAGCTACTTTGATGTTAGCAATCAATATGGATGGGCTATGTCGCAGGCTCTTCCCTTCGGTGGATTTAGATGGTTAGATGATAGGGACATTCAGGGGCTGAATATTGAAAAATTGTCGGACAATTCTAGCACTGGGTATTTCCTAGAAGTTGATCTAGAGTATCTCGAGGCCCTTCACAATAAACACAAAGATATACCTTACTGTCCATAGACAAGGGAGTAAAACAGAGATAAAACTAATGGCTACCCTTTACACCAAAGAAAAATACGTGATACATTACAGAGCGCTTAAACAGGCTCTGAATCACGGTTTGTTCTTGAAGAAAACCCACAGAATTTTAAAGTTTAAACAGTCACCTTGGTTAAAAAGCTACATAGATCTCGACAACAAACTCCGCGCCCAAGCCACCAGTGCATTTGAAAAAGATCTTTTCAAACTACTACTAAAACAATGGAAAATGTTCGGAAACATTCTGTGGTAAAGTTGCTCAATAAGTGGGAAGGACGATATGGTGCGGAGGCATTTATCGCAAAACCGGAATTTAAAACGGCGACTATTCTTGAAGAAAACCTTGTAATTGAACTAAATAAATTGGAAGTATATCTTAACAAACCGATATACGTAGGAATGGCAATTTTGATTTAGCGAAAACTACTATCTTTGATTTTCACTATGGATATATGAAGCCCGAATTTGGAAATAACTGCATGATTTTATATACAGACAGATTCATTAATATATGAAATTCGAAACAAAGATATTTATGAGGTAATTCATAGAGATTGTCACAAGTATTTTGATACTAGCGACTTCCCCCCAGAAAATCATTACGACATACCACTTGTCAACAAAAAGGTACTAGGAATGATGAAAGAAGAAAACAATGGGTGTATTATGACTGATTTTGTGGGGCTGCGATCAAAAATGTACACATTGAAAATTTTAAGAACCATAGACGATGAACAAAACCAGAAGCTGAAGTTGAAAAAAGATGGCTTTACATAAAATCCTAGAAGTTCTGAAAGAGGGAATTACTAAAAAGATAAAGGGTATTAAGAAGGGTGTTATAAAGAGAAAAATAAATTTTGAAGACTATGTTCAATGTTTAGAAGAAAATATTGAAAAATCTGTTAATCAAAATATAATCAAATCAGAAAAGCATAGCGTATACTCCATTACACAAGAAAAAATCGCTCTAAGCCCTCACGACGACAAACGATATATTTTACCAGCAAGTTATGAAACACTTGTTACGTTCAGAATTGACTTTTAAGCCCAAATAATAAAAATAGGTAAATCTCGATTATTGTCATTCTTTTATTAGTTAAATCATGCTTGAAGTTTCCTTAAAAATAAGTAGAAGGCAAATGGTAGTGACAAACTGACCTTTATTAGAAATTATTCATATAATTTTTGTCGTAACAGTATTGGGTTAGTTTTCCCTCACTTGTAGAGTGGGGTGGGTCCCAGTGCCTTGGTAAATAACGTTTGGGGCACCTTTGAACATAACTACTGCACTCTATCGAGACGTAGTGAGCCTACAAAGTGGTAAACGATTAATTGCGAGATTTGCACGGAAATAACTGGGTTACCTCTTTTACTGGGGTTGTATTGTCGTCCCTGTTCACTTTGGAGAGTTGCCCTAGTTCGTCTGTGGGTTGTGGAAGCCTATTTTGTCGTGTTTTGTTGCGTTATGTGGGGGATTGTTTTTGGATTTTTGTTGTGGATAATTTATTGATTGTGGAGTTTGGGTAATTTTTTTTTCCTTTTTTTTTTACCTTCCTAAGAAAGGAGAGGGTGAGTGGTACACAAAGTAATAATAATAATACAAAAAAAAAGTGAGGAGTAGTGACCAATAAAGAAGAACAAAACAACAAAAAAATTTAAAATAATAAAATAAAAAGTTTATTTTATTTAAACAAAAAAAAAATACGTTAGAAGAATTTTTTTTCGCCTTGTCTGTGACTGGGAGATCTTAGTTCGGTTTTGTGTTTTGGATATCGTATTATATAATGTTAAGCCAGTAAACTTATATTTATATTGTTAACAAATTTTATATCAGTTTAGGCTTTTTTGTAATGGTATAGGTTTCGCCACATCCTGTAAAATAGAGAAGGAACGTGAATCGCCCTATATATCAAAGAGTGTCAGAAGATGTCAGAAGATAAATGAAGATACCGTCAAAGTAATATTCTGCAATTCCCAGTCTAAAGAAGCGTATTTGTATCTTTGTTAGCAGATGTAACCACCTCGCCTTGAATCCCCATGTTTAATGTACTTCTGATTAAACGGTAAATACTAAAAATCCAATAATTTCATTCAAATACAGTCCATTTCATATCCAGCCACTTTATTAGTGCTCGTCAAGCCATCATTCTATAATAGGCCTCTGAACCGAGACGTCGTTGTGGATAACTGGGTTACCTCTTTTACTGGGGTTGTATTGTCATCCCTGTTCACTTTGGAGAGTTGCCCTAGTTCGTCTGTGGGTTGTGGAAGCCTATTTTGTGGTGTTTTGTTGCGTTATGTGGGGGATTGTTTTTGGATTTTTGTTGTGTTTCCAGTGGCTAATGTTTGGCCTGAATTGTGTTCTATTTCGTGGCCGGTTGTCTTGTGTTCATTTCTGCCTCCAGTTTTGCCGTTTGTACTGCGAGATTGTGGGTTTTTGGCCTTAATTCGCCCCTTTGTTGACACTCTAGAAAACACTCAGATGTAAACAATATTGACACTCGCGAGTCGTGCATTTTTGCGAGAAATACCTACGTGTCCGACCCGTCGTAGATTTCGCCTTGAGTTTAGGCGCCTAGGTACTCGATTGTCGTGTACCAAATGGTATTTCGACTTTGACGGAGTTTGTTTTATGTACGACCATGACTGGCAATACTTGCCCGCCAGGCTGCCCCGTCGGTAACTGTCGGCCGTCAGAGGACTGTCGACAGGCATGCACGGTCGGTACGCCCAGTGGCGTGCGCTTTTCAGTGATCTGCGCGTGGGTGCGTTTGTTTTCGGGTGTAATTTTTGTTATTACATCATGATAGGTTGTCGGGTGAAGGGCTGATGATCCGTCATCTTGTGCGGGATGTTTATTTGAGAGTTTTGTTACTCTTGAGTGAGGTTTTAGGCAGGAAGTTGGAGCGCGAGAATGCATGATGAACTCGGCACTACTGGAAAATTGTCTGGTACTATTGTGTTTTGTTGTTTTGTGGGTGGAAAACACGATTTGCTTTTTAAAGTTCATCGACCTTCAGGTCAAGGTTAACAAGGTGACCTCTTAAAGTTCATTGATCTTTAGGTCAAGGTTAACAAGGTGACCTCTTAAAGTCCATTGACCTTTAGGTCAAGGTTAACTGAACGTGACCCCTTCAAGTTCATCGAACCCGCGGGTCAATGACCCCTTAAAGGTTATCGATCTGGTAACCTCTTGGCCTCTAGATAACCTTCAGGTCAAGGTTAACTGAACGTGACCCCTTAAAGTTCATTGAACCCGCAGGTCAAGGCCATTTTCAAATTTCCCGCCTTGGCGGCCATCTTGTGACGTCACTTCCGCCCTGGAGTACCCCTTGCTATACTACTATCTCGATTATTAATAAAGCTAGAGGGTTGCGGTTTTCACGTCACTGTACTACTTTTTGAGAGGAATTTGGTGGACCAATCAGATTTTAGATAAGTTTTCTAGTTTCCGCGCATTGGCGCAGGACTGAAATTTTCGATTTTTTTTGAATCCTCTCTCCTGGCTACAACTTATATACAGTGTGTCCCACTTAAGGACTGACCACCCATGTAAAATTTTTATTTATGGCTCGATTTCCATAAACTTTTTTTTGTTGGATAGAGCTTCAAAAATGGCATTAAATGTATAATTCAGGTACCTCGTGCCTTAAATTCATGACCCACTGAGACGGTGTTTTAGTGCTGACATTTTTAAAAGTACTATTAGGGATTTTTTTAGAGGAAAATCAATGCTGGATTCTTATTCAGCGTTGTTCGAAACCCAAACTTATCAATTTGCATTACCATAGCTCTACAGGGTGTTTCAAAATTTTTAGTGTTCCACTTAATTAGTGACCACCACTCCTGTAAAATTTTTATTTTTAGCACGATTTCATAAACTTCTTTTTGTTGGATAGAGCTTCAATAATGGCATTAAATGCATAATTCAGGTGCCTCGTGCGTTACATTCATGGCCCACTGAGACGAAGTTTTAGTGCTGAAATTTCGAGAAGTACTATTAGGGACTTTTTTAGAGAAAAATTAATGCTAGATTTTTATTCAACGTTGTTGGAAACCCAAACGTACCAATTTGCATTAGAAAATGGAGGACTAATTGAAATGACTGAAATTTGAGTTTATGTTATGTTGTGTTGTTTATTCATGTATTTGATGATATTAAATTAAATAAAAAACTTATTCGCTAATAAATTTTTGAAAGAATATGAGTTCCTCATGAATATTTTAGTGACTAACTTACCAGAAACTAAAAAAATTAATTACAAATTAGTACGTTTTTTTTGGAACCTCTCACTGCATATAAGAATCCAGCCTTACTTTTCCTTTTAATTTTTTTGGAACACCCTGTGGAGCTATGGTAATGCAAATTGGTACGTTTGGGTTTCCAACAACGCTGAACAAGAAACCGGCATTAATTTTCTTCTAAAAAATCCCTAATAGTACTTCTCGAATTTTCAGCACTAAAACACCATCTCAGTGGGCCATGAATTTAACGCACGAGGCACCTGAATTATGCATTAATGCCATTTTTAAAGCTCTACCCAACAAAAAAAAGTTTATGAAAATCGAGCTATAAATAAAAATTTTTCGGGGGTATGTCAGCCCTTAAGTGTGGCATTAAAAATTTTGAAACTTCCTGTAGAGCTACGGCAATGCAAATTGGTACGTTTGGGTTTCGAACAATGCTGAATAAGAATCTGGCATTAATTTTCCTCTAAAAAAAAACCCTAATAGTACTTCTCGAAATTTCAGCACTAAAACACCGTCTCAGTGGGCCATGAGTTTAACGCACGAGGCACCTGAATTATGTGTTTGATGCCATTTTTGAAGCTCTATCCAACAAAAAAAAGTTTATGAAAATCGAGCTATAAATAAAAATTTTTCAGGGGTGGTCAGTCCTTAAGTGGGACACACTGTATATCGACAAATTTAATCAACTATTTTTATAGATTTTTCGGCGTAGAATCGAATGGAATAATTAGTTTTTTGGTAGGGTAAATAGTTTTTGAGATATGAACTATGGTTTCCATTTTAAAAAAATATAACTTTGGTTCATCTCAAAAACTATTAACGCTACCAAAAAACTAATTATTCCATTCGATTCTACGCCAAAACATCTATAAAAATAGTTGATTAAATTTGTCGATATATATAAGTTGTAGCCAGGAGAGAGGTTTCAAAAAAATTGAAAATTTCAGTCCTGCGCCAATGCGCGGAAACTATAAAACTTATCTAAAATCTGATTGGTCCACCAAATTCCTCTCAAAAAAGTAGTAGTGACGTGAAAACCGCAACCCTCTAGCTTTAATAATAACCGAGATTTTTGAGAAAAACACCCAAAAACACCCAAAATGGGACACCCTGTACATAAACCCTAAAAATAAAGTAGACAAACATGTTAATCTTCTAATGGTACAGAATGTTTATTATGATGAGGATAATGAAGAAGGAAGTAATGATAGCTCACCTATTCGTTATCATTTTTGTTGGATCAAAGACCTCTCTCGCCTCGTTTCATCTCAGCTGAGCAAACACGAAAAGAAAAAATTCTTTTGGGATCGATGTTTGCATTACTTTTATTCGAAGGAAAAACTAACAACACATTACGAAGATTGCAAAAATATGAACGACTGCAAAGTTAGGATGCCAAGCGAATATCGCAAACACCTTAAACTTACTAATTACAAAAATAAGGAGAAGGTTCCCTTCATAATTTATGCAGATATAGAAAGCCTCCTTAAATCAACAAATGATAACAATAAATACCAAGAACACGTACTGTGCAGCGTTGCTTATTATGTCAAATGTAGTTACGATGACAGCTTGTCATTCTACAGATCATACACTGGGCTGGATTGTATGGAATGGTTTTCTAAGGAACTGAGATGAGTGGCTGAGGATATAGAGATGGTTTTTCTGTGCCCTATACCGATGGACAGGTTAACAGCGGAGCAAACGATGAGCTTTAATATTGCGACAATTTGTCACATGTGTGAAAAACCCTTCATAGGAAAGAAAGTTAGATATCATTACCATTTAACGGGAAAGTTCCGAGGTGCTGCCCACGAAGATTGCAATATAAATTGCCAAGCCAGTCACGTTGTACCAATAGTCTTCCACAATCTCTCGGGTTACGATGCACATTTTGTGATCAAGAGTGTAGCTAAGGATATTGATGGGCGTGTAGAGTTGCTTCCTCTTAACAAAGAAAAATATATATCTTTCACCAAACATATTCCTGAAAATCTAGTGAAATTCCGATTTATCGATAGTTTCCGTTTTATGTCTGCAGGATTAGATTCTTTAGCCTCCAATCTTTCTGAATACCCAATCCTCCGAGGCAATTTTTCCAATCTTCCTGAATCACGTTTTAAACTTCTTACACGGAAAGGTGTATATCCTTACGATTTTATAGATTGTATGGAGAAATTAAACTACAGTCAGCTACCCACTAAAGACTGTTTTTATAACAAACTTGAGGAGAGATCGATATACGAAAAAGAGTATGTCCATGCACAGAAAGTGTGGGGTGAATTTGAGTGCAAAACTTTCAAGGATTATGCCGACCTATATTTGAAAACTGATTTACTTCTAGCTGATGTATTCGAAGCATTTAGAGCTAGCTGTATCAGAACTCATAAACTGGATCCCGCTCACTACTACACATTGCCTGGGTACGCTTGGGATTCGATGTTAATGTATACAAAAGTGGAGTTGGAGTTGATAACGGATATCGACCAAGTAATGTTTGTCGAGAAAGGAATACGTGGGGGCCTCAGTCAATGTTCTAAACGACGCGCCACTGCCAATAATAAATACATGCCCAACTATGACCCACAGAAACCTACAACATATTTAAGCTACTTTGATGTTAACAATCAATATGGATGGGCTATGTCGCAGGCTCTTCCCTTCGGTGGATTTAGATGGTTAGATGATAGGGACATTCAGGGGCTGAATATTGAAAAATTGTCGGACAATTCTAGCACTGGGTATTTCCTAGAAGTTGATCTAGAGTATCTCGAGGCCCTTCACAATGAACACAAAGATATACCTTTCTGTCCATAGACAAGGGAGTAAAACAGAGATAAAACTAATGGCTACCCTTTACACCAAAGAAAAATACGTGATACATTACAGAGCACTTAAACAGGCTCTGAATCACGGTTTGTTCTTGAAGAAAACCCACAGAATTTTAAAGTTTAAACAGTCACCTTGGTTAAAAAGCTACATAGATCTCAACAACAAACTCCGCGCCCAAGCCACCAGTGCATTTGAAAAAGATCTTTTCAAACTACTACTAAAACAATGGAAAATGTTCGGAAACATTCTGTGGTAAAGTTGCTCAATAAGTGGGAAGGACGATATGGTGCGGAGGCATTTATCGCAAAACCGGAATTTAAAACGGCGACTATTCTTGAAGAAAACCTCGTAATTGAACTAAATAAATTGGAAGTATATCTTAACAAACCGATATACGTAGGAATGGCAATTTTGATTTAGCGAATGAAGCCCGAATTTGGAAATAACTGCATGATTTTATATACAGACAGATTCATTAATATATGAAATTCGAAACAAAGATATTTATGAGGTAATTCATAGAGATTGTCACAAGTATTTTGATACTAGCGACTTCCCCCCAGAAAATCATTACGACATACCACTTGTCAACAAAAAGGTACTAGGAATGATGAAAGAAGAAAACAATGGGTGTATTATGACTGATTTTGTGGGGCTGCGATCAAAAATGTACACATTGAAAATTTTAAGAACCATAGACGATGAACAAAACCAGAAGCTGAAGTTGAAAAAAGATGGCTTTACATAAAATCCTAGAAGTTCTGAAAGAGGGAATTACTAAAAAGATAAAGGGTATTAAGAAGGGTGTTATAAAGAGAAAAATAAATTTTGAAGACTATGTTCAATGTTTAGAAGAAAATATTGAAAAATCTGTTAATCAAAATATAATCAAATCAGAAAAGCATAGCGTATACTCCATTACACAAGAAAAAATCGCTCTAAGCCCTCACGACGACAAACGATATATTTTACCAGCAAGTTATGAAACACTTGTTACGTTCAGAATTGACTTTTAAGCCCAAATAATAAAAATAGGTAAATCTCGATTATTGTCATTCTTTTATTAGTTAAATCATGCTTGAAGTTTCCTTAAAAATAAGTAGAAGGCAAATGGTAGTGACAAACTGACCTTTATTAGAAATTATTCATATAATTTTTGTCGTAACAGTATTGGGTTAGTTTTCCCTCACTTGTAGAGTGGGGTGGGTCCCAGTGCCTTGGTAAATAACGTTTGGGGCACCTTTGAACATAACTACTGCACTCTATCGAGACGTAGTGAGCCTACAAAGTGGTAAACGATTAATTGCGAGATTTGCACGGAAATAACTGGGTTACCTCTTTTACTGGGGTTGTATTGTCGTCCCTGTTCACTTTGGAGAGTTGCCCTAGTTCGTCTGTGGGTTGTGGAAGCCTATTTTGTCGTGTTTTGTTGCGTTATGTGGGGGATTGTTTTTGGATTTTTGTTGTGGATAATTTATTGATTGTGGAGTTTGGGTAATTTTTTTTTCCTTTTTTTTTTACCTTCCTAAGAAAGGAGAGGGTGAGTGGTACACAAAGTAATAATAATAATACAAAAAAAAAGTGAGGAGTAGTGACCAATAAAGAAGAACAAAACAATAAAAAAAATTAAAATAATAAAATAAAAAGTTTATTTTATTTAAACAAAAAAAAATACATTAGAAGAATTTTTTTTCGCCTTGTCTGTGACTGGGAGATCTTAGTTCGGTTTTGTGTTTTGGATATCGTATTATATAATGTTAAGCCAGTAAACTTATATTTATATTGTTAACAAATTTTATATCAGTTTAGGCTTTTTTGTAATGGTATAGGTTTCGCCACATCCTGTAAAATAGAGAAGGAACGTGAATCGCCCTATATATCAAAGAGTGTCAGAAGATGTCAGAAGATAAATGAAGATACCGTCAAAGTAATATTCTGCAATTCCCAGTCTAAAGAAGCGTATTTGTATCTTTGTTAGCAGATGTAACCACCTCGCCTTGAATCCCCATGTTTAATGTACTTCTGATTAAACGGTAAATACTAAAAATCCAATAATTTCATTCAAATACAGTCCATTTCATATCCAGCCACTTTATTAGTGCTCGTCAAGCCATCATTCTATAATAGGCCTCTGAACCGAGACGTCGTTGTGGATAACTGGGTTACCTCTTTTACTGGGGTTGTATTGTCATCCCTGTTCACTTTGGAGAGTTGCCCTAGTTCGTCTGTGGGTTGTGGAAGCCTATTTTGTGGTGTTTTGTTGGGTTATGTGGGGGATTGTTTTTGGATTTTTGTTGTGTTTCCAGTGGCTAATGTTTGGCCTGAATTGTGTTCTATTTCGTGGCCGGTTGTCTTGTGTTCATTTCTGCCTCCAGTTTTGCCGTTTGTACTGCGAGATTGTGGGTTTTTGGCCTTAATTCGCCCCTTTGTTGACACTCTAGAAAACACTCAGATGTAAACAATATTGACACTCGCGAGTCGTGCATTTTTGCGAGAAATACCTACGTGTCCGACCCGTCGTAGATTTTGCCTTGAGTTTAGGCGCCTAGGTACTTGATTGTCGTGTACCAAATGGTATTTCGACTTTGACGGAGTTTGTTTTGTGTACGACCATGACTGGCAATACTTGCCCGCCAGGCTGCCCCGTCGGTAACTGTCGGCCGTCAGAGGACTGTCGACAGGCATGCACGGTCGGTACGCCCAGTGGAGTGCGCTTTTCAGTGATCTGCGCGTGGGTGCGTTTGTTTTCGGGTGTAATTTTTGTTATTACATCATGATATGTTGTCGGGTGAAGGGCTGATGATCCGTCATCTTGTGCGGGATGTTTATTTGAGAGTTTTGTTACTCTTGAGTGAGGTTTTAGGCAGGAAGTTGGAGCGCGAGAATGCATGATGAACTCGGCGCTACTGGAAAATTGTCTGGTACTATTGTGTTTTGTTGTTTTGTGGGTGGAAAACACGATTTGCTTTTTTTATATGTAAAAATTGAGGGAATCTCGCTTTCTTTTCCAATTGAAAGGTCGTCCTTGCAGTACACGTTTTTGGGAAATCGCAGTTTTGGAGTTTCTGCCGTGAAATAATTTATCCGAAGTTTCGGGATTTAATGTGCAGTACATATTGCCGTCTAGCGTTCGTTGTGGAGTTTTTGCGTAGGTTTTTGGAGTTTGCGTTCGTCGGTTATTGCGAGTTTTCGGATTCGTTAGCGATTTTTCCCGTGTCAGGTAAGACGCCATTTTGTGGTTGAGGAAAGTTGAAGTGTTCTAATGGGATTTTCTCCTTTATAGCATCGATTTTGGGCGTCTGTAGCGGTCTCCTACATCAAGGAGCTACCTTTTAGCCACTCAACAATATTGTGAGTAATTTAGTGGGAATTAACTTGGGACTCGAGGTGGACCTAAGTCTTTTTCTTTAGGGCTATTCTGTGGGGGACTTCAAGTTTCCCTGTCAGACGTTGGAACAGGAGGAAAGTGACAGATCAAGCAGTCACAGACAGGTGCAGTTCAAGACCAGGTCTGCCGATCAGGTCATTTGGAGTCCATTACGGTGTAGGCTAGGGTGCCTTCATCAGGGTACCTCATGAACCATTCCGGTGCCCTCGGCAGCTAGTCAGCCAGCCAGCAGAGTTGTTGGAACTACTTCGAGCTTTTGGAGGTTATTACAATCGTGACGAATCACTCATAGACCACCACCGGAAGGATTCAGATAAGCCAATTTATATTAATCTTGTTGTCCACCCAATTGTTTTTAGATTTAAGCGCACTGTATTATAACACGTATTTATTGTTTTTCAGACAAATTAAATTATATTCCCTTTTTTTGACAATGACATCAACGAACAATAATCCAAGCAGATCGGTATCGGCCAGCAAGGCCAGTGCGAATCGACTGACCATATCTTTCATCTCCCGCCTCTGTATAGTCCCGTGTTCGCCGATAACTGCTGACCATTGTAAACTTCGAAAATTTGCAAAACAAGTGTAACATTCGGCAATGCTACCGAATGTCCGTCCCGGAAACTCCATAACTTCATAAGACCTATAAAAGCAGAAACATTCTCGTATAAACAAACTAATCGCTACTCAATAGGAACTGTAAATAAATAGATGACACAAATGCTGCGCACACATATGTGGCATCCACCATATACAGCCTGATACATCAACATAATCATAAACATAAGCATAAACATAAACCATGGCCGTAATTAACTAATTGCCCTCGTCAGCAATTCGTTCGTTTTCAGAACCCGACTCACTACTTTCGTAAGTAGGCGTAAATGGTTTCATTCTATCAGGGGCGCTGATACCTTGGTACCTTTTATGCGCACGTCTTGAACCTGGTAGGCCCTCTACAACGTATCTATCGTTAGGTAGTATCTCTTTTACTATGTAAGGGCCACTATACTTTGGAACCAACTTACTACTCTTACCATCGTTAGCAAGATTAGTCTTCTTTAAGAAAACAAGGTCGCCAACTTTGTACTCATGGGTTCGTTTTCGTTTTGCATCAAAGTAGGCCTTTTGCCGTACCTGTGCACATTTCGTTCGTGACTCGGCTTCTTTTCGAGTTTTCTCAATATCACTAACTACTACATCGTCAGCTACAGCTAAGCTCAAAAATGAGTCATTTAACCCTCTAGGTTTGTAACCAAGCAGTAGTTCGTTTATGCCAAATACAACAGAGCTTATTGAAGCATGCCATTTCCTTTCATCGTCGTGACTTGTAGAAATGGCATTCAATAGAGTTCTGTTGTATCGTTCTACTTGCCCGTTGGCACGTGGTGTAGCTGTTGCATTGAACACAACCTTTATGCCCAAATCTTTTGTGAACGTCACAAAAACTTTGCCAGTAAAGCTAGATCCCCTATCGCACACGATGCGTCTAGGAACTTCAAACGTTCTGAAAGTTCCCTTTAGGAAATCTATGACTGGCTTAGTTTTTGTAGTTTTTACTGGCTTTGCAAACAAAAACTTTGTGAAGGCATCAATAGCAACAATTAAATAGGAATTTCCTTTGCTACTTTTTACAAAAGGTCCTAAATGATCAATATGCATGGTGTCCATTGGCACCGATAATTTTTCTATATTGTGAAGGAATCCTTCCTTCCTCCCTGAGGGTTGTTTATTATACGCACATGCTAAACAAGCCTTGATGTAACGATCAACGTACTTTTTCATTCTTGGGAACCAGTAGCTAACACTAATGTTTTGTAGAGTCTTTTCTGCTGCAAAGTGACCCATGTTATCATGGTGGTTCATGGTCACTACTCTTCTTGCTGCCTTGGGAACATACCACTTTAATCCCCGAGACGTTTTTCTATAAAGCCTATTATCCTTTACGGCATAGTCTTTGTAAATTTGCTTTTCTTCGTTATCGCAGGGTTTTCTTGCCAGCACTTCAAGTAGATATCTGCATCGTTCGTCGTTAATCTGGATTGCTAACACCCAGTCTTCGCGAGTAATATTCACTTGAAATATATCAATCTCTTCGGGCTTATGGTGTCATTCAACAGGATTCCGACTTAGTGCATCGATTTTGGAACCTGCCCGATATTCTACAGAAAAATTAAATTCTTGTGTAGTTAACCACCATCTTGCGATTCGAGGAATTAGATCCCGTTTTGTCATTGTTGTTCGTAGTGCACTGCAATCAGTAATGACCTTAAACTGCAGTCCCAACAAGTATACGTGGAATCTTTGTAGCGAGCTGACGACTGCCAAAGCCTCCAGTTCGTATGAGTGATACCTTTGTTCCTCTTTAGTTGTTTGCCTACTAAAGTACAAAATAGGCCTTAATTTTCCGTCTGACTGTTTTTGTAATAAAATACCACCTAGACCATCCTTTGAAGCATCCGTGTGCACTTCAGTTTCCATTTTAGGGTCATAAATGGCAAGAACCGGTCTTTCAATTAAAATCTGTTTGAGTTTTTCGAAAGATTCTTTTTGTTCCTGGCTCCATTCAAATTTAACTTCTTTTCTTGTTAGAAAAGTTAATGGCCGTGCAAGGTGAGCAAAGTTTTTTTATGTATTTTCGAAAATAACTACATAGGCCAACAAACTGCCAAATTTGGTGTATGTTTTTGGGAGTTGGAAATTGTTCAACTGCCTTGATTTTTGCAGTGCCAGGCCGTATACCGTCAGCACTGATCTCGTGACCAAGGTAGTCTATCGTTTCCTGGAAAAATTGACACTTTGCCAACCGTAGGGTAACACCAGCATTCCGTAACGTTTCGAACACGTCACCAAGGGCTATCAAACCCGATGTAAAACTCGTGGAGGGTATAAGTATGTCATCCATGTATGCAAGTGCCGTTGAAAATCTCATAGACCCCAATATTTGATTAATAGTTCGTTGAAATACTGCAGGCGCGTTAACTAGACCAAAAGGCATTCTGCGGTACTCATATTGACCATCGGGTGTCACAAATGCTGTCTTTTGTCTAGACCCCTCCGCCATCCTTATCTGATGGTACCCACTAGCCATGTCAAGGGTTGTGAAGTATTTACACCCTCTTAACATCTCCAGGTGATCATCAACCCTTGGCATTGGATAGCAGTCTTTAATAGTCTTAGCATTTAACATTCGATAGTCCACACACATTCTTGTTTCTCCATTTTTCTTTTTGACAAGAACAATCGGACTAGAGTATGGCGAGTTCGATTCTTGAATAATTTTAGCCGCTAGAAGACCATTCACCATTTCGCGTACTTTTTCTCTTTCGTTTAGAGATAAACGATAAGGCCTATACGTTACAGGTTTATCGTCCGTAAGCTGAATAGTCATCTCAGCATTTTTAATTTCACCTAACTCATTATTATTTTGAGCAAAACAATCTCGATATTTATTTAACAGTAATAAAAGTTTAGATGAATCAGATTCAGAAATATCATTTGGAATATGACCCTGTAAATCTGCCATACTAAATCTTTCTAGTTTAACAACGTTTACTTTATGGACACTTACCTGTGAATTAGTATCAAGAATGGAGGGTCTTCCCCGTGCCATAACCTGACTTTTCTCAAAATAAATGGTGTGCCCAGAAGCATTTAAAACGGAAATCTTCGCTGCAGACGCTGACGTAATACATCTGGCAACTATACATTCCCTCGCAGGTTCGTATGAATGCCTCAAATCCACAAAAATATCTCCGTCATAAGCATCACTAGAAGTGCAACGTATCATGCCTACGTGGTTTGGAGGTATTTCGAAGTCGACATCTGATAGAAGAGTTATCTTCTGTGGAGGCAGTGTGTCAATTTGTGGCAACTCTAACAATTCTGAATTAAATATCCTAGCAGTACCCTTGCGTACTACCATGACAGCATCATCTTGGTTTAGTATTGATCTTCCAATCAAAACTGGCATAGTTTGTTCTGTATCTGACAGAATTAAAATTGGTACTTTAGCTTCAAAAAGATCCACTTTCAAATTAATTTTGGTATTCGTAGTGCCCAAAACCTTTGGTATACCTCCACCATAGCCGTTTACAAAAATACTGCTGTCGCACCATTTCAATCCAGCCTTGGTAGCATCACCTTTCCACATTAATACAACCTCGCTTCCTGAATCTACAAATCCGGGAAAATCGTATCCATTTATTGAGCAGGTCACGTAATAACCATCGCTTGATGTTGAACGTGTTTCACACATCATGGTTTTACGTGAAAACGTTGACTTATTCTTAAAACAGTTCTCAGCTGTATGTCCTAATTTCTTGCAGACAGTGCATTCTACTCGTGGTTTAGGACAATCTGATTGTATATGCCCATACTGTTTGCAGTTGTAACATCTCCCCCTTCTAAGAGTGCTCCTCTGTTCGGGTTTGTCAATATTTGGTCGTCGTTCGGGTTTCTTATGAAAATCTGGTCTTGTACGTTCTTTTGTAACTGTTAGCGTTGCCAAATAATCACTGTATAGGTTTTCCGGTGTGAGATATCTTTCTACTTTAGCACCAGACTGTATAGTACTGTCTGGAATCCCATCTATTATCATAGCAACAGCATTTTTGCCTGATATTTCATAATGGCGAAGCAACTGCATTTTTCCGAAATAATACTCGGTCCAAGATTCTTTAGGCAATTTATGGCGACGAATAAGTTTCTTAAGAGCCGTAGGAAAATCTTGATGGTCTGGAAATGTTTGCTTTAGCACATTTTTCCATTCAACCCAGGAGTATTTATAATTATCTAGGTTGTTATACCACGTTTTGGCCAATCCAGACAACCTTGACTGCATATGGTAGATGGTGGTCTTCTCGTCCCATTTATTTATTTGTGCCAATTGATCTATTTTGTCGAGCCATTTTCGACAGCTTTCATTTTGATTGCCGGGATCAAATTCTGGGATACAATCGGGTCGAATAGAGACTCTAGTGCTGTGTTCATGGTCATTTTGTAATTTGACTTACTAAATCTTCCAATTGTCTGATCCGTTTGTGTGATTCACTTTCATCGAGATTATTATGAATAACAGAACTGCCGCTTTCCGCAACGTCTGCGTTGGCAGTAGATTCTGTTAAGTTCGAGTTCTGGTTTCTTAAATTCGAAGCTGAATCTGTATTTTCATTACTTGTGATTGGGCTGGAGATGCTTACGTTTAAGTGACGTCCTGAACCTTCACGGTTTTCTAAATTACTCCGGCGCGGCGGGTCTCCATTTTGAGCGTTTATGCAAGGTTCAGGGGTGTTTATTCTATGCTGGTGCACATCCACCCGTTCAACAGGACGTTCCCGTTGTTTTTCACTAGAGGATGTTACGTTTACATTCTCTCGTCTTTTTTCCTTGGACAGGGCCCGATTAGTGCGCTTTATTCTTTTAGATTGCTTACGCTTACCCTGCCGTTTATAATGCCCGCAATTACTACTACTTGACGAAGAGCTACTATCACTCGATGAAGAACTACTAGTAGAAGTCGTAGAACTACTACTACTATGCTTACGTCGACGTTTACCCATAATTAATTGACGTTTTACACACACGCCAGTCTTCGGATAGAGCGGTCTATTATCCCGCCGCTGCTTTATAACACTTATTTATTGTTTTTCAGACAAATTAAATTATATTCCCTTTTTTTGACAATGACATCAACCAACAATAATCCAAGCAGATCGGTATTGGCCACCAAGGCCAATCCGAATCGACTGACCATATCTTTCATCTCCCGTCTCTGTATAGTCCCGTGTTCGCCGATAACTGCTGACCATTGTAAACTTCGAAAATTTGCAAAACGAGTGTAACAGTATATTGTTTATTCTAGTTTTACATTATCGTTGAACATTTCTCAATTTAGTAAGTTAATTGTTGCTCGAGGGTATAAAAGAGGGGTAAATTAGCAGGGTAACGGTAACCTTACAGATATCTCTGCTCGCACATTGGGCGTGACCACATTGTTAGGGAGTGATCACTTCTCTCTTATTGCATGTGTTTGTGTTACAATAAAATAAGGGTTAGTTACCATACTTACCCCTGAGGCAGCGATTTACTAAGTTTTTGGAGCCAAATATTGTGGCCATTTGAGATATTCATTATTTATTGATTCATTAAAGTAAAGTGAAACGAGACAGTCGTGCCTTTTATTGAAGTTTATATTAGAGAGAAACAGTAGTGTGACTACCCACCGAACCACCCTTGAGACAACTCAAGCGCGGGTAGTGTCCGAGCCACTTCCGGCCTCTCGGGCACTCTAAATACCAATCCCCTTTCTTGTTACTTCGAAAAGGTAAGGAGGCTACCAACCCTTCCTTCCGGCGACCAACCTGCCCACCGGCCATCTATTAAACGGGGAAAATTACGTAACACACTACCGTGGGGTCATTATTCCCAAATGCAAATAGGATAGAAATAATTGTATTTGTTATCACCTTTAATCAAATTTTATTAAAAAAATGGAGGATGGGTAAACTGCGAGAAAGTCAAATGAAAATCTCGTGCCAACCATGACATAAATGATAAGTTTTATATAATTAAAGGTATAGAAATTTATTATCTATTATAAATTTAATGTTAATTACCAGATAGGGTTTTAAAGTATTGTTACTTATTATATGGGTTAAAAAAATATATTATAGTTTTTATATATAGTTAAACCTATTTATAAATGTATGATAATTTTACTATAGCGTATTTTTAGTTATATAAGTTTAAAAGTGTGGTATAATGGTAAAATGGGTAAAACAAATGGATGAGTCCGCAATCACAATTGGATATGGAAACATGGAGAGGAAAAATCTAAAGGTTATAAGTAAAGCAAGAAATTCGTGTCAAAGAGAAGATTTGGGTCCATTTTTCCACAAATGTCTAGTTAGATAACATAAGAAAAAATTATTTAAATAAGTTAAACTTATTGCATTATACAACAATTATCTCTAATAAAATTTATTAAATAAGATGTTTGATTATACATGGATTAGGCCTATGGGGGAAACCATGTAAAAAAAGCGCACCTTGCATTCTACCTCTAGGGTGGTGGGGAAACGAATGCATATGAACGAATGTACGATTGCTTATCTCAATTTTTAAGTTATAAAAATTAATAGTGGCTTGTTAGATTTTTTACCCACAATCAATACTGTAACAGATAAATAAACTACCTACCATGAATGTGAGTTGATGTTGTAAATACAATCTCGACCGATATGCAAATAAGCACAAATACTGTTAAAAACCTGATTTGTTGAACCAATCAAAAATTAGTAATAATCACCAATTATTTGTATATTTTTAGGTCGCTGTCATTAAAACCCTGTTGTTTGTTGTATTGGTATTTGGCCTATTACTAATCAGTCATTGGTGTGTTGGATGGGCGTGATGGTAATTATCAAAAGCTTATACATCTTTCGACCACAGAGCATCTATCACAGTATCAATAATTTCTTTATATGCTCGCCCTGTGGCAAAATTTTCATAGGGGTATCCATAATCATTGATGGTATTCAATGATATTCCATGGCATTGGATGGTCTTCCATGGTATTCGGTGGTATTCCATGATCTTTGATAGTATTCCATGGTATTCGATGGCATTTGATGGTATTCGATGGTCTTTGATGACATTCCATCTAGTCGTTTTTCAGAGTCGTTTAGTCATTTTCCGAGTCGTTTAGTCGTTTTCAGAGTCGTTTTTCGAGTCGTCTAGTCGTTTTTCGAGTCGCTCAGTCGTTTTTGGAGTCGTTTTTAGAGTCGTCTAGTCGTTTTTCAGACTTGCCCAGTCGTTTTTTCAAATCGCTTAGACGCTTTAAGCTCTTTCTTGATAGGATAAGGGACAGTTCATGCTTACTTTGAAGCAGTGGATCGTAATGTTGGGCCTCGAAGGGATAAATCATGTAAAATGGTTAGGGTTCAAAAGCCATTTCTGTAAGCATTTTTATTTTAAGTAATGAAAGAAGTGGTGTTCAAAAATTATTGTATTGGAAAAATAATTTGTCTCTTCTTATCCAATTGGGTTTTTTATGAATGAAAAGTGTTGTGATAATTTTGTTGCTCACAATTTTGATATATTACTTGGAGTATTTTCCCTAAATATTGAAAAAAATTATAAAGCCTCTTTGATTAATAACTAAATTTGTCATATGAATTTTAACTAATATGAGGCCCGTTGGTTTACAATATTTCAGAACGCACTAGCTGTATTCATTAAAAACTCGTAATTTAATTGATAACTAATTTATGAAAATATATATAGAATTTTGTTAATAGTTTATATTTAATTCGCATTTAATAGCAGATCAGAAGACGATTAAGGTCTGCTGTTGGGACACACATAGTTTAACCGGCGGAGTGACGTCATATTTTGGATTTTGGTACCTGTTTTTTAATAACCTGATTTTTATTAGAATCTCTAGCAACAGTCTAGCATTTTATATTATCGTGATTTATACAATCCCAAGAGCAATATTTTCGATAAAAAGTGTTTCCAGTGCAAGTTGAATTTTCTGGGGAACGTTTCACATTTAGTCTACTTTAAAATTTCAACGCGTAAACAGCCTTTTCTCTAGAAATTTAGTCACTTTCATTAAACCAATGAAGGGGGCCTCTACTTCATATTCATGATTTATCACCTGGTTTTTTCCGTATAGCATTTTTTAACCATTGAAAGGAATGTCATTTAATCTAAACTATTGTGCATTATGCGACGAGGGTTGGAGGGTCTGACTGATCAACTTTTACATATTAGCTGTAATCATTTTAGTTCACCCTGAAAGCTGCCTCTATTTGCAACGTTTTGGGGTTGGCGAAAATATATAAATAACTGCAGACCGATCTCGCTTGTGCCTGTTTTCTCTAAAAATCTTTGAATCTGTCATGAAGGATCAGATCAATAATTACTTTGAGGGGAGCAACCTGTTTACGCAGAGCCAATTTGGTTTCCGGAACGGGAGGTCTACCACTCTCGCCATAGACTACCTCATTCAAAACATAGATAACGGCCTAGAGAGGGGCTTGGATACCTATGCCTCCTCCTTTGACTTGACAAAAGCGTTTGATTGTGTGTCTCATGAAATTTTGTTAAAAAAACTATCTTTCTATAACTTCAGGCCTGAATCTATTCTACTTATAAATTCATACCTATCAGATTGTATGCAATTTGTTTCCCTCAATGGTGGTGTATCTAGTGAACAGGTGATCAGGCATGGGGTTCCACAGGGATCTGTCTTGGGACCAACCTTATTCCTGATTTTCATTAATGACCTGGCTCAATCCCTGAATAATGTAATTCTTTTTGCTGATGACACCACTAATTTCATAAACTACCATCCATCTGAGCCCATACAGACCATTTCACATAATGTCCACTCCAGTATGGAAGAGTGGTTCTTGTCAAACTATCTGTGCCTTAATGATGCTAAAACACAGAGCATAAACTTTTCCCTCAGACTTCCTAATCGGGATTTGCAGCATGAGAATGGTGTTAAGTTCCTTGGTATATTTCTCGATCCCGGACTAACATGGGTTGAACAGGTCACCCAACTTAGTAAGAAACTGTCAAAAATAATCTTCCTAATGAGACATCTCTCGAAAAATGTGTCAATGCATGTACTAAAAACTGCATACCATGGGTATTTTGGGGTTAATATGCTGCATGGCATTCTCAACTGGGGTCACTCTGCAAGGGCGAGGGATATTTTTGGCCTCCAGCGAAGAATTGTTCGCGTTATGGTGGGTCCTGGATACCGTGACTGCTGTCGACGCTATTTTGTTGAGCTTGGTTTGTTAACTTTCCCTTCTGCCTATATCTTTCAGTGCCTAAAATACTTGAAACAATCTACATCGCTTTACGCAGCATCGCGAGATACACGAGTATGGGATACCTGGTAACGGGGATATTTTGCCTAACTTCCATAGGCTCTCAATTGCGTATTATTTTACAACGTTTTGCCACCAGCAGTTAGGGACTTGGATGAGAAGCTATTTTTAAGGAAATTAATTAAAATGCTATTTAATTGCAGGATCATTTTATTCCCTCGAGGAGTACCTTAGAGGTGATTTTACTGGATTTTGAGGTGTTTATTTATTTATTTATTTATTAACGGGCACTGCCCAATTTCACAATGTAGGGGTACATGAAGCAAACTTAACAAATAGTAACAGGTAATCTTATATCTAAATTGTTCAAACATAACACAGCTTTTACAGTGTATATATGAATGCAAGAAATTATAAATGCAAGTAATGTATAATGATGTAGGTATCCCGCGAGTATATACAAGGTTTTCAAACAATAGTGTGCAATTGTTTTATGAAGGCCGAGCCATTGGAAAAGAAGTTAAGTCTGGGATGCTCATTGGCAAGTCTGCCTGACCGTGTCAGAAAACTATTTTGACGGTAGTTAGTTCTATGGACAGGTATCGAGAAAGTGTTTGTTTGGCGAGTCTCCCTTGACGGCACATGCAAACCTATCCTGCTCAGCAGATGGGGACAGGTATATCTGTTGTGTAGCAAATTATAAATCATTTTTAGATCTCTTAGATCCAGACGTTCCTTGAGGGTTCTAATTTGAATGTTATGTTCTAATTGGGGATATGTCAATTGTGGTGAGCTAAGTTTGAAAGCTATGTATTTTAAGAATTTATGCTGAACTTTTTCTATATTCTGAATGTGTATGTTATAACAAGGATTCCAGACACAAGAAGCGTATTCGAGATGGGTTCTCACCAATGAGCAATATAGGAGCTTAACTGCACCAACATTAGTGAATTCGCAGGTAGTACGTTTTATAAATCCGAGGAGCTGCAAAGACTTTGATAAAGTGCCCTGGATGTGGGGTATGAAGGTAAGTTTAGAGTCCATAAAAACGCCCAAATCTTTTATTTCTGGAACATTAGAAAGAGTAGTGTTTCCGATCAAGTAAGGGCTGTTCGAAAGCTGCCCTTGACTTATGAAAGGTGACAGAGTGGTGAAGGCATTTAGCTCCATGCCATTCCGGGTACACCAAGCCACCAATTGATTTAAATCAGACTGAAGTTTTAAACAGTCACTAGATGAGGAAATCTCCATGTATAGCTTCAAGTCATCCGCAAAGAGAACAAAGTGACTGTGTTCAAGGTGCGATCCTAGGTCATTGTTGTGGTGATTGTAAACGTTCTAGTTAAGGAATACGTGTCCTTGTACATTGAGTATTTTATTTTATATTTTGTGATTTGTATAAGCACTTCATGTGTATGTTTTTACCAATAAATAAATTATTATTATTATTATTAGTTGCGATTAGAACCCGTTTACAGCGACTTTTGTGCGACACAAAGCGATATTGAATACTATTTGCAGACAAATGGCGCGAGCGACGAAGACGTAGACAGAGAAGTTCAAGAACACGAGAATTTTGAGACAAACTATTTTGAACTAGTAGCGAAAATTACCACGATTATCTCGAACCACAATGCGATTAAAAAACTGACTAACAACAATCCGCGAAGCCTGAGTGCGAACGTGTCACACAATTTTACCAATACCAACATGTCTGTGCCTTCTAAGCTACCGCCAATTAGCATTCCGAAGTTCCACGGTTCCTTAGATGGGTGGCTAGATTTTAGAGATATATTTCTGTCTGTTGTCCACAGAATCAGTGCCTCGACGGTAAGCAAAAGTTACACTACCTCAGGTGTTCGCTCGACGGCGAAGCGTCTCAAATTATCGATTCGATTCCCAAAACCGGTGACAATTACCAAGTAGCTTGGGATGCCTTGGTTGACAGGTATGAGAACAAGGAGATTATAGCTTTCAATTTATACAAGGGTCATTTTTTTTCCGTGTATTTGACTGTACATATACTTACTTTGTAGGTTACTTGTGTGAAATAAATAAATAAATAAATATTTGATGCACCTACCTTAACAAAGGAAACGCATACCGACCTGCGAAGATTGCACGAAACATTTAATAAAAATTTACGATGTTTAGAAAAGTTAGGCGTTAAAACCGACTTTTGGGACGTGTTAGTTATACACTTGCTAGTCTTAAATTCTATAGTCGAACGATTGGGAAGCTGTTAAAATAGCATGAGAACTTCTTACGATGACCGAAATGCGATCATTTTTAAAAGATAAGTGCGATTTGCTCCAAAGATTAGAACTACACCGAACACAAAGCCGCGAAAAAATCGATAACAGTGATAAGGAATCGAGATTTAAAACTCGGAAAACACAAGCCTTTCTAACTAGCCAAAGATCAAATTTATCTTGTTATTTCTGTCAAAAAAAATCACACGATCTTCAAATGCGAAGCGTTTAATAACTTTACACGTGATGAGCAATATTCGAATGTGCGAAGGCTCAATTTGTGAAAATTGCGATAGGCTAGGCTGCAAAAAGTGTTTACATCTCGAAAAGAGCGGAATCCCAGCAGTGAGTGAGCATAGTAGGCCACTGGCCGCACCACGCGAGGTGCAAGCCGCCGGAGGTGGTGGGGATCAAAACTCCCGGCGCACGGGCAGGAACACGCCTGTCTCAATAGTAGCAACGCAGGGATCTACGATGTGTGAAGGTTGTGAGGCAAATGAACAGCTGTTCGTGGGCAACCTTACACGATGTTGGCGACGGCACTAGTAAACAATGAGACAATGATGGTAGGGTACTTACTGCAAGAGTATTACTCGACCCAGGGTCCCACAGCTCTTTTATAAAAGAAAGTTTGTGCGAAAAATGAGGTTTAGACAAAGCCGTGAATTACGTGATTTCGGGAGTCGGAGACCATTTTGTAAGTCCGGCAAGTTGCAGGGCGACTGTTGCCATAACGTCACGATTTTCGAATTATTCTAAGGAAATTCCTTGTTTAGTTTTAAGAAGGGTAACCAAGCAAATACCCGCGCAATCATTTAATCCGTCTGCGATAAAGATACCTCCGAATATTGTGATGTCCGATTCCAAATTTTACGAAAGAGGCGAAATCGATATTTTGATAGGCGGAGCGTTATTTTATAGTCTACTGATGTAAACATGTCTTTGTCTGGTGTGAATCAAGTTGTGTCTTGTATCAAAGAGAAATGTAATGTCAAAATTAGATCGATGCATACTTCATATGAAAGAACTTTTGAGTTGTTTGATTGTCCCTAAGATTGGTGATTGTTTGCCTAGTCAACCTGTTGATACTGCGAAAGTAAGAATTCCTGGGCACTTGAACCTAAGTGATGGCGGCCTGGTGATTTTGTGATGTTATTGGGGGCTGAGGCAATGTTGCCATTTTCCGTATCTTCTTTTCCCGCGATTTCTTGTTTACGGTTTTTTTCCAGACTCGACAGAGTCAATGTTGCCATTTTTCGTATCATCTTTTCCCGCGAATTTTTGTTTACTGTTTTTTTCTGCCATGCTTTTCAGCCTCTTCTCAAGGCATTCCAGCCTGTTATTGAGTTCGACACCATTTTCTTCCAATTTCTGGATTTTATTTCTCACTTCTTCAACCAAATCTCAGAGATGATATGCACACAGGTGGCCTTTTTCTGCTCCGCCGACTGCTTCAAACATCGTGGATGAAAGATGCAGTTGCACTTCTTGCACCTTACTTCTCCACTTACATCTTTCTTGCAATGAACTCACAATTTCTTAACTTTTTTTAACTCCGAATTTTTGGACGACCTATCGCCCGCCATGTAGCTCATATTGCTCAACAATATCGCTTTCGGTGGGAGCACCTTAAGAATTTTCAATAATCGCGTCAAATTCACTTTAACCTGACCTTGCTTGAATCTTAACTGTGTTAAGTCTTCCAACTCGTCGGATGTTCGCTCGCTAACAGTATCAGGCTATACAAAACTCAAAACCACTAAATTCAAAGAGAAATCGGAAAGGACTCACGGAATTCGTCTTTGTATTCGCTGTCTACGGCCTGGTGATAGGATGTAGGGTCGTCGCCCTGTCCACCGCCGTGTTGCTCGCCTCGCTGCTGTGTGAAATCGCCGTCGTGGTGATTAGATCATTTATTTATTTATTTATTTATGTATCACAATTCATTTTATCACAATTACTATGTAATATCATTTAATAAGATTTATAGAAGGAAAAAAACAAATACACCTAGGAGCTCTTCCCTTGTGTTTCTTTTGATTTTCTTTACATCTGTGAAATTTCTTCTCTGAGTTCCACATATATTGTCAATTATTTTGGTTTTTCTTTTGTACCTGGTTGGTATCATTTGTATACCTTGGATAGGTTAGGTTTTTGGCAATGTTTGAATTAATGTGCTCATCTTATATATTTATAGTTTTCATTCTTTTCTCTCTCTCTTTTCTACTTTGCAATAGTTATTCTTTTTCTGGTTGAATATTTCCTCTGTGCAGGTGAGTTATAACTTGAATGTTTATCATGAGTGTGCTATGGTCAGGGGACTAATAGTTTTGGTTATTGGCTATTGATATTTCTTTTCCTGTCTATAGTCCTTGCTGTGGATCATGAATTGAGTGGTAGTAGTGTTTCCAAATGTTACTTTCCTCGGGTGTTGAGGGGGGCTAAGATTGCATTGCGCGATAGGGATCTTTCAGAGCTGCATACGTGTTCAGTGCTATTCAAGAGATTCATGATTACATCATGCTTCAGGGAGTTACTTTCTTCTTTTTTCTCTCCCTTTTCTAATCTTGTTTGGTTAGAACCTTAAGTTAAGATGGGATTTAAATTTTGGGATTTAACAGTTTTTTCTTTGATTACCTTGACACTATGTATAGGTACACACATTGTATGCTGTCATCCACATTATTTATTATTATTATTTCACTTAAAATTTGTTCTTAATAAATCTCTCTAAATAATTTCATGTACTTTCAACTTAAAGAATTTTCAGTCATGCTATTCTTACCACATGGCTTCAAACAATGCAGTATATGAGAGACCTTTATGTCAGTGACACCTTTTTTCTTGTCCCTACAGATCACATTGAGTTGAAAAGAGTAATTGCGGAAATAAAAAACAAACATTCCTCTGGTTGGGATAAAATATCAGTAAAAATTTTTCAGTGCCTTCCCACAAATGCATTGAATGCACTTGCTGATGCCATAAACTTTTCTTTTACTAATGGACAATTTCCAGATTGTTTGAAGTCTGCGATTGTCATTCCAATTCACAAGGGGGGTGATGTTACTGGCCCTGCTAACTTTAGACCAATTTCCTTGCTGCCCACTTTATCAAAGGTTATTGAAAGGCTAGTTAAAAATAGAGTTTTATCATTTGTGGAGAGAAATGGTCTCCTGTCTCCTTCTCAATTTAGTTTTCAGGCTTCGAGGAGTACTGGTGATGCGATATTCTCCTTCTTGGAGCATTTATACATGAGTTTAAATAGTGGTGAGGCTGCTGCTGTGGTCTTTTGTGACCTATCTAAGGCGTTTGACTGTGTAAATCATGGAATTTTACTCAGCAAACTGGAATGTTATGGATTTCGTGGTGTGGCTCTTCAATGGTTTCGCTCTTATCTCTCCAGACGTAGTCAGGCAGTTTGCCTTCGTGGTGAGACCTCACCTGGGGAGATGATAATGGATGGTGTTCCCCAGGGTTCTGTCCTTGGACCAGTTTTGTTTCTGTTGTATGTTAACAATCTGGCGTTTATAGATATTGAAGGGAGATTTACCATGTTTGCAGATGACACCACCATATTTTGGCGAAGCAAGGATCCTCAGCAGTTGAATGGCATAATTGAAACTGATATTCTTAAAGTCAAGATGTGGTGTGATTCTAACCGGCTCTCATTTAATGTGCAAAAGACGAATGTTTTACTGTTTAAGTGTTCAATTAATGGAATCTCTCTGGGGGGTCGAACTTTGAAAGAGTCAAACTCTTGTAAGTTTCTTGGCTTGCACGTTGATAGTAAATTGTCCTTTCAGGACCACGTTGAACATTTGCGGCATAAGCTGGCCAAGGGTTGTTTTGCGTTGAGAGTTATCTCGAGTGAGCTCAGTAGAGCTATAGCGAGGAACACTTACTTTGCCCTCATTGAATCTCACTTGAGGTATGGGATTTGTTTCTGGGGAAACTGTGGACAGACAGTGCTCAAATCTGTCTTTGTCCTTCAGAAGCAAGCACTGCGATTCATCACTGGATCTGGTTTGCGTGACTCATGTCGTCCTCTTTTTAGAGCCCACAAAGTACTGCCCCTCACATCGATGTTTATTCTGGAGACTCTCTGCTTAATGTTTAAAAAACATCGTAATAATATTCTTAATTCGTCTAGGAACTCTGGCTGCAGCACGAGGCAGGTTCTAAGGATAGATCTTCCTATACCTTATACTACATGTGTAAAAAAATCACTGCTCTACACTTCCAGAAAGATGTTCAACCACCTGCCTTTGCATATAAGAAATATTGATTCAATTACAATGTTTAGAAGCACGGTTAAGCTTCTTCTCTTGGAAAAAGCATATTATGTACTCGATGAATACTTTCAGGATAGTTTAGTCTAAGTTCTGACTAGAGACTGTAATATTACTTCTGTTCAGCATGATGACGGTTTTGTGTGTATTGTGAAAACTTTGTCCATAAGACATTATCTTTGACAATAAAGTTCATTTTATTATTATATTATTATTATTATTCCTGTTAGAGTGGCTCACGGGTTGCTTGTGAGTGAGATAAAGATGGGGGTGATGTGGCACGCAGGCGCCTAATGCTAGAGGCGAGCTCCTGCCATCTAGAGAGAGCGACGGTCTCTTCCGTCCCGACTGTCTGCGGGTAATGAAGCGACCGCGGTAATTGTATCGTACACGTAACGTAACTGTGATAATTATTGTAACAACTCTTGAATATACGAGTGAGTCGAACATTCAATCTTTTAATGACCCGGCACCAAGGTTATATCAGTGGCGACGAGGATAATTTCGGATAACAGCTCATAAAAAAAAGGAACATGGCGGATCTCATCGGACACGTTCGTGAGTTTAATGCTTCAAGTGATGATTGGATAGTGTAGCAAGAACGGTTAACCCAGTATTTCATCGCAAATTCCATTATGGACAACCAAATCAAAGTGGCTATGTTAATAAATTCCGTCAGCACAACGACGTACAAGCTTCTACGCGACTTGTGTTTCCCAACTCCTCCGCAAGAAAAAACATTCGATCAGTTATGCGAGTTGCTAAAGGGCCAGTTTAGTCTGCACACATTGGCGTGGCGTGAGAGAATTAAATTTTGGGACGCAAAGCAAGAGTAAGAAACAGTAACTGAATGGTACGCACGACTAAGAAGTTTGGTAGTCAATTGTGAGTTCGGAAATAATATGGGGGTGGTTGAAAAGGAGAAATTCATAAGTGGAATGAAGAAAGGAAGCGTTCTGGACCGGTTGTGCGAGGAGGACACGTCAAAGACAATCACAGATATGGTAAAGTTGGCGTTGAAGTACGAGTATGGGCCCAAAGGCAAAGGCGAGGAGATTCATGCTATTTCGAATCTCCCACGAAGGAACGGCGGAAGAGCAGCAACATCGATGACACGACATGCAGATCGGCGATTGGTCGGCACGCTATCAAATGCTTCTTGGGTACGCCTGCGCACCGTACTGCGCAGGCGTACCCAAGAAGCGGAGCTGTCAACGGGAGGAGAACTGGATGGTCGAAGGAAGAACAACAAAGCAAGGGAAATCAACTAACGTGCGAGAGTTGTGGTAAAAGGCACTCAAAACCTTGTAAGTACTCTAATTATAACTGCAACACATGTGGACTGAGAGGCCATCTAGCTAAGGTGTGCGCAATATTTCCAGTGAACAGACAAAACATCAGATTCGTAGACGTAAATAAAACAAGAGACAAAGTTGAACAAGTGATCGAAATGTTTTCTTTAGGCCGAGATGGGGACAGTGAAACTTTTTTATTAGGTATTTCAATCGATAACATTCCTGTACAATGTAATTTAGATAGCAGAGCCGCCGTTAGCATTTTAAATGTGATGAATTATCGGGAATCCTTTGCATGTAAATATCTGTTAGCGAGAGATGGTATTTTATTAAAGAGTTTCTCGGGAAATTCAGTTGTACCAACAGGTTATTTTTGGGCACCAGTAAGGTATCAAAATGTATTAAAACAGATAAAATTGTATGTGGTAGATTGTGAGGGTCCAAATCTGTTAGGTAGAGACTGGATTAAAACATTTGGGATTCAATTTTCCATGATAAATGAAATCAGCGGAACAGAAATTGATGAAGTTGTAAGAAAATATCCTGAAGTTTCTACGGATAATATAGGGGAATTTAAATTTAGTGAAATATCGTTAAGGTTAAAGCCTAATACTATTCCTGTTTTTTTGTAAGCCTAGACCTGTTCTCTTGGCATACCGGGACGAAATAAGCAAGGAATTGGATCGACTGGAGGCTGAAGGGGTCATTGAGAAGATTGATACGAGCGAGTGGGGAACCCCCCTTGTACCAGTGCAGAAAACAGATGGAACGCTGAGGTTATGTGGTGACTATAAACAGACGGTGAACAGACATTTGATCGAGGTAAAGTATCCACTGCCATTAATATCGGATTTGTTTGCAAAACTGCATGCAGGTGAACATTTTACTAAAATCGACTTATCGAATGCTTAACTTCAATTCAAACTGAGTGAAGAAAGCCAGAAGTTGTTGGCGTGGTCGACTTTTAAGGGAATATATAAGTTGAAAAGAATGCCATTTGGCATCTCTCCCGCAAGTGCAATTTTCCAGTGTAAAATAGAACAGTTATTTCAAGGAAGCTCTAATGTTATAAATTTTTTAGACGATATATTGATTACGGGGCGGAATAAGCAGGAGCATATGGCGACCCTGGAGCATCTATCGGAGACATTACGGAAGGCAGGACTAACAGTCAAAAAAGAGAAATGCAAGTTTTTCCAGAACCAAGTGGAGTATCTGGGGCATATAATCTGAAAGGAAGGCCTACGTAAGACAGACGAGAAAATGCAAGCAATCGTTAATGCACCCGTTCCAACGTCAGTAACGCAAGTAAGATCTTTTTGTGGCATGCTAAATTGTTATTCGAGATACATAAGGGATGAAGCTAAAATTTTACGACCAATTTATGATTTATTAAAAAAATACGTGAGGTTTTACTGGTCTAGAGAATGTCAAGTAGCTTTTGACAGAATAAAAGAAGTGGTAGCTTCAGATGTTGTACTAACTCACTTTAATCCTAACTTACCCCTCATTCTTACTACAGATCTACAGATGCATCCCAGGATGGCGTAGGGGCAGTGTTGTTCTCTTACAGAAACACTGTTCATTGTAGCACAGGGGAGACCCCAGCGAGGAGAATGTTCAACAGAGAGTTGCGTATGAGATTGACTCTCGTAAAAGAACCGAAAAGGGAGAGAGAGAGAGAGGTGTACCCCAAGGAGCACAGGACAATACCCCAGAAGAAAGAAAAGGCAAAAGGAAGTTTAGGACAGGTGACTGGATTATGATCAGGCAATACTCAGACAATACTGCCGTTATAAGAAAGAACCACGTAGAGACTAGACTAGGTTATAAATAAAACAGCTATTATTTACTTCCGGTAAATACTTTTAGTAACTAAAATTGCGCATAAAAAAGACACATAAAGAAGTATAATAAGTCAACAGTTTAATAAGAAAATGTCTGTTTTATATAAAAAAAATGAAAATACAGCGTATTTGAAGCAAAAAGTTGATAGTTGTGCTAAGAAATAAACACGTATTTGTATTATGCTAAGGAAAAGCTGCGTATAACCAACATTTTGTTAAGATTCAGATACGTTGAGAATTAACCATTTATAATATAGTGTATTTCCTAACAAGTGCGGAAAGTGCCACTTTTCTGCACGCGATTGCAGTTGGCTGAACGACGTGTAGCGGAAATCGAGTGTGGAAAAGACACTTTCCGCAAGAGTTAGGAACACTATTTTTCTACAAGCGTGCGGAAAAGTACACTTTTCCGCGCGCATTTTAGTTTTTTACTATACTTTTCCGCACTAGTGCGGAATAATACTTTTCCGCACTACTTTTCTGCACTAGTATGGAAAGGTGACACTTTATGAACTAAAATGCGTGCGGAAAAGTGTACTTTTCCGCCCGCTTGTAGAAAAAATAGTATTTATGATTAAAACAAAAACAATTCCAAATGTTTTAAATACTTTTTATTAAGAAACTTCTTTACAAATAGAAACATTTTGCCAAAAAGATAATCTGGTATCTGGCATCAATGGGCCCAAATTTTTTAATATGGAATCCTTTTTTTCGGCGTTTATCCCACATGGTGTATTATGAAAATTTGGTCTCGTAAGATTATTGTTTTTTTTATACTTTTCTTGCAGAATGTCAATTTCAATAAATAAATCATTTGCAAAAGTTCGGTATGAAAATGAATATTTTCCTTTCATAAATATCATTTCGGAGACTTCACGTAAGTAAGGCCTAGGATTTAATCTATTTATCTTTGCAACTGAAGAACAGTTTTTCCAGTCTGCTATTTCATTAATATTGGTACATTTAACCATTACCTGTCCTTTATTTCAAGTTTTTACTGCATCAACAAAATCTTTAAAATCGTAAGTTTTTTTGTTTCTTAAGGCTTAATTCAACTTGGTGATGGAAACTGTCTGCGGACATATAACTGTGTCCGGGTTCAAAATATTTAAGATGGAGTTTTTCTGTGCCAATTTCAGGACTATTGATCAGGAAAAGTAAAGAGGTTATAAAAGCCCAATTTTTGTTTTGACTGGTACAGTTATCAGTCCAAATTATAATCTGATTTACATCTCTATTAGCTTTAAGAAATGTATGAAATGCACTAATAATTTCTTGCTGCTTCCTTCCTGCTATCCCTTCATGCCAAAGGACTGCCAAAGGAAAATGTTTTTTTTTGTGACCCAACCGGAACAAAACTTTCATTGTACACACTTATTCTTTTAGTAAATAGAACCCTTTTAAACATGTCGATTCTGGGTAGCATGATAACTTTTTGTAGATCAGCAGAGACAGCTAGAAAAGTCGTCTGGTTGGGTTCCGTTTTATTTGCTTCTTCAACGTCCCTTTGCATAGTTTGCAGATTTCACAATCACTCTCCATTGTCTCTTTGGTATGCAATGCATTATGGAACGAATATTCTTCTCATTTTTCGCTATCTTCATTTCCAAGTTTTGTCAACGCAATATTTAATTTTTTTACTTCTGTTCGGTATAAATCATACGAACATGAGAAGTTGGGAAATTTCTCTTTAAAGTCAATTTACATGAGCACAATATTTATGTCGCTTGGTAGATACAGCCGGTAAGGAGCATGTTCTCGTCGATAATGGGAATTTGAAGGATTAAAACTAAATATATGCTCTCTAATATCATTTCTGGGTATTTTTTTGGAACACTCTTTTCGCCCTCTTCCATCTTTAATATTTAGCGTATCTGGCAAAGACATACGATTACTATTATTGTTGTATACACTACTAATTATCCAATCACATTTTTTTCTTATACCCCAGTGTTGTCAAAAAAAAATGTTTTTCATACAGTTTTTTTAGTGTCAGCTTCGTCTTTTAAAAAATACTGAAACGTGGACATTTTCTTATAACAGTTTTCATTGTTCGGTTTATACCGCCTTTTTACTTCATTTCTTAAAGTATTATGTAAAACAAACATTTTCTGTTCATGCCAAGACAATTTCCAGTAATGTTCATTAATACGTTGCCTTCTTTCTTCTGTTATTATCTCAGAACACTTACGCAAACATGACTTATTACATCCAGGAAGCACGCCATGTTTGTCTACCCGCTTCAATTGTTTTTTTATTTTACGTTTGGCAGGGCCTTTAGAATACAATTTTCTTTTTCTAACTGTTCCACGTTTTGTTAATGTTTCTAAAATTCTATTCTTGTCTGTAGATGCATCTGAATCTGCTGTATTTTTCTCTTCTGCGACAGAGGACTGTTTGTACGGTTTGTATTTTCTTCAACTTCTACATCTTCTACATCTTCTCAAACTTCTACAAAAAAAATACATGTTTAAAATAGAAGTGAAAATTACCGAATAATGTAACATTTAGTGCCAAATAAAAATTCGGGGAAACTTCCTTTACGAAAAAACCTACCATGATTATTTAAGGTGTCGTTATGAAGTGTGTGGTTCTGTTGAATTTCATTAGCATGATCAAGCAAATCTAAAAAAAAAATATTATATTTTACCTATATATTTCTTTCCATTTAATTATTAGGTAGGTACAGGGTGACCCGCCAAAGAGTACCACCCCTTTTATTTTCTTAATTTTAGGGTATTTTAACCGGATAAAAGGTATTTTTTTACTAATTTTGTCCAAATTTTCAAAATCTGCTGAATTCAGGACCCCAAATCCAGTTTTGTTAAAGTCAAAAAATATTAAATTAAAAAAATGTAGAATCCAAAAATAGCAATTTAAGAATTTTCTGCGTTTAGAAAAGAGTGCCATAGAAGTTTTGAAGGCTAGTTGTTTTCAAAAACTAATCATTTCAGAATAAAATTAAAAGCTACAACGAAATAAGTATGCAACAATGACATCTACCTTTGGTAAAAATTTCGTTCTGGTCGGTTTAAAAAAAAGTGAGGTTAGGTTGTTTTTTTGACAGCAGAGTCTGAAAATTTGGACAGAATTAGTAAAGAAATGTCTTTTCTCCAGTTAAAATACCCTAAAATTAAGAAAATAAAGGGGGGTGGTACTCTTTGGGGGTCACCCTGTACCTATATCTATTAATTTTTAAAGTTATCACTAGTGTTTGCAAAAAGTTTAGATGACAAAAATGTTGACAGTGTACTTAATTTTAAAAAAATTGTTTTTAC
Source organism: Pseudeuparius sepicola (assembly GCA_963920635.1). NCBI lineage: Eukaryota > Metazoa > Arthropoda > Insecta > Coleoptera > Anthribidae > Pseudeuparius > Pseudeuparius sepicola. The sequence continues at coordinate 39,689,134 of OY987303.1, read as the reverse complement.
TTACAACTTTCTGGAACGATGCAAAAACTTTGGGTCATTTTGATAAATCCAATTTCATTATTGTTGTTGCCTTGCGTAGATTCAGTCGTGTTGGTAATTTTAAGCTCTGCTTGCTCATGCTCATTGACTACAGAGAAATACGGAATTAATTATGAAAAAAAAACAACAATCTTTTCTGGAGACAATGAAAAACCAAAATAGAAACAATTTTTTTATCAATTTGTTTCGGGTTATGTTACTGAAATTTATTATTTTATATGTTTAATAACATAATAATGTGTGATTAGACCTTTCATAATGTTTTATGGGCCTACAACTTTCAAATTTCAATAACGCAACCATACTTTCTCAAATCTTACTTGTTTCTGGTAGGAAGCAGGCATTTTCTATCATCTTCATAAGTGGAATTTGGTTTTCGTCATTTTCGGTTGCATTAAACCTTCCAATTTCTTGGTTGTCTTCAGTGAAAATAGGGATATCTGCTGTATGGATCTGGCTGGGGCTATTTTTCTCACTATGCACACACTTTTGAATACAATTCATATTGTTTTCTGCATTCTGTAGTGCTAAATTTACTATAACTCTGCCGCGACTACTCATTTCTAACGTGATTCTTGTTCGAAAGCGTGAAATGAACTGAGGAATACGCGCCAACGCCCGTAAATAACGTCTAAATCTGCATGCGGTCACAGGAAAAAAACGCGGAAAATATAAATACTAAGCAACACCCGCGTATACTCAGATGTGCTAGGAAACAACCGCGTAAGCGGCTAGCATTTGCGCGGGTTTTTCTTAGTGTTATGTAAATACGTGGTTTATGCTTAGTACTATGGGTAAATGGGGTGCAAATACGTGAAACTAAAATACCTGCCACACGTCTAATATTGTAAAATACGCGTATTTTTCTTCGTGAATGTGTTTAGAATACTTCTATAAGTCCTACAAATGATATACCTCAATTTTGATGAAAATGTTGTATAAGTGTTTGTTTCTTATGAGGGCAGAATAGGGTAATGTGGATGCCAGGCACAATTGCCAAGAAGATAGGAGCAAACACTTATATGTGCCATGCTAACCAGATCATAGCGAGGAGAGCGAAAACGGTTGCCAAAGAGAACAGGTCCACACGAAAACGGTTGCCAAAGAGAACAGGTCCACAGGTGTACAAGATACAGTTTTTTTTGGGGGCAGGTAAGATCTCTGCTAATGCCAGCAAGGATACAGATTCGGTAAATGATTCAGGGGTTAACGATGACAGCGAGCGATAGTAATAGGGTATTTCCTAATGTAGACACAGAAAGGCGGCATAGGGCAGAGGAGGATTTTCCTGCAAATGATGTAAACGGTTCAGACACAGTGTTGAACGTTGATGATAATGTTATCTCTAGTCCTGATTTGTTAGGAGACTACAGTTCTCACCTAGTCATAGCAGGTGACTTGCAGACCACAGCAAGGCCGAAACGCAATAGGAGTAAGGCGAAGAAATTTAAGGATTTCATAATGAACCTGGATTAAGGTTATAGTAGAGGTGGTGGTGCATGGATGTGCCGTCTGAAGCTGCAAATGTGCTGTTGGCTCCTGCCTGGACTTCATTTGTTGCTTCCCAAATCATGCCTATCTTTTGATTTGGTTAATGTTACACTGTACTGATGATTGCCAAATAGCATGAAACACGTGTATGCGGTTACTAGTTTTTTCTTTTTGTTAACTTTGAGTGTTTGCCCATTATCACCTTTTCTTCTAACTATTACATTTACACTCGCTAATCTTACATCCTTATTGTCATTGTATCTTGGGTTATGAAGATTTCCACGCAGGTCGCTTTAGCAGCCTCCGTGGCGATGTTAGTACAAGCCCCAAAATAGGGGATGTGCTGACTAAAGCTGCAAATGTGCTGTTGGCTCCTGCCTGGACTTCATTTGTTGCTTCCCAAATCATGCCTATCTTTTGATTTGGTTAATGTTACACCGTACTGATGATTGCCAAATAGCATGAAACACGTGTATGCGGTTACTAGTTTTTTCTTTTTGTTAACTTTGAGTGTTTGCCCATTATCACCTTTTCTTGTAACTATTACATTTACACTCGCTAATCTTACATCCTTATTGTCATTGTATCTTGGGTTATGAAGATTTCCACGCAGGTCGCTTTAGCAGCCTCCGTGGCGATGTTAGTAAAAGCCCCAAAATAGGGGATGTGCTGACTGAAGCTGCAAATGTGCTGTTGGCTCCTGCCTGGACTTCATTTGTTGCTTCCCAAACTATGCCTATCTTTTGATTTGGTTAATGTTACACCGTACTGATGATTGTCAAATAGCATGAAACACGTGTATGCGGTTACTAGTTTTTTCTTTTTGTTAACTTTGAGTGTTTGCCCATTATCACCTTTTCTTGTAATTATTACATTTACACTCGCTAATCTTACATCCTTATTGTGATTAATTGTACATTCAAATTGAAGAAAAAAATGCCAAATGGCCATTGGTTCTTGAAATAAGGTGTTTAAAATTTGTTGAATCCAATCCGTTACATTTTGAAAGCAAACAATTTTTGATAAAGAATTTTTCTCAATTTGAATGCTACATCTAATCTGTGAAGTTTGAAAGAGGTAAGATAAATTTATTTTTTCTAATTTTAGAGTTAACAGGTGTTTTGGGCCACATTTTGCAATAAAAAGGTACCCTAGAATTATAACCCAGCAAGACCATAAATAAACCCCAAAAAAGTAACGAGTAAAAACACAATCCAAACACAGTACAAGTGGCGCCCTCTGTGAGATACGTAGAAATTGACATTTTCAGCTGATTTTCCATAAAAAAACAACAACATTGACAAATTTCAGTTCAGTAACTTCATTATTTTGGTAGATAGAGCCACAATTAAATTTAAAAAATATAACTTCAATATTCCGTATCTCTTAAACAAACATTTGTATAAGGCAATATTGGCCTCAATCGTCATATTTTAGTTCCCCCTATCTAGTCAACAGAGGTATCCCAAGTGCTAGTGGTAGTCCATGATTTTAAGGAACTTTTAACAAGTACAGCAGTCGAAATAGTTCATGTTTTTCATATACCAAACTTAACTAAAATTTAACACGTGTCCTTACTTCACCACACTGGCTTATGATCAAGTCATCTTTCACTATTGTAAAAAACTGAACAATTTTCGGTCAATTTTGTAAATAGAACTTAAATTCTCAATAAATTTTGTAAATATTCCTTTGGTTTTTTATTTGAGCTCCAACTTCTGAATAAAGTTGTCTGATTCTTAATTAATAAACAAAAAAAGGTATAATTAATTGGCGACCAACTCTAAAAGGCCTCTTTGTTATAAAAATTCGGCACTTATAGTTATAGCATAGGAAAAATTATTGGTCTGGCCGTCATAAAATGTCAAGTGTTTACGCGGCGAGCAGATTGCAGGGCCGGCTCTTCCCTCAGTCGAGTTTCCTGGATATTTTAGATCGGATCGCGAGCAGTATATTCTGTAAATTTATTTTGCTACTTAATTTAAGGAAATTTATAAAGATCCACGAAAAGTAAAAACACAATTTTTAGAACTTCTAAAATAATTAGTTCAGAATTACAAGCCACTGGGAATCTCATATTAGTCAGACACTGGCAATCGATCGCAATGCGGTCATGTGACTTTGGTTATGTTTGAGCGCCAGAAGCTTGAACTATTTAATGGTTGAATGAAAAACACATTTTCCAATTTACAATTTATTACAAGTTGAAATTTGCAGTACAAGTACAACTGAGTAAGTTATTATTTACAATAAGATCAAATGTGCAATAGCAACTTACAGCTTAAGTTGGCAAAAGAGTGGTTATATTTGACTAAAGCAAAATGCAAAATCAGAGACGTTCGTTAATATGAGAGCACTGTCTTTATTTAAAAAAAAGTTCACCCGAGAGGTGAACGAGCACTTGAAAGATTTGGACTACCTTCCAGTCAAAGCTGAGCATTTGCCACCTCTGCGCCAAGCTTCTTATGATGCAACCTGGATCTTTGCGCCAAATTTCTTTCGATGCAACCTCAGCTAGGCCTCGAGACTCATGTTTGGGTCGTGTGGTTTCCAAGCTTGTGCTAGACGGCGTGCAAAATACTCTCAAAGTGTAGGGTTGAGGTACGGTCACTTATACTCGTGTGCTCACATGCAAAAGAAATTACACAAAACAGTCTCTGTTAAGTGCCTACTGCAGTCGAATCGTCGACGCTTTTATAATTAATCGTTATATTTCGTGAGGGTAGAAAAGGAAAAATAAATTAAATCTGTACAAATCTTCCAAACAAATTTGGCAAACCTTAACTAACAACCCAAAGATAGATTACTTAAAGCATATAACCTTGGATTATTGAACCCTGAATCTGACTAGGAAACAAATTTAAAATGACTATACAAAATGGCTCGACTACACTTGACTTATAAATTTACTATACAATATTTACAAAATAAATGGTAACATTAATAAAATACAAAAGGTTTTGCAACTTCCCGATTTCACCTCTCGGCAAAATGCAAAACAATAGCCCTGTAAGCTATGTAAAATAAGAAAACTTGTCGTGGGGTCTACATCACGTCAAACAACTTAAGTGTGGGGTATAGAATGATTCTGTGCAAAACGTGATCTAATATGAACCTAATATAATTTAAATAACCAAAGATTAGCCACGACCCATCACGTGAAGTCCACAGAACAAGGGAAACAGATTCCGAATGAGATGGCTACAGCAAAGTCGACAAAAGTCGGATACAGATAAAATCAGTAATCTAAGTAGCTAACTCACCCGGAATACTGCCTTCTGTAACTCCCTGTGGTCCTCACGCTGTTGGTCGCTGATCGAACCTGATAGATATGGGAAAAACCTTCCACGACTTGTCCACAAGGTTCGTAGACACGTGGTGAACACATGTAAGAAAAACAGAAAACTTATTAGCACAGCAAACCCAAAAATACACGATATACCAAACCACTTAAGCTGCTTTCAAAGATGAGTATTAAATTCCGAAAATAGATTTCCCAGTGGAAAATTCGAATGAATAATTCGGAATTTAACCTCACGTGATGCACACCTGACAAGTGGTAAAATGGGAAGCCGACCAATTCTTTTCACCGGGTCTATTTATAACCTTTTTTGAAATACAAATACACTTTGGAAGGTTTTAAAAGTGAAACTTATTGATAAAAAATTAAAAATACTATAACCGTAGGTCAAGAAAAACAGGCGATAGTGTCAACTGTCAATTCTGCCAACTTCTACCACTGATATTCGACCAGTAGAAACGTCGAACACAAAGAATGACATTAGTACATGGAACAACCGTGGCACGCGACTCTGTCGCATAACTGAAGAAAGTGAATATTATCCTTATAATTAACGTCAGACAGTGATTACAACAATGTAATTGTTTTAGTAATACATACCTTCAATTGATGAATAAAATTTGAACACTTTTGCGACCGGAACATACCCTTTAATAAATGGTTTGTCTAGGAATACCAAGGTAGGCAACTTGTTATGCATCAGCTTGTATAGGTGGTTGCAGATAGCAGGGCAACATTTTTAAATTTGGTAGGTGTACACGGGGGGTGACGAATAAATTACTAGGTATAATTTAGCATCCTTTTAAAATATGCAACAAAAAGGTATTGTTCTGAGAAAAAACTCAAGGTGCCACAATCCCTAGAGTTGGCTTCGGATTTCGATAAATTTCTACCCCATCTTTGAGAGAGGTGCCGAAATAACATTTTTACAAAATTAATTTTTGTCCAGCCGTTTCCAAGAAAATAGCATCTCTCATTATAAATTAATCACTGTGAACAGGAAGATGTTACATGTTGATCTACTTCAAAGTGGTACATAATGGCAATTGAGCAACCTTACAGGTAAATGGTTTAATCTCTAATTAAATTAAATAAAGTGTTAGGAGTAATTTCAGTTATTGTAGGAAAATTAGATAATCAATCAAATTTCCATTACTTACAGTGTAATTGCATCCACATAATTTCAGACAGCATTCCGTGAAATACATTATTCGGGCAGATTTTTTCCCACTGTAAATCTTACTTTTGCCACCATCGGGCAATATTTTTGGAATGTGGTATAAGTAAATTGAAGATTTTTGACAATCTATCTGCTTTTTATATAATTTGATATTGGTTATTTGAGGATTGATAATAAAAAAAATTTCTACTTAAACAGATATCTGAAAATGTTTTACCATGTGGTTCTCTAAAAACTCTTCCAATTCTGAAGAAACTTCCCTTTCAAAAATTTATTACTTTCTTGGCACCTCTTTCGTGTCAGTAAGAGTGCAGCCATTATTCGCTTCTTCTTGTTATAAAGCTGTGTCAATTTCTTGGCAATTTACTCAGGTTCCAACTTTCAGATCAACCACTTTCTAATAATATTGCTATTCTTGTCTTTTTGAATTATTTAGCCTGACTTTAAAGATCAACAAAGGATTAAATTTAAAAATGTGTCATAAATTAAAACTTTCTGTCACGCAATATAAAGGTTAGGCATTTTCTGTAACATTCTGCCAGTTTTTGAAAGGTGGCGCAAAGTAAAATTTACATTGGACAACAGTTCTGCCCAGAATTTTTTTCTGCAATGGTATATACTCGTACTGTATATGCTCTAGCTCAGACAAATATTTGCTAATAGCTAAATTCTATATGAAACTAAATAAATTACTTACTGTTCAAGCCAAGAAATGATGCAGCTGCGACAAAATCTGTGACCGCAAGTCGTTAGTACAGGGTCTCTAAGCCAACTTAGGCAAATTGGACACTCATATTTGGCCGGAGCAGTAAATGCAAACGAATCATCAATGGAACTCTCGTGTGCCTCAGAATTATTTGGAGTTTGCTCCATTGAGTATTGTTTCTAACCACTTGGTGTCTATAATTATTAGATTTGAAGATCCAGGGTTCCTTGTCTTTGGGAGAATTACAATAGTGAAAGGCCCTCAAAACATGAAATTTTGCATACACTTATTTTTGATGACCATGAATCTGAAATTAAGTTTTGACCGTCATTTACAATCCACACTATCCAGTATCCAAATACAGAACATTAATTGTGTCCATAAGAGAATTTAACAGGCAGGCCCATTTTAAGTGACTCCCATGAGCCAAAATTTGATAGTACTGCATATTACCACAGACCTATATAGCTACAGACAGATTTTTATGAACTTTTTCTAAAGCCTTTTGGTGGCTTTAATATTTAATTTTGGGTATTTTATGTTTACAACTCTACTCCATTTAACTTTTGAAGTTTTCTTATGAATTTTTGATAATATAACTTTTTTAAAATGTGCTTGGAAGGTAAGGTTAAAAACTTTTTTTGTATATGTTGACTTTTCATATTTATACCTATTTTTAGCTTTGTATAACTCACAATGAATTATTTCGCTGCTGAAGATGAACCCTTGGTGGTTTGAAACATGTACAGTTTCTTTTTGAGAATATAAACTGTTTGTGGAGTTTCGACTGTAAGGTTGGCTTTATTAATTTTTATCACATTACTCCACTGTAAGAAGATGGACTATTTTTTCTATTTAAAAAAAGTCAGTCTGAGAAATAAAAAAACTGCCGGAAAAAACTACCCCTTCCCACCCCCGAAGTTGTTTTTGATCGGATCCTCGCCATTTTTAGCAAGGAGGCTCAAAATTATTCCAGAAGCACCAATCCGCGGTTGAAAAAAATTGCCGGACAAAACTACCCCCTGCATCCCTTTAGGAAAAAAAAAGATAACTCCGTTGTTTATGGTCCGATTTTTGCCGTTTTCACAAGGATGTTAAAAAAGTCAGTCTGAGAAATAAAAAAAACTGCCGGAAAAATCTACCTCTTCCCACCCCCGAAGTTGTTTTTGATCGGATCCTTGCCATTTTTAACAAGGACGTTCAAAATTATTCCAGAAGCACCAATCCGCGGTTGAAAAAAAAAATTGCACAAAACTACCCCCTACATCCCTTCAGGGAAAAAAATGATTACTCCATTGTTTCTGGTCCGATTTTCGCCATTTTCACAAGGATATGTTAAACAAAAGTCAGTCTGAGAAATAAAAAAACTGCCAGAAAGAACTACCCCTTCCCACCCCGAAGTTGTTTTTGATCGGATCCTCGCCATTTTTAGCAAGGAGGCTCAAAATTATTCCAGAAGCACCAATCCGTGGTTGAAAAAAAAAATTGCCGGACAAAACTACCCCCTGCATCCCTTTAGGGGAAAAAATGATAACTCCATTGTTTATGATCCGATTTTCGCCGTTTTCACAAGGATTTTACAAAAAGTCAGTCTCAGAAATAAAAAAACTGCCGGAAAATAACTACCCCTTCCCACCCCCGAAGTTGTTTTTGGTTGGATCCTCGCCATTCTTAGCAAGGACGTTCAGAATGATTCTAGAAGCACCAATCCGCGGTTGAAAAAATTTGCCGGAGAAAACTACCCCCTGCACCTCTTTAGGAAAAAAATTAGAACTCCATTGTTTCTGGTTCGATTTTGAACGTTCTGGCTGAAAATGGCGAGGATTCGACCAAAAACAACTTAGGGGGTGGGACGGGGTAGTTTTTTGTCAGGCAGTGTTTTATGCTTCTGAGACTTTTGAACTTCCTTGTGAAAACGGCGAAAATCGGACCAGAAACAATGGAGTTTTTCCTTAAAGGGATGCAGGGGGTAGTTTTGTAAGGTAAATTTTTTCAATCGCGGATTGGGTGCGTCTCGGTAAATTTTGAACGTTCTGGCTGAAAATGGCAAAGATCCGACCAAAAACATTTCGGGGGTGGGAAGGGCTCGTTTTTTGTCAGGCGGTTTTTATGCTTCTGAGACTCTCTTGAACGTCCTTGAGAAAACGGCGAAAATCGGACCAGAAACAATGGAGTTATCAATTTTTTCCTTAAAGGGATGCATGGGTAGTTTTGTCAGGTAAATTTTTTTATACCGCGGATTGGGTGAGTCTGGGTAAATTTTGAACGTTCTGGCTGAAAATGGCGAGGATCCGACCAAAAACATTTCGCGGGTGGAAAGGGGTAGTTTTTTGTCAGGCAGTTTTTTTACTTCTGAGATTTTCAGGGTGTAGTTTTCCTGGCAATTTTAAGTAGGTATACATCAATATGAATCTCAAAAATCCTTACCTTCCAATTCCATCTTCCTTGCCTCTTTTTGACTATAAACACAGCCTGCTTCGCTAAGCTATTATATACAAGCAAAGATCATGATATGATCTTTGATACAAGTCTGTGCCTATATTATTTATATACATAATACATCTGCTCGTATGCAGATGTATTTTTATCCCTAAAATGGGCCGGATAGATGACATTTGGCAACGACGAGTGGAAAGATGTAGAACTCAGCGACCTCTATGGGACGGTAGTGGAAATATTTGTACGAATTCCCACAAAGGATGCCAACTCGAGGGACTTGGCATCCTTTTGGGTTCGCCTAAAAATATACGGCAAAGCACAGTCTGTAGCGAAGCTATATAGGTCTGTGATATTACTATTATTTTATTAACTGAAAAATATAAATACTTCATTTTATATAAATTTAGTTTTAAATAAAATCGTTCCCACATCATTTTTCATTTGTTGAATCGTTAGTTTCAATAGGGCAGTTAAAAGTAGAATTTTTTTTTCTAAATTATTGAATAATTTACCTTAGTTCTTAAGATATGGGACATGAAAATAATTTTGGCCATTAATAATTATTTCATGACTTGTATTTTAAAAACTAAAGCCAGAGAATTTTGATAACCCAGAAGATTCACTTGCCAAATAATCCCAGGCCATCCGACCGTCGTTACCCCCTACCTCAAGTTTCAGCTAAAATACAGTAGATAGGAGATGGTGACAATGGTAAAGGTGATGGGAACAGGGACTTCCTGGACAACAAGCCTTTCGACATGAAAGTGCCGCCGTCAAGTGACCCTTCTATATGTTATATGTTTGGTGCTAAAGCTTATGAGATAAATTCACTGTTTTTTAGACTTTTTCACCCTCTAAACAGTGGTGTCATATTACTTAGAATTTTGAATATTAGGGAAAAATCAAAGAATTACGATTAATATAAAATTTGATATACCACTATTATATTCAATTCCGAATGGTTTTTCTTAATAAACCTTTTCATTCACGAGTGAGTAAAGTTTCATCCACGTAAATTGATAACATTTTTGTAAATTTTGATAATGTCAGAGATTGTCTCGTGTTTGATATGGCGGTGTCTGATCACATGGGCAAAGTATTGACATATTTGACTGCTTGAATATCGAAACGGAAAAATTGCAATGCATAAGACGACTTTTGTCAAGAACAAGATGTCGAGATTTTTTTGGGGAGCTGGCAGGTATTGGCTATTTATGGTATATTTCCTGTTAAAAAATACAAATTTTGACACAAACAACATACGTGGATCAGAAATGGAATAAAAGTATCAACTAAGCAGAAACGCTTCCTGCATGGGGAAATGTTGGCGGGTAAGTTAGGATCGGAATACTATAAAAAATATGCTAATGTATTAAAAAAAGTTATTAGGAAGGTCAAATATTGGAGCAACTTACAATTTATTTCGGATGCAGTAAATAAGGGGGGAGCAACTTGGACGTTGGTTAAAAACATAACAACAAAAAATACGAATAAAGATAGTAACAATACATTGCTGAATGGCAAACCTGGAGATTCTCCTCTGCCACCAGATCAGTTGTTGGATTCAATAAATGACTTTTTTGTAAAGTTTGGTGCAGATAGAAAGCAAGGTGATGTGGACTATCAAAGGATAAAGCATACAGATAGAAGGTTTATATTTGAGTTAACAAATGCCAATGAAGCTAACAGCACAATACATTTCAATACCACTGGCACACATTATAAATCTTTCTTTTCGTACCGATATTTATCCAGAAAAACTGAAGGTAGCATATATTAGAGCATTATTTAAGAAGGGAAACTTAAATGAATTTAAAACTATAGACCAGTGTCAAGTTTGTCAAGGTATTTAGACGAGAACTCAATTTTAAACAACTTCCAATATGGGTTTAGAAAGGGGAGGGAAACAGTGCACGCAGTATATCGGACTGTGTCAAACATAATAAATTGTATAGACGAGGGTGAGGGCGTGGCTATGGTTTGCGACTCCATCGATCACACGATCCTATGCAGGAAAATGGAATGTTACGGCATTAGAGATGTTAGTATAAAACTAATAAAATCATATTTGCATAACCGCAGGCAGAGGACCGTGGAGTATGACCGAGAGGGAAATCTTCTTAAGTCGGGATTCTTAACAACAATTAGAGGGGTACCACAGGGACAAACTTCCGGGCATGCTTCCACAGCCTATGATTCTGTATGCAGATGATACCTCAATAATATTCAATGGGATAAACAATGGAATATTAGAGGAAAACATTACTCAATCACTAAGTAATCTTCAAGAATGGTTCTTAAAAAATAATCTTAGTGTAAACGTAGCAAAAACACAGGTCCTGAAATTTGGTAGAACGGACTCTCAGCCACTAACTGTCAATTATAAAGGAGGTGTATTGGCATCGGCATCGCAGGTGGCTTTTCTGGGTGTGCATCTGGATAGATGTCTCGACTGGGGTGCACATATATCATCCTTAGCGGAGAATATATCCAGATATAGTTATGCACTGGGTGTCTTATCTAGAAACTTGGGGTCCAATATAGCTTTGATGAGCTATCATGCTTATGTGCACTCCAGACTGACATATGGGATGCTGTTCTGGGGAAACTCTGTGCATGTAAACCGTATATTAGTAAAGCAAAAAAGATGTATTCGTAGAATTTTTGGCCTGGGGAATAGACACAGCTGTCGAAATGTGTTCGCTGAGCAGCATATACTCACTGTGATAAATGTATATATTCTAGAGGTTGTAATGTTTGTTAAGAAAAATCCAGAATTATTCGAAGATTGTATTCTTGGGCACCAATATAACACTAGGGGTGGGGACAATATGAGAAGCCGTTTCACAAGGTATACACATGTCCAGAGAAACGTTATGGTCTCCTCCATTAAAATATGGAATAAAATACCCAAAATATTAAGAAGCGATAGTGACAAGGCACTAAAAAATTTTGTAAAATGTTTTTTGACCAGAAACGTCTTTTATTCTCTGGATGAGTTTATGGCTTGTGAGGTAGCTCAGTTGCTGTGATATTGTCTTGACTGAATGGTTTTAAATTAGTTTGAACTGAATAGTTTTAAAATTGTATGTATACTGTCAGAGTTGTAAATTATTGTAAAATTGTATTTAAGGTAAATTGTTTTAAATTGATATTATGATTTGACATGTTCTACATCCTGTAAAGGGTAAATTATGGAACAAATAAAGATACTACTACTACTATACAGGGTGATTCAGTTTTATTCTGCGAAACTTCAACAGGTGACAGAAAACCAAAACATAACCGCGCTTTCTTTGATAAACTATATAATTTTAAGGCCTTATTAAAAAGTTACAGGGTGTTAAAGTTTTATGAAACATGTGGTCTTTATTGAATATTTACCAAACTAGTTGAGATATTTAAGTCATATTTGGTACACGTTATAACCGCATGGGTTAGCATAAAACCTGTTAATATCAAACCCCTTGCACAACCAGTGGCGTAGAAGTAGGTAATTAGTATAATTGTTAAAAAAAAAGAACCACCTTATATAGCAATACAATTTATTCAATTTCTTATGTAAATTTTAATTTTAAACCAAAATGCCCTCTTGGTAATTTTTTGTATGTGTCATGGTTTCGTGGCAAATTTGATTTTTTGTATTATTTCGGGGTATTTCTGAAAAATTATCTAAAAAATTTGCTCCATAAGTATCACTTAAAGTGGAAATAATGTGTTTGCTACTTGAAATAAAGTAACTTTGTCCAATAAACTTACCTATTTAAGGCTATACTTTTGAAGATACAGGGTCTAATACATTTAAGGAAGATACAATTAATGTTACGCTCTGTATCTTGAAAAGTAAAACCTTGAATGGGTGAGTTTATTGGGAAAAGTTACTGTATTTAAAGTAAGAAACACATTTTTTCTGCTTTGAGTGTTACTTATGGAGCGAAGTTTTAAGTTAATTTTTCAGAAGTTCCCCGAAATAATACGAAAAAATCAAATTTTCTATGAAACCATGACACATATGAAAAAATGCTAAGAGAACGTTTTTGTTCACAATTAAAATTTACATAAGAAATTGAATACATTTTATTGCTATACAAGGTGGTTCATTTTTTTTCTAAAAACAATTATACTAATTACCCACTTCTACGCCACTGGTTGTTCAAGGTGTTTGATATCAACTGGTTTTATGCTAACCCATGCCGTTATAACGTGTACCAAATATGACTTAATTATCTCAACTAATTTGGTAAATATTCAATAAATTCCACATATTTCTTACAACTTTCACACCCTGTAACTTTTTATAAGGCCTTAAAATGATATAGTTTATAGAAGAAAGTGTGGATATTTTTTGGTTTTCTATCACCTGTTGAAGTGTCGCAGAATAAAACTGAATCACCCTGTATATTTACATCTCAGTACATGTTCTGCGTCCTTTCATTTCACGGACATTCAGCATCCGGTAGAAACGAAAGTAAATTAGGCAATTTATTTGGTGAATATAGCTTTAAAAGGTGTCTAGATTACCTCTATCGGGTTAATTTTCCATTTTAATAATAAATGTAAATATTCGTTTTCTTTCACTCTACGGAATGTTCGGCGTCCTTTTATTGTGCTTAAATTCTTGTGTCCATCTCGTATATTTCATTCATATTACAAACTTGTTCTGCGTCCTTTCAGTATACGTTCTTATATAACACGCAATCTTTGACTACCGCCAGTGTTGCCCTATCGATTTTATACACCCATCTCTCTTTCACTCATCAATTGAATGCCATATTGATATAGATAGAAAAAAATTTATTTTATGAGTTTTAGGTTTAGGGTAGAAATAGAGCTTTCAAGAGACCGGGATTAGGAAACCATAAGAAGCTTGCATTTTTAAAACAGCATGCCTTATATACAGGGTGTCAATGCAGTGCGCGAGTCTAACATATCTTGGTTATTTTTAAAGATATAAAAAGATGAATGTTAACCCCCTCTCATTTCACAATGGCTACTGTTGAAATGTTGAAAATACTGAGGAATATACAGAGTGTTTCAAATTCATAATGTTGATGTAAACTTCATTTTTTAAATCGAAACCTATATTTTTTATTTCTAAATTATTTCTATATTTGTTGAATTTTATGGACACCTCTAAACATGTCTGCAGAATATCGTTTTTCAAAAATAAACAGTCGAATAGGTATTTCGATTATTTTGCACCGTTGTAGCGAGAAAACTGTTTGAGATAGATCAAAATTAATTTCACATTAACTTTTCAAGGGCTACCTAATGGTGCTGGTATAAACTGGTACCAAAATTTGGTACTTTGGTACAATTTAATATTAATTATAGGTCGTTAAGGCAAATCTTATGTAGCTTTCCTGGGTATTCGACCAAAAAACAAACCAAAACAACAATATTCTTTGTAGTGTTTATTTTTTTATTTCTAACCCCGATTACAATTCACGAGAGAATTTGACGAAAATAATCAGACAATTTTTTTGGGCCTTTCATTAAGTTAAAATAACTGTGGTATAATTTCTACAAACTGGTATACCAAAAATATTTGGTCAGAAAGATACACATATTTTCTTTCCAATGTCCCTAAGAACTACAAAAAAAATGTTATTACTAGTCTTACTGACCATGCCATTTTATTATCACATGGTAGTAATAGACCTCGTAATTTGAAAAAGATAAAAAATGTTTAAATAAAAAATAATTACCCACCAAAATTTTTCAATCCTGTCATTCAAAAAAGGATATACAAAATATATAACAATAGTTCAAATAAAAGAAAAAAATAACCAAAATAAATATATTTCTATTCCTTACATAAAAGGTGTTTCAGAGGGAATAAAAAATATTCTGTCAAGTTATGGGATTTCTGTCGCACTCAAGCCTTTTAAGACAACTAAAACCGAAAATGGAAAATAAATACAGGTCCAATGTTATCTACAAAATTAACTGTAACGATTGTCCATCTGTTTATGTCAGTCACGCATGTATATAAACACAAACACGACATTATAACTAATAACAATGAAGCTACTGCATTATGTAAACATGCCCTGGATCTATCACACTCTTATAATTTTACAAACATCAAAATTGTTGGCTCTGAAAATAAAAAGAAACGTGCTTGAAATGATTAATATAGAAAACAGCCAAATAGTATTAATTTTAGAACCGACACAAAAAATTTATCAAAAATCTATAATATTATAATTTAATACAAAATTAATAATACCTTTGTTGTTATTAATATATACTTTTTGTATCTTCTTATTTTGTGTAAACCATTATTATTATTATTATTGTCTTGCCTTATGCCAATTCATTTTGTATTTCTTACTTGGTTTTTTATATGTTCCCAAAAACAACACTCGTTTGCTTATCAATATACCATTGATTCTCATTCCTCTTCTGACCACCATACTAACCACGTTAGAATAATGTTTTGAAAAATGTTATGATTTAGAGGGTGTCTACCAAATTGAGTTTTTAAAATTCCCTGATTTTTCCAGCTTTTCCCTGACCAAAAAGCAAAAAATTCCCTGACTAATACCTACCTACTGAGATAAATATGCGAATTTAAATAAAATGGAAGAGTCAACAGATCCCCTAGGATGAAATTACTCTGAACGATCGTGCTTACTAACAAAAAAATTCAAAAGCGGACTATTAGTTTTAGTGATGTCATCTGACATTAATTAAATAAATGTGCAAATTATGTCCTATTATGTTTTCGAAGAAAGTTATAAAGTGGCTTGGAATTTCAACTTTTTGGCAGAAACTGTTGCTAACGAGGTTAATAAAGTACAGTATAAATTGACACCCCTCTTAACTTGCTAGTGTCTGAGGTTAGAAAAAAAAGTTTTGTTACAACAGTTTTAGATACTAATACATTTTTTGTGACGCTATTGGACCTTATACAGTGTGTTCTAGAAAGCCGTGGCAAACATAACTTTTGTTTTTTTAAATGGAACGCCTTGTATATTTTCTAAACATTTTTTTTGGTTCCAATGAAGCATATATGTTATATGTTCGCTCCAACCGTTCGTTCAGAACAGCCTTTTTTGTGAGGGATTACTCTTTGGGTCATAGGTTGCCATGGAAGACAAAGGCCAAATTATAGTAACAATTATTGACAGTTTGCAAGTAATATTCACGCTTTGGAAAACAAAATGGGCTATTTTAAGTTTTCAGAGAAAATTAAGAATGGAAATTGAGAGAAATGAGAAATTTTAAATAGTAAGTGACATAGTTAATAAACTTCTTTGGATTTATTGTTCGAAATTTAATTTTTATTGAAAACGACAATAACATTTAGAAAAATGATATACGTATGAATTTATTGATATTTGCTTCTAAGTTTCTGTTTATTGGGGCAATAATAAAATTGCCGTGTTCAGTATTTAATATGTGGATTTCTTCCCGATTTCTACCTTTCAGTGTTTCTACATTTTTCGGTCTGTCATAATAAATTCTGTTTTTTAAATAACCCCACAAAAACATAAAAATATATCCTTTTTCTAAATATCATTGTCGTTTTCAACAAAAATTAAATTGCAAACAATAAATTTGACGAAGTTTATTACCTATGTTACTATTTAAAATTTCTTATTTCTCTCAATTTCCCTCCTTCATTTTCCCCGAAATCTTAAAAGAGCCCATTTTGTTTTCCAAAGCATGAATATACTTGCAAACTGTCAGCTATTACTATAATTTGGCATTTGTCTTTCATGGCAGCCTATGAACCAAGGAGTAATCCCTCAAAAAAGGCTTAGTTCTGAACGAACGGTTGGAGCTAACATATAACAAAAATATACAAGATGTTCCATTTAAAGAAACATAAGTTATGTTTGCCACGGCTTTCTAGAACACACTGTATAAGCTCCAATAGTATCACAAAAAACTTTGTATTAGTATCTATAACTTTTGTAAAAAAAACTTTTTTCTAACCTCAAAAACTAGCAAGTTAAGGGGGCTGTCAATTTATAATGAGCCACCCTGTAAAAAATAAAGATACAAGATTTATTGTAAAAATATAAAATCACGTATAAAACAAACAAATATCTTTTACACATTCTCCAAAATAAAAAAAACATAAAAATAAACACCTTCAAAACAAAAATAAATAGCTTCGTAAAATCTTATTTAGTTAGATTATCTTATATTATAGTAGAAGAACAGGGATCACATATAAATAAATAACATAATGTGATCTCTGTGGAATAGAATCAAAATGAATATGATATAATTTTGATTAGTTTTTGTAAGAATTAAAGATTTCCTATTTTTAAATCTATTAAACCACAAATCTCCAGGTTATTTGATAGATTTCCCTGACTTTTCCCTGACCAAAAATAATTCCCGGACATTTCCAGGTTTTCCAGGTTGGTAGACACCCTGGATTTAATACTTACCATTGTGTAGCTAAGTATTTACATCCAGCCCTATTTTTTGTAAGTACCTCACTATATTTTTACGTAAAAATTAAAAAAATGTTTTTTATGTAAAAAAACCGATGTAACTATAATTTTTTCGCCAATTCTTGACTTTACTTGTTTTCTAGGCTATGGTGACTTTTTATGAATATTTTTAACATTGTTTTTAAACTGTATTCTAAAGATGGCTTGTGATATATTGCCGAAATGTACGTAAATTAAAAAATAAAAAATAAACACAACAAAGAATATTGTTTTGGTTTGTTTTTTGGTCGAATACCCAGGAAAGCTATATAAGATGAAGTATAGGTGAAAAGAGCTTGTAAAAAAAATATAATAACAGTGACGTAAAGTTGTAAAGCATTAAAAACACCGATATGTGTACAAGTTTCGGTCACAGTTCTTAGGTTATGAAAATAATAATAAAAAAAATAGACGAGCAGGTGTGATAACAGGATTATCGAAAAAATGTGATAAAAAATTTTTTGTTTTGTAGATACAGTGAAAAAACTTTTACAGATAATAAAAAAAAGAAGATAGCAAGTCATGATAGCACGTAAGGTATTTAGCAGTACTTTGTTGTTAGCTGTCTTCAATGACGTCTTAACTGTAAGACGCTATTCGTGTTTATTTTCACGCGATTAAAACAAAAGTATGACACGTAGTTTAGTAAACGAAGAACTTATGGACATGGTACTAGCATAATATGGAGAAGCACATCAAAATTCAGTGGCTACATCTCATCTTTATGCCTAGATTTCCTCAAAGATAACATCCAGGAATTGAGTTTTTTTTGTGTATGACTCAGCAAGGCAGAGAAACTGCCAAAACAAAAAACAAAACGGGCCGATCGTGTGTTGCCTCATGGATTCGCAGGGCTCAACCGTGTATAAAAAATCAAGGAAATAACTTTGAATAGTTATTATGATGAGCTAACATCATTTTTATTTTATTACACTAAATTCGAGTTCTGTGCTTTTAATTTGAAATAAATTGATATAATCTCCAAAACAAAAAATATTTTATTACATTTTTTTTTCGATAAGTGACCATTATTTATCCTCTGCTACAATTTCCCAAGTTTATGCGTAGGTATAGGTTGAGGAACACCCTGTATATTTTCTGTTGCTTTCTCGTTGGACCCACTGAATATTTCGTATTATTTACACAGCTAGTTACTGCACAAGGCATGGCTTTTTCTTTGCACTATTGATAATGAAATAAAAAAATCGAATAAAAACAGGTAAAACACGCCGCACGCCTCTGGCTCCACTACTAAAAATGCCTAGGGATTTCCTAAATCACGAATTTCATGCAACAATGCTACCAACTCAATTGGCCCAGTTCATTCCCTAGCTCCTCTCACCCCAAATAATGCCCAAACCTCCTCTTCATAATAACCTTGACTGCCAGCAAAATATCCTGCTGCTGCCGCTGCCTACAGTGGTGAAGTTTTGTCCATAAAAAAGATCCCTTGAGCCTAAAATACACATTTTCACAAGACAACAAAATTTTGGAAATAATGAAACTTAAACTGAATAATTTTATTTAAATAAATGGCGAATTATCTCTTATCGGCAGTGTCTTTTGTCTTTGGGCAGAAATAGAACAGCAAGAGCGACAATCGAATTCGCCGCTCTATATAGAAAAAAGAAGCATCCATAAAAAGTTTCAGGAAAAATAATTCAACTTACTACCAATTTAATATTTCCAAGTTGGAATGGATGATTTTTAGTGCCTCATGTAGTGGATTCAGCTTTATACTCTCGCAATAGCGGACAGAAGTTCGAAGATACAAAAAATCCAACTTCAGAACTCCTTTTTGAAGCAGTGTTCGAATTGCTCCCTGAAGAAAACCAGGACAAGATGGAAACACAAGCACTCTTGAGAAACAAACAGCTGAACTTGGAATATTACTTCCAGAACAATTACTGTCGAGCCAACTATTGACTTTTTATTAAGAATAAATAAGTGGCGAATTTCGGCGACGCAAGACTTAGATCATCAACCATGATTATAGTCCGTTCAGGCTTATGATATTTTGGCATATACTGATTAATATACATAAAACAAAAATTAAAGAATCCCCATGGAACTTTCGATGGAAAATTTCATTCATTTTTAAAATAATAATCAGTAGGTATGCCAAGCATACCACATGATATATCTTTAAAAAAATGATCGCGGAAAAGCATTGGCATACGAGTAGGATGGAACTAAGAACGCATATTTGAATGATAATAGTCGCTATGCTCTTTTGAAATTGTGCATGTTATGCCATGCCAAAATAATATAAAATTCTCATCCAAACAAGTATGGTGGAAAATACTTGCAGGCCCACACTATCGCTAACAATTCTTGTTAGTTAGTTATTTTGAATATTTTATTTCTGACTGATTTAGGGTGCGCTATGCGAATGCTATGGGTTTGTCATTAGATGCTTGGTCCTGTGAAAGAACTGCTCCTAAAGCAAAGTTACTTGCATCCGTGGTTAATATAAATGGTTTGGAATAATCAGGTCGTGTAGATTTATTTTTATTAAATATTGAGATTTATTGTTTATAATTTCATCAAGAACGCTGATTTTATGCAATATATAATTTTGGGTCCCTGTTTGCTCGTTGTTGGCTCTTCAAAAGTTTCGGTGTTTTCGGATAAATGTTGAAGGTAATCTAAAATGTCTTTATCTACTTCACCGGGAGTATTTACAGTAGATTGATTTTTGTATATGCTAAGTTGAATTCGTGATAGCGTGTCCACATTTTTATTGTGTCAACCTTCTTTATAAATAATTTGATAATCAAACTCTTCTAAACGTATATCAACCCATTTGGGTTATTACTGTGCCTAACCACATTATTTGTTTCTAGATGGTTGTATTTTTTTTATTTTATGGGGTTTCCCATTAATATATAAATAAAATAAATAAACTCGATGACGCTGCTGAGCAGCTCGGTACCATTTTCTATCAATCATATGAGGTGAACTGAGAAGGGGACAGTTCGCTACCCAAAGGCTCTATAAGCACGAAACTAGGGACTCCCTATAGCAAAAATGGGCAGTGTATGTACTGGGGAGGGAGAGTATACCTCATCCTCCCGTAACACTCTGCTGCATTTGCTGGCGACACACTTCTCTAGCTTCACATTGGGAGAGGGGGAGGAGTCGACTAGCGATAGGTTGACAAATGACCATAGCCTTGCTACAAGGGTAGTCAGCATCGACAGAGTCAGATGGGCCATTGAGTCTTTCTCCCCATTCAAAACGGCTGGGCTGAATGGTGTCTTCCCGGCCCTCTCTCAGAGAGATAGGAGGGCACTTACCCAGGCATCAGTCAGTGTGTTTTGTGCGTCTATCGCCAGAGGACCTGTCCCTCAGAGGTGGTTACAGATCAGGGTAATTTTTATCCCCAAACCAGGGTGCAGTGATTACACTGAAGCCAAGACCCATCAGTCTCACCAGCTTCTTGATGAATACACTGGAGAGACTGGTGAACAGACACCTTAGAGAACAGCTTGCTCTCTGAGCACCTGTGTCCTACACAGCACACCTACCAGATGGGCAGGTCCGTAGATTCGGCCCTTCATCAGTGTTAGGGCGAGTTAAACTTGGGAAGCTGGTGAGGTTGGATCCTTGGAAAGGAGCGCTCTAGTTTGAAGAGGAATGAGTACCTTACGGTCTATGGCGGCCTTCCGCACGGGCTGGTGGTTCGGTGTTCTTCTGCCATTCTTCTCCTCTTTGATCGGCTGATACTGGAGTTCTAGGAGAGCTGTGGGAGCGCGGTACCGCTTCGAGAGAGAGGTCGGATGCTGTGTGCGACGTGACCTTACGCGCGTATTTCGAGGTTTCTTTCGAGAGCACAGAAAACCGCGTGCGTTACCGGCGTTAAACGTTCCTTTTGTGCGGGAAGTGAAGGATAGAGGGAAAATGAGATGGCAATCCGCAAACGACCTACCACCTTTATTAAATTTTAAATGGACGGAACAATCAGTTTGTTACAAGGCTGGCGGGGGGCTGGAGGGGGCACTGACGTTGGTGGGCGTCTTTTTGCACGTGGAGGGGGCTTTTGACACACGGCTTTGGACTCGATTTGCAGGGTGGTAAGGGGTGTTGGTGTTGGAGAAGCCTTGGGTAGGTGGAACTGATTCATGCTGGCACTGTGGTGCAACGCTAGCGCATTAAATGTCATCCCTGATAAAGCTGGGATGGTTTTATTTATGAGAAAGATAAAGGTAGACCTCTGTCCTATTATGTTACAAGGGGTTCAGCTAGAGAACAAAAAGAA
The DNA here is from genome assembly GCA_963920635.1 of Pseudeuparius sepicola. NCBI lineage: Eukaryota > Metazoa > Arthropoda > Insecta > Coleoptera > Anthribidae > Pseudeuparius > Pseudeuparius sepicola. The sequence goes on along the minus strand of OY987303.1, from coordinate 39,667,261 downwards.
GGTCAAACAACTAGGTGTCTGGATGAATCCTAGATTGACCTTTGAGGAACATATCCTCTCGAGGGCCAAGAAGGTGTGGGCGTGCCGCAGGGCCGTTGGCACCTCGTAGGGCTGAATCCTAGGATCATGTTTTGGATTTACAAGGCCATGATTGTACCCATGATCACTCATGGTTGTTTGGTTCAACGCCTTGCCTGCATCTATATCACGGGAGCCCTTAGGATACCCTCTCCCGGGCTCTAGAGGCTCTGGTAGGGCTTCCTACATTGAGGGCGGTGATGGAATATGAGGCGGGCAAGGCAGCCCTCCGATTAGAGGGTCCCAGCATCTGGGCAACTCAGGGCTCACCTCAGGAGCACCAGAGGCTGTGGGTGAAGATGAAGAGGACAATGCCCCTCCTGGAGATGAGAAGGGATGTGCAGGTGCCTTCTACAGGCATCCATGATCGACTTTACTTCTTTCCAGAAAGGGTCCAAATGGGGAAGGGAACTGGGGCCGGAGCCTTTTGTAGGGAACTGGCCAAAAGGCTGACCGCCTCCCTCGGGGAGCACACTGCAGTGTTCCGGGCAGAGGTGTTTGCCATAATGATGGGGGCGGAAGAATCACTCAGGCTTTGAGTTAAGGGTCGTGAGATGACCTTCTACTCTGATAGAAGGGCAGCACTGCAAGCGCTGCGGGCAAATCGCACCACATCCCCTCTTGTGGGGGAGTGTAGGGCGAGTTTGCTCAGGTTGGTAGTGGAATGCAACAAGATGGCTCTGTCTTGGGTGCCCAGGCAATTGGGCATCGCGTGGAATGAGACCGCCGACCTTCTTGCCAGGGAGGATCCATGAGCAGGCTGATGGAACCAGAGCACCTTTTGGGGATCGCACCATGGGTTGTAATTGGTGCCCTGGATGAATGGCTCCACCTTATAGGGGTGGAGGAGGAGAGGAAGTGCGGGTGGTTTCTGGAGGATGAAGAAACCCCTTACCATTCAGTTACAGTGTTCCCGGCGCCCGTCAGGGTAAGGTTTGAGTCCTTCGGCACAGTTAAGCTGGGCTTGCAAGTGAACATCACAGTTTTTTGGACACCCTATATATTTTGCCACGAGCCAGGATGTCTAAAAAATCGTCTTCCCCAATCCAATACATATTATAAAGTTTATCTAGCTCAAACCGGTCTATAGTTGTCACAATATATGTTGTAATACTTATACTTCCGGTCAAACTTGAAGTCAAAAATGGGTATAGTATTGCTAAAGTCAGTTGAAATAGCATAAAAAACTATAAGCGGCTTCATAAAAGGATTACAGGACATAGGCGCCATACAGTTTTCATAAATATATACATATTCTACTTGCTAAAATAATATAGATATATTACTTTTATAGTTATTTACATTATAAGATGTATATGTGCATTTTTTGGTCAAGGAGGTTGTTTAAGGACCGCGGGGTTGCCTCGTTCCTTAAAAGTACCTCTGATGGCAAAAAAGAGCTTACACATTGAGTAATGAATTACATTTTTCCTGATACCGACAATTTAATATTATAGGTGCTTTGAATTAAACTTTAAATACACTATGGAGATTGTAAGTAATAATCTTCATAATGATAATTGTTCAAGTACTAAAAATGATAATAAGCAATAAATATGAGAGGCAGAATGCAGACAAAAAAGAAATAAAAATTTGGGCTTTGTGTGGGACTTGAACCCAGAACCTACGATTTACTAGTCGCATGCTCTCTCCCACCGGTGTTTGTCAATTTTTGTCTATTAGGCCGCTCTTATGTAACACCGAGGAAACGTTAATTTTTCTTTCGCATAATTCATGTTCTTTCTGATCAAAACCAGTTTATTAAAGGATTGTTAAACCTATTAAAATTGATGCAAGTTTCGTGTTGCCACATATATTTTATTATTAATGGTTTTAAGGTCCTTGCTGCTTAAGGGTTGCTAGGCAATACTTTTTGTACCTAGCAACCACTTTCGCAGATAGCAACCAACGGGCACCTCAAACATATCAATTATGCTTTCGGGCATGCTGGCGAGAATGTAAAGTGTGCTTAGAGGAGGGAGCAGGAAAAGGTTTTTTAAGGGTGTCGTCAAACACAATAGAAAGGTTAATGCAAGCTATAATATGGTCAAAAGGCCTTCCAAATAGCTATATTGATTACTCAAATATATGCACTGTACTACTCACAGGTGACCTGGCATTAAACAGTGTAATCCATGGAAGTATTGGTAATATATTATTAGGCGAGCATGCAGCCACTTGTTTGTACTGCAATACCTATCTTTTTTCCATTTCCTCCTCTTCCTACTACATCTGCCAGGATCTGTTTAAACTATGAAGCAACGTGTTTTGCCTCATATTTTATTACAGAGACATCTATTATCGAGCTACTCCAGTAAAATCAGTTGCGACTGAAGTGTTTCAATTGAAATTAGATAAACTATACTAACAATTTTCATTTATATAAAAGTAGCCTCCGACACATCGCTGCCATTTTCCTTTTGACTCCAAATATAATCAAAAGATTAATTTCCATGTTTGAAACTATTTTGATGTTACATGCTCGTGTACCTACAAAAACTCTCATTACCTAAATTGATGGTAAAATTTTTCAATATTTATTCCACAATTTATTTTTCGATATTTTGTACTTTTTGTATGTTATATCTTCACTATTTTGTGATTCGACATTTCGTTTGTTTGACAAATTGTTTTCAACATAATTTTATTGTTTTGTTTATTTCACATTTTGTTTTTCACCCTAAAATATTTGTACTTTCGATATAATAAGCAATAGCGTTGACTGACGTATTAATAAAGACTGCTCACGGCTGTCATGTTTGACTGGCTCACCATGTGCTTCCCGCAGACAAAATATAATGCAAAATGCATTGTTGACCATAGGCGCCATCTACTTTCCAGGACATGAAACATGAAACTATAGCTGTGAGAAGTCTTATTAATACGTCAGTCAAAGGCAAGTTTGTTTTCGATCTTTTGTGTTTTGATAATATTTCCGTCACCCTAATAGATGATAGTGCTCAAAGTGAGCAATCAAATAATAGACACTATTCTTCTACTGTTTCCAAAGAAAGCACTATAAAAGGCATCAGGTTTTTAGTACAAAGCTCGATAATAAGAGGAAGGTGCCCCCTCCGAATTTTGGTAAATTAAAAATTAAACACAAAATCCTCAATAGAATAAACAATACAAAAAAATCAAGATTTCCATGAAAGCAATAAAAATCAAGATTGTCATGGAAACAAAAATATATTTTCCCTACTATCTCCTCCTTAAGCACACTTTACATACTCGCCGGCACCAGAACCTGGTAAAGATAAGAAAGGGACATAGATATTGCAGTAAAAACAAGTGACTGCAAGCTGGCTAGTATATCCCGAATACTTGCTTGGGTTACAATGTCCACCAGCTGGCTAACTAAAATTATAAAATTATAAATAATATTCACTCTTTACATTGTGTTTCATCACACTGAGCTAAGCAATACTTTACCTCTAGCAACTCTTAGGACCTTAAAGCCATTAAAGAATACAGTGCTATTCGTAAAGTTTCGAGTAAAGTTTGCACGAAATGGTTTTTGTTTAATATTAGATTCTAAAAAATCTTTTCTCCTTAATTTTGCGTTGACATTTATTTGAATTGTTATTGAGAGAGCAAACAGCAAATAAGTGTTTTAGCATATTTGTGGAAAAAATATATTGAGTACCGAACTGAAGAGAAATAGTTAAGAAAACACTAATATCCTGACATCTTTCTGAAAACTGGCATAGAGGCACAATAATACAATATGAACATATTTCCTTAATAACTTTTCCTTATATTTTCAAGACACAATTTTCCAAATTTTATAAATGTCAAAATGTCAAAATTGACAGACACGGGCTCTCACGTCATGACCCTATTTAGGCGCAATAGTGTACCTATGACATGTACCAACTTAGTATTGTAGCGGAGTCCTGCATTTTGGTCCTGTTTGTGTTGTTGAGTTTGTTGTGTTGGTTCCATAGATGGCTCCACTTGTTCGTTTTCGGACGAATTTTAGTTTTTACGCACTCTGAATAAAAAGTCCATGCTGCTGCTTTTTTCGGTCGTTTCGAGTTATTGGTCGTCGTACCTTTGTGCTGGTGTCATTATAGTGAAACGCTAATATTCAACATTATATAAAATTTGAATCACCGCGGGCTTAGTACTAGGTAATGAAAATGTAACTTTTTGAAGCAATTAACAATTTTAACTAACTATGTTTCGTTTTTCTAAAGCACTGTGGGGCATATTTTTTTCTACAAAATAAAAGTAGACCCTCAACGACCATCTGAGATATTTTTTCTTCGCCACCCTCACGATTTTACTTTACAGTACTGTATGTAGCAACACGAAACTTACGTCAACTTTAATATCTTTCATAACGATTGTTTTATAAACTAGTTTTGATTAGAAACATGAATTATTTAAAAGAAACATTAATAATATCAATATATATTGCCCCCGATATTGCCCCAGTGTCAAATAAGAGTGCGCCTAATGGAATACAATCGAGGATACAATCGACAGACAGTTATTTGGCGCAATGGTAAAGCACTTGTCTACTAGACCATTAAGTCTGGGGTACAAGTCTCACACAAAGTACAAACAAAAGTATGTCAACTAAATACTTAGCACCTAATGTAAAACCCCGATTTGTTACTTTAAATATTTTTTTAAATAAATATTTTTTTGTAAAATTTGGATTTTTACGAACCCTCTGTATGAGCTGCAATGGTTATTCTCTGTAAAATAACACCTTAGGCAAAGCTTAATCAATATGCGAAAAAAGATCACCAAAATATGCCTTGTGGTTTATACAGGGTACTCTGGAAAACCCAACTTTTTCTAACTTTGGCCCCATTTGGTGAATGCCCTGTACAACTTAGATTATTGAAATTTTGTACCAAGGGTTTTGAACCATGGCCAATTCTATGGCACTGTCCATTTTATTCTTAAAAAGTACCCAATATAGTTTTGTGATTTTTGGGGGTCTTCTTTTAATAACAGTACTTAGGCCATGGAAAAGGAATATTAAAAAAAATTATAACCCAAATAAGTGGAACATAAAAAAAATAAAAAGACAATAATTTATTATCCCTCGTTTAAACTATTTGCCCTAATAAGTTCTAAAAAATTTCGGCTTCGGCACAGTGAATGAGCTTCTATAAACTTCAAAAACATCAAGTCTAGCTACCGCCCTAGAGTCATCAGTTCGCTTCCCTTCTCTTATTTTACTTAAATGTTATTGTGTGATATCGGAAAAAATACTTTTTTATTTTATATTGTTTTTATGGAATAGGTATTTTGTTTTTTTTTTTTTACCAAATTAAAAGGAATCTAATAGTGTCGGTTATTACTATTAGGTATGATATAATTTTTTTTATACAAGCAAATTATGCCAAAATAAGAGTGACTGCCACCAGCCCTCTGCATAAGCATATTATGTAGAGGTTCTCTTGAATAGAAAATGTTAAAATTTGAATATACTATTTTTGGTGTTTTTTTTATGCAGTGGCTATTTATCTATACGTCCGACATATATGAAAGTCGGCATATGTTTTGTGATCTTATTGGCGAGATGAGTTACGAGACTTCTTCGGGCGTACATTTAACCCCATACACATCCAAAGTAAACTTATTTGAAGATATGTCGGAAGTGTATTTCTAATAATTCCTATATTTCAATATTTTCGGTTCCTGACTGTAAAGAGGGAATCTGAGACTACGCTGATTCGAAAGGATATTCAAGGTAAGTCGTATGTGATGTGATGGTATGAAATGTATTAGCATTAGCGAATATTGCATCTTTGGTATTATGCATATATGCCAAATTCTTTTGATAAAAGCGTGATGTTATGTCTTGTATATGTCGTAGGCATAATGCGAATTTAGGCTTTTTATAAACTTCCTAGGCATTTTATAAAAAGCCGGCAAAACACGAGCATACGATGCATTTTTCGTTATGACTACACCAATTCAGGCAAATTGATAAAATGCCGGCAAAACAAGAACAGAAGAATGTATATCACGTTTGACTGATTATTTTTAGGCATTTTATGATTTACCAAAAGCGGTGCCGTCAAAACGTGAAAATACAATAAAAAATAATATTTTTATGTGCTTAAACACATCAAAATGGATAAACAACAAAACAAAGGTCACTTTTTAGTTTTGCGCGTTTTATGGTCTTTTTTATATACAACTGATTGGCGCGAACTATAAAATAATAACGCAATATAGCGACTTGACCAACCGCTGTTAGCCGACTACAAATCTTAAAGCGTTGACTGAAGAGCGAATCCTGAAGAATCCTCACCCAACGCTTAAAGTGAGTGAGATAAGTAATTCCTAAATAATGAACTACCGACTCGTTAAACTATTCGATCGAAAAAGTAGACTCGTTTTTATTTTCACGTTTTGACGGCACCGCTTTCGGTAAATCGTAAAATGCCTATAAATAATCAGTCACAACGTGATACATATTCTTCTGTTCTTGTTTTGCCAGCATTTTATCAATTTGCCTGAATTGGTGTAGTCATAACGAAAAATTCATTGTATGCTCACGTTTTGCCGGCTTTTTATAAAATGCCTAGGAAGTTTATAAAAAGCCTAAATTCGCATTATGGCCTTGTAAATTCTGATTTTGAATCTTGCTCAAATTTTTCGTTGTGTATTTTTTCGACCTTATATTATGGCATAGGTACATTATAAATGCAAAATATGCTGTTTAAATTTAACTAGTTTTTTTTATAAATATTAAGATATTATAATATGTACTTACATGTAATAAATAAATGGGGTCGTGTTCGAAAAAACGCCCATACCCGTCGATTTTGTTTTCATTAATTTAAAAAATAACACTACATTGACCGATATGAAAGCGAATGGGTATATTCTATCAACTTTAAAGCGTCACTATGTTATAAATTTACATTCGTTAGGGCATCAATATATCAGCAAATATATGAGGCCCTAGCGATACTAAAGCGACTATTTCCCTAGTCTTAATTTCCACCAATCACAAACGCGCAATTTTGAATTACAAATGGTTTCTAGATGGAAAAACTGTATGACAGCACCTGTCAGCAGTTTTTTCGAGTTTACCCGCGGCAAAACTTGACAGCTGTTGTATAATAGGTAGTATGTTTTGTAAGCTCTGTGTATGCAGAATAATCTGTTACTCATGAAATAGTCTTGTCAAATACCATTCGGGCATCTAATTTTTCCTGTGAAAAAAATCCTAAAAAACACAATGCTAAGTAAAATTTTTGTTAACAAAAATGCTGTTAAAATATTACTTCGTTTTTTTTTCCGGAAAAATTAGATGCTCTTACGATATACTTACGAATATATTTATTCCATCGATATTAAGGCGTCATTTTGTTATAAATTTACATTCATTAGGGCGTCAATATATCAGCAAATATATGACGTTCTAAGGTGGGGTGTCTTGACGCCCCTATGCTTGTTGAGTGTATAATTAGGCATATATTTTTTAATTTATACAGTGACCTCTAAGAGTGTAACTTTTGCCAATTATTATCTATCTTTAAAACTATAGGCTTTTTATGGAGGTTACCTTTAACAGTTGAAGTAAAAAGTAATAGACGAACGAACTCACTCTAGTCATAATTGGGAATAAAATTGTTGAAAACAATAATACTATTTTTGTTTAGCACTCCTACATTAACAACAAAATAGACGTGGCTAGATTTCTGAACGCGTGATTGTTTTAAAATATTAGAATCTTCAACAGGATTGTAATTAGTCAAACAGTAGGGTAAAATAATTATTCTATTCACAAAGTTATTCAAAGTCTGTCAATATATATATTTTAAAATGATTTTAATTGGTTTCCTCAGACACAATGTAAACTTAAAAGTTAAAAAAAATTCATTCATGAATTATCTACAAAAATTCTGCAATAATAAAAACAAATTTCCAATAATATACTTACGTATATTTCTATTTGTCGTCCTATCATTAGAGCATCCCTACATTGTCGAATTACCGTCAATAGAGCGTCCACCACCAATAGTATATGGGAAGGCGTTATGAATTGCGAAGTTTTAACAGATAACAGATCGCTGGTAAAATAAATTAATAATTTTAGACCAAATAATGTGGGTTCAAGCAGACCAATAAAAGAAAATAAGAAATAAAATAACCAAATGGCTGATTTTTGTAAATTTTTGAGCAGTAATTACAGTTGCTAGATGAACAAACAACCATCTGCTTATTTTATTTATCATAAAGATACAGTTGCAATTTTTCTTATTACAATTTTTGTCCAAACAAAAACGCTTACACTGGCGTACACTGTGTGCCACTGTGTGGTTTGGATTCTTGAGATGAAAATATATGGGAAGTCAGTTGTCGTTTACTGAAGTCAATCTATAAGATCCAGGATCTTCAAGTTGTGACTTCGCAACCAGAGGCGTAGCTATGGTAGGGCAAACCGGGGCAGTGCCCGGGGCCCCGGATCAACCAGGGGCCCCGCGGCGGCCACGATATTAAGGAAATATAAATAATCCCACAAAATAATCCCACAAAAACCATTAGAACGAGATTAAGTATAGCAGGAAGGGAAATGTATATTTTTTAAATTAGATTTACATATTTATTATTTTTCTACTGCTACTCTTCTTAAATTTGGCCCAATTTGACAACAGTGGCAACAATGTGGTGCTTCCCGAGTCCCTGCACCCCGCCAGCATGGTGATGCGTCGGTATCCGTCGTCAGCTATATACAGTGTCCTCCAAAAAGTTCGAATCATAGTAGAGAAATTTTTAATTGTTTTAATTTGAAATTTAATTTTTGGAATTACCTTTTGCTTGAAATGAGATGAAAAACTACTCACTCAAACGTTGTCATGTGACTTTCGTTATTTGTCAAAAATGAATGAAAATTTTAAAAACTTGTGACTTGTATCATTAGCTTTATCATTCTATTAATTTTGCATTACTATTTACCAATAAGAATAAGTGTTTTTCAAAAGAAAATGATATCAACGCTTTAAAATTCTGTTATGTTTGTGATTGTGAGGTTTTTAAAATTATTTAGATTTTACTAAAATTCTACTCATAGTCGAGATATGTTCATTTTTTTCCGGATGTCGTGCATTACAAATTTCAGCAACTTGTCGATAGGTCATATTTTCTACACACATGAAAACAATTTAAATTTTGTCTTGTATAGTCAACATTTTTTACCTTTCTCCGTTTCAAGAGTATTAAACTGTCAAATAAAAACAATTGCTTCAATTCTCTCCATGGCCTACTCATGAATATCGATTAATGTGAAATTAAACTGAATGTTAATAATTATTTGTTCCATAAAACTCAAGAATTTTGCTTCGATACGTAAAATAGTTTGATGTTATTTTAATTTATTATTATTTTGGCGTCAATTTAGAACGTAATGTAACTAAATTTATACCCTAAATGCTAAATGAAAAATACCTATTCTTAGTGGTAATTAGTAATAAAAAATTAATAGAATGATAAAGCTAATGATATAAAATAGTTGTTACGAAGTTACAAATTTTTTAAATTTTCACAAATTTCATAAATATTAAAAATTGACAAAAAACAAAACCTTGGTACACTTATGTAGATTTGAAAAAGAAACAACTTTTTCAAGTAAAACTTTTTGACATTATTTCAAGCAAAAGGTAACCCCAAAATTAAATTTCAAAACAAAACAATAATTAAAAAATTTCCCCCCTATGGTGCGAACTTTTTGGAGGACACTGTATATATAATAATTAGTTGAGGTATAGGGGGGCCCCAAAAAATTTTTGCCCCGGGGCCCCATGACTTCTAGCTACGCCACTGTTCGCAACATTACTTGAATACCATATTTTTAACTGCTGCGTGCACCTGCAACTGCCAATAATTAAATAATCCAATATATAATTTCAAAACTTGAAATACCTCAAAAAAATTTAACAAAAAGCTGTCAGTAGGGGGAAGATCGGAAGAAGGTTTATTAGATTTGGTGGCCATTGCGTTTAGTGACTATGGCCACATTTTTATGTTTACAGCTCTTTGTTTTTGCATGATTTTAAAAAGTCACGAAACTTATGCACCTTTCTACTACCATGCATGTTCAAATCTATAAAATAAATAAACGTTTGATTTCCATAAACAAAATTGTACAAAAATTAGGGCAGACTCTTCGTCGATGCATCGTTTGACGGTATGCGATACTACAAGCGCATTTTAGAAAATTGGAAAAAACCGCTTTTCAAGTTCTACTGAAGAATATAAATGTGCTTGAAAAATTTTCACAGAAGGTACAAAATATGTTCTCCTATTATATAAATACAAAAATGTGGCCAAGTCACTAAAAGATTTACGCCTAGCACCTAGCAATGGCCACAAATCTAATAAACCTTCTTACGAACTTCCCCCTACTGACTGTGCTTTTTGTCAACATTTTTTTCAGGTATTACAAGTGAAATTATATATTGGATTGTTTCATTATTGGTAGTTGCAGGTGCACGCAGCAGTTAAAAAGATGGTATTCAAGTAAAGTTGCGAAGTTGCAACTTGAAGATCTTGGATCTTATGGATATAGACTTCACTAAACGACAATTGGACTCGTATATTTTCATCTCAAGAATCCATACCAAACGATGTATTATATTTAATAACACAGACAATACAGGTACTTGTAACAGTTATACATTAATATAGGTCATTGAAATTGTTACCGAGGTACTCCTCAAAAGAATAAAAAGAGTTTAAAACCAGATATTGTTTAATTTTTCTCACGTAAATTATATACTCCAACTCTTTGATGGGTGGTGAAAGGACATTTTTATACCTTGTATTTAGGTGCTATGATATACCGTACTTTCACCGTTTTAGTAGACATAGGTGAATAGGCCGCGCGTCGCCGTGCATCCAGCTAGGTGTGTCAGTCGTTGGCGGGGGGAGTACACAGTAGTCCCGCACCGCTTATCAGTCGAGTTTTGCGAGCAAAAAACACGCCCCGTCCCCCGCCAACGACTGACGAACCTAGCCGAATACACGGCGGCGCGGCACCCAGCCATGGCTATGTCTACTAAAATGGTGAAAGTACGGCATATAGGGACAGCATGCACAAAGATTTAATTATTATAAAAAAATCAATATAAAAAAAATGTTTTCTTGAAATCGGCAGTAAAGTGTCCCAAAATCGTCATTAAAAGCTTAGAAATCGGCACTAAAGTAACCCATTATTGTACGATTTTTTCTATAACTAGGCCTTGGCGAGATGTAAACATCAAACGTCAGACGCGGAGCCATCGCCCCTCAAAAGGGACCAAACATTCAAAACCCGGTCAATAAAGGCCCATTTAACTATTCGTACACATTGTGAAATTGTTACCTATAGCAGCGCAATCTATCAGTATAAATATTTTTGTAGGTTTGAATATCAATAGATTTATTATGGAGGCTGCACAACAAGCAGCACTTTGGTTTTTCTGTTCGAAGCCTAGGTAGAGCGATCGTCAAAGTCAAGCAACGCCGCGCGTAGTCGGTTCATGGACAGGTGATCCCTTATGATTACTTCTTTGCCTAATATAACTTTTTTTTCCGATTTCAAAAAAATATATAATATGTACCTTGGCACTGAAGTTCTTTTTATGACTCATGTGGTTTATTTGCCTCGGCGAGAGGCCTCGCCAAAAATCAACCATTTGGTTATTTTATTTCTTATTTTATTTAATTGGTCTGCTTGAACCCACATTATTTTTGGTCTAAAATTATTAATTTATTTTACCAGCGATCTGTTAAAGAATAGTCTAGACGGAGAGGTACCTACTCTTTTAGAGATCGTTTACAATGACAGAGTTCTCCCTGAGAGGGTTTACATTGGCAAACTATTAGGAAGTACTCTAAGATATTTTTTATACTTGTGATAGTTTCACTTGCGCATAAAAACTACGCATTAGTTGTTGAGACATGCCTGCCACGCGTGGATATTCTCACGCGAGGGATTAAATTCACCGTTCAAAAACTATAGGCGCTACAGGCAAATTTTTTTTACCAAAAACTTCTTTCATGTTTTGGGCACGTTTCCCTCGCAGGATGTATATAAAAATTTCCACAAATAAAAAAGTTTCTCGCTTAGTGAAAATTTCATTACACTTTTTATAACCTTGCAATTTTGTTGCTATTTAATGTGGTTTATAAACAACATTGAACAACAACGATGGCATTCGTTGTAAGCACTCATATGGTTGCTTCAATTAAAAAAAATCAAATCGATAGCTCCATTCCTCTTAAAGATATGTCGATGGAAATGTAAAAAACACAATTTCCGTAAATTGCCAATTTCGACAGTTTTTTCGAAATAAAAAAGTCTCGACCACAAAAAAATTTCGTAAATCGTCATTTCGTATGCAGAGTGATGTACTTAACGACACCTAGGTGGTCTGATCTAGTTCTACCCTCAAAAAATGTTTTTCGAGAAGGGAGCGACTTTTTAGCCCGACTTCGCTCCACTATAAGTGTTATATTATTATTTCTGGAGTGACGATAGATTTCCAATGACTCTAGATTGTTTAACATCGGACCTTTATTACAAACGTGCAATACCTTAAAGTCAGTATCTTTGTCAAAAGAATGTCCACTTTCTATTAAATGGTCTGCAAAATTTGAATTATGAGAGCTTAATCTCAGACAGCTTAGGTGTTCCTTTATTCTAGTTTTAAAATTTCACTCAGTTCTAAATAAAAAGAGTTGTGAGAAATAAGACTTATTTTAAAAAACCCACTTTATAAAAATATCTGAGATTGAGATAGATTTACCCAAAAAATAAGATTTTTTCTTGGATTTTTGTGACGCCACTATCGTTACCCACGGCATTCCTACAGGCTTTTTCTATACCTGCTCCTACATCCCCTACTTGTCCCCCAAAAATGTCTTTGAGACTGACATTGATTTACACAAAAAAAAAATCAGTACACTCTATACTCATACATCCCTTCCGGGTCCCTCAAAAATATCTGAGTGAGATTGATCTAAACAAAAAGAATAAGAGTTTTCCTTTTGTTTTTTTTTGCAACGAAATAAAAATCGAAAAATGTTTAAGAAATTTTCCGTAAAATTTACGTAATATAATTTAAGTAATACTCACTTCCAGTCAAACCGGAAGATGGAAATACGAACTGAAAATTTTTTGCTACTCCCTGTATAGTCATTACTAACATTCTGTGACGCTCACCCTGTATATGGTAGTTGGCGAGCGGTATGTTACAGGGTGATTCACAAGTTACTTACTTTTAGGTGTGTATAACGGAAACACAGGGTAGTTTCAATATGTGTATTAAGATTAAATACCAAACAGTACATTAAGTTAACAAAACACGGTTTAAGAGAAAGTTCAAAAAAATGTGCACTAATTATTAATGAAAAATTTAAAATCTATGATTTCGCACAACGCTACACTCAAGATATCCGAAATATGAACTCTTTTCATGTAACACAATCCAAAGAAAAAGGTACACTGTTAAACAATCGAATTTAAATTAGGGCACAAAACAATATGTCAAAATGGCACGAATACATAAACTATGGCACAACATGGTAACAAATTAATTGATTACTCTGTATAACTTGAATCAATCTCCCAGTACAAAATTTGCATAAAGAGTAATTCAAAATTACTCAAGTTTATAACATAAACTAGTTCAAATAAAAGACAAAACTCCTGTAATCGACAGTAAAATAATATGGCTCAAAATTCAGAATAATTGTACAAAACGAATAAAAGTTCTTAATTAGCATAAAGACTAGATAAAATACTTATTACCTCAATTGGCATAACTGCAAATAAATTTACCCAATCCTCAGAATAATTGAAAATAATTGATGATATTAACTCTAAAATATTTTGGTTTAAAATAACTGCTCGCAGACTTTTCTCGGGGAACCGGCAGCGGTTTAACTGGCGTCTGCTTGGTCGACGACTGGCTCACTTCAGTTGGTTTCACGCGCTTTTATATTTTGATTTGAATGCTAAGTCTCCCACGTGCCTCCAGGAATTCCAGCCTGCCGGACTCGCGCGAGGCTATTTTCCAGGCAAATCTGGTTTTGGTCGGTTTTTAGTGAATATTTGCGGCGCGTGTCCCAACCGAGCTTCCGTAGAAGCGGAAAGTTTTTCATTCTTTGAAATCTGGAATGCGCGGCCTCACCGGGATACTGTAGGATATCGTGACATTGAAACTTCTGGCTTGGCGCGTCTGCCTGGGCACCACAATTCCGTGTTAAAAGTCTTGTTTTTTTTAATAACTTTTTGACAATCTCCCATATAGATAAACCTGAAACTTGTTAGACTGCAAATCTCTGTGCTAAATAGAGGTGAGGCGTATTTAATCGTAGCTTCATTAATGTTAATAACACCTGATCAATTTTCTGTATTTTTTCTACCTTCCCTCCTAAATAATAATTAATCTCTACATCCTTAATCAAATTAAATAGTGCCTCAAAAGTGGGCACTATTTGGAAGACCAGTATACAAAATTACGAGTTTGTCTTTACCCTGAATATTCTCATATAGACCTGCGGTACACGATCAGTCAGATGAAACGTTTCATATATATATATATATATATATATATATATATGAAACGTTTCATATATATATATATATATATATATATATATATATATATATATATATATATATATATATGAATGTAAATGCCATGAATGTACGAAAGAAGCGAATTTTAAGCGCCGCTCGCGTGCGGAAGGGTGTGCAATTCAATTTTCCGTTTGTATGAAAAAGTGATGTCTCCAAACGATTATTATTATTATCAACAAAAATGCAGATTGTATTGTTTACTATTATAACATTAGATCATAGTTTACAATAAAAATAAAAAATAAAGTTTGCATTTTCGTTGATACCTAATTTAAAAAAGGAAAATCATTGTGTGGGATTTGAAATAAATAAAGTTTTCATATACCCACTCGGCTATATCCATGAGGTTGCTCATATCTAAAATAACCTGAAATTTTTTGCACTTTTCGGATTAACTTTGACAATGTTCTGCAACCACAAAACTGCATATCAATCGGTAAATCGTCATTTGGTAGTTCAAATTTATCGTACAAAATATTTGGTATGCATTTGAAAATTGTTCGGAGACATCGCTTTTTCATGCAACCGGCAGAAGCAAATCACGAAAGAGGGGTCTAGCTTTAGCCTGTGCTTCACCTCAATATGTTGGAACCTCCTTTCAGGGCCTGTGAATCCACCTTTCCGCAGATAACTAGGACTCTTATGGATGTGCTTTAAACGACGAAGGAATATAGGTAATGCTTTTTCTTCTCAATTTCATTTAAACGGGGTCTTCACCAAAGGCACCCTCAAGTATTAGGGCTAAAAATAGCAAAAAATCTACAAGAATACCTGGAAATTTAAATGTGAAGACACAAAATAACTAAAGAATATCTAGGGTAAACAAAGCTTTCGTATGACAAAGTGCAGGGCAAGGACTGCATCGTCAAGGGCAAAAGCTTACTTAAGTTTCTCATGGCTTGGTTTTAAAGCTTTTCTGGCCTAGCTTTCCCGAATAAAATAAGGAAATAGAAGTCAGGAGCATTGTATATAATAAAGTTATGTTAGGTGCAGTAAAAGCAATAACACATCGCCATCGCGCAATTACCTGTTCACCGCGTGATTACTCAAAACCAAAGTAAAAGCCCAAACTGCCAGAAAATTAAAGAAATTCTCGGAAAAGCAAGCAAAACCAAACTAACCCATTTTGCGGATACGTCGATTGATTTACTTGATCGGCGTGGCATGCCAAATTCGAGTCTCTCCCTGACGCCTACCAAATCAGAAAATTGCGCAAACGGTAGAACGGCTTTTCCGCTCCTGGCGCGCTTCAATAGCGATGTTGCACTTATTGTTTTGCGGCCCCAGGCGAAATTTGGACTTTAAATATCGAAAACTGCGCCCGCTAGCCGTGACGAAACAAAAGCATTACACACATACTACATTTTTGAGAAGCGAGCACGACTATAAACACCTAGGAGGTCCGGCAGGGCCGGACTAGGGGTTTATAACAGGAAAATATACAGTGGACTTACTGATAGAAACGAAAATATCATTTCACTTCAATAACAAATTAGTAGTTAGACAAAAATGATGAGAATATTCTGGTCAGTAGGTCGGCAAAATATTGTTTTGGTTGGAAATTAAATTTTAGCTAAAATTTTACACTTTTGAAACATTGGGTTGCCAATAAAATCAATAAAAAGTAAATATTTTGATCCTACTGAATTTTCATTACTTATCCTTAGAGTATTATTTCGTACTCCCTGTGAAAGTAATTTGTGAAAGAAAAATTGTTCAGGATGAAAAACATTAAGTGCAAAATTTCAAAATCCTAGGCGCACTTTCATATTTTGTGGATAAGTGCCCCTTTAGTAAAAAATACTACAAAATATTACTAAGAAAAATTGTTATGTAAAAATGAATAAAACAAAAAAAAATGATGCCATCAGCACGTATTTTACAGTTTACAGTTTATCTTTTATATAAAATTTTTCGATTTGAGCCCTCCCTGTGGAGATAAGCGCATCTAGATGATCTAAAAATCCGAGCTTGATTTTTTCTCAAAAACGGCGTAATCTAAAAATTCGAAATTTGGTATGTGGGTTTTACTAATGGAACTAAGTTTGCCTTTCCTCACAACCATGCAAAATCAGACTTTTTCTATCTTCACTCGTTTTCATTTTGACTCCTAGCCGGGAAGGAATTTGGGGGGGAACAAACTTATTTCACCCGCGTAGCTTCTTCATTTTACCGGGGTAAAAATAATTTGTTACCCAAACTCACCACCTACCAACCCCTTAAACAAGAGCCGAAAGGGATATTAAAATTTTGTTTGAGCCAGTTTGTGGAGAATGTTGAAAGCCACTGGAGTCAAATTATTTGTTACCCCAAACCCCTATCAACCCTTAAAACAGGAAAGGATGGGGATACTAAAATTCTGTTTGAGACAGTTGTTGGGGAATGTCGAGCTAAGAAAACTACCGGTGTCAAAATAATTTGTTAACCCAAACTCACCCACTATCAACCCCCAATACAATAACGAAAAGGGATATTAAAATTCTGTTTGAAGCAGTTTGTGGGAAAGTCCCCGGAGAAAAAATTCCCTACAAATTGGCTCAAACAGAATTTTAATATCCTTTTTCGTTCTTGTATTGTTGGCTGGGGGTGAGTATGAGGTAATAAATTATTTTGACCCCGGTAGCTTGCTTAGTCTGACATTCCCCACAAACTGGCCCAAACTGAATTTAAATATATATTTAAGTTTTAGTATTGGGGGTTGTTAGGGGTGAGTTTGGGGTAGAAAATTATTTCGACTCCGGGTGTTTTCTTATTTTGGCATTTTGGCATTTTTTTATTGTGATGAATTTTAATGTGTACCATTGTATTACATTTTTTGTCCCAACTCACTTACTTGCTGCTCCTGATAGTCCCTAATAATTTCCAATAATTTTAAAGGGCAGTACTTGCTTCTATTTCATTCACACTATTTTATGAATTTTATGAATTTGACTTGTGAAATTGCTTTTATGTATGTATATCATCTATATATTATTATTATTATTATTCCCCACGAACCGGCTACTTATAAGATGGAGATGGTGATTCTTCTTTTTTAAAAAGCTTTATTGAACGCAGGTACAAACTATATTGAACTATTAATTGATTTCGCAGTATTTATATAATTTGGAAGTGCGGTGTGTTACAGAAAATAAATGATGATTGTGCTGATCCATATGGTTTCGTCGGGTCGGTGTACTATGGGGTCGATGAACATAACTCCTCCCCCCTTGGGATGGAAGTTCGTCCTCGGGCTTCCTTTTGGGTTGACGAAGTTCTTGAAGTTCTTGAAGTGAGATTCTTGGTTTGAAGAACATCGTTTGGAGTCTTTTTCGTTTTCTTATGGTAAAGTAAATGATGAAACATAGTAGGGTGATGATAAGAAGTGTGGTTGACCAGGTTGCTGTGGAGATGACGACTGGATCTAGATGAATAGGTTGCTGAGAGTTGTGGTGTTTCTTGGAGAGACTGCAGCTGATTTAGTTGTAGACGATATTTGGGATTGATTTTGACAGGAACGATTACTGGGATTTCAGCTTTTTCTTGTGTGGAGGTGTACCATTGGTTTTCGATTTGAATTGGACAGGGCGAATGGATGATGGCTGGTTGTTTGATGATCTCTTCTGTTTTTGTACATTTTTCTGTGATACGGAGCGGATAATTTGTGCTGGCAATAAGGCTTCGCTTGGTTTGATGTATGATGGGTTGCAGGAGAATGGCTGTGGTACAGTTTTCTAACGTAGGTAGTTGACATTTGGTTGTTGACATAGTTT
Organism: Pseudeuparius sepicola; assembly: GCA_963920635.1. Classification (NCBI taxonomy): domain Eukaryota; kingdom Metazoa; phylum Arthropoda; class Insecta; order Coleoptera; family Anthribidae; genus Pseudeuparius; species Pseudeuparius sepicola. Next base: position 39,648,826 of record OY987303.1, on the reverse strand, counting down.
GACAGGTTATTTTTCTTTCTGTAGGTGTGCATGTGGAATACCAGCGATTATTTCCATAGTAAATGGCAGGGGGTACCAAAGCGATATCTTCTTTGTTGTGGATTGGGTAAATATGGTAGAGTGGGAATAATAGTTCATCAAGGATAGGAATTTTTAGGATAATAAGTATCTGATTTTCCGTAGAGATTATAGTGCTTTGAGCAGTTTCAATTAGTTCAAAAGGGTGCATGTTATCTGATAAGAGACAGGCTTTATTATAGATAAATTTTAGATGATTTTCTAGTTGAATAATTTCAGAGAGAGAAAATAGTTCAATGTTTGACTGTTGTAATGCAGCTAGATTGATAGTTCGAATTATTTTCTTAATAAATTGATTTAGATGATCGAGATTAGGGACAGATATTTGTCAGATTCATCACTGAGTAGATTAATATCTTGTGCAATTTTAACTGTATTATTATTAATAGTTTCAACTAACATGTTATATCGTTTTATTGTTTGTAAGGCATAAGTTGTGGAGTTATTGAGTGTACCAATGATTTCAGACTGTTTGTTTTCGAGAGCTTGAATATGTTTTTCCAAAAATATGCGATCATTTTCGTCGAGATTTCCTGTGATAGATTTAATAAATGTACCTAAATAGTTCATAATTCCACGTTTCTGTCTAGGGCGAATTAATTTATGAAAATTGTCGAGAGTTTCATGGTAAAGAAGTTTATACTGAGTAAACATTTTGTAGTAAGATGAATTTGTTGAACTGTTAAAAAGAACTAGATTAACTGAGCAAAGTTTAAGATTATTGTCTATAGTGCTTAAATTAAAGGTAAGTATGTGACGGTGAAAGTGATCAAATAACTGTGCATGACCTACCAATTCTTGATAGTATCCATTATTAGGGATCGGGTGCACTTGAAGGGCCAGGCAGTTGGATATTAGGAGTGTGTTTCTGTAACAAGGGAGGTTTGCATAAGCGTTTGATTTTTCTAGGATGAGAGTTAGTGGGTTTATTCTTAGTGGTTAAAACTTTAATTTTTGTATTGTCAGTAGAGGTAACAGTAGCGGGTATATAGGGTGCGTCGAGTTTGTTACGAGTGTTTTTGGAAAGGTACACGGTTTGTCCTTGTTCTGGAGTAGGAGTGGGATCTGGTAGATTTTTGTTGCGGTTTTCTAAAATGCGGGTTTCTTTTTCGTGAAGTTTAGAGTAAAGGGAATCAATAAAAGGGCGGAGTTCATCTTTATGTCGTTGATTATATTTTTCATAAATAGGTAAGTCGTCGTCGAATTGTATTTCTTCGATATAGGGGCCGTAGAGGATTGAGAAAGGAGAGTAGCCAGTGGCTGAGTGGATTGATTGATTATAAATAAGGACACAGTGTGTGATTAGATCTTGGAAATATTCTTTAGGTCGTTAATCTTGCATAACTCGGAGTTTTTCTGTAAATGTGGAATGGAATCGTTCGATAGGACAGTTAGAATTAGGATTGTTAACGGTGGTAAAGTGGAGTTCTATTTTGTGGAGTTTACAAAATTCTTAGATTATTAGAAAATTCAGTGCCTTCATCACAAACAATTTTGCGCGGATAATTGTGATGAGAAAAGTAATGACGTAATTTGCTTAAAATGGAAATATTCATTTTATCTTGTATATTGTAAACTTGGGCATATTTGGAAAACGAATCTATGATTGTTAGGAAACTTTGACAATTGCAAGAAAAGGTATCTAGGTGGATAATATCAAAAGGTTTTTGTCCTAATAGTGGGCCTTTGAAGGGAAGTTTATAAGGGTGTCTTTCATATTCATTTCTTAAACAGATATCACGTTTATTAATATAATCGGAAATTCTGGTGCGCATATTGGGCCAATAATAATGGAGTTTTAAGTGATTTAAAGTTTCGAGTATGCCATTATAATTTTGTTTGTGATAGTTCTCTACACATTAGAGTTGTTATTCGGGATTTTCTATATCTTGAGTGTGTTTAGAGTAGAAAGAGATACGAACGGATTCATTGAAAGTATTGCGGACATATTCAGATATGAATTTTTGGATTTCAACTTGTTCGGTAAGGATATGATAGCGTTGGTTAGGAGATATTATAGAATGAAAGGTATTTTTAATATTTTTTGGTTTAGTTTAGTTGGGAAAAGGGTCAAAACGCTATTAAAAACACTATTTCTTCGCCAACGTTTCGATTAATGTATAATCTTCATCAGGGCTCAGAAATAAGATTGATGATTTTAAATTGTAAGTATATTAACGTTTTAACTGTCTAGTTTTTACTGCCTAGTTTGTTTCTGTTATGTAAATATTTAGTAAAAAATTTATAATATAATATTTGTATTTGAATATACAATATAACATATAATATATTATATAAAAAATGTATAATATAATATTTGTATTTGAATATACAAATATTATATTATAAATTTTTTACTAAATATTTACATAACAGAAACAAACTAGGCAGTAAAAACTAGACAGTTAAATCGTTAATATACTTACAATTTAAAATCATCAATCTTATTTCTGAGCCCTGATGAACATTATACATTAATCGAAACGTTGGTGAATAAATAGTGTTTTTAATAGCGTTTTTATCTTTTTCCCAACTAAACTGAACCAAAAAATATTTAATATTTGGGTCACCAACCTTTACTAATGGTGTTTTTAATATCAGTTTTCCAGTCTTTTTCAGTAAGAGTTACGGCATATTGATGTTTACTTTTAAATTTAAGTTTGCATTGGATGTCGTGTTTATTTCCAAACTTTAAAATAATTTGATTAGGGAAATAGTTAATAGGTTCTTCGGAATAGGGAGTAGTAGCAATAGGGTTTTCATGAGTGGAGTGTTGTGTGGATAGTCCAGTTTGTTTTTCGTAACCTTCGTTAACAAAATCATCAATATTAAAGTCGTCGTTATGTGAGGGAGGATTTACACAAATTGAGTCGGATTCATGCATAAGTATTTAGTTCGATGCGGGAAAGGGCGTCGGTTACAAAATTTTCTTTTCCTTTGCGATAAACAATTTCAAAATTGAATTCTAATTTGAGTTTCCATCGGGCAAGACGAGAATGGGGTTCTTTAATTTTATAGAGCCAAACTAAAGGATTGTGATCGGTTTCTATAGTGAATTTTACACCAAAAAGATAGGACCGGAAATGTTTACAGGATTCTATGATTGTAAGGAGTTCTTTCTCGATTGTGGAGTAGTTTCGTTCTGCGGTAATAAGGGTGCGGGAGTAGTAAGCGATTGGTTTTCCTTTTTGGGATAGGACAGAGCCAATAGCAACGTTGGAGGCGTCAGTAGTTAGTGTAAAAGGTAGAGAAAAGTCAGGGTGGAGAATTGGGGAGTTCCTTAGAGTGGATTTACATTTTTCAAAACAATCTATATATTGAGGGTGCTCCATTTCAATTTTTGTGCCTTTTCGTAGACAACGTGACATGGGTGCTGTCATATTTGAGAAATTAGGAATGAAGCGGCGATAATAGCCTATTAGTCCTAAGAAACTTTTAATTTCCTTAGTAGTTTTCGGAATGGGGAAGTTTTGGATTGCAGATATTTTGTTTGGATTGGGTTTAATGGCTTCTGGGGTAATGACGTGGCCAAGGAAAGCTACTTCTTTTCTTAGAAATTCGGACTTGTCGAGTTGAATTTTTAGATTTACTTCACTGAATTTTTGAAAAATTGATTTTATATGAATAAGATGTTCTTTTAAAGATTTAGAAAATATAATGAAGTCATCCATATAGACAAAACATGACTTATAAAGGAATTCTCGTAAAATTTCGTCCATCATTCGCTGAAAACTAGCGGGCGCGTTTTTCAAACCGAACGGTATATTCGAAGTGGCCATTGGGAACTGTGAAGGCGGTTTTTTCGATGGAGTTCGGGTGAACTTCAATTTGGTGAAAACCTTGGGCTAAGTCGAGGGTTGTGAAATATGCGCATTTACCTAAATTGTCGAGTATTTCGTCAATGCGTGGATGGGGATATTTGTCTTCAACTGTATTGTCATTAAGTTTGCGATAGTCTATAACCATGCGAAACTTGCGTTTACCGGATGCATCCATTTTCTTTGGAATGATCCATACACGAGAAGAATAAGGGGAAACTGAAGGTCGGATAATTTTTTGATCTAAGAGTTTTTCGATTTGGGAAGAAATTTCGCTTTGCATGACTTTAGAACGGAAAGAACGGGAAAGAACGGGAAAGAACGGGAAATATAGGAGTTTCGTCTTTTGTGCGGATTTCGTGTTTGGCAGAACTTGTAAATGACAAATCGGACGATTCATTGTAGAAAATATCTTTAAATTGATGACAAAGATTAAGAATTTTTTGCTTTTCTTCGGAATTTAAGTGTTGTGTTCGAATAGAATTGGGATCAAAAGAATTATTAGAGAAGGAAAGTGGTAATTCTTCAAAATCAGATAGTGGATAAACAGGTATTGGTTGAGGGAAGTCAATGTTTAAATTTTCTGGTTGTGGAATTTGTACAAATCCCTCATTGGCATGATGTATTGAGATTGGGAATAAAGTTTGATTGTTATGGATAATTTCCGGGAGTACAACTTCACCATTATTGATACTTACTGGGATACGGAGTCGATTATTTTTACGATATAAAACTTTAAATGGGACGGAAACGCCTAATTTACGAATGGAAAATATATGAGTTTCGTAATCTATGTTTGCACCTAGTTGTTCCAGTTCACCTGTACCAAGGAGTATGTCAAAATCATTGTGCCAATCGGCAATTCTGACTATGAAAGGTTGATTAATACCAATTTCGTCAAAAATGAGGAAATAAAGATTTTCGGAGTAAGTTTTAGGAGTTTTCATTGAAATAAGAGTAAAGGGTTCAAAAAATTGATATCGGGGATCGAAATTTTGGGCAGCTTGAGGAGTTATTACAGTATCAGATCCACCAGAGTCTATTAAGATAGAAAAATGGAAGTTTGGTGGCTTTTGAAAGATTATTTAATTCGATAATTCGGGAGTGGGTGGAGGTTCCGAGGCTGGTTCCTGAAAATTTTCGGAAAAGTATTCTTCGGTCTCCAAAGTGGGATTACATTCTATATTATTGTAAAAAGTACGTATGGACATTGGGGTTGGTTTATAAGTTTGTTGCGATGGCAATTTTGAAGTTGTAGACATAGGAGTTGGACGATATTGATTTTTATAATGATTGTTGGGTCTGAAGGTTGGACTGAATGCCTGTCGATTGGTTGGATGATTCTGTCTTTGAGGAATGGGTTTCATATTACTAAAATTTCTAGGTCCGAAAGTGTTTTGATTAAAAGGTTGAGGGAATGGTTGATTAAAATTTGGGTTTATATTCATATTATAGTTAGGTTGTGGGTTGCGAGGTGGTTGAGGCTTTTGTTGAGTAGGGCGATTGGTTGGTTGATTATTTCTTTGATAATCACGGGGATAAGTGGTAGATTTAAGATAAGACATATATTGCTGTTGCTGTTTGTGGTTATCTAAAGCTATGCATTTTTGAAGTGCTTTATCAAGAGAGTTTAATTCAAAATGAGATAAATGATCACAATAGGGATTATTTATGCCAGTGCAAAAGGTTCGAAGGGCTTGTTTTCGGAAAAACGAAGCTTTAAACTCAATTGCCTGAGCGTTATTTTCGTGCAAGGAAACGTGCTGTAAAAGATCATTAAGGATTCTGAACGTTTTTGTACAGTCGTTGTTAATTGTGTTAATAAAATTTCTTCGGTGCGACGATCGCCATATTTTTGAAGTAAAAGGGACCTAACTTCTACCCAAGCAGTTTTATTATGTAAGTTTAAGAAATCACGGGCCTCATTTTTAATTTTTGAAACGATATGAGTGTTAATTATGTAGAGTTGGGTTGCATCAGCACCTTGTTGAGTGAAAAAAGCAATTAAATTATCTACTAACGTGGAGAGATTGTCTCCTGGTTTATATTCTGGAAGAGTACTGCACAAGTTATTAATGTCAGAATTTGTTAAAGCCATTTTTTGAACTGTTTCTTGAGATTTAGAAGTTGAGGGTTGAGAAATTATACTTTGAGAGGGTTTTAAAATTTTAGATAAATTTTTTGAATATGGTTTGAAACGAGGTTTTTGTTTAGGAGCTTTTGGAGTAATAGAAAAATCAGCAAAATCTTCTAATAATGAACCTTCGGGATAATCAGAACTCATGAGAAAAAGGAAGTGAACTTACAGGACAAGAAGAATCGCTCTGGACATCCTCTCCAAATTTCTCCCAGGTCGTTGATAACTGCCAAATCGTTGAGACGAACCAATGATCCTCTTTTGGATGTCGTGCAGCTATCCTGTTCGCAGCGCCACTTATAGATGGAGATGGTGATTCTTCTTTTTTAAAAAGCTTTATTGAACGCAGGTACAAACTATATTGAACTGTTAATTGATTTCGCGGTATTTATATAATTTGGAAGTGCGGTGTGTTACAGAAAATAAATGATGATTGTGCTGATCCATATGATTTCGTCGGGTCGGTGTACTATGGGGTCGATGAACATAACTGGCTAGAACAGAATTTTAATATCCGTTTCGGTTCTTGTTTAGGCAGTTGGTAGAGGGTGAGTTTGGGGTAACAAATAATTATTTTTACCCCATGGGTTTTTTTTAGTTCGACATTCCCCACAAAATGGATAAAACAGAATTTTAACATCCCCATGCTTTCTTGTTTTGAGGGTTGGTAGGCGGTGAGTTTGGGGTAACAAATTATTTTGACTCCAGGGGTTTTCTTAGTCCGACATTCCCCACAAACCGGCTAAAACAGAATTTTAATACCTCTTAATATGTATCAGCCATGGCCAACTAGATTTATCAAACTTAAAAAAACGCCCCCTTGCTAAAGAAGTGGAAACTTAGCGAGAAAATTAGTTTTTTGTAAATAAATCGAAAATGATAACATTTAGGTATAGGGAACCAAACACAAACTTGCCTTAATTTATTGTGCTGAATACGGCTACTACAAAAAAAATGGGGGTTTCCATTTGAACATTTTGAGTTATTGGCATTTTTTGAATTAATATTTGAATAATTTTTTGTGAGCACCCTGTACAAGATCGGAAACTTTCTTTATGGTATTTCTCTGCACCAAGCCTTTGACTACAAAATGCCAAGAGCGCGTTACAAAATATGTAGCCGTTATGAAGTAACTGTCAATTAAGTACGGGTCTGCATCTGTCATTTTTTCTCTAAAATGGCAAATATCTCAAAAACGGTTGAATTTAGGTATAGGACGTGATACATGAAATGTACCTAGAATTTTCCGTAGAATCCAAAAATGCAATAAAGTATAGGGTGTTCCATTTAAAATAACGAAGTTGTCATCGACTTCCGGTATAACCGTAGTGCCGCCATTTTGAATATATATATATATATATATTTTTTCTTGTATATATATATATATTGACCCCATCCCTGTTAGCAAGTATAGGGTTAATAATTCAAATTGTATAAAAAAAATTTGGAAAAAAATGATCCATGCCCGTCAGCCGTTAGCAGTGGATGATTCTTCAGAAAAAAGATACAGCCCTAACTCATCGGCAGACGGTTTTGAGTAATAAGTCATGCAGGACCTCCATTTGAAAGTGTTAAGGAAAATTGTGAGAAAACAACTTAGTAATGCCCGTCTGCCGAAGTCAAGACACATTTAAAAGCTCCAAAGAAGCCTCAAAAAACAATCGGCAGACATATAGGATATGTACTTAATAATTAATAAAAATTTGTTTTTGCAGCATTTGCATTTTTGTAACAAAAAAAAATATAGATGCCCGTCAGACAATTTAATGCATAATTAGGGTTAATACAATCTTATAAGAAAATGCAATTGGCTAACGGTTTTTTCTGTTAGCCGTTAGCGGCATACGAAAAATTTTTGATGAAAAATTAGGTTATTTTTAACAATAATAAATGACCGTCTGCCATTATAATATTAAAATTAATATGCTATTTTAAGACGATTATTATTGTCGGCAAACGATCCCACGTGTTAGGAAAAAACTAAATTGTTAATAATAACGTAAATTTTTTACTAATAAAAAAACCTTCAATGCCTGTCTGCCGTTGTAATATTATAATAAATAGGTATTTTGAAACGGTTATGATTGTCGGCAGACGATTCCGCATGTTAGGGAAAAATTACAGTATAAAATAATAATGCAAATTTCCATTATACTAGACTACTAGAGAGAAAGTAATTTTTTTGTATTAACATAATTTAATGCCCGTCTGCCATTGTCGGGGTTGACAATGGCTCTTGGCAATTGACCGTAATACCCACTACAAGATTCGCGATTCCCCACAATTACCTACATCTCCCCTCACCCTTAAGCGGAAAGAGCACAGCAACGACACTACAGAGAAAAAACGGTTCTTTTCAGAACCACAAAACTACCAATAAGAATTCATTATTAATAATTTTTTTATTTATGAAACATTATTTTTATTTCAGTATTTTAATTGTCATTTGCTTCGTAGTGGTCTTCGATTTCAGGCACCGAATGTGAGCCCGAACGAGATTTGTCAAAATCCTCTGAATTTCTTTGACACTATCGTCGAATAACTAATAGGTTTCTGATTCTGAAAATTTTAACAAAATAGTTATTTATGTTCCAAGGCACTGAAGTTCAACTTTTTATGACTCATGTGGAATTTAGTTGCCGAGGCCTCTGGCCGAGGCAAATAAACAACATGAGTCATAAAAAAAAGAACTTCAGTGCCGAGGGACCTACATATTATATTTTTTTGAAATCGAAAAAAGGTTTTATTAGGCATAAAAATAATAATAAGGGATCTCCCGTCCATGAATCGATTATGCACGGCATTGCTTGACTTTGACGATCGCTCTACCTAGGTCAAGTTGACAAAGACACGGCGGCTTCGAACAGAAAAACCAAACTGCTGCTTGTTGTGCAGCCTCCATAACAAATCTATTGATATTCAAACCTACTAAAATATGTATACTGATAGATTGCGCTGCTATAGGAAACAATTTCGCAATGTGTACGAATAGTTAAATGGGCCTTTATTGGCCGGGTTTTGAATATTTGGTCACTTTCGACGGGCGATGGCTCCGCGTCTGACGTTTGATGTTTACATCTCACCAAGGCCTACTTATTGAAAAAAATCCTACAATAATGGGTTACTTCAGTGCCAATTTCTGAGCTTTTAATGACGATTTTGGGACACTTCACTGCCGATTTCAAGAAAACAATATTATTTGCAAGTTCCATTTCTACTTATGAAAATTACTTAAAATTAGTCTTAGGAAATCTCAATATCTTCAGATTTACAAGCTGCAGTGAATATTTTCAAATTCCGAAATGGTTTCGGCCCCGTCCTTCTAAATACCCTACTTACTGAATCGCCACACTGTTCGCACCCGCCTAGAGCCGGCTCTGGGGGGGGGGGGGGGGCTAGACCAGTGGCTGTTAAAGTTAAGGTTTAAAAGAAACCTGCTATTTTTAAATGGTTATTAATAAAAAAACTGAAACAGGTTTAAGTTGAAACTTTCATAAAATAATAAAAAAATCTACAAATACAAATAGTATATACTAATCTATTAATAAAAGATACTCTGGGAAGCCCGTATTCTCTTAATCCATGGCGCACGCCATGCACCACCATTCATTGTTGTCAAGTGTTGCCAGTTATGTTTATTTTATTTGAAGGCATTTTCTGATGATAAAACTCGTGCTGCACTGATCCGAAAATTATGTTTAGTAGGCAGTTTTCGAGCGGGTTTTCATGCTCTACTGGAAAACCAGTTTAACAAATTATTACATTCACTGATTCACTGGTGCTCGGGGAGCTCGTTCTAGTGTTCATGCACAAGCATATAAAATGGCGGAATTTCGGGGGGGTTTGAACCCCCAAAACCCCCCCTCAGATACGGTCCTGTGTACGTGTTGGTATTCGATATTTTTCACCCATGCATTAGGGTATCCAAGGTGGTCGGTGTGGCTAACTTTGCATTACTCCATACCTATGCAATATAGACTGCTCTCAAAATGTGTTGCATCAGTTCCCGAGAGCTTGGTGGCAACATACACGCGTCGAAGTTTACCAGGCACATTTTTTTTTCGTTGCCGACGAGTCTATTACGAGGGGGGTAGGTACTCTACAGAACTTTTCATTATTATTTTATACTGTAATTTTTTCCCTAACATGCAGAATCATCTGCCGATAATCATAATCGTTTCAAAATAGCATATTTATTATATTACAATGGCAGACGGGCATTAATTGTTTTTTTTTATTATAAAAATTTTACATTATTGCTAACAATGCATTTTTTTCTAACACGTGGAATCATCTGCCGTTTAGGTTTACTTTTAACGTGTATTAATACAATTTTTCACCTAAATTAGTACATTTTTTTTCTGGGTGTAGAAATGTTGAATTGACAGCCTGGCAATTATTTCCAATGGTGTAACCCACCCCCGATTTTCTTGAAATTTTGGCTACCCCCTATTTTCGAGGTCCCTGAACACAAATCTGACCTTGGTTTTTTCCCGGTCGGACATAGTTTCCGAGAAAATGAATTTTCAAATTTTCTATTGACGCTGTGTATTTCACGGCGATATTTGTGGTTGTAATCGGGATGAATTTTTACTGTACGCAACTCAAACTAATCAACATATTTTGCATAAATCAAAAGGTAATAATAGTGTGTTGATCACTCAAACTAATCACCACACTATTTTGCATAAATCAAAAGGTCAAAATAGTGTGTTGATCAGTTTGAGCAGCGTACAGTAAAAATTCATCCAGATTATAACCACAAATATCGCCGTGAAATACGGGGTGTCAAAAGGAAATTTGAAAATTCATTTTCTCAGAAACTACGTCCGACCGGTGAAAACCAAGTCCAGATTCGTGTTCAGGGACCTCGAAAATAGGGCGGTAGCCAAAATTTCAAAAAAATCGAGGCTGGGTTACCCCATTGGAAATAATTACCAACAGCCTACTTGAGTGTCAGTTTTATTGGCATGGCTGACTTGCTTTCTCATAAATCTGGCCTCCTTGGATAGAACATCAAACACTCACTTGTAAGAGACCATGTTATCTAGTTTGGTGGAGCTCCTTTGGTAAATCTCTCGGAACCGGTTGGAGATAAACAAATTATATATCGTTGGATTCAGAATTAAAGAAAAAATATTATAATGGTTAAATTAAATGAGTAAGTTGTAAAATACAGAAAATCGTATCCATTTCTGCCGAAACCGGAAGTTATTTCCAAAAACCGAATATTCAGGAATAGGTACTATTTAATGGTTCTCTAATGGTTGTGTAGGTAAAAAAAATATTTTAGGTATTATTTTGCAAAGATTTTTGGGGATACATTTTTTATCGACTACTATATATAGGTTGTCCCAATAAGGACTCCCGTCGCCGATATCTCGGGAACAAAAAGAGATATTTTAATTCTGCAAATGCCGTTCGCTAGGATTTGAAGAGGGCTTTATTCGCAACTGCTAAGCATTCATTTTGATATTGGCGTATAGATGGCGCTGCGGTGCAAAGAAACTTTTCGATCCTAGGAACATTGGAACGTAGCACATCTGAAAGACTGGGTAATTTGGAGAAACTTTTGTTCTATGGACGATTTTCCTATTTTACTAGTTTCTGAGATAACCACTCTACAATGTCATTTACAAAAAATGAGCTAACCAAATGAACATACTGTACAATTTTCCCTCAAAATTGGAAAAAATACCTCATAACAATAACACACCTTGTAGGTAACGGGTCATCACGCGAGATTGTCCGGGCATATATTTTCTTTATTTTTCAAGATAGAAAAAAGTTTAATACAAAAGTTGTATGGGTCCAAATTTACTTCCTAGATTTGAGCATTAAGTATATACTGGGTGTCTAAATAAAACGTGGCAATTAAATACAACCTGTATATTTTGTGTATTTTGGAATCTATATATTTTTCTGAATCCACTGATGTATATATGTTATATGTTTTGTCCAGTAGTTTCCTTAATCCAACTCGCTCTTTGCAGAAACTTTGAATTTTCATTTTCCGGCAAAAATCGAGGTTGCCGTGGAAAATAAAATAATGCATCTTAATGACGCCTGCATTAGCTGTCAAAGTAAGTTATCAATTTGCCGTTGTTGGCCTTTCTAATACAATTTATTATTTCTTTCTTTGACCATTTTTAAAAAAAAAAACAGCGATATGAAATGTCAGAGATTTTTTGAAATGTGACAAAGATGTCCGTAATGGTAAGTCAGTCCAAAAATAATTTCCACATTGTTTTAAAATTTTGCATTCTATAGCTCACAGGCAATATGCCGAACAATATCCAGACAGAATAACTCCTTCAGAAAAAAACATTTAAACGGTTACATTTAAAGCTACGCGAAACTTAGTTGTTAGAAACTAAAGAGCAGGCACCACCAAATGTGAAAGGGACCTTAATAATGTATTGCTATTTTTTCAAGAAAATCCAGATACAAAAATTAGAAAGGTCCAAGAACTTAGCGCTGTTCAAATTGAAACACGTTTAAATTTCGTTAATTATATGATCTATAGATTAAGACGACCCAGATTTCTTTCGCAAAATATTGTGGACTGATGAGTCGACTTTTACAACTGCTGGGTGTTTCAACAGGCACAGGTCACTAGGAAACCCTCACCAGAAAAAAGAAATAAAATTCCAAGGCAGAACATCAGTCCGTGTCTGGTGTGGGATTCTGAATCAACGGGTCTTGGGTCCTATTTTCTTTGATGAAAACACGAATGGAGAATTTTATAATTTGTTGTTCCAAAATGAAATTGAGGAGTGTTTGGATGATTTACCCCTACGTCAACGTCAAGATATAATTTGGCAACAGGGCAGGGCTCCACCCCACTGTCGTGCTGTTATGAGATTATTTAAATAATAAATATTCTGAATGGATAGGACCGTAGCTTGGCCTCCAAATAATCCAGATATGACGCCTTTGGACACTTTTTTGTGGGGCTATCTCAAGAAAGAGTGCTAAAAAACAGCCAGGCACACAACAAGAGAAATTGAAACAAAAATTAGAGAATTAGTGGAAAATCTAAATGCTCACATGGTTACAGCGATTGAAAATTCATTGAAAAATTTAACAAATATATATCAAATTTGCGCCGAGCATATTGAGCACTTATTGTTTATTGCTTCACAATAATTATCGACGAGAAATAATTTATTAAAATAATAGAATACATTTTTGCAATTATGCTTGCTTTGTTTTATTTTCCAAACAACCTCGATTTTTGCCGGAAAATGAAAATTCAAAGTTTCGGCAAATGGATTCAGAAAAATATATAGATTCCAAAATACTTAAAAAAATAAAATTTTATTGAACACATTTTAATTAGACACCCAGTATATACTTAATGCTCAAATCTAGAGAGGAAATTTGAGCCCATGCAACTTTTGTAATAAACTTTTTTTCTATCTTGAAAAATAAAGAAAATATATGCCCGGAAAATCTCCCGTGATGACCCGGTACATGCAGACAATGACAATTTGGCTGAATTTATTTTTATTAACCGAAGGTGACATTATAGAAATTAAAAATGTATGTTTATAATATTGCTAAATATCATATTGAAATAATGGACAGATTATATGACACTGGAAATTACCTTTTTTCACTTTTGAGGGATAAATTATAGGAAGTGGCTATTTATACGTCCGACGTATATAAAAGTTGGTATACGTCTTGCGCTCTCATTGGCGAGTTGAGTCACGTGCGAGGTCATGTGACTTCTTTGGACGTACATTTAACTCCGTACAAGTCCGAGTCCGAAGTAACCTATTATTATTTAGATACGTCGGAAGCCGTCGGAAGTGCATTTTTCTCAAGCATCTTTGCAATAAGGAGCGTATGCCCTCCTTTTTGGGGGATAGGCGCTGCCGTATGAAAAAAGAAGGGGGCATTCGCACCATATTGTGGCAGTCGGCAGCGATGCGTGCTGCCTTATGAAAAAAGAAGTGGTAGTGGTAATCATTTCCAATGGTGTAACCATAACCCACCCCCGATTTTCTTGAAGTTTTGGCTAGGTAGGTACCCCCTATTTTCACCCGACGTTCGGCGTTGTAACCCACCCCCGATTTTCTTTAAATTCGGACATTCGGCGCCGCGCTGAATGTCGGGGGGTAGCCAAAATTTCAAGAAAATCGGGGGTGGGTTACACCATTGGAAATAATTACCACTTCATTTTTCATACCGCAACGCCCATCGCCGAAAAAGGAGGGCATACGCAATATAAAATATGAGACAAGGTAGGTCTGACATCATCCAATTGACTTAGTAAACAAGCCGATTCATCATCCATCGGACGGTAGAAATAAGGTTATGTGTCACGTGACTCAATCCACCAATGAGAGTGCAAGACGTATACCGACTTTTATATACGTCGGACGTATAAATAGCCACTTCCTAAATTATACAGCATGTTCATTTTACTGGAAAATGGGTCACTTCCGGTACTTTCGGTCAAACCGGATGTGTAATAATTTGATACATACCGCTATTTTCTTCATCCTAGTGAACTACAAAGATATTTTTAATAACTTTTTCCTCTAAAGTTAATTTTAAGCCAGTTAGCTCATTTTTTGTAAATGACATTGTAGAACGAGTGTGAAAACAGCCACTGTTTTTCATCCAGGGTTTTGTAAAAATCCCGTCCATGAAAAATCCGGCAACACTGCATTCGTCACGGGAAACACTCTCTCCACGGTCATCCACGGTTTTGTTTTACTCATATAACGTTATTAAATTTTCTTCCAAGGGACCTAATTTTAAACTTTCAGCGAAATGTACGATATTGCTGATACCTGACAAACAGCGGCAGAATTATGGCCTTCACCTGGACCAGTTCAAAATCTTTGGCGATTTGGGGTGAAGCTGGAATTTAAAAACTTGAAAAATTCGCGTTTTTTGCAAATAAAAATTATTAGCTCCTTTATCAGGAGATGTGCGCTATTGCCAATAGTTGCTAAATATTCGCTAGTATATGCCCTTCACCTGGACTAGTTCAAAATCTTTGGACGGCGATTTGGGGAGAAGCTGGAATTTAAAAACTTGAAAAATTCGCGTTTTTTGCAAAAAAAAATTAATAGCTACTTTATCAGGAGATGTGCGCTATTGCCGATAGTCGCTAAATATTCGCTAATATATGCCCTTCACCTGGACTAGTTCAAAACCTTTGGCCGGCGATTTGGAGAGAAACTGGAATTTAAAAACTTGAAAAATTCGCGTTTTTTTGCAAAAAAATTATTAGCTCCTTTATCAGGAGATGTGCGCTATTGCCGATAGTTGCTAAATATTCGCTAATATATGCCCTTCACCTGGACTAGTTCAAAACCTTTGGCCGGCGATTTGGAGAGAAGCTGGAATTTAAAAACATTAAAAATTCGCGTTTTTTGCAAATAAAAATTATTAGCTATTTTAGCGGGAGATGTGCGCTATTGCCGATAGTTTCTAAATATTCGCTAGTATATGCCCTTCACCTGGACTAGTTCAAAACCTTTGGCCGGCGATTTGGAGAGAAGCTGGAATTTAAAAACTTGAAAAATTTGCGTTTTTTGCAAATAAAAATTATAAGCTCCTTTATCATTAGATGAGCGCTATTGCCGATAGTTGCTAAATATTTGCTAGTATATGCCCTTCATCTGGACTAGTTCAAAACCTTTGGCCGGGGATTTAGGGAGAAGCTGGAATTTAAAAACTTTAAAAATTCGCATTTTTTTGCAAATAAAAATTATTAGCTCCTTTATCGGGAGATGAGCGCTATTGCCGATAGTCGCTAAATATTCGCTAATATATGCCCTTCACCTGAGCTAGTTCAAAACCTTTGCCCGGTGATTTGGGGAGAAGCTGTAATTTAAAAACTTGAAAAATTCGCGTATTTTTGCAAAATAAAAATTGTTAGCTATTTTATCGGGACATGTGCGCTATTGCCTATAGTTGCTAAATATTCGCTAGTATATGCCCTTCACCTGGACTAGTTCAAAACCTTTGGCCGGCGATTTGGGGAGAAGCTGGAATTTAAAAACTTGAAAAATTCGTGTTTTTTGCAAATAAAAATTATTAGCTATTTTATCGGGAGATGTGCGCTATTGCCGATAGTTGCTAAATATTCGCTAGTATATGCTCTTCACCTGGACTAGTTCAAAACCTTTGGCCGGCGATTTGGGGAAAAGCTGGAATTTAAAAACTTGAAAAATTCGCGTTTTTTGCAAATAAAAATTATTAGCTATTTTATCGGGAGATGTGCGCTATTGCCGATAGTTTTTTGGTTATGCCATATTCGACTTTACAATTGTTTGCCTATCAGCCGAACGTGATATTTTTTAGTTATGGACCGTTTTTGGGTCGTAATCTGCTAGTTTCAAGAAAAACTTAACTAACAAAGTGCAATTTTTATATTTTTTCAAAAAAAATCAAAAATTTATCATTGTCAGAATTTTTGTCTGAAAATTAGCACATAGGGGTAAAATAGAATTCCAAGCCACTTTTTTAAATAACTTTTTTCTATAAAATCACAAATAAAGCGAATTTTGTCTATTTAATTAAATGTCATTTTTGATAGGTATGTCAAATGACGTCACGACGTTTAATGATCTCATTTCGAATCTTTTTGGAAGCAGAGATGATCGTCCCAGAGTAGTTTCATCTTAGCCCAAAAATAAGAAAAAATCCCATATGGTTCCATCTTTTTGGCGGGCACTGTATATGGATTATTTAAAACTGATGCCCGCGACCAAAAACCAACTAACGCAAATGCTTAAAATTCTAAAAGAGTTCTCCAGGGACATCGGAATGCAGTTTGGACTGGACAAGTGACGCACCCTTAACATTGTCGGGGGAAGACTCGAACAAGGCACACATGAGATGCAGGATGGCCAGGAGATCTAAGCAATGAGCATGGGAGATACATACAAGTATCCCGGGATGAAACAAGCTCAAAGGATAGACCGTCGAACAATGAAGACCGATTTAAAGAATGAATTAATCAAGAGAGTAAGACAAGTAGTGCGAACTGATCTTAACAGCAGGAATTTGTTTACCTAAGGCCCTAAACACGTATGCGTGCTCTGTACTCAGCTATTCATTCGGAATAGTGAATTGGACCAACACGGACATCAACAACCTACAGCGAAAAGTTAGGACACTCCTGGCTAAGGCTCATAAACAACATGCCCGCAGTGCCGTAGAGAGAACAACTTTGCCACGAAAACTAGGAGGAAGAGCATTGGCATACCTCAAGAAGCAATTAGACCAACAAATATTAAACCTTCGTAATTATTTCAACAGCTCCACACTTCATTGAGCTATATGCGGAGCAGACATCTCAACACCGCTATGTCTGAGAGAAGACAAGCATCAGATTACAGATATGGTTGGAGAAGCCGCTGCTCGGGAGGTATCTTAATGAGGTTAACCAGGAATATGTTGACATGTTAGCGTCGAACTATTGGCTGACCTTGGGATGATTTTTTCCAGAAACGGAAGGCTTCTTACTAGCCATACAAGATCAGGTTATACCAGCTCTTAACTACCTAGAATTCATTGTAGGATATGCATCGATAGTAGACAACAGGTGCAGATACTGGTGCCAAATTTCAGAGACAATCCTGCACATAACAGGAGGATGTCAGATGTTTGCATCAACGGAGTATAAGGAACGGCATGATTCAGTTGCCAAGAACTTGCACCAGGAACTGGCGGAAACACTGCTGCTTGTGTAGTCGGAGAAAGTTCCACATTATAGCTACAAGCCGGGGCCTGTTCTTGAAAACAGCAACTACAAGAAGTACTACTGGGACCGTACAGTTCTGATAGACCAACAAGTTGCCCATAATAGATCGGACCTTATAATAGTTCCTAAATCTCTATGAAGATAACTGTGATTGATGTGGCCATCCCAAACAACGGGATGCGTGTAAAGCATGCCAAGATTTGCATTTGGATGGAGAGCATACAAGTTTTTTAATTGCAGCTTCTCCCCAAATTGCCGGCCAAAGCTTTTGAACTAGTCCAGGTGAAGGGCATATACTAGCAAATATTTAGCAACTATCGGCAATAGAGCACATCTCCCGATAAAATAGCTAATAATTTTTATTTGCAAAAAACACGAATTTTTAAAGTTTTTAAATTCCAGCTTTTCCCCAAATCGCCGGCCAAAAGTTTTGAACTAGTCCAGGAGAAGGGCATATATTAGCGAATATTTAGCGACTATCGGCAATAGCGCACATCTCCCGATAAAGGAGCTAATAATTAGCGAATATTTAGCACCTATCGGAAATAGCTCACATCTCCCGAAAAAATAGCTAATAATTTTTATTTGCAAAAAAACGCGAATTTTTAAATTTTTTAAATTTCAGCTTCTCCCCAAATCACCGGCCAAAGGTTTTGACTAGTTCAGGTGAAGGGCATATATTAGCGAATATTAAGCAACTATCGGCAATGGCGCACATCTCCCGATAAAATAGCTAATAATTTTTATTTGTACATAAACGCGAAGTTTTAAAGTTTTTAAATTCCAGCTTTTCCCCAAATCGCCGGCCAAAGGTTTTGAACTAGTCCAGGTGAAGGGCATATATTAGCGAATATTTAGCGACTATCGGCAATAGCGCACATCTCCCGATAAAGGAGCTAATAATTAGCGAATATTTAGCACCTATCGGAAATAGCTCACATCTCCCGAAAAAATAGCTAATAATTTTTATTTGCAAAAAAACGCGAATTTTTAAAGTTTTTAAATTTCAGCTTCTCCCCAAATCACCGGCCAAAGGTTTTGACTAGTTCAGGTGAAGGGCATATATTAGCGAATATTAAGCAACTATCGGCAATGGCGCACATCTCCCGATAAAATAGCTAATAATTTTTATTTGTACATAAACGCGAAGTTTTCAAGTTTTTAAATTCCAGCTTCTCCCCAAATTGCCGGCCAAACGTTTTGAACTAGTCCAGGTGAAGGGCATATACTAGCGAATATTTAGCAACTATCGGCAATAGCGCACATCTCCCGATAAAATAGCTAATAATTTTTATTTGCAAAAAACACGAATTTTTAAAGTTTTTAAATTCCAGCTTCTCCCCAAATCGCCGGCCAAAGGTTTTGAACTAGTCCAGGTGAAGGGCATATATTAGCGAATATTTAGAAACTATCGGCAATAGCGCACATCTCCTGATAAAGGAGCTAATATTTTTTTTTGCAAAAAACGCGAATTTTTCAAGTTTTTAAATTCCAGCTTCTCTCCAAATTGCCAGCCAAAGGTTTTGAACTAGTCCAGGTGAAGGGCATATACTAGCGAATATTTAGCAACTATCGGCAATAGCGCACATCTCCTGATAAAGGAGCTATTAATTTTTATTTGCAAAAAAATGCGAATTTTTAAAGTTTTTAAATTCCAGCTTCTCCCCAAATCGCCGGCCAAAGGTTTTGAACTAGTCCAGGTGAAGGGCATATACTAGCGAATATTTAGCAATTATCGGCAATAGCGCACATCTCCCGATAAAATAGCTAATAATTTTTATTTGCAAAAAATGCGAATTTTTAAAGTTTTTAAATTCCAGCTTCTCCCCAAATCACCGGCCAAAGGTTTTGACTAGTTCAGGTGAAGGGCATATATTAGCGAATATTAAGCAACTATCGGCAATGGCGCACATCTCCCGATAAAGGAGCTAATAATTTTTATTTGCAAAAAATGCGAATTTTTAAAGTTTTTAAATTCCAGCTTCTCCCCAAATCGCCGGCCAAAGGTTTTGAACTAGTCCAGGTGAAGGGCATATACTAGCGAATATTTAGCAATTATCGGCAATAGCGCACATCTCCCGATAAAATAGCTAATAATTTTTATTTGCAAAAAACGCGAATTTTTAAAATTTTTAAATTCCAGCTTCTCCCCAAATCGCCGGCCAAAGGTTTTGAACTAGTCCAGGTGAAGGGCATATATTAGCGAATATTTAGCAACTATCGGCAATAGCGCACATCTCCCGATAAAGGAGCTAATAATTTTTACTTGCAAAAAATGCGAATTTATAAAGTTTTTAAATTCCAGCTTCTCCCCAAATCGCCTGCCAATGGTTTTGAAGTAGTTCAGGTGAAGGGCATATATTAGTGAATATATAGCGACTATCGGCAATAGCGTACATCTCCCGATAAAGGAGCTATAATAATTTTTATTTGCAAAAAAAATGCAAATTTTTAAAGTTTTTAAATTCCAGCTTCTCCCCAAATCGCCGGGCAAAGGTTTTGAACTAGTCCAGGTGAAGGGCATATACTAGCGAATATTTAGCAACTATCAGCAATAACGCACATCTCCCGATAAAGGAACTAATAATTTTTATTTGCAAAAAAATGCGAATTTTTCAAGTTTTTAAATTCCAGCTTCTTCCCAAATCGCCGGCCAAAGGATTTGAACTAGTCCAGGTGAAGGGCATATACTAGCGAATATTTAGCAACTATCAGCAATAGCGCACATGTCCCGATAAAATAGCTAATAATTTTTATTTGCAAAAAAACGCGAATTTTTCAAGTTTTTAAATTCCAGCTTCACCCCAAATCGCCAAAGATTTTGAACTGGTCCAGGTGAAGGCCATAATTCTGCCGCTGTTTGTCAGGTATCATGCAATATCGTACATTTCGCCGAAAATTTAAAATTAGGTCCCTTGGAAGAACATTTAATAACGTTCTACGAGTAAAACAAAACCGTGGATGACCGTGGAGAGAGTGTTTCCCGTGACGAATGCAGTGTTGCCGGATTTTTCGTGGACGGGATTTTTACAAAACCCTGGATGAAAAACTGTGGCTGTTTTCACACTCGTCATTGTAGAGCGGTTATCTCAGAAACTAGTAATAATAGGAAAATCGTCTATAGAGCAAAAGTTTCTCCAAATTACATAGTCTTTCAGATGAGCTGCGTTCCAACGTTCCTAGGATCGAAAAGTTTCTTTACATCGCAGCGCCATTTAATGCCAATATCCAAATGAACTCTAAGCAGTTGCGAATAAAGCCCCTTTTCACTTCTTAGCGACTGGCATTTGCAGAATTAAAATATATCTTTTTGTTCCGGAGATATCGACGACGGGAGTCCTTATTGGGATACCCTGTATACAACATCTGACTACACCATCGAATTCCCCTTAATTTTTACTACAACTTTGGAGGCACCCCAGAGGCTCGGCGAGGGCACCCCCTCTGCCCCCCCCCCCCCCCCCCCAAAGTAAAATATGAAATTGTCGGTAGGAGGAAAAATGTAATACATTAGGTACAGGATGCGTAAGCCCTTTTTTCATGTTAGAGGTGCTTTTAAGGACCCAGGCAATGCCGGCGTTGCCCGAGTCCTTAAACAATCTCCTCAGCCAAAAAAGTGCAGTTACGCATCTTGCAATAATGATATTAAATAAAATATTGGGTAAAAGTTTTATAACTTTCACTACTTTTCTCCAACTTTAGCGATTTTTTGTCTACCTGTGTACTTTGTGTCGCTGATCACGAATCTGCGAGAATTTTTCGGCGAAAACCTGTAGTTTTCGAGTTAACAACTTTGTAAAATCGCCGTTTTTAGGTTACGTGCATTAAAAAAGAGGCTAAAACCCACTTTGTGTTCCACGTTTTCATTGGTCGGCTCAAGGTTACATGAATATTAAGCCTCTCCCTCAGAAAAATTTGTTTTTTTATTTTTCTGAGGCCTCTCCCAATTTCAACTACACATAAAACAACAGAATAAGGTATCTTCTTCTGCTTCTATCTTTCTTTGGGCTAGGTTGCAATCAGCGCATATAAAACAACCAGCAGTATATTTCCCCATGGCGTAAAAATTCTGCGCACCTCTTCGCGCAGCCGCCATTTGGGAATAGATTCTGTCAAATGGATGCAGTGTCGGGGCGATTGGGCATTTCTTTTTTGGCAGTATGAGAGATATTACAGTGCCGTGGAGTGTGCTTTTTTTGTAAATTGTGCTTTGTGCTAGTATCTTTAAATAAAGAATCCCAGGAAGGAGGCAAAGCTGCTTGTGCTTACCACACACTATATAAATATACTTTACTACTACTCTGTATTTCTGAATTGATTTTCCCGACTACACCTCTGACTTCTATTCCCCCTATATGGCTCAAGGTCATTGAATTTGCCGATGATTCGTCAAGAGTAAGTTTTACTGCTGGTTGTTTTATATGCTCTGGTTAAATCAGGTGCTAAACAATAACAATCGACAATTTTCTAGGGTCGTGACGTCACGCTCCTAAATCTTTGATTGCTACATGCAAGTTAATCTTAACAGATCTTTCATTCCTTTACATAGGAGACTCACTCAATGATGAACAAAAATTTTTCTTGGCCTTCATCTTCCAGGGTTGTCCTGTTATCTCCTCTTTTCGTGTCGCGTTTTTGGGACTTTGGGGGAGGCTTTTGGGCTTATCATATAAACAAATAATTTTTCGAATTTCTATTTCTATCTAATTTTCATTACCATTAATTAAACATTTATTAAATATAAATTCTTAACTTATAAATTAAATTTCTTCAAATCCTTCACATTCACTCTTCATAAAATATTTTTACCCGCCTATGACATTTTGTTTTCAAGTTTAAATCTCGCGCGCTTTTCGACTGACATCCAGCAGTTCCTTCACCGGGATGTCGAACAGGTTATGTCTCAAATTTCACTTCCACCTTCCACGATGCATTTGGCACTTCTGCTGGTCTTTTGTTTAGATAATTTGGGTAGCTTGGCTCCCCACAGTTGTATAATTTGTTAATATTTTAAAGTTTTTAAAATGTGACTTGGTGTGACCTATTTTATGGGTTTTTACTGTTGTATAATGCTTTATGCTCCAATTTTCCTGTACACACTTGACAAATGAGTATGACATGACGTTAAAACAATTTAGTTTTTCCACAGTTAACTTTTTCCAACCCCCTATTTTATGTCATACTTTCTTTTTAGGTGGTACTGAGGATGGCTTAACAGCCGAAAGCGCTTTACCATGATTTTTAATTAAATTATTTGCACGGAAATACACTTTTTTCTCTTTTTCATCTATATATACGTGCACACAGCCCCGCACTCCTTTGTAAAAAAAATAGAACCACCTGCATAGCAATAAAATGTATTCAATTTCTTATGTAGATTGTTATTTTAAACAAAAATGCCCTCCTGTTAATTTTTCGTATGTGTCATGGATTCGTGGCAAATTTGATTTTTTGTATTATTTCGGGTATTTCTGAAAAATTATCTAAAAAATTTGCTCCATAAGTAACACTTAAAGTAGAAATAATGTGTTTGCTACCTGAAATAAAGTAACTTTTTCTAATAAACTCACCTATTTAAGGCTATACTTTTGAAGATACAGGGTCTAAAACATTTAAGGAAGATACAATTAATGTTACGCTCTGTATCTTGAAAAGTAAAACCTTGAATGGGTAAGTTTATTGGGAAAAGTTACTGTATTTAAAGTAAAAAACACATTTTTTCTACTTTGAGTGTTACTTATGGAGAAAAGTTTTAAGTTAATTTTTCAGAAGTACCCCGAAATACACATATGAAAAAATGCTAAGAGAACGTGTTTGTTTACAATTAAAATTTACATAAGAAATTGAATACATTTTATTGCTGTACAAGGTGGTTCTATTTTTTTTTTCTAAAATAAATTATACTAATTACACATTTCTACGCCACTGGTTGTTCAAGATGTTTGATATTAACAGGTTTTATGCTAACCCATGCCGTTATAACGTGTACCAAATATGACTTAAATATCTCCACTAGTTTGTAAAATATTCAATAAATTCCACATATTTCTTGCAACTTTAACACCATGTAACTTTTTTATAAGGCCTTAAAATGATATAGTTTATACAAGAAAGTGCGGTTATTTTTTGGTTTTCTATCACCTGTTGAAGTGTTGCAGATTAAAACTGAATCACCCTGTATCTATGTATGTATGTATGTATGTATGTATGTATACAGGGTGATTTATTCATAAATACAATAATTTTAACCACGTCATCAGGGAGGTACATATATGCCAAAAACGCAAAAAAAAATTTTTCGCTGCATGTTTAAATAATGGGGCAATTTATCCCTAATCCCACGTAACGAGGCGCACCTGAACGCATGTGAATGAGGCTTTCTGGTGGGGAACATGGCGCCGGCCGCGACGTTGCCGTTTCGTTGCCATAATTTAAATAAGAAACAATATCCAGTTTATGAATTTACCTCTGGTTAATGGGACATGGGACAATAAAAGAGTGTTAGCACATCTTGGACTTTCCGCATTCAGCATCTAACTGACACATATTCCTTCAGAATGTCACTACACTTTTCACTGCACAAATCACGATCTCTAAAACAATTTTGGTAAAAGTTCCCCACTGTGTATACGCAGCCTGTTTTTTTTTTTAATTTTGGCTACCCCCCTATTTTAGAGGTTCCTGAACACATTAGTTTTTGGTGCTCGACGTAGTTTCCGAGAAAATGGATTTTCAAATTTCCCTTTGACACCTCACTTTTTACGGCGATATTTGTGGTCATAATCGGGGTAAATTTTTACTGTACACAGCTCAAACTAATCACCATACTATTTTGCACCTTTTGCAACATCGACACTTGGCGAAAACCCGCGGAAAAACAGAAAATATCCAAGATTTATGCATTGCCCTGTCCGCTGTCCTCCGCTCCACTACTTAGGTGCTTAGGTGAAGTTAGCGTCACTAACGCCAGCGCCATGGCGCCGGCGTCAACGCCGAAAAGACAGCGTCATCGATTTTTCGCCCACTAGCCCGTTCCACCATCGATCATAATTAAAGTCCGTGTACCAATATTATTTTTTCTAAGGGTGTTTCTGGCATTTTTTGGGATACCATTCCACAGATTACCTCCTTTGGAAAGGGGTCATCTCCAGTTTCAATGAAAATCTCGGATCTCGAGGGACAGGGGTCCATTCGCCCTCGGGATGTACCTATTTCCGTATTTAATTTTTCTAAGTACCTACGTTCCCCCTACTTTTTGGGGATGCTATTCCACAAATAAGCTCCTTTGGGGACGGGTGGTCTCCAGTTTTAAGGAAAATCTCGGATCTCGAGGGCAAAGTGTACAGTCGCTCTCGGGATGTATTGTGGAATGGCATCCCCA
The DNA here is from genome assembly GCA_963920635.1 of Pseudeuparius sepicola. NCBI lineage: Eukaryota > Metazoa > Arthropoda > Insecta > Coleoptera > Anthribidae > Pseudeuparius > Pseudeuparius sepicola. The sequence continues at coordinate 39,623,678 of OY987303.1, read as the reverse complement.
AAAAGTAGGGGGAACGTACCTACTTAGAAAAATAATTAAAAACGGAAATACACTCCGCCGAGGGCGAAGAACCCTTTACCCTCGAGGTCCGAGATTTTCATTAAAACTGGAGATGACCTCCAAAGGAGGTAATCTGTGGAATGGTATCTCAAAAAATGCCAGAAACACCCTTAGAAAAAATAAAATCGGTACACGGACGTAATTATGACCGATGGTGGAACGGGCTAGTGGGCGAAAAATCGATGACGCTGTCTTCTTTTCGGCGTTTTTGACGCCTGACATTTGTGTGGCGCTGATTTAAAGTACCACCGATATTAAGAGAAGTAAACTGGAGCACTTGTTCTCAAAAACCGCACGAGGGAATTTGGCATTCAATGCTTTACGTAATGAAGAATTACCCTTCCTTTTTTAAAGAAGTAGGTACAACCTCCTACTTTTAAGTGGGTATTTTGAAGAAAAATAAAAATGTTAATGAAACGAAAATTTAAACATTCATTTTTATAGGTCCAGTTTTGTCAATACCTAACCATAACATTACTTAAATTGGTGTTGATAGAAGTCCCACAATATAACATAATGTTGGTAAATACTCTTAAAAAGGCCGTAAATAGTCTCCAAATCAAATTTGTGAAATACGAAAAATAATCATGAGAAACTAAGCGCGCCCCGAATGTCGGGCGAAAATAGCCTACGTAAACACGGCAAAAATATTTCTTAATGTTTCTTCTTATAACTATTGCCGTAACGCATAGTTTAAAGAAAGGTCATGCATGATTCTTTTTTGTATTTCACAGATTTTAATTTGGAGACTATTGACGGTATTTTTATCATGCCAAATTCCCTCGTGCGGATTTTGAGAACAAGCGCTCCAGTTTAGGTACTTCTCTTAATATCGGTGGTACATTAAACGTCGCTAACTTCAGGCTGCAAACAGAAAACAGAACAGAAATAAGGGATAGGCAACCGGCCTGAAAACAATGCAAAATTAATCTTGGACACACAGATTACCCACCTTATTTCCTGTTTTTCCGCGGGTTTTCGCGAAGTGTCGATATTGCAAAAGGTGCAAAATAGTCTGGGGATCAGTTTGAGCTGCGTACAGTAAAAAGTCAACCGGATTATAACCACAAATACCGCCGTGAAAAGTGAGATGTGAAAAAGAAATTTGAAAATTCATTTCTTCGGAAACTACGTCCGAGCAAAAAAAACTAAGGTCAGATTCGTGTTCAGGGACCTCGAAAATAAGAAAGGTAGCCACAATAAAAAAAACGGGGCTGCGTAGGTACATCGTGGGGAACTTTCACCGCTATTTTTGCCATAACAAGCACGAGACGTACACAGTTTCAACAAACAGTGATTGGAAAATACTGAAACTGTTTCAAAAATTTCGATTCTATTGGAAATAGGTATGAGTCCTTAACTATGACAAGAAAACATAACGAGAAAGAAAGGACTGGTGTGTCGTTCGTGTTGGATACGACCTAAGCGGAAAGTACATGGTAAGTTTAAGCAACTAGACCCCAGATATGTTCGCTAATGTTGACGTTCTTATTTCAGAGGAAGCGGAACACCCACAGACGCTATTTTTGCCATTACAAGCACGAGACGCACACAGTTTCAACAAACAGTGATTGGAAAATACTGAAACTGTTTCAAAAATTTCGATTCTATTGTAGATAGGTATGAGTCCTTAACTATGATAAGAAAACATAATGAGAAAGAAAGGACTGAGAAAAGTGTGTCGTTTGTGTTGGATGCAACCTATGCGGAAAGTATACGGTAAGTTTAAGCAACTAGACCCCAGATATGTTGGCTAATGTCGACGTTCTTATTTCAGAGGAAGAGGGACATCCACAGAACACGTCTCCGTGCAGTAAAAAGGATTATCAGTGAACTAGTGAGCGGAAAAATTAGTGCGCGAAGTGAAAGTGAATGAAGTTTGTTCTATCAAGAAAAAGATCGTCCTCGGTGGTGTCAAGGTCCACGAAATCATGTAAGCCAGTTTAGTACTTAATAAAGCATCAAAAATCAAAAGGCCACGTAAGCAGTCGTTTCATTTATTTTTCTTGTTGGCATTTATCCCTTAAGGTGTCTCAGGCCAAAACTAACCGTTACAAGAGGTACCTAAACCTAAGTGTTAACATTTTGGCCATAATTTCCGCATGAATTTTGCAGAACATTCTCCTACAATACAAATAATAATTATGTACCGAAACATTCCTTCAAACTTATGAAAGTTCCGTACATCTGGCAACAATGCTGACGCGCATGACGGCAAGCGTCGTCCAATGCTCTGCCGATGCCTCATGCGCCCTGAAAGAAAGTCAGTGGCAGCTGCAAATAGGGGGCCAAATAGGTAAAAATGCGGTTTAGAAAAAAATTAATTCCGGCTTTAAGAAAAAAGTTGGAATTTTTTTAATTGCGATTTCGCATTCAGGATATTTTTCCCTACCCACTGTTAAAATTAATGTAGTTATGAATAAATCACCCTGTATATGTATGTATGTATGTATGTGTGGGTCGAATCTTGCAAGCTGAATTAGAAAACACTTCTTGACATTCAATTGAACTGAAATTTTGCATACATATTGTAATACTTTCAAAATTGCCGCCACCCAAGATGGCGGATGATATATTTTTGTATGGGTCTCAAATGAAAGGGCTTGAAGAGTAGAAAACGATAAAGTTAGTAACATCACACTAAATTCAATATGGCAGCCGCTACAAGATGGCGGATTATATTTTTTATTTTCAACCCCCTTAATATGGGTATCAAATGAAAGGGCTTGAAGACTAGAAAACGATAAAGTTAGTGACATCACACTCAATTTAATACGGCCGCAGCTCTAAGATGGCGGATTACATTCTCTTTTCAACCCTCTTAATATGGGTATCAAATGAAAGGGTTTGAAGAGTAGAAAAGGATAAAGTTATAGTGACATCACACTTAATTCAATATGGCCGCCGCTCCAAAATGGCAGACTACATTTTCTTTTCAACCCCTTTAATATGGGTATCAAATGAAAGGGCCTGAAGAGTAGAAAACGATAAAGTTAGTGACATCACACTAAATTCAATATGGCCGCTGCTCCAAAATGGCAGACTACATTTTCTTTTCAACCCCTTTAATATGGGTATCAAATGAAAGGGCTTGAAGCGTAGAAAACGATAAAGTTAATGACATAACACTAAATTCAATATGGCCGCCGCTCCAAGATGGCGGATTACATTTTCTTTTCAACCCCCTTAATGTGGGTATCAAATGAAAGGGTTTGAAGAGTAGAAAACGATAAAGTTAGTGACATATATCACACTACATACAATATGAGCGCCGCTCCAAGATGGCGCATTACATTTTCTTTTCAACCCCCTTAATGTGGGTATCACATGAAAGGGCTTGAAGAGTAGAAAACGATAAAAATAGTGACATCACATTAAATTCAATATGACCGCCGCTCCAAGATGGCGGATTACATTTTCTTTTCAACCCCTTAATATGGGTATCAAATGAAAGGTCTTGAAGAGTAGAAAACGATAAAGTTAGTGACATCACAGTAAATTCAATATGGCCGCCGCTACAAGATGGCGGATTACATTTTCTCTTCAACTTAATTAATATGGGTATCAAATGAAAGGGCGTGCAGATTATAAAACGATAAAGTTAGTGACATCACACTAAATTCAATATGGCCGCCGCTCCAAGATGGCGGATTACCTATTTGATATCCAACATGTGTACTTATCAACTGAAAAGGATCGAAGGGTAGAAAACAATAAGGTAAATGACTTATTCATACTAAATCCAATATGGCGGCCGCCCGAAAACGGCGGACTAAATTTCTTTACCACCCTCCAGACATGGGAATAAAATAGGTACCTTCTAAAAAGCCCAAAATAAAATAAAGAATAAAAAACTACCTGTGTACTTTGTGTCGCTGATCACGAATCTGCGAGAATTTTTCGGCGAAAACCTGTAGTTTTCGAGTTAACACCTTTGTAAAATCGCCGTTTTTAGGTTACGTGTATTAAAAAAGAGGCTAAAACCCACTTTGGGTTCCACGTTTTCATTGGTCGGCTCAAGGTTACATGAATATTAAGCCTCTCCCTCAGAAAAATTTGTTTTTTATTTTTCTGAGGCCTCTCCTAATTTCAACTACACATAAAACAACAGAATAAGGTATCTTCTTCTGCTTCTATCTTTCTTTGGGCTAGGTTGCAAGACCGTTCAATCAGCGCATATAAAACAACCAGCAGTATATTTCCCCATGGCGGAAAAATTCTGCGCACCTGTTCGCGCAGCCGCCATTTGGGAATAGATTCTGTCAAATGGATGCAGTGTCGGGGCGGCTAAAAAGCCCAAAATAAAATAAAGAATAAAAAACTTTTTAAAAACAAGCTTTTATTTAAGTCATGTACTGAAACGAATAAAATAAGTTTAAGTTTTCGTTAAGATAATTCAATTCCAAATTGCGACAAGTGACACCCACCAAACACTGATGAATGGGGCTTAAATGGGCAAGCGCATAGTCCCCAGCACTGTTCTAATTGGCACATTTGTGGCAGCCATAAATGGACCACAAGCGAAATGTCCCGCCGGCGCCGGCCAGCAGCAGACCATCCTTTAATTTGCCAACAACTTACCTTGTTGGGACACAAAAGAGCCAATGCAGACGCCAACATCTTGCCGCATTTGGCGAACAAGTGCAGGCACATTGATAGTTTGCCAGTTGGGGGCTAGTATTGGCCATTAACAGTTACACTTAAGCCCCACAATGATAAATGCATTGGATTTCCTCTGTGGGCTATTTGGTGGCTAGCCATTAACATATTATTACTGGAATATTTATGGCCCCAGATTCATATACAGTTTGTTTAAATGAAGAAACTGGCATACTGTGTCAAATTTTTATTCACAAAAGCATAGCAGCTACAGTTTGTTCAGCGAATGTTCGGCCCTACGTCACAACTCCCGTCCTTGTCTGACTCGTGAATATACGACCAATATCCATCGTATATGATTCACGAGTACAACAAGGACGGGAGTTGTGACGTAGGGCCGAACATTCGCTGAACAAACTGTAAGTACTCTTTCGTGAACAAAAATTTTACACAATATACAAATTTTCTTCATATGTATTGGTCTGCGTATGCAGCTATTTCTCCACTTTTGTTTTTTTTTTTTCATATACAGGGTGTTTTCTATATTCATGAATTATTTGTCTCCGTCACGTTTTAGACCTGATAAGCTACTTCCTAGGATTTTTCTTCGGTCAAAAGTATGCAATTTCTATAGACAAACCCACACAAAGTCATATATAATCTACTTCAATTTCATTTTAACCTTTTAGGGCATGTCTAAACGATTGAAAAAGTTTTGATTTCACCCTTGTAGGATTTGGGAAAATAAAAACATCTGGCCATTTTAAAATGTTTTATTTAATTTCAAAAAATAAAAATTGTAAATGAAACCTATATTTTTAAATAATAAAAACATTAAAAAATAAAGTTAACATTTAATGCAAGTAAAACTATTATAAAAGGCATGAAAGCTGGTTGTTCACCATAGTTGTTTGGAAATCGAAATCGTTTGGAAGCTGAAATCGAGCCCTAAACTGCATTACCTCAAAACATAAAATGTAAATTTTACTCAAAAATGTTTTCCAGCAGCTAGTGCTAGGTGCAGTGTACAGGGTGATCCAAACTCGACACCCCAGGCCTTCTGCGGGAACACGAAAGCTGAAAATAAAATTTCGAACAGGGGACATAACTCTTAAGGTCCAATTATGACCGAAAATTTGCTTTTTTTGATGTTTGAGAAAATGGCCGCTGTGACGCCATCGATATTTTTCACAGAATATACAATTTTTTCTCTATATGTTGAAAGTCCTTATCATTCTCAACAACTTTTGTTTCCATATTCCACAACGAAAATACAAATATTCCTGAAACTTGGTGCATGTTCAATAATCTTATTAGACGCACTTAGAATGGAATGGAATGGAAAATATAAAAATTGCACAAGTGTAAACAGTACCCTTATTTCAGGAAATTCAGCAAAATGTTATTAAGAAAATTTGTCTAAAATTAAACGTTATGACTAAACACCAAAACATTGAAAAATATTAATAATTTCCTAAAGAAATTTTGTTTTAATATTCACCCTAAAACTTTCATAAATTAATCAAAATTAAATCAATTTCGCATAACTTTGTTCAAATTCAACCTTATTTGTAAAATTAACTTAGATTTTTATTTTTTTAGGGAATCACAAACATGATGTTTGTTGCAACGATATTAAACAAAACTTTAAAATTTCGCAAAAATTTTTCTGAACAAGGTAAAACATTAGTAATGATAATGTGTATATTAAAAAACTCTCATTTAAGGTGCAAAATTTTTATTTGAAGTATTTATTAAGAAACTAGAAATTAATTGAAGAAAAAATTATTTTTTCTTAGGAGGCTATGTTTTGGTATTTGGTCATAGCTTTTAATTCTAAACAACTTTTCATATAAGATTTTGCTGAATTTTCTGAAATAAGGGTAGGTACAATTGTACAATTGTACAATTTTTATATTTTTTTACCTACCCTGTATGCTGTTTAACTTGCCACCATTCTAAGTGTACCTAATATGATTATTGAACATGCATCAACTTTCGGCAATATCTGTATTTTGGTTGTGCAATTGCAATTAATAAAAAATCCCATACACACTACACACTTAAATGACCTTACTGTATAGGGAAAAAATGGTATGTTGAAAAAATATCGATGACGTCACAGCGGCCATTTTCCCAAACATCAAAAAAGCAAATTTTCGGTCACAATTGGACCTTAGTATATCCCATTTAAGAACCCCTGTTCGAAATTGTATTTTCAGTTTTCGTGTTCCCACAGTAGGCCTGGGGCGTCGAGTTTGGATCACCCTGTACATTGAAAAATAGAATCTATGATAAAAATATCTGAAAATGCGAGTTGTGAACTGCTCTGGTTTAGGCCTCAATATAAGAAATTGCAATTTGGGCATGGCTATCAAGTTTATGTAAAAATGTCACTGACACTTACTATTTTTTCCTCTTCTGTCTCCCACCGACTCTAAGCCTAAGAATAGCTCCTCATCTGAGCCAAACTTTTACTAATCCATGGATTTCATTCCCGTGTAGCATTCGCAGATAGCGGATTTGCTCTTATTAAATCTAAAAATGAGAAAAGAGGTCAACTTTATAACACACGCACCTATTATCATAGTGTCTCGGTTTTCTGGTATTTCCTAGACACTTGAGTGAATGCTGTTCTAGTATTGTCTTCTAATTCGTTCCTAGTTCCCAACCACAGACGGCAATAAAGCAAGAATTATATTATTATTAGGTATATTATGCGGAAATAGCCCTATTAAAAGATAAAATACTAATAGATATATGTATAACACGTTGTAATGTACCAGCTCTCGTCCGATCGCTGAAGCCAAGCAACGTCGGGCGTGGTTAGTACTTGGATGGGTGACCGCTTGGGAATACCACGTGCTGTTGCTTCTTTTTATTTTTTAAATCGCCATAGGTTTGAATATTTTTTTATCAAATTCCGACTTAATATTTTCGATCAATTTTGAAATAATCTCTTAATACACAGACAGGAAATTGCAAAGCAAATCCAATTTCTATACTAAAATCTCTTTTTAACTGAACACTAGATTTATGTTTCATATCCCTAGAATTTCTGAAGGCTCCTAGAATGACAGGTGACTACAGAGCCGTACTCAGAAAATTTGATGTTTGGTTAGGATATTGGCATTATTTTGTTTTAATATCAGTATCCTTTACATTTTCTGTTATGTACATATTAAATATATGTGGTCATGATAGCAAAGAATTCTCTTTCATTTTGATTTAAATCTGGCGCAGAAAATCAAGTTTAAATATCTGACATAATCTGTGAATATGCAAATTAAGTGGCTTAATGTGCCCCGGGTCTAAATGCAACTTTGGCTAAGTAAATTAAAAAAATTGCATTTCTGGTGCTTAGTTAAAGAGAGATTTTAATATAATATGATTTATCAAATTTTGACCCAAAAGATATGTTGCAGTAGGTCTCGCTTTTTTAAAATAAAATGTGACGTTTTGCCCTAAAGTGCAGTTTTTGATGCCTTATCGTTAAAAAGAACTAGATCAAAATCGGATGATAGATGCAAATTTTATGCCAGTGTTCTGGTTTGAAGTTGGTCACACTGTATATTTGGGCGGTAATTTTATTTCTCAAAAGTTTTAAATTTGTTTTTTCTACAAATGGACTAGGTACTTCATTAATTTTAAGATAATAGAGGAATTAGACCTGTCAATTTGTTATTTTCATCAATTTAGGAGCTTGAAACTTGGTTCGTGGGAATTAACAATTTATTAACATTAACAAATGGAGTATGGCGCGTAAGCGTTTATAAGCCTGCCGCGGTTTCAGCGCGGCGACAACTTGGCACCCCTCAAGTTGGTGGCGTTCTGAGGTCGGTACTTGCTTTGGAATGTCGCAAATTACGTACCTACAACCTACAAGTGTATAGAGGGTGTCCACGAAATATTTGACTCCCCCACTAACTTTTTTATTTTTTGAGCTAGAAACACGAATAAAAAAGCATTTTGTAGAGAATTTTATTATTTTTTTTGCGGTTTTATTGCATTTTATATAGGGTGTTTAGAAAAAGAGTGGCAAACTAAACTTATGTTTTTTTAAATGGAACACCCTATATATTTTTGCAGGCAATTAAAATGATGTTAAACTTTGTGGCATTATTTTTTCCGTTTTTGAAAAATTCCGTTTTCAAATTTTATACTAAATTTATTTAACTCGAATTTGTGGATCTCTTGATAAAGATAGATGATCGATGCAATAACAAAAAATATTTGTTTTAAACAAGAGAGTAACATAGTGAAACTCCAAAATATTTAGGAGCTTTTACGATTTTTCTGAAATTCTTTATTTCGAGAATATAAATCAGTAAAATTTGAAAAGGCTCCTAAACATTTTGGAGTTTCACTATATTACTCTCGTTTGAAACAAATATTTTTTGTTATTACATCGATCGATCGATTACATCGATCTTTCTCACGAGATCCACAAATTCGAGTTTAATATCATTTTAATTGCTTTGATGAGCAGATTTCAAAATTGCAAAAATATATAGGGTGTTCCATTAAAAAAAACATAAGTTTAGTTTGTCACTCTTTTTCTAAACACCCTATATAAAATACAATAAAACCGCAAAAAAAAAAAAAAAATTCTCTACAAAATACTTTTTTATTCGTGCTTCAGGCTCAAAAAATAAAAAAGGTAGTGGGGGGGTCAAATATTTCGTGGACCCTATATACAGTATTTTTTAAGTAAATATGAGAAAAAACTGAGGTAATTATGGGGTCCGGCTGATCGCCGGCAAGTCCTGGCTGGACCGACACTATATGAAAGACCCGAGCATCACGTCATATTTCATTATTGTTTGAGAACTGGGGTGGCGCTACACGACGAAAAAAATTGCGACTTATTATAGGTTATAACAGGGCTATTCTGTGGTTATAGGTATGTCAGTTTCTGACATTTCGAATGTCCCATATTTTATATATCTACAAAATAGGTATCTAGCATTTATTAAAATCGTATGCGCAGACCATTATGTGAATTGCAGAAGAATAATCACTATTTTGGAATTAAGGGATGATCTGTTCAACCCAGAGAAATGGAGTAGGGAGAACGCGCTTGGACCTTCTGCGCATCCTATTTCCAGGCAAATTTAATGGCCGCCATATTGTCCTCACTTTGACGTTTGCAGCGGTGGTTGTTGTATTTTCAGCAGAGAAATGGTCAGTGTTTTTGGAAAATGTCGTGTGCAGTACCAAGCTGTAAGAATTATAAGTCTAGGAGACCTCCGGGAGTATATTTTTTTCGGTAAGTTTAGTAAAAACAATCGCCGATATTTTGGGCACCATAGGCGCGCATCTGTATAATTTTAATGATTGAATATGTGGTTAAAAATTCTTAACTTGGGGACTGACTACTGACTGGACTTTGAGTCCAAATAAATTTGTTCAAAACATTTTGCATCCCTTTACTGTGCATCGTGGCGAACGAGGACGAAGACCTCTAAAGCAGTCTGCAGTGCCAAGTCTGTTAACAATGATACGCCCATGGATGAAGTTGGTTTAATATGGCCGCCACTTTTATTAGGCAGTTCGCGCAGCTTGTAACGTATTCTCCCTACTCCATTTCTCTGATTCAACCAGTTGAAGCTGGACCAACCCTATATTAATATAGTGTTGGTCCAGGTTGAAGAAGCTAGAATTCTGGATATTACATTTTGGAAGATTATTTTGTAACGTATGCAGAATGAAAATAAAAAAATATATTGTTTATAGTCCCAAAGCGAACCAACGGTCCACTATATAAGAAGAAACTAAAAAAATATGCTTTCTATACATACTTACACTAAAACTATAGCCATTGACTTTATTTCAAATCAAAAGGTACCAAAATACTCTTGCTTGCTTTTTAGACTAGCTTTTCTTAATAAAATCTAAAATCTATGAATGTATGCCATGTAAGCCTGTCAAATTTAAGGAACATAGCAAACAAGCATTTTGTTTTATTTTGGAAGTTAAATTCATTGTAAAACCCATTTGCATGCTTTTATTTTAAAAACAATTCTGCAACAATGGTGTTTTTAAAATTAATCCACCCTGTCGTTTTTTTTTCGTCGTGTGGCGCCAGTGGCGATCGCGTGAAACAGCGCTATGCACAGGTCTTTAATATAGTGTTGGTCCGGGTCTTGGCTGGACCAACACAAATATATTTTAATATAGCGTTTTTTAAAAAAATATTTCTGGCGTTAAAAAACAAGCGCATTTTTCCCTACCTGCCCTTAAAATTAATGTACTATGACCGATACACCCATAAGAAGAAACTGAAAAATCTAATGCGTTCTATACCTACTTACTTACACTACAACTAGCCATATACCGCAATTTAAACCAAAAGGTACCAAAATACCTATTCTTGCTTGCATTTTAGACTCGCTTTTCTTAATAAAATCTATGAATGTATGCCATTCAAATTAGAGGAACATATCGAAAAATACATTTTATTTTATTTTGGATGTAAGATTCGTTGTAACACTCATTTGCATGCTTTTATTTTATAAAAATTCTGCAACAAGGCATTTTTAACATTAATCCACCCTGACGATTTTTTTCGTCGTGTGGCGCAGACGGCGCAGTGGCGATCGCTTGAAACAGCGCTATCCACAGGTCCTTATTTTAATGATGGTCCAGGTTTGTCTATGTTCATTTCTCGATGGTTATATCGTTGGGTGAAGATTTAAAAAGAGAATCTACGCCCATGGAACAGCGTGCCGATTTAAAAACATCTCCCGCTGCCCGCTGGCACCCTCTACATTCCGGACCAGAAATTAAAGCGGATCGATATCGAAAATCTTCTGGCATCTTCGCCGGAGCCATCTTGCTGCTAGTGGAAGTAACAATTATTCACAGTCGGTGTCGCGGACTCGAAAGCAAAGTCTAGAAAACAGCACACTGTTTTCTGGGTTATACTGGGATAGCTCGGTGGGAATTACAGATGGGACATTTCAGTTTGGCAATATCTTGATTTTGACTTTTGAAGGTTAGAAAGCGATTTTGTGCGAATTTTGGAGCTGAGAGAATATTCTTGGGCAGTGACAGTAATCTGACAAGTTTATTTGTGATTTTTGAAGGCTAAACAATAAAGGTGGTAACCAAGGTAACGAGTTTGGACTGTGATTTTTAAGATTCATTACAATATTATTTGCCCCTTTCACTGCTCCCTTTCGCGACCAGAAATTTACTTGGGGAAGGGACCCGCCCAAATACACTTATTAAACAGGGGTATCATTCCATCCTTTTCCCTTCAATAGAAATCGTATATTACATCAACCACACACGAGCAGAAAATACAGACACAAAATTTTATATTTCCAGCTCCATAGATGGTGTTTATTTTCAACGGGTACTACGTTGGGATCTATAGTAAACCATAGAGCTGCGGGTGAGACTTCGAATTTTTTTTAGCCTCGAAACTCTTTTTACACATTGTGAAACTATTGACTAGTGGGGGACTATTATTATTGCCAAAACAAATAACATACAGTGTATCCAACTTTAAAACTGTACAAATCCGTAAAATCTTCATTTTTGGAGACAATCGCCCAAACTTTTTTTTGTTTGAAAGGCCTTCAAAAACCGCTTCTTTTGACCTTCCTGTCATTTTCAAAATGCAAATCCAGGGCCGGCTGCGATTTTTTTATACCCTCGATTTTCACGAAAACCATTTATCGATTTTTTTATTTAAAATCTGACCCCACAGCATTAATCAGAACACCCAAAAACCCCTTGACACCAAATTTGAATAAAAAATATACAGGGAGTTCCAATCTGCAGGGTGTCAAAGTTGAGCAAAATAGGACTTTTAAAGGCATCTGCCAAGTCAAGATTGCCATGGAATCCCCTCAAAACAATTAAATAGTCAATAAGACCACTCAAGGTGTTGGTGTGCAAAGATCCAATACAAAATATACAGAGTGTTCTTATCTGTGCCATCTCAAATTACTGAATTTTTTGTAATTATACGGGTCAAAAATCGAGTATATCAAAACCGCTCCACACACTATAAACAAACTAAATCTAAAAAATACAGAAGTCTGCCAGTCCGTATCAGTTAAGGTGGCTGGTGTGCCACAACAGGAAACACAGAAAATGTATCATCTTAGACAGTGACTTTGTTGAGTAAGGTCCAATAATTTAAATTGTTTTTATTTGTTAGTTGGCATTTTGTAAAGAAATACATTACTTTTGTGTTTATCAATATTTTTTCAATGATTCCACAGCACTCATGACCCATATAAAGTTTCATAAAAATTCAGCATTTTGAGATGGCACAGAGAAAGGCGCGATGGCGCCTGACGTTAGTTTATGCTCACGATGTGGCGACAATTTTATAGTAAATGCCAAATGTGTGGAGTGCAATTGTTGCAAGAAAAAGTATCATCCAACTTGTATCAATATGAAGGACGATGTCTGCAAATTAATAAGTAAAAATCCCAACATAATATATTGGTTTTGTGAGGGTTGCAAAGAAACCGTGAGTAAAAACTTAACAAATAAGGATACCGATACAAAGACACACTTACTTTTGTGTCAAAAAGAAATTGAGTGTCTTCAAAGGGAGAAACTGTTGTCGGGTAAATTAATTGAGGAAATGGAACATGCTAATAATTTATTAAAGTCGGAAATAAAACACCTTGAAAATAAATTGGAATCTGCTATAGTTCCTCCTCATACGAACAAAACGTTTTTGCATCGCGAGACAAAAACGGTGGCGGTCCAAGCTATAGCAACGTTTTAAAAAAACCTGTAAACACTGAATCGGTACTTCTAATAAAAGCCAATAGCGGCGATTCTAATCAAGATGTTATTAGCACTCTTCTGAAAACTATCAATCCTGCTACGGCGAATATTTCTATTAATGGCACAAAAAAAATTAGTAATGGGGCTGCAGTCTTCTGTAATAAAACATCGGACCTTGAAAAATTGAAAGAAATAGTAAAATCAAAATTTGGTGGAAAATTTTCTATAAACGAGTCAAAAAAGTTAAATCCCAGGCTTATTGTTTGGAATGTCAAACTAGGAAGCGACGGTGAGAATACTTCTAGCATCGTGGGAAACATTTTGTTACAAAATTAACTCAGTGATTATCGTGAGTCTGACATAAAAGTTATTACTAAATTGAAAGGCCAAAATGATTCCTTTAATTTAGTTCTTGAAGTTTCACCCTTGTTATACAAGAAACTTATTACCAATGGATTCATTTACCTCGGTTGGAGAAGATGTGCAGTGCGTGAACACTTGAATGTGTTGCGTTGTTACAATTGTTTCGCGTTCGGTCATTACCATAAGGACTGTAAGTCGAAAACAGCTTGTTCCAGCTGTGCTGGTGAACATCCATTAAAGTCTTGTCAGTCAAGTGAATCTAAATGTATAAATTGCTTAAATTATAATAATAAGTATAGAACCAAGTTATGTACGGCCCATAGAGCGAATGATAAGGAATGTCCAATTTACAAAAATTATGTCCAAAATATTAAAAACAGAATTAATTATGAATAGTACAGTTTCGAAAACTAAATACATTCGAGTGGGACACTTAAACGTACGTTCTCTTCTGTCGGATTTGGATGTTTTTGAGAGCATTATGCACCACGACAATTTTGATATTCTAGCTATTAGTGAAACATGGTTATCTGAATTGATTTCTACGAGTGATGTTGCAGTTGATGGATACGACTTCTTTCGTTTAGATAGGGGCTCCAGAGGCGGTGGTCTGGGTATATATGTAAGATCCGATTTTCAGGCTAATACAGTAGAGGTTCAGTACAATTCTGGATCTTGTTTGGAGCACTTATGGGTACAAATTAAACTCAATCGGCACATATTGATACTGGGAGTCATATACCGCCCCCCATCACAAAATCTGGTAGATTGCATAACGGCTTTGGACAATATTTTACCTTTCCTTTTAAGTAAGTATAGCAAAATAGTTATCTTGGGGGATGTCAATGTAAATTTATTGAATCAAAATAACCTCTTGTCTAAATGTTTCAACTCCTATGGTTTTCAGCAGTTGGTCACGTCTCCTACACGGGTTACCGAAAGCACTTCAGCTTTATTGGATCCTTTATTTACTACAGTACCAGAGTTATTTAGTGACTGTTTGACAATGGATGCCTCGCTCATTTCTGATCATAAAATTATATCAGCTAATATGAAATTGATTAACTATACAAAAAAACAAAGGTATGTTACTTATCGAGACTTTTCTCAATTCGATGAGGAACAATTTCTCACCGAACTTGAGTCCTCAGATCTTAATCAAATATTTTTGCAGTCTAATATTAATCAAAAAGTCAAAACCCTCACTGATAGTATTCACAATTTATTCAACAAATTTGCGCCGATTAGAACAGTGCGTGTCAATAAACCACCAGCACCGTGGCTGACATACCCTTTGAAGTTGATTTTAAAAGAAAAAAGTAGAGCAATGGCGGTTTACAAAAATAATAAAACAGATGAGAACTATAAACACTATAAAGACATAAGAAATTTTGCCTTGTCTTCAATTAGGAATGAGAAGTCAGCTTATTTATCCCATTTAGAACGGCAACAAAAGTCTAAAAAACTGTGGCAACAATTAAAATTTTTCAAAATAACTTCTTCACCTAGTCCTACTATTCCTGATAATTTAAATAATCCGTTCGATATTAATAAATACTTTATGTCCGTGTATAATCCTGGAACTATTCCGGAGAGTACTTTTGACCACTACATCAATGGTATTTTCAGTCATAACACGTTCGCCTTTAGGATGGTGACACCTACAGAAATTTGCGATGCAACACGACAGATAAAAAGTGACTCTAAAGGGGTGGATGGAATCAGTGTGGAAATGTTGAAGATCACCTTGCCCATAACTCTCTTTCATATTACACACATAATTAATATATGTTTGGAGATAGGCTTTTTTCCTACCCAATGGAAGGAAGCTCTGGTCATACCCATTCCAAAAGTTGCAAGTCCAAAATTGCACACAGATCTGAGACCAATTAGCCTATTACCTGTTCTGTCAAAAATTATGGAAAAAATAGTTCAGTCGCAAGTTGTTAAATTTATTTTCAACTAATTACATCAGGAGTACCCCAGGGATCTATACTTGGACCACTGCGGTTTTTACTTTACACTGCAGATTTACCTGCTTTTATTCGACACTCAGAACTCCAATCGTATGCTGATGACACCCAGTTAATTCATTTTTTTCATGAAGAGGAGGTTGAAATAGGGGCGAACTATCTTAACACCGACATAAAAAATTTGTGCATATATTCGTCCAGCCATAATTTATCCATCAATCCCACTAAATCTAACATGATTCTTTTTTGTTCTGAAAGCCGTAGACAATATATAAAGACAGCCATGAAGGTTAATATAGGTCATCAAGTATTGACTTTTTCCGAAACTATAAAAATTCTGGGAGTTATTGTGGATGAAAGGTTGAGATTCGGTGGGCATGTGAATAAATTGACTCAGAAGGTTTATCCGCGGATCAGAATTTTATATGCAAACAAAAGTCTCTTAAATTTTAAAATAAGAAAAAAACTGTGCCTATCGCTTATCATCTCTATACTAAATTACTGCAACATCCTGTACTACCCGTGTCTCGATCACATTGCAAAAAATCGATTGCAGCAAATTCAGAATAGCTGTGTACGGTTTGTTTGTTCTTTGCGAAAATTCGACCACATTTCTGAGAAATTTGTTGTCCTTAAATGGTTGACGATCTCTGATCTTGTGCGCTACCACTTTTTGGTCTTTGTGCATAAATTGCTGTTAACATCTAGGCCAATATACCTAAAAGAGAGGCTGATTTTCAGGAATCAGTCACACGACAGATCTATTAGAGACTTAAAGTTGCTGGACATTCCTTGTCATCGCACCACTAAGTTTCGCCGTTCTTTCTCATATAATGCGGTAACCTTCTATAACGGTCTAGACAGCTCTTATAAAAATAAGTCTTTAATAGTATATCGAAAAAATATAAAATCATTGTTGCTTGGCCCTGTTGTGTAAGTTATATTATATATGCTAATTTCGGTATTTGTTATTGTTGTTGTTTTTTGTTGTTTGTTGCTATGAAATTGCTCATGTCTCATACATGCCGGTTTGATTACATAATTATATAACTTGACTCTAAAATGTTGCTGTAAGACTGAGTAAATTGTGTTACTATTAAGCTTTGTTATCAGGGTTATGTTGCTAATCTTGGTTTTTGTTGTTGTTTATTGCTATGAAATTGCTCATCTCTTATCACTCATCGTTGGTTTGATTGCTAAATTTACACACTTATTTCTGAAATATTATTGCAAAACTAAGAAATTTATATCTTATAACATCGCATCAAATCCATGAAAATCTGTTGGTTAAGTGTAAGAGTAGCGATGCTAAACTTCGCCAACAGAATAACCACTTTATGTACTTTACCATCAATGTACTTCATTCGTTTAAAATAAAGTCGATTATTATTATTATTATTAATACTGTGTATATTTTGTATTGGACCTTTGCACACCAATACCTTGAGTGGTCCTATTGACCATTGAACTGTTTTGAGAGGATTCCCTGGCACACTTGACTTGGCAGATGCCTTTAAAATTCCTATTTTGCTCAAATTTGACACCCTGCAGAATAGAACTCCCTGTATATTTTTTATTCAAATTTGGTATATAGGGGTTTTGGAGTGTTCTGATTAACGCTGTGGGGTCAGATTTTAAATAAAAAAATCGCTAAATGGTTTTCGAGAAAATTGGGGGTATAAAAAATGGTAGCCGGCCCTGGATTTGCATTTTGAAAATAGCAGGAAGGTCAAAAGAAGCGGTTTTTGAAGGCCTTTCAAACAAAAAAAGTTTAGGCGATTATCTCCAAAAATGAAGATTTTACGGATTTGTACAGTTAAAGTTGGACACCCTGTGTAATAATTGTATATGCGGTAAAATGTTCTTACTTATATAATTTATTTATGTTGACAATATTTCTGGATTTGGTATTTAGGGATTTTTTTAATAAATGTGTTTTCTCATTTAATTATTTTATTTTATTCCTCTCTGTCAAAAAATTTTCAAAGGTAATTCTGAATGAAAATGGGTAATTACTTTCTGGAGTGTTCAGTCAATACCTACTTAAAAATCTCAATTCCTACATGTAGGTACATACATAGTCAACAGTTTAAAAAATCCTTATTTACCTACTTTTACTATTTTTGTTTATATCACTAATAAAAGTAGCATTTCATAAAACAGTGTTAGTTTTTTTATTAAGGAATTCATTTTCGTCAATGTAATTTGAGCAAAAACTGCAAATTAAACAGTTATAGAGGGCAGGCCGTTACCTGATTTAACTATAGAGAAAAATCAAACGGCAGAACATAAAAAACGCCATCACGTAAATTCAACAAAAGTGTCTACTTAAAACTGAACTTAGCACTTGGCAGCCAATTTTCTAGGAGCCAAAAATATCAACGTTTATTTTTTGATGAATATTTTTCTTCATTCTCCAGTTGAATCTGCTTAGAAGATTTAATAATAGTTACCTTTTCTACTTTATTTTTATCAAAATAAATTTGTGGAAATAAGGGCGAGGAAAATTTTTTGCTGCCAGAAAATCGGCTACTAACTTTACACCGGTTTAGTTAGGCACTAGTTTGGCAGATATAAGCAATAATATCGTTTTAACAATGGCAGGCATTGTCCTAGCTAGCTAGCTTTTAAAATTGAGCGTGCAGTTTACTCCGGCCTTTTTTTCGACAAAAATACACCCTGTATACAATGTGTACTGATACCAAAGTCTAGTATTCTCTAGACTTTGCTGATAGGGTCGGCCAATTCTTGGGGCAACACCAAACAGAATGTCAACTTCCAATTAGAATTTTTTTATCGTTTACACCCCTTGGGCACTGAATCGCCGGACACACAGTATATATTTTTATTAGTTACTTAAGCTAAAAAAATAAAAATATATAACGACCTCTTTCTGTATTCAACATTTTTTCAGAAAAACGCCTAGGTACATAAAAAAATACTCCCTAATAGAGGGAAGGCAATCAGTTTTTTTCACTTTTCTCAAAGTTTTCATTTTGGACATATGTTTTGTTTTTCAAATCAACGTAAGAAATTGAAGCAACATAATGTAGATCACTATATCCTAAAAAAGAGAATTTTAAAAATCTGCCAATCCGGTAAAATCGTCAAATATCAAACTGAAATACGCCCAACCCTGAATCTATTCCTAAATTTTATAAAAGCCAAATCGTAGAATTATTTCACTGGCCCCTTCTACCTTCTCCCCCGTGCCTATTTTTAGACTTGTTTGCCCCGCCCCGAACACAAACGAGTCTTTTGGAATACGAAATTGTCGAGTACGAAATCTATCACTAGGTGGCGCTGAAATCTAATTATCGATTTTGTTAGAGTAATTGTAATTATCGAAAATAGATGGTGCTAAACAGTAGTACTGGACGAGAGCTAAAAAATAATAAAACCGCTATACACCAGAAGATGGAGTTGGTGCGCGGAGGCGAATGACTACGATCATTGGAAAAAGTTTTAAATGCAATCGAATATCCATAGTCCTTCGCCTCCAGAAGCGCTCGGCATTTTATCTGGATCCGTGAGAGGTCTTTTTAAACCTTCAGTAAACGGTTATATCCCTTCAGCTCAGCTGATGCTGAAAAATCACAAAGTTTTTGTGGAAATAATAATTACCTATATGTAGAGGTGGAAACTATCGATAGTACTATCGGAATGTTCAAAGCCTTTTTTAATTGTAAAAAGGACAGTAAAACGCCAAATAAATATTATGCACCTCCACCCAAACCCAAAAAAACAATAATTAATAATTTATAAACAATCGACCGTGAATCTGTAATCAATAATAGTACTAATTACTAATCTGCCTGTGTAGTAAACCACAAAACACAAAAAGAAAATATATAGCCTTGTTGTTCTTTCTTTATATCAAGTTCATACACATAACAATCATAACCGTTTGTCCATGATGTGTCGCAAAAAATGCAAAAAACGCACGATAAATAGCACCTAATCAGGTATACCCCGATTACTGTAAGAAGTCCCGATTCGATTTTGTCAGATGACATTCTCCACAAATTCCCTAGGAATTTTTTGTTAACCATGGGTATAACTTTGGTATATATATCTCAACTAGTTAATGACGTCACTCATTGATTTATGATGTGACAAGATACCCAAGTGATACGAAAAAAGAAGGTAATAAATTAAAAACCCTATTGCAATCGCGATTATACTGCTACAAATAAAAATAACTATGACTACAACTCATTTTAATAATAATTTCAAACGTCATGAAAACACTTTCATTTTGGTATTTTGGTATAATCGCCTATTTGCGATAGCGTCTATGGTGAGTACTCAGGCAAATTTTATTTCGGTGTTGTGAAAGTGACAGTGAAGCAGTGGCGGCTCCTGGGCGAATATATCGGGGGTTCACATGTGACATCGATAATAAATCTTTATAGGGGGGGGGGCGAAATTTTTTTGGGGTGTTATGCCCACTTTTACCCAAAAGATCAAATAAAAAATATCAAACCTACTAACGAGCTTACTGACCTGCCTGGGGTTCTAGGGTAGTACCTAGTCCTTGGAAGCGACAGCATAAAAATAGATAGCGACAGTAGCGTAAATAGTCTGGTCCAGGTACACAACACCCATACACACTCCATAAAGAACCGAGTAATGAACATTTGAAATGGTCCACATTTATAGTTTTATTAGCGACAAAAGTAGCTGCCGCACTTAAACCGCCACGTCCGCCACTATTACCAATAGTTACGTCCATGACTTTGGCACTGACACTGCTACGACTATTTTTTTAACGCGTCTTCGTGTTGTATAATTTATTATTTTAAAACAACCCGCGACGGCCGCGACGTGCCGGTAGATGTACCGGCATTTGTTTACATTTTTTCGCAGACGACGTAGACTGAGACGCGGACGAGGCGGCCCAGCTGGGCCCGCGGCGTTGTCGGTTATTTACTGTCTTGCTTGCAAAAATTTGAATAACACTGTTTTGTTAGTTGCCTTTTGCCCTGCAGCCTGTAGGCATGGGCCATAGTATAAAGTATAAACAATTTGGTTTTAGTGTCATAAAGAAATGTCACTCAAAATTCGGTAGATATTGCCTTTGCTATTCCTATCAATCCAGACAACCGGCAATGCCGCGACGAAACTCACTGCTGGATCACGATTCTAATGTGCTCCTCGGCTATATAGCGGTCCTTGTTTATCATACATATTTTGGCAGTTTCGCTCCACGCGATATTAGACAGAGACAGGCGCTATTTTATCGGATCTCGCACTTTTTAGGAGCAAGTGCTCATGACATTAGTTATTATGGTTATAATATATATATATATATATATATATATATAATAAAACCTGTTTGAGACTGATTGAATTGCCTTATAGATAATTAAATAGTTAACAAAAAATATTTTCTCGGTTTTAGAGAGGGGGGCACGTGCTCCTGTGCTCTTACATAAAAACCGCCACTGCAGTCAGGGTTGCCACCCGTCCCGTATTTCAAGGGACAGTCCCGTATTTAAGTAAAATGTCCGGTGTCCCGGCAAACATTCATACGGGACGCTATAAATCCCGTATTTTCAAAATTTAAGGTGAAAAATTAAAAATGTTTCATGCGAACACATGTGAACACAAAATTTACTAAATTATAGTCCTTCATGCCTTCATTGGCGCCATCTCGTTTTCAGTGGAAAACTAAAGTGTAGTTTTACAGAAGCTCAGCTGCTTTGATCATTATGATTTCTACTTGTTCGACGTTCGACTGATAATAACCTAATTAATTATTGTCATTTGTTATTCAAGCAGGTCATATTTCATGTAGTGAATTTGTTCGTTATATTAATGATAATCCTGATTTAGTACAGGCAGCAAAAAATAATAAAATATACTTTCAAGAAGTGAAATGTAGTTAAGTAGGGTAGTATTGGGCATTTATAAAAATGTTAGGTAGGTACCACTACAATTTTCGTAAATGTCAATTTTTTGTGTGTTATGTGATATATCACAAAAATGTTCTGTGATTTCTTTTTATTTTTAAAGGATTTATTTATTTTTGGTTAGTCGTGATTAGCCAGCCATGATAATTTGTTTTTGGAGGTTTATCCCTTCAAGAAAAAAAAAACAAAAAATGTTCTGTGATGTTTTTTTTTATTTTTAAAGAATCTATTTAGTTTAGTTTCATAATTTGTTTTGTTTTTGAGTTTATCTTCAAGAAAGAAAAACAAAAAATAGTGGTTTTCTTTTATTCCTTTTCATTGGCCTTTTTCAGTAAAACATTTTGTAGCCCCCCTCCCCCCCCGAACGCCCGTCACGTCCCGTATTTTAAAATTGAAAAGGTGGCAACCCTGACTGCAGTGAAGGTTTTCCGGATCGTTCAAAAGGGTTCAAACATTGGGCAGTAAAAATATTCGCGGGTTTTGTACGTTTCGTGAGTTTTACCGTTATCTATATTGTTCTTGTTCGTGTTATTAGCAGTAATTCATTGCGCAAATGGGCTCGTTACTGACCTGCACTTATGAGCCGGTTGCATTTTTTGCTGCTTTGATGCCAACTTAGGATGGCCAAATTACCAATTGACAGTCCCAGTAAGGACTTCTTAAAATAATTTTACTATACAAGGGCAGGAAGACTACGAACTACTGGTCTCCTCCATCAGATGGCGCCACCTGTACGATACTATCGATAGTCTAGAAAACTATCGATATTTTCGATAGTAAAAACTATCGATACTATCGATAGTGCTATCCTTAGTTTTCCACCTCTACCCACGATAAACTTACCCACAAAATATATAGGTTAAACTTACCCACGGTATGTCTTTGCGCATCTTGTGAGGCGTCAGTTGCGAGTCAGAATTTAAATTGCTCCATAAATATGTCTTGTCTGCGGTATGCAGCAATCGATTTTTTGTCAAGATTATTGTCCTTGGGAAATCTATAGTACTTAATTTCCGTTCCCTTACTGTTTCTGTTATTATTTGGACAAACGCTGACTGCACATCCCAGCATTTCTGGCCTATTTTAAAGCACTGTCGAGCTGGACTGGCAGTTTACACTTTTTTCTTGACACATTAAACTGTAAACTATAAAAAATCGTAAAACACAACTGCATTTTGAATTCGTGACTCGCAACTGACGTAGATGCGCAGATTTGCCTTGTTTTCGGATTCGTTACTGACATACCGTGGGTAAGTCTATCGTCCTATCGTGCCTCTACCTATATGTATGTATTGTATGATTGTATAATAAATAAAATAATATTGTTATGAGAACATCTGATATTATTGTGACAAGTGTCCAAGAACTAATGGTTCTTGGGAACGTTTCTCCTAATAAGATTTTTTCCAAGTTTTCAATAATCTTTTTGTGAATAATTATTGAATTCTCTGAAAAATAATAAAATAGTCCCTAGTTCCAATTTTTAGATCTACCTATATTTGGGGGCTTGGATTCAGGGTTCAGGAATGACGCAGTAAAAATTGGAATTTGGAATGAAATAAACATAAAGTTTTATAATTCAAGTAAGTACAATTTTAGACATTTTTTAAATGCATAATAAGTAGTAGGTAATAGGTACCTAAACCAAGAATACTTTTTAAAAGCCCTTTTATTTCATAGATAGGTAGATTACTTATAAAAGTAATTTTTATATTATAATTATTATTGCACCTACTTACTCTTGTCCTTGATACTTTGGTCTTTGACTTATCATGTCCTTTGTTTAGAAACCACCATAATAATACCTACATACCTACCTACCTTGCGCACCCTTCACGATTTTACAAATTTTTTGCAAACTTATTCATTTTGGGCTGTAGACCGCACAACGAAAATTGGGGCTAAGACCTATTACTTTCCAAAATACCAGGACTGACAAATATACCACAAATTATTCAAGTTAAAAATTTGAACTTTTGGGGATCAGACCTGGGGTGGGTGGGTTACACCATTGGAAATACTTAATTACCACCTATTTTTTCATACCGTAGCGCCCATCACAGAAAAAGGAGGGCATTCGCTCCTTATTGCAACGATGCTTGAGAACAATGCACTTCCGACGTATCTAAATCAATACTTTGAACGTGTATGGAGTTAAATGTTCATCCAAAGAAGTAACGTGAGTCAACTCGCCAATGAGAGCACAAGAGTATTCCGTCCGACGTTCATATACGTCGGACGTATAAATAGCCACTGTCTAAGTATATGAAAGTCATATACGTCTTGCACTATCATTGGCGAGTGACATCTTTGCACATACATTTAACCCCATACATGTCAAAGTTCCGAAGTAAACTTATTTTGAGATATGCGCCCTTCTTTTTTTATACGGCAGCGCCTATCGTCAAAAAAGGGAGAGGGTTTTGTAAATTATCTTATTGTTTGTCATATTATTATATTTTGATGTCTGAATGGTAAGGACATAAAAGAGTGTGCAAACAGACTCGTGAAAACAAAATATAAAAATTTCATTATTCACAGAACAAACCGAAATTCTAATTACATAAAATCGTATCCGTTTCCTGCTCATCTTCACCCCAATCTACCTCATCTTTACTTCCTGCAACTTCTTTTGTAAAAACAAATGCGTATAATTAGAACCATAGCTTGAGTATACCTACATATCTGCAGGAATATATACTTGAAATATTTTCACTCTCACTGAGATCTTTGTCAATGGCATCACTGATCAGCGG
Organism: Pseudeuparius sepicola; assembly: GCA_963920635.1. Lineage (NCBI taxonomy): Eukaryota > Metazoa > Arthropoda > Insecta > Coleoptera > Anthribidae > Pseudeuparius > Pseudeuparius sepicola. The sequence goes on along the minus strand of OY987303.1, from coordinate 39,599,255 downwards.
TGGGGAGTTGGTCTCCTTGAAACCAAAAAAAGTTATATCCACCATCAACTTCCATCCACCCACAGTCTTCTGCAAGTAAAAACGTTGGATTCTTCATATAAGCATTACTTTAAATTGTCATAACCTAGAGTGCTCGCAATAAATGTGTTACAAACTCTGATTTGCCCAGTAGAAGATTCGTAGCATCATAATGAGTGATTTTTTTATTGAATGTCTCATGAATACTTTTAGCCTTGAATGTTTTGTGGAAAATGTTATATATTTCGCACACAAATTCCTTCAGTCACAAAAATTGAATCCTGTGATTCTGATGAATGAACATGACCGAGACTAATAAATGCTTTCTGGTATTATTCTGATTTTCACAGTAACTTCAAAGGTCTTTGTTTCCCTTTCCTGTAAAAGGATGACTTGTAGTCACACCCGGTGGTGGCATGAAACCCAGGTAGGCTTCTGGATACCGATTTAGAGCGTTTCTTTTTATGCCTATCTGATATTCCCCTTTTTTCTATTTTTCGGTGGGCCTTCTCATAGCCTCTTTTTATTTAGAAAAGGGAAAGTCGGACCTACGGCAGGGCGGTTGCTCAGGCGCCAGCTTTTTTAGAGCAGTATGCTCCGCTATGCCCGGGATAGCTTTCATCAAAGAAAAATAATTCCAGAGGTCAGTGGTGAGTCAAGGGTAGGATGGAAGTAAAGTAATTCAACAAGTTTAAAAACCGCTGTAATCCGCCATTTTGATTTTTTCAAAAAAATAGGTTTTTGGTCAAAACTAGGGCTGTTCGATCTGCGAATTTCAGTATCGGAAATCGATACTGAAAAAATATCGATAAAATCGATAAAATCGATCTTATCGATAAAATCGATCTTATCGATCATATTGATAAAATCGATCTTATCGATAAAATCGATCTTATCGATAAAATCGATCTTATCGATATAATTGATCTTATTGATAAAATCGATATAATCAATTTTATTTAAGAAGCTAGACAAAAAAGGGCGATCGGTTTGCTGCGGGCACGGTCTGGACGCAATGGGTGCAATTTCCTTTATTTTTGCAAACAATTTCAAAAGATAGATATAATTGGAAAGATCGATAAAATCAAAAATATCGATAAAATTGAAAAGATCGATAAAATCGAAAAGATCGATAAAATCGATAATATCGATATTTCGATTTATCGAAATTGAATATCGAGTATCGATGAAATCGATAGTATCGATACTTTCGATTTTATCGATATTTTGTCTCAGGCCTAGTCAAAACTTATATTTTTTGCTCGATTGTTTTTTCTTTACTGCATTTGGTTTCTTGGAAAAACTACACAAGTTTAGTTTTTGAACCATCAACTTAGCCTAAAAATTGCTGAGATAATCGAGCGTAACGTAATGTCTTATCTGACTTGCCACCTATACACTCTGTATGTTTTGTGATTAATAAATACTACTACTACTATCTCTATCTGGGAAACTCTATACCTTGCCACTTCATACACATACATAATTTTTGGGCTTGGGTGGTGACTGTTTATAGGAAATGATTGCGAAATTTTCACGTGAAACTTTCTTTAAATTTCATAAATTTCAACATCACATTGAAAGTTTCAAATATTTCAAAGTTTCGCGAAAATTTCTATAGGAAATTATTGCGAAATTTTCACGTGAAACTTTCTTTAAATTTCATAAATTTCAACATCACATTGAAAGTTTCAAATATTTCGCGAAAATTTCTTTAAATTTCATAAATTTCGAAAGTTTCGCGAAAATTTCTATAGGAAATTATTGCGAAATTTTCACGTGAAACTTTCTTTAAATTTCATAAATTTCAACATCACATTGAAAGTTTCAAATATTTCGCGAAAATTTCTTTAAATTTCGTAAATTTCGAGAGTTTCGCGGTGCGTCGAGTCACGGAGTTTTTGTCGGCGGGCGGCCAGCGGTCGCCAGATTGAAATTTATATAGCTTTCAATGCGGTCGGTAGAAATAACGTCGAAGAAATCTCGTGTACCGGAATTCTGAGAAAAGCGGTCTACGGAATATCGGACAACCAACAGAAAATTTCGCTGTTGAGTACGGAATTTCTAACCGGGGTGTTACAGTCGAGAATAATTACAAATGGTCCCTACGTTGTTACGTCTGGTTGCGTGACGGAGAAGTTTTGTGGGAACTGTCGAGCGAATATTTAAGGTCACAAGAATTTTTGGTCGGTGGCTACTCGGACCTTTCTTGATTCAGAATATGAATATTCCGTGTGACGCTTTTTTTATGATATTCGACCAACTTGACTTAATTTTATCGAAAAAAAAAAAATTAACTTTCTGCTCCGTATCGGTTTCTGCGGACTACGGTTTTCATTTTATATCGGTTACAAGCGGAGTCTTAATTCGAGGAGAGCTTTTCGGGTTCCACGACCAAGTGTATTCGGTTGTCGGATTTATGTAAGTGTGTTAGCGGTGCGGTGTGGCGACGTATAATAGGAAGTTGGGAACGAACCGGCGGTACCAGGAAATAATTCATAGAAAATGACATAAATCGCGTACGATTGTCAATGCCGGAGGGTCCGTATTTCTCCTATCGCTACCACGTGTCCTACATTTCCATTGTTTAACACCAGAATGACATTTATCGGGGTTTAATTTTTTTTTTAATTGGCGGCAGTAAGAATGGACTCCACGAATGCCGGGAAAAGAGTAGGCGCGGAAATTAAGCTAATCGGTATGAGCCTAAAATTGTATGGAAATAAAAACTGTAGTCGGTTTATTTTTTTTTTGTTTTGAACGGTAAATAGATTTTACAGTAATCAGTGAAATAGATTTTACACGTAATTTATCTAGATAAATCGGTATATGATAATGTACGATAAGGAAACGATGAGCTGTGTAAATTATCTGGGTTGGTTGGCAGCTCAATCGTACTAATTTTTTTTGACACGGATTACGTAAACGTAAACTTGTTTTGTCGGTTTGAAATTTAATAACGGATTTCGTGTTGTGCCTCTCACATATTCAATTAGCGGTGATTCGGTATCCAAACATTTTCTAAATCAGATGGTGTTTCTGTCAGATAATACTAAGGGCGGTAAGTTATCAGTACGGTCGGACATGTCGGTCACGGTACTCACGGCGGTTTCCGCGAGTTTCGGTATTTTTGTACGTCCCCCAAAACTCAGTGTCTCAGTTTTGGGACCAGAAAATTCTGTGAGCCTGGTTATGTCACCTGCGGCGGTTTCCACAGGTTCCGGCGACATATCAGTTCTTGCAGAAATTTCTCGGCAGGTGTCGTGGTTGGAAACTTCTATAAGGTCGGATGTGCTCCCCGCGGCGGTTTCCACGGATCTTCGCCACTTGTCGCCCTCTGTAGAAATTTCCCCAATTCTCTGCTGTCGCGTACAAAAGATTGAATTCTGGCAGCAAATTCCGATATAACCACGCAAGTTGTTTATCCAGCAGAGTTCCCCAGTGCGGTGGTTCCTCCTAGCTATCTCCTTCTAAATACCATTTGTAATTAACGGGAAAATAAAAGATCTCAAAATCGCGTATAAATTCCGGCCATGTAGTCCAAGATCTCCGGTTATTACGAAACCAAAGTTCTGCGTCTCCCTCTAGAAGTTTTGGCATGTGCGGCAACAGCCTGTCCGTACGAATATTCCTTGCCCTACAAATATCTTCTAACCGTTCAATAAAATCCACGGGATTGGTCCTACCATTGAAAGAAACTTGCCACTTGTAAACTTCGAGTGGTTCTTCGACAAGTTGCGCAAGTGACGACGGTACTGTATAACCTACAATCAACGGAACTGTTGCGGTATTACACGTAGAAATTGTAACGGTCGTACAGGGGACAGCATTCGCCAAGGTATACGTCGGTGACCTAACAGTCGTGGCGGGCCCTAACTGTGGATACGCAAGTTCCGAATTCTTCGGTGGCGGTGTCACTCGTCCTTCACGGATAAACCCCACAAGCCGTTTTTGTTTTTCCTCGGTAGTCCCGGTGATGGCTAACGCAAACTTCGAAATTTAAATCGGATTCCCTTAACCAGTATATCCATCCTACACGTATATCTGCTATTCGGTCCGGCGGCGGTACCTCATTATAAGTTATTTCGGCGAATAAAGGTAGCAATCCTTTCAGCAATAAAAACGATGCTTGGTCACGGACGCATAGCACAATAAAAACACCGCACGGGAACAAAAAATGAAATCAAATAAAAATAGTCCGGTCTGACTTGCTAATGATCGTCGTTTCCCTACAACACAAGGTCCGTTCTTTTTGGCTGGTCTACGGTGTTTTTGTATTCCCAAAAAAAAATTAAATTACCTAGACAGAAAAACCCTCCTTTTTAAATTCACGGTAAACGATTGCTAAAATATTCCAAACAAATCGGTATCTCAATTTCCTAAGGTAATTCAACTGTTTTTATTCCGGTCCCGGCAAGCTGTTATTATACGAGTAAATAAGGTAGCGCGAGGGCACACAAAAAATTAAGTGAAATAAAAACCTAGATTTTTTCCTACTGGCGCGCTGTCCGACAGCCGGTGATTTTTATAATGCGGAACTACCTACCTACACAGCGAGCAAACAACTATAGCAAACTAAATTATTTTTCGTCGGTTCTCTCTGGTTTGTTTCGGCTTTTACTCTACTTATATCCTTCCTTAAACATCATGGTCCCTGCTCGGGTACGCCATTTTTATAGCGTTTCTCTTTATGCCTATCCGATTTTCCCCTTTTTTCTATTTTTCGGTGGGCCTTCTCATAGCCTCTTTTTATTTGGAAATGGAAAATCGGACCTACGGCGGGGCGGTTGCTCAGGCGCCAGCTTTTTTAGAGCGGTATGCTCTGCTATGCCCGGGATAGCTTTCGTCAGAGAAAAATAATTCCAGAGGTCAGTGGTGAGTCAAGGGTAGGATGGAAGTAAAGTAATTCAACAAGTTTTACACGGTTTATTTGCAACTATAAGTTTATTTACAACGTATTAATATTTATTATGGCCGGCCCAGAGAGATCCCCGAATCTGCAACAAAAGGAAAGTGCGGGATAAGCCTCTATTTAAGCACTCTACGGCTAATTAACGCGGTTACACATTTCGGGAAAACTTTAATAACGAGAACCTATACGCTTAGCTCAAGCTAGGTGAAATGGATGTTGGTTCGGGAATACTCGCACCACCAACAAGTTTCAGAGCCTAATTCAAGTTATAGCTATCCTATCTATTTGTACGGTAAAGTTCAATCGCGGAGTTAAGTGAGATGGCTGTTGGTTCGGGAATTCTTGCACCACCAACAGGGCTCGGAACAGTTTAAACCTATTAATACTCACCAGGACTATATCGGTAGAAGCAGCAGAAGAGGAGAGCCTCCTCGGCAACTGCAGCCTTTTTATATCGTGTGGCGGCGCCACCATCGGCGAGTGTGCTGGCTGCCCATTGGTCGGGGCCGCGGCGAAGACTCAGGTGATCGTCCCCACTCTTCTGGTAGCCAAAACGGTCGCCGGGGGCTAGACGGGCAGTTTGAGGTGGTTGCACCCCGTACAGGTCTCGGGTGGTGGTCTCTCCGGATCGCGCATGTCCAATATACCCGGATTCCCAAAAAGAATGGCGGCTCTAGCTGCAATTTGAATTAATATCCCGGTTCTACCCCTTTTCGGTATCCCTCATCCCTCTTGGTAAAACAAGAATTTCTTATTTAGCGGCAGAAAGCTAGAAAGTAATCATAACCAGGATTTAATTAAATGCAATTAAAATCAAATGTCGGCCTCCTATGTAGAAAACGAATCATCGGTATGAATATAAAAACTACTATGGCGGACGGACGGCCGCTAAAAATAGCGCGGCAAAAGAATCAAGGGGGTGTAAAATAAAAATGAAAACTGGAAACTAGTAACTTCGTTACAGATTGAACCAGATTTTTGTAAAACTCTGATATGTCAAGATTCCCTTGATGGGAGTGTATCTTGCGCCTACCGGTAGGCACAAATTTTAAAACAAAATTATCACCTACCGGTAGGTGATAATTTTTTTGGTAAAAAGTCACCTACCACTATAATAAATAGGTAAGTATTAAAGAAAGCAATGTTTTGGTACCATGTGTTTGCATTTTTATGTATTTTTTTTTGAATTTTTAAGGTGAAAAAAAAAGGGAAAATTATGGAACGTACTGTATGCACCGCCCAATTTTCTTGAGATTTTGGCTACTCCCCTATGTTTCCGAGAAACCGGTATGCACAAATTTTAAAACAAAATTATCAGGATTATATAGGTGATAATTTTTTTGGTAAAAAATCACATACCACTATAATAATAGATAGGTATTAAAGAAAGCAATGTTTTCAGCATGGCCACAACTGGGCACTCCTGAAGTTGGTGGCGCTCCGAGGTCTGTACTTGGTTACTTGTGTCTCAATTTGCTGATTTCGGTAAACGCACAAATATCCGTCACTCATTTTGATCACAGGTGCATATAGCAGCTTAATAATGCAACCTGCACACTTGCACACTGTTTTTGCACACTGTTTTTGCAACTGATTACTGGATTAATTACAAAAAATCGTGGCACAGATGCTGCACATGTTCACATGCGCCGTTGCTGTGGTACTTGCTTGTGGTGAGGCACACACATGACCTAGTGGATCCATTCCACTGGACATATTGCAAAGGACTATCCAGCAAAAAATAAAAGACAAAACTAAGTACAAAAAGTGTAAACACACACCAAAACGTGCTATCACTATTAATATAAGGCCTGGTTCATACAGCTTCTTTATCTTTTAATTTTTCTTTATCTTTAAGAAATATTAAATGTCATTGGTCAGTTCAAATCAAGGGACAAATGCCATTGGTTATTTCTTTAAGATAAAGTAAAATTAAAAGATAAAGAAGCTGCATAAACCAGGCTTAATAATAATAATAAATAAACTTTATTGCTGACCCAATAAAACAGTAAAACAATAATTTACTGGTAAAAGGGTGGTTAGAGAATGCCACCATTAACTTAAATATAAAGTTATTAATTGTGTTCATAAATGATCCATGAATACACGCAAATAATCCGGGATTATTGTGGATTCAAATGGCAGCATCTTCAATTCACGCATGTAACTCTTGCTCACTGTCAATTTCAGTTTTGTACACGATGGATTTCATGTACCCCCAAACCCAAAAGCCAATTGCATTCTAGTCTGGGGATCGAGCTGGATATGGCACAGGCCCTTTTCTACCAATCCAGCGACCCGGGCAGTGCTGGCCGAAAAATCCACCAACTGGCCATGCAAAATGTGCTCTGGGGCCCATCGTGCATAAACCACATGTCATATGGAGAATACGGTCCAATCACAAGGTCTAAATTTTTTAAACCACACTAAAAAGGAAAAATGTGAATACAATTGTTTGGTCGAAGTTTAAAACATGGGGCAAATCAACTTTAGCGCCCGAGTCATTCGACGCATCTGTGCAGTGTTGCTGATGCGGCTTACCTGCCCACCTAGTTCAGTTGATCGACAGCGGAACCAGGTGCGGTCGGCCCAGTGCTATCCGCCAGTGCAAATCACACTGCTTCACGCTGCGAATCATATAATAATAATAATAATATTTATTGATGATATACATACATAAAAGCAATTTCACAAGTAAAATTCTTAAAATAGTGTGACTAAAATAGAAGCAAGTACTGCCGTTAAAAATTATTGGAAATTATTAGGGACTATCAGAAGCAGCAAGTAAGTGAGTTGGGACAAAAAATGTAATACAATGGTACACATTAAAAATCATCACAATAAAAATGACACATACATGCACATACTGCTCATACATCTCAGGCTGCCATGATTGACAAGGACAAGTCATTGAAATTGTTATTAAGGAATTCGTCCATACTGAAGAAAGCCTTTGCCTTTAGGTATCTTTTCATTTTATTTTTAAATTGAGTTGGAGGTAACTCCCTAACTGTTTCCGGTAGCACATTATAAAACTTAATAGCACAATAATTAGGCCCATCTCTAGCCCTGTTGACCCGATGATATTCAATACACAAATGTTCTTTTTCTCTAGTGCCATATGAATGAAAGTCTGAGTTTTTACTATAAGCGTCAATATTTATCTTTAGATGGAGAAGGCATTCAAGAATAAACACACTAGGTAGGGTGAGGGTACCAAGCAAAATAAACTTGTCTCTACATGGTTCGCGAAACGCAATGCCTGCCATCAGTCTAATGCATCTTCGCTGAACACCAAACACTCTTGTTGCATGTGGGGTATGACCCCACAGTAATATACCATATGTTATATGAGAATGAAAATGACCATAGTAAGCTTGCATCAGCACTTTACTGGAGACAACGTTTAAGAGGTTACGAATCAGGTAAATGTTTTTGTTCAGCTTTTTAATGAGTTTATTGGTATGCTCCTCCCATGTCAACTTGCTATCTAGGTGAAGTCCAAGAAAGTTGACTGGATTATTAAAGGTGTTTACTGACCTTAAGGAGAAATTTAAGATTTGTGTTTTTCCTATGTTCACACAAAGTTGATTTGATACAAACCATTGCTCAATTTTCATGCCAGAATCAACAATGTGCTGGTCAAGGAGCTCAGGGGAATCTGAAATATTTATAGATGTTGTATCATCTGCATACAAAACGAGATTAAGGTTGTCTATACATGCAAGGTCATTTATATAAATTAGGAATAGGGTAGGCCCAAGAATGGAGCCTTGGGGCACCCCATACTTTAAATTCAGCGACTCGGATCTACTTCCATTCACTGAGACGTACTGACTTCTACCCTCAAGGTAAGACCCAATCAGTCCAATACTCTCACTGTCAAGACCATACCTGGCTAGCTTATGGTTGCTCCTGCTGTGCCTCTTTGATACCGTACTCACCATACTCATGCTCCCACATACATACCTTGGTGTATGGCAGCCTAGGTAGAATCGACGTGCTTCACGAGAAAATTGCTACCTGTATAATTTTATGGAAATATCTCATGGATCATTTTAGAGCGATTTCAATTGAATGTAATTTAATATATATAAATAATAAATCTCTTTATTGCCAGCAAAATTCCATAGAGAACAAAGCAACATCACAGGTACAAAGAAACATCAAAGTAGAGTTAGAAACCTATAGCAGTACTGTGCCTTACATCTACATCTAAAAATTAAAGGAGTAAAACATTGTGTTTTAATGTAGACTATCACAGCCCTTCTGAAACATTTAATGTTTTCTATATTATTTGCTAAAGCCCAATAAGCTTCATTAATGGCTTTGATATAAGGGCAATATGGGCATTCCACTCGAGTTGTACAGAATATTTTTTCTACAATGCACCAAAGAAAAAGTATTGTAAACTTTTAAACACAATTTATTTAATAGATAATAATTAACCAAAAATTGATACCACCTAAAATTAGAAAAATACAATATGGTTAATTGCAAAAGAAGTAAAACGATAGCAGTTCAATTTGTAACAAAAATTTAGTAGGCATAATTTTGTATAAATTAAAAAAAGTTCTACACCGACGGGTATTGAACCCGCATTAGCCATTACATCAAAAAGACAATCCAGAAAAGTTATCCGAGGAGTTATACCTGAATGTGGCCATGATTAGAAAATATTTTTTTATCTAAAATTTACTTTAACTGAATAGAATATGTGGAAGAAATTTGACAGATATGAGACTAATCTGCTGGAATAAAATAAATGCAAGGGTTGCTTTATTTATTTGCAAACATGTCAGTACGCACAGGTGAAAGCTTAACTGTGATTGGTGGATTTCATACCATACATAGGCTGTATATGAAAGTATATCCATTCAGTTAATTGGAACTGACTATTTATCCAATCGGTAGACTATGAAGAAAACAACAAATATTCACATGGCAATCGAAAATAGTATATTTCATTACGAGTCTGGAAATAAGGATTTTTCCGTGCATGTGTGACAAATTGTATTGTAAGGTGAAGCCGAACACAAGGAGTCATGCAAGCACGGAAAAAATCTATTTCTGCACGTGGAATGAACAATATTTTTTTATTATACTTCTTTGAAAATGAAAACATAAAAACGTAATAAACTTGGAACATTTTTATTTTTGAAAATAGACAAAGCTGACAACACAGTGTTTGGTATGTATGTTACTCTCAAATTATTTTAAAGGTGATATGTTTTAAATTAGTCTGTCAGATGAGGTGGATAAAACGTCAAAAAATATTGCAGAAATGTATCTAATCCTTCAAACTATAATATTAATTAAATTAAATTGTATTAAAATAATATAAAGTATAATAAAAAGGTTATATTCAGAACTGGCATTTTAACCAAAATAAAAAATAGAATTTCTTTAACCTAACCTATGATATATTTTGTCATCTACAAACAAATGAAGGGAAAAAATAGCAGGTTAAATTTATAAATCTTAAAAATATTTAACTTTCAAATATTAATAAATATTGTTAAGCATTTATGAATTTTCCTGGAAAAAGTTGTTTTTAACCAGTTTAGTTCAGGTTCTGTGGCAAAAAACCCAATTAAAAATTAAATGGATCTGTTTGCGCCAGAAAGAAATTTCCGAGAATAAAGTGTAATCTTGTTTAGGGTTCCCAAATCCCGGGACCGAAAAGGTATTCGGGGCTTTCGTCCCAAATTTTTAGTCCCGGTACTAGTCCCGAAAATGGTCCTGAAACCAAAATTTTGTTTCTTTACAACAATTTTTTTATGAAAACGTTTATAAAAATTAAATATTTTATTTAGATGAGGGTAGTACCTACCTACAAAATACCAAAACATAAAACCAACTAAAACTGAGATTTTTTAAAAATACAACACACAACTAAAGTAGCTCCAACTCCAACAAATAATAGTTCTTTAACCCTTTCGGGACTGCGGCCGCCTGAGGACCACAGTGGACCACAGCAGGAAGCGCATGCGTGTATATACGGTTCCGGTCCTTAATTGCAAAACAGTCATTACATAACAACAGATCTTTTCACAATATAAATCATTTTTTGCATGCACCCACATGCCAATGAGCTTGTGTTCGAATTTATTGATGTATTTAACCATTGCCATTACTAGAAAATCAGCCAATGACATTAATTGGGGGCATGACCAATGTAAAGTAGGCGGTCCAATGTATCCCTAGTCAACGCGTGCCCGTCCGGTTCCAGTCCTTTCTCATGCCTCTCTGCTTGCGTTTATAGTCTGTTCCGGTCCCACTGACCCAACTTTTATATGCGTGTTCGTCCGGGTCCGGTCCCGAAAGGGTTAAAGGTTGACTGGGCGTAATCCACTTAGACCTCTGTTGCAAAGTATTTAAATATTCTGAATGCCATCGCGACCAGAAATCTCGATGTAAACGAAGAAGGAGCTGATATCTGTCCAAGTGGTTGATTTTCAAATTTGACAAATCGGGATCAGGTAAACAAGTTAACGGTTGCAGAGTTAAGAAGTGTCCAGGAGTTAGCACTGAGAAGTCATTTGGGTCACCGCTTTTTAGGCATAAAGGGCGCGAATTTAAAAGCGACTCAATTTGTATCAAAATGGTATTGAATTCTTCGTAAGTAAGACGTTGCACACCGATCACATGAGCTAAGTGTGTTTTGACCGATTTTTTACCCACCTCATACAAACCTCCAAAATGCGATGCTGAGAACAGATTAAAACTCCATTTAATTTTTTCTTGTTCAAGTAAATATTTATTGGCACCTGAGAAATTGGTGGAGTTATCAAAAATAATTTGAGTACATCTACCATGGCATGCAATAAACCTTCGCAAAGCGCATAGAAAATTTTCTGTTGACAAGTCTGACGCGAGTTCAATGTGTATGGCTTTTGTTGCGAAACAAACGAAAACGGACAAGTAGGCTTTAAGCGTTTTAGCACCTCGTATTCTAGTAGCCGTTATAAAGAATGGTCCGCCAAAATCAATACCCACAATTGAAAACAGTTTTATCTGGCAAATGCGATTTGCAGGCAAGTTACCCATGAGGGGTTGTAATGGAGTTGGATTGGTTTTAAAACATTTTAAACATTTTGAAATTACACCTTTTATTGCGCGACGTGCGGACAAAATCAAAAAATTTTGTGATATTAAATATTGCTTTGTTTGCAAACCCGGGTGAAAATTTGATTCATGTACATACTGAATTATTAGATCTGTTAAGCGACAATTCCGAGGTAAAATCAAGGGATATTTTTCTCATAGTTTAAAAGCGAATTTTTTAATCTGCCTCCCACTCTTATAAGACCGGCGTTATCCACAAAAGCACCAAGTTTGCGAAAAGGTTTCGACATTAATTTGTGGTCTTGAAAATTTGCAATTTCAATAGCGAAAGCGTGAGTTTGCGTATGTTTAACAAAAACTAGTAACGCATTTTGTAGATCGTGGGAATCAAAATAGGAGGTAATTTTTATTTGCGGATGCTTTAAATTGGAAATGAATCGTTGCACATAAGCCATAATTCTTTGTAATGTTCGAGGAGAAGAATGTTTATTTAATAGTTTCCACAACATGAAAATTATTATTTGAGTTAACTGAAATCAAGGCTACTTTCTCTCTTCCTTTTGAGTTTCACTATCGGGATCGGACAAAAATTTTTGTACAGGCCAATGATTTTGAGGCGTTTGAATAAATTCCGGACCTGTCCATCAGGTAGAGAGTTTGAGACGGGAGTCCAGGGGACACAGGATCTACGGCATTATTTTCAGAGGATACGTGCATCCATTGTGCGTTGGGTAATTCTTGTATCAATCACAAAAGGTGAAATTATTTTTAATTGTTATGTGAGGTGCAAAAGACGTAATAACGAAATTTATCAATCGGGTAAGCAAAAGGGCACCACATAGTTCAACCCTCGGAATGGATACGCGTTTCAAAGGGGCAACTTTGGAATTTGAGCAAAGTAAGAGCGAAGTTATATTTTGGCGAGAAACAAGGCGAGCGTAAATACATGCATCCCAGTCTAACTTCAGAGACCACAAGTATTGTATCATCAATTTTGAGAGAAGTGTTACTGGAGTTAAAAAACCTAGTGGGTCGTGAATTCGTGCGAGATCAGAAAGCATATTTCGTTTGGTAAGCGCTTTATCTATGGAAATAACTTCATATAAAAAGTTGTCTTCTTTTGGATTCCATTTTAAGCCTAACATTTTTAACGACGTAGAAGAGTCTGAATCAAATGTTAGAGATTTATCATGTAATAAATTTTCAGGTATATTTTTTTAAAATCTTGACTATTACTGGCCCATATTCGTAGTTCAACCCCCCCCCCTTCTTTTAAGAGATTTGTGAGGTCAGCTTGAAGTTGAACCGCTTGTTCTACTGAGTTACACCCGGTGCAGATGTCATCTACAAAAATATTGTTAGAAAGATGAATATTAGAGGCTGATTCAAAGTGACATTTTTCATCATTAGCTAATTGGTTGAGTGTGCGGATTGCGAGAAATGGCGAGGAATTTACTCCAAAAGTTACAGTTTTAAGCGAATAAGTGAGGAGAGGTTGATCTTCAGAAAATTCCCATAATATTTTTTGAAATTTATAAAACTTGGGATCTAGTTGGATTTGGCGGTACATTCCTTTTATGTCTGCGGTAATAGCAATTGAAAAAATGCGAAAATTTAATAAAATTGCGGAAATGTCCTTTTGTAATTTTGGTCCTGCCTTAAGCGTATCGTTAAGTGACAAATTATTAGTATCTTTGCATGAGGCATCAAAAACTATTCTGACAGGACTCGTCACAGAATGCGGGTTAAACACGCAATGGTGCGGTAAAAAATATTCATTTTCAGTAGAATTAAATTCATCAAGCTGGAGATGATCATTATCCAAGTAATCATGAATTATTTTACAATATTAGTATATATTAATATTCCTTGAACGTGTCCTCTTCTAAAAATGGGGCAAACGGTAGTCCCTTTTTGCGGGCGGGGAGGCCGCAAAGCGGCCGACCGGCGTTTTTCGCGGGTGTCTCGGTCCTTTGGGAATACGATAGGCGTATTTTCGGGGCGTCGAAAATTTTCCCGGCCTAAATACGACGCGAAAGACGGTGGTAAGTTTCGCGAGCGGTAAATAGGTGAATAGAATTTCGGGTGATACAGTGGCCCGTGAAAACTGTCCCGGGCGAGAGCGGGGCTAAAATGATTCTTAAATGGGGTCGTAGGGGGAAGGAAATCGCGACGGGAAGGAAGAGGAAGGTCCGATGAAGAGATTTAACACTTTTTCGGATTTTTAAAGGGGTGAATGCGAGAGTTATTAAGCTTTTTTCCCGAGAGAAATCGGATCGTTTTTATGTGTCGTGCTGCGCCAAAAAATTTGTCAAAAAAAGTCGCGAAATTGTCAGAAATGGCCCCTTTTCGTCGGGCCGTAGATACGTTATTTCGGCTCGGGGACACGAGGAAGGAATTTTTAAAGCTTCCTCCATGTCTTCAGGTCGTGTTTGGATGCCTCCGGCGCCCCCGAAAAATCGAGAAATGAGAAAAAACACTCAATTTCCAAGAGCGGTTTCGGAGAATTTTCCGTCAATTTTGCCAACATACAGCCGTCCCATTTCTCGGAAGAATAAAATCGAGATTGCGGAAATTTCTCAGATATCGGATCTTCGAGGTTTCTTTTGGTACCGGAGGAATGTATGAGACCCAACTAAGAGATCTACCACCTCCTCCGATTTTTAAAACGGCTCTATTCGAGTTATAGAAATTCCTTTGCCAAGAAGATGGCCCATGTTCGTGGCACTAATTATAAGATTATCCACTAAAAGTCCGGCAACCTAACGGCGCCAGTTTTTCCTGCAAGGCCGTGTCGCGCGAGGGGTTAGATTCTACGTCAGTCGCGCCTTCGAGGTTATGGCGGGAAGCCAAACCGCTACTTGAGGGTGCATACCAGATGTCGACATGTAGATTTTTTTGCCGGCCGAAGAACTAAGCACCTGTTGAATATCTGCGATTTCGAAACGGGCGGATACGGGGGAGGCGATTTTCGCATACGCACGCCTGTTGAATATCTGCACTTTCGAAGGGGATACGGGGTGGATATTGGCATCTTCTTCGCCGCCGCCAAAGACGAAGAGCTATAGTTGCGGAGGGCCGCCAGACCCGGTGGACGTACCGGGCGTCTCTTTTTCGAAAATGTGTCGAGCGAGAAATGTACGAAACTTAATCGTTGTAGATAGAGCGTTGCCGTTGGTTTTGATTACAAGCACATTGGAAGAGGAGAAAAATGAACGACAAAATTTGTCCGTGGCCACCTCGATTTTCTCACGACAACCGCCGATTTTTTGTCTTTAGAGATAGAAGTTTCGGGGTTTTTTTGTTCGTTTGCCCGGGTAAAATGATTGGGAAACGCGGAGAAAAAAATTCCATGGCCTGCTCGATTTCGCCGGAAAACACAACTTTTTTATGCGACGAGATAGAAAGACGGGACAAAGTGCGTTAGGTAGAGGATGTAAAATGACGCTGCGCAGAAAAATTTTTGTTTGCATGGCCTACTTGGATTTTTCTTAAGTCAATAACTTTCTTATTATTAGAGATAGAGACTTGCGGTTTTTTTTTATAGGCCCCAAATGCCAACGAGAAAATTATCGAAAAGAAAAATTTTTCCACCGCACGCTAGATTTCCCAGAACAGATAAAACTCTTTTGTTTGGCGAGATAAAAATTTCGCTTCTGCTGGTATGGAATGTGTACGGGAAAGAAAGGAAACAGTCGCGAAAAAAAATTCCCCCGCCTACTTGGTTTTCGAGAAAATACGCGCAACTTTTTCATTTTCGGGGATAGGGAAAAACGGAAAAGTGCAAGCTCACTTTCTCGCAACACCCTGTATTTTTTACCTGAAAAAAATTTTTCGTCCACCTGCCGCATTTTTGAGGAAACGCGTGCAACTTTTTCGTTTTCAAAGGTAGAAACTTGGTTCCTTCGGGGATGTAAAGGGCACGCGAAAGAAAATATAAGTTACTTGAAACGATTTTTTCCAGCCTACTTGATTTTCAAGAAAAACGTTAAAACAGATTCCCGGGATTTAGCCGTTTTTTGAGAAGATTTTTTCTTTCAGAACCCTCAGGTATACAAGACTTTTAGACTTTCAAAATGATGGCTAACCTACATTCAGGTTAGATTCCCATGACAGGGGTGTAAAGCAGAGGTTAGGATTAGACGTCAATATGCGACTTGAGAAGAAGTACCTGGTGTCGATATGAGAATTTTTGCACTTTTAAACTGGACGATGGGAATTTAGAATTCGCCTTCACGTTACTGCCAAGCAAAAGGGCCTTTGAGGTTTTAGACATTTCAAACTGCGGATGCGTACCGGGTGTGTGTTTCTGGAAAATGTGATGGGCGAAACAACGTGGAATTTTACGATACATTTCGAAGGTGAATAACTTTATTATTAGTGGAGATAGAGACTGTTTATTTTTTCGATGCCAAATGCGAGGAAAATTTTTCATGGTTTTTGACGATTTTTTGGACGTGTATAACTTTTTTATTGGTAGAGATAAAGACTTCGTTTTTTTTTCTACTCCAAATGCCGAGGAGATAATTATCGATAATTGTGTGTTACTATAAAACACAACCCTTCCTTAACATATATTACAACTCCTTCAGTCTGCCGAGTTGCAGAATCACATCTAACACATCTATAACCACCAATTTGTATCTCATAATCTTGAACATCATCTGTCACTCTAGCTTCACTCAGGAATATTACACTAGGACTATAACACACAATCTCCTCGATCAGTTGATCCTTATGGGCAAGCAGACTCTGCACATTCAAGTACACATAAGTAACATTATTATATGGTATTGGATTATTGCTAGTTAGTTTTTTTGAAAGTTATTGTCAAATATTGTTGGAACGTTGTTAATATAACGTATTGTTTTGTTAATCTCGCCATTGGCTACACGATCATTAAGCTCTCTTTTGACTGAATTGTAGTATTCTCTCTCCATCTTGGTTTGATCACCATGTACGGCAACCTCCGGAACATTGAGTTTTCTCTTATTCATTAATAATTCAAGGCTTCATCAGCACTCCCCAGAACCACCTTAATTGGCCTGTTTCTTCCACCATCATATTTACCGAGTCTAAACACTTTTCTAATGTTAAAATGTTGTTCAGTATGTTCCAATAACATCTTAATTGCTTCACCGTCACTTTTAGCTCTTTCCACATGATTTTTATAATTTGATTCTTGTACATTTCTAACGATAACATTACTTGCTCTTAATTGCCTGTCTTGGATCTCCTGAATAATGGTGTAATCACTAGATACTTTAGTAATTGAGTTGTCTTTCCTTATTTCAGAAATTTGTTGTGATAGCGCGATAAATTTTATTTTAAACTTTTGACATAAATCACGTATGGTATCACGAGATTAGATGCTAATCACGAGATTAGATGCTTTTTATATATACTCTGCTCGTAGTGTCAGGATACATTTAAAAAACCATTCAAAAGAACTACTGGGCTTCTGGAGAAGATCTTAGAAATATTGCCCTGCATAAATCTGAGATGTGACAGATTTATCGAAATAATGAAATTTATGCATTGTGAATAAACAACCGACGATGCATAGGACATAACCATAAAGGCAGCTCTGTATGCATGCTGTGTCAAAAATGTGATATAGGTCTATGCATTGATTGTTTTATTGATTTTCATACAAACCAATATTTATTACTGTTCATACAATTTAACTAGACACGCCACAGGAATGCTTGGAATGCAGCCTACTGGGGACACGGCGCACCATTGGCTACATTGAATCCCTACTACGATCGCTATTGACGACAAGGTTGTCAGTTGTACGACATCGCATTTAAATTAGTACATCTGTTTATAAAGCGTAACAAAGACGATTTTCAAACATTTGGAGACAGCGCCCGGCTCACTATCTGTTGTCTCTGCCTGGCTAGCTCCCAGTGGCTAGCTTATGGCGTCACCTCCAAACCGCACGGCGCGAAGTAGGAGTAAAACCCAACCCACACCCCCCTGCATGCTTCAGACCACGTGTTTCATCTTACGCTGTACAAACTGTATGTGTTCATATCTTCTCATAATAAAATATTTATCATAAAAAATAGCTTTCTGATTTATTTATATTTTCCATACTTTATAGGACTAGTGTTCCACAGCCGCCATGTTTAAAATGCCAGGCAGTTACATATAATTTTTGATGTAGTGCTGTTTTTAGTGTTATTTTAATTAGTAGTAAAGATATTTTATATACAGGGTGATTTAGTCATGAAATTTAACCACAGGTGGAAAAAAATAGCTTAATATGAATCCAAAATTAAAAGTTTATTCTGTTGGTGAGCATCAGATCTTAGCATCTCCTAGCCTGTATAAGAAATCTGTTGTGATACAGTAATAAGCCCACTATCGTATAATAAAACTACCAATTTATAGTGGGATACTTCCATAAGATTGTAGCAATTTTTTCCTGCAGTGCGCGGGTTCTACCTGTGCTTTCGCCTGTCGTGCGCGGAATGTGGGAGCACGAGCATGGTGAGTATGGTATCCAAAAATCTGGTGGTTCACAGGGTGCATCCGGTCGAAGAGTACACAGGCACGGGCATGAGCACTTCCTTTTGCCTTCGACTCGTGACTCTACCGACACGGGGGCACTGACTGGCACTGGCGAGTAGCATGGGCGCCGATCGGCGGGGTGGGTGGCGGTACTGGTAAAGCCTGGGCCCTGCCGGACATTCACCCGGATACCCCATCAGCTGTCGACACGGCTAGTGGCAGCACACACAAGTGGCAAAGCAGCATGTCATGATTTTCTCCATGTTTTAGATTTTGGCAAACTTTTTTTTTGCATTTTTCTTTTTAGTAGATGTCCCTCACTAAGTGATTAAAATTTTTTACGTCATGACTGAATCACCCTGTATATTTTTGTAAATTTGAAAATTCAATCCCTATTGGGTGAAAGGTAATTTTGTGGCCTATTTATTAATATTTATTATATGAGCGTATCATCAATGTGACCGTGGTCGGATGTGTTTTCGTTCTCGCTTGCCAATATTTGGCTTTGGGTGCCTTATACAGTGTCCAACCTGTCGAGATGTTTCTTAATTGGTGGTGCCCTGGGGCCCATGATGAAACTGTTACACCATAGACTTTGTAAGTGACTAATCTGTAGTGTTGTTTAGTTTATTCGCTATTTTGAATACACGGTGGTATTGGTTTAGACTATAAATATCGGCGTGCATTTTTTGCTAGACTGTCCTAAAACGACTGGTGGCCTTTTCCACCAACGATCAGCATGGTTAACTGCATACAGTGCTCCGCTCCTGTCAGTAGAACTAGACCCGGAGTTGCTTGCGAGGTCTCTAAAAATATGTACCATTCTGCCTGTATCAGTAAATCTGTCGATATCGTGGCAACCATGACCGCAATCCCTGTAATAACTTGGAAGTGCAACGAGTGTCGCAGCACGTCTATAATGGTTAACCAAAACAATCTTAACGAATTTCTGCAAACAAAAGTGGATGAGTCATTGTCCCAACTTAACTGTAAGCTTGAAGCGATTACAGAACCACTGTTGAATAATATGGTCTCACAAACAAGCCAGTCAAAAGCTATCTCAGACCCTCTATGCTATGCCTATGTTGCTAAAAACAACGCATATCCTGCTGTGGTTGTTCGCCCGAAGAATGCTCTGCAGGCAGTGCACCAGACTAGAGCTGACATTATGAGAAATGTTAATCCGGCAGACTTATCAAAAGTCCGCAACGTTCGTGATGGTGGTCTTCTTATTGGCTGCAGAACCGACGAGAATAATACAAAACTGCTCTCCATGATTCAGAGAAAAATGGGAGACTCCTACACTGTGAAAGAGATTTCTGGAATGAATCCCAGGGTTCGCATGGTGGGCATGAGTAGCAGCTACTCTGATGAGCAACTATGCGAGTACCTTTTTAAATGTAATCCTGATGTATTTGTTAACGATGCAACTGTAAAGGTTATCAAGGTTTTTCCGTTGAAAAATAATCCCTCTGAGTATCAGGCTACAATTCAGTTAGATAGAATATCATATACAAGAATTGGTAAGGTAGGACATGTTTTTATAGGGTTTCAGAGCTGTAGGGTTTATGATGCTGTTGAAGCACATAGATGTTTTAAATGTAATGAATTTCAGCATAGCTCTAGCTCGTGTCAAAAGAACGTGTCTTGTCCTAACTGTGGTGGTCCGCATGATGTGAAGCCCTGCAGATCTGAATCTCGTAAATGTTCCAACTGTGTAAAGTATAATTTGAAAAACAAACTTAGCATCTCAACGGATCATGCCGTCTGGGATAAGAACAATTGTACTGCTTTCAAAACAGCATCTGAAAAACTGAGATTAGACTTCCTCTCAGTACGGTAGCAATCAATGAGTGCTACTCCGCCCGGTGGCCCCCTCGACCAGTCAAAGTCGTCAGATGTTATGTATATATATTATCAAAACACTAGAGGTTTAAGAACCAAAACCAGCGCAGTTTACAGCACCATCTGTCAATCTAGCATTGACGTTATTGTTCTGACTGAAACTTCTCTTGACTCATCTATTAGCAGTAGTGAAATTTTCCCTACCTCCTATTCTGTATTTAGATCGGATCGCGATTACGTTGCCATGGGGTGCACTAGGAGTGGTGGAGTGGCCGTTGGTATTTTGAATGAGTACTCGCCTCATCTGATTGATGTCAGTAGCAATCCCCTATTTATTCATTTATCCCCTAGAATCGATATTGTGGTCGTCAGGTGCCAGCTCGGGTTCCCTAAGTGTTGTGTTATCAGGATATACATTCAGCCGCAAGTACCTGTGGCGGAATACCGGTGTCTCTTCGAGGCGCTTGAATCTGTTCAATACCTTAATGATGACTATGATAATTTCTTCATTATTTTAATAAACGTTTAAAACCATTGCCTTTGTTTTATTTATGTATCAAAAAAATCTTTATATGCCAAAACTTGGCACTTGGGAAAAGGTATAAATAAAAGTCGTGGTTGTTTATTCAGTTCAGTATAATGCGGTCTGTTACTGGAAGAGGATTGGTTAATAGTGTCATCAACAGGTTGCCAGTCGAATTACACCTTCCCGGCTATCAGTACTGTGGTCCAGGTACAAAGTTGGAGAAACGCCTTACTCGAGGAGATCCTTGTAAAGATCACGACATCGCATACTCCAAAAATAAGTCTTTGGAAGAGAGACATATAGCCGACAGAGAATTGGAAAATCGAGCGTGGGAGCGAGTGAAATCAAGGGACGCTAAATTTGGTGAAAAAGCTGCCGTGTGGTTCGTTACAAATACTATGAAGGTCAAACGCAAGGTCGGCATGGGTATAAAGAAGCGCCCAGTTTCGTTTAAAAGAGACATTGTCAAAAAAGTTGAAAGATCTCTGAAAAAAACTTTAAGTGACAGTCAGATGAACGACATGAAGCACTTGAAGAAGGCATCGCTGGTTGCTTTAAAAGCAGCACGAATAGCCGTAAAGAAAGCGGGTGGAAAGAAAAACGTGAAAATTCCTCGAACAATTCCGTTTCAGCACACCGGTGGATTTCTTCCTTTACTTCCTTTGCTAGGGGCCTTGGGCGCTCTCGGTTCGGTGGTAGGCGGCGCTGGTGCTGTGGCTAAAACAATTATCGACGCAAAAAATGCCAAGAAAAAGTTGGAAGAACAAAAACGTCATAATCAGGCGATGGAAGGCATTGGAAAAGAAGGCTCTGGTCTATATTTACGAAAAAATAAGAATGGGGTAGGACTGTTTCTGAAGAAACAAAAAAACTCCCAATGAAGCTACCCAATAGACCGCTGTCCGACGAAGACATATCAAATTATGTAGAAATTTTAAAAATACCACATTTCAGAGGCATGTTTATGAGAGATACTCTTGAACTACTACTACTACTAATCAAGCGGCCATTTTAAATTTAGACGTGGAGCGCAACAAAGGAACGCATTGGGTAGCTTACAAAAAAAGAGGTCCCGTCGTAGAATATTTCGATAGCTTTGGCGCTTTAAAACCGCCCAAAGAACTGATTAGATATTTTGGAAAGGGTGTCAAGGTCACGTACAATAACGATGCCTATCCAAATTTTAACGAAAAAAAAAATAAATTGCGGTCATTTGTGTCTCGAATTTCTATATAAAAGGTGGAGGTCACCTTAGAAGTCGCCAGTCATGTTATTGTTATTTACTCTGCACGGACGTACATCCACGATCTCCATCGATTTCGATAGCCCGATAGTTTTGGACCCAAACGCCGAATACGGCTTAGCTTTGCTGGCATTCCACACGTACAACAGCATACCAAATATCGAAGAGGAAAGCGGTGACAATAATTTTTATTACGTAACTGGCAGTTTCGGTGGTAGCAGAGTAGTAGTAAAAACATCTGTAAATATTGTGCCAAAAGTGTAACAAATGCTCAAGCAGAATGTGTTGAATGTAAAGGTGTCTATCACACATCATGTGCACTAAGAATACCTGGTTTACGGGCTGTTGGTAAAAGTAACCTGGTAAGATGCTGTCTGGGTAAACAAGAAGAACACAAGGCCTCCCAAATGGGTAAGGCAGAGTTTATTAATAACAGTGAGCACACAAAGTTGTGGGATGAACTCATAAAATCCAAGGACATAATTATTGAAGAACTTAAGGAAAAAGAAGTTTTACTTAAAAAGACAATCAGTCTATTAGAAGAAAAACTTTACTCAGAAAAAACAAACAAAGAAGAAAAAACTCGAGAATCTACCAGCAAAAAAACAAAGGACCAAAATAAAAATATAAACACGCGGACGACAACTGATGCTACACAGTGGACCAAACAAAACCAAACCTCTGAATTAACAATCAAACAATCAGCAGTTATGAACAAAGTAATCAATCTAACTAATGAACCCCCAATGGATACTACATCTCAACCAACAAAACATCACAACGCACGAAAAAATGAATTACTTAGTCAAACGAAGACCTCAAGTCAAGTAAATCCTGCAAATAAAAGAAATACCTACAATAGAAATAGCTCGATGAGGATAATCGGTAACAGTAGTGCTGCAAGTGAAAATGGTTTCGAGGGTAAAGAGAAAATGGTATGGCTTTACATCTTCAGGGTCAAGAATCATGTCACTTCTGACATGATACAAGGATACATTAAGAAGAAACCTGGATTTGTGGATACTGAGGTTACAGTTAGGGAACTACCTGGGAAGAGTTCTGAAAACCTCAAATCTTTCTGCATCTCCGCACCTTTCGAACAGAAGGACGCGATGTACCAATCCGACTTCTGGCCACGTGGTGTGGGTGTGAAGCGTTTTAGTTTCATCCGATACAGAGAACTGAACAGAGATGCTGTTTTTTTATAATAGACTCTATAACCAGACAAAACCGTGAAGGTGTAGGCAACTTACCTCAGAAAAACAATCTTAGAGTTCTCGCGCTAAACTCACAGTGCCTGAATCCCGGAAAAGCATCTATACTTGAGTCATACATGATTGACAAGGATTATGATTTCCTATGTATTTCTGAGCATTGGATGACTGATTGTGATCACTTAAGGGCTATAAACATGGGTGGTTTTTCTCTGATTAGCGCCTTTTGTAGGTCTACCTATATCCATGGTGGCTGTGCTGTCTTTGCAAACACCAAACACTCTTGTAAATCACTTAACCTTGAGACTTTCTCAATTGAGAGACACTTTGAGATCTCAGGTGCATGTTTCGACAAGTCACAAATAATAAGTGTCTATAGGTCACCATCACCTCATGGCAATTTTGATATTTTCTGCGAGGGGCTGGCCCAGGTATTAAGTAACTTAAATTACAGACAAAACATAATATTCGCTGGCGACTTTAATGTACATTTTGGTACAAATGAGTATGAGGCAATTGCAGTAGAAGGTATTTTTAACTCATTTGGTTTGTCACGCACTATCTTTGACACCACTAGAAAAGCTTCCTGTCTGGATAATATTTTCTCTAATATTGATACCAATAACTATAAAGCAGAAGTAATAGATTTTTCCATCTCTGACCACAAACCTCTGTCTTTCGAGCTCCAGTCTGAGTCTGTGCCTGTTGAGAAGACAAACATAATTTATCGGCCTATAACCGATCAGGGTTTAATGGCTTTGTATGATTTATTTGATGGCTACAATTGGGAGTTCTTGAATGATATAACAGTTAGTCCTATTACGCAGTTTGATAAGTTTATAAGCATTCTACAGAACGCTTGTGATATAGCATTTCCCGAAAAGAGCAAAACTGTCAATATTAATTCTGACAACTCATTTAAGATACATTGGTTCACTGATGAAATACGACAAAACAGGGAGAGTCTTAAGCTCTTAACAACTATTCACCATCGTAATTCTGAAATAGTGAGTAGTGGTGCATTGAGGAAATATAGGCGTTTTTATAGGTCTCAAGTACATAAAGCTAAGAAAAACGCAAATGACATGCATATATCCAATTCTAGAAACAAAAATAAGGCAGTGTGGGATGTTATCAGGAATAACAATCCTAGGTCAAAGGAACAATCGTCGCCATCTCTTTCTGCCCAAGATTTTAATACACACTTTGCTACTATTGCTGATACTGTTAGACAGACTCTACCTAATAATGTCAGAGATCCACTCACCTACCTCCATGGAATTGATGGAGCCGTTTCAAGTGCGGGCTTGACCTTTTCTTTTGATTCTGTTAGTATTAACGATGTAAGAAATGCTATGGCTGGGCTCAGTAATAGCCCTAGCAGGGATGTGTATAATTTCAACATTAAAATTGTGAAAGCGTTAAAAAACTTAATTGTCTCTCCTCTGTGCAGATTGATTAATCAATGCATTGCTGGAAATGTTTTCCCTGACTGTCTTAAGATTGCTAGGGTTGTGCCCATCTTCAAAAAGGGGAATGTCTGCGAAGTTAACAATTATCGCCCAATCTCGATTGTGCCCATTTTTGGTAAAATCTTTGAGCATCTATTGAACACACAACTGGTAAAGTATTTTGAGAATAACAACCTCTTTGCTCCAAACCAGTTTGGTTTCCGAACAGGAAAGTCGACTTCGAGGGCTGTTCTAAGTTTGGTACAGCAGGTTCAGCGATCATATGATGACAATAAGTTTGTACGGGTATGCTTTTACGACCTGACTAAGGCCTTTGATTGTATTGACCATCAACTCTTGATTGAAAAACTGACCAGGTATAGCTTTAGCAGAGACAGTTCTCACTTGATTGGATCCTATCTTGGGGGTAGAAAGCAATATGTCTCGGCCAATGGTAGTAAGTCTGAATTGGTAGGTTTAAAATATGGAGTTCCCCAGGGCTCTATCCTGGGCCCAACACTGTTTTTAATTTACATAAATGATATCACATTTATAGATAACCTCAATCTCGTCTTGTATGCAGATGACACAACTTCCATAAACATATCGGATGCTCCCAATACTGTCAACCAAAACGTTGATGATTCTGGCTTTCGTATTGAGCAGTGGTTTCTTTCAAATCGCCTCTGCATGAATGCTGGTAAAACACAAATTCTAGATTTTTCCTTGAAACCTGCAATCACTAACTTCAGCCCTGTTAGCTTTCTTGGATTGTATCTGGACAGCAGATTGTCGTGGGAAGAGCAAGTTAATCAACTTATTAAGAGGCTGAATAGAAACATGTACCTGATTCGTAATCTCCTAAACAATGTCTCAACCAAAGTACTTATGGACACCTACTATGGACATTTTCATTCTCACATAATGTATGGCATACTGCTGTGGGGCCATTGCCCACATGCCACAAGAGCGTTTGGTGTGCAAAGAAGATGTATCAGATTGATGGCGGGTATTGCATTTCGTGAACCTTGTAGAGACAAGTTTATCTCTTTTGGTATTCTTACTCTACCTAGTGTGTTCATACTCGAATGCCTTCTCTACCTAAAAAGCAACATTGATGACTTCAAAACAAACTCACATTTTCATCATTATAACACTAGAGGAGGTGAACACCTGTGCATTCAATACCACAGGGTCAATAAAGCTAGAAGTGGTCATAATTATCATGCCATTAAATTCTATAATGTGCTCCCCGAAGTTGTCAAAGAGCTACCCACAAAATTATTTAAATCTAAACTGAAAAGTTACTTAAAGTCTAAAGCTTTCTTTAGCATGGATGAATTCCTTGTTGCAGACTTCAGTGATTTGTCGTTGTCAGTCATGGCAGGCTAAAATGTGATGTGTGAGGCATCTATATGTTGGTCTCCTTTTAATGTGTAATCTCCACTAGTTTATATCCTATTCATTTTTTTTTTGTTGGATCATATTTATATAATTAACTAGGTTTTAGTGTGTATGTGTCATTTACTGCTTTTATCTTATTTTATTCTCATTATTTTATGAATCTGACTTGTGAAAATACTACTATGTATGTATGGCATCAATAAATTATAATAATAACATTTCCCACCGGATCGTACGAAATAAAGAACATAGAAGAGCACATAAGAAAAAATTTGAAAAAGTCGGAAGACGAGAACGATAGCGGTACCATATCGATAAAAGCGAATAAGAGTACTCTGCAGTGTGAGATCTACAGCGATCAATATACCATAGATTTTATTTCGCCTGGGTCTATAGGTAGACTTTTGGGTTTTTCCGAACAATATTTAGACAAAGGAAAAGTACATTTTTCGGATTTGCCAGTAGATATCGTTAAAGTTAGAACGATACATATAGATTGTAACATCACTGCCGGTGCTTATTACGTAAACCGACCTACGCACAAGATTTATGAATTCGCCGTTGGGGTCGATCCTGGTTACGCCATAGACGAAACTCCTAAAAATTTACTCTACGTGCCTGTCACGAAACGTGAAATAAACAATCTGACCATAAACATCCTCGATCAGAATTTCAAGCCTGTCAATTTCAGAGGTGAAGAAATTATCGTTAGATTGGAAGTGGACTGTCTGTGTGAAATGCGTTTGGTTTTTGGAGGCAACTACCAACCGTATAAAAGGCGGTTTAGTGACCTCCGACCCTCATTGACGAAGATGTCATCGAAGTGGAAACACCATTGCAACTTGAATCTAACGCCGGAAAACCGTCGATTTCTAGAAGCACTCGGCTACCATGTCATTAACGCCTCAAGTATTCAACTCGCACCGCACTCCAACTTTCGATGAGTCCATTCAGCGATTAGAGCAACGAACATATTACCAGTTTGTGAAATCTTTTCTGAATAATGACATTGTGGAGATAACGATTAACCAAGGAGACACCTGGTTATTGATGTATGACGCTGCAATTTATATCAAAGGTAAAATAGAGAAGAAAACGGGAACCGGGAAATGTAGTTTTGCTAATAATGGAGGTGCGTTTCTCTTCGATTCGATTTCATATGAACTGAATGGAAAGGAATTGGAAACAGTTCGAAATCCTGGAATTGTGAGTGCTATCAGAACATATCTATGCTACGCCCCCAGCGATGAAAAATTCCTGGTCACTGCAAGTTGGTCTGGTCCAACCAAGCCTTTGACCGTAAATTTGGATGGAACATTAGCTTGAGAATACCTCTGAAACATTTGTTTGGAATATTTAACGATTATCAGTTGGCCACTTGTAGAAAACAAACTTTAAGATTAACACGAGCTAGAAACGATAAGAACTCTTTATTTCTTGAAGATGATCCTGCATCTGCTGCCGAATTATCGCAGAAATAACAGTTTCCAATGTCGAGTTAAAAGTGAAACATATTCAACCTAGTGATTCCATTAGATTGGATCTGCTTCAGTCTATTAAACGTGATCGCCCTATAATTATACCGTATCGGAAATGGGAACTTCATGAATTGCCAAGTCTCACGGTCATGCCAACAGAGAAATTTGGTCAGTCAAAACTTCAATGGCCGTGTCGAGTCCTCGATACGTTATTGTGGGATTTCAAAGGAGTCACAATGAAAATGCTAGAAAGGACCCTTCCATATTCGATAATATAAATATAGCGGATGTCAGATTGATTTTAAACGATGAATATTTTCCTTTTGAACGGCTGAGATTGGATTTTAATGGCAATGACTATCTGGAGGCCTACCATAATTACGTAGACTTTTGCTCTAGTTATATGAATGAGAGGCACCCCTTGCTTAGCTACACCGAATACAAAAATAACGCAGCTCTCTTTGTCATCGACTGTTCCCGACGAATAGAGTCCATGAAAAGCACCACGGTTGACGTAAAGCTGGACATCGAGAGTAACGAAGGATTTCCAGCCTCAACCCGAGCTTATTGTATTATTATACATGATAGTACCATCGAATATTTACCATTAAGTGAAGTAGTTAGGGAACTTATGTAGTTTAATTTTAAGGAGAGTTTTTTAGGTGTAATGTATTATTGTACTTGTACTTGACCTAATAAAATAACAAAAATAAAATATTGGTGTTTCCTTTCTCTCCCATTACCATACATTTTCCGAAATCGATAAATAAAGTGGTTGGGGTAGACAGATCCCCATTAAGATGAAGGTCGCCGTAGTGAACGCACAGGGATTTATGATAGACGGACGTTTCTGTCCTAAAGAGCTGACAATAAAAGTTAACGATGAAACTTTACATATTCTTATAAGACCTCCGAAAACCTTTAGTGATCTCAATGAACGCGACAAAAGACAAGTGCGGTATTTGGAGAAAAATCATTTGGGGATCGCATACACTAGTGGCCATGTGGACTACGTCGAGATGGAAGGTCTCCTAAAAAAATATCTCAGTGTCGAGCGCGTCTACGTCAAGGGCCAACAGAAAGAACGCTTCCTACGAGAAACCATCGATGCCGAAGTAATTAACCTGGAATGTCATTCAGGCGTACCTAAATTTGAAAAAAGCATTTCGATGTGTGCACACCACAACCAAGAGTCAATGTGGATGTGCAGTTTTATAAATTGCGAGAAATTATTTGTGACTATAGAAACCGAAATGATAGATTGAAATCTTTCGCGAAATGGTCAAATCCGTCGATTTCCCCAATGCAATTGGCTGAAGCGGGATTCCATTACACAGATTATGAAGACGTAGTCAAGTGTCCATTTTGCTTCATAGAAGGCTACCGATGGGAAGAAGGCGACGATCCACTGCAAGACCACACAAGTTAGAGCCCAAGTTGCCCTTTCATCCAAGCAAGTAATGCGGGACTTAATACGACGTTCGCGGATATTAAACCCTTGCCATTGGTCGCAATACTACCAAACTCCGTCGTCGAAGATACCGTAGTTCGTCAACCTCAAACCATATCAAAAAATAATTTATGTAAAATTTGCTACAACAACGATATACAGGTTGTGATGATTCCCTGCGGACACGTAATGCTTTGCATAGAATGCGCACTTCAAATCTCCTCATTTCCTTTGTGCAGAACGATGATACGTGAAAAAGTGCGTGTCTATCTACCATAAGCTATTTATGTAGTAAATGTATAAAACATAAAATTTTAAAACAAAAACTTGTTTTTATTTTGAGGTCAGTCGCCTATATATTGAGGAGTAGCACGCAGAATTTCTCAGTTGACAAGATGCAAGTTCAGCAACAGCAAGTTTGTCTCCCTATCGAAAATCTAGATGTCATACAAGGGGGTACGGTAAAATCAAAACACGGTACCTACTACCAGACTCGTTTAGGGCAATCTTGTGTGGACCTAGCGGGTGTGGTAAAACGAACGCACTCCTTAGTTTGATTTTCAATGAAAACGGTCTGAAATTCGAAAATATCTACTTATACAGGGTGTCCGGTAAGTTCGGGGAAATCTCTCGCCAGCGTGTTGGTGACGTCAAAATATACCTGGTGTTTCATATATTTTTTTCCCCTAAAGTACTCCGTAACAGAACTACAGGGTCCCAAAGGGGTACTCACTGCTTTACATTTTTTGATTTAACTTTTGAACGCCCTTGTATATTTTGATGAAATTTTGGAATTTTGCATAGACGGTAAAAACCAATTACCTCATATTTGAATCATGCTTGGACAATGCCGTGGAAGTCAGGAACGGACTTCACGCAATACCCATGGGCTCAAAATTTTGACTGGTATAAATTTAAAAAGCCGAAAACAATTTTTTTTAAAGCCTTGAACATTTCTCTTCAAAAAAGGTACTCTTTATTCGTTTCGAAAAAGTCAACCGTTTTCATGGAAAAATCGCTTTTTTGAAATCCGTAACTTAAGATGCAATAATGGAAACTACCAGAATTTAGTGTTTTGTGGCCACCTAGGTCTCCTGACCTCAATCCGTTAGATTTTTTTTTCTGGGGTCATCTCAAGGGACTAGTATATTCAACTCCTGTAAATACCAGGGAAGAGTTATTGGAAAGAATATTTCACTATTCTGATCAAATTCGAAATGATCCTGAAATGCTGTTTAGGGTGCAGCAAGAAAAAATTCGCAGGATAAGAAAATGTATTCGGGTAGAAGGAGCTCACTTTGAACATTTGCCCGACTAAACGAAACATTTTCTTTATAACCAAACTTTATTAAACTATTTTTAAACAGTTTCATTGTTTTTTTTCATTTTCTCGATATTAATGCCTCCTGAAAATTGCAGTGTGCTAATAAAAATTATTGACAAATCTTGTCACACGTAATTGTTGTTATCCGTCAGGTGAAAACACTAAATTCTGGTAGTTTCCATTATTGCATCTTAAGTTACGGATTTCAAAAAAGCGATTTTTCCATGAAAACGGTTGACTTTTTCGAAACGAATAAAGAGTACCTTTTTTGAAGAGAAATGTTCAAGGCTTTAAAAAAAATTGTTTTCGGCTTTTTAAATTTATACCAGTCAAAATTTTGAGCCCATGGGTATTGCGTGAAGTCCGTTCCTGACTTCCACGGCATTGTCCAAGCATGATTCAAATATGAGGTAATTGGTTTTTACCGTCTATGCAAAATTCCAAAATTTCATCAAAATATACAAGGGCGTTCAAAAGTTAAATCAAAAAATGTAAAGCAGTGAGTACCCCTTTGGGACCCTGTAGTTCTGTTACGGAGTACTTTAGGGGAAAAAAATATATGAAACACCAGGTATATTTTGACGTCACCAACACGCTGGCGAGAGATTTCCCCGAACTTACCGGACACCCTGTATACGAAATCGTTGTACCAACCTAAATATCAATTATTGCAGGATGTAGTTAAAAAAGTCGGTTGCATCGGCTTCTTTCCGTATACGATAAACGAGGACGTCATCGATCCGTCGGAAGCTCTAGAAAATTCGATATTCCTATTTGATGATGTGGCCTGTGATAGACAAAATAAAATCAGGGAATTTTATTCGATGGGGCGCCACAAAGCGGTGGACGTCGCTTACCTATGTCAAACGTATTCTAAAATTCCGAAGCAGCTCATACGCGATAATTGCAACGTGATCGTGTTATTTAAACAAGACGACGTAAATCTGAAACACGTTTACGAGGAACATGTGTCGCCAGATGTCACGTACGAAGATTTCAAAAAGCTGTGCTATCAATGTTGAAACGACAGCTATGGCACTCTGGTCATAGCTAAGGATTTTAGTCTGAAAAACGGGCGGTATAGGAAAGGTTTCGACAAGTATATAAGGCTGTGAGTACTTCTCTGACGTCAGTGGTCAACATGCCGCTGACGTCGGAGGATCAAATTCTAAAAGCGCACCGCGCAAAGAAAATTAGTGAACTTGCATGGGCGATTAGAAAAAAACACACGGCTTTGAAGTTGGGGAAATTCGAGGAAGACGAGACGCTGGAAAAAATATTCAAACCAGTGACACAATCTATCAAAACGTTACAAATAAAAAAAAGACATTCTAGACATCGAAGCGAAGAAAGAAAAAACTAAGGTGGAACCTAAAAAATAAGAAATTGGGGAAAGCAGTGATACAAGAATACAGAAAAAAGTAGAAACATTAAAGCAACGGATTGAAAAGTTAAAAGGAGATTTTACCCCAAAACTTCCACCACACATCGAAAAGGCAACGGCAGATTTTAGTCCGACACTGCCATCAGTCTAAGAGAAAAATGAAGAGGAAGAGGAGATCTTTGAAGATGTATCACAATATTTTCCTACCGTTGTAAAGGACTACCTAGAAGCATATGGGGAAATAGCTCGACCGTATATTCAAAAATATAACGCAAAGTCACCCCAAATCAATTTTGTATACGGACCCAAGTATAGCGCAAGCGAATCAAAATGGACCTTGGGAAAAGAAACTTTAGATTTCGATATAAAAACATTGGAGATAACAGTGGGTAGGAAGAGGTATAAAGGTACCAAAGGACTTTTTCAATTGATTTTTTATAACGATCCTCGAGCCAATTTGATGGAGATGAAAAATTATAGTAAAATTCTAACTGAAACGTCGGTACATCTGAATAGCGCGGGTAAATTTAGAGGTTCATCCCGATCTAAGTACACGAATGTTATTAAACCGTTACTAAAACGCGGAGATGATGAGGGGGCAAGCGGTAAAGGTATGCATCTCACTTACAACGAAAAACCGGTGGAGTACATGTTTTGGGACAACGTCAACGAATTAGTTGACAGATTGCGATTACTGGTGGCATCCAAAAACGCCGGCAACACGTCCTACGACAACGAAATCGTAGCCATTATAAACGAACTGATGGAAGCTAAAGTTATCAGGTAACTTAGTCGCGCCGAAGAAAGCGGGCCACAAATTTCGATATGAACTCCAAGTATACCAAGGAAAAAGTTTAGCTGATTAGGGAATTACATAAACCGATACGAAAAAATTACCCTAGACGTAGAACTATTATTAAAGGTTTGGATGATCTTTGACAAGCCGACCTAGGGCAGTTGGATCAGTACGCCAGCCGCAATAAAAACAAACGAACGGATCGTCCTTAACGCATCTTTCAATCACCTAAAGACTTTTGATAAACAAAAGTTTAAACTAGGTGACATAGTTAGGATCAGCAAAGTCAAGCACATCATTCAAAAGGGTTACACGCCCAACTGGATGACTGAAGTCAGATTTTTTAAGCCTGCTGTAAATATCGTTTGCGGGCAAGGTACCCGAGAAGAATGCGTAATGAGCATGGATCACGTGGAGTGGAGAGAACTTATGTCGCACCCGTATAAGTTTTTCGAACAAGGAGATGGTCTGCCTGTGAAATTTGGTTGTGACATGGAATTGGACACGATTAATTCGAACGGACTAGAAATCATAACGCTCGGCAGAAACGGCGTATATTTTTACTTCAGCGAGGCATGCTGTATCGAACTGCTACGCATAGATAAGGATGTTTCCTTTAAAATTGCTTTATTGCATAGTTTTAACTTAGTTGATTTCTATTATAATTTTTTAGATACGGCAAATGAGATGTTGATAAAAAGTAATTTTAGAATAAGTATTAGAGACACTATTAAGTTACTTTGTAATCCAATGTGTAACATAGAAAAGTACTGTATTTATGAACTCTTATCTCGACAGGGAGTTTTTGTTAGCTGACTTGTATAGGAGAAGGTTTTCTTAAATAAAACATTTTAAAAATAGTGTTTTTTATTTACATACCCACATTCTTACATTTCAATCTACATCTATGATATCCTTATGACCCCAAGGCAAGGTGATGATATTGTCGAGGATATATCGTTTGTTATTGAAAGGGATTTTACTTTGTTTGATACTAAACACCGTATGAGCATATGAACGTATCGAGCACTGGCTGGCGATTTTTTCTTTCTTTTCGAATAGGCAATCGACATAATCCTGGTGCGTAATCTTATTTTTTACTACATTGTATTTAACCCCCTTTGCTTTTTTCACGCACTTTTCCCCCTCGTCTATTAAGTATGAATACATTTTTGATCTAAGCCCGATGAAATGGGTCAAGATACTACCATTTAATTCATCTTTCATTAGCCCTGGTACTTTTTTATTTACAAGCGGAATGTTGTATCTATTATTTGGTGGGTAGTCGGAGGTGTCAAACCTAGCTATATTTTTCAGAATGAGATCCCGATAAACGTCATCACAACAAATTTCGTAGATAAGACTGTCCGTATCAGTGTATAGTAATTGACAGTCGGAGGATGAATAGTTTTGTAGCATAAAATCATAGTGGAATTCGTAGATGCAGGTTTTGGATATGTCTAGAATTGCCATTCCAACATACAGGGGCTTGTTAAAGTTAATATTCGTTTTATTTAATTCAACGCTAATTAGGTTTTTATCAAATATTGTCCTGCATCTAAAAGTTGGACTTGAAATTAGATTTTTGGCACCGTATCTCCCCTCCCATTTATTCACTAACTTCACGATTCTATGTTTCCTAATATTTTCCATAGTTTTACCATAGATAGCGTTGTTCATAAGTTTAATAATGGTTTTTTCGAAATCAAACTTGGCCTTCGTTCTTAATTGGGTGTTATATTTGATGTATGGCGCTAAAAAAGCGGACTGTTAAAATTTTAAAATTCTGTGGGTCTTTTTCAAGACCAGACCGTGGTTCAGGGCCTGTTTGTGCGCCCTGTAATGTATCACGTATTTTTCTTTGGGATAAAGGGTAGTCATAAGTTTAGATAATTTTGATTCTGGCGGTACTTGGTGTTCGGCAGCAAAAGGGAGATCTTTATGCAAATCGTGCAACCCGTCAGGATACTCTAAGTCAACCTCTAAAATATACCCTTTTTTTAGCATCATTGGGAATTTTAGTAACGTGAATACTGTCAATGTCGTCTACCCATTGAAAACTGCCTTGAGGCAAACCTCACACATCGCCTAACCGTACAAGTTATTTACGTCTAGATACAGAATATATTTAGAGGGATCGTCCGGATTGTGTCCTTTCATGTATTTATTATTGGCTTGCGCGAAGCACTTAGAACATTGGCTCAAGCCGCCTCTGACAGCTCTCTCGAAAAATAGCAAAATATTGAGATCTTGAAACGTTTCTAATTTACAACCGGTGAATTTTAACATACAATTGAAGGGATAACCAGGCATGGTATAATACCAAGCGGGATCTACACCGTAATTATCGTGACACGATTTTCTGAACGTCTCAAACACGTCACTTAGCAACATTATATCAGTTTTGAGGTACAGATCCGAGTATTCACCGATCGTGCCTATATTGAATTTTTCCCAAACCAGTTGAGCGTGAGCGTATTCATTTTCATTGATATTGGTGTCATTTACTTTGTTATAAAATTTATCGATAGTTGGAAGCGAAGTCTCTTGTAATTTCTCTAAATTGTCGATGTAGTCATAACAAAAAACGCCTTTTCTAGTTAATAGGGTCAACTGATCCGAAGGGATGTCACCAAATTCCTTTTTAGTGTTAACGAAATCCTTGCTTTTAAGAGGGGAGGCTAGTGTCTAGAGAAAATCCCATGAATCTGAGGGAATCAATAAAACGAAATTTTACACTGGTTTCATTATCCCTTTTCAGTTATCTCTATGCCTAATATTATTGTCTAAAGTATAATATTCTTATCTTTAAGTATATATGTATTAAAACTTTTAATTTTAAATACCTATGTATTCCCATTCTTATTATTTCTTAGTCAAAATAATACCTATACTATATATTTTTCTATAATATTAACATTGTCGAGACGCTATTCACTATATAGCTTTAAATAATAAAAATATGCCTATATTATATTTGTGGTCAGGCGAAATTTGTTTTGTCGTTTGTTACGGTCTCGGGCTGGTGTCTGGTGTCCAGGGATCATAGTACGGGAGTATCCTGCTCACGTGGATAATTTCTTTTTTGTCTCCCCAGTGTTTATTTCTGTTTGTTTCGTCATTTGTGTACTTTTGGTACCACACACTTGCAGAACTTACGAGAAAATTGCCGAGATACGTTATTTTGTAATTGTCATTCCAGCCGTTTGCTGTTGACGAGGTTTCGTAGTTTTTTATAAAATTAACCGGTGAGTCAAGAGCGGGGTCAAATTTAGGAGGGGGAATAAATTTTGGCACTGTCGGGTTTCTAGCGTCATTTAAGGCTTCTGCCAAAGTAGTATTCATTTTTTGTAATTTTTCTTTGTCCGAAATTTCTACCGGCATTTGTTTTTGTTTTTTGTCGTTAGTATCGATTTGAATGTCTTTGTTAGGGTGGGAGGGAGTTTCTGTAAATTTTATTTCTGTCTGTACCCTACGATTTATAGTGATTACTTGGGCTGTTTGTGTACCTATATCAAAATTTAAATTATCTGGCAATTTTGCTAAAGAATCTACAAATTGATTTGCCTCTGCTAACTGTAAAGGGTGTTCAAAATTAAATTTTTCGCTAAAAGGACTTGTTAATCTAGGACTCTTCGGAGTATCTTTTGGACTTCGAGATAGTGACGCTCGCGGTTGAAAGAGATTTATGTCTGTGCTGCGGTGACGAGGTTCGAAATCTTTAAAACTATCCGCCTCTAAATTTAATCTAAGATTTTTTGCTTTTTCTTTATTTTGGAGTCTTGTAATGGGCTTGTTAGCTCTAGGCTCAGTCATTTATTCATTCAATTTAGTTTTTGTATATATTATTAAATCAAGAAACAATAAAATACCCTTAAAAATTATAACACGGTACGGAAAAAAAAAATTGCAATAACTCTGACGAAATAAACGCTTTTAAGCAAAGAAAATACGGAGAAAAAGTTCACAGAATGCACCCAATGAAATTTAACCCGTCGTATAAATAAACATTGTTTTTTTTTGTATTTGGAAAAGGATTACATCAATTTTAAAAAAAAATAAAATATGACAAGCGTTATTTTTACGACGTGTTTTTTTTTAATAAAAAAGCATTAATATTGCCAAGTAAATGTCAATTGTGTTAAGAAAAAATGAATTGAGTTTAGTATAAAACATGATGTAAGTGTCAAAAAATTATTATCAAAATTTTGGAAATAAAAAATGAACCGGCGCCTCCACCATATGTCACGACCTGGATAGCCGTGACTGGGAGCGTAGCAAATAATAACAATTGGCCTTAATTTCACATAGGTTAATTTATTATTTAGGGTTAAGAAAGCTTGACACAATTGACAATTGACACAATGAGAGAAAGACACTTACTTTTGTGAAGAGACAGCAGGGGCAGGCGTCATTGCAGCTGAAATACCTGGTTGCTGGTTGGCCCCGCCGGTTGGTCGATCTTTTCTTTAGCACTCGTACGGACTGACTGCCGCCTTGAACCGATCGATGGTTTTAGGTAAACTTTGATTTTGTCGCGGAATCAGCAGTCAGCGATTTTTATGTTAAGTTTCGATAATACCGGCGGTGCCTGAACTCAACCGAGTTCATTGAATTATTTCGTTATAATTTAATTGCTTACTTTTCATTCGTGACAATATTCCGTGAAAGAAGCTAAATGTTTTTATCAAATAAAAACAGCAGGATGTCGTTGAAAAACCAACTTAATTGTCATATGACCTTGAAAACGTCATTTGTGAATTTTCTTTTATAAACATTTGATTAGCCCCTTTGATATGCTACAACTTTTATTTGAAACATTTTTTTGAAGAGTCATTAGTTTCCAAGATATTCAACTTTCATGCACATGACGTAATTATGAGACAAATTTAGAAAAAAAATGAAATATATTCCGAGAAAGAAGCTAAATGCTTTTATCGAATAAAAACAGCAGGGTGTCATTGAAAAAAACAACTTAATTGTCATATGACCTTGAAAACGTCATCTGTGAATTTTCTTTTATAAACATTTGATTAGCCCTTTTGATATGCTACAACTTTTATTTGAAACTTTTTTTGTAGAGTCATTAGTTTCCAAGATATTCAACTTTCATGCACATGACGTAATTATGAGACAAGTTGACCACCGCCCGGGCGGCGCTGGGTTCCTCTAATCCCTTACTAGACAGGCGCTGCAACCGCAGCCTTTCTGCCTGGCGAAAGACCCTCCGGGCGGCCTTGCTAAGACCAGGCGGATACGGCCGCAGCACATTTCTCTCTTCTAGGCAGGTGTGTAAGTACCCACATCATCCCATTCTTCTTCCAGGGGAGGTCAGGTGTTTTCTGCGGGAGATTGACTGCTCTTCCGTTCTTCTGAGGGCGGTTGTTTACCGTGTTCTGCTGGGAGCTGCTGGCTGCCTTGCCATTGTTCTGTTGGTTGCTGGTCGCCTTGCCATTGCTCTGCGGGTTGTTTGGTGTCCTGAGGATATTCTGGGAGACCAACCTCTTCACCACAGATGTGCCATGGCACTCCATGCCACATCACCTGTGCTGTTTCTTTGGGGGGCTGTTGTTCTGGAGGCTTGTAGTCTTTGTTGCAGTCACATTGAAGCCCCCAGTCGTAGACGTCCAACATTTCTTCTGTTACAGTGGGGAGGGGGCACTTGCACCAGGGCACTAGCTCGGTCTCCATTTCTTGCATCTTGAAGCACTTGGAAAGAACTGACGAAGGAGTGAAAACCACGCCTCCTTTTATAGGCCACTATTTGCTGACTAAGGTTTTTTTTGCCTTGTAAGCATATTTGACATTCTTCACTTAAAATAATTTCAAAATTCAAAATCGGAAAAAAATTGGGAAAATGAAAACAAATTGGTAAAGCAAAATTTGAAAAACAAAAAATTGGTAAAAATTGGTAAACAAAAAAACTCTGTCTGATTGACAGTCAACCCTAGACCACAGTGTGTCAATTTTAAATTTTTATATACTCGTATTGGATTTTTTTTATTTGATCTTATTCGATCAGAGGCATTTCCTATATTATCTGAATTTTTCTACGTGTGGGAGGGGAAAAACAAGCAAATACTAATATAAAATGGATAAGTAGCACTCGCAAAAATGTAAAAATTAACGAGAAAAGCATTATCTCACCCTTACAAATTTAAACTGGGAAACAGGGGTGGGAAGATCTCTCGACGTGAAGGGGGCTTTCTTGAAAAAAGTCTATAACTGGGGATGGGGGGAGGCTGGCGCCGCTCAGTCGCCCATCTCTGGACTTCCGGGGCTTCAGCCTGGTTCAATTCGTTGGGGGGGAGGTTCTTGGGGGGGTATCTTGCTTGGCTCGAAAGGGTCAAAAACACTGTCAATTAAGTTTTCTGAACTAGAAAGTTAAATTTTTTGAGGATCGATGAAAAACGCGTCAAGCTTGACAGCACTTTGCTCTATAAGTGGTCTCTTCTGGATGTCAAACTGAAAGTGTTGTATCAAACTACACTTATTTACAAAAGATTCGCCCTCGACCGTGACGTAGCGTCGCTTCTCGTTACAAGGCACGTCACGTACACCTGATAGTCAAATGCTATATTCAGAGATTTAAGAGAGAATGTCATAACAGTAGATATACTAAGAGAGTTCCAACTCACGACCCCCATGTTAATCTCCATAAGGCCAGAAATGCGTGCATTTTGGCTACGTCACAGCCGAGGTCACGTGACGTCACAGCTTGACCTCACTTGACCTTTGGGACACGTGTGATTCTTGGAAGCCGGCCCCCACCCCTGACCCCACTCTGTACGGCCCCCACCCCTGACCCCACTCTGTACAGCCCCCACTCCTGACCCCACCGCCGGTGGAGGGGTGACGCCTATATGTTTGATGGAGCACAGTTCCTGCACCATTCTCAAGCCAGTTGCAGTAAAAACACTTCCTAAGCCACAAAATGCAGTCGTTCGTGGAAAGTTTGAACAAGAATTTGGTTTTGAAGAGATTCGAGAGTTTGCAGAATTTGGAAGTGGGTGAAAAATTTCAAATAAAGACGGTGGACAAGGTGAACAAGCAGTACGGAGAAAAAATCTTCGTAGAGTGCGACGAATTTAAAACGGTGCTACCGCAACGATTCACCGCGGAGTTTACATCCGAGATAATTGACAAGATAAATGGTGAAATTGGTGCTGGTAAAAGGTATTTTCTGCGAAGTTTGGGGCCGATCGGAAGGACAACAAATATTGAATTTATTGTAGAACCTTGAATGCCCGAAGAATGGACAAATTGTATTATAGAAGAAAATTGAAGCAGTATTTAAAAAATTTAGAAACGTTGAAGCAGGACATTACATTATATAAGGTTAATAAGAAAATAAAAAACCTAACCTTATATCAGGACATTACATTATATGAGGTTAATAAGAAAATAAAAAACCTAACCTTATATGATTGATTTTTAATAAACATTTAAAATTATTTCCTGTTTTATTGTTCCACAGTATGACTTATATTCACCCTGTTAGGCTGTAGGCCTATGATTTAGGAAGGCCAGGTCTCGCGGTCCAGGAATGCGAGGAATTTATAGTAGCACTACCAATGTAGAGATGGTGCCACATGACCCTTCAAGGCACTTGCTATGGTTGTTAACGAGTTTTGATGGTGCCTATATCAAAAATCTTTTGTTGTTAAGTATTTAAATAAGGTACGAGAATAGCAAAAGTTGAGGAACAAAGGAAATGCTTAGGTACGCGAAATGCACCGAGGTCGTTTGAGTAACAAGCTATACAGGGAGGAAGAATAATACTTGAACTTTAATATTTTCATATAGTTTTAACTTATGTGGTATGAAAGGATAGGACAAAAGATACAAAACATAGTAAAAAAAATATGTAATTAGGTTAAAGTGTTAAAAATACAAAAAGGATAATAAACAAAATAAATATAAGAAAGAAGCGATTAAAAAACATGACAAAAAGGTTGCTAGGCTAAAATAATACTTTAAAAAATTTTCTATAAATTAAATCGTTCTAATAATCTCGCACCCACAACCAAATCTTTTTGTAATTGTTGAATTAATTTATCACCCTTTATGTCCTGTTTTTTTAATCGCTCCAATTCACGTCTTTTTTCTGACTTCTTATCTTGTTCCACCTGTAGCTTCCGCTGCGTTGCTTCATACTTTCGTTTCAGCTCAACTGTCACCCCTTTGACGTATGAAGATATATCGCCTTTTCCTTCCGGATTCTCGAACTCATCCTCGCTGTCTTGAGTGGGTGGCAAGGTAATCACGCTGAAGGCGTCGTCGTCGTCCTTTTGCAGTTTAATTTTTTTCGTAGCTGCACCCATACCGTAGCGGTAGGGCGAACTGAGAGAAGCAACAGGTGGTAAAAGTTGTTCTTGCGGGGGTGGATATGTTGTAGACTGAAAAAAATTTTTTTTAGTAAGTATTGAGCTTAATTACCTTTAAAAAATGATTTTCAATGTTCATAGCAGATAAAAAACACTTACTGGGATTACCACGTGGCTGTGAATAATTGGTTTCTGTGCAGGTTGACTAGTTGACGGCTGAGACTCGGATTGAGACTGCGACAGGTCCGTCAAATCCTGACTCTGTGACGGCATGTCAGGGTATGTCTGAGAAAAAAAAAAAACCCAATTGTGGCCCGTGCCAGGCCAAAGGTATCGATTCTGTGCTACTGCGCATGCGCAAATATCTTGACGTGTTTGTCCAACCTGGCCTGGCACGGGCCACAATTGGGGACACGCCCCCTCCCCCCGAGCCCCCTGGTAACTTCGTAACTCCCCCAAGGGGGTACCTAAATCGTTTGCGCTATATGCCAATTTTCCCAGATTTTTCGTTTAGGAAATATTTGGGCCTTTCGACGGAAATCTGTGGGTCTTTGTTCTAACTGCTGAGTGGACAGAACGCCGGGATCTCGGCAGAACGGAAGCGTGCCTGGTATAGGAGCCGGGGCGTCTGGCCGAGAATGCATAGCTTGCACTTTCGTACTTTTTTTTTCTACGTTGGATACGAGGTCATCTAAGTAGTGAGGCATTGTCACGGAATCAGCTGGCATGTAGATTTGCGTGCCTGAACGGTTGTTTTGAAAGCATGTAAATTAGGATTTTGTGCTGATGGCGTACCACTTCTGGGACCTGTTCCTAACCAAAATTCAACATTTTTGCTTTGGTGAAGATGTTACTTTTAGGACATTTTCTAAATTTTTGCTGACGAGGCCTTTTTTTGCTGACGTCGCATTTATTTCCTATAAATTGTGTCATACATCAGAGAGAGCATTTAGTACACAGACTTCCGTGTTATAGTAAGTGTTTACAAAAGTGTTCCATCATGGCTAGCAACAGAGTGTCACTTTCTCTCAAAAAACCAGTAAGTACTCTTTTTTTTTAACAAAATTAATGTGCTAAAGTCCATTGAATGTTGGAAACAGTTTTAACCACGCTTTTTTAGCCTAAAACCTAGTGCTTTTTTTTCTCAGACATACCCTGACATGCCGTCACAGAGTCAGAATTTGACGGACCTGTCGCAGTCTCAATCCGAGTCTCAGCCGTCAACTAGTCAACCTGCACAGAAACCAATTATTCACAGCCACGTGGTAATCCCAGTGTTTTTTTTATTTGCTATGAACATTGAAAATCATTTTTTAAAGGTAATTAAGCTCAATACCCACTAAAATTTTTTTTTCAGTCTACAACATATCCACCCCCGCAAGAACAACTTTTACCACCTGTTGCTTCTCGCAGTTCGCCCTACCGCTATGGTATGGGTGCAGCTACGAAAAAAATTAAACTGCAAAAGGACGACGACGACGCCTTCAGTGTGATTACCTTGCTACCCACTCAAGACAGCGAGGATGAGTTCGAGAATCCGGAAGGAAAAGGCGATATATCTTCATACGTCAAAGGGGTGACAGTTGAGCTGAAACGAAAGTATGAAGCGACGAAGAGGAAGCTACGGGTGGAACAAGATAAGAAGTCAGAAAGAAGACGTGAATTGGAGCGATTAAAAAAACAGGACATAAAGGGTGATAAATTAATTCCACAATTACAAAAAGATTTGGTTGTCGGTGCGAGATTATTAAAACGATTTAATTTATAGAAAATTTTTTAAAGTATTATTTTAGCCTAGCAACCTTTTTATGTCATGCTTTTTTAATCGCTTCTTTCTTATATTTATTTTGTTTATTATCCTTTTTGTATTTTTAACACTTTAACCTAATTACATATTTTTTTACTA
The DNA here is from genome assembly GCA_963920635.1 of Pseudeuparius sepicola. NCBI lineage: Eukaryota > Metazoa > Arthropoda > Insecta > Coleoptera > Anthribidae > Pseudeuparius > Pseudeuparius sepicola. Next base: position 39,556,390 of record OY987303.1, on the reverse strand, counting down.
TGTTTTGTATCTTTTGTCCTATCCTTTCATACCACATAAGTTAAAACTATATGAAAATATTAAAGTTCAAGTATTATTCTTCCTCCCTGTATAGCTTGTTACTCAAACGACCTCGGTGCATTTCGCGTACCTAAGCATTTCCTTTGTTCCTCAACTTTTGCTATTCTCGTACCTTATTTAAATACTTAACAACAGAGGATTTTTGATATAGGAACCATCAAAACTCATTAAAAACCATAGCAAGTGCCTTAAAGGGTCATGTGGCGCCATCTCTACATTGGTAGTGCTACTATAAATTCCTCGCATTCCTGGACCGCGAGACCTGGCCTTCCTAAATCATAGGCCTACAGCCTAACAGGGTGAATATAAGTCATATTGTGGAACAATAAAACAGGAAATAATTTTAAATGTTTATTAAAAATAAATTATATAAGGTTAGGTTTTTTATTTTCTTATTAACCTCATATAATGTAATGTCCTGCTTCAACGTTTCTAAATTTTTTAAATACTGCTTCAATTTTCTTCTATAATAAAATTTGTCCATTCTTCGGGCATTCAAGGTTCTACAATAAATTCAATATTTGTTGTCCTTCCGATCGGCCCCAAACTTCGCAGAAAATACCTTTTACCAGCACCAATTTCACCATTTATCTTGTCAATTATCTCGGATGTAAACTCCGCGGTGAATCGTTGCGGTAGCACCGTTTTAAATTCGTCGCACTCTACGAAGATTTTTTTCTCCGTACTGCTTGTTCACCTTGTCCACCATCTTTATTTGAAATTTTTCACCCACTTCCAAATTCTGCAAACTCTCGAATCTCTTCAAAACCAAATTCTTGTTCAAACTTTCCACGAACGACTGCATTTTGTGGCTTAGGAAGTGTTTTTACTGCAACTGGCTTGAGAATGGTGCAGGAACTGTGCTCCATCAAACATATAGGCGTCACCCCTCCACCGGCGGTGGGGTCAGGAGTGGGGGCTGTACAGAGTGGGGTCAGGGGTGGGGGCCGTACAGAGTGGGGTCAGGGGTGGGGGCCGGCTTCCAAGAATCACGCGTGTCCCAAAGGTCAAGTGAGGTCAAGCTGTGACGTCACGTGACCTCGGCTGTGACGTAGCCAAAATGCACGCATTTCTGGCCTTATGGAGATTAACATGGGGGTCGTGAGTTGGAACTCTCTTAGTATATCTACTGTTATGACATTCTCTCTTAAATCTCTGAATATAGCATTTTACTATCAGGTGTACGTGACGTGCCTTGTAACGAGAAGCGACGCTACGTCACGGTCGAGGGCGAATCTTTTGTAAATAAGTGTAGTTTGATACAACACTTTCAGTTTGACATCCAGAAGAGACCACTTATAGAGCAAAGTGCTGTCAAGCTTGACGCGTTTTTCATCGATCCTCAAAAAATTGAACTTTCTAGTTCAGAAAACTTAATTGACAGTGTTTTTGACCCTTTCGAGCCAAGCAAGATACCCCCCCAAGAACCTCCCCCCCAACGAATTGAACCAGGCTGAAGCCCCGGAAGTCCAGAGATGGGCGACTGAGCGGCGCCAGCCTCCCCCCATCCCCAGTTATAGACTTTTTTCAAGAAAGCCCCCTTCACGTCGAGAGACCTTCCCACCCCTGTTTCCCAGTTTAAATTTGTAAGGGTGAGATAATGCTTTTCTCGTTAATTTTTACATTTTTGCGAGTGCTACTTATCCATTTTATATTAGTATTTGCTTGTTTTTCCCCTCCCACACGTTATGTCCATATCGGAATTTTCCGCTATGGAGGCGGATTCCGATGCTGACAATAATGATTCTTATTTTTAAAAAATGATTGCACAACAACAGCAATTTATTTTGGTGATAAATTCTCTTAAAGAACTAAAGGTCAAACACCAAACAATTCATAAACTAAGAGATGAAATTTCTAAAATATCGGCACAATTAGCCGACATAATAAAATTATTAAAAGAAAAAGATAACAAGATTAGTGAACTTGAAAAATGTAAGAAAAGGCATCTTGGTGCCGTAAACTCAAATGATTTTTCCAATAACAAAGATAATAAGAGCGCCGATGCCGCTGATTCGGATGGGTTCACTATTCCAAACAAAAACACCAAAAAAAGGAGATCTAGGTCCCTAAATACTGATGTCTGGATGACAATATGTCACAAACTTCTGTAAATACTTCTGTAAGTACTATAAAGGAAAAAGCCATAAAAAAAATCAAACAAAAAAAAGAACAAAAATTAACTGATTCACAAAAAAAATAAACCATTAAAAGATAACGAAAAAATGATAATGAAGGCACAAAAAATTCAAAAAAATTAAAGGAAGCTATCAGCTCACCCCTAGTTAAAATTGATCAAAATACTGACGGTAACTTAAAAACGCGATGGACGATGACGAAATCGATTTTTCAGACCACTCTGAAGACTTTAACGAAGAAAATGAAATTGTTAAAAAAACCATTACTCCTATTGTTCTTAGTTAAAAGGAGAAATGGTTGGAAATTTCAAAGTATTTCAAAAATAAAAAAATAATGTACGAAAGAGCGACAAACACAACGAATGGCATTAAAATTGTGTCCAGTAGTTCGGATGACTACAGGGCTATTCAAAGATTTTTTACAAACAATACAATTGAGTACCACTCTTACCCTACGCCTGACGAGAAATCCCTCCATGTATTTGTTAGGAATTTTGCTATTGAATTTGATGCAGAATTAGCCAAACAAGACCTTACCAAAAAAGGTTATAATGTTAAATCAGTCATAAGGTTAAAAGATGTAACGGATTTTTTCATTTCAAAATCCGTTACTCGTTTTTATATTTTTTTATTAACATAAAGTCATTATTTTCAAACATATATCTCATAATATCTCATACTTAATTACTAATTTATTTTTCGTACAGTTTCAATTCATCTATAACATTGTATTCGATTTTATTACGACTTTTTCAAATTTTAAAACTTTCTTTCAAATATCAAATAATTCAAATTTTCGCGCGCGCCGTATACGTCAATGGCCGCCGTGTAGCCTCGAACCCTGGCATATTCAAAATGCGAAAATTCAAGTGTGTTTGCCTATCAACAGGTATGTAGTTAAAAATCTGTATTATGAATTACTCGATTTTTCGGTTCTGTTGATGCATAATTTGAACATAATTACTGTTTGGTTTATTAAATATGTTTCGTGCTAAAACCGGATTGGTCGAGAGTGGGGAGATGACGTAGGTCTTGCGGGCCACCGGCTGGTAGGGTTGGTAGGGTCCGATCGAGCGGAAGAGTTTGCTCCTGTCTTCGCTTGTATCAAGTCGCAGAGGCATCGGCCCATTTCCCGCCAAATTTTCGACATTTTCGGCTTTTATCTACACTCACCGGCACGAAAAACGGAGCACTTACAATTTTTATTTAAAAAATGTGAAATTTTAATACTTTGCGATGGTTTATTATTGTAATAAGTTAAACGCAAACAACAACATGTTTTAAGTAATTTCTAATAACAATTGGGCGCTTTTTTTTTAAATAAAAACTTTTGTTACAATTTAAAAAATTAGAACGATAAACCCACATTGGTGTTGTGGCAAAATGTCCTTAAATGAATCAAAACTTAAACGATTTATGAGCAAAAACTAATGAGGAGCATTTTTAATAACGGGTATTACCCCCGCGAGCTCGAATGATTGCATGCATTCTCCGTGGCATGCCTAAAATCAAATAGCGAATGTCCTCTTGAGGAATAAGGTCCCATTCCTCTAAAAGAGCTTGTTTCAACTGATTTATGGTTAAAGGAGCAGGAACACGACTTCGCATTCTTCGCCCAAGCATGTCCCAAACATGTTCAATCGGGTTCGCATCTGGACTTAACGCTGGCCACTCCAAAACAGGAATGTTTACATCATTTAAATACTGTTGAGTGATTCTTGCGGTATGAGGTCTGGCATTATCATGCATCAGAAGAAAGTTATTTCCAATAAAATCAACATACGGGACAACAAAATCTTGGAGAATTTCATCAATGTACCTGGCAGCAGTTAAGGACCCTCTTGGAACGATGTACAACTCAGTGTGTGCCTCCAGAGAAATTCCAGCCCACACCATTACTGAACCTCCTTGGTATCCTACTCTAGGACTGAAGGTACATTCTGCAAAACGCTCTTGTGGTCTTCGCCACACTCTCTCGCGACCATCTGGAGATCGCAGGCTAAACCTGGACTCATCAGTAAATAAAATTCGCCCCCAATCATTTTCACCCCAGTGCTCATGATTTCTGGCAAACCGAAGTCGCGCAACACGATGACGCCTAAGAAGCTCTGGACCGGTTGCAGGTCTAGGACTGGTAAGATTGGCTTCTCCAAGTCTTCGTCTAACTGTACGTTCGCTTACATTGGTATTCCGAACATGATGAAGTCTATTTCTGATTTCTACAGCTGTAGCACGACGATCTCGTAGACTTTGCAAGAGGATGAAGCGATCATCATGAGCGTTAGTTTTTCGTTGGGGACCAGTTCCAGGTCGTCTGGTGTAAGCTCTAGTTTCCAAAAAACGTGTATAAATACGGTGCACAGTGCTATTGGATACGGCATATTGTTGGGCAACATATCGCTCAGTTCTTCCGTCTTGAAGCAACGCAACAATAGCAGCCGCTGTTTCAGGATTAACAGCCATATTTTTACCTTAAATAAACGCAGTACAGCTTTGAACTGTTTAACTTCTTTAAACTCAGACTTGTCAAAACAATAAAAACAAAAGAAAAGTCATGTCATGTCATGGCCAAATTTTTGGAAATTTTTATTCAAAACAGTCTAGTCTTGCTTTTCAAATAAACGTTTAATTGTTGTTAGATATTACTTAAAACATGTTGTTGTTTGCTTTTAACTTATTATAATAAACCATTGCAAAGTATTAAAATTTTACATTTTTTAAATAAAAATTATAAGTGCTCCGTTTTTCGTGCCGGTGAGTGTAGTTAAATTTTTGCCATCGGTGATTTATTTGAGTGGTTTTGTATTTTAATATCGGGGATTGAATTGGAGTGACTAATATTTTTGGGTTTTTCTGTTTTCTATGTCCACGGCGTCGTGAGGCAGGGACGCTTGCACGAGGCATTTCCTTTTTGGCTGCGTAGCTGATAAAGCGTGGGACACAGCAAGCAGGTGGTGGCTGTTTCTCCAGGAAAACCCTACAGGTGAGTAATTTCTTTTGATTTTTGCTTAATTCAGCGACTTTACTACTCACCTGTAGAATTTTTTTACGTGCTATTTTTTTGAAGGACTCATTTTGTCCAAGGCCCCGGCCATCTTTAACTCAAAAACATAGCACTGTCCTCTTTGAATACCATCTTGCGGCTGTTATCTTATTGAATATTTTCAAGTTTCGGTCACATTAGTCACACGTTCCTTTCTTATTTTTCTGGTGAGGTCTCGATTCTGTGGTACCGGGCCACTCAAATAAATCTGACTCCGATAAATTCAGTTTTCTAGTAAATTCATATTAACTTATATATATTTTTTTAACTTTCTTAAATTCTGTATTTACCGTTCAAGTCTCAAATAAACTTTTCGCGTTAAATAAGTTTTAAAATTTCATAAATTTCAAGAATTCGGGCTGGAGCATTCTCAAAACTTTTCTTTTAATTAAATATTAAGCATTTTGCTATTCCGGTCAGTTAAATAATATTATCTATAACGTTTAAAAAAACTTTGCATAGTTCCCCTTAGTTTAGTATAGTTCTAAACATTTAATTTTTATCGTTATTTGTCAACATTAAGTAACTTTGATAACAAAATTAAATTTAAATATTAATCGTAACCTAGTGGTTTATTAATTTTTGTAAAAGACTTAGACCTTGTCTAATGCTGTTTTCTCTCTGATTTGTTCATGCTTGCTCACCGTCTCTGAGGATGCTACGACCACAGCCCTCTGACAACGAACAACGTAACGAGAGTTGCGTATGCATCGAGAGGAGTTGCGTTGGCATAGCTGCCGACTCCTGGTCAGCTCTACTTTGGCGAAAAACCCCTGAGAAGATTTGCTGGCCACAACATCTGCAGCGCCTACATGAGCAAATAAGGACCGGAGGAAGCCCTAGCCTCGCCCCGCACCACTACGAGCCTCATTTGAGCGTAAGCGACTGAATACGCAGTTCCAACTTATTATTCAGAAGAATTATAATTCTTATAGCTGAACAGTCAGAGTATTTGTAACAACAATTTCACTTTTTGCTTCAAGTCATTTTCTAACTAAAAATTTAACTCATTTTCTAGTTTATTATATAGTTGCTCAATATTAACTTTATTCTAAAGTTGATTCATTTTATATCATTATAACTTAAAAGTTGTACAATCAAAATTGTAACATCTCTTAAAATTGTTGTGATCAATAAATTATATATTGTAATAAGGTAACAGGATTTTATTGGACAGACCCAGCTATAGCAAACCTCGGTTTGTTATAAAGGTAGGAACCAGGTGCCCCAAGATAACCTTCTGGTTATATTGCCCAAAACGCAGACATCCAAGAATATTTATAATGAAAAAATGACAATTGGGTCTCTTTTGAACCGAAGAAAACACGTCCAAAAGTGACCCAGTGTCACAGATGCCAGCGTTTTGGACACTTAATCACACTGTTTCGCTTCTCCAAAATGTTTAAAATGCGCACAAAACCATCATAGTTTTACCTGTAAAAAAAGTCATGAATCTCCCTGTAAATGCGCAAATTGTTATAATATTACTCCTGGTACCAGTAAGATGAATCAGACCTTCTTTTACACAACCGTAGCGACTAAACCTACAACTATCCTAACAAATACTGAGGAATCATCGTTATTATCGATAATGCGCGAACTCTTGCCAGCGCTCCAAAAATTTGCGATGATGCTGGGAAATTGCAATGGCGCACAATAATAATGAGGAGGTTGTTACAATAGATAAATTAAAATTTGTTTCGTGGAATGCCAATGGCGTCAAGGACAAGAAGCACGAGCTTCAAAATTTTCTGCAGGAAAACGAAGTTCACGTTTTAGCGCTGCAAGAAACCTTTTTAAAACCGCACATGACATTTAAGTTACAAAATTACAGTATTGTCCGAAGGGACAGACTTAACAGGAGAGGCGGAGGTGTATTAATCCCCGTGCACAAATCCGTCGCGTTCATGACATTTAAATCAGCTGATGCAAATTCGAATGCGGAATTTTTTTCTGTTAAAATCAAACTATCGGACAACAAAACCACCACCCTTTACTCGATTTATATGCTGCCTAATAATAGATATAGTGTAAATGAATTAAATGAAATATTCTTAAATTTGAACAATAAGGACACAGTAATCTCAGGTGGTGACTATAACGCTAAACATTTTAGGTGGTCACCTACGCCTAACAATAGACATGACAGACAACTAGATAGGTATACCTTTTTGAACAATCTACAGGTAATAGCTTCGGTCGAACCAACCAGGTACCCCCCCGCCGTGAATGCTCAACCCAGTGTATTGGACTTATTTATCACGAAAAACTTCGACTACGATTATGAAGTAACCACCTCCGCGGACCTGAACAGTGATCACAATCCGGTCACTATAGTCTTTGGAATTTTAGACGATGGAAATTACGTTTTAAATAATAATTTTAAAAAACGTACTACAATTGGGAAATGTACAAAACTGTTCTTTTGCTAAATCCTCCGCCACTTAGGCATACACAGATGCACAAGACATTGACGAATACACCGATACTGTACAAAATTTAATTAGCAACGCTAATTAATTTCTAATTAATCAATTAATTAACACCCTTTTAATATTTTAAGTACCTAATGTAAAAAGGACACGCAAAAATTTTTCGATACTAGATTATGCTCTCCAAGCACTGACCACTTATGTATATATATTTCACTATATATTCTTACTTGGGGAACAGGGCGTTTTTCACGCCGACCTCATTGGAACAAAAGTAAAAAACGGAAAATGGACTATCAGGTAGACAATACTGTGCTTAATCGTCCAGACACAATTACTGACCTCGCCATAGTTTTTGACCCCAAGCTGTCATTTGCACAACACATTGAGCATACAGTATCTTCAGCACTGAAGGCTTATGGATTTGTCGTTAAAAATTCAAAACATTTTCATCACATCCATACTGTCAAAATCTTCTATTATGCTTTTGTTAGATTGAAGCTGGAATATGCATCGTTAGTTTGGTGTCTGCACACTCGTGTTCATACTGACATGCTCGAGTCTGTTCAACATAAATTTTTAAAGTATATATCCTATAAACTGGACAATGTCTATCCGGTTGTGGGTGTACCCCACAAAGAACTTCTTACGCGGCATTCTTTCCATAGTCTGCATAGTAGGCGCCTCGAGCTATGCGCTGGTGTTTCTCCATGGTATGTTCAACAACGTGATTGATTTTCCTGAGTTACTAGTGAAACTCAATTTCTCTGTGCCCAGACTTGAAGCTAGAACGAGCTCGACCTTTTACCTTTGGCGACCACATATTGATTTACTCGAATACTCCCCATTGAATTTTCTTTACCACACTTGTAATGATGTCAATACACAGTTGGACATTTTTAATTGCAGTAAGAATGAGATTGTTTCCTACTTTAAAACTGCTGGAATGAACTCATAAACCTAAACCTTGTTTCAATTTCTTTTGTCATGTGTTGTGTGCCTTTTAGGATCTTGCGTCTATTTATTGTATTTTTGTTGTATATGAAGAGTACAGGAGAAAAAGGGGGGAAGTCCATATTTTTATCATTTTGAGTTATTCGCGCCATCTGTTAGGAAATTAACAGCATTTTCATGTGTCAAATTGTCCCGGGCAAAAAGGCGATAGGTCACGTAATAGAAGATTAACTAAGCCGTGATAGAAGCACTTTAAAATTTGGCGTACATGGGAAAAACGAGGGAAGTCCACGCGCCACAAGCAAATAAAGCGGGTAGTCCAGAGTAGTAGCCGGCTAAAATTTGTTCTTTGACATGGCCGTTTGTTTATTATTTACTTGTTTTACTTTTGTTTCGCTGTTTTCGTTTACCATACAACAGGGAAGGGAAAGAAAAGTATTCGGAAGCATCACAGACGCAAAAAAAATCAACTACAGTTGCATTAACGCCGGAAAGACTGCGGGCGTTGCAAATACTATAACATAAAAACTACGCTCAAAAGAATTGAAGTTTTTCAGGTCAGTCACGTACTGTAGCATATCAAACATTAAAAACGCTCTCCTGAAAAGTTTATCTTGGCGGACTTCTCCCCTTTTTCTCCTGTACTCTTCATATTATATTCATGTATTCCTACCCTGTAAATGGCTTCGGCTGTAGGGTTATGTATGTATTAAATAAATAAATAAATATTATTGATAAATTTTTCTAGACTAAAAAATAATTATAATAAATTAACCCTTAATGCACCCACAAGTAACAACTGAGAGCTAGAAGGCAAGCAGAAAATAACATTTAAATTTTCGTGGGCTGTTTTTGTTTAGATAAGTCATAAATATGTGATCGAATAAATGGAGAGATGGTAAAAAGGGTGAAAAAAAGAAGATGGCATTTTACTTTTTTGTTTTTGAAAATAATGTCTGTTATACAGGGTATATCAGATTTTAATCGAGAAAAACTAATAGGCGATAGAACTATTAAAAATAAAACGAAAGTTCATATGAATTTGTGGGTTTAAAAACTTCATTTTCGAGATAAAGGGTGTTGAACTTAATAAAATAAACTTATTTTTACACAAATTTAAAAAACTACTTGGCCGATTTTGATAAAACTTGTCATGTTTTTTAGTAATATGTAAAGAATTTAATATGATATAATTAGATTTAATTTAGTTGTTCCAGGGGCGGTGCTGAAGCATCCTAGCTAGCCACATTGAGAAAAAAATTTGCCACATCACTGCTTTTTTATAAGTTTGATATTATTTTAAGGTTAAATAATTAAAAGTAAAATTTTTGTGTCTTGCATTTTTTTGCCTATGTTGCTTATTTTTCCAGAAAAAAAAATTAAATGTGTTTATCCGTCAGCGCCCGAAGAAAGTTAAATCCATTAATAAAATTGAATAGTACAATTTTCTTTCTCCAATAAGCCTTGTAAAATTTTACAATTTTAGTGATTCCTAGTCAGCAATTCCAACAATCAAGACGATTCCACCATCACAAAATTTTAAAACACATAATAAAATTTAAAACCCTGTATCTCGAAAACAAAGCTTTTAAAAATACAAGTTCATATGAACTTTTATTTTTATGAGTTCTATCACCTATTTAAAATAATTATAGTATAGAGCACCTGTCAAATAAGTTTTATTAATTTTCATTTTTGCTTTAACACTTTTCGATCTTTTGAAGGTTTTAATTGAATAAATTTATAGTTTTTATGTGATGCTAGTTGTTGCAGTTTGTTTTATGGTGGCTACTTGACATCCCAGAACCAATAGAAAGGCCTACTTTATAAGGGTGGTTAAAAAATTTAAAAAAGAAACAAAGTGTAAAAGTAGCTTATAAATAAATACATAAATTCTCTCACAGCTTCTCTTGCCGAACACATGTTATAGCCAACAAGACAATGTAGGGCCACAATACGTAGCCACTGTAGACCCCTTTTTATTAGAGAAAAAATCTTAACTCTTACTGGGCTATTTATTCTGGAAACAGTGTCACTTGTTTATAAAAAGTTTCATAATAGACCTTGTAACCATGCTCATGACACTCGCAATATTTGATAATATATGTCTGCCAATACCTAAAAGTTCTCTAACAAAAAACTCCATAATATATGAAAGCATCAAAATGTATAATCACCTGCCATCAGAACTGAGAAATTGTTTCCCCCAGAAACATTTTAGAAGTTCAGTCAAGGAATTCCCAATAGGCAAACCATATTACAGTCTGCAAGAATTTTATAACGAAACATTTTAATGTTTACCCTGTGTTCACCTTGTCATATTTTTTGTATTATTTATATTCTATAGCTTTGTCAATGAGACTCATTGTATTCTTCGGACAATAAAGCATGTTTTATTATTATTATTAAACAATTTAAATTTTTTCTCTAAAATTTAAATTCATGATTAAAGGTGCAATCCAATTTAACATAATTTAAAATTAACATAACTTAAGAAATAAATTGAAATGTATGTTAATAATGGTAGTATTTATGCAGCATATATTTAACGTAGCTTGACGTAAACGTTAACCAACTTTTAACTTTTGCATTAAATTAAAGAAAATATCAGTTTGCCAACAGTGGCTTTGCTTTATAGTTGTTGTTATTTCTTGTTTAGAATTGTTAGGGGTTAAAATAAATTTAAAAAACTAAAAATTGCTAATTGGATTTATTAAATTATTAAAATTATTAAAATTATCAAGCTCTACCATTAAAAAAAGTTAAAGGGGTTTCGGCTGCGTGCACGTAAATGTTAATAACGAAGAAGAGGTGTATTTTCGTGCAAATTATATTTGTAAAATTAGCATGGTAAAGCGCCTTCGGCTACATAGCCATCATCAGTACCACCTAGAAGAGAGCATTACATAACTTTTGGAGAAGAGTCAACGATTTTAATATGAAAAGAGGAATTAAATTTCTTTGGTTATGTGATACTCACATGTCAGGTGTGTACAGAAAATTGGAGCAATTGAGTTCAATACAGGTATAAAAAGACGATGGAAATCCCATGTCACACATTAAAATGTTAAAATTAACATCACAGCCATAAGCTTAACACATGTTATATAAAATTATTTTAAACAAATTCATCGTAGTAAAATTGAGAGGCCGATAGCCATGCAGTGCAGTGTGGAAGGAAGTGAACAGTGATTTCCGAAAAGTAACTAAATCGGGCGGAGGACACTAGACAGTGTCAACAAAGACCGCGAAATATGAAATTGAGCATAGGCGTGCCAAAATAATTCAAGCCGGCATAGGTGAAAGCCAAAAAATCTTTTTTTAAATGTATGATAAATAAAAAATACTTTATGTAAATGTGGAATTTTTATATAATTGAGGAGAAGAGGATTACCCGAATGGTGGGGCCCATAGGTATCATCATTGAGTGAGTCTTCTGTGTATAGGGATGTAAGATCTGTTGAGATTTACTTTGACATTAAGACAATCTGGATTTGTAAGCAGCTCTCTGTTTATCTGAATATCCTCGAGAAAATCCAATCTATTAAAATTTTTAGATGAAACATTATGTATGATTTTTGAATTTGAGTGGGGGCTAAAATTATGGTTGAAATTTTTTAAATGTTCTCCAAAAGTGGAGTTGTCCCTACTGATATGTTCACTTATACGGACTTTTAGAGGGCGACAAGTTCTGCCTATGTAAGTGCTGTTACAAGAGTTGCAAGACAACTTATATATACCACTCTTAGAGAGGTGATCCACTCTGTATTTAGAATTAACCAAAATCTGGCCCAACTGGTTATTAGTTTTTAAACCTATCGACACACTTTCGCATTCTTAGTGAATGCACTGGGAAACTTGGTTGTTGATTTTGGCCTGAATGAAGGGTAATGAATAGTACTTGATATTATTATTATTAACTTTTGTGAGGTGATCAACACTATCACGTTTTGATTTTTTATATTTGATTTTGTTTATAAGAGAGTTTACAATAGAAGGGTCATAAAAAATTTTAAAGGCAATTTGTTTAAGGGTATTGACTTCTTTTGTATAATTTTCTTTAGACATTGGTATATTGAGGAGACGATGGATATAACAATGGAAAGCTGCCATTTTATGTTGATAAGGGTGGTTAGAAAGATTAGAGATAGTATGGTCAGTTTGCGTTGGTTTTCTATATATGGAAAACTGTAAGTTCTTTGTATTTTTATTAATAGTAATATCAAGAAAATTTAAGGAGGAGTTCTTTTCGATTTATAATGTGAATGAAATGTTGGGGTGTACATTATTAAGTTTCAATAGGAGTGAATGAGCATCGGCTTCATTGCAATTCAAAAAACAAAGACAGTCGTCAATGTACCTGAACCAGTGAAGAATCTCGTTGTTGTTGTATACGATGTGTTTCTTTTCGAGTGAGTTCATAAAGACGTCTGCTAAAAAAGGAGAGAGACAACTACCCATTGCCAGTCCATCCGGCTGTCTTATAAGTTTTATTATTGAAAACAAAAAAATTTTTTCATTCAATTTTCATATTTCGCGGTCTTTGTTGACACTGTCTGGTGTCCTCCGCCCGATTTAGTTACTTTTCGGAAATCACTGTTCACTTCCTTCCACACTGCACTGCATGGCTATCGGCCTCTCAATTTTACTACGATGAATTTGTTTAAAATAATTTTATATAACATGTGTTAAGCTTATGGCTGTGATGTTAATTTTAACATTTTAATGTGTGACATGGGATTTCCATCGTCTTTTTATACCTGTATTGAACTCAATTGCTCCAATTTTCTGTACACACCTGACATGTGAGTATCACATAACCAAAGAAATTTAATTCCTCTTTTCATATTAAAATCGTTGACTCTTCTCCAAAAGTTATGTAATGCTCTCTTCTAGGTGGTACTGATGATGGCTATGTAGCCGAAGGCGCTTTACCATGCTAATTTTACAAATATAATTTGCACGAAAATACACCTCTTCTTCGTCATTAAAAAAAGGGTCAAATCGCACAATTAATAAACTTTTTACAAGGTGACCCAAAATCAAATAGGTATAAAAAAAAATTCTGTTAAAGGTTTCAAATATTGTCTGTATAAAAATTAGACTTAGATAACTTCATGGATCTTGTATAAACCTAAGATTTCTCACTTTTTTATATATAATATATATTATTTAATTTTATTTTTCGATTTTAAGGAAGAAAGTATGTCTGCTGCTTCTCCCAATCATTCGAAGCCTCTCATGAGCCCAGGAAGTCCCAGAACTGTCACGCCTCAACCTGTTACTGATCCCACTATTCTTGATAGTGTGGCTGGCTTCATAAGTGATGTTGTACCTACAAACTACAATGAAATATATGATATGAAAGATCAGATACAGTGGGCCCGCTTTGAGGAAATAGATTATGATAAACCTAATAGTATTAATTTATATAGCAGTGATAAAATCACGTCAACACCTCTGGTATTGATTCTGGGATATACAACTGGAATTCAGGTAAATCGGAACCTATGTCCCAATACTCAAGACTGATGCCATGATTTGATTTTATGCAAAAATTATGTTTTTCTTATTTATCATTTTTACAATAATGTTGACTGGCACATAACATAAACTGGGGTAACTTTGGACAATTTTTAAACATTTTTGTAAAATTGTCATGTAATTTGTGCCTGTAAAGGTTTAATTTTTTGGAGAGCCTTCCTACATGTCTTAGACATTTTTCCATCAATAAAATTCATTTATTAAAATAATCATTGTTTTTATTATTTTAGTTTCTTTGTTGTCCGAACTCACCCACATGTTGGGGCGACTTTAGACAAAGGTTAGTTTTGACAGGAAATTTTAAAAAATATACATTGCATCCCCTAAATACGTTTCAAAACTTTAACCATGTATATCTAACTTGTCAAAAGCAACAACTTTTTCGAAAACCCCTTTAGTATAGATAAATGTTTTTAAATTTTTTTTTTCGGGAATCGGCTACAAACGAGCCTGAAGACAGTTGCCATGGGTTTTGCTTTAAGCTAATGTCATTGCAGTGCTGGTGTTCGTAGTCACCGAACTATTTGGACTGCACGCTTTTCCGCCTTCAATCGACCTTGGTTCGAATTGTGGTCAAAGCAGATGCATGCACATGTCTTTATAGAAAAACACCGCCGATGGCCAAGAGAGTTGGACAAATTATGTCATTATGTATTCACGGTATTGCTCCTTAAGAACTTTATCAGTGTGATTTACCAATTGTTCTACACTCACTGGGATTACTATGGTTTTCTAGAGTTTTCAGTGTTACTTTAAAGTTGTTGCTTTTAATGAGTTACTTATGTAGTTAAAATTTGGGCACTTATTTCCGGGACACCCTCTATATTTAATTTTAAGGAAAAGAAACAGGACAAGTTATGCAAAAAAATATTGTTTTAGGTACTGTAAAGAGTGTCTCGAATTGTGGGAGGGGGTTTCTCCTATTTGAGAGATAAGCAATAAACAAACGATAGTTAAGGTGTATTAAGCTCTATTTTCGAGAAAAGTAGAGTGTTCTGGTTGGTCCATAAGCGTCCGCAAAAGTACTTTTCTGTCGTGTATCAATATCATTTACATTGAGTTTGTAAAAATATCCCTACAAGGTTATTGAATTGTTGCTGTGTTGTAAATATGAATAAGCCAACATAATTTTGTGTTTACAGATGATACATTCGTAATATAGAGTTCGAAATTAATATTCACGGAAATTAATACAAAACGACCAAATAATACGAGTTCCTTAACTAGCCTTATATCGAAATAGTTACCCACACTATTAACCACTAATGTAATCAATCTAATGAACCTAAAACTCTTTTAATGTCTATCAGTTATTTATGTTATCCGCCAAGTTTGTTAACAAATCCAAAATAGTTCATACCCTTTAGAGAATTTACACGATTTTATTTATTTATTATTTTGTGGGTTACCCAAACATAGATACCGTTTCATCAGTTAACTGTTTAGTTATAATGATAGATGAAAATATGACATGAAATGAACATATGTCAAAATGTAAAAGAACAGTTATGTATAACGCAACAATCACATTGCATCCATATATTAAAAATATTAAAAAGAGCCATACAAGTGTATAAACCATCTTAATCATCCAAAAAAGAGAGGGTAATTAGGATTTTGTGCAAATTAGGATATAGAGAAAGTTGCAGGGGCAAATTTAGGAAAATAAAATATTAACTGTTCCAGCAAATGTTACACAGGAATGTATTTGATTTATTATTAAAACAAAGGTATCTTTACATCGCTGGGAAATCAACGTCAATCAAAATCAACATCAGGGCTATAAACTAGTGTTACCCAAAACATAGACTTATCCCACAGACCAAATAGACTTGGTGCAAGGGAGCAAGGTATGAAGCCACTGAATAGCTCATCAGTATCCTTGCAGGTGAACGGTCGTCAATATAAATCAATACATTGATGTGTAGAGAGCTCCCATTTTTTCATGTTTTATATGTCGATACTAATATAATAATGGGCAAATGAGTGCCCTAACCAAAGCAACGTAGGTTCCAGGCCAAATAATATTTTTTCAATTGTTCAGTACGTAGTTTTTTCGAGTTATTTAATTTCAGTTTTTGGTTGCTAGGAACTTATATACAAAGCTACACACACATAAACTGTCAGAACCATTGTTCAAATTTCCGCTAGGCCCACCGAATATTTTTTATAAAATTTTATATAAAAACTAAACTAAATTAAAATACCTATAGGTACCTCAGACAATTAAAGTTTGAAAGTTGGTGTACCCGTTTTTTTTTGCGGATTGAGTCAAACTCAAGATAATTTATAATTTTTTAATGGCTTGAGCTGTGAGCTATTCTTATAAAAGATCTACATTCTGATATATAGGGGGTAAATTTGATTAGTACATAAATTTTAACTGGTGGTAGGTTTCCCCCCAAAGGCAAGCATAGGCTTTTATTTTAAATTTTTTTAAATCACCAAAAATATTACAAAATTGCCCTTATACTAAAAATCTTTTTTTCTCGCTGCTGGTTCGAACGTCTCTGTCAGCTTGAACGCACCGCCAGGCAGACACAGCAGATCGCAGCCAGCGGGCCGGAGGCAATGACTAGAATTTGCAATAGGTAGATAACAGGTTTTTGTGTCATAAAAGTATTATTGTGCAAAATGAAAACAAATTATATAGTGAAGTGGTAGAGATTGTAGATTGTAGATTTCTTAGGGGTCGTTTTTTTTGCCCTTACGGCCTTTCTTCACTGCGACCTAATTAGATCTTTTGTGAATGACCCTGCTCTAATAAATTCCAAGGTCACCTAGGCTTTTGACGAAGCTTAGTATTTTCCTTGGGGCTAAGTTGCCAATTTCATTTGGATTTATATTGATCCTTTCGAAATATTTAAGTCTGTTTCGAATTAAGAGGGGACACTCACACAGTATGTGCTCGCTAGTCTCATCCCGTTCGTTGCAGAATCTGCATAGTCCATTGTCTGTTTTGCCCATTTTTTTAAGATGATATCTTAAAGGGCAGTGTCCAGTCAGGAGACCTGTGATGAGTCTTAATTCATTCTTGTTTAGAGTGAGAAGCTTTTTGGCGTTCTGAGGCGAATAGGTCAAAAATCTTTTCGCTTGTCTTTGTCCCGGAGTGTTACTCCAGTAGGCTTCCTTTTGTTCCTTTTCCCATGTTTTGATCTCTGTCAATAGGTGGCTTTTGTTTATGTCACAGAATGGTTCAGGACCGTAAAATGGAGCCTTAGCCCCTTCTCTAGCGAGGCTATCAGCAATTTCATTCCCATGAACACCTTCATGCCCTGGCACCCACATTAAGGTCAATCTGTTGCCTATAGCCAGTTGCTTTAGATGTGTTTTACATTCCCAGGCAACCTTAGACTCATAAGTATAAGACTTTAGAGCTTTCAATGCTGCCTGACTGTCTGATAAGATGTATATTCTTGCCCCCTTGATGCGTCTGTTGATACACTCATGAGCACATACATTTATGGCTTGAAGTTCTGCCATCATCCATTTTAGATCCGTCTGTGTACCAGATGCGATGTCTCTGGTATTGCGATTTGACTAGTTTGGCGATCTTGGATGACCACTTCAAACGATAGTTCAAAGTCGTATTTCTTCTGCATGTAGTCCTTTGGCATTGTCAAGGATTGTAGTTGGACAGTGTCCAGTATTTTTAGGTGACCAATAAGGTCCCCTGCTTTCAATTTGTTGTCTTGGTAAAGTTGCGAGGCACTTTTTGTTGCCTCTTCTTGCACAAAAATGTGTAGCGGAGTGAGGTCAAGCATTACCTCCATTGCAACTGTGGGGCATGTATTTAAGGCCCCTGTGATACCCAGACAAGCCAGCCGTTGCATTTTCTGCAACTTGCCTTGCGCCCCTTTTTCCTTTGTTTTTGGCCACCATATAAGGGAGGCGTATGTGATGATCGGCCTTACGACAGTAAAGTAGGACCATAGGATCATTTTTGGTTTTAATCCCCATGATTTGCCAAATAGCGCGCGGCATGACCATAAAGCCGCTGTCACTTTGGCAATGGTTTTTTGTAGATGTTGGTTCCAGGAAAGTTTGGAGTCTAGTATGACTCCTAGATATTTCACTTCACTGGAAAATGTAAGTTCCTTGTTGTTTAGCGTGGGTGCTTTCAGGTTGAGCTTCCTTCTTTTTGTAAACGGAACTAGAACCGTCTTGCTTGGATTGACATTAAGCCCCTCTTCATGGCTCCAATTGCTGATAATGTTAAGGGCATTTTGCATTAGGTTGGAAATGACGCCTTCATGCTTGCCTTTCACTGTAATGACCAGGTCGTCTGCGTAACCTTGGACACCAACGCCAGAGTTTGTCAGTTCCTCCAACAGGTCGTCAACCACCAGTGACCACAGCAGAGGCGATAGAACCCCTCTCCTGGTGACAGCCTTTTACCATGGTAGCGGTGACCGAGTCATCTCTGATTTCAGTTGTGACAACCCTGCTTCGCAATGTGGATTGTATCCAGTTAATTATGGAAGATTTCATTCCTCTTCTTTCACAGGTGCTTTTTATGGATTCATATGAGGTGTTATCAAAAGCCCCTTCTATGTCTATAAATGCACAGAGAGCAATTTCTTTTGCCATTAGTGTCTTTTCAATGTCCATTGTTAGACAATTCAGAGCGCTGATTGTCGATTTGCCGGGCTGGTAGGCAAATTGGTTCACATGAAGTTTCTTCTCGGATAAGATTTCACTTCTAATGTGCAGATCAATTAGTTTCTCTATTGTTTTCAGGAGGAAGGATGTGAGGCTAATGGGTCGGTAAGACTTGGGGTCTTCAGGTGGACGCCTTCCTGTCTTTGGAATGAACACCACCTTAGCCTCTCTCCACAGACTTGGAATGTATTCAAAGTTAAAGCTAGCTTTGAATATAGCTCCTAACGCTGGTAGGAGCTCATCGATGCTGTTTTGAAGCAGAGCTGGAAAAATTCCATCCTTGCCTGGTGATTTGTAGGGTTTAAAGCTATTTATGGCCCATCTGATTTTGTTAGAGTTAAAAATCTTTTTCGCTAGGCTTTTTTGACTTCTGTTTGGGCGATGTACAGCCTCTTCCAGAGAAGCCTGTGCCTGATTTCCTTCTAAAATTGTGGAGCCAGGAAAGTGAGTTTGTAATAGAACCTCTAGGCTTTCCTGTCTATCTTGAGTGAATTTGTCATCAGGCTTTTTAAGTAGGCCTATACCACTTGAGTGATCTTTTGATAGGACCTTTTGAAGTCGTACTGCTGGGGCTAGTTCATCAATCCCCTCACAGAACTGTCTCCAAGTCCTTCTCTTAGACTTTCTCAATTCTTTGTTGTATTCTGTTAGGGATGTTCTGTACTCATCCCAATTCCCTGAGCTTTTAGCTCTGTTGAATAATTTTCTTGTCTTGGCCTTAAGTCTGCCAAGTTCCCTGTTCCACCATGGTATATCTCTGGATGTAGTCTTTTGTGTTACCGGGCAGTTGTCCTCAAATGACGATATTATTAGGTTATTTAAATTAACAGAGGCTCTTTCCAGTTCCTCTACGCTTTCGATGGAGTAGGTATTTCCCTCGACTTCCGACCTTATGTGTTCCTTGTAAAGGACCCAGTCGGTTAGTCTAGGATTCCTACGTTCTTCGATGCATATGACCGCAGCCTCTATGTCAAATCGTATGTGCATATGATCCGACATTGAGGCCTCCTCAGAAACATGCCATTTTTTGATTGATTCTGTTATAAATGAACTAGCTAGAGTTATGTCTAAAACTTCTTTCCTGATTGCATTCATAAAAGTAGGGGTATTACCTATGTTGATTATGTCTATGTTATTAGCCGACAAAAATTCAAGTAGGTACTCACCTCTGGGGTTGATATTCGAGCTGCCCCACATTGTGTGGTGTGCATTCGCATCGCAGCCCAAAATGTACTGCTTGTTCTTTTTCTTGCACCAGGTGATGAGGCGCTTAACTTCCTCTGGTGGTGCTTGAGACTCGTCGCCGGGGAAATAGGCCGAGGCTATAATAATACGCCTCTTGCCCCCCTCAGTTGGGACTTCCGCCTCTATGGCCACCAAGTCTCTTGTTGTAAATTCTGAAATGGAAAAGAAGTTTACATTATTGCAGAGCAGTATTGCTGCTCTTGGTTTGTCGTGTACGGTGCTATACAGTAACTTACACGATTTTGATGGGAGTCCACACACTCGTCCTCTACTGATCCAGGGCTCTTGGATTAGCCCAATTCCGAAATTGCCCTTGATAAATCTCCTGCTAAGCACACTCGAGGCGGCTTTTGAGTGCTGGAGATTTATCTGCAGGCATCGAATATTACTCGACATTTTTGGAGGTTTCTGGTTGGCCCCTTGGCTTGCCTCCAACAGCCTTCTTTTCATCCTCCTTAGGCTTTTTGCCTTTAGGCGGAATTGGCTGACTAGCTGATTTCTTAGGCTCTTGTTTGTCTTTATCTGCTACTTTTGCTGAGCCACTTGGTTTCTGCATGCCCTGTCTCTGTTTGATTCCAGAGGGACCTGGTTGTGCCCTTTCCTGGGAACCTTTGCTTGAGGTCTTTGGCTTACTAGCTCTTGGCCTTACTTGAGTTTGGCCAAATCTGTAGTTCACCTTGTTGCCTCTTTTGCTCAGAGCCTCCACCGATTGGTGATCTACTGAGAGAGTCAGTTCTACTGTGGGGCCGCTGGACGATCTCCTAAGCACCCTCCAGTTTGTTGCTGCGATTCCTTCATTTTGGGCCTCTAACAGCTTGAGAATCTTCTCGTTCGAGTAGTCCTCACTTCCTGGGAAATAGGCAACAAGGACTTCTGTATGAGGCAGTTCAGCCTCGGATACCATCCTAAGATTGGCCCCCTCCCATGGTTTGAGTTCCCTCGTAGTGTCCCTGAGCCACCCGACGGTGTTCTCATCGGCACAGAGGAGAGCTAGCCATCCTGGCCTATTGTGGTAGCTGTAGAAGCTCGGCTTTACAGTGGCCCCTTGCTTGTTGGCTAGAATCTTATCGAGAATCGCTTCTTGTATGGACTTCTGTTGATCCACTGTGAGAAGTTCCTCCGGATATTTTTCCGCTAGTATCCCGACCTTGATACCTCCTGCCATCTGACTGAAGGTAGGTCTTTTGGACTTCACGGAAGTTGAAGGGCCCGCAGTTGGTTGCCCTTCTTTGTTGGTCCACTTAGGATCTGGTTTTTCTGGGGTGGTCCCATCAGACCGAAGCCTCTTTGGTCCTTTATCCCCCGTTGACGATGGCATTGGTAGGAGGGCTTTTTGTCTGGCCTCTTCAGCCGGAAGCCCTTGCGCCAAAAGGTACTTAAACCTTTTCTTGGCAGCTCCGCTCAGTCGGATTTTCCCTTTACCCTTGATGTTTAGGGCATTTAGAGATTTTCCGATCTCTTCGTCGCTGCTTTTCAGCAGTTCTTCCTCTGCCCTCTGGTCAGGATTTTCTGCCTGTTCCATGGGTTCAGCGAGGTTTCCTATTTTTTTTTTCATTTTTTTCTTGTTTTTTTTCTTCTTTCTCTTCTTGTTTACTCGATTCCATGTTCGTCCCACGAGTAGCAAGGGAATGTCGGTCGCCTGCAGCAGAGCCCCGCTTGCCACAGGAAGGCTATTAAAACCGGGAGATCGCCAAAGTACCCGGAGTCCGCATAATAGCGACTAAGCTTCCCCTTAGCCACGCAGTCCTCGGCTTATGCTGTTCCACCTTGACTTGGGGGGAGTTTTATTGTGGCTCCCAACCACTTGGCCGGCTGGTTAAGGCAAGCCCCCATAGCCGACTGGCACTTCCTCTACAACGACCGACCTGTCGACTACGGTATGTATTGGGCAGGCATCCACGAGAGGCGGTCGACCCCAGGATGCCAGGTGACCCCGGACGTGAGTCCGGTTGACCCCCGCCATCCATATCTCATCCATCCCTCTCAGCGCTGCTGTTCCCAATACCCGGTTTTGGTTCGCCCCAGGGTATTTAATTTCCCTGGTGCCCTCTGCTAGGAGGGCGTTCCCCATCCACCACCTGGGAGGCGCCCGATGGGGGAACCCGAAAACCCCACACGGGTAGTGAAGTGGTAAATGTGATCAATAGTAGGTTATAGTGAGTGCTTCGTCATTAAGAAGTGGTGTGTTGTGTTGTGAAAGTATAGTGAAAAATGAAAACAAATCAGTGAAGTCATAAATGTGATTATTACTAAGTTATCGTGAGTGCTTCTGTATTAGGTGACTCTTGATATTATTATTTTTTATGTGGGATGATAGGGCTACAGGCGAACACCCGCTTAAAAAAGTAACACGTCGTTGCTATACCTCATGGACGGTGTGAAGTTTATTCTGAAATATGTATTTTTAATCACCAAAAATATTACAAGAATGCTCTCATAATTAAATTTTTTTTTTAATTCTGCTGGTTTAAACGTCCTTAATAGCTACAACACGCCACCAGACTGACACGACAGCTGATTGCAGCCATTGGGCCAGAGGAAATGACTAGAATTTGCAATCGATCGATAACAGGTTTTTGGCCACTGTTGCCTCTCGACGAGCGCGTGTAGAGACTAGAAGCTGCTGTGACAGAAATAAAAAGAGTCACCTTTTTGCAAGAAATATAACACACAAATTTTAACAAGTATAATCAAAAATTCATCACACAGCAGTTGTTAATCGAGGTTGAGAAATATAAAAATAACAATAATCTCAGGTTGATCGTGGAAATTTTAAAACTGTAACATTTTTGGCGATTTTTACAATAGTAAAAGAGTGTTACCCTCCTATGGCTTGAGTGGTCAGCAGGCTTAGCAGGATCTTCTTTGCTTGGTTTGCTTCAGTTTTCCTGATGTTTTCCGGTGTTGGGAGCTCCCTCGACCAAAACGAATGTGCAACATGCAGTGCGCAATGTCCTCTTCACAGGTCTTGTCCTTGCTGTTGTGCTTGTAGCTCGTGAGTTAGGGTATATTGGAAAACAAGAAAGAAAAATATAAAAAATGTGTAATTAAATCGAGGCAAAATTTGATATTTGAAAACTATTTTACTGCGGGAAAATCTTGAACAAACTTTACCAAACACCAATAAGTGAAATTAATTTACTATTAATAATAAACACAAATTAATATATATATATATATATATATATATATATATATATATATATATATAACAAAGAACGTAATATATATATATATATATATATATATATATACAGGGTGAGTTTTTATAGATGCCCTCTATGGGTATTTCGGAAACTAGCAGAGCTAGAACAAAGGTTAAATGGGAAAATAATTGCAGTTTTGAATGCTCAATCTAATGCCCCTCTTGGATTTTTAAAAAAGTTGAAAAGAGTGATTTTTTGCTATTTTATCAGATCTCTGTAGCTCCGTTATTTCTGATTACACAGAAAAACTGCAGAGACAAAAATTGTAGATAATTTTGGGCTTAATAAGATAATCTAATCCATTTTTTTATGTTGCTTGTGATTTTTGATATATGACATAAACTTGTGTAAGTGTAAATCAGTTGGCTGTGGCTTTATAAAATCGGCCACTTTTTGAGCTTTCCAAAGATATAATACTCGACATAGTTATTTTAAAAAATAAAAGAGCTATAGCTAATTTTCTGATTTTTTTTTATTTTCACATAGTCAGCCATGGAATATTTTCATAATTATGTTCTATTTTATAATTAGACATACTTAAAACTTTCTAATATTTTGTTTTTAGCTGGTATCAAAATGTAACAAAATAAAACAAAAATTAAAAAACTCAAATTCAAATTATTATTATTTTAAAAGGTCACCTTTTAAAATAAAAAAGGTGTTCAGACAATCCACCATTATTATTTATGCAAATATTGCATCTTTTTAAAACTGAATTGGTCGTCTTTCTTAGAGAGCGCCTGTCAATACTGGCAATTGCTTCTAAAACAGCTGCTCTTAATTCAACAATAATTGTCTCATACTTTATTTTGTACTGCTCCCCACAAAAAGAAATCCAAAACAGACAAATGGGGGGATCGGGGCTGCCAGGAAATAGGTCTATTTCTCCCTATCCAACTATTTGGATAGGTAATTTCTTACGGGCAAATAATTATGTGGTGGAGCTCCATCATGATAGTTTTTGTTTTATTTTGTTTCATTTTGTTACCAGCTAAAAATAAAATATTTGAAAGTATGAAGTATGTCTTATTATAAAATAGAACGTAATTATGGCTGACTATGTGAAAATTAAAAAAAAAATCAGAAAATTAGCCATAGCTCTTTTATTTTTTATAATAAATATGCCGAGAATTATATCTTTGGAAAGCTGTGGCCGCTTTGATAAGGCCACAACCAACTATGATTTACATTTAAAAAAACACAAGTTTATGTCATATCTCAAAAATCATAAACAACATAAAAAATTGGATTAGATTATTTTATTAAACCCAAAATTATCTACAATTTTTGTCTCTACAGATTTTCTGTGTAATCAGAAATAACGGAGCTACAGAGATCTGATAAAATAGCAAAAAATCACTCTTTTCAAAATATGTAGTGAGCCATGAACTCTTTTAAAAATCCAAAAGGGGCATTACATTGAGCATTCAAAACCGCAATTCTTTCCCCATTTAACCTTTGTTCTAGCTCTGCTAGTTTCCGAGATCCCCATAGTGGGCATCGAAAAAAACTCACCCTGCATATACAGGGTGATTCACCTAAGACTCCCATATCTCAGCAACGAAATGAGATATTTTAGTTCCGTAAAAAAAGGCAGGTAGAGCTCGTTGAATACTTTATTTGTATGCTCAAGTTTAATTTTTCCATTGCAAATTCTAGATGGCGCTGCGGTCGATAGAATTTCTTCGTTTGCAGTGACCTTGAAAAGTGGTGCATCTGAATTGTCCTTCAATTTGAAGCAAATTATGCACTATAAGCGAATTCTGAAAAATCAACAGTTTTTTCGTTATCGCACTTTAAAATTCGCAATGCATGCATGTGGAAAATCTGTAGTCATTGAATTGACAAGTAGATGGAAGGAGTGTAGAGAGAGAAACTGGCAGCCAAACTTGAGTAAGTGAAATAGTAAATAAATCAGCTGATTCCGGCAAAATCCACATAACACAAAAGAGGTGTTTGTCCTAACTTTCTATTTTTGTGTCCTGTGCTTCAAACGAGTTCCGTTGCCAAACGTCATTTTCCTTCTGTCCCAAGTCCCAATATGAGTAATTATTGTATTATTTTTATTTATATTTGATTTGAGTTCGTGTCGTGGTGGCAGTTTCGTATAAAACGGCGTTGAGTTTTCTTAGTTGATATTTGGTTTAATATTATTTTTAGATCAGAAAGAAAATTTAATTTAGCTATGTGGCTATATTCTCTCTGTTGTAGTTGTAAATTACAAAAAAGATGGTCAACTCCTGTTGTGTATTTGGATGTACCAAACGAGGCGGAAAGAATAAGAATAGTGGGGTTTCTTTTCATTCGTAAGTCTTAAAAATATTTGCTGATAACTTTGGAGTTTTCCAAAAGATAAGGTAATATTAGAGATAAGTGGATTGCATCAATAAAAATGAAAAATTTTGTACTGAATACAAGTATTTACTTGCATTTGTAGTCAACATTTTATTGAGAGCGATTTCATAGAGAATTTTGGGCAGCGCAAACTTAAAAAGTATGTAATTACTACAGTTTTCTATTTTCCAAGTCATGATAGAAACTCTATCAAGGGAAAACTGGCAAGATATTGTGCTAATGAATCTAGCTCTTCTTATTCAAAGATGGAATTAATCTTGAAGTTCTGGTCCCTTTAATAAGGTACTTATTTGTAATTCTTTTTGTTAGATGCCTAAACAATTAAAAATTATATAAAAATATCTAAAAGCTACCTGTCTTAGATGCTTTTCCTATTAAATGGAATTTTAAAATTAATAAATCAGTAAATATACACCTTATCCTAGATATTTTGTCACCTTTATTTTAAAATAAACTTTTATTTTGGAATTTGTATTTTATTTGTCTCCATTTACTTTCAGGTACATAAAATTGCCATGTATTTTTTTTAATCAATTCAATCGTTATTATATAGAAAAATTCTCATTTCTACAAACAAGCCCCGAATTTCAGAATATAGATCATACAATAAAGAGAATTACGGAACATGCCCATTAAATTCGCTCATTAATATGCAACAACCCTATATACCTCCTTTGCCTGAATCAGCTGACACGTCTATTACGCGTCCTTGTCTTACTTATTGCCATTTGAAACCTATCTCTCTCTAGAGTTGGCTGCCCCAAACAACAATGAAAGTCATACCTGTGCGACTTCCATAGTACTTATCAATTCGATGTCTGTAGTAGACAATCCTAAGAATATTTCCAAAACAAAAACGATAAATTAATTTGCTGAGGAGTTCTTACGACTATCCTAATATCTCACAGAGTTGTTTTATCATTATTTCAAATGTACAGGGTGTCCCAAGGAACAATTCCTCCCCCTCAAATCTTTAAGTTTTTGTGATAAAAAACTTTTCAAACAAAAGTTGTATCTTATTATAAACAGTTTTTTGTATTTGAGTATTTCTTAAAAGCAGGGCAAACGAAACATATGCTTTTTTAATGGGAACTGGGAACACCCCATATGTTTTTGTTTTTTTTTATGCTACTCGTCATTACGGGTAAAACGGTGCAAAACTTTATTAACATTATCTTTTACCATTTTTTAAATATTTGGTTTTCAAATAATATTATACTAAACCTATTTAATTTGGATTTGTGGATCGCCTCATAAAGATAGACAATTCATGCAATATGCAATAACAACAAGAAGAAAGAAGCCAAGGTAATAGCCGCGTCCCTTTTGGCACTTTTCTTAAGAATTCTTACTTTATCTCAGTTGGTGGCCATTCTTCTTACAAATGAGAATGTGAGCTAAAGTGAAATTTTTTACTTCCCCCTTCACCCTTCAAGCACATCCTCGCGAGGACACTCACTAACGAGCATATTGGCTCAGTTTGTTGGTGGGGAAAATGACCCTTTACAAGATGAGCCTTTAACAGGAAAAAAACTGAGTGGCTCGGCTAACAACTGAGCTAAAGTCCTCAGTGTAGGGGCAAAAGGAACGCGGCTATTGTCACATCAAACAAAGTTACATCAAACATTTTTTGTTATTACATTGACCGTGTGACTTTATCACACACTTTATCACGATTAAATATGTAGGTTTAGTATAAAATTTTAAAATTAGATATTCCAAAAACATTAAAAAAGAATGTTATAAAGTTGTATACTGTTTTAACCGTAATGATGAGTAGATTTCAAGAACTAATAACCTATGGGGTTAAAAAAGTACGTTTGGTTTCGCTTTTAAGAAATGTCCTGTATATTCATATTATGGTTAATAAAAAAAACTGTTTATAAGCTACAACTTTTGTTTATAAGGTTTTTTTTCTATCTCAAAAACTTAAAGAGGTAAGGGTGGTGGGATTGTTCCATCGGACACCCTGTACATTTAAAATGACAAAACAACTGCGTGAGATATTAGGATAGTTGTAAGAACTCCCCAGAAAATTATTTTCTCGTTTTTTGTTATGGAAATAATCTTAGGATTGTCCACTACAGATTTTCCACATGCCTGTACTGCCAAAAGTGCGTTAACTCAAAAACTATTGATTTTTCGTAATTTGTTTATAGCACATAATTTGCTTCAAATTGAAGGGCAATTCGGATGAATCACTTTTCAAGGTCACTGTGATCGAAATTATTCTTTCAACCGCAGGCCATCTACAATTTGCAATAGAAAAATTCAATTCCTGCCTATGAATAACGTATTCGACGAGCTCTACCTGTTTCTTTTTACGGAACTAAAATATCTTATTTCGTTGCTGAGATATGAGGTCTTAGGTGAATCACCCTGTATATATTTTAAACTTATAAAATTAGAAAATTTACAAAACTTGAAACTTTTCAGGAGAAAACTTTTTTTTACAAAAGTAATAATAAAAAGAAACTCTCCTGTGGTACTTTATGTCCCCACCGCTCCCTATATACAACGGGCAAGGTTCGAATTTGATCAAAAGTTCCAATAACAAAGCCTAGTAAAATTCAGATAGAATTAATAAATAAAAATCTAATGACTGAAAAAAAAAACAAGAAACTCAAATTTGTAGACAGGTACTTTATCATCAAAGGATAAAATCATTTCTGATTTTTTTCTTCTAGTAATTTTCCCCGCTGTGGATTTTCTTTAAACAAATAAAAAATACTCCAGTCTAAATTTTGCACTGGGCAGACTTGCAAGCAAGGCAAGGACTTGCAATATAGGCAAATTATAAACAAATAAAGATAAATAAATGATTAAATTCTTACCCGCTGTTTTCCAGAAACGTTTTGTGGCACAAAGACGCAAAGGCAAAAATTGCGGCCGGATTTATACCAAAATTCGTATGCAAAAAACAGAATATCGATTGCCGACGCTACTACGCAAAAAGTGAAAAGGAAACCTTGCCTTCAAACCCGAAATATATACAAGAACTGATTTTATTTAACTTAAGAATATTCTATTTATGAATACATACCTCGGTTATCTATTTCCTATTTATAGAAAAAAGATATATGGCGTTAAAGTCGAATAAAATTAATGCATATAGAAAAAACAATAAGCTAGTGCTAGAAAATACTAGAATACCGTTTTTAGAATCATTTGAACACTTATTCGTATTTTTTAATCATAGAAAAAGCTTTCTGAGCGTTTTAGAAGATAGAAAATTAATTTATTCAAATTATAATAATATTTAGATGTTGGATATTTGCACCAAAATTATTTTCCTAAAGTAAACTGCACTTTTCCATCTTAATAAAATTTTTCCTTACTGCAGATTATAAAAATAGTAAATACGAGGGCCATTCAATAATAATAATAATACACAGGGCGCTGTCGCACAAACAGCTACAGCCCAACAACAACAACACGAACATCAACAACAGGGGAGCCAAACAAGAACTAGGGTTCCACTCCCCGAAGGTGCTCCGCGGGAACTTCAGCCAGCGTTCACTCAGGCGGGATTACAACGACGACGCATGAAATGGACTATGCGTATTTTTTACAGGGTGACAAACTTAGGACAAGAGATGATCGCCTACCGACAACAACTGCATGCCGAGTTCTGCAGGGAGTTTCCACACATGCAAGTGTCTGAACAAAGAGTATCAGATCAGTATCGAACTATTCTAAGAAATAACCGAATCCCAGAAACGCGACTTAACGCTATCAAGTGGGAAGTTGAGCTAGAGATCCATGGCGAACACATAGACATAGACAACAACAATGGGGAAATTTCTGGACCACAACAAGAAGCCGAAGCGGCAGAACGAACAACTGAGAATCGGGAAATTCGAGTGCCTGGACCACAACAAGAAGCCGAAACGGCAGAACGAACAACTGAGAATCGGGAATCAGTTAACGAAGAGCAATTTGAAGGCCTAGACACACAGCTGAGAAGGGCCGTATTGCGATACGAAGGCACAGACCCACTGAGCAGACCACTGCTACCAAGGTTAAATTCTTCCAGGAAACTTGCAATCTTGCTCGATATTATGAACACCAGAATTTTATCTAACTATGTTTCAGTGGCACCAACATTAGAACATATGCACATGTTAATCTACTGTGCTGCAACGGCAATCGTCACTGTAATGGGAGCCAAGATCCGGACAGCCCAAGAGTTAAATCGTGCAAGACCAGAACCACGAATGGCTCAATGGGAGATGCGACTAAATCGGAAGGTGGAGAGTCTCCGTAAAGACAGAGGACAAGTAACGGAATATATCAGAGGAGTTAGAACTAGAAAGATCCATAGGTCGGTGCAGGCAGTTATGAGCCGCACCCAAATGCATTCTCAATGTCTTGATACATTAAAACAAAAACTTTCTGTTTTTGCAGGGCGTCTGAGAAGATACTAGGCTTGTAACAACAGGAAATGAGCCAACAAACTCTTTGAACAATCAGAAAAAGGTTTCTACCGTACTTTGAATTCTAGCGCCTATGCCACAAATATGAGTTACCCTAACAGAGAACAGGTTGACAGTTTCTGGAGAAATGAACTTGCCACACCAGGTTCATGCAATGTCAGTGCAAGCTGGATCAGTGAAGAACGCAAGATAGGCCTGAACTATAGCCAGATGCAACATGAGCAATTCACAACCGATGAGGTCTCCAATGTCATCAAGAACTCCCACAACTGGAAGGCACCAGGTCCAGATCATCTCCAAAATTATTGGATTAAGAAGTTGTGGTGCACGCACGAACAACTGACTACCTTAATTAATGAAGTCTTGCTCGATCCTCTGAAAATGCCATTGTTTCTCACACAGGGTGCAACCTACTTGTTACCAAAAGACCAGCAGAATACGGATAACCCTGTCAAGTACCGCACAATAACCTGCTTGCCTACGCTGTACAAGATAATCACATCTTGCCTTACGCAGCGAATATATGCTCACTGCGAGCGGAACAACATCATGGCAATGCAGCAGAAGGGCTGCGCGAAGGGCGCAATGGGATGCAAAGAGCAACTCATCGTAGACTCTGTCATCTGCAACCAGGCTCATTCCAAGCAACAAAACCTCTACATGGCTTATGTGGACTACAAAAAAGCATTTGATTCCGTACCGCACGACTGGCTCACAGGTATCTTAAAACTGTATAAAATAGATCATCATACAGTTTCCTTTTTAGAACACGTTATGACAACCTGGCGCACTAAGATACAACTCAGAACCGCAAGCGATAACATCGAGACCGACACAATCAACATTCGAAGATGGATATTCCAAGGAGATTCACTCAGTCCACTATGGTTCTGCATGGCGATGAACCCGCTATCACATCGGTTGAACTCTAGGAAATACGGCTTCTCTATCAAGAACAACAACGCAGAATCGATCAAGTTGAATCACCTATTATATATGGATGATTTAAAACTGATGGCCGCAACCAAAAACCAACTAACGCAAATGCTTAAAATTGTAGAGGAGTTCTCCAGGGACATCGGAATGCAGTTTGGACTGGACAAGTGCCGCACCCTTAACATCGTCCGGGGAAGGCTCGAACAAGGTGTACACGAGATGCAGGACAGCCAGGAGATCGAAGCAATGTGCATGGGAGATATATACAAGTATCTCGGGATGAAACAAGCTCAAAGGATAGACCATCGAACAATGAAGATCGATTTAACGAATGAATTCATCAAGAGAGTAAGACAAGTAGTGCGAACTGATCTTAACAGCAGGAATTTATTTAAGGCCCTAAACACGTATGCATGCTCTGTACTCAATTATTCCTTCGGAATAGTGAATTGGACCAACACGGACATCAACAACCTGCAGCGAAAAGTTAGGACACTACTGACAAAAGCTCATAAACATCATCCCCGTAGTGCCGTAGAAAGGACAACTCCGCCACGTCAACTAGGAGGAAGAGGATTGGCAGACCTCAGCAAGCAATTGGACCAACAAATATTAAATCTGCGAAATTATTTCCACAGGCAGGCCAACAGCTCCACACTACATAAGGCTATATGCGGAGCAGATGTCTCAACACCGCTATGTCTGAGGGAACATGAGCTTCAGAATTACCACCGAACCGACAATGATAAACTACAGACGTGGATGGAGAAGCTGCTGCACGGAAGGCATTCTAATGAGGTTAACCAGGAATATGTCGACAAGTTAGCGTTGAACTATTGGCTGGCCTCAGGATGAATGTTCCCCGAGACGGAAGGCTTCTTACTGGCCATACAAGATCAGGTTATACCAACCCACAACTACCAAAAATTCATTGTAGGAGATGCAGCGGTAGTGGATGACAGATGCAGATACGGGTGCAAAACTTCAGAAACAATCCAGCACATAACAGGAGGATGTCAGATGTTCGCATCAACGGAATATAAGGAACGACACGATTCGGTTGCCAAGATCTTGCACCAGGAACTGGCGGAAAAACTGCTGCTTGCGCAGGCAGAGAGGTTCCCATATTACAGCTACACACCGGAGCCTGTCCTTGAGAACAGCAACTACAAGATGTATTGGGATCGTACAGTCCTGACAGATCAACGAGTTGCCCATAACAGACCGGACCTTATAATAGTTGATAAAATTTCTAGGAAGACAACTCTGATTGATGTGGCCATCCCGAACAACAACAACCTGCGTGTGAAGCAAGTCGAGAAGATCGCGAAGTACAGAGACTTAGAAGAACGAATTAGAAGGCAATGGGAAATGGAGAACGTTCAGACGATTCCAATCATCGTGTCAATAACTGGTTTTATACCAAAAAGTTTGCTGAGAAACATCAAAGAGCTGGGTCTAACTAATAATCTTTACAGGTATT
The DNA here is from genome assembly GCA_963920635.1 of Pseudeuparius sepicola. Lineage (NCBI taxonomy): Eukaryota > Metazoa > Arthropoda > Insecta > Coleoptera > Anthribidae > Pseudeuparius > Pseudeuparius sepicola. Next base: position 39,523,896 of record OY987303.1, on the reverse strand, counting down.
AATCGGGTCACCCGCAATGGCATTCTGAATCATGACTCCTATTTTTTCCTGTTACTTCATCGCATATTGTCCACATACATTTAGCTTTGTTATCTGAATTCCTTATTTTCATCTCATATCTGTATGACTTGGATCAAAAGATTATTATACTCCTTCTTCGTATTTTATACCTATCTCTAAATCTATTATCATTTTTAGAGAGTACCAAAAGTATGTCTAATCTATTCTTACAATTATTACCCTTTTATCATCACATGGGCGTGTCTTTGATCTGTTTTTGTTATCAATTAGCCTAAGAGGAAAAGGCATTGCCGGATTGTATAAACAATCAGTGGTTTTACCTATAAAAATGTAGGGAAGAGTATTCACTATATTACGTGGCTGAAAAAAAATTACTGTGCCTAAAACTACCTTCTGCACCCACTCAAGAAAACAAAATTACTCCATTGTTCCTGGTCCGGTTACCTGTGCCGGTTTTAGCAACGACGTTGCAAATGATTCCAAATGCACGAATTAGTGGTTTGAGGAAAAATTTATCAGGCAAAAACCACCCTTCTCCACCAGAGATGGTTTTTGGTACGATTATATAGTCATTTATTGAAAAGGGCATTCACTATATCCCTTATTTCATGATTGTGTTGTTGAAAACATTTGTGGGGCAAAAACTGTGCCTTCTCACCACTGAGAGGTTGTTTTTGGTTTGATTATTGTGGTTTTTTGAAAAGGCATTTATATTGTAACGTAATAAGCACTATTACTTTTTGTTTACGATTTTGATAGATCTGTAATTTTTTTCGTTACAATTTTGATGCTTTTACAGTAATAGAAAGATGGTACTTTGTGGAGGTCGGGGGCCTCTCTTTTGTTCTTAAATTTGCTCAGGCGCCAGTTTTTTTTATAGTAGTATGCTCCACTTGTCTTTTCTCGGATAGTTCAGTGAAGAAAAAGTTCCAAGAGGTCTTTTTAGCTATTTACATTTACAAGGGAAAATTATGCATCCTGTGAACAAATTATTTAAACTATAATTGGTTATGGGAAAACCTAATCTATGATTCGGTTGTAAATGGTCGGTGATAAAGAGAAATCTACGTCGGTAAGCAAGAAAATATCGGTTTCGGACGGTGGTAGAGAAATTCGTTCATATCTACTGTAGGCCTCAGGTAATAGTGTTTGGTTTTAGTTTTTTAAACAAATATGTAAAATGGGTTCGGTGTTTCCTGCTGACGGGGCTTGATTTTGTTTGATTTCAAGTTTTGTAAAGGTCCAAGCCTCTTGCCCAACGAGCAATGGCCGGCAATTACACTTGGAATCAGCGGGACAAATTTTCTAACTTTCGATTTCAAGTTTTGTAAAGGTCCAGACCCCTTGCCCCACGAGCAATGGCCGGCAGTTACACCTGAATTCGGCTAGACCAGATATGAGTTTTCGATTTTAAGTTTCGTAAAGGTCCATGCCTCCCTCTTACTCTAGGAGTAATGGCCGGCAGTTACACTTGATATCAATTGCAAATATAAAATTTTAAACCCAAAAGTTTGGTCAGAAGGAAAAATATTTTCGGCACTACAGTAAATAAAAAATAAACAATAAAAAGGTTACCATACAAGAGTTTCTTACCTATATTGCTCGGTCAGCGGACGATAAAAATGTGATAAATTCGTATTTTCTGATTCCCCTTTTATACCGGATTTAGCAGGGCTGGTGGGGTAGACAAAAAACAAGAGCCCGGTTGCTATTCTGGCACCGTGGCTTGGTGCGGAGCGAAATACAAAAAAAGAAAAATCTCATAGACCAATAGTTGGCGGTGTGACGCAGCTTCTGGTACTAAAACGAAATAGTAAAAATAAAATCATTTGGTTTTCCCACAAGAAACACGTCTCTAGCCCTAGAAATAAGGATTATTCTCCACTAAATAATATTTTACACAAATATTGCCCGCCTAAAACAGCGATTTCCAATACATGGTATATAAAATAGCTCAGAAATATGGAAAATAAGATTTCATTGAAATTAAAATGTTTGATTTGATTTTTAATGCATACACCTGCCGATAATAATAAAAACTGATTGGCGCGGTGCGATGGGCAGAAAAAAATACCCAAGGTTCAAATCGATATCTTCATTAGTTTCGGAGTTATCGCCAAAATAATAATTATTAACATGTTATTTGAAGGTAGGTAATTGTTGTCAAAGATTTCCGTGGTCAAGCATGCCATGAAACAAATAAAAATCTGCTTGAGCTTTTCGTAAATTGCTATTTTTCTCACTTTTTATTCCATGAAACCTATTTCTAATTTACTTACCTTAACTGTCTTATTGATATGAAATTATCTCAGAAATCATCTAGTAAGCCATGAAACAAAGTGGTTTGGTTTCTAGGGAAGCAAAAGAGTAAACTTCACACGAATCAAGCTTTAATAAGTATTGTAAACTAATGCCTTATACGAATGCCGAGGCTTACGATATGCTTGCCGCATATTTTCAATGTTTTGAAACTTGCGGAACGTGAATACGCTGTCAGGTACCAAACGATTCTGTTTCATGGCTTACTAGATGATTTCCGAGATAATTTCATATCGATACGACAGGTAAGGTAGGTAAGTAAATTAGAAATACATTTAATGGAATAAAAAGTGAGAAAAATAGCAATTTATGAAAAGCTCAATCAGATTTTTATTTATTTCATGGCATGCTTGACCACGGAAATCTTTGACAACAAATACCTACCTTCTTTCAAATAACATTATAATAATTATTCTTTTGGCGATAACTCCGAAACTAATGAAGATATTGATTTCAACCTTGGGTATTTTTTGTTGTAAATTTAATCTACTTTTCGATTATAACAGAATAAATAAATCATTGCATTTAAAATTTCGGAGAAAATTGTAATAAAAGGGAAATTTTTCAAATTGCGCCCTCTAGCGGAGACCACGGAATTCGAAATAACCTTACTGTGGACAATCATTTGATAGAAGAAGGAACGCTCTCTTCAACAAGCCCAAATTTGACCAATTCGGTTAAGCCAAACCGGAGTTAGCAGAATTTTTTCAAGTCTAGGTTTATCCGCCCGTTTCACCTCTATTTGAAGAGCTAGAGCAAAAAATCCTTAACAAAAATTGTTCAGAATTTGCTGAAGAGTGCAATAAAATTATTTTTGATATACCTTTATTAGTAATTTTTTTGAGAAAACTCATTTTTCAAATTTACTGTTTTGAATACGCCCCCTAGCGGCCGACCTACGAACTTAAAAATAATTTCCAGCAATTTTTCGTGACCACGTTACTTAAGAAGATTTTTTTCCCAAAGCTCCAGGACTATTATTAATTCCTGAGATATGGTACTTCTTCACCCTTAATGAAACACCCTGTATATAAAAAATTCCAGAATTGATCAGCAGATAACAAGAAAAAAAGGTTGGGTTTCTTCTCTGCTCAATATGTTAATAGAAACATAAAAAAAAACAAGTTGATTTAAACACTCAATAAGCAGCCAATTTAGTTAAAAAAAAAAATCAAAATGAATACTCCCAACTAATTAATAATTATACCGTGTGCTAACGAATTCAAAACGGTGAGCTTTTTCACCACAAAATTTAATATTAAACAACAATAAAAACGGGCCTGATAAGGCGATCGGTGGATAGTTAGTGGTTCCAAAGGCACAGCGAACCTGGGTGGTGAAGTATTTTTCACAAAGGGAGAAAAGCCAACATTCAGAAAGAATAATTTGAAAAATACTCACCCCAAATTGCAGTATTGCTGCAGCCAGAACCAAAAACCACCAACCCCCTCACTGTTCAGCCTCCAAAGGAGTCCAAAGACTGTTTGGTCCGTCGAAAATCTAACAGGACCGACGATCCTCCATCGTGGTTATGTGAAAAATTAAATATACACAAAAATATTAGCACAGCACAGTAAACTCAATTATATACAGTCCTTTTACACTAAATTAAGCTACGAAAAAATGAATATTATGCAAGATGAACAAAAATTGCATAAACTCAATCATTACCGAACCTGTGGTGTCGACGAGCAGAGAAAAAGTCGGGTGAAAATTGCCTGTCACTCCCATTTATAATCTTGTTCTGCCCGAGACCACCAGGACACCCGTTGTAACGGAAGTTTGCATAAATTTCGTTACACACCACCAAAACCGGGTAAGGAAAAATACGAAAACTCAAGTTTGAGTATTTTTCCTTGAGCAAACTACACACAGCTAGAGCCAATCAGCGAGCTATTCTAACAGAAATAGAAATAATGATAAAACTTAGTAAGGTATGATTGTCTCAAGAATTTGCCTATAGATGAGAAAGTTTGACAGGAAATTTCTTAACTTGAAAGTACATGAAATTATTTAATGAAATTTATTATGAACAAATTGTTAAGTGAATTTATAATAATAATACAAGAATAATGTTGGCGCCAGCATACACAGTGTGTATACATAGTGTCAAGGCAATCAAAATGAAATCCCAAAAAATTAAATTCCAAAAATTTCGATCCCAAAAATTTAAGTCCCAAAAAGTAAATCCTAACTTAACCTAAGCTTCTAACCTATCAAGATTAGAAAAGGGAGAGAAAAATGAAAAAAAAGAAGTCCCTGAAGCATGATGGATGAACCTTGCGAACAGCACTGCACACATCTGCAGCTCCCCAGTAATAAGCACCGAATGGTCCCTATCGCGTTACTCAATCTTAGCCTACCCCAATACCCGAGGAAACTAACATTTGCAAGCACCACTGCCATGATTAGAAAGAGAAAGATTAATAACCAATAGTCAAAACTATTAATCCCGTGGCCATAGCACACTCAAGATAAACATTCAAGTTATAACTCACCTGAAAAGAGGAAATATTCAACCAGAAACATAATAACTATTGCAAAAATAGGACAGAAGAGAAAACTGAATGAAAATTGGAAATAGTTTCAACTCTGAGTCACATGATTCAAACATTGTCAAAATTAACCATCCAAGGTAAAAGTACAAACTCAAAGTCGATTATTTTATTTGCAAAAAATGAAAAAAATTAAGAAACATTAGAAATATAGTGGATAACCTGTGAATAATTGTAGGTCACTCAATAAATAACTGCCCTCCATAAGCCTACGCGAAATTCCTAAGGTACTTATTTCGGACCCTGTGCTATCCAAGCTGAATTAAGAACCAACAAAAAAATTATATTAAGCTATATAAATAAACACCAGTGTCCGTTCTAACACAATAGTAATATAAAGCCTGGTGCTTTTACAAAGATAAGCTATTTATTATTTTTGGTTTGAGTGAGCAGGACCCTTCGTTGTCCAAAGATCAAAGAACGGCATTCGAAAAAACACAAACTACCAACATCATCAACACCTTGACACTGAGTTAGGTGACGAGATCAGTATCGTTTCTCTTCATCGTTTGGGTAAAGTCAATGTGAATAACACACGCACTCGACCGCTGAAAGTTATTTTACGAACTGAACAACATGTCAGAGAAATATTGCAAAGATGTAAAATAAATTCCTGAAACAATCAAATGATTTCACACACATTATTTTGTCTTCGTACAGAACTCCAATGCAGACTCAATATTACCACGATGTGAGAAGGAGATTTGCGGAATGTTTAAACAAGGGTGAGAAGGTTATAAATATTAAATACATCTGGGGAATCCCAAAGATTGTTAATTTAAACTAAATAGTGCACCTAGTTACAATCAATCAATTATTTTATTCATGTTAAACACCATACAACATGGTTTACACCGGTCAATCAGTTCAGTAGGATAAAATAAAATAAAAATAAAAGCAATCTGTAAATTGCATCACAAATACAAGATACACACATTAAAACGTTACATAAAAATTACTTATTAAATGTCATCAAAATAGGGAGTCAGATTACAATTCATATATTCATCAAGAAGGCTCTTTAGAGTAGAAATGATTCGATCTCGTTATAAAATTGGTTGAGGCCAGTAAGTCTCACCTGCGAGGGCTGCTTGTTGAAAAAGAGAGGGCCATAGTAATTAGACCCATTTCTACTGTGCATCAATCTCAACTTTGGTAGCCTCAGATTCGACATGTTTCTTGTAGCATAATAGTGAACATTATGGACCGGTGTGTAATTATGCAAGTGTTTCTTCATGTGAAGCAAATAGGTGAAAATATATTGAGAAGGAAATGTCAGAATTTGCAGTTCAATAATTTTTTGTCGCACATCTGACCGCGCAATAAGAACATATGTACAAAGGCTTTGAAACAGGGCATGGTAGCAAGTAATCAAAGTTTTAAGCGGCACAGAGTCTCGAAGACGCTGAATTGTGTAAGTGCTTTTACACAGCCTGGATGCCAGACGATCCACATGTACAGACCATGTAAGTAGAGGATCGAGTTCAAGACCCAAATATTTGACAGAAGCTGGGTTTTCAAAGACACTTCCTATATGAAAAGACATATTGTCTTTGTTCAAACAGAGCTTGTTAGCAGTGAACCAGGTGGTGGAGTCCTCTACAATCCTGTGCGGACTCGACTAGTATGTTTATGTCAGTATTGAAAGAGCAGTAAACAGTGTCGTCTGCAAATAGTATGCCGTTATTAATAGGGATGTCCTTTATAAATATGAGAAAGATTATAGGGCCCAAAGTAGAGCCCTGCTCGACACCATGAGATATTTTGGATGTATAAGATTTTTTACCATCAACATATTGATTTCGGTCTGAAAGGAAAGATGAGATTAAATTGAGGCTATTAATTCCAAATTTATAGTGCCCTAGTTTGTCTGAGACAATTTCATGTGATACGCAGTCGAAAGCTTTTTGGAGGTCAAGTAGGGTAGTGCTCACAAAGAAGCGGTTCTGGATTCCATTAGTTATGTACTGAAGAAAGCTGCAGACAGCATCTCCCGTCGACAGCGAGCCTCGAAAGCCAAATTGGTGAGGGTTAGTAGGGCATTCTCTTCAAAATGGCCCTCTATTTGGCCTCTCGGAATAGTTTCTATGATCTTAGATATTACTGGCACATTGATATAGGTCTGTAATTACTGATTTCATTTGGGTCACCACCCTTAAACACTAGAATTTACTTTGGCAATTTTTAAGCAGGTAGGGAAAGACCCATTTTTGATGCACTCGTTAATGAGTTTTGTTAAAGGAATCACAATTAGATGCTTTATGGTCTTTATTAAGCTAGTGTCTATCTCATAGAAGTCTCGACTTTTTTATTTTTTAGTCTGCTCATTACGGCCTTTACTTGGGCAAAGGTTACTTGTGTAAAGTTGAAATTGGGTATTGGATGGGATGCTTGTGGAGATAAAGTCGTGACGGCCGGGTGGTTTGTTAGGGGCAGGCCACCTACTATACTATTATTCTTATTACGATTAAAACCACACACCAATACCGTTGTTTTTGCACTCGACGCGCGTTTCGCTAACTAAGTTAGCATCATCAGGAGATGATTAATCATTAGTGTGTGGATTTAAACGTAATAAGAATAGTGTATCGCCAATAGGTTCCAAATTCCCAACTTAGTACTATACTATTAACAAACCAAAAGTGCTGTCATGCTATTACCAAAACGTCCATGGGCTGAACACTAAGACGCACACTATCTGCAATGCTGTTGCTGATGGATGCTATGACGTTGCAATTTCTGAGACTTGGCTACAGGCTGATGTCTTTGATGCTGAGGTACTTCCCGACTCATACACTGTGTATCGACATGACAGAGACCTTATGTTAACCAGTACTTCTACGGGTGGTGGTGTTCTGCTGGTATGTTACTCAGCCCCTAGATTTCTCACAACTTCATTCTGTTTGTCCTTATATAGATGTAGTGGGATGCAGATTATCGATTGACTTTCTCGTGTTTTACATTATGGTAGTTTATGTACCTCCCTCAACTTTGATTGATGATTTTGATTATTTGTTTATCATTTTAGCGCTTTAGATCTAATTTCCAACAATAAAAAGTGCATTGGAGATTTCAACATACCAACTTATGAACAAAACAATAATAACATTATTGACTCAAAATGCATGATTATAAATAATAACTTTTGGATCTAGTTTTCTCCAATCATACCTGTCACGTTACAAAAAATGTTCTTCCTTTCGTAACAGAAGATCCATACCATCCATCAATCACAATTGAATATAGTGCTGAACTGACACACGTTAACAGTTTTCCAGTGGATAAGACAGACTCTAGGACTTAAAGCGAATTATCCATTAATGTATGAAATCTTAGCTGAAACAGACTGGACAGTTCTGTACATCAATACTGATGTACAGAGCTGTCCAGTAATGAATACGCCGCGCGCGCGTGCATGTGTGCCGGCTTCCATCCGACGCGCTCACTTCATTTCATCGCACAATTCCAAGTTTCACCACTTTTGTGGTCCCAGCATCCACAGGGGATGCAATCTTAGTACACATAGACAGAACAAGACAGGTTAGTAACCTATGACAAATATTTGTGTACCCTCAACGCATCTTTCAGAAATCTTTGCCTCTTTTCGCTATCGCATACAAAAGTAATAAAAAAACCATACAGTCCACTTTTCTCTCAAAGAAAAATGCTATAGGAAGAACATTCAAGGTGGTGTACAAAAGTTAGCTTTGAGTCAAAGTAAACTCCCAAGTCTTTTACGCGATCGAGTCGGTTAAAAGGAGTATCCCCAATTTTATATTCAAAAATAATTGGCTCTTTTTTTCCAGTGAAACTCACGACATTGCATTTACTTGCATTAAGAAACAGCCTATTACGGTCACACCACTCAACCACAGTATTGACCCTCAGCTGCAATGAAATACAGCGGGGCCCGCGGAAACTTACGGGCCACCGCGCTCGTTTTGCTCTGCGTCGGTAGACGTCCGAACTTGGCCTGTACGTGCTTGAGATTTTTCTGATTTAGAACTATTTTAGTTATAGTTATATCTAAAAATAATAATAAACAAAAGGGTTTTATGTGCTTTTGACATATATTTAATAAAATATAAATATATATACAGCCAAGCCAACCCAATATGTTCATCCCCCTAATCTCTAGCAACCCCAACTTTAAAATTTCAAATGGAACTACCCCCCTTGTGGTACATCATTTTAAAGCCCTTTTCATTGCGAATACAGTGATGCGTCGTGTTTAGAAATCTGTTGAGATTTTACAGAATTATTGTCTAAAAACGGAAAGTTGACAATCCACTATACGCCACTAATAAGTTTTTTGTCTACTACACACGACCAAATTACCTTGTTTTTATTGACATGTCGATCAGTTTACAAAAAAGTCACAAATGAAAAAGCTGAAGCAAAACAAAAAAAGTTTATATACGAACTCAATCTTTTTAAAATATGTAACAAAAAGTCACTGTCACAAAAAAGTTCCTATTTTTTGCCTGTAACCACGAAATCGTTAGTTTTAGCCTGCTATTGAAAGTGAAAACGTATTTTCGAAATGGTTTATTCTAGCGCGGAAAGGGAATCATAATTGCGCTAAAGCTACACGTTTACACTTTCAATAGCAGGCTGAAACTAGCGATTTCGAAGTTACAAGCAAAAATACGAGGACTTTTTTGTGACAGTGACTTTTTGTTATTTTAAAAATATAATATAAGGTTTGTATTCGTATGAACTTCTTTTGTTTGGCTTCAGCACTGATCGACTCGTCAATAAAAACTAGGTAATTTAATCTTGTGTAGTAGATAAAAAACTTATTAGTGTTGAGCAGTTGTGTAAGAAATCAGGTTTTATGCATACAGTGGATTGTTAACTTTCCGAGTTTTGAAATATATTTCGGTTTTCTAATTTGGGGGGTCAAGTTTTCATTGGGAAACCCTGTATACTTCTCCGGTATAGTTTGATTTGCATCCCGGCACACAGCACCGATCTGGCATTTTTTAAATAGAACCAAAACTCTAGTAGCTCTGTCCTGTATCTAAAATATACAGGGTGTCCCGAAATTAGCCTGCCATAATTTACCAGCATATTATACGACCTAAAAAATGAAAGAAGTTTCTATAAACATGGCCTCAAAAATGCCCCCTAATGGGGCTATATCCCCCGAAAGGGGCAGTTTCACAAACGGTTTTTTCTAACTATTTCGAGAACGAACAAAGATAAAATTATAGTAAGTAAGTAATGTATTTATTTATAAACCAAAAGAATACAATGATTCCATACAGGTTCATCCACTAATCTTAACAACTAACAAGGAATAAAATTAAAATTACAAAGTGAAGAAAAAGAATACCTTCAACTTTCATAATTTCGCAAGAAATCTGGAAAAAAGTATTCAAAAAAATTTTGGGGTAATTTTAACTCCTGAACCCATTTGGAACGCCTATGATTAAGAATGTTTAACTCTCGCTACCTCGGTGAATGTCAAATCTCACAGGTACATCACACACCAAATTTCAGAATTTTATCTTTGTTCGTTTCGGGGGCTATAGCCCCATTAGGGGGCATTTTCAAGGCCATGTTTATAGGAACTTTTTTCATTTTTTTAGGTCGTAGAACACGCTGGTAAATTATGGGCTAATTTCGGGACACCCTGTATACACATAAGTTACCTAATACCGTTGATTGTCGACGCTAATACATACTAGTAAAAGGATTGGGCTGATCCCGCACAGACGCGCTGCGGCCGGCACATGGACGTCTACGGTGACATCACAGCGGCAGCGGCCCTCTGTGCGGTGGCCCGTAAGTTTCCGTGGGTCCCGAATACAGTCATCAACGGATGTTATGGAGATAAACGGTTTGAGGTCATCGGCATAAACTAATTTTTCACAGTCGAGCTCATCTATCCGGTCATTAATAAAGATCAAAAATAGTAGTGGACCTAGATTCGAGCCCTGGGGGATGCCTGATGAAGATGTAAATAAAGGTGACCTAAAGCCGTCCACCTCAACATATTGTTGTCGGTTGATAAGGTATGAAGAGAAAAGTGATATAATACTGCTCGTTGCCCCGAACACCCCCAGTTTTGCAAGTAACAAGAAATGATCTATGCGATCGAAAGCCTTTTGAAAATTGGTATAGAGGACATCCATCTGGCCCTGGTCATCCAAATTCTCACAATTTTTTTGTGATAGAGAAGCAAGGTTAGTCACGCAAGATCTTTTGGTCACGACACCATGTTGTTGTGGACTTATTAGGTTCTTAACATCATTGAAGATACAATCATGGATCACAACCTCAAGAATTTTAGAGAAATTACAAAGTATGGACACTGGTCTGTAATTGCTAACACAAGCGGGATTACCTTTTTTAAGCACCGGGCGTACTTTAGCTATTTTCCAGATCTCCGGAAATGTACAACCTTCCGAGACCAAGTTAAAAATGAATGCAAGGGGCTTGCAGAGAACCTGGATACAATCTTTGATAATGAAACTTGGAATACCATCCATTTCCGCGGTCATTTTGTTTTTTAATTTTTTACTCGCCTGTACAACCTGCTCCGATGTAATTTTCAGAATAAAAAGTAAATTACATGTCTTGGCGCCAGAGACCTGAGTATTTGGCCAATTCGATGGCGCTATTCATTTCATTCGTTAAGAAATGCCTAATACGGTTTTGTGATTTTTAGGTGTCATCTCAAGTACTATAGCAAAATAATAGCAAAAGTAGCTTGATCTATTCCCATGATTTTAGGCATGTGTCTAGATAATTACCTCCTACAACTGTATTATAGTACAATACAATACAATACCGTTTATTTATGTTACTTGCACACAATGCATTACATATGTCAAAGCAGCACAGTATAGCAGTTAAAATATAGCAGTTAAAATATCAAAACAATAAAATTGTGTCAAACAGATTTTAAAACTATCATTCTCGGGTTACGAAGAGCTGACAAGTTAAAAGTTAAAATTCAAAAGCATCACAGCATCACGTCTAATTGAAACTAGTGTTAAAATATTCTTCCATGCTGTAACACGGATTTTTGATCAGCACAGCTTTTATGGTTTTTTCAAAAAGACTTTCATTTAGGTTTCTTATCTGATAAGGAAGTATGTTAAAGAATTTTATTGCCCAGTACCCCGGGCCTGTCTGGCACCGTTTCAGCCTCCAGTAAGCAGGGACTATCCCTTCCCTATGTCTGGTGCCATAGCTGTGAATACCTTTATGAGTTGTGTAAGAGTTGACATTTGTCTTTATAAATCGCAGACTTTCAAATATATATTGGGCTGGGACTGTCAGCACCTTTAGGTCACGATATGCCTGTCGACAGTCATCCCTGTAACCGAGACCACTTATAATTCTAATTGCCCTACGTTGAAGGGAAAAAATACGTCCGGCATCCGCTGCATGGCCCCACACAAGAATTGAATATGAAAGGTGAGAGTGAAACAAGGAGAAGTAAGCTGCAACCAAGACTTCCCGGGACACACATCTTGAGAGGTTCCTTAAAAGGAAAAGATTTTTGCTTAGCTTTTTGCTCAGTACGTTTACATGTGGCCTCCAGACCAGCCTCGGATCCAGATTGACTCCCAGAAATTTAACATCACCCTCATCTATTCCACCATTTAAATTTCCCAAGTCTCTCAAAGAGAAAAAGACCTGTTCCCCTTTTTTAAATATGGGACATACTAATGCTTTCTTAAGGACTGATGGGAATGTCCCCTCGGCAAAGCATAAGTTTATCAGTCTGGTCAGAGGCCCTATTATGATATTCTTTACAGTTTTAATAAGTTTCGTGTTCAATCCAAATATATCACGACTGCTTTTGTTTTTGAGGTTATTAATAATGTCTCTTGTCATATTGTATGTGACCTCTGAAAAAGTAAATTGAATGGGGGGCATTTTGTACTCAAAATCTACGGGGTCAAGGGACACATTAGGAACATCTTTGAGTAGATCTGAAGCAATATTTAAAAAAAATTGTTAAAGGTATTAGGGTTTATGCTACAGTTACTTTGTTGTATGCCCCTGTAGTTATTAATAATTTTCCACATGGATTTTACAGGGTTATTCGAGGTTCGGATCAAATTGTCATTTGCATTGATTTTAGCGCGCCTACCTGCAAGTTTATAACTTCTTTTAAATTGCCGATAGGTGTCACTGATATGCTTCTCTTTGTAAGTTCTATTCAATTCTGAGAGAAAGTTAAGATGATCCCTCATTTCTTTCAGGTCATTGTTGAACCAGTTTATTTTTTGTGGTTGGTCAGTCCTAACACAATATTTTTTCTCAGGAAAAGATTGTAAATAAGCGTTTTCTAAATGATTAATAAATGTCTCAAATTTCTTTTCTACTTTTATGTTTGGTTCCTTTACAAATGCCCAGTTTACCTGAGACACGTTACTAAAAAAAATAAAATAGACCCCTTTGCGTAATAGGCCTATATAAAATTACATTACTTTGGGGTTGTTCTATTTTACATGCCAAGAAACTCACCAGTTGACTCCTATGATCAGAAAGACCAAACTCATAAACACTCGCTGACAAGGGTGTGATATCTGCATCCAAAAAAATGTTGTTGAGGCAACTGTCCCCACGAGTTGCCTCAAAGATCGTCTGGTTTAAGTTGTATTCACGCATCGTGTCCAGTAGCCCCGAAGTGCCCACATCTTTACTTAGAAGGTTAATATTAAAATCACCAGCCAATACTGTTTGCTTTCTAGGTCTAAGGACTCCAAAACTCCCCCCAACAGTGCCAAAAAGCGCTGACAGTCCCAGCCGGACTACGATAAACAACTTCAACAATCAAATTAAGATCGCTCAGTAAAACTGCACAAACCTCCAGACATCTCTCAATGCTGAGATTAACATTAAAGTTTAAAATTTCAAAACTAAGAGTCTCTCTAACAAAGACACAGGACACAGGTTCCTCCCCCCCTTGACCCCGTTCTTGCTGAGTAGGCTGCAAGCTTGAATCCCACCAGATGTAGTGTAATTGTTTCCTCCTCCTTCATACAGTATTCCGTGATACAAAGGATATCAAGTGACTTGTCCGCAATTGATGCCTCCAGCTCAGTGACCTTGTTTCTCAGAGATCGGTCATTGATGTGTAGAATTCTTACAGCTAGTTCCCCACAGATGGTTGTTGGGAGTCTGCTGGAATCACCCTCCTTCGGCTTTGTAGATTCAGAAAATGGTTCACAATGACTCCGCTCAGCCAGAGCTCTGAGCAGAGATAACTCGCTCTATCCTCCAGAGGCACTGCTAACTTGAATGAGCTGCAAAACTGTTCTCGCCTCGTCTTCATTTTCTCGCATCTGCAGTAGTTGCCTGAGTTACAAGATTTTAGGAAACCCACAACATTTTCAGCAGTTGTCTCTGGTGCTAAGCCAGAGAGAAACAGAAAAGCCATTCTCTTTGCAGATTTTAATGCGCACATGTCTTGCTTTGCCCCCTTTAAGGGCTTTGGTCGATTTTCATTATCCTCAAACTTTCTTCTCCGCGATCTGCGAGATTGAGCTATTTCCCATATTTCATTAGGGGCTGCGTTTTGTTTTTCCATCTTGTCTTCGTCCCCATGTTCAGCGGCGGCGATCTATATTGGCGGGGTCAATGTACGCGTCGCGTCGACGTCAGGTAGAACGCAGATCGTGTTTGGTATGTCCGAGGGTGCGTCTGTATTTGACTTATCTCTACTTAATATCTGGTCTTTGGAGCGACCCACCGCCGCAGTAAAATTTGACGCTTCAGCATGTCGAACTTGTTTACTCAGACCTGATTCTATTATCTTTCCACTATCAATATTATCACTATCGTTCCGTTTGACTGATTCACCATTTGAAATGATCATCCTCCCTTTGTTTACTTTCCGCTTGATGTTGTGATGCTCATTGTCAATGTTTTGTTGTTTGTAAAAGTCGACGGTTTTGTTTACCTTTTTATCTAAGGCGTGAATTTTTTCCAATAATGTTTTTTCCATGAATTCCAGTTTCTTATATACATTGGATACCTCCTGAATACTATTATTATGACCATTCTGTTCATTCTGTATCAAAGTAATTTTTGCCGTAAGCATTTCTATTGTTTGGTTTTTTTCGTTCATAACCTCTAGGATCTCGTCTTCGCGCGCTTTTTTTGCACATGATGCACACTGTATTAATCCTTTACTGCCGCTAACAACTCGCAATCCGGTTGATCTCAGGGCACAAGAGTGATGGTAACTTCCCGCACAGTTGAGACACTTAACACTACTTTTTTCAGCGGTTGTTTTACAATATTTGCACTTTTTGTTTTCTGCCTCCAATGGTACGTCGACGCCCGACGCCATTTTTGATATAATTTGAAATGTCCGCAACCACTAGAGCACAACCGTTGAGTGAAGAATAATAAGAGGCGCTACCGTCACGTATAATAGTGAGTCCACAATCTCAATGCCAATAGATCCCGGTCAATTGTTTTAGGATGAATTGAAGCGGTTTCTCATCGAACGTGTCGTTCTAAGGCGTCGCCCGGAACATAAATGTCAGTGCCGATAGATCCCGGTCAACTGCTTTAGGACGACTTGATGCGGTTTTTCGTTGATTAAGTCACCCTAAAGTAGTTGGCCGGGGCGTAGAAATCTGGCTCGAAATCTCCGCATTAGATGCGCCTCTTATTATTCTTTCACTCAACGGCAGAACTTTCTTTCAAACATTTATTTTTTGACGCCCTGTATGAACTGAAGGTGACAAAACAAAGACTCAAACAAAATGTCACATTATAAGGCATATAAAGTTAGATTGTTTTGTGTCCAATTTGTATTGCCACTAATGTTTAATATCGCACAAGCATGTGTTTGCTTCTGGGGTACTCCTAGTTTGGAGTATTGTGAGGGTGAGAATTATTACTATTATTGTTATTATTATTATTATATGTGTGGGTAGGTACGTATATAGCGGCTGAATTTTGGGCGCTATCTCACAAACGACATAATTTATGAAAAAAACAGTAGAATATTTTTTGTAGACAATTTAATTTTCTAACCACATAATTCATGAAAAAACAGTAGAATATTTTTTTGTAGAAAATTAAAGATCACTAAAATTTATCAAGCTGTTTAAAAGATATAGCGGAATAACGAAATTTTAGGGCCCGATTTAAGAGCCCATAGAGTTCTTAATATAAAGCTTTGAGCAAGCAGAAAAAGCACTGGTCAGTTTATTTTCTGAGTAGAATGCCGATGTGCTACAGGTGGCATTTGTATTTGAATAATTCTGTATATCTTTAACTAAGAATATTTAAATAAATTGGTTCTAAAGATCACACTTAGGCCGCTTTATAACTTTATATATATTTAGATAACTATACTAATTACATCACATGCAGGATAGTAACTAATAACAAAAAATACAGGAGATTCAGTTTTATTCTTGGACACTTCAACAGGTGATATAAACAAAAAATAACATCACTTTCTTGTATAAACTAGAGGCCCTGTATGACACGAAATGTGACAGTTATTCGTTTTAACAGAGGTTGGACAACGATCGGATCTCTCTCTCTGACGAGGGTCTTATTTTCCCCATGAAATTCATTTTGTGCAACAGACATATATTTTTTCGCTCTTTCTAACATTCCCCTAGCAGCACGATGTATCAAAATTGGATTTTAAGGTTAAGCTAACAACAGTTAACTGCCATAAGCGTAGGTAGATGAGGGCACAGTTTAAAATGTATAAAAATATAGATAAAACCAATAAATAGGTAAATAGGTTAGGTAGTAGTATGTTATTTGCAAAGCTTCACTAATAATAATTATTGAAGTTTGAATGGAAAAGTGAAGAAACATATAATTTGTTCCAAGAAAACAGAAATTTTAGGATATCAGGATAAACACATTTAATAAATTTTTGTAGGAGGGTGGTATATGTACATAAAATTAAACAAGGCTCTAGCATACCAACTAATCAAACTTTCGAATATTTCTTCAATAGGAATCATAGCTGCAATAATAATTATTATTCCGTTCATTTAAAAATAAAAAAGTTCTTTTAAATGGTTTTACTGTATGGTTTCGTTTCTTCAAACTCTCTTCTTATACCTACCATCATAATTTTAAGACAATTAATACTGAAATTTGTACGGAACAAAAAGTTGGAAAGTTTGTTTTGGTAATATGAATCAACCAATAATAATAGGAATTAGGCTGAATAAAAAAATGAGTACCTAGGTATTTAATATCGATATATTAGTCTCTCATTCTTTTTTTTGTAAAATAAAAGTTAATAACTTTTTAATGCAAGAGAGATCATCTACATTTCAATAAAGAAGACAACAGTATTTTTGTTTTCAAACATATATTGTAAGTAAATAGGAAAAATCAAACTAGTACAAGTTCTCAGACATTTATACATATTTAATAATGGTTCTTTCTTGCTAAAGTCACGTTCATCAAACGTTGCAGGAGATGATCCTTTCTTCAGCACAACCTGACACTCAAAATCCATGTCACAGAAGTGAACCTGTGAAAGTTAAAGAACTATAAATTTAAGCTACCTAAACATAATAAAACGCTGCCATCAAATGCTATTTTTTTATCAGCAAGAAATTTGTAATGGAATATAAGCTCACACATTTAACTGACTACACAAAAAGGGTTCTTTATATTCCCACCCGTGTTAACTTCTTTTTTGTCCGATTTTGTTGGTCTTGGTATAAAATAAAGCTCCTTCAAAACTTCCTCTCTCTAACACATATACTTACTTACATTTTTATTATTCCATGAAACGAAAAATGCCTATCCCGGTCCAGTAAATATACCTACCTAACAGGTTTTACCTCCTTGAAGGGCAAAAATTTTAATTTTATCTCTTTAACATTGGGAAATTTTCATAAGAATTCTAATAGGGGGTTTGTAGAACCTTATGGACTTATAGGTAGGTACTAATATTTAATACGTACATTAATTTAGGTATCTTATGTTATGTTGCTGATGCAGATTAAAAAAATTATTCTGCAGATTAAAATCACAGATCAAACAAAAAATAAAAAGGAACTAGAGATACTTATGTAATTAAATTTACGTAGGTACCTCGCAAATTTTCGTATCATTTCCAACTCTCATGTTAGGGTATTTCATTTGCACCATCGTGCTCGTTCTTCTGCGCTTTTTGGAAAGGGTGTTATGAAAAATTCATCCTGCTCAGAATTCTTGCAGTTTCTTATTACACAAGATGTCACTTTTAACTGTTAACATTCCTTTTTGCAAAAGAAAATGAGCACGCTCAATAATTTGTCGACAGTTTTGTTGACAAACTGGCACCCGCCAAGATAAGAATATAATAAAAACAATGTTACTAGATCTGCCAAAATCTGTTGTCCAACCTCTGTTAAAACGAATAACTGTCACTTTTCGTGTCATACAGGGCCTCTAGTATAAACTATCTTTTTAAAAAAGTTACAGGATGTTGAGTTGTAAAAAATATGTGGAATTTATTGAATATTTACCAAAATAGTTGAGATATTTAAGTCATATTTAGTACACATCAAACACCTTTAACAACCAGTGGCGGAGAAGTGGGCAATTATGATACCATTGTTTTTAGAAAAAATTAAACACCTTGTATATAGCAATAAAATGTATTCAATTTCTTATGTAAATTTTTGTGTTATAATAATAATAATTCTCACCCTCACAATACTCCAAACTAGGAGTACCCCAGAAGCAACCACATGCTTGTGCGGGGGAGGGGAGCAATTACTATTATTTTGTCTTCGTTGCCATTGCGGCTAGGGCCGACTTTTTTCCAGATAGAACTAGGATAGCATTCGCTCAAGTACTACGGAAAACCCTAGAGAATCGTAGTAATCCCAGTGAATGTAGGACAATTAGTAAATCACACGGATAAAGCTATTTAGGAGCAATACCGTGAACCTACATTTGTCCAGCGCTCTTGGCCATAGCGGTGTTTTTCTTTAAAGACATAGGTATGCATGCGCCTGCCTCGAACCAAGGTCGGTCGAAGGCAGAAAAACATGCAGTCTAAAAAGTCAGCACCGGTACGAGCGACGCCACCTATTATTATTTCGGGGTATTTCTGCAAAATTATATAAAAAAAATTCTCCACGAGCAAGACTTAAAGTAGAAATAATGTATTTACTACTTAAAATAAAGTATCTTTTTCCAATAAACTTACCTATTTAAGACTATGCTTTTGAAGATACAGGGTCTAAAATGTTTAAGGAAGATAAAATTAATGTTACGCTGTATGTTGAAAAGTATAACATTGTATGTATAATATTTTCTAAAATTTATTTGTGGCGCAAACAGATCCATTTAATTTTTAATTGGGTTTTTCGCCACCAAACTGATCGAAAGACAACTTTTTCAAGTTGCCTGGAAAATTCATAAATTTTTAACAGTGAATGAACGTAACTTTAAACGTGTAACTCAAAAAATAACTTCAACAAATTTGTTTTCTGAGCTTTCGGAGAATAAATCTTCCTCCTTTCTCAAAGATCATGCCATGTCAAAGTGAAGTGACAGATTAATAAATTTCAGGTTAAAATGTCATGACAACAGAAACAATAGCCTAGCCACCTGCCTGATATTGTACCCTGTGTTCTATCTAATTATCTATACTAACTTCTCTTTGAATAAGTGGTAATAATATTTTACTGAATTCCACTGAACATTCAGCAACACAGTTGTCCATATTTCCTAGAATAAATGCAGATTCTTTAATTTTTCGTCTATTTCCTACTTCTTCTTTGAGAATTGGTTTGGACCTATCCCACAATATCCTATGATTGTTATTAAAAGAATGTGCACATATTTTTGACTTAAAAATTTGATTTTGCCTGATATAATTTTTATGTTCTTTTAAACGAACGTTAAATGGCCTACAAGTCTCCCCAACATAGAACTTTCCACATTCACAAGGAATTTTATAAATGCAATTTTTTGAACTTTGTACCTCATTAAATGGTTTCGTTTTAACTAGCGTCGATCTTAATGTATTTTTGGTTTAAAATACTGTTCTGACATTAAAACGATTGCCTATGCGTTTTAGCTTATCTGATAGTCCAGGAATATAAGGAATAATTAAATTTACTGGTCGGTCCACCAGATTTATTTCTCTAATTCTATTAGCATTGTTATTGTGTTGGCAATCCTGAAAAACTTGCTCAACAAATTCAATAGGATAACTATTCTTCTCAAGAACATATTTTATATGTTTAATTTCCTCCTCAAATTTTGTGTTATTAGAACAAATCATTCTAGCCCTGTTATACAAACTTTTAATTACTCCTTTTTTAACACTAGTATGATGATTGGAGTTGAAATGGAGTTATCTATTAGTATGTGTTGGTTTTCTATAGACACTAGTTTCTATACTATCTGATTTCAGTATAGAAACATCTAAGAAGGGTAAGTGATTATTATTTTCAATTTCTAAGGTAAACTTAATAGAAGGTTCTTGTGAGTTTAGAAAATTTAATAATGAGTTTAAATCATCTACTCCATGTTCCCATATAATGAATATGTCATCTACACATCTCCACCAAACATTAGGTTGGTGAACATATCTAGTCAATTCATTTTGTTCAAAATCTTCCATGAATAAATTGCTTATGAATGGTGATAAAGGAGACGACCCCATAGCCACACCAAATTCCTGTTGGTAAAATTCATTTCCTAGTTGAAAATAAGTGGTTTTAACACATAGTGTTATTAGTTCTAATATTGCATCTATATTCAAATTCGTCCTTTCTACTAAAGTCTGATCATTTTCTAATTTTCTGCGTAAAATGTTCAATGATTTGTCAACAGGGACATTTGTAAAAAGTCTAACCACATCAAAGCTAGCTAATATATAATTATCAGGAAATTGATGTTCCTAATTTTTTCTAGAAAATGATTATTGTTTCTGATAAATGAATTTGAATTTCCTACTAACGGATTAACAATTTTAAGTAAATATTTTGCTAACGAATGACATGGCGAATTTATTGAACTTACAATAGTGTGGAGGTTTTGAGTGATGCGGAGTTAAGAGTGTCCTTTGTCTCTGTGTCATTTGTTCGCGGTATTTATACAGTGTTTTGTATATTTTAGTTTCTATTGAAGTTGTAGGGTCTTTGTTTATCCTATTGTAAGTTCCTTCATTTAATAAATCATCTAATTTATTATCATACACAGTTTTTTCTAAAATAACAGTTGCATTTCCCTTATCTGCTGGTAATATTTTAATTATCCTATCTAATTGAAGTGATCTAATTGCTACTTTTTCTTCCTTTGAAATATTTAGCTTTGGTTTAAAATCTTTTTCTAAGATTATTTTGGACCTGACTCTAAATTCTTGACCTAATTCCTCAGGTAATGCTTGAGCTGTTTCCTCTACCGATGCTACTATGTCAAGCTTAGAAATTTTGTTGTCAACAACAGAAAAATTTAACCCTTTTGCCAAAACTAACTTTTCTGAAATGGTAAGTTCCCTGTTAGATAAATTAATTACTGTTCTGTTGACAAAATCATTTTCTATTTGATTGAATTCCTCACTATGCTTTTCCTCAACTAATCTTCGGAATTTGTTAATCTGTCTAAGTTTGACTATCAAAATGCCTATTATAGCTTATGCTGATACAATTTGATATGTAATTAAAATCATAGAAAGATACACTTTCCCTAACATTTTCCTTTATTTCATTTATATCCCCCCATAATTTGTTTATGTTACTTCTTTGGTTCTGGATTCTTTCTCTTATCAGCATCATACTACATCTGAACAATATTTTGCTACATTTCCTACTAGTAAAAGGTTCTTTTACACGTAATCCTTTTGGTATAATATTAGCTTGTCTACATTTACATAAATATGTCAATCCATTTTTTGCATTAGATAATTTGAAGAACTTCTTCTCTAATAATCTGAAATTATTGCAAACATTAAGCCTATACCTTCGTTCTAGATATTTTCTAAAATTTATTTGTGGCGCAAACAGATCCATTTAATTTTTAATTGGGTTTTTCGCCACCAAACTGATCAAGAATTGAATTAAAAAATCTTCCTTGAAAAATGCCCGATAAAAAACTCTTCCCGCGACCGCGCTCGGTCTTATCCCCCCACATGCTTATCGTTGATTAATATTACGGCAGGCTTTTGCCATTTAACGTTAACGAACAGCTCCTGAGAAAGAGAAAACGGCACCACCCAATCTACATGCAGAAAGACCTAAACGGTTGAAGGACGTGAGAAGGCTAGGCGTTAAGGTCAGTAAAAGCTTTGGTTGAGAACGTAACCGTTTAGTAGTTATTTCTATCGTAACATTTAATTTAAACGGTTACGTTCTCAACCAAAGCTTTTACTGACCTTAACGCCTTGCCTTCTCACGTCCTTCAACCGTTTAGGTCTTTCTGCATGTAGATTGGGTGGTGCCGTTTTCTCTTTCTCAGGAGCTGTTCGTTAACGGTAAATGGCAAAAGCCCGCGGTAATATTAATCAACGATAAGCACGTGGGGGGATAAGACCGAGCGCAGTCGCGGGAAGAGTTTTTTTATCGGGCCTTTTTCAAGGAAGATTTTTCTAATTCAATTCTTGACATTGACTTCTGCATTTATTCTAGGAAATATGGACAACTGTGTTGCTGAATGTTCAGTGGAATTCAGTAAAATATTATTACCACTTATTCAAAGAGAAGTTAGTATAGATAATTAGATAGAACACAGGGTACAATATCAGGCAGGTGGCTAGGCTATTGTTTCTGTTGTCATGACATTTTAACCTGAAATTTATTAATCTGTCACTTCACTTTGACGTGGCATGATCTTTGAGAAAGGAGGAAGATTTATTCTCCGAAAGCTCAGAAAACAAATTTGTTGAAGTTATTTTTTGAGTTACACGTTTAAAGTTACGTTCATTCACTGTTAAAAATTTATGAATTTTCCAGGCAACTTGAAAAAGTTGTCTTTTGATCAGTTTGGTGGCGAAAAACCCAATTAAAAATTAAATGGATTGTATGTATAAGTTTATTGGGAAAAGTTACTGTATTTAAAGTAGGAAACACATTTTTTTCTACTTTGAGTCTCATAGCAAATTTGTTTTTTTGTATTATTTCATGGTATTTCTGAAAAATTAACTTAAAATAATACAAAAAAAAAACAAATTTGCTATGAAACCATGACACATGAAAAAATGCTAAGAAAACTTTTTTGTTTACAATTAAAATTAACATAAGAAATTAAATAAACTTTATTGCTATACAAGGTGATTCATTTTTTTTTCTAAAAAAAAAGGTACCAATTACCCACTTCTCCGCCACTGGTTGTACAAGTACAAGGGCTTAAAAAGATATACCTAGTTTATACAAGAAAATATGGTTATTTTTTTGTTTTTTTATCACCTGTTGAAGTGTCCCAGAATAAAACTTAATCATCCGGTATATACAGGAAAATGGAACAGTGATCACAGTTTATTATATTTTTTTCCACAGCAGCAAATTTACGGCCCCAGAATATGCTCGTTTCATTCATAAGCGTGTGAAAAATCTGTCCAGGCATGTATCTCTGTCAGGAATACCAGCATCGACCGCCCTTCAATAATTTTGGCACATGGAGGAACCACTACCGATTTCTAAAAACAGTTCCCGAGAAGATGAGCTATGTGAGAATATTGTACTGAATTTCAACAATAACATTATAACAAACCTAGGTCTGCTATAGCTGGGTCTGTTCAATAAAATCCTGTTACCTTATTACAATATAATTTATTGATCACAATTTTTGAGAGATGTTACAATTTTGAGGATAAAGTTAAATTTGAGCAACCATTTAAAATACAATAAACTAGAAAATAGAGTGGGTCCCTTTATGGGGGCCCCCTCCCTCTGATCTTCTTTCTTAGTTTCCATCGGTTGTTTGCCCCCCCCCCCCCAGAATCCGTGGGGCAGCCCACCGTACCAGTGGGGAGGGATTCTGGATCATCGATCCTACCCTCCTGGGGTAATACATTACCAACATCCGACATTCATAAATTTTCGTAAGCAGTTTATACCTTCTGCCAGGTTTGTACTGTAAGGTACGTGCAATCCTGTTGGTCCGCGGGTGGTATATTACTTCCCACCTACCTGCCCGGCTTTGTGCAATGCCGGGGTAGGGCACTCCCCTATCCGCCACCTGGGGACGCGCCTGGTAGTGGTTACAGGTGTCCGCCTCAGGGGCTCGTGGCATATTGGAGAGAATATTTTGGTTCTTGACAACACCAAACTAGTTTCCAATATTTAATGGAAATTTAGTATAGGTATTTCGGAGGTGTGCAGACCATGACAGGCACCTGCTTCGGGCTTCTTGGCCCTCACGAAAGGGCATGCAGTGTGGTTTGCTTGCAAAGCCTGCACAGCATTTGGTGCCCGGAAGTCTGAGGGCCGCCTTGGCCGCCTCATGCTCCACCCCTATCCCCAATGGAAGAAGTGCCCCCTGAGCCTCCAGAGCTCGAGGAAGGGTAGTCCTGAGGGCCCTCGTGATGCAGGAGCAGGCAAGGCATTGAATCTCGTCAAGTCTGGTCCTGCAGGTACCGGTAAACAAAACTAGCTCAACCTTGTTAGGATTGACACTTAATCCACTAGAGTTGCACCTTTGTGAGAACCTCGTTATTGCTCCATTGAGAAGCTCCTCCAATAGTCCCATTTTGGTGCCCTGTGCCAGGATCACTACATAATCCGCGAATGCCTGTACATAGACACTCTGTTCCTCCTCCAGGATTCGCAGTAGTTCATTGACCACCATGCCCCATAGAAGGGGGGACAGACCCCCGCTTGGGGACACCTTCTAGGTGCATTAACGGTCACCGCGTCTGCACAGCTCAGCCTCAACCTGCCTGCTAGTGAGCATAACCTAACCTAACCAGAGCTTCTCCGAAATCCACACCTTCCAGTACCCTACAAATCGAGTCCACTGCTGTGTTGTCAAAGGCTCCCTCTGTGTTCAAGATGACCTCCACCGACAGCAGCCCGCCATCCATTCCCTCATCCAACCTTGTGACAAGCTGGTGTAGGGCCGAATGAATGGACCTGCCAATCTGGTACGCGTGGGATACAGAGGCGCATTGAGGGCTCCCTAAGATATCTGTCCACTAGTCTCTCCAGTGTTTTCATCAAGAAGCTAGTGAGAATAATGGGTCTATAGGCCACTCCATCCTGCCATCATCGAGGGACATGCCCTCTGGCTATAGATGCCCTAAACATGCCTGCTAATGGCCAGGTGAGTGCTCCCCCTCATCCCTCTGAAGGAGAGCCGAGAAAACCCCATCTAGACCAATCGCCTTGAATGGGGAGGACCCAATAGACAATCTGACCCTCTCGTAGTTTACCATGTGGAGCCTGGGAAGTGTGTTGCCAGCAAGTGTAGTAGAGGGATAAGGTATACTCAGCCCAGATGCTCAGCAGCGAAATTGAGCTCCTTCACGGTTTTGTGTTTACAGGGAAATCCCGCTAGCCGCCCCGCTAGTTTCTCAGCGAACAGAGGTCCCAGTTGGTTGCTCTTGGGCTCCTGTAAACAAGATCTTGAAAGTATCCTCCTAGGGTAAACGATATGTAGGTACCTGTGATCCACAGACACAGTCCAATCCTTCACTTTCCCTAGAAGCGACCCCATACACAGAGTTAAGTCTGTGATGGAGCACCTACCCGGAGTGAAGAATGTAAATTCAGAGCCTTGGTTGGCAGTATGTAGCCATATTGTAGCCATGAATATTGGTCTCCGCTGCGGTTGCAATCCACACTATCCCAAAGGAAGTGGTGGGCATTGCTACCACAACCTACAAGAAAAGGGAGAACTTTGGCTTCGCAGAAGGATAACAGTGCTCTGAGCTCCTTCAGCGGACACTCCGCCTCTATGGGGAAGTAAGCCATCATCATTATCAAGGGAACTAGATCCCTGGATGACAGTTCCTGCAAAATGAAAGCATCCACCCAGTCCCCAGGGAGGCCTCTGGCATGAATAGCATGCCACCCTCTGAGCCCAAAGCTCGTTGCCTGTTCTGCACTATCTAGAGTTCCTATATAATGTCTGTAGATTGATCTGTATGATTTTCATTTTATACAGAGTGTCCATTTACTACTCCCTTCTTCGATTGTGGCTATGTAGAATGTACTGAGGATTGTAGCGTGGTGGACAATGGTTTGTCAGATCATACATGTCAGCACCTTTTGTTGGGTCTGCCTGTACAGGATATGCAAAAAGATAAATATGTTTTTCAACGTAACTTTAGTGACGAGAATTACTCCACATTGTTTTTCAATCTTGAACGTCTCACTTGGAATGATGTATACATGGCTAATACAGTCTATGAGGCTTTTGATGTATTCATTGATAGTCTGCATTATTGTATCGACCTCGCGTTTCCTATAAAAAAAGTAAAATCTGATAGTCGTCGTTTTGTATGTCCATGGATAACAAATGGTATAAGAAAATCAGGTTTGATCGAAGACAAGCTTAAGTATGACGCATACAAGCGAATTTATAGAAAAGTAATAATGGCTGCTAAACGTTTACATAATGACAACCTTTATTTAAATTCTAGCAATAAAACTAAGTCGGTGTGGAAAATAATAAATAATAACATATCAAATAAACCAAAGAATCATAATATATCAGTTCTTCAAACGTATGCTGGAACCGAGGCCAATGTTAGCGAAATTGTTAATATTTTCAATAAATACTTTATAAATATTCCTTCGGAAATGTTATCTAAGTTGCCGAATTGTCATACTCCTATGAGTTTTCCTAGCAACGAGTCTTTTCCAACAATGTATCTTGATAAGGCTAATGAATCAGATATATTGAAGGTGATATAAAATTTGATGAGCTCGCACTCATCAGGGATCGATGGTATTAGTTCCACTTTGGTAAAAAGGTGTTCTCAGTTTCTTGTGGCTACCTTAACATATCTGATTAACCTTTCCATGGGGAAGGGTCAATTTCCGAGATCCCTAAAAATTGCAAAAGTTATACCCTTATTCAAGAAAGGTGATAAAGCTAAATGTGAAAATTATAGACCGGTGTCCCTTTTATCCACAGTGTCAAAAATTTTGGAAAAGTTCGTTTTCAAGAAGATTACTGATTTCTTGGATAAGTTTCTTATACTGAATAATGCCCAGCATGGATTCAGGGGGAGTAGGTCAACAGAATCGGCCGTATCCATATTTCTTAATAAGCTTTATGAGCTTATTGATTATTGATGGAAAAAAGAAGTGCGCTGGCGTGTTCATGGACCTCAGTAAGGCATTTGATTTGGTTGACCATACTCTATTGATGTCCAAGATTTATTCCTATGGTTTACGGGGTAAAGTGTTGGATTGGATTAGATCTTACCTAATGGATCGGTCACAATGGACAAGTATACTTAGGAATGAAAAATAATTTTTTGCCTTGGAATTTGTAAAACATGTCTAGACAATCACGGAACCCCACCAACAGATTTTTTTCCCATTAGTTTGCTCAAAAATTGAAAAAAAAAACGGCCGCAAAAGTAGGGAATGTGACGTCACGATCCCTAATTTCAATAAGTACCTGCTATTTTCTTAGTACTTATTTCGTCTGATGAGAAATAATCAAATTTCATAGCATTTCAATGAAATATTTGGATTTTACTGATCCCATTCTGAACTTATTAGATGCCCCCTATAAAATATGACAGATGACATATTACTCAATTCTTTAAGGAGAATCGTCGGCAACGCCGCACTTTGCAGAGTTTGTGCGTTTATAACCTCACTTTCGCCCGCGGAACGCGAAACCAAGGTTAATAACCTTAGCGAAAACTAAATAAATTCTATTCTCAGTTTTAAAAAAATCTTGCTGAGAATACTTTAATTTTTCGGTTTATAATGAAGACAAGATTTGTTAAAGCTTGTCCTGATAACTTGCCTTGCATAGATTTTGGTATGGTGTGTCAATTTTATCAATAAAAACGGGGAGCAAAACATGGAGAAATGAAGAGGTATGTTTGTTATTTGATTTGTATATTGTTTTAATATTGCTTAATGACGATGATATAGCTTAAATTTTGGTTTTAGGTAGATTAGAGAATAAATATTATGGTAACAATGTTATTGGAGACACGCAGAGGAAAGAACATAATAATGCGTACATAGGTAGTGCACGGTTAAGGCAAAAATTACCCCCGAGCACAAAATTAATAAGAAAAATGTTAATGATACTGCGGTTAAAAATAAAGAAATTCAACTGAATAGTTTTGAATATTATGTTGTAATTACCCAACATAAGCAGATTAGTCCTAAATTATGCACATACCACGATGTACTAGGATCATACATCGAGGCACATACATAGATACAGCTTTTTGTGCTTCTACTTTAGTTGCTGGTACAGTAAAGAAATACTTATTGTGTATATACTTATAGTTAAGATATGAGGGAGGGGCATGGGGGTGTCGCACACCCCAATGTTGAAATCGATTATCAAAACAAGAAATGATGCTTTGTAAAAACGATCGTTGATACCTACATGTGAGAACCATGCTTCAGAATCAGAACTAATTTAAATAATCTAAAGACAATGCAAGTTCGACAGCAGAGTTTCATTTGATATCAAGTGCTTGACTGTCAATGACTACTTTTTGCGGATATTTCTTTCTTGTATCAACTAATGAAGTATTTAAGTAATTAGGTCCGTATTTTGTAAATAGACCTGACATGGTGTGGAAAATATGTTTTTCTACGAGCGTGCAGAAAAGTATACACTTTGTCGTATCCATTTTGATGCGGAAAGTTGTACTTTTCCGCACTAGCGACATTAACTTTGTCAAGTAACAATAGAACTATGCTTGTAAAATTTTTGCAGGTATACATATTAATGGAAAACTTATTTTAGATGAATGTAAGCAAGGTATTGCTTTTCTTTGCTGACTTCCTGGAAAAAGCGAAGAATCATGGACAACATCGGTATATTTTTATATTGGAAATAGTCAGCACAAGTGCAATAAAAAATATGAAAAACTACCTTACAGGATTTAGTTGACAAAGACATACCTCAATAATTATTATAGATTGGAGTATTATGAAGGAAGATTTTTGGCAAAAATCGAAACATATTACAAAGAGGGACTGTCTGACATGTTAAAAAATGAAAAATGCCCTTATCTCCCAAACGAATCGAGATTTTGAGATTCAACTGCTTTCAACTGCCCTCAATCGAGCACAGTACACCTACCTACTCTTTGTCTATCTCTTCGCAGAATAGAAGAAATCCCCAAAAAAACATCCAGTTTGTTACACTCTGTGCATGCGACATCTATCTTGTGCAGGGGGTGGCCGCCTTAGATCGGCCCGGCACGAAGGCCCCTGCATGCGACATGAAAACTGTATTATTTGAGTTTGAAATATTTTCACTAAATTTAATAGATAACTTATTTGGGGTTTTGCCATACATAGAATGCAAAATAATGTTTTTTTCTTGCAAATTAAAGAAATCTTAATTTTTGGGTGGGTGATGCATTATATTTTTTATTTTTAACTTCCATTAACCACATTCACAAAATATGCTTATGAAAATTTGGGTTTGGTTTAACCAGCCATATGGTAGTTTTTTTAACTTAACTCTGGTGCACATTGTTTTCTTTTCTGTATTGTTGCTATTGTTAGTTATAACAAAAACAGGAAAATGTAAATAAATCAATTAATGGTATTTTTAATGGATAATATTGGAAATATTTGCTGATATAAAAATAGGTATGTATGCCTACTGTAGCTTACCTAAACAAAAATATTTTGTTATAAGTTTTATTTGTCAATAAACTTTGAAAATGTAATACAATAAGTAACTATTTTATCATTATGTACTCTGTCATTATAACGGTATGGTAAATAATATATTATTTGCATTTTCCTTTAGCAAGATATATAAGGTGGATTTAAATTCTCCAAAAATTAATTTGGAATATCTCACTAATGGAGAGTGTTCCATCTGTTAAAACCAAAAACTCTAAAGATATTATTTTCCAGAAAAAATATATAATATAGTGAAAAAATTCTAAAGAATTATTATTTTTTATGAGGATGCTTCGGCAATCACAATATAATTTACCTAAATAGTTCAAGCTATGACCTACTATAAAAGTTTTTCGACTGAAAACTTGGCTTCATTGCGTTTTACATAAGTTATATTTCTAACATCACCAAGAACTGGCACTTTCTCCAATATTCTAGCGTTACATTTTTGAACCGATGCAGGTCTAACTACTAACTTACATTCTGTAAGTAAGGGCTCGTGAAATTGAAGTAATAAATTTTTTATATTCGGACCAGGTAAGTGCTTGACGTCTATAGGATTGACTTTTCTCAGTTTAGTTTATAACCAATCAATGCTGTTGATTAACACTAGGTATTGAGGCTAAAATATCGTAAGTTTCTTCAAACAACTAGCAACTGGTGGAATATACTTGATAACAAATAAAAAATCGTTTGGCAGAGCCACTTAATCTAAAATTCTCAGCTAAAATGTTACACCTGGTTGGTTCTTTATATGTCTTTAATATATCAGCAAGTCTAGATATCTAATTTGTGCAACTTCAGTTAGGTACTTAGAATTTTGTCGTTTTGTACACCTCTTATAGATAAAATCGACATGTTTCCAATAAAAAAAGTTTTGTAAACCAACCAGCATAACGTCCGGATCATCAATACCAATACCTAGTGTTTTCAGCATTTTCCTCATTAAAATAGAATGGTTCATTTTCGTCATGGATTATTAGAATTAATGGTGAAAATAGTTCAAATCATAAAAAATAAAAGCTTGTAAAAGACGCGGGGCCGCGGGATCCGATAATCCGATTTGTGACGCCACAAAATAGGTTATGTTGATGTTCTCACAGGCTGACAGACTTGGCATTGAGGTGCGGCGTTGCCAAACATGGTGCCTTGGCGGTAAATTTAGGGAAAAATAAAATCCAACAGGTAGTTGCGTATATTGAACTTTAAAAATTAAACGGGGGCGAAAAAAAAATACAGCAAGTATATCTCACCCAATACTATCCGATGAGCAAATAAAAAAAAGTGGTGTATTAGTCCATTGGTTGAAGTGGATGGGACCCGGTCTGACTTGATGAGGGTTGGGTGTGGGGTTCTTCAGGGTTCTGTACTGGGGCCCCTATTATTTTTGCTTTTTGTGAATGACCTGCCTAATATCGTTGCAGGAAGCAGTTCTGAATTGGTCATGTTTGCTGATGATAACTCATGCTTGATATCATGCCGTGTATATATTTGCTGGAGGTGGTTAAATTCGTTAAGCTGAATAAGCATAAATTTGTTTGTAACAATTTCTATCATGAATATAACACCAGAAATGGTAAACGCTTAAGAATTCCTTTGCATAGCCTTTCTTTGACAGAAAATGATGTTTTTTATATGGGAATTAAAATATACAATTGTTTACCCCCTACATTGAAAGCCATCGATCACTTTATCAAGTATAAACGGGCGGTTTCAGGATATTTGATTGATAATTGTTTTTATGATTTAGATGAGTACTTTCAGAAGAGCGCTGTTAACTTGCGATAGTCTATAGTTTTATACATAGTTTTGCTTACATGTCAATTGTATTGTCAACTTAATGTATGTATACTTATGTATTTTATAATTATTATTTGCTGTTTAATTCTTTGACGTGTCCTATGCCTTTTGTACCATGTTATTCTACAAGTTTGGTCTATTGGTCAAATAAATATTATTATTATTATACTTTTAAGGATAAAAAAATCGGTTCTTCTGATTCAAATAAGGGAAGATGGAGCACATTTTAAATTAGTTTGGTATATACAGTATATTCAGTTTTTTAATATAACTTCCGGTTATAGCGGAAATGAAAGTGGTTTTCTCTATTTTACAACTTACACATTTTTCTTAACCATCACAGGATTCCTTTTTTAATTCTGAATCCAACAATATATATAATTTGACCTATTTATCTCCAACCGTTTCCGAGATATTTATCAGAGAAACTCCATCAAACTAGATACATGGTCTCATGGTCGGTGTCTGATGTTCGATCTGAGTAGGCCAAACAATAAAACCAAATTTATGACAAATCAAGTCAGCCATGATAATAAAACTGACAATCGAGTAGGCTGTCAATTCGATATTTCTATTTACGTATCAGATTAGTCTAAAATTTTGTTGCTGAAGCTGTTAGTAGTTGCAGTTTAAAAAATGTTTTTAAAAGAAGAATGCTGTGATATTTTAGAGATCTTCATCAAAAATGATAAAAGATACGTTGAAACTTTGAGGGAGTATTCTCGTAAATATCCAAATAGAAATGTTCCGAGTGCTTCATTTATATGTAAGCTGTATCGAAGATTCAGATCGACAGGAAGTGTGATTAGCAAGAGAAAAAAAGGGTTTAGAATTAGTGAGGACGAGAGAACGAATTTTAAATTATTTCAGAAGAAATAACGAAAAATCTCAGAGAGATGCAGCGAGAGACTTACAAATTCCCCGGTCTACAATACAAAGGGTAATGAAATTAAGCAAATTTAAAGCCTTCAAAATATTACCTGTTCAAAGGCTATTCCCTGGAGATGCTGCAAGAAGACTGGAATATTGTCAAACAATGTTAAACTTTTATTTTGCAAGAGGTGGAGCTGGATTTTTTAAACAAATTATTTGGTCCGATGAAGCTACATTTACAACGGCGGGAATATACAACTGGAAAAATAGTATATTTTGGTCTGTTGACAATCCACGGGCATTTCGTGAAGTTGTGAAATCCGGCAGAAATTCCGTGGGTGTTTGGTGTGGGATTGTGGAAAATTTTATAATGGGCCCTCTATTTTATTCAGGAAGTATGACAGGTAGGAAATACCTACATTTAATCCAGAACGAATTGGAACAATACTTTGACCAGTTGCCATTAATTTTTCTTAACCAACTCCAAGAAAGACAATTAATATGGCAGCAAGATGGCGCTTCCGTCCATAACTGTGGGCCCATAACGGAATTTTTGAACAATTCGTTTGAAAATTGGATTGGTAAACATGGAACGATAAGGTGGCCGCCACGTAGTCCAGATTTAACCCCCTTGGATTTTTTCTTGTGGGGGCATTTAAAAAATAAAGTTTATAAGAACCGCCCCGAAAATGTTGAGGAGATTAAAAGACGAGTAAAATTAGAAATTGATAGTTTAAACAATCGTCCCTTAATCTTTGAAAATGTCCGAAAAAATTTCTTAAAAGGACTTAGGTTATGTGTGTAAGACGAATTCGAAAAATTCAAGTTTCGCGCCTTATTATGCGCACCGGAAATGTCAGAGAGAGTGAGGTTAGGTGATTAGAACTTAAGAGAATTCAGAATGCAATAAACGCCGAATGTTTGAACAACAAAATCTTTTATTATTTTTACGAAAACGGCCCATCCTACAACCTCAGAAGCGGAATTCAACACAAATTTATGTGTGTATTATGGACACCGTGATATTTTGTGTTTAAGCGTTCCAGAATCGACGATTATGTAGACTTTAAGTTTAGGACCACAACCACGACGGTAATATGGATGGAAGCAACGCTAATCCAGTCTTTAACGTGAACAATAGTGCTTTTGAAGAATTTTATCAGAATGAGCGACGAGAACAAGAGGTAAATCCAGTTGTAAACATGGTTCCAACCCTGAACCAAACACCAAACCAACATACACCGATAAATGGAAATGTGGATTCGACTATGTTGCTCAACACCGTTAACGCCCTTCTGCAGCAAAATATGCAAATGTTGGAG
Organism: Pseudeuparius sepicola; assembly: GCA_963920635.1. NCBI lineage: Eukaryota > Metazoa > Arthropoda > Insecta > Coleoptera > Anthribidae > Pseudeuparius > Pseudeuparius sepicola. The sequence continues at coordinate 39,490,248 of OY987303.1, read as the reverse complement.
ATGTTGAAGCTTAATCAACAGCAAACCATCGCTCAACCTGCCGAAGCAACTGCAGTAAACATGATACCAGACATGACGAAGGTAATCTCTGCGTTTAATGGAGAAAAAGGGCCTATAGTAGCAAGGCAATGGTTACAACAGTTAGAAACATCGGCAGTGATTCATAACTGGCCCGAAACAGTTACTTTCCAAGTGGCGATATCAAATGTTGTTGGTGCCGCAAAACACTGGCTGCTCAGCCGGCTAAATACCATAAAAAACTGGTCACAATTTAAAGCTGCTTTTACCAAATCATTTATGTACGAAACAAGCAAGACAGAGCTGTGGCAAAAGATGCAAACCAGAGTTCAGCTACCAAAAGAGAGTGTTACAGTGAGAAAGCTCACTTGTGTAGAGAATTAGATTTCTCTTTTCCCGAAACAAAGGAACAAATCATTATTGGTTTATGGTCGAAAGAACTCAGTAACTTTATAATTTCAAGAGATCATTTGGATGAAGATGAGTTATACCAGGACATTATTACATTTGAGAAGATTGATAGTGCCAGATGTCTTCAGATTAAGGATAGGAAAGAAGGTGAAGGCAAAACGGTTGAATCTAGGAAACCTGAAGGCAAGAGAGAAGGAAGTACTACAGCATATTTCGTGAGACATGATGGGGGGAAAGGCCGAAGATGCTTCAATTGTAATCAACGGGGACATGTGCTGAGTGAGTGTCCGAAACCTGTTCGTCAGAGAGGATCTTGTTATGGCTGTGGATCAACAAGTCACCTGATGGTTGACTGTCCTCAGAAAAAGATGGCGTCTACTTCAGCAACATCTACATCTACCAATTCTAATGTGAAGCGGGAATCTCATTCAGAACAAACGCTAATAGTACAATGAAAATCAGTTAATCCAATCCTGATACCAGTGTACTGGGAAGCTCAAGGACACAGAGTTTTGACGGAAGCAGTCTATGATCCAGGTAGTGCTATAACTTTGGTTAGGAAGTCTGTTGTGCAGAACTTGGTTATGCAAAATTATGTTGATAATGGTAAATATGAGGGAGTTAATCAGTCAGATTTGGAAATTTTGGGTTTTATTAATATTTTGATTACTATTGCTAATATTACGTTGAATTCAAACCTTTACGTTGTAAAAGATATGACAATACCTTGTGATTGTTTATTAGGTCGTGATTTATTATGCAATGATAAAATGAAATGTATACTTCGGGGAGAGAACTTAGATATAGAACCTGTGAAAAGTAGCGAAAGCCTTTCAAATGAAATTTCGTCTATTTTAAGCATCGATTATGTTAGCAAAGATGAAACCAACCTTGAAATTAATCCCAACATAGCACCCGAGCAAAAACAAAAACTTATTGAAATTTTTAATGATTCTTACGTGAAACCTGTTCGACCACCATATCCTAAAACTAAGTATGAAATGAAAATTTTAGTACAACCAGGGCATACACCGTTTTTCTTTAGACCTCGTCGACTATCTTACTCTGAGAACAAAGCGGTAGAGAAACTTATTAATGAGATGGAAGAAAATCATGTTATTCGTAGAAGTGAATCTGAATAAAGTTCCCCTATAGTTCTTACAAAAAAGAAAACAGGTGAATATCGCTTATGTGTAGACTTTAGGTACTTGAATAAGATATGTTTAAGAGATAATTACCCCCTTCCGTTAATTGATGACTTAATCGACAGATTGAAGGGTAAGAAATATTTTAGCTATTAGACCTTAAGAGTGCTTTTCATCACGTAGACATTGAACCAAATTCGATAAAATATACTTCATTTGTAACTTCAACGGGGCAATACGAATTTTTGAAAGCTCCTTTTGGATTTAAGAACAGTCCTTCTGTGTTCACCCGTTATATTAACTTAATTTTTAGAGATCTTATTACTGAAGGAAAACTTTTAATTTATATTGACGACATAACGATAGCGACAGAAACAATTGATGAAACTCTAGAAATTTTGAAAGTTGTGTTTGACAGATTTGTTGAAAACAAACTCAGCTTGAGATTGGATAAATGTTCGTTTCTTAATACACAAATAACTTATTTGGGTTATGTGATTGATGGTGAAAATATCAAGCCAAGTGACGATCACATTAAGGCTATCAGACAACACAACACAAAAGAATTGCATAGTTTTATTGGTCTAGCTTCTTATTTTAGAAACTTCGCTGAATTAGCACGTCCCTTATATAGCCTTTTACGAACAACTGACCTGAACAACTTGAAAGTTTCAACAAAATTAAGAATGTTCTTATTTCCCAACCAGTTTTAGCTCTTTACTCGCCTTTGGCAGATACTCAACTTCATTGTGATGCAAGCTCACACGGGTATAGTGGTATTTTATTGCAGAAGCAGAAAGACAAATTGTTTCACCCTGTATTTTATTATAGCAGGCGCACCATGGAAAGTGAATCCAAGCTGCATAGTTTTGAGTTAGAAATGTTGGCAATAATCAATAGTTTAAACAGATTTAGAGTTTATTTACAGGGCCTTTCCTTTAAAATCGTGACAGATTGTAACAGCTTGAACTTAGCACTTAAAAAGAAAGAAATTAATCCTAAAATTATGCGTTGGTCTTTAATATTGCAAAATTATGATTACACAATAGAACATCGCGATAATACTAAAATGAAGCATGCAGATGCCCTTAGTAGCCATTTTTCACATGTGTTAGTACTTGAGGAGACTAGTTTCGAGATGAACTTAAGTATAAAGCAAAAACAAGACCAAGATATTTTGAAAATAAAAGAGGAATTAGAAAAAAGTGAGAGTAAAATCTTTGAGTTACGAAATGGTATTGTGTATAGGAAAATCAGGATAATTTTATGTTCCAGAAAACATGGAAAATAATGTAATTAGAAGTGGTCATGATGAAATGGGACATATTGTTGTGGAAAAATGTGTTGAATTTATAAGGCAAACTTACTGGTTCCCCAAGATGAGAGAAAAAGTTAAACATTATGTAAACGATTGTCTTAAATGTATTGTTTTTAGTTCAGATAGTGGTAAGCAAAGTGGATTTCTCCATAGTATTCCTAAAACTTCTTCACCATTTCATACAATAAACGTTGACCATTGTGGCCCACTTGAGAAGTCTTCAAAACAAAACAAGCACATATTTGCGGTGATCGATGCTTTTACTAAATTTATAAGACTTTATGCTTGCAAATCAACAGGAACGGAGGAAGTTTTAAAACACCTTAAACATTACTTTGAAACGTATAGCAGACCCTTCCAAGTTATTTCAGATAGAGGAACAGCTTTTAGTTCTAAACTTTTCACCGATTTCATGAAAGAAAATAATGTTTGTCATGTACAAGTAGCTACTGGTGTTCCGAGAGCTAATGGCCAAGTAGAACGGCTCAATAGAACTATTATTCCTATGATATCTAAACTAGTTGATGCTCCTAAAAAATGGGATGAGGTTTTACCAAACGTAGAGTTCGCTATCAATAATACAATAAATAAATCAACGGGACAGGTTCCGTCTGTACTATTATTTGGAGTACGACAATTCGGTACAATTGGGGATTCAATGAAAAATTTCTTAAGAGTCTCTTAGTGATTCTGAATCTTTAGATGAAAATCGAGATCTTGAAAGATTAAGGCAAGAAGCCGGAGAAAAAATTCAACAAAATCAAAGTTATAATGAGGAAAACTACAACCGTAGACACAAGAAAGCTTCAGAATTTATGGTCGGGGATTATGTTATGATACCTAATGTTGATGTAACACCCGGTATTAACAAAAAGTTACTTCCAAAGTATAAAGGACCTTATGTAATCAAGAAAATATTACCCCACGACCGATATGTGATCACAGACGTAGAAGGTTTTCAAATTACACAGAGACCTTTTGAAGGAATCTTTGATAGTTCTCGAATTAGACTTTGGGGTACAGAGCAAACCCAATAACCTGATTACGACTGATTGATTCTTATCATAACCAATCCTTATTGAGATTTTTAGTATTACCGATTATGACTAATTATAAACTTATGACTTTGTAACTTGATGTGGACCCTTATGTTTATCCCACTTATGTATTTGCTTAGGAAATTATTGTATCCTTATGTTTACCTTATTTAGGTGTACTTAGTAAATTTTAGAATCTAACTTATGTCACTGATGTTGTTAATTTCTGGAATGTTATTTATGTCACTTATGTTGTTACAATTATGCAATTATGAGCATGGTTGATTGAGGCCAATCAACATGTCAGATATGGCCGAGCTGTAAGACGAATTCGAAAAATTCAAATTTCACGCCTTATTATGCGCACCGGAAATGTCAGAGAGAGTGAGGTTAGGTGATTAGAACTTAAGAGAATTCAGAATGCAATAAACGCCGAACGTTTGAACAACAAAATCTTTTATTATTTTTACGAAAACGGCCCATCCTACATGTGTAAATAATAATGGAAACCATTTTGAACATTTAATGTAAATGAACTTCTAACTAATTTTTAATAACTAATCATATTGTTGTTGTTATAATAAATATGACAGTAGTAAAAATAATAAATGTTTCATAATTTCCACGAGATTTTTAATTAAGTTGAATGCAGTTGAATGGCTATAGCCACTTTAACATTCAGCCTACTCGCTTGTCAGTTTTATTATCATGGCTGACTTGATTTGTCATAAATTTGGTTTTATTGTTTTGCCTACTCAGATCGAACATCAGACACCGACCATGAGACCATGTATCTAGTTTGATGGAGCTTCTCTGATAAATATCTCAGAAACGGTTGGAGATAAATAGGTCAAATTATATATCGTTGGATTCAGAATTAAAAAAGGAATCCTGTGATGGTTAAGAGAAATGTGTAAGTTGTAAAATAGAGAAAACCACTTTCATTTCCGCTATAACCGGAAGTTATATTAAAAAACTGAATATTCGGGAATACTACTTAAAGGTTCTCTAATGGATGTGTTGGTAAAATTTTTTTTTTTATTTTGCAAAAAATGTTTTTTCGCGATAACTTTTTTACCGACCTCTGTACACAAAATTAGGGTACACCCTCGAATTCCCCTTAATTTTTACTACAACCTCATTTTTTGAATGATGATTTTATATTAACCTGTCTCCACGTAGCACACTTTTTCCGCTTGGATGGGCCACCCTGTACCTCTATCTCTAGCAGTTTTTTTAAAAAAATCCAGTATAAACAGAAAATTTGCAACTTTTTTACTTATTACATACATGCAAATTACTCGGGAATCAAACTTGTACTTATTTAAAAAGTGCATATCAAAAAAGCGTTAGTACCAGTTACAATCTGTAGTTTACCATATTTTTGTATACCTACTACACTACAATATTAAGATGATACTTGTCTATGTTAAATAGACTAAATATTAATGTATTTAATGAGCCTTTAAGCAAGCTTAAAAAGTGTAAAAAGTGAAAAAAAAGGTGAGATTGAGTTTGAAGGTGTGTCACTGGTTGCTTGGTGCGTGGATCTTTGAGTAGTGAATTGGTATTATAATAACTGACCAATGAATGTATTCTTGCTCCGTTTCATTAATTTTTATTGTTGGTTTTTATTATTTGTTTTAGCCTACTGCCCTTTTATTGTATTACATCTGCATTAACTTGGTTTGTCTATACTGTATCTAACCACTACTTGTAACAATTGTTAATTTGTCATTTAATGGGGTTATCCCGTATAATATAATAATAATAATAATAATAATAATATACTACAATATTAAATTAAAAAGTTAAAAGTTTCAGGAGAACTCATAGGAGGCCATGGTTTTGTTTCTAGTTTGACATTCGGTAAATATTTCATTTGCTGCTTGTATTCTGTGTTCGTTGTTTAATTTAAAACAGCACAAAGTTGTCACAAAATGAATTATTGTAAACAAGACTTGATATGTATGATTTACGTAATTGGTGAATGTTTTGGAAATTGTTTTTTGGTATCTCGAGTTTATGCCCAAAAATTCCCAGATAGAAGACATCCCGATACCAGAATGCTGCAGAACTTAAAGGAGCGATTCGATCGCACAGGAAATATTGCCTATGAAAAGCAAACTAGAACAAAACCAGGTTTAAATGAAGAAAATCAGTTAGCTATAACATTGGCTGTTGTGGAACACCCTGAAATAAGTGTAAAGCCGGATTTATAAACTTTACGTTTGACGTTTTCGTTTGAAGTTCGACGTTTCCATTTGACGTTGCCGCAGCTCGGTTTCCAAAGTCGTTTATAAACTTTTTCCGTTCGGTTTAGAATTTTCTGTACGCCTGCGTGGTATCAACGCCAGAAAGATAAACCATAACAACAATCATTGTCATCGGAGCGAAGTCGTTCGATTTTATAATATTCTGATTTAGCAACTCTTAATTCATTCTGTTTACTACCATGTAGCGTTATTTTGGATAATTAATATTAAAATATTACATGTGACCCTTAAAAAGGCACTTCATTGGCCGGAGCTGCAACAGCAAAAGGAAAAAGATAAAAGTTGGTTATCCCCACGGAACGTCAAACGGCAACGGAATTTTAGTTTATAAATACTAACATCAAATCTTGGATGTCCCACTTTCGAACGTCAAACGGCAACGTCAAACTTCAAACGGCAACGTCAAACGTCAAAGTTTATAAATCAGGCTTTAGACAACTGAGTCGGGATTTAGAAATAAGAAAGTCCTCAGTAGGACAAAGCCTTAAGCATAACAAATTTCAAGCAGCGGAGGCAGCGGAGGATGAATTTTTTCTTAAATTTGTATTATTTACCGATGAATCTACATTCCACAGAAATGGTTATGTAAATAGACATAATTTTCATTTTTATGATATGCAAAACCTTCATCAGATTTTTGTGAATAATTTTCAACACAACTGGAGTATTAATGTTAATACTGGATTTTTTTAAAACTGCTAGAGATAGAGGTACTGTATTAGGTATCAAATTAAAGCTGAATGAATGCTCTATCCAATAGAAATGTTAGATAGGTATAGGGTGTCTATTTGAAAAAAAAAAAAGTAAATTACGTTCGAAAATGTCGGAGTTTTGGCGAAAAAAACTGAAACATCCTGTACAAAAATTTTCAACTTGGTTCTTAGTCATTAATAAAATGGTTAAGTGTAAATCCACAACCAAAGTTTCAATAGAAAAATCAAGTCGCAAGAAAAATATAGCAATATTAATGAAGGGTTGGTATTTAGCAAAAAATACTTTAAAAAAGTTATAACTTGGCAACACCGCAGATGGAAGTGGGAATAATTTAGGGACGTATACTATACTTTGATAGGCTTCATTTGCGATAAAAAAAATCGGGTCATTCCATTTAAAAAAATATATTTTTTTGTCGCCACACTTTTTTGGAACACCCTGTATATACCACACTAATTTTAAAATGTGCTCCATTTTCCCTTATTTGGATCCCCCAAACCAATTTTTTTTATCCTTAAAAGTATAGCCACAATGGAAGAAGGGAGTAGTAAATGGATATGCTGTATATACAGGGTGTCCAACTTTAAAACTGTACAAATCCGTAAAATCTTCATTTTTGGAGATAATTGCCTGAAGTTTTTTTTTGTTTGAAAGGCCTTTAAAAACCGCTTCTTTTGACCTTCCTACCATTTTCAAAATGCAAATCCAGGGACGGCTGCGATTTTTTTTATACCCCCGATTTTCACGAAAACCATTTAGCGATTTTTTTATTTAAAATCTGACTCCACAGCGTTAATCAGAAGACCCCAAAACCCTCATATACCAAATTTGAACAAAAAATATACAGGGAGTTCCATTCTGCAGGGTGTCAAAGTTGAGCAAAATAGAAATTTTTAATGGCATCTGCCGAGTCAAGTGTGCTATGGAATCCCCTCAAAACAGTTGAATGGTCAATAGGACCGCTCAAGGTATTGGTGTGCAAAGGTCCAATACAAAATATACACAGTGTTCTTATCTGTGCCATCTCAAATTACTGAATTTTTGGAACTTTATACGGGTCAAAAATCGAGTATATCAAAACCGCTCCACCACTATAAACGAACTAAATCTAAAAAATACAGAAACCTGCCAGTCAGTAAGTCCATATCAGTTAAGGTGGCTGGTGTGCCACAGCAGGAAACACACAGAAAATGTATCATCTTAGACAGTGACTTTGTTGAGAAAGGTCCAATAATTTAATTTTTTTTATTTGCTAGTTGGCACTTTGTAAAGAAATACATTAATTTTGTGTTTATCAATATTTTTTCAATAATTCCAGAGCACTCTTGATCCGTATAAGTTTCATAAAATTTCAGAATTTTGAGATGGCTCGGAGAAAAATACCCTGTATATTTTTGTAGTAAATATTTTCACACCAACATTTTGAGTGTTGTTTTGAAGGGATTCCATGGCACACTTGACTTGCCAGATGCCTTTAAAATTCCTATTTTGCTCAACTTTGACATCCTTCAGAATGGAACTCCCTGTATAGTTTTTATTCTAATTTGGCATATGGGGGTTTTGGGGTGTTCTGATGAACGCTGTGGAGTCAGATTTTAAATAAAAAAATCGCTAAATGGTTTTCGTGAAAATCGGGGGTATAAAAAAATCGCAGCCGGCCCTAAATTTGCATTTTGAAAATGGCAGGAAGGTCAAGAAAAGCGGTTTTTGAAGGTAGGTATTTCAAACAAAAAAAAGTTTAGGCGATTATCTCCAAAAATGAAGATTTTACGGGTTTGTATAGTTTTAAAGTTGGACACCCTGTATACAGGGTGATTCAGTTTTATTCTGCGACACTTCAACAGGAAAACCAAAAAATAACCGCACTTCCTATTTGGTACACGTTATAACGGCATGGGTTAGCATAAAACCTGTTAATATCAAACACCTTGAATAACCAGTGGCGTAGAAGTAAGTAATTAGTATAATTGTTTTTAGAAAAAAGAACCACCTTGTATAGCAATAAAATGTATTCAATTTCTTATGTAAATTTTAATTTTAAATAAAAATGCCCTCTTGGTAATTTTTCGTATGTGTCATGGTTTTGTGGCAAATTTGATTTTTTGTATTATTTCGGGGTTTCTGAAAAATAATCTAAAAAATTTGCTCCATAAGTAACACTTAAAGTAGAAATAATGTGTTTGCTCCTTGAAATAAAGTAACTTTTTCCATTAAACTTACCTATTTAAGGCTATACTTTTGAAGATACAGGGTCTAAAACATTTAGGGAAGATACAATTAATGTTTCGCTCTGTACCTTGAAAAGTAAAACTTTGAATGGGTTAAGTTTATTGGGAAAAGTTACTGTATTTAAAGTAAAAGACACATTTTTTCTATTTTGAATGTTACTTATGGAGCGAAGTTTTAAGTTAAATTTTCAGTAGTACCTACCCCGAAATGCTAAGAGAACGTTTTTGTTCGCAATTAAAATTTACGTAAGAAATTGAATACATTTTATTGCTATACAAGGTGGTTCCATTTTTTTTTCTAAAAAAAATATTCTAATTACTCACTTCTACGCCATTGTTGTTCAAGGTGTTTGATATTAACAGGTTTTATGCTAACCCATGCCGTTATAACGTGTACCAAATATGACTAAAATATCTCAACTAGTTTGGAAAATATTCAATAAATTCCACATATTTCTTTTAACTTTAACACCCTGTAACTTTTTTTATAAAGCCTTAAAATGATATAGTTTATGGAAGAAAATGCTGTTATTTTTGGTTTTCTATCACCTGTTGAAGTGTCGCAGAATAAAACTGAATCACCCTGTATATATGTATCTCCTTAGGAGACCTCTTCAGAAACCCTTCGTCCTAATCCGAAGAGAATGTAAGCAGCCTCCTTTCTGCAGCCAAGGGAGTGGGAGACACCTGCTTTGATACATCGGCTCCCCCTTGACTGCTGCCATTGCTATGATGGTTTTCGGAGGATCTCCCTCAACCTGGGGGGGGGAGCCACTTCCACCATCACTTTTCTCTCCTTCGGGGCCTTGGGGGACTTCTCCCCCTCCGGACCTGGCTTACACTTTGAGGACCTTTCCTTCCGTGACTCCCCCCTCCCCCTGAGCGACGGGCACCCAGGAACACCATCCTTACGCTGGTTCTAAGTCAGCTCGATGATCGGGGTCTAGTCTTGGCTGATCCCGACCGTCAAACGCCACCCCTCAGGCTTGTCTTCCCATTGCCACACCCTCCACCGGCTGCTACACATTTTTTTCTGCACTTCCAGATACCAGACTATCCCAGCAGTATGTGTTGATGACAGTCATCTTGCACCCGAAATCCATAGAACTGCCCTTCTCAGGGCGGGGCTGTCCGGGTCGACTTCCACCGGGTTGTCGAGCCCTCAGGGTCTGATATTCACCATGGACCCACTCTCTGAATTCTGCGTCTCAACCTCCACCGCCAGATTAATGGTTGGACCGAAGGTGTCCACCCCGCAGGATGCACATCATCACCCTTCCCTCTAAGGTACCGAAGAATTCCAGCAAATCCCAGCGATCAAAGCCAGTGACCTGATCTCGGACACTCACCACATTTCTCGGTAGCCCCATCCACAGACTGCGCATACAAACCCTCCTAGGAATCCGAGTTTCCCCCGCCCACTTGGGGTACTTTATTTTCGACAGCCGACATTAGCATTTCTTAAATGTGTATTTTTAACCTACTGTCAGGTTTGTACCATGAAGGTACTTTCAATCCTATTGGTCCGCGGGTGGTATTTACTTCCCACCTACCCGCCCGGCACAGTGCAGTGGCCTGTCGACCTGAGGAGAGATAATGCAACTCAAAAAGTTCTAATTGCCATAAGTTAAGCACACTTGCTATCCTCAGTTCTAATGGTTGTTGACTGGTGGAGTTCTAATAAAAAAATTTTTCTTTCGTGAATTTTATAGCTTGAATTAATGTTTTGCAAAATTTCAGTCTTGAGAAATATTTTACGCTAACTTCAGTTTTTCGACATGTATACTGCAGTGCTGACGCCCTCTACCCCCTACTGTAGTGCTGACGTCCCTTTGTCTTGCTATCTCACTGCTGGACTTGTGCTCTATATTACATTCACAATTTATATACAAATTGTGAGCCTTCACGAAACAGTTTACAGATGCTAATTAATTTTACACCTTTCTGAGCATGCCAGAACCAGGTGTTCCGACCGCTCTACAGTGGCTCCCTAGCACTAAAATGCAACTCAATCTGAAAATATCAACCTTTTGAAAACTCTTGCACTTTTCTGATTAAGTCCTCCAAAACAAATTTCATACAGCCGATAAAACCCACATGCCCTAGTAGCTTGTAGGTTAAGTGCCTAAAGCCCCTGTAGGACTCCCAGGTTTGAGTCTCAGCTAAAGTGAATATTTTTCACTGATTGTCCTTTACCTGCTATGCCACAAAAACATCCTTCTTCATTTATAATTACAGGTCCAAAAATCAATACTTATTTAACTAAATAGTTTCCTAAATAAATAAATAAATAACGACTTTGGGATACACCTGAGCTCAAATTGTTAAGTTAGGGATAAGTGCTTCATAAAACCTGTAAAAATAGCATACAATTTATTAAGGAAAGTGTAAATTACCATTATGAAAATGAGTTGTAGAAAAGTTCTGATTGGACAATAAAGTATGAATTGAGAGATTCTCTCAGTAATCAATTGCCAGCTGAAAAAAATTCAATCACATTTAAGTTAATTATAACATCACAATAATTCTCAAAAACAAAAAGTTAAACTATTATTCTTTGGTTGTAGGTGTGGGCAATCCCAGTAAGTGGTGAAGCAACGGAGATATTTTCCTGGCGACATGGCTCTGTGAAGGTGTTAAAAATCATACCAACTCCTTACATTGTAGGCTCGGGAAACTACGACCATTTTCTATCGATAAGACCATTAATCGCATTATGTGATTCATCTATACCAGGAGCAACAAACAATGTGTTGAATTTCTATTCCCTTAAAACAGGAGAACAAGTGAAAATGATAAAATTCAAAACTCCAATATTGGATATATTGGCTAATAAAAGATTGCTTATTGTTACATTTTCTGAAAGAATTGCAGTATTTGATGCCTTTTCCTTGGAAGATAAGTTGTCAGTTACAACATGTTACTTAAGTCCGGGATTAAATCCGAATCCTGTGGCTTTAGGACCCAGATGGTTAGCTTACTCTGAGAAGAGACTGAACCAGTCCAAACGAAGTAGTGGTGGAAACGAAGGGGAAGGTGTTCAGGTAAAACCATGCTGTTAGATTATCAACAAACAAATATTTCTCTGAAGTTTTTGTTCAGTTCGTACAGAGCAACAGTTTGAAATTTTACTACCCCTAATATCAGAAATAAACAGATAGATGCCCAATGCAAATTTTAACTGAGCATCTTTAAAAAACAAAGAAACAAATAAAAATAATTTTTCAAATTAAATTTTGAAGTAGTTGCAAATAATTGAAAAATGTCATAAGAAAATTGCTATTGTTTAAGCCTAAAGAATAATCGACCGACTTTTTGTAGCTGTATAAGAGCTCAGAATAGTACCTGGAAGTTAGTGCAAGGTTCGAATGGGTTGCAAAAACATTGTGTTGAAAAATTTGTTTGTGACAGTGACTTTTTGTTACACATTTTAAAAAGATATAAGGTTTAAGTTCGTATATGATTTTTTTTTGTTTTGCTTCAGCCTTTTCATTTGTGACTTTTTTGTAAACTGATCGAGCACGTCAATAAAAAACAAGGTAATTTGGTCGTGTGTAGTAGATAAAAAAAACTTATTAGTGACGGCCATTTGTGTAGAAATTACTATGCGTATAGTGCGGATTGTCAACTTTCCGTTTTTAGACAATAATTCTGTCAAATCTCAACCGATTTCTAAAAACGACGCATCACTGTATTCGCAATAAAAAGGGCTTTAAAATGATGCGCCACAAGGGGGGGTAGTTCCATTTGAAATTTTAAAGTTGGGGTTGCTAGAGATTAGGGGGATGAACATATCGGGTTGGCTTGGCTGTACATATATTTATAGTTTATTAAATATTCGTCAAAAGCACATAAAAGCCTTTTGTTTATTATTATTTTTAGATATAACTATAACTAAAATAGTTCTAAATTGGAAAAATCTCAAGCGCGTACACGCCAAGTTCGGACGTCTACCGACGCAGAGCGAAACGAATGCGGTGGCCCGTAAGTTTCCGTGGGCCCCGTTCTAACCTAACTTCAAACACAGAAACTATATAGCCTTTTTCTGTGCTCCAAAGAACAGAGTTAATGTTAATTTCTATTTATCCAATTCGAGTTAAAATTTGACCTTTTGGGGTTCAGCCCTGCTTTGTTTGAAACTAATTTATTACATAATTTTACTAATTGTTCACACAAGTAAAATGCCCTTTTTGTAGGTTTTACGACAAAACAATATAAAGGAAACTTGTTCAGAATGAAAAACTGAGTAGGTTTGCAAATTTTCAAAAGTCTAGGCCTACGACTGAGACATGGCAGGTTGCTGATCTGCAAATTTTTAATATTGAAGGTTATAATGTATATTACTCAGGGAAATTTAAACCAGAACGATGGTGTTGTTGGTTTTGTTTTAAAAAAATTACCAACTGAATTTCACCAATTAAAGTTATAATGAAACTGGTTTGTTAGAGCCCAGAAGCCTGAACTAGTTGATGGTTAAATAAAAGATAACTTTTTCCTATTTACAATTTATTTACAAAAGTGGAATTTGTATATAAAAGTGGTTAAAATAAAGTGAAAAGTAATAAAATTATTAATACAAAAAATATTTTTAGAAATAAGCTTTTATTTACCTAAATGCTCTAAAAAGAAGAAAATAATCAAAAAAACCAAAGCAAACCCATAATTTTGTTACATTATAAAATTGTATATGATATAAAAGCTTGTCGTGAGATTTTCGTGTGTAAATTTCTTTTATAGAAAAATATATTTTCTAGTTATAATTACTTTCAAGATATATACAGGGTGTTTCATTAAGGGTGAAGAGGTACCATATCTCAGGAATTAATAGTCCTGGAGCTTTGGGAAAAAAATCTTCTTAAGTAATGTGGTCACGAGAAATCGCTGGAAATTATTTTTAAGTTCGTAGGTCAGCCGCTAGGGGGCGTATTCGAAACAGTAAATTTGAAAAATGAGTTTTCTCAAAAAGTTACAAATGAAGGTGTATCAAAAATACTTTTATTGCACTCTTCAGCAAATTCTGAACAATTTTGTTAAGGATTTTTTGCTCTAGCTCTTCAAATAGGGGTGAAACGGGCGGAGTTATCGCCAAAAGAATAATTGTTAACATGTTACTTGAAAGAAAAAGGTAGGTATTTGTTGTCAAATATTTCCGTGGTCAAGTATGCCATGAAATAAATAAAAATCTACTTGAGTTTTTCGTAAATTGCTATTTTTCTCACTTTTTATTCCATTAAAAGTATTTCTAATTTACTTACCTTACCTGTCGTATTATATGAAATTATCTCGGAAATTATCTAGTAAGCCATGAAACAAAATCGTTTGGTTTCTAGTGAAGCAAAAAGGTAAATGTCACATGAATCAAGCTTTAATAAGTATTGTGTCAATTCTTGATTTTTGTAAATTTTGAGTTAAAATTGTGTGTTGCATTTATTAAAAAATGCGAATGCCGAAGCTTACGATATGCCTGCCGTATATTTTCAAAGCTTTGAACATGCTCCACTTGCGGAACGTGAATAGGTACCAAACGATTTTGTTTCATGGCTTACTTAATCTAGATGATGTCCGAGATAATTTCATATCGATACGAGATACGACAGGTAAGGTAAGTAAATTAGAAATATGTTTAACGGAGTAAAAAGTGAGAAAAATAGCATTTTACGAAAAGCTCAAGTAGATTTTTATTTATTTCATGGCATGCTTGACCACGGAAATATTTGACAACAACTACCTACCTTCTTCTTTCTAATAACATGTTAACGATTATTCTTTTGGCGATAACTCCGAAACTAATGAAGATATCCATTTGAACCTTGGGTATTTTTTGTTGTAAATTTAATCTACTTTTCGATTATAATATAATAAATATGCCATTGCATTTAAAATTTTGGAGAAATTTGTAATAAAAGGTAAATTTTTCAAATTGCGCCCTCTAGCGGTGACCACGAAATTCGAAATGACCTTACTGGACAATCATTTGATAGAAGAAGAAAAGCTCTCTTCAACAAGCCCAAATTCGACCAATTCGGTTAAGCCAAACCGGAGTTACAGGCATTTTTCCAAGTCAAGGTTTATCCGCCCGTTTCACCTCTATTTGAAGAGCTAGAGCAAAAAATCCTGAACAAAACTTGTTCAGAATTTGCTGAAGAGTACAATAAAGGTATTTTTGATATACCTTTATTGGTATTTTGTTGAGAAAACTCATTTTTCCAATTTACGGTTTCGAATATGCCCCCTAGCGGGCGACCTACGAATTTAAAAATAATTTCCAGCGATTTTTCGTGACCACATTACTTAAGAAGATTTTTTTCCCAAAGCTCCAGGACTATTAACTCCTGAGATATGGTACCTCTTCACCCTTAATGAAACACCCTGTATATTCTCGCGACAAGCTTTTATATCTTATACAATTTTATAACGTACTTAACAAAATTATGGGTTTGCTTTGGTTTGAATTTTTTGATTATTTTCCTCCTTTTAGAAGATTTAGGTAAATAAAAGCTTGATTTAAAAAATATTTTTTTATTAATAATTTTATTTTCAACTTTTTAGTTCGAACCTTCAAGCCCTTTCATTTAATGCTCATATTAAGGGAAAAGAAAATGTAATAATGTTGGAGCAGCGGCTATATTGAATTTAGTGTGATGTCACTAACTTTATCGTTTTCTACTCTTCAAGCCCTTTCATTTGATACCCATATTAAAGGGGTTGACAAAAAAATACATCCGCCATCTTAGAGGGGCGGCCATATTGAATTTAGTGTGATGTCACTAACTTTATCGTTTTCTAATCTTCAAGCCCTTTCATTTGATACCCATATTAAGGGGGTTGACAAAAAAATACATCATCCGCAATGTTGGAGCGATGGCCATATTGAATTTAGTGTGATGTCACTAACTCTATCGTTTTCTACTCTTCAAGCCCTTTCTATTGATACCCATATTAAGGGGGTTGGCAAAAAAATACATTATCCGCCATTTTAGAAGGGCAGCCATATTGAATTTAGTGTGATGTCACTAACTGTATCGTTTTCTACTCTTCAAGCCCTTTCATTTGATACCCATATTAAGGGGGTTTAGAAAAAAATACATTATACGCCATCTTGGAGCGGCAGCCATATTGAATTTAGTGTGATGTCACTAACTCTGTTGTTTTCTATTCTTCAAGCCCTTTTATTTGATACCCATATTAAGGGGGTTGACAAAAAATACATCATCCGCCATCTTGTGGTGACGGCCATTTTGAAAGTATTACAATATTGAGTATTGTATATTGTATTGTCATCTGAACTAAAGGTGTATGCAAAATTTCAACTCAATTGGATGTCAGGAAGTGGTTCCAATTCAGCTTGCAAGATTTGACCTAAACATACATACATACATAGTTCACCATACATTGCAAGTTAAATAAAAGCTTGTAAAATAGCAACTTAAAGTTCTTAAATTGACAATAGAATAGTTATGTTTGACTAAATGAAATACAAAATCAGAGACGTTCGTTAAAACGAGAGCACTGTGTGTTTAAGAGTTCATTCGAGATGTTAAAGTTAGTTTACGAGCACTTATAAAATTTAAACTATTGAAGTTCACAGAGTACCTCGAAACCTTCCCAAGTTAAAGCTGAGTAGTTGCCACCACAGCTCCAAGCTCCTTTTCGTGGATTACGACCTCGGCTAGGTCTCGAGACTCGGGTGGACCTGTGTACAGATTTTTTGGAATTGAATTTTGATAAACTTAAACTTATAACCTTACGATGGACTAAAGCATGTAACTTCGACTTATAATGAACTCGAAAAGATATTAAATGACTATGAAATAAAGACTAGAAAAGAAACAATGGCAGTAGTTAAGCAAAGCGGGCATCAGGACAGTGACGTCACGGCCTCGGCCGCTACGTGGCAGATGTTTATTTCCGACAGGTGAGGACTTGCATTTTGACCTGGCGTGACCCCCGGGAGGTTATTAACCTTTTCCGACAGGTGCAGACTTGCATTTTGACCTGACGTAACCCCGGACGGGACTTGACCTCGATAGGTTATTAAGAATTGTTATGACATGTTCAGCTCCCCCTCTCTACCACTAGGTTAGGATATAAGGTGGTCCGTTCTAGCTGGAGAACTCAGTTTAGTTTGAAAGCAGACAACATGGATCTACAAGCAATCAACAAGTTGACGTGCCTCAATCGGAAATCCAGCATCAAGTTGGCGGAATTACCGCAAGATTTGCCATTGAAAATATATTCAGGCAAGCTGGTGAAGACAAAATTCGGGGAATGCGTCTTACTGGAATTGGAGGAGAATGTTGTATTCCTACCGCAGAGAGTCACGGTAGCATTCAAGCCACACTTGGAGGATTTCTCATCTGAAAGATATTCCCTCGTGTTTAAGGGACAACTCAACACTGGAAAACTTCACCCGGCAAATCAGTTTGAGATTGTAGAAAATAAAAATATTTAAATGGAAATATTTTTTTATTTATTAAACCTAAATCTGTTACTAGCGTCGATGAAACGTTAACGAAGGCGTCAACGAAACGTCAACGAAACGTCAACGAAACGTGGACGAAACGTCGACGAACGTCGATGAAACGTCGACGAAACGTCGACGCTTGGACAAAACGTCAACGAAACGTCGACGAACGTCGACGAAATGTCAACGAAACGTCGACGAAACGTCGACGAAACGTCGACGAACGACGACGAAACGTTGACGGATGTCGACGAAACGTCAACGAAACGTCGACGAACGTCGACGAAACGTCAACGAAACGTCGACGAAACGTTGACGGACGTCGACGAAACGTTAACGAAACGTCAACGAAACGTGGACGAACGTCGACGAAATGTCAACGAAACGTCGACGAAACGTTGACGGACGTCGACGAAACGTCGACGAAGCGTCGACGAAACGTTAACGAACGTCGACGGAACGTCAACGAAACGTTGACGAAAAGTCAACGAAACTTCAGAAAAGTGAATGTTGAAAATAAAACAATATATTTACGTTAATAATGTTTATTTATCTGTGAGAGTTGATAAGAACAAAATTGTCTTCTTATAATCCTTCACTTTGGTAGATGGCCAGTGACCGGAGTCTGGTTCACAATCCCATCCTAAAAGAGCTTTTGGGTTTACCTTATATTTTCTTACGTTTTCTTCCAACCAATTCAAGATTCTTAAATGATTTTTGTTTTTAGATGGTTGAAACTTATATGATAATTTCATAGCAGTTAAAGCTTTAACAAATATTTTTAAATTTTTATGTTTCGCTAAGTAGGCAGCTTGACATATAAAAGCATCACAGCAATCTTCCAATCCCTTGTAGTTTTTTATTATGTTTTTCACTGGATAAGAGTCCTCCAAATAGTATAGATTAAAATTTGATATTAAGCTAAAAACGTGTACTTTATATGCAATGCTATCTTCCAGGCAATGATCCTTCATAAGCTTTTCGACTGTGGTAAAATTCATTTCTTCAATATTTTCTTGATCACAAATGTTGATTATGATCTTAATATAATTATCAATTTTTCGCTTCTTTTCCAACATTAGGCAACACTCCGCAACACTACATGCTCCTTCAGCAACTTCTGTGAAGCTTTCATTCGGTATTATAAAATCTGGTTTACCAAGCAAATATATTAATTTTTCACCACTACAGGAACGGTTGTACACTTTTTGAGAAGATGAAAGTTTTTTCTCTAAGCCTGCTCCAGAAAATGTATATATCATCAAACCTACTCCAGAAACGGAGTATATGAGTAACATGTTATGTAAAATCTGTTACGAAAATAATATAGAAATCCTGATGATACCTTGTGGACATCTAGTATTTTGTATGAAGTGTTCACCATCGATAGAAACATGTCCGTTGTGTAGACAAATTGTAACCAATAGGGTGCGAGCATTTCTACCGTAAATATAATATGTATGTGTGTTATTTTAATCTGTAATGTAGTATAAAAATAAATTTTCGATAATACTTAATCGTTTATTTCAATAAAATTCCTGCGATTTTGCCTGGAAAGATCACGAGTACAAATTGGTCTTTTATTTTTGATAAAACCCCCAGAGCGAAGCTCGAGGGCGAAGCTCGAGGGTGAAGCTCGAGGGCGAAGCCCGAGAGCCCGCCGCAGGCGAAAATTTTGGGCTTGTAATTTGATACCCCGGTGTCAGATTACACGTTTCCGGTGTCGGGTTTCAATCGAATGTAATATGATACACCGGTGTCAAATTACATGTTTCCGGTGTCGGGTTTCAATCGAATGTAATTTGATATCCCAGTGTCAGATTACACGTTTCCGGTGTCGGATTTCAATCGAATGTAATTTGATACACCGGTGTCAGATTACATGTTTCCGGTGTCGGGTTTCAATCGAATGAAATTTGATATCCCAGTGTCAGATTACACGTTTCGGGTGTCGGATTTCAATCGAATGTAATTTGATACTCCAGTGTCGGATTACACGTTTCCGGTATCATACTTCATGGTTCTATTGTTCGTGTGAATGCAAGATTGCATTCTCTTTTGTCGACTCATCAGTTCTCAGGAAGTAACCCTATGCCTGTGTTAATGAACTCTGCGAGTAAGCAGTTATCATATAGCACAGGATGCAATCGTATACCTATACAAATTGTGGATACTGCAGGAAGTAACTCTACGCCTGTGTTGATGAACTCTGAGAGTAAGCTGTATAGAAAGGAATCCCCTACCTATATAAATTGTGGACACTGCAGTTTGTATCAATATAATAATTCACTGTTAGCTTATTTCTTCAGTGTTCGCTGAACATCAAAACGATTCCTTGTACCTCCGCGTGCTCCGTGCATCTTCGTGCTTGTGTTTGTGCTGTTTGTTGTAATGGATTCTGGAAGGAAAATTAATATCGTTGACCAGATTGTGATTGTAAGTAAAAATTATCATTTTCAGTTAAAAAAAAATACTTTTCATTTTCTAATTAAAGGTGCATTTTTAATATTTGAGGGTGTAGAAGGTTTTCGGTTTTTCTAATAAAAGTATGTTTTTGTATACCTACTTTTAACTATTTGCTTTATACACATGTGTATTAAAGATAATTTTAATTTACAGCCACCTGGCATGACTCTGGGTGAGATCGATCCATCTCAATGGTATGCGGATCGGGGTTTCAGCCCGATCAGCGCCGCGGACGCAATATCGCCAGGTCCGTCCAGTTCGGCTAGGGGTAGTCCAATATTGCTACCGGGACCATTCAGGTCCGCCAGGACTGCAACGAGCTCCATACCATCACCGCTCCCAGACTCATCATCAGCCGTCGTGGCCGCTGCCACGCCGCCGCCCTGCTCCGCTCTTGGACCACCCGTCTGCTCCGCCGCTGTCGCATCGATGGAAGGCCGGTTCACCGCTCCCTCGAAGCCAACCAGATTCCGGTTGTCGCTTTCGATGGTGCGAACTTCTGCTCCCGACGCCGTTGCCGTGGAACCCCAAGCCGGTCCGTCGGGGCTCTGTAAAGGCAAGGGCAAGGGCAAAGGCAAGCAGTTGGCGATACAGTTACCCCCTCAACAACATGGGCAACATGGACAACATGCTAAGAATCTATCGAATTTGTATAGGGACAATAACAATGATAATGATAATAACAATGACAATGACTCTGACAATGACGATACCTACAGCCTACTATCTATACAGACTGTTGGTGTCACGTCTAGACAGGATGAAGTTGATAGTGCAGATGAATTTGAGGACAGTGAGAGTATGAAAGAAGTTCTAGGCGTGACCCAATATCTGTTCAAGACTCTTACATTTTTGCGAAAGAAAAGTTCTGTGGCTAAAAAAGGAGTTATGCGCGCTACGAGAGAACTAAACCAATTAGAAAAACGTAAGAAAACTTTATTAAAGGAAATTGATCAACACAAAAAGGACGATAAATTATGTACTAAACTTTTACAGCGATTAAAATACAAATAAAATTAGTTCTCTAATAGCGCACACAATTCCTTTTTGGTAGCAAAATGACTTTACATAACGTGACTTGACAAATAGCGACTTATTATAGTTTTCTTTAGTCTTATTTTATATATAGTCTTAGTCTTATTATATATATATTATTATGATTAGATTTTTGTAAATATACCTATATTTTATTTTCAATACATATATTAAATTTATGCTAATAACTTTTATTTTTATCCCTATTCCTAATCCAAAAAGTTGAAATAAAAAAATTAAAAAGTGTTAAGTATAAAGATAGTGTTAAGACAATCATGAAAAGATAACTTTACAGGTAAGTATAATACTTTTTAGCGTTTAATACTCTAAAACCACCATCAATAAATATCCTTATACTTTGCTCTTCTAACTTGAATAAAATAAAAATGTCGCTCTGCAACAGATTATAGAAATTATAGATAGGGTGTAAATGAAATACTTGGTATATTTTTAACTTTTTTATTTAATACGTATGATACAATGACAGATTTGGTTTTAGTTTTTTCTTAAAATTGTTGTATACCATTTTCGTTCACTAAGTAGTCTCTGAATAAGTTTAATAAGCAATTTCACGACTAATAATGACGAACATGTTGTTATAAAGTAGATCATGTACAGCACGTTCACTTCTCTCATACACCCTGAAGATTCCTGCTGACTTCCTTGTACGTTATTAGAAGTCAGAGTAGTTTTATTGTTATAGATTTTTGAGCAATGGATTAACCATTCCGTATCAGCAATTGTTCGATTTTTAAATGTCATTCTAATTTTGTAGTATGCAAAACTTCTAGGTAGATTTACCATTACAATATCCTTAGTATCAGGTACAGGTATAAAAGGAATCCATTTTATAGGATGTTTATCCACACAAATTGCAAATTCGTCTACATAGGTTGGTTTATAAATATAGAACACGTTGTTAATTATAGCATGCAAAAAAATGTATTCTGCTTTTAACAACATCTTGAATAAAACTGTAGGATATTTGTTAAGATTTTGTAATTTATACCTATATGTATTTGGAGGGGGTAATTAAAATAAACAACTAAGTATTATTAAAAATTTAATTATTTTTATACTACATTACAGATTAAACTAACATAATATATTATGGTAAAAATGTTTGTAGCCAACTATATAGTTTTTCACAATTACTTAAACTGCATAACCATTTCTTATGTTCTGTGTGACACAAGCATGATGGTATCTCCTTCTCAAACTTTGGTACTTGAATCCAATTGTTCTGAAGATCTCCAACATCAACTATTTTCTTGTTGATAACATTACGTAAAAATCTTGCCTTTTGATCACCTTTAACATAGACTGAATTGACGTTGAACAAAATATTTTCTACTATTTTGGGTAATTCACTATAGTCCGCATATCCACTGGAATATTTAATTCCTAAACGATTTTTTTCAAGATTTCTAACATGTCTTTTATCGAATTTACTAAGTGAATTAAAATCTCTGAACGGTTTTAATAATATGTGTAATATTTGTTCGTTAATTTTAATTGTCAGCTCTTTAGGATGGAATTCATTTTTTACCATGAAGCCTTGAATGTCAATAACTGCAATTTTCATGGTTAAGTTTTATCTATACTTTTACAGAGAATGGTTTTCTTCACTAACCGATACGTTTTTATATCCAATTGATAGTTAAGCAAAGGAGAGGGGGTTTGTTATTTAAATCATTATATTTCTAACAGTTTCGCTCAACGGTAAATATTCTAGTATACAATCATGAATAATAATACAATAAACTCTAGTTTTAGCTGGAAATCCTTTGGTGCTTTCGATATCTAACTTTACGTCAACCGTGAGGGTTTTTACGGACTCGTTTCTTTTGGAACAATCGATAACAAAAAGCGTTGCATGTTCTTTAAAGTCTTTGTAACTGAGAATAGGACGCTTATCTCGAGTATTCATAAAACTTGGATGAAAATCAGTATAATTATTGTATGATTCTACATAATCCTTATTGAAATCTTGCCTTAGCCGTTCAAATGGATAATAATCACCGTTTAAGATTAACCTAACGTCCGAGATATCTATATGATCGAACTGTGTAGGATCTTCTTTTGAGTTCTCTTTACGATCTGTCTGAAATCCAACTATAACAAATCTCTGACTCTCGACTGCTGTAGATGTTTTCACCGACCATATTTCTCTAGTGGCATTTTCGGTGAGATTTGGTAATTCGTGTAATTCCCATTTACGAAACGGAATTAAAATAGGTTTATTGCTTTTGATTGCTTTCAACAGATCCAGTCTAATCATGTCATTGGGTTGAATATGCTTTACCTTCAGCTCGATACTGCTAATGGTTAGTTCTGCAGTTAATTCTGGGATTATTCCTGGAGTTTCTTTTAATAGCAAACAGTTGGCATCATTTCGGGATCTTATGAGTCTTATGGTTTGCTTACCGCAAATAGCATATTGATAGTCATTAAAAATACCAAATAAGTGCTTAAGAGGGATTCTTAAGCTGAACGAACCATCCTTATTCAAAACAGAAAATTTTTCTGGATAGGTCCAACTCGAAGTCATCATATGTTTATGATCATTAGGAGTGTAACACAAATATGCTCTAATTGAACTCATGATACCAGGATCTCTAACAGCATCCATTTCTTTACCATTCAGTTCATAAGATATAGATTCAAAGAAAAAAGCAGCACCATTATTGACAAGGCTGAAAGTACCTGCTCCGCCTGTTTTCTCTATTTTTCCTTTAATAAATATCGCGGCATCGTACATTAATAGCCAGGCATCACCTTGATTGATAGTTATTTCCACTATATCGTTATTCATAAAAGACTTAACAAATGGGTAATAGGTACGTGTCTCCAATCGTTGAATTGATTCATCGAATTTTGGTGAGCGATACACGTCGAACACTTGAGGTGTTAACGACATCGTACCCAAGAGATTTTAAAAACTTTAGATTTTCAGGTGTAGGTATAAGATTCTTCTCACGAGGTTCACACTTATGAGACCTTTGAGGGAGTGATTTTTGAGAATATTGTGATCTCCTTTTATACGGTTGATATCTAGCGTCATCAAAAACTAGACCCATTTTATAACAACTTTTTTAATTCTAATCTTACAATTATTTCTTCACCTCTGAAATTTACCAACTGGGAATTTTGATCAAAAATTGATAATGATAAATTATTAATTTCACGCTTGGTAACGGGTACGTATAGCAAATTTCTTGGAGTTTCGTCTATCGCGTAACCGGGGTCGGTCCCCACAGCAAATTCGTAAATAGTATGCGATGGTTTATTATTATAGTATGCTCCAGCCGTTATATTACTATCTATATGAATCGTTCTAACTTTAACAATGCTTACAGGTAAATCTGATATGTGAAGTTTCTTTGATTGTAGTAAGCGGTTAGAGAAACCTAACAATTTTCCTATTGAATCCTGCTGAAAATCAATGCTGTATTGATCACTATAAATTTCACACTGAAGCGTACTATTGTTAGCTTTCAATGAAAATATATTTGGATTGTTATCTAACTTTTTCAAAGATTTCAATATTTGTCTTTCTATAGCACTAATTTCATATGACCCAGTAGGTATTTCTATAATTTTTCGTTCATTGTTTTCATTGACAACATAAAATTTGTTATTAGGCGCCTCAATATTCGGAATAGTATTGTATGAATGAAATCCTAACAATGCTAGACCATACTGAACATCAGAATCTAAATATATTGTATTATTAAAGTCAATACTTAGCGTTGAAGTGAAACCATGTAATGTAGGGTGAATATCAGTGACATGACTGAGTTGACTCTAAGCTTACCTCTGCTTTTTATAGAGAAATGCGAGGCACAGGTGACCACAATTTATTTCATTAATAGGACTCGTTGTTGTATAAAATCTTAACCCCCTTACCTAAGTAACGAATAAGTTCTATAGGTGGTTTTAAGTTACCAAAACTATCAAAATACTGTACAAAATTATTCTTTTTTATATATGCTACCCAGTGTGTTCCCTTATTGCTTTGAATATCTAAATTTATAATTGCAGACTCATTTGCATTTGGTTTTGTTTTTGGAAGCGTGTCTCTCATAAATATACCTTTAAAATGCGGCACTTTTATTTTTCTAGCAAATTTATTTAGGTCAACATCAGTTAATGGTCTATTAGGAAGCTTTAGAGGAAGTTTTTGAACTAAGTTTTTTTTTTTTGAAAAAAACAAACCAAATCCACCACGATTATTTTTTCGCATATAAAGACCTGATCCTTTTTTTCCAATAGCTTCTATTGCTCGATTATGTCGTTTTTCTTCAACCATCTTTTTTTGAGCATTTTTGGCATCGATTATAGTTTTAGCAACAGCACTAGCACCTCCAGCTACCGATCCAAGAGCTCCCAATGCAGCTAGGATTGGAATCAACGGTAGAAACCCACCGGTTTTGTGCTGAAATGGGATAATTCTTGGTATTCGCACCTTTCTTTTTCCTCCCACTCTTTTAACAGCTAGTCGTGCAGCTTTGATGGCAGCTAATGTTGTATTTTTAATATTGTTAACGTTATTCAGCTGATTGTTGTTAAATGATTTTTTCAACGATTTTTCAACTTTTCGTACTATATCTCGCCTGAATGAATTGGGACGCTTTTTTAGACCCATACCTAACTTCCGTTTAGCTTTCATTGCCGTTGTTACAAACCAAGCAGCAGCTTTTTCACTTAATTTTGCGTTTTTGCTTTTAACTCTTTCCCAAGCTTGATTTTCCAATTCCAAGTCAGCTTTATGTCGATCTTCCAGCAACCCAATTTTTGAGTAGAATATGTCGTGTTTTTTACATAAAGTATCTAATCTATTAATTCCACTGTCACCCCTTGCCAATCTTTTTTCTAGTCTAGTACCAGGTCCACAATATTGATATCCGGGAATGTGGAACTCAATTGGTAATTTATTTATTAACGAGTTAAATAACCCTTCTCCAGTGAATGATAACATTAGACTGAAGTCGATTCTCTCTAAATATCATGTATTTATATTTTTCTGTAGTTCCTATTATTAATATTTATCATATTAGTTGGTTTAGGTTGGATAATTAAAAAATTTTTTTCGTTTAAATATTTTTATTTTCTACAATCTCAAACTGATTTGCCGGGTGAAGTTTTCCAGTGTTGAGTTGTCCCTTAAACACGAGGGAATATCTTTCAGATGAGAAATCCTCCAAGTGTGGCTTGAATGCTACCGTGACTCTCTGCGGTAGGAATACAACATTCTCCTCCAATTCCAGTAAGACGCATTCCCCGAATTTTGTCTTCACCAGCTTGCCTGAATATATTTTCAATGGCAAATCTTGCGGTAATTCCGCCAACTTGATGCTGGATTTCCGATTGAGGCACGTCAACTTGTTGATTGCTTGTAGATCCATGTTGTCTGCTTTCAAACTAAACTGAGTTCTCCAGCTAGAACCGACCACCTTATATCCTAACCTAGTGGTAGAGAGGGGGAGCTGAACATGTCATAACAATTCTTAATAACCTATCGAGGTCAAGTCCCGTCCGGGGTTACGTCAGGTCAAAATGCAAGTCTGCACCTGTCGGAAAAGGTTAATAACCTCCCGGGGGTCACGCCTGGTCAAAATGCAAGTCCTCACCTGTCGGAAATAAACATCTGCCACGTAGCGGCCGAGGCCGTGACGTCACTGTCCTGATGCCCGCTTTGCTTAACTACTAATGGCGATATGATTAATTATCTTGACTTAACCTGACATAAGATAAAGGTAACATTAACTAAATACAAAACAATTAGCGACTTCCCTGTTCAATCTTAGAACATAAGAAAAAAAAAATAACGGCCATGAAGGCTAGATAACTAAAAAGGAAACCATCGTAAAGCTCAATTACGACCACAGCTTCGCAGCATCAAGCCCAGAGAGAAAAGGGGTGAACAGGCCTAGGTGAGAGTAGCTTCAAAAGTCGGCGAATGACGTTTATTAAGAGTAGCTTCAAAAGTCATCGAATGACGTTTATTAAGAAAATTAATAAAAATTATGCAGCCAACTCACTCAGACTGTGTTCCCCGGATTCTCTCCGTGGTCTCCTGTTGCTGGTCGCTGCTGAAACTTAGAAAATGCGTGGGAATCGTCTACCCACCCTCAAGGCATGTGCCCGGAGCACATGAAGAAAAACAGAAAACTGAAATTAGCACAGCGAAATTTTCGAGACAGAAAATTCAAAGCCGAATTTTACCTGACTTCACCACTAGTGTTCGATAGGGAGTGCTTGATTTTTCGTCACCGGTCCTACTTATAGGTTTTTCCGCAATATGGGCAACTTCCGGGTCCAGAAGGTTATAGTAGGTTTTTAAAAATTAAACTTATGTCAAACAATTGTCAATTCTGCCAGACTCCTACCACGGATAGCTAGACTAGAAAGAAACTTTCGAAAATAAAGACTGAACGTTCTTGAAGTTAGCACCGTTGCGGTAATCGATTACAAAGTCAGAATGAAGTGAATATTGTGTGTGATTTACGTCTGGCAGTGTTTGCAACAATGTAATTGTTTTCACAGTACATGCTTTCAATTGATGAGTGAAATTTAAACACTTTTGCAATCGGCATATATTTTGGCTTCGAAATAACAAGTCTTGCATTGAGTGAGCAATATATCATACATCGGATTGTATAGGTAGTTGCAGGTAGTAGGGCAATATTCTTAATAGTGGTGCGTTTACACGGGGTCCAACGATTGAATCAGAATGAAATGGACATTTAAAACGTTGTAACGGGAATTAGACAAAATTTTTGTTACAAAATACACCGAAAATACATTTTGTCGCCTAAACATTCACATATTGGACACTTTTCTAACTTTAATTCCACTGTACAGGGGATACTCGACAAATCCTGACTTAATTTATTTCTGAACTACACAAAATTTTTAGAACAGATTGATACCATAAGAGTTGCTATTCTTATAGGTGATATAAATATTGACTTATCGAAATGAGAAAATAATTAACAAATTCTTATCTAAATATCATGGCTATAAATATATGGCTTTCTAAACCAAATCAATGAACCAACGAGAGTTGATGGAGACTCTGAGTCTATTATTGACCATATATTTACCAAAACGCCTAATAATCTAATAAATCACGTTGCATATCAACCTGTCATTCTACAATGTAATATCACCGACCGACCATTATGCCACGATCCTAGATATAATGAATTCTAAGAATTAAACAGTAAACTGCGAAACATTGGAAAGCACTGCATATTTCCTAAAAATAAATTATAACAAATTAATTGATTTGCTAAAGGAGGAAAAGTAGGATACGGTATATGACAAGGGATGCCAATTCAGCATACGATGTGTTTTTGCAGGTTCTGAAAAACTAGATAGAGTCAGCAACTCATAAGATCCAGTGTAGACAAATTAAAACAAGAATCTATAAGCACAAAATAAATACCTTTGCAACAGAATCCTCCTTACGGACTGTGTCAAAAATAAGCGAGTCTCCATTTCAATTTATAGAAAGACAGACAGTATTTTAAGCATAAATTTGTTTCTAATACAATCTATTTGTTATGTAGATTAACCTAAAATAAAAAAGGAATATTATTCATGTCTTTAGGAGATATTTCGCTAAAAAGCGAGTCTCCTTTTTACACATGTCGCTAAGAAATTGTCAATTGTCTGTAGTACTCGTTAGTCTGTGCTATAAGGTATAAAAATAACCTAGAAGTCATAGAATGCTATAAATCATATCGAAATAAAATAAACAATCTTTTAAAGAAGGCAAAACAAAACTATTTTCAAAAGCACTAAAAGAACATAAGAACGACTCTAAGAAAACTTGGAAAATTATAAATGAGGGTTTGGGCAGGAAGCAGAAAGAAAAGAAAATAAATATAAGAAAACGGTAGCGTCATAGAAGGTGATAAAAAGATTGCTGAACTCTTTAATGAATACTTTGAATTCATTGGCGCGAACCTGGCAAAAAAGTTTATAGTAAAATAATTATGCCTGAGAAAAATGCAAAAATTACACTAACATGTTTTTGTCTCCCCTAAGATCATCTGATAAACAAATTAAAAAATAACTCGGCACCTGGTTTTGATCTTATATCTGTGGGAACTATTAAACGTGTTAAGCACGAAATAATTGCACCTTTGGCCTATGTATTTAATTTGTGTTTTCAACAGGGAATATTTCCGCAATCATTGAAAATTTCAGTTGTCCCGCCAGTACATACATGTGGTTCACAATCGAAATACCTCACTGTTGTCCTATATCTGTGATTAACAACTTTTGAAAGTTACTAGAAATTGCCATTAAGGAGGAAAAGTGGGATACGGTATATGACAAGGGATGCCAATTCAGCATACGATGTGTTTTTGCAGGTTCTGAAAAACTACCTAGAATCAGCAACTCATAAGATCCAGTGTAGACAAATTAAAACAAGTATAGACAAATTAAAACAAGACATTATAAGCACAAAATAAATAGCTTTGCAACAGAATCCTCCTTAGGGACTTGTCACGCCAGTATATACATGTGGTTCACAATCGAAATACCTCACTATCGTCCTATATCTGTGATTAACAACTTTTGAAAGTTACTAGAAATTGCCATTACGGATAGAATCACACAGCATTTAAACTACAACAAAATATTGTCAAGGTTTCAGTATGGTTTCAGAACAGGTATGGGCACTGAGGATGCAATTTTTGAGGTTGCAAAAACAATATACAACACCGTTGACAGAAATAAAAAGTCACTAGCGATATACCTCAACCTGGCAAAAGCCTTTGACACCATATCTCATGAGATTTTATTAGACCGACTTGAGAGATACGGCATACGTGGTTTACCAAACAATTTACTAAGAAGTTATTTAAGCTTAAGAGAACAATGTGTGCAAATCGGAAAAGAAAAAGTGCATTTAATATTGTAAATTGTATTCCTCAGGGAATTGTTCTTGGGTCTATACTGTTTTTGATATATATCAATGAGATGCTTTCTCTGAAATTAAATGGGATACTCATTTCGTATGCCGACGATATTGTTCTTGTTGTTTAAGGAGATACTTGGGAACAGGTTAGACCCAATGAGGGCTTCGTGGTGGAATAAATTTCCATTGCGTTTCATTCTTGGATAAAAAAAGTTTCGATTGAACTTATATTTTCCTTTAACTTAAAGAAGTCATATAACTCTTTTAACCGATTGCTGGAACCCAAAAAATTTGTTGCATTATCAGAATAAATAACAGCAGGGTTGCCGCGTCTAGCAACAAACCTTTTTAAGGTTAACAGAAAAGCTTCGCAAGACAAACTTGTTACTAATTCTACAGGGTGATTCCAAACTATGCGGCACCCTTTCAGGGGCGTACTTTACTCGTTAAAATAAGACGAAAAGTTCATATTAACATGGGTCCAAAAACTCTTTGTTACGAAGATACAGGTTGATTAAACTTTGAAAAAGATATCGATTTTTCTTTATACCTTCCAAACCAATAATAATATTTAAACCGAATTTGGTACACAATAATACCATCATAGGGTGACATAAGAAATGCTAATATCAGATCGCGAAAGTATCCAGTGGCGGAGGTAAGGTAAATTGATCGAAAATGGTCCGCCAAAATCAACACCCATTTTCAAAAATGGCCTTGAAAATACTACTCTATCTTTTGGTAAATCAGCCATGATTTGTTGAGCTGCTTTCGCTTTAAATCTGTAACAAGTAACACACTGTTTTATTAAACGTTTTATCGCACTAAGACCGTCGAAAGGCCAATACCATAATCTAAAATTAGAGAGAACTGTTTGATGGCTAGCATGATACAATTTTATGTGTTCCCTTCTTAACATCGAATTAACAACATGACTATGACTTTTTAAAGGCAACAATATTGGATGTTTTTGTGAATAAGAAATTTCTGCGTTTGATAACCTGCCTCCTACGCGTATAATTGATTTTTCATCCAAAAATAAGCTCAATGCAGCCAATGTTTTCTATTTTATAGGTAAATTGTCCCGCAAAGATTTAATCTCTTTTGAGAAGTATTTTTTTTGCAAATATTTAATTATCAAGACAAGAGCTACAGTTAGCTCGTCAACTTTTAAATATCCTATGTCTCATCATTTTCTTTTTTCTTTTTTTGCATTATGACAAAATCTTGCACAATAAGTTATTACATGCTGTAACTTTGTAAAACTAGAAAACTTTTCGAACACTTTATCTAAATGTTTTGTTTCCAAATATGTGCTGCCAACTTGTACTTAATATTACTTTATTTTGTTCCGGAATGTCATGAGTAGGGGGATAAATTGTACCAACTGAACTTAATTCTAAATTATAATTTTGAAATAGTGGGGTCCATACCTCAACTGTGAACATTTAATGAGTTGACTTGAACTTAACCCGGGTGATAAATGATCACTTGGATTTTCAGAAGATTTTACATACTTCCATATATGTTTTGTTGTGAATTGCTGAATTTGTGTCACACGGTTTGACACAAATGTAGTCCATCTGCTAGGATGTGATTGTAACCACGCCAAACCAATTTGAGAGTCTGACTCTGTCAATTGTAAGTCTATTTTCCATTATTTTTAACAGCCTATCAACTAACTGAGCTAAAAGTAAACAGGCGCATAACTCCAATTTTGGAAGTGTGACAGTTTTTAAGGGACAAACGCGTGACTTGGAACACACCAAATTGCAATAAACTTTTTCGTTTTTATTATCCAAGACCCTTAAATAAACGCACGCTCCATAAGCTTTTGTACTAGCATCCGCGTACACATGAATCTCGATTTGTTTGTTATTACAATTAAGAACCAAAAGACGAGAAATTTTTAGTTCATCCATATTTGTGATATTATCTAAAAATTGAATCCACTCATCTTTCAATTCTACGATGTAGTTTGGGGGTGGTGCAATCCTGCAGTGGGCTATGATGTTCGGCCTCACGATGGTATGACTAGAACCAGTGTCCACCACAATGTCACATTCCCGGCCGCAGTTCTTTCCTGGTACTACCAAGCTGTCTCCTGAATTCAGCAGCCGGTTAACTTTTATCCTAATAGGTGGGGCTTGGTAGCACCCAGCCAGCTTTCGCCCCTCACAGCTAGCTACTCGGAGTTTTCCTGCTTCTCACCATCAACAGGATTGGGGCACTGGCATTTCAAATGCCCCTCAACTTCGCAGTTCCAACAGCACAGTGGTGTACTTCTTCGAACACCCATCCCGTCTTTGGACGTCGTAGCACGTGAAAGGATGTTCTGGATATCCTGTACCATTTGTTCTATGTTGGCATTACTAGTACTGCCTCTGTTTTGTGGTTGCACCTGTCTTAACCTCACTTGTCTACGTGCTGCCTGCGTGGTGGCTTCAAATCCAAAGCGTGTGCCAAGGCCTCTGAGATATTTTTGTGGCGGGCTAGCCAAAGTGCTTGGCTAGTCTCCCGCTGTCACGCACGCCATCTATGAAATTGCTTACCGAAATTTGTTCCCGGAATTCGACTGGGGCCGATGGATAGACCAGATTTACCAGGCGGGCAATGTCAGCTTCAAATTGTTGCAGGGTCTCTTCGATGGGTCTCATATCGCATTTCAAGGGCTCTAACCAGGGAACTATAATCATGCTGAGCGTCGGCCAGTACGTTTGCAACACTTCGGTGGCCTCACCTTGTAGACATAACTTCAAATTCTGAGCATTCTCTTCTGTCCAAAAGTTTCCTTCTGCAGCAGCCTCAAATTGGTTAAGATAAGTGCTCTGTGCCACTTTTCCATCAAACTTGGGAGGCTTCAATTTAATAGAGGATGTGGTCGTGCTTACTTCTAATTCTGATACTCCCTGTAGAGTATAACCAAAATGGTTATCTTTGAGCGCCAGAAGCTTGAACTATTTGTTGGTTAAATAAAATAACACATTTTTCTATTTGCAATTTATTTACAAGTTGAAATTTGCAGTACAAGTACAACTGAGTAAGTTATTATTTCCAATAAGGTCAAATGTGCAATAGCAACTTACAGTTTAAATTGACAATAGAGTGGTTATATTCGCCTAAGGCAAAATGCAAAATCAGAGACGTTCTTTAATACGAGACTGTTTTTTTAAAGTTCACCCGAGCGGTTAAAGTTCATCCGCGAGCACTTTGAAAGATTTGGACTACTTTACAGAGTACCTCAAAACCTTCCAGTCAAAGCTGAGCATTTGCCACCTCTGCGCCAAGCTTCTTTTGATGCAACCTGGACCTGGCGTGCAAAATACTCTCAAAGTGTTGTAGGGCTGGGGTATACTGTCACTTAGACTGTTGTTGACTCGCTCCGGTGCCTCATGTGCTCACATGCAAAATAAATTACACAAAACAGTCTCTGTTAAGTGCCTACTGCAGTCGAATCGTCGACGCTTTTATAATTACTAGTTGAATTTCTTAAATGTAAAAAAGGTTGAAAATGAATTAAATCTATACAAATTTTCCAAACAAATTTGGCAAACCTTAACTAACAACCCAAAGATAGATTACTTAAAGCATGTAACCTTGAATAATTATTGAACCTTGATCCTGACTATAAAATATATTATAAATTAATAACCCAAAAAGCGGTCAATTATCTTGACTAAACCTGCCAATATTTACAAGATAAAAGGTACCATTAATAAAATACAAAAGGTTTTGCGACTTCCCAATTTCACCTCTTGGCAAAATTCGAAAACAATAGGTAAGCTATGTAAAATAAGAAAACTTGTCATGAAGTCTACATCACATCAAACAACTGAAGTGTGGGGTATATAGTGATTCTGTGCAAAAATTCACCTAATATAAACCTAATATAACTTATATAACCAAATTTTGGCTACGACCCACCACGTGAAGTCCACAGAACAAGGGAAACAGATTCCGAATGAGATGGCTACGGCAAAGTCCGACAAGAGTCGATACAGATAAAATCAGTAATCTAAATAGCTAACTCACCCGGAATACTGCCTTCTGTAAACTCCCTGTGGTCCTCACGCTGTTGGTCGCTGATTGAACCTGATAGATGCGGGAAAAACCATCCACAACTTATCCATGAGGTTCACAGACACGTGGTGATCACATATGAAAAAAGAAACAGAAAACTTATTAGCACAGCAAAACCAAAAATACACGATGTACCAAACCACTTAAGCTGCTCTCTAAGATGAGTATTAAATTCCGAAACGAGATTTCCCAGTGGAAAATTCAAATGAATAATTCGGAACTTAACCTCACGTGATGCACACCTGACAAGTGTCTTCATTTGGGTTATTTCTGCTTCAACAACCTCTTCAAAGTTGATAATTTTCTTCTGTAATTCCATTTGAATCTCTTCTAATTTCATATTGATTTCATCTCGTCCAGTTTTAATCTCTACTTTAAGGTCGCTTACCAGTTTTTCTTGCTTCAAGTTTCTTTCTTCTTCATTCTTGAGTCTTTCTTCTTTGTTCTTTTTGAATTTGTTCTTCATTTTTTCTTCGTTTTTCTTTAATTCATTCTTCATTTGTTCTTGAAGATTCTTCATTAATTCCTCTTGTTTATTTTATCTTTCTTCATGTTTCTTGTCCATTTCGTCAAATTTCTTTATAAACTTTTCCATCAACTTTTCCAGTTCCATTGAGGTTTGTTTTCTGGTTGTGGACCTCAGGGTCCTCTTGAAATCGCGCTTCTGACACCAAATGTACTGTATCTCAACAATCACAGTCCAAACTCGTTGCCCAGGTTACCACCAGTGACTATAGAAAGAATAAGATTGTCGACGCTGTATTAAATATCATGTCTAAAAATTTTCTCATCCGCTCGGGGTGCGCCATCTATGAATCGAGAAATCCCGACAGGAAGCTAGAGTAGCTAGAGTTTTGAGAAACCTGTAATCGTCCGGCATGTTTTCACAGCCAGACGTTCGTTCGGTGCAAGGCGACTTGCGGCCGGAGAGATCGCGACGTTGCCGGATCTCTAAATTGGAATTGGTTTTGTCGGGTGAGAATAAAAAAGATTATACATAGTGTGAAATGGCATCGCGCTCATCGCGGATTTTGCAAGGAATCAAGTTCTTCGACGTGAAAAACTAAAAATAAAATCTATACAGGGTGAGTCACATCTAAAGGCAGAGCCGAAAACACAAGGTAGAACTCGCTAAAATAAGCACATATGCTTAATAAACATTAGCCCAAAAAAGCTTGGTTCTCCATATACAGCGTGTTGAAAATTTTCCAAAAATAACATATTTTTTTAATTTCTTTCGGTCCCATTTAGGAATTCCAACCAAATTTGGTACACATTATACACTGGACGGTTGCCATTTTGTGGAATAATTTTACCCTGTTCCGATCACCAGTGGCGTAGGTACAAATAGTTACTGTAAATAATTGTAGAAAAAAAGTAGTACGGCCCTGTGCAAAACCAAAAATTTTGCCTTTTTTGGATAGCCCATTTAATTTGGAACAAAAAGTGCCTCTTGGTATTTTTTTTATTTCTGGTACAGTTTCTTCGTAATTTCGGATTTTTTAAACTAGTGTCAAGGTGATTATGCTGGCATTTAAAATAAAATTATTTGTATCTACGCCGCTGCTCATCTGAACAGGGCCAAATTATTACACAAAATGACAACCCATAATATGTATAAAATAATTCCTAAACGAGCTAGAAAAAAATTAAAAATATTTGGAAAAGTTTCAACACTCTGTATATGGAGAACCAAGCGTTTTTGAGCTAATGTTTATTAAGCATATGTGCTTATTTTAGCGAAATCTACCTTGTGTTTTCGGCTCTGCCTTTAGATGTGACTCACCCTGTATATCCGAGCTTTTTTCTTATAATTTAGCATCTTAGACAAAATTTCGGTATTTCCACTATTTTCCAGAGTTTGTTACCACATGTATGACTGGCAAAATTTGACGGGGGAGGGGGGAGGGCGAATCCTTATCTCCGCCACTAAGGCAAAATAACATTTTTAGTTAGAAGACAAAATGTTAGTAAGGGAATTTGTGTGCTACTTAATTAGCATATAGGAACCAAATCTCCAACCATCCCAGGATTTCGAAATTTTATTTATTGTAATACTCATTATATGTTTTTGGAAAACAATAAACACAAAACCAAGTCAAAACATAACAAGCATCGACAATCAAAAACTTGAACATTTGAGATGCTCTTCATTGAAAACTGCCGCTGTTTCCCGATATGTTTTGTTTTCTCCACAAGTTAATACTATTTCAATTTTTTTCTTGGAGAATCAACATCGCACAGTTAATAATAAGTTCACTGTGTAAATAACAAATAGGCACAACAAATTATTGTCAACTGCTGCTGTTACATCGCAGGTAATAATCATTGTTTCCACAGCCTATTACTCAGTTTTTTTTAAAGTTAAATTCAAAATGAACCAAATATGTTAATTTATCTGGATTCTCTTTACATAACTCCTTTTAGATAAATGTATTTAACGATGTGCAAAATAGACTAGGCTTGTGTTCATCAAACCTTTGAAATTAAATCAACTTTGCACCAAGCTTGACATAATATTTTAAACCATATAGAGATTTTCTAAGAACACAACTTGCTAGCAATAGAATTAATGTTAAAAATGAATTAGAGATGTCGATCTGTCAAAAAAAGTACAACTTTTAATAAATAAATTTTAGTTAAAATGTTTGGGTTTTTTTTTAGAAAAACTCGCACAAAACAAATTTTATCGTGGTTCTCTGAAAATAGGTATGTAGGCCATAAATTGCAAAAGTAACAACTTTTCTAATAACTTTTATCGAAAATGTGTCAGTTAAAGCCGAATTTGGATGATTTAAAAAATATATATTAATTTTGACAGATACTGAAAGTGACGTGATCGATTCTTGTGACGCCATTTTTCGCCTTGCAACAAGCACAAATCTGTGGCGAAATCAAATTTTCAATTTATAAAAATAAAAAAAATCCCATATGGAACGTACCTACTTTATTGGTCAAACTGTATAATAATAAATGTCTTGTATTACGGCTGTGTTAAATAATTGTAGCAATGAAAATAACGGGTTTGCAGCCAAAAAACATTTAATATACTTCTTTCAAATAACCAAGCTTTCATTCAATCTTTTAAACTTCTTCAGGGCTAAAAAACATGTATTCAATGTAACAATCTATAATAATAATTAAAAAATACATCAGGGTGAGTCTTTGACCCCGACAAAAATTTTAAACAGGTGTAAAATTAAACCGCCACAACTACCGGGTCTGTGGCGTGAGCCTTTGCCGATTAAGACCAGTGAGTGCCTTTGTCCCGCACCTTCGGGTGTGCTATCGTTATAATACTCCATGATCAATTGATTGCTTCGGTAATTAATTGATTCCTTAGTAAATGTTTTAAAGACTTATTATTTTTATGTAGATTAAAATGTGATTAGATAGCGCTTAAAATTCTCTTAGATATAAGTATAACATTAAGGCATAGGATTAAGTGTTATCTCTTAGGTTGTTTCTAATAAATTTGATTTATGACAGGAAATATTTTGCACCCTTTAGAATCTACAGTTTGTTCAGCGAATGTTCGGCCGTACGTCATAACTCCGGTCCTTGTCTTACTCGTGAATATACAATGGATATCGGTGGCATATACACGAATCAGACGGGTTGAACATTCGCTGAACAAACTGTATGGCACTTGTTATGCAATACATGTCACAAAACCTGATAGCAGTTGAACAGTGACATTAAAACATAACCTTGTGAAAGACCAAAGACCTCTTGTGCGGTCTCCTTGGAGTTGCCAGAAGACAAACTTCTCCTCAAGACTTCACTTTGAAACGATATTATTAGGTGGAAAGATGTTAAATAAGATATATGGTCTGTTCCAAAAAAATTTATAGTGCACCGCCTTGGGAACGGGTAGTATAACGCGATGCACTTGGTAGCTGAGTGGAGACGGGGTGAATTCTTGTTACTCTTGCACTTCAAAAATGAGACACCTTTTCAGCACATACACATGAATTTATTATATTTAAGTCGTAAATTACAAAATGTAAATTAATGCAGTAAATGCGGTACAATGCCAAAATGCATTAGACCTTTCTGTTACTCGCCAATTTATGTAGCAATTAAATAGTAACATGAACCTTAATATTTAAATTTAATAACAAAATCCCGGGTTTGTGCAACACCCATGGTAATCAAAATATACAAAAATTAATCGTAGGCTTACACTGTGACTGCCAAAGAGAAGGTCTTGACCAGCAGCAAGAACGTGCGATCGGCAGAACCCAAACAGCAACCAAACCGTTGACAGGAACCAAAGACAGCAATTGGCAGGAGTCAAAGCAATTGGTCTGCACCGCAACAATCGGTAGATACCAGACACAATTGGCAGGTACCAGAAACTACTGGCAGGTACCAGAAACAGCCTATGGGGAAAGAAACACATGTTGCAATTCACCGGTATTCAGCTTCAAATATAATAATAAAAGAATGACAAGTTATAAAAAAAAACATCATTGCAGTAAAAAAAATTAACTAGAAAGAATTCTTTTTATATACCTTGAGATGTTGATCGGCTGGCAGTAATTTCTTTTGATTTGCTCGTTTATCTCCCGTACAACGGATAAGTCGATGAAAAATCATACTACACTGACTTAACTAGAGAACTTTGGAAAAATCCGACAATGTCGATACGTAAAATAATAACGCAACACCAAAACTTCTCTTCGAAGCAAATCTCAAAATTTATGTGTCTTAAAAACGAAGAATTCGATCTATAAATACATTTTAACCGATATAAAAACTTTGCTATGAAGTTAGTGCCCTCCTCTTCTTTTTGTTTTGTGACATGACAGTTCCGTTTGAACTAAAACCCAATTCTGAATCCTCAGAAAAATAGTTTTTTATTTTTTTGAGGTCTGAATTTGATAACCTATAAAACGAAAATTGAAATATTTGAAGAATGTAAATATAAAATGCAATTACTTTTTGAGCTGAACACCAAATGATTATGCAACATATGCCACTTCCCATAGTAATACAATAAAAGGTAAGTAAATGTTTATGTTTATGCTGTAGACCTCATAGTACTTATAAATATATGGATTACAATAAAAATCTTAATTAAATGTTTAATATGAAAACCAGAAATGAGATATGCCTAGTTTGTAAAAGTGAATAATAATAGAGTAAGTATGTGCTGATTATTTTTTTCTTTATTACAGTTACCAAGAAAGCAAAACACTGTAGTAGCGACCCAATAAATTAATCGTAGGCTTACACTGTGACTGCCAAAGAGAAGGTCTTGACCAGCAGCAAGAACGTGCGATCGGCAGAACCCAAACAGCAACCAAACCGTTGACAGGAACCAAAGACAGCAATTGGCAGGAGTCAAAGCAATTGGTCTGCACCGCAACAATCGGTAGATACCAGACACAATTGGCAGGTACCAGAAACTACTGGCAGGTACCAGAAACAGCCTATGGGGAAAGAAACACATGTTGCAATTCACCGGTATTCAGCTTCAAATATAATAATAAAAGAATGACAAGTTATAAAAAAAAAACATCATTGCAGTAAAAAAAATTAACTAGAAAGAATTCTTTTTATATACCTTGAGATGTTGATCGGCTGGCAGTAATTTCTTTTGATTTGCTCGTTTATCTCCCGTACAACGGATAAGTCGATGAAAAATCATACTACACTGACTTAACTAGAGAACTTTGGAAAAATCCGACAATGTCGATACGTAAAATAATAACGCAACACCAAAACTTCTCTTCGAGGCAAATCTCAAAATTTATGTGTCTTAAAAACGAAGAATTCGATCTATAAATACATTTTAACCGATATAAAAACTTTGCTATGAAGTTAGTGCCCTCCTCTTCTTTTTGTTTTGTGACATGACAGTTCCGTTTGAACTAAAACCCAATTCTGAATCCTCAGAAAAATAGTTTTTTATTTTTTTGAGGTCTGAATTTGATAACCTATAAAACGAAAATTGAAATATTTGAAGAATGTAAATATAAAATGCAATTACTTTTTGAGCTGAACACCAAATGATTATGCAACATATGCCACTTCCCATAGTAATACAATAAAAGGTAAGTAAATGTTTATGTTTATGCTGTAGACCTCATAGTACTTATAAATATATGGATTACAATAAAAATCTTAATTAAATGTTTAATATGAAAACCAGAAATGAGATATGCCTAGTTTGTAAAAGTGAATAATAATAGAGTAAGTATGTGCTGATTATTTTTTTCTTTATTACAGTTACCAAGAAAGCAAAACACTGTAGTAGCGACCCACAAAAGTAAACAAACAAGGAAATTAGAATTACCTTATTTTCCCATGACTAGAAATGTTCAAGAAGCAAGGAAAAGCATGCTATGGCATGGTAAGAAGGTTATTATAATATTTTATTATCGACATGAGGCTAATATTATTTAAATATTTTAGGTGAAAACACTGTTCGCGGAACCAGCGTAGAATGAAATATGAAGTGACTGAAAACTTATAATTTTAAATCAATAACTATGAATAAATCATAAGAATAACCTTTAAATACCATTGCTTCTTGAATTTTATGTTTTATTTGGAAAATAAGTGTTACAACTTTTCCTATGCGATAGACTGTGACATGCTGGTCCTCTTATTTTAAAGAGTCCCAGGACTTAAAAAAAAATATCTGCAGTATTATACAATCAAACACTACTTAAAGTACTGAAATCAATCCGTATATCTTGAAAAGGAAACGTTTATATGAAAAATTAACCCTTTCGCTACAGCACACACAAAAATCATTGTTGGCCATAACTGCGGTATTTGTTCCACATGCAGATAAATCGTCCATAGCAGTAGCGGCTACAAAAAAAAAGCATGAATGTATTTAGAAACCAAACTGCTGTTGACGAATATATTCGTCTTATTTTATAAATCAAAAAGTGCACAAAATAAAAAATCTTTCTGTTGTAGACTATTTAATATAAAGATACACAAAACATTCTAGAAAATTTTTTTTGTATGGTAAATACCGAAACATGGGGCGACTCAAAGGGGGACAAATAACACTCTTTACACATATAACGTGGCTCGGTGTTTTTTAATTTTGTGTACGGACAACACATCTTTTGGTAGGATTTTTCCTAAATGTAGTTTCTGGAATAATGTCAGGAAAATGCCTTCCAGTTAATCTTAGAGGATTGTTTTCAACATTAACAAAAATTCACGTAAACCTAGGCCCTAGCCTTCCCATATTTTTTTATACTACTACAATAGGTACCTATATGAAAAATGAATTAACGCAATTTTTTTCGAAAACATGTAAAAAATGCGAGAGTAACAGTAATTAATGGCAATAAACACCGTACACCAACTTAATCAGCACCAGACTACTTCATGTTGCCCAAACTGTGGTTGATGAGAATACTCGATCACGTGATTCAATCACATGGCTGATTTTGACCAATATAAAGACTTTGCCTGATCCCATTTTAGTCGGCTCCCGCATGCGAGATAACTTGCGTTTAGCAGTTTGCCTACAAAATTAAAATTAAAATGCTCATCGTTAGCACTATGGGTACAGAAATCCATTTGCGATCATACTCGAAAGGTTTAACTAACTTCGACTTCGAAGTTAGTGAATCTAAAATCTAAATGTGATTCACACGCATAAATAATATAAAAACTCATACATTACTGACATTGACAATACTATCATATTTGTTCTAATAATGCGCGCGTTGCATTTCCTTTTCTGCCGGGCCCATGCAAGCCGGCCGGCCGGCGA
Source organism: Pseudeuparius sepicola (assembly GCA_963920635.1). NCBI lineage: Eukaryota > Metazoa > Arthropoda > Insecta > Coleoptera > Anthribidae > Pseudeuparius > Pseudeuparius sepicola. The sequence goes on along the minus strand of OY987303.1, from coordinate 39,448,365 downwards.
ATCCTCCCTTTTCTGGAGAGTCTAGTTCCAGAAATGCAATAGGTATATTTTTATTTAATAATTGGATGACCTTGTCCCGCAAAGGTAGGTAAGTAGTTTTGATAGCGCCGCAGGCGGCGGTATCGCGTGGCCCCGAGCGGTGTATCAAAATTTGTTTCCTCAGTGGTCCCGTCGCGTCGGCCTGGCGTCGGCATTTGGTGTCGCAGGCCGCAAATGGAGAATATTGGCACGGTAGGCGACAGGCGTATATTATTACAATCAGTTTTCTTTCTATAGTCACTGTGACAATTATTAATTCTGTTAGTGATTATGTGTACTTATAAGCAAAATTCAATTTTTAAATTTATTAGCATAATTATTATGCCGTATTATTCAATGAAATTGGACACCTGTTTTTGGTGACGCTGAATACAATCATGTACCTAGGTACCTACTCAGACTTAACAGAAAAAAATCGCTAACACGATTTCTCGTATTTTCGTAAAAAATTGCAAAGTAGGCGTTGGTTTTTGTAGTATGTATCTGTAAACTTGCTATAAAATTCAGTTTTTCAAGGGATACAATTAAAAAAATGTTTGTCAAAATCGACCGCTATGTGTTTTTCTATAAAAACACAGTACCTGTTTGTGTAAAATAGTATAAAATATTTGTATAGTATTTATAGTATAAAATATTTGTTTTCTGTTTTCATTCTTGTTTCTGAGATACCTTCTACGTATGAAACTTATACCATATTATAATATAATGGTACTTAAACAGAATGTTTACAGGGTTCTAAAGTATTTTTCACAGCCGGTACGTCTGCAGACTGCAGTTATCTCCTTACTCCTTATTCTTATACAAATCACCTGATCCAACTCCAACAATAATTATAATATAGTCCGCATTATCTCATTATGCCTCTATACAGAAATCACATCCCGTGAACCGCCAGCTACTACGCGTTGTCCAAAAATGCCAGTAGGGTGCGCCACCTTACGGGTCACTTTCAGCGGCGGTTGGAGGGGGAGACAACCGGGCCGGCGAGCAGTGTCGGCACGCTATGCTAGGCTTCGTCGACCGTCTTATTCTTTCTATAGTCACTGTTACCACCTTTATTGTTTAGCCTTCACAAATCTCAAATAAACTTGTCAGATACTGTCACTAACCAAGAATATTCTATCAGCTCCAAAAATCACACTAAAATTGCGTTATAACCTTCAACTTCCCTCAGGCCTTATTCCCAGAGCTTGTATAATTCAAATGGAAGCCTGTAGACTACTCTAGAATATTCCTGGTCAATGACAGACGCACAAATCAAAGTTCTAGCAAATTTCTAGAAACTGATGGAAGCTCTACAGTGAAAACAATGGAAACTAAAAGGAAATGGAGCCCTGGGGGCCTCAGGCCAACAAAGATGCGACGGAAAATGCCTCTAAATTAATCATAAAAATTATAAAACTGTAAGTAGAATACCCAAACTTAAAATTTATCTGCTAAATCTTTGAGTAGGTTAGAAAATAGTGCAGACATGTTCATGGAAAGCTGATATACTATAAGGACCTGGCTCAGACGAGACCCTTGCCATGTTATCGGGCCTTAGGTGACATTAATGTTGCTGGACGTTCCTGCATTCCTCATGAATTTCCTGACGGTTCAGGCTGTCACAAGTAGTACCGCTTTCTGCATGGGCCTGTAAAGATTATCAGTTAGACCCAGCTCTTTGATGTTTCTCAGCAAACTTTTTGGTATAACACCGTTTGTTGCCATGATGATTGGAACCGTCTGAATGTTCTCCATTTCCCATTGCCTTTTAATTCGTTCTTCTAAGTCTCTGTACTTCGCGATCTTCTCGGCCTGCTTCACACGCAGGTTGTTGTTGTTTGGGATGGCCACATCAATCAGAGTTGTCTTACTAGAAATTTTATCAACTATTATTAGGTAGAGGTATTATTATTATCGACTTAGCCAAAAGGCATTCGCACTCCCTCTCTGGGGAACATTCACTCAGATCCCGGGTATCCCGGATACCATAAGGATCTGGCTCGGACGAGACCCTTGCCATGTTATCGGGCCTTAGGTGACATTGATGTTGTTGGATGATCCTGCATTCCCCATGAATTTCCTGACGGTTCGGGCTGTCGCAAGTAGTACCGCTTTCTGCATGGACCTGTAAAGACTATCAGTTAGACCCAGCTCCTTGATGTTTCTCAGCAAACTTTTTGGTATAACACCAGTTGTTGACATGATGATTGGAATCGTCTGGACGTTCTCCATTTCCCATTGCCTTCTAATTCGTTCTTCTAAATCTCTGTACTTCGCGATCTTCTCGACTTGCTTCACACGCAGGTTGTTGTTGTTCGGGATGGCCACATCAATCAGAGTTGTCTGCCTAGAAATTTTATCAACTATTATAAGGTCCGGTCTGTTATGGGCAACTCGTTGATCTGTCAGAACTGTACGATCCCAGTACATCTTGTAGTTGCTGTTCTCAAGAACAGGCTCCGGTGTGTAGCTGTAATATGGGACCCTCTCAGCCTGCACAAGCAGAAGTTTTTCCGCCAGTTCCTGGTGCAAGATCTTGGCAACCGAATCGTGTCGTTCCTTATATTCCGTTGATGCGAACATCTGACATCCTCCTGTTATGTGCTGGATTGTTTCTGAAGTTGGGCACCCGTATCTGCATCTGTCATCCACTACCGATGCATCTCCTACAATGAATTTTAGGTAGTTGCGAGTTGGTATATCCTGATCTTGTATGGCCAGTAGGAAGCCTTCCGTCTCGGGGAACATTCGTCCCGAGGTCAGCCAATAGTTCGACGCTAACTTGTCGACATGTTCCTGGTTAACCTCATTAGGATGCCTCCCGTGCAGCGGCTTCCCCAACCACCTCTGTAGTTTATCGTTGTCGGTTCTGTGGTGATTTTGACGCTCGTGTTCCGTCAGACGTAGCGGTGTTGAGACGTCTGCTCCGCATATAGCCCTATGTAGTGTGGAGCTGTTGGCCTGCCTGTAGAAATAATTACGCAGATTTAATATTTGTTGGTCCAATTGCTTGCTGAGATCTGCCAATCCTCTTCCTCCTAGTTGACGTGGCAGAGTTGTTCTTTCTACGGTGCTACGGGGATGATGTTTATGAGCTTTTGTCAGTAGTGTCCTAACTTTTCGTTGCAGGTTGTTGATGTCCGTGTTGGTCCAATTCACTATTCCGAACGAATTATAAACTATCGGGAAGCATCTTTCATTTAGTTTAAAAAATAAAAAAAAAAATAAAAAATTAAACTTTGAATTTTTGATATTTTTTCCACTTTATTTTAGAAAAGTTCCCTTTCCGTAGCTTTCATGTCAAAATGCTATTAAGTAAACTTGTTCATGATGAAAACTGCCTAGGTGTGAACAATTTCAATAGTCTAAACCTACTTTGCTTTTGTGTTTTTAAATTTTTTTTAGCAGAAAAATCAAACTAGGCCTAGGTTTTTGAAATTATTCGTACCTACCCAGTTTTTCATTATGAACAAGTTTCCTTAATTGATGTGAAAGCTACAGAAAGTGCACTTCTCTAAAAAAAAGTTGGAAAAAGTAAAAATTTCGAAGTAGGCCTAGACTTTTGAAATTTTGAAGACCTTCTCACTTTTTCATTCTAAACAAGTTTCCTCAATAACATTTTGTCATAAAACCTATAAAAAGGGCACTTTACTGGTGTGAAAAATTATTTTTTTCAAAATTTCCAAGGCATACCTGATTTTTTAAAGTAAAATTATGTCAAAAATAAGTTTCAAACCAAGCAGGGCGGAACCTCAAAATATCAAATTTGGACTCGAAAATTGTTTTGTCAGTTACAAGAGTCATCCAAACAATCCACTGTATTTTAAATGCGACAATTTATTAAACAAACTTAACTATTTTAAACATAACATAATTGGCATGGCAATATTAATAATTCAACAATAGTGAATTAATTAATTGTTACCAGTTACCACTTAGTTTTTCATTAACTGAAAAATGAATGCACTACACCGACAGATGTAATTGGAGCAAATTTTAGAGTGGATAATAAATCAGGTTCAATATGTAATTCTTCAGAAAATTTCCTATTAGTAATGTCATTTCCCACCTTAGAAACATCAGATAGAAATGAGAAGCCTTCATTCTTATAAAAAAACATTTTTAATTTTTTTTAGAAATTACCCACTTTCAGGTGCTAGTTGACTTTCAATCATCAATCAATCTAACTGCTTTATGTAAATTTATCTATTGCTTCCCCAACAGGGTAATTGATTTAACAATTAATTAAAAATTGTTACTGTTTTAATTTAGGACTTTTCGAAGTTTTTTTTTGCTTCTTGAATTACTTCAGAAATACTATCATCAAATTCTGACTCATTCTATTTCATTGCAGTGTTTAAAGCAGAAGAAAACTACTTGAAACCATTTTCCCCACCTTGTAACCTCTGGTTTCGGTAGCAAAGGGACACAGTGCAGTTTCTTTTATGTCAAAATTCCCACCATTGGGATTTTTGAAACTGTAAGAGCTACAAGGTTGGTTAAATTAGAAAAAAGTTGTGCAATTTGATGTGTTTCAAGAATCTGCAAAGAAATTCGACATACCTCACGTGGCTACTAAAATAACCTGAAAAAACTGAAAACTTGCACTTTTTTATTTTGTCCGTAACTTTTTTAATGTCTAACGGAATTGAAAGAAATTTGGTGGAACTATGTAATTAGGTGCGGGCTTTCGAATGCACTATTCAGAAAAATTCTGTGCCTACTGGATTTTAGGTATTCATAACCAAATTTCGATTTTCTTATGGCGGCCATATTGGATTTTACCACCATTGGATAGAGCAAAAAATTACGAATACAACCATGTATCACAACACCTAATTAAACCCACTTAAATGTCAAATTTCTAATATTTAGATATTTTTAGTCGCGGAAGCGCGGCAGTAGGCCATGATTCCGAAAATAATATCAATAACTGTCACCTAATAAACAGAAACTTCAAATTTGATGTCAAAAGTTTATTTATTTAACGTTATTTTAATAGGAACAAGAAACTAAATACTAATAAAAAAATATTAGGTAGGTATTAAAAGTTAACAACTCCGTTTCAAAGCAGCTGCTGAAAATGCTGTCCATTATTTTGAATGCAAAGTAATGTTCTGCGATCCGTATCATACATTGCTTTCAAAATATAATCTGGTGGTATGGACTGAAAAACTTGCATAATTCTGTTTCGCAATTCTTCAAAATTTGTAACAGGCCTATCATAAACAATGTTTTTTGCATATCCCCATAAGAAATTATCTAAGGGGTTTAAACAAGGTGAGAGGGCCGTGTTAAGGTAAAAATTTGCCGGGGGCAAAGTTCTTTTTTGGCCCCCCCCCCCCCCCAAATCAAAATTATATTCACTAAATCAGTAGGTAGGTACAGAATATATTTTTAAGTACTAAGATAACAAAAATAAAAGCTTTCTATATTTATACAATAAAACAAAATATTAACATTAGAACATAATACAGTTTTTGGTAGAAAATTCATTTATACTTCACAAGAGCAAACAACTTTCAATTTGTACGTTTTATTTTGTACCAGAAAGCAGAACCTCATACCATCAGAAAAAACATTTTTACAAGCTTTTATTTAACTCCATCTGTTAGGTTGGTCGAATCTTGCAAGCTGAATTAGATAACCACTTCCTGGCATCCGATTGAGCTGAAATTTTGCATACACCTTTAGTTCCAGTGGCAATGCAATACTCAATATTGTAATACTTTCAAAATGGCCGCCGCTTCAAGATGGCGGATGATGTATTTTTTGTCAACCCCCTTCATATGGGTATCAAATGAATGGGCTTGACAAGTAGAAAACGATAAAGTTAGTGATATCACACTAAATTCAATATGGCTGCCGCTCAAAGATGGCGGATTATATTTTCTTCTCAACCCTTTTAATATGGGTATCAAATGAAAGTGCTTGAAAAGTAGAAAACGATACATCTATAGTGACATCACACTAAATTCAATATGGCCACCGCTCCGTGATGGCGGATTACCTATTTGATACCCAACATTGGGTTATATTACGTAGAATAACAGCAGGTGTTCATTCGGCACCGTATTTTTTTTTCACATTTTATTTCTCAATTTCCAATGTGACTGCGATGTGGCCACGTGATTTGTAGTTTGATAGCAAATTCATGCAACTTCGGACAATTGTGTTGCTGAATGTTGAGTGGAATTTGGTAAAATATAATTGCCACTTATTCAAATAGAAGTTAGTATAGATAATAAGATAGAACACAGGGTACAATATCAGACAGGTGGGAAGGCTGTTGTTTCTGTTGTCATGACATTTTAACCCGAAATTTATTAATCTGTCATTTCACTTTGACCTAACATGATCTTTGAGAAAGGAGGAAGATTTATTCTCCGAAACCTCAGAAAACAAATTTGTTGAAGTTATTTTTTGAGTTACACGTTCAAAGTTTCGTTCAGTTACTGTTAAAAATTTATTAATTTTCCAGGCAACTTGAAAAAGTTGTCTTTTAACCAGTTTGGTGGCAAAAAAACAAATTAAAAAATTCAATGGATGTTTCATTTGTGTTACATAGTGTAATGTTTTCAAGCAATAATGGAATATATTTTTTTTATTAATTTTTCCTTATTTTTTTAGATATAATTAACCAAGCCACATTATTGGCGATATTATAAAAACATTCATTTCTAAGTATATTTCATCCACACTGTTAAATTGTCAAAATTTGTTTGTCTCCTTTACTTCATGAATGCTTATTGGCGTGCTGTATAAAAAATGTATTACATTTAAATGAGGCAACATTGATCTACAGGATGTGTCAAAAATAATGATTAATAATGAAAGCTGTTTTTTTTGTTTAATAAACCTGTTGCCTAAAGATAGCTTTTGTTGCGATTTACTTTGTAAACTGTAAGCTCAAAGTTGAGTACTTATATGAGAAATGAACCAGACAAAGCGATGAGGAATAAACAATAAAATTGCAGAAACAGTAACATTAAAAAGGTACCACTTACGTAATATTGCTGGTTGGTGTTCTTGCCTGGAATGGAAGCATTTCTTGAGATATACCTCACCCTGCTCGATCTGGACGACTTCCTCTCCTGTACAACAGTACTGTTGCAGCATGGCGCGTTATGATGACCACAAATAGTCTTACAACGTACTTTTTTTGTTTTTAAATTGGAATGATGAAACAGTGTTTATCAAAAATAAATACGAATACGTTTCCTTCTTCCAATCGTGGAAACCAAGCTAGTGTCATTATTTTCAGAATTTTAGAAAACTTATATTTTTATTAAACGAAAAACTTAACAAATATGATAGGCCAGGTACTTGAAAAATTTAAAATTCCATGTTACGTGAAAAAAGTCAAATACAAAAGTTGTAGATCTTTTTATTGCCTACAACTTTGCCCATTAACTTTTTTCGATAGGAGTTGCAGTTTTGCCGGAAATCGTGAAAAACCGTTTTTACCCTTAAAAAATCACCCCCTGCAACCCCCGTACCTCAAATCGCCCTTAAATTATTTTTCTGTTATTTTTGCTATATTTTCTTCCTTTTCCAATGGTTTTGATACTGTTCTAAATTTTTTTCACTCTTTGTCATTTATAGAACAATAACATGTTTTAGATCATACCCATATTATAACTAAATTAATTATCGATTTAGTTGGACACCAGTGTATTTCGTTCAACATTTTTTGTTTCAACTACGCTTTTTGCTCAGAGAAAAAAATTATCACAATAAACATTCCAAAGCTGTCAATTTTAAGACCGTAGTATTATGACTTATTTAGTTAGCATCAGAACATTGATTCTATTGATTTTTAATTCAAAATTTGTATTGAAAATGGTAGATAATTTATCATTTGAAGAACTTACTGATATCCACATTGCTTATGGTACAGCAAATTGTAACGTATGCTTAATTATGAAAAGCTGCACCATCATTTATTTTTATTTATCAATGAAATAAAGTCCTCATGAACATTTTTTGTGAAATGAAATTAATTATTTATCACTGAAATGAATATAACCCACCAAAACAATTTTTCCTTTGTTCCGTCCAAACGGCTCATTTGCGTGTTAATTAAACAAAAAAGGTTTGTTTTCATGTCCCCTTTCCATCCCTTAAAGTTTGTCGATATGTTTTTGGGACACCCTGTACAAATTTATGTTTGCAGTGAAGAACCATGATAAATGTTTCAAGCATAAATAACAAACAATAACTTGTTGACTGCTAGTTTTACAGGGTGTTCCGTAAATATGTTTAAAAAATGGAACTGCGTAGTGCTTGGACTATTTGAGGAAGGTTGTTTAATAAAAAAAGTCCAATTTGCCCTAACCTTAACCCCCACTTTTTTATCTGTACTAAAGTTTTAGCGTTCCACTTGGATTTTGCACGAAATATAAAATCTCTCAACATAGTTTACTGCAACATTAATGCAGAGAAAAAAAAACCTGAGATTTTAAGTAAATACAGTGACGTAGCCTGCATTTAAGGGCGGGGGGGGGGGGGGGGGGAGGTGGGGGAAATTTTCCGAAAGCTTTTTTTGTCTACTGTGCTTAGTCTGATTGAAATAGGCAAACAAAAATTACAAAAATCCACAGAAAATACAATACTATTCATAAACTTTGCACCAAATGGAATGGGCTGTTTCGTCACGACTCTCTTTAGGCGCAATATACTCCAATATATCCCGAAAACATGTTTTCAAAAAAATTGAATAATAAAAATTTTTTCCTATTTGGTGCAAACTTGAATAGCACTGTATATTATTTATTAAAAAATAATGCCTATACAAAACATATGCTGTTCTTGGTTTAAAATAAAAGTAACACATCTGTCATACAGTGTGTCTACGGATCGAGTTCACATAAGGTGTAAATAACAAAAAAAAAAAGAGTTGAAATTTGAGCTTCTGGGGATCACCCCTGCCCGCTTGGGTTAAAACTAATTTGTGACATAATTTTACTTTTCCAAAAATCCCGTATGCCTTGGAAATTATTAAAAAACTAATCAGATCAGTAAAATGACCTCTTTGTAGGTTTTACGACAAAATGTCATTAAGGAAACTTGTTCAGAATAAAAAACTGAGTAGGTAGGTTTTCGAAATTTCGAAAGTCTAGGCTACTTCGATTTTTTGGCATTTTTTGGCAACAACATCAAAATGTTACTAAGAAACTGCATAGGTGTGAAAAAATTCAAAAGCCTAGGTCGACTTTGATTTTTTCTGCTAAAAAATTAAAACGCACAAAAATGAAAGTAGGTCTAGGTTTTTAAATTTTTTCACACCTCTCCAGTTTTTCATTGTGAACAAGTTTTCTTTATAACATTTTGATGTGAAAGCTACACAAAGTGCACTTTTCTAAAAAAGTGGGAAAATGACAAAAAATCAAAAGAGGCCTAGACTTTCGAAATTTCGCAAACGTACTCAGTTTTTCATTCTGAACAAGTTTCCTTAATAACATTTTGTCGTAAAACCTACAAAAAGGACATTTTGCTGATGTGGAAAATTAGTTTTTTCATCCAAGGCATGCATGATTTTTCGAAAGTAAAATTATGTCACAAATTAATTTCAAACCAATCAGGGCTGATCCCAGAAGCTCAAATTTCAACTAGATTTTTTTCTTGTTATTTACACCTTATACATTGTGTCCCAATTTGATACTGGACACCTCAGAAATATATGAAGGGCAAAGAAAACAAATGGTCTCTATTTTTTATTGGTAGTACCAAGGGAGAGTATCACATAGGTGGTGGTATTTGGATGGGGTAATTATTTCATTGCCTGCTATGATTTTTTAAAATAGCAAATTTTCAAGAAACCCCATTAGAGTTTTTCTACGACAAAATGTTATTAAGAAAACTTGTTCAGAATAAAAAACTAAGTAGACTCGCAAAATTTTAAAAGGCTAGGCCTACTTTGATTTTTAGATTTATCTCCCACTTTTTTCTTAGAAAAGTGTCCTTTCTGGAGCTTTCACGACAAAATTTTATTTTTTCACGATGATCAACTTTCCTTAATAATATTTTGACGTGAAAGCTCCAGAAAGAACACATTTCAAGGAAAAAGGTGGGAGAAAAAGGCTAGGGTTCCCAAATCCCGGGACCGAAAATGTATTCGGGACTTTGGTCCCAAATTTTAAGTCCCGGTACTAGTCCCGAAAGTCCCAAAAATAGTCCCGAAATCAAAATTTTGTTTCTCTACAACAAATTTTGTAAGAAACAATTTGTAAAAATTAAATATTTTTATTTAGATGTGGGTAGTACCTACCTACAAAATACCAAACATGAAATAGCAAATTAAAACTGAGATTACTTAAAAAACACAACACACAACTAAAGTAGTTCCAACTCCAACTAATTTAATTGTATGACTAAGTATACAAGTAAGTATTCTTATTTCAGTAAAATCTAAAAATTTTAATAAATTCCACAATTTTATGTATTAATTAAAGAACTATATATGATTAACCACACCACACAACCACACGGTATTGTATTACAAGGGGTAAGGCTTCACGGCCTAGAATCGTAATAATATTAAAAAAGATGAATACCAGTGAATCCCTTACGACCCCTGCCCTAGTTTTTTTAGGTTTTCTGGGGAATTGGTGGCGTGTTTATGATGTAATAAAAAAATTCGGGACTTTTAAGGTTTTGGGACCATGAGAAAAATCCTGGGACCACACTTTTCGGGTAAAATCCCGGGACAATCCCGATACTAAATACCGGACTGGAAACCCTAAAAAGGCGAAAAAGCTAAAAATCAAAGTAGGCCTAGACTTTTGAAATTTTACAATTCTACTCAGTTTTTCATTCTGAACAAGTTTTCTTTTGTCGTAAAAAATCCCTAATAGGGTTTCTTGAAAATTAGCTCTTTTGAAAAATCATAGCAGGCCATGAAATACTTACCCCATCCAAATACCACCACCTCCCCTTGGGACCACCAATAAAAAATAGAGGTCATTTGTTATCCTTGTCCTTCATATAGTTCTGAGGTGTCCAGTATCAAATTGGGACACACTGTATGTGAACTCAATCTGTGGAAACATTGTATATAAAAAAACTAAAAAATAAATAATTTTTTTAATAGATAGGTAAGTATAACACGTACTGAAAAAACGTGGGGCACATGCAATAGATAATAATAATAATTTCATGCATGCACTAATTGAGTCACTAAAAGCTTATTGTAGGTACTGCAAATACCTAATGTTTTCCAATGTCAGCTGCTTCTCTACACTCTTTACTATTATCTATAGCACGCACCCCACGTTTGTCGAATCTACGGAAGCGTGGAAGGGCCACGTTGTATTTTTTTTAGATTTTTTTCTCAAAATTTTTAAATGTTTAGATCTTTCTTAAAATTTTGAGAGTTTTCTCAAAATTTGGACTTTTTCTCCGAATTTTAAAATTCAGACTTTTTCTCAACATTTTGACTTTATTCTCAAAATGTTGAGATTGTTTGAGAAAAAGTCTGAATTTTAAAATTCAGAGCAAAAGTCTGAATTTTAAAATTCGGAGAAAAAAGTCAAAACTTGGAGAAAAATCAATCAAAATTTAAAAAAATTGCTACGTGGCTCTTGTATCTTTCAGTACGAATCTTTATGGAGCTAGGATTATTTCATATTTTAAAAGCCTGGTATAAAAAACGTTCTCCTGGGGACTGCCGGGAGCGGGCCAAATCGGCGCAGACGGCAGGCCGAGGGGCGCTCAGGCTAAGAGGGCAGGAGGGGGGGAATCGCCCCCCGCCCCCACCTAGCTACGCCACTGAGTAAATATGTAGAATATAATACAGTGTGTCCCAATTTGATACTGGACACCTCAGAACTATATGAAGGACAAGGAAAACAAATGGTCTCTATTTTTTTATTGGTAGTCCCAAGAGAGAGTATATCATAGGCAGTGGTATTTGGATGTGGTAATTATTGCATGGCCTGCTATGATTTTTTAAAATAGCTAATTTTCAAGAAACCCTATTGGGATTTTTTTATGACAAAATGTTATTAGAAAACTTGTTCAGAATGAAAAACTGAGTAGAACTCTAAATTTCAAAAGTCTAAGCCTACTTTGATTTTTAGCTTTTTCGCCTTTTTCTCCCATTTTTTTCTTAGAAATGTGTCCTTTCTGGAGCTTTCACGTCAAAATATTATTAAGGAAACTTGATCATCGCGAAAAAATAAAATTTTGAAGTGAAAGCTCTAGAAAGGACACTTTTCTAAGAAAAAAGTGGGAGATAAATCTAAAAATCAAAGTAGGCCTAGTCTTTTGAAATTTTGTGAATCCACTCAGTTTTTCATTTTGAACAAGTTTTCTTAATAACATTTTGTCGTAAAAAAACCCTAATCTGGTTTCTTGAAAATTTGTTATTTTAAAAAATCATAGCAGGCCATGAAATAATTACCCCATCCAAATACCACCGCCTATGAGATACTCTCCCTTGGTACTACCCCTCATATATTTCTGAGATGTCCAATATCAAACTGGGACACACTGTACATGGCAATTTTTTTATTGAAAAAACGTGGGGCACATGCAATAGATAATAATAATAATTTCATGCATGCACTAATTGAGTCACTAAAAGCTTATTGTAGGTACTGCAAATACCTAATGTTTTCCAATGTCAGCTGCTTCTCTACACTCTTTACTATTATCTATAGCACGCACCCCACGTTTGTCGAATCTACGGAAGCGTGGAAGGGCCACGTTGTATTTTTTTTAGATTTTTTTCTCAAAATTTTTAAATGTTTAGATCTTTCTTAAAATTTTGAGAGTTTTCTCAAAATTTTGACTTTTTCTCCGAATTTTAAAATTCAGACTTTTTCTCAACATTTTGACTTTATTCTCAAAATGTTGAGATTGTTTGAGAAAAAGTCTGAATTTTAAAATTCAGAGCAAAAGTCTGAATTTTAAAATTCGGAGAAAAAAGTCAAAACTTGGAGAAAAATCAATCAAAATTAAAAAAAATTGCTACGTGGCTCTTGTATCTTTCAGTACGAATCTTTATGGAGCTAGGATTATTTCATATTTTAAAAGCCTGGTATAAAAAAACGTTCTCCTGGGGACTGCCGGGACTGGCTATCAATTTTTTTTGTTTATTTCTTGTTAAGCGATTTTCTCGCTTATTTTGGGCCGCTCAGAAAGTATGTAAGAAAACAAAATATGGAAATTTTGGTCAGCGAGGCGACATTAAAAAAGGAATGGGCCTCCATACCCAACTTTTCGCGGTGGTCTCAATTTTCATGGTCTCAAGAGAGCCGAAGACCCTGTGTAATTTGCTGAAACTATCTGAGCACCTGGGAGGATAAAGCTTCTCAGTGCCATCAATTTTCAATATAAAAGTTTTCCTTTGTCTCTTAAAATAAACATTCCACGGCCATTAATAGTTTTGCTCAATTTGAGGTTATTTTAATAATGCGCGACAAGTTGGCCATGGATGCCGATTTCTTTTGCAGCACCACTTAGCTGTCCAAAATTGCCACATTTTTGTTTCTTACGTTTTTTCTTTGTAGGCCGCAAAATGAGCGAGAAAATCGCGGTGGTAGACCTAAAAAAATCATCCTGTATATGATTACTACTTTTTTGTTGTTTTTGAGTGCTTGCCCTTTACCGCTTTTTCTTGTATGTTTCACACTCACTAATCTTACATCCTTATTCTAATTTTTAAAGTAAGTATTTTATTTATAACTACTCTCAATGATCTACATTTAAATTTAAATCCAAATTAGCAATATGTCATCCAGAATAGCCGTCTAAGGTTATTACGATAGCCTCTACTTAATTCTCTGGCGCTTAGATGATCTGAAACTTTGCATTAAAATATTGGGAGCGCCACATGAACCCTACAATGGTTTCTGAAAATACATGGCGTTTAAAATAACTTCTTTAATCGTTGTGAAGCGGATATAATATGCAATGGTTTTCAGGATATAATATGCAATGGTTTTTTACGTTGGACGCTCAGTGAACCTACAAATAAATTATGTGCCACGTGGACTCTTAAATAAATTCTCGAAATACTGGGCGTATATGGCCAGACGCCGCGTGAGAACGTTTTTAGACTGGACGCCCAGTGATGCTCTATATATATATATATATATATATGACTATATGTAGTAATTAGCCTGACGTTTTCCATAATGTTTTGTGAACATTCTTTGTGAAATAAAGTTCTATTCTATTCTATACTTGTATCAACCAATCATTGTCCAATAAAATTAATTGGTACCTACTTTCATCAACATTTCGCGCTACAAGCTTTTCAATTTGCAAAAACTTGGCGCAATTTGGAATTGAATTATCTTAACGAAAACCTAATTTTATTTTAGTCGTTTTAGTACATGGCTTAAATAAAAGCTTGTTTATAAAAGTTTTTTTTTATTTTCAATTTTATTACAATTTACAAGATACGAAAACTTGCCACAATAGAAACGACTTGCATGGTTGCTACGTTATTCTAAACACAGTATGTGTTTGTTTAGTATGTTTGCCACTTGTCACATCAAGAATTGGGCGTTAATATTCAAATTCAAGTTCCGAATTCATAACTACAAATATTTCAGTAGTTGTATGGGAAATCATCGTCCTATAGAAAAATAAAAATCGGTAGGTAACTGAAAAATTAAAAAATATTTAAATGTTTTTTTGAAGCAGTAAATTATTAGTACTAGCGCCTTTGTTGATTTTGGCGCCCCCTTGAATGGGGCGCCCGGGGCGAACACCCCCTTCGCCCCCCCCCCCCCCTTAACACGGCTCTGCAAGGTGACCTTGGTGGCCACTGGACAGGACCGTCAGTCCCGATCCAGGATTCTGGGAAACGGCGATCTAAATAATCATGAACAATTCTTGCGTTATAGGGGCCAGCACGTCTTGTTGAAACCAAGTTAAGTTTCTAATTACTGCAAGTGGCACATTGTATAACAATTGTTCAAAATCGTTTTGAAGGAAGTTAACATATGTCTATCCATTTAAACGATTCTCCAAGAAGTATGGGCCCAATAATTGATTACCCAAAAGTTCACACTAAACGTTTAATGAGAAACGAATTTGTGGCCTCACCTCTTGTACCAACTGAGGATTTACAATGGCATAAAAATGTTTATTTCTTCTGTTAAAGATTCCACTGTTGGTGAACAAAGTTTCATCTGTGTAAATTACTTTAGTCACAAAACTAGGATCTGCAGTTAATTGATTGCGAAACCAAACACAAAATTCATGCCTTCTTTGAGCATCCCCTGGATGTAACTTTTGTACGGGTTGAATTTTAAAGTCATGGTATCTGCTTCTTTAAAATCTTGTTAACTGCCTCTAACGAACAAACCGTATTCCCTAGCAATTTTCCTTTGCAATGTCTCTGGATTTAAATGAATTTGAGCCAAAACATTGATTTCACTTACAGCTCCTCTAGCTCTTACAAAATCATTTCTCCATTTGTTTTGTAACGTCGCATCCGCTTCCATACGCCTACAACCTTCGGAAAATAGTTCTATTAGGCTGCCTTCGTTCGGGGTATAATTCTTGATACTGGCGCTCAGCGTTAATAGAATTACGGTAGTTTCGAATATAAACATTGTACAGGGTGATCCAAACTCGACGCCCCAGGCCTACAGCGGGAACACGAAAACTCAAAATAAAATTTCGAAAAGGGGTTCTTAAATGGGACATACTAAGGTCCAATTTTGACCGAAAATTAGCTTTTTTGATGTTTGGGAAAATGGCCGCTGTGACGTCATTGATATTATTTTCCCAGAAACATACCAGTTTTTCTCTACATATTGAAAGTCCTTATCATTCTCAACAACTTTTATAGAAAGAAATTTTCTGTATCTTTTGTCGTTCCAAATCTACAGGGTCAAATATGTAAAAAAACATGGAATTTTTTCTAATCATTTTTCGAAATCTAGATAGCTATGGAAACAATTGATAGTCCGAAATTATTTAAGAGATTAGCTGGCCATAGACGGGCGTAATTGTCTTAAAACATCAACGCGCATTCATCGACGCCCGTTCAACAACGTACGTCTGTGGTGATAATACCGCCACGTACTTGAATGCGCGTTGAAGAAGTACGACGCACTTTTGAACCTGGTCTCGCTGAAAACATGTGTGTGCATTGATGAATGCAAGTTGATGTTTCACTGTGTATGTTAACAAACGCGCATCATTGCCGCGGTTTTCTTCAGTGAAGTAGGTTTATACTATTTTAAAATTCCTTCTGTCAGCTCGAGTTTATTAAATATTGATTATTCCGGATTTATTACAATAAACACTTAAAATTTTGTTTATTATCGCACTATAAATATATTTTCTCCTCGGATATAATAAATGTAATTAATACTTACCATTCAGTTTTTTTTTACATAGAAGTTTTATTATTATTAGGTACAGAGTAATATAACAATCATGCCAGACTCAAGAAATTTAACTCGAAATCTATTAAGAGAATTTATTGAGTTATATCGAGGTTATCCTTGTTTATGGAAAACCAAGTAAAAGGAGTACCTTGACAAAAATTAAAAAAATGCATCCTATATAATATTTTGCTGAAAAAATTAAAAGTTGTACAGCCAGATGCGATCAAGAATACAGTTGTACAAGAAATTAACACTGCCTGATGGATTCAGAAGAAAATTTAAAAAAATATATGAATGCGCGTTGATGGTTTAAGGCAATTACGCCCGTCTGTGACCAGCTTATGTTAGGGTGCCTTGCGCATCCTTAAATTTATTCAACTGGAATATTTTTAATTTTTTTTTGTAACAAACAATATCTAATAACAAACAAGACAAGTTAGTAACAAGCACAATTCAAAAATTAAAAAAATATTCCGGTTGAATAAATTTAATGGTGCGCAAGGCACCCTAACATACTCTTAAATATTTTCTGACTATCAATTGTTTCCAGAGCTATCTAGATTTCGAAAAATTTCATGTTTTTTTTTATATATATTTGATCCTGTAGATTTGGAACGACAAAAGATACAGAAAATTTCTTTCTATAAAAGTTGTTGAGAATGATAAGGACTTTCAATATATAGAGAAAAACTGGTATGTTTCGGGGAAGATAATATCGATGACGTCACAGCGGCCATTTTCCAAAACATCAAAAAAGCTAATTTTCAGTCAAAATTGGACCTTAGTATGTCCCATTTAAGAACCCCTTTTCGAAATTTTATTTTAAGTTTTCGTGTTCCTGCTGTAGGCCTGGGGCGTCGAGTTTGGATCACCCTGTACATATGCCATCTTTCATTTATTGGATATTGTTGGGGCATGATTCAATAGTCACTTAATACGCTTAACACACAATTTTAAGTAGTTAACAAAAGTTATGTGAACTAACTGATGTTTCAGCTCAATAGGTGACAGTTATTGATATTGTTTTCGGAATTATGGCCTACTGCCGCGCTTCAAAATATTTAAAATATTAAAAATTTGACATTTAAGTGGGTTTAATTAGATGTTGTGATACATGGTTGTATTCGTAATTTTTTGCTCTATCCAATGGTGGTAAAATCCAATATGGCCACCATAAGAAAATCGAAATTTGGTTATGAATACCCAAAGATCCAGTAGGGAGAGAATTTTTCTGAATAGTGCATTCGAAAGCCCGTACCTAATTACGTAATTCCACCAAATTTCATTCAATTCTGTTTGATATTAAAAAAGTTACGGACAAAATAAAAAAGTGCAAGTTTCCAGTTTATTTTAGTAGCCACGTGAGCTATGTCAAATTTCTTTGCAGATTCTTGAAACACATCAAAATGAGCAACTTTTGTCTAATTTAACCAACCTTGTAGCTCTTACCGTTTCAAAAATCCCAATGGTGGGCATTTGCATTTGCCTTGAGCCTTCAAGAAAACTTTTTTAATAAAATTTACTAAACAATTCCACCAACGGAATCTGATTTCATATTTCTGCAGCAACACAAGTGCTATGAATTAAGTTATGATAAAAATCTTTAAATTATATGCATCTCCTAACATACAGATGGACTATACGATAGGTGTAAAAGACAAAAAAATTTCGAGTTGAAACTTTAGCTTTGGGGGATCAGCTCTGCTTGACTAAAAACTAATTTGCATCGTATTTTGATATTTTAAAAATCAAGCAGGCCTTGACAAGGGCAATTTATTCATTTTCAGTTCTGTTATACTCCCTTTTCCTTAAGAGATATCGAAAAATTTTATTAGAAAAAGTTATTCAGAATGCAAATCCAAGTCCCCGTACCAAATTTGGAAACAATCGGCACACTTTGATTTATTCATTTTTTTTTCATCTTGCCGTTTTAACGCAAATCAAGTACACGCGTGGCCTCATAAATCGTTTCACTAGGCATGAGAAATAAGCAAGAAATCAAGAATTTCGGGTAAGTGCGGCAACGTTGCGCCAATTCCACGGCTACTCAAATCAACAACTTCCCCTACATTCCCTCGTACCGACCCGCTCCTCCCTGTAGAAAATAAAAATTGCGTTAACTGACGTATTAACACGCCAGTCAATGAAAATAGGTTAATAAATCGCTGCATTATCATTATAAAAAAGTGGATTTAAAGTTTTACACAGTTTCTTGGTGTTTTGAGATTCACGTAACGTGAAATTACACGGATTTCTTTGATTGGTCAAAGTGGTATTAGTTAAATGAGGTGTAATATCTAAGTATAATTGTGTTATTATAGAAGAATCTCGAAGTGGTTTTTTACATTGGTTTATTACACTTCTTTATCTTAACCGCGAACCAAATCTTTGGTTTATTTCAATTTTTAAAGCTTCCCTGGAGTCTTCGGGTGAGGTTCTGATGCTTCCCGGTTCCTCGAAAAATCGAGAAATAAGAAAAACAAGCAATTTCCAATAGTGGTTTCAGAGGATTTTCCATTGGTTTCGTTGATTCTACAGCCGTCCCGTTTCTCGCAAGTGGTTAATCGTGAATTTCTCTTAGATATCGGATTTTCGAGGTTCTTTTTGGTACCGGAGGAAAGTACGACACCCAATTAAGATATTTACCACCTTCTTCGATTTTTAGAACGGCTCTATTCGAGGTTGTCGAAAGACTTTTGTGAAAAAAGCCACCAATGTCCGTGGGCAGGGTTATAAGATTTTCCACTATTATTAGGCAATCCAAGGCCAACCTAACAGCACCGAATTTACTGTTTTTTGCACTGTAACTGTCAATGTCACGTAAGGTAATGTCGCGTAATAAGATGTTAGATTTGCCGTCACTTATGCTTTTAAAGCGAGAGAGGGGAGGGGTAATTGCAACGTTGTCAGTTGAACGCCTTTGCGTCCGCACGTATTGGAACGATTTCAAGAGCCGCGCGTGTACATTTATCGAAAAATTGTACCAGAAAAATATTTTCAGGGTGCAAATTTGGGGCCCTGTACTAAATTTTAAAACAATCGGCATACTTTGATTTTTTCCAAAAAATCAAGTTGAAATTTGAAAAAAAAAATCTGTCTGCCGATTGTTTTAAAATTTGGTACCAAGACTTAGATTTGCATTCTAGACAACTTCTTTTAATAAAATTTTTTGATATCTCTTAAGGAAAAGGTATTTTACCTGAACCGAAAATGAATAAATTGCCCCTGTCAAGGCCTGCTTGACAGGCTAAAATATAATATATAAAAATATGGTGCAAATTAGCTTCTAATCAAGCAAGGCTGATTCCCCAAAGTTCAAGTTTCAACTCGATTTTTTTTTCTTTTACACCTATCGTATAGTCAATCTGGGTCCACCCTGTATATGCCGCGGCATCTGTACTATTTTATTGGATGGGATAGCATTGGGTAAGAAGACGTTTGTTAAACTATCTTGTATAAATTACAAATATGTAAGTTATTATTTTTTTAATTCTTTGACAGCAATTAAATAAAGTCTGCTTGGAAAGTTTTCGTTCAAAATTCCAGTTATCGAATTAGCTATATATTTGCTGCATACATCTGTCATTTTGACCATAATAACATATTTTATTTAAGAAATTGACCCCTAACTCTCGTTTAATTTTTGAAATACACTTTACATAGCATTGGTCTAAAGTTTGATTTCTCCAACCTATTTGCCACACAATTTACAAAATACTCCATATCCTTCTAAAGAAAGACCCGGATATAATCGGAACCATACACCTACATCACATCGTTTTAAACGAAGTTACAAAATGTTGTGAATGATTTAAATTTGGACCTTACACTTTATTGCTCTTTACCTTTAGGCATAAGCCACAATAAACTTTGATCTAGTAACCAAACAAATGAAAAAAGGTTGAGACAGAGAACAGACAAGAGAGAGAATTTAAACTTGGGGGGAAGGGGGCAGACCTATCCTGCCCATCTTTGCGGTGCAGCCCATATCAGCCATGTTTTCGGTCAAACATAGGGGGTTTAGCATTTCGAGCAAACAGGTCTTGAATGGTGGCTTTAATCGGAGGTTTTTTTATTGCACAGGGAATGCCTTCTTTGAACAAATATTTTAAACTTTTTTCACATAGTCATAACACAACTAGAACTACATTAATTAATCTGATATTTATCATATAAAACTGTGAAAAGTGACAATTTATTGTGTGAGAAGCAAAGGTTTCGGAACGAGCACAGTGAGAAACCTTTTGAACAAAGTAAGATGATTTTTAACATGTATTACTTTGTATACATGTATGTTATGGGGTTGCGATTAAATAAGATTTAAAAAACTATACTTTATTTGATACACGACTTACACTTGCTTACTTAAAGAAACTTAAAGAACTACAACTAACGAGGGTAAGAAAATTGTCGAAATCTACTAGATTTTTTTATGCCCTTAAAAAAACTTCTTTTAAAGTATCAATGTCTTAATACACTAAATTGTCCATCCATCGTTTGAAATTTTGATTTGAGAAAGCTGATTATAATACAGTCCTACAGTGTTCTGAATTGGCTTCAGACAATACTTGATTGGATTTTCTATTGTACTTAGAGCATTAATTATGAGGTACTTGATTGGTAATTGTTGTAAACTTCTCGTATTTCAAACGGATCGTTAAATTTTTTTGCCATTTTAGTTTTAATTTGTGGGTGCTTTAGCCAAACTTTTTCTCCTGTTCTTTTTATAGCTACTTCGTAATAATGTTTTACCCGTACATTTAGATTTCTATATTTTGTGATAAGTTGTTCTTTGTTATAAAGAGTTTATGGGGGATGACGCTGCGGGTCCAAAAACTAACTCGTAAGGCGAGAAGCCTGTAGTATGATTTGTTGAATTATTGTAACATAATATGCATGCGTAAGGTAACAACTGTAAAGGATGTCCTCCAGGTTGGTCAAGAGTCATTGTGCCTATAATTTCTAAGAAGAGTTCCATGAGACCTTTCAAGTGAGCCATTTGATTGTTGGTGATTAACGCTTAAGAAAGATAATTTAATGTTATACAAAGTACAAAGATCTTTCATGAGTTGATTGTTACAACCACTGTCACAATTATTCGAGAAGGAGTATCATAGTGCTGAAAATATAGTATTAAACTGTTTACTACCTCTTTAGCTGTTTTATTTTCAGGGGGGTAAGCTTGGGTAAACTTTGTTAATTCGTGACTTATCATTAGAACTAAATGTTTTGAAGGTATTTTCAAAATATCCAAATTAATTCGTTCGAAAGGTGCAATAAGTGTTTCACTAATTACTAGGGGGATATGAGAGATGTTTGGTATACATGGATGACATAATAATTATACATGACATAACAATTTATTCAAAATCGATTGACGAACATACAACAATACAACCTGATAAATGCAAATTTCTTAGAAAAGAAGTTGCTTATCTTGGACATGTTATGACAAAAAATGGTGTAAAGCCAAATCCAGAAAAAAATAAAAGCAGTTATCGAATTTACAGTACCCAAAAATCGCAAAAACATAAAATAATTTTTAGGTTTAGCTGGCTATTATAGGAGATTTATTCCCGAATTTGCTAAAATTGCCAAACCTCATACTACTTTACTTAAAAAGGATTCTCTGAATAAATTAAAGGAAATTTTAACTAGTCCAGTATAAATTTATCCAGATTTTGAAAAACCAAAAACTACTGTTGCTGAGCATTTGCTATAGGCGCAGTTTTGTCACAAGGTCCAATCGGAAAAGATCAACCAATTGCTTACACTTCAAGAACTCTAAATGCAGCAGAATCGAAATATAACGTTATAGAAAAATAACTCCTTTCTATTGTGTGGGCTTGTAAAACTTTTTGCCCCTATATTTTTGGATGTTCGTTTAAATTAATCACAGATCATCAACCATTAACATATTTATTCTCAATAAAGGATCCTAGTAATAGACTTTCGAGATGGAGACTAAAGTCGGAAGATTACAATTACGAAGAATTAATCCAAATCTTAATTACATAAAAGAGGCAGTAACTTTCTTCACAAACTTAAACACTGAACCTTCTATGTCCAAAGAACCTTTTAAAGACTACGAAAGAACAGATTAATGAGTTAGACAAAGAATTTAACAGATTTATGAATTTATATAAAGATCTAATAGTATTCTTTCAACAAGATAAATTACATGATTTACATGAAAAAATAACTGACAACATTTCTGAATTAAATACAGATATTGATTATAATAAAATCAATATTGTTGCAAGTTATAGTGTCCCTAGACGAAATTACTACATTATTAATTTTCTTGCCATATAATTTTGAAACATCTATCCAACTTATTTTTGTTGCACTTTATAAAAATACAGATTTGCGGAGAAAGAAATTAAGTTTACAATTTGGCAAAATATTGTTGAAATTCCAGATAATGATCAAGTTCCGATAATAATAGATAATTATATTCCAGAAAATCGAACTGTAAGTAAGATAGAAAATTAAGTATTCTCTGAAGCCAATTCAGAACACTGTAGAACTTTTATTACCTTCAGCTTTCTCAAATCAAAATTTCAAACGATGGATATACAATTTTAGTATATTAGGACATTGATACTTTAAAAGGTTTTTATAAGCATAAAAAATTTCTAGTAGATCTCGACAGCTTTCTTACACTCGCTAGTTTCTACCTGCTATTGTTACTTACGGTGGTTACCATTCAGTTTCTTTAAGTAAGCAAGTGGTAAATCGAGTATCAAATAAAGTATAGTTTTTTTATAATCTTATTTAATCACAACCTCGTAATATACATATACAGAGTGTAACTGAACTGATGGTCAAAAATGAAACCACGTATTCTTGGAGTCAAAATAAGGGCACTTCTTCATATATTTTTTTCTCCTACGGGCCATAGTTTTTTTATACAGAGCGTAGAAGTTTAGAGAAAATTACACATATTTCGTAGTATCTCTAGAAGTATACTAGATATTTTCTTCAAACTTGGCGTGTCACATGAGCGGATGAACTGTCAAACATAAGGTTAATATGAAGCTTCTGAGGCCCCCAGTTATGAGGCCCCAAATATGAATACCCTGTATAATCGCATTTTTTAAATTTGTTTTGAGTGGTAAATTCAATGGTTAACAAAAAGTATCTCAGTATTTTTTTATATTCTTAGCCATTTCTTAATTATTTTCAAAGAACGGCAATGCTGCAATAAACAAGTCATTTTAAGAATAAATCTAGCAATCTGTGGATGTCGATTAAACTTGGCATTATTTGAATCATTTGACTGTCAACTTTGCACTTTAGTATCAATATTTTGAAAAATGATATTTTCATTTGAAGAATTGACTGACATGCACTTTTGCTATGGACTTGCCAATGGAAATAATAAACATGCGGAAACGCATAGTTGCGTGTATTGAAAGAGACGGCGGTCATTTTGAACATTTAATAATTTTCTAATAGCATTATGTTTCTTTTATTATCGTTTTTGCTTTCGTATTTTGTTAAATAGAGTTTAATGGACATCCACAGATTGCTAAATTTATTCTTAAAGTGACTATTGTCCATTGCAGGATTGCCGTTCTTTGAAAATAATTAAGAAACGGCTGCGAATATGAAAAAATACTAAGAGAAAAAATGCGATTATACAGGGTATTCATATTTTTCTGAACCAATTTATTATAGTAACACACTGTATCTCCGCAACTGAGGGCCTCCGCAACTGAGGGCCTCAGAAGCTCCAAATCAAGTTTGACAGCTCATTCGCTCATGTGACACGCCAAGTTTGAAGGAAATATCTCTTATACTTCTAGAGATACTAATAAATATGTGTATTTTTCTCTAAACTTCTAAGCTCTGTATAAAAAAAACTATGGCCCGTAGGAGAAAAAAATATATGAAGAAGTGCCCTTATTTTGGCTCCAAGAATACGTGGTTTCATTTTTGACCATCAGTTCAGTTCAGTATACAAAGTATTGTAACTAATATGTGTTAAAAATAATCTTACTTTGTTCGAAGGGTTTCTCACTGTGCTCATTCCGAAATTTTCGCTTCTCACTTGTAACATTTTTATATCATAAATATCAGATAAATTAATATAGTTCTAGTTTTGTTTTTTTTTACTTCATTAAAACCGGTAGAAGTTTATACTTCTATGGCTATGTGAAAAAGTGAAAAATATTTGTGCAAAGAAAGCATTCCCTGTTCAATAAAAAAAAACCTCTGATTAATGCCTCCATTGAAGACCTGTTTGCTCGAAATGCTGAACTGAAAACATGGCTGATAGAGGCTCCACCGCTAAGATGGGCAGGATACCTCTGCCCCCCTTCGAGTTTAAATTTTGTTCATTTACTGTTAAGAATTTATGAATTTTCCAGGCATCTTGAAAA
Source organism: Pseudeuparius sepicola (assembly GCA_963920635.1). Lineage (NCBI taxonomy): Eukaryota > Metazoa > Arthropoda > Insecta > Coleoptera > Anthribidae > Pseudeuparius > Pseudeuparius sepicola. The sequence continues at coordinate 39,423,599 of OY987303.1, read as the reverse complement.
AGTTGTCTTAATCAGTTCGACGGCGAAAAACCCCATTAAAAATTAAATGGATTAGTTCTCAGAAATTTAATTGCAGATGGAAAGTGATATTTTTATGGAGTTGGTTTGATCAATATACAGTGTGTCTGAAATATTTAAGAGCGAAGAGCTGATTAGGTATCTTTGTAAATAGAGGAGATACAGTGTTAGTAAAAGATGGAAAGATTTGCCCAATTACAAGGCCTTTCCATTGGTGCTTTCAAATCTCTTGTTGCTTTTTCAGTTTAAAGATAATATTGTCAATGCCTTTTTTAGGTGCTTGTAATGAAAAAAATATGTCAGTAGTTTCTGAGATAATACTGTCAGTAGTTTCTGAGATAATACCAGTAACTTTGTTTAAATTGAAATGGAGACTCACTTTTGACACATTTCCTTAAGAAGGCTTCGGTTGGGAAGCTATTAATTCTGTGCTGATATTTATTTATTTTATTTTTGTAATTTGTTAGATACCTTGTAAATTACTTAATACAAAAAATTAGCTTCTAAATAGTTTCAACATATTAAGTTACTAATAATAATTATCAAAACTCTACGAGACTTAGAATAAATTCGCACTTGTACACAAATTAAAGCAGAGTTAGCTTTGAATTTAAGACATCCTGTATATGCTACCAGAATCGAGCAAAATATATGTTGCCATTTTACCAAATTGGCAATTGTGTCTTTACCTACTTCAAAACCGTGACGATCAGGATATTTACAAATTTAGAGGGAAAACATGTATTTTTATCAAGCAATATTGGCGTGTCTCAGAATTTTTGGAGAAAATACGTTTTTTTATCAAATTTATTCCATACATTTGTCATGCACTGTAGTAACATTAATTCAGGGACACACTGTAGTTACTATTCTTCCATTTAATTTTCAAGAAATTCCCCAATGAGGATTCTATGTATATTATCTTTATTGAATTGACAATGGATAATATTGTTATTGTTAAACTATTCTAGAGTTATACAGCAACAGTGCTTCATGCAGCAAAATCACTTGGGAGAGGTTTGCGGGAGCTGGGCGAATCAGTTGCCAATAGTTTCACTGGAAATCCTAATTACAAACCAGGTACATCTCCAAACAGCCCACAGGCCGGTGGTCAGACCGATGTGGCCCAGAAAGGAATAGTGACCATTTTGGATATAGAGGTATATAATCTTATATTTAATTACAAAAGTGAACAAAAAATATACAGGGTATTCCATTCTGCAGTGTCAAAATTGAGCAAAATAGGAATTTTAAAGGCATCTGGCAAGGTAAATGTGCCATGGAATTATCTCAAAACAGTCGGATGGTCACTAGAGTCTTGGTGTGCGAAGATTCAATAAAAAATATACACAGTTTATGTTTCTCTGGGCCATATCAAAATGTTTAATTTTTATGAAACTTTATATGGGTCAAGAGTGCTCTGGAAATTTTGAAAAAATATTAATTAACACGATTAATATTTTTTTTTACAAAATGCCAACAAATAAAAAACAAAATAAACAAAGCCACCTTAACTCATATGGACTTCTGACTGGCGGGCTTCTGTATTTTTTAGAGTTCTTTATAGTGTCTGGGATGGTTTTGATGTACTCCATTTTTGACCCATATAAAGTTTTAAAAATTCAGCATTTTGAGTTGGCACGGAGAATAACACCTTGTATATTTTTTATTGGATCTTTGCGCATCAAAACTGTGAGTGGTCCTGTTGATCATTCAACTGTTTCGAAGTAATTCCATGGCACACTTGACTTGTCAGATTCCTTAAAAATACCTATTTTGCTCACCTTTGACATCCCACAGAATGGAAGTCCCTGTATATTTTTTGTTCAAATTTGTTATATGGGGGTTTTGGGGTGTCATGAAAAAAGCACATCTTTAAAAAAATCGCAGTAGGCCAGGCTTTCGTGGCAATGCCAAGCCAATACTTCGCAAATGATGACCTTTCAGGGGCATATCTATAAAAAATTTGCCTGTTCAATTCCCACAGCCTACTTAGATGTTTAGGGGTGTGCATTCTTGTTAATATAATGCATAATTTTACCAGTTCAATTTTTGTTCATTGATTAGTTTAAAACATCTGCTTTAAACAATGTTATATTTGTTTAGAACATCAATCATTAATAACAGATATGAGTAGAACTGTTAACAGAAATTCAGAGTTTAAGTAAATGAAATCATTTGATTGAAAATCACTTATGGATAAGTATTTCAGTGTCAGTATGTTATTAAGAAATGTAGTGAAAAAGTTGTCTCTGAAATCAATTTACACCTCTGTTTATAATAAAAGTCCTAATAGATAAGACTGCGACATAAGCCAGATTGGAGCATTGAGGTGAAGTGCCGACTCTGAATCTCTTTCTTAGAACATATCTAGGTCAAACCGGACAACCTTTGAGAAAAGGTACCTTCCATCTTAACAATGTGCGATCTAGCAGAGAAGAAATTCGCAAACCAGTCGGTAACTGATTGAATAACCGAAATTATGAAGCTTTGCTAGAACCAGCTTGTGGTTTAAATATTTAAGAGCCTTAGATCAAGCACCACTGCTGTAGTCACTCAAGAATTGTCAATTTTTATCAGGTAATCGTCATATAGTGGTTAACATTGTTACTTCTAAAACCTGATTGAGTGTCAGGTCCAAAGTTATAGCTATTAAGGAGACATTTGCACGCCCAGTCAAAAACGACGGCTATTTGTGAACTATTGAGTTCAGTTTGTTATCCCGAGAGGGCGCAACAATGACCAAAATTAATTTAAATCCTATTTCATATTTCTGGCAGTTCAAACCTTCATATACAGGGACTCACATTTCGGCGTTGGAAGCGGTGTTGCCGCCATAGGTTTCTTAGTTAATCGCAATTAAAGCCCACTGGTGTTTAACAGTAAAAAAATAAAAACCAAACATTTTATATAGGTAGGTATTTTCCGGTCGTATCCAAGATAGACCGTATCAAAGCGCTTTCGATTTTTTTCCTTCAATTTTTAGTATTTTCTGTGGAAAAAATATCGATTTTGGAAAATTGGTCTATACCGTCTGAAAAATTGCCGGGGCGGACGATAATATGTCTCGTTTTATCGGTATCGAACGAATATCGATTTTGGAAAATTGTTCGATATCGTCGGAAAAACTGCCGGGACGATCGATATTTCTGGATTTTTAGTAGTTTATCGGTATCGAACGAATATCGACTTTGCAAAATTGTTCGATACCGTCTGAAAACGTGCCGGAGCAGTCGATATTTTTGGCTTTTTAGTACTTTATTGATATCGAACGAATATCGACATTAGAAAATTGTTCGATACAGTCCAAAAAATTGCCGAAACGGCCGATATTTCTGGCTTTTTAGTACTTTATCGATATCGAACGAATATTGACTTTGGAAAATTGTTCGATACCGTCCCAAAAAATTGCCGGAACGGCCGATATTTCTGGCTTTTTAGTACTTTATCGATATCTAACAAATATCGACTTTGAAAAATTCTTCGATACCGCCTGAAAAAGTGGCGGAGCGGTCGATTTTTTTGAATTTTTAGTACTTTATAAGTATCAAACGGATATCGATTTTTGAAAATTGTTCGATATCACCAATATCACCATATTGGCGCTTCCGCGGCATTTTCTATTTAAGAATATTCCTAGTCACTTCTTTTAAAGGGAAAAAATTTGATTCCACGAATTTCCTCCTTGTTCTGGATTGTTTACAATTAAACAGACATTACTTCTGACAAAACTAGTGTGTTAAAAATGTTTCCACTTTTGCTTTTGTCACTATACTCTTATTACTTCAGCAGATTTCAAATTAGACATTTGACATCCAACGTATTCTGAACAAGGTGATTTCCTTTAAAATATAAACAGTTTCAATCTTATTTTTGCAATAATAAACATCAGTTGAAAAAATCCTGTAAATAACATGTTACGCTTATTCGTGTAAGAACAATTTCCATGGCGCTTGCCTAAACGACACTCATGATTGCTTAACTTATTATTTAAATAGCTATTTGGAAATTTAGAATTAATCAGTGGACTCGCGACTTTGGACACCTTTGAAATAAAACAAAAAATGCAGGCGAATATCTCAACAAATTATGGATTATGAATTTGTACATGTATATAAGTAGACACCTTGTATGTATTTTTGGTTTCCTGTGAACCCTGACTGTTTATTTGTAATGGTTTTTATTATCTCTCTACGAAATATAAGCTAGAAATATAATGTGGGGACGAAGTGCTGACATTACCACGGCAACGCCAAATAGGTAGGTACCATACAATATACAATAATAGAAAACAATGAAATAACCTCTAATGTCATATAAACGTCGTTTATTGTAGCGTCTGTGTTACAAAATATTAAAATTGATATTCTTACAGAAAAACAGATTCGAAGTTGTAACTAATTACATGGTGCGAAAGTAAACTAAAAAGAGTGCATAAAAAACCATCGGTTTTTATAGATAAAAGTAAGTGCTTACCATTTATTTAAGAATAAATATAAATTTTTTTATTTTTTAGAATCGACTCCCGGTGCTAATCAAGCTAAGAGTAGTTGAAATTTCCTGTTTCTAGAAGTCCGCCATCTCGCTATTTACATGGAAAGTTAAAGTACCTATATAATATTACTCCAGAGAGTTCAGAGGACGCAAGGTGAGAATTTGTTATTATTGTTTATTGCCCAACCTAACCTGCTTACTTATAACATAATTTTCTTCGTATATGGTACTTAGTGGAACCTTTTTTTGTATTCAATATTACACTTATATACAGTGTGGATACAAATTGTGGAATATTGCTTATATGTCAAGAATTACTACATTGATGTTTCCTTAAAATTGTATTAACAATGTTCCAATCTACCTCTTTACCTTAACAAATAACATCAAATTTAAAAAAGATATACCAAGCATATAAAAATAGTTCTGAATCGTTATAGTGTTTAGTGAATTATAGGAATTAGTAACCAAATAATAATTATCATCTTCATAATACTCCAAACTTAGAAAGTACCCCAGAAGCAAGCAAATGCTCGTGCGTGTATTATTTTGTCTTTGTCATTGAGAGACTAGGATAGCATTCGCTCTACTGCGGAAAGCCCTAGAAAACCATAGTAATCTCCGTGAGTGCAGGGCCACTAGTAAATCACACAGAGAAAGCTGTGTAAAACAAATTGAAATGAGTTGAAAAAAAAAGCAGCTACTATAGATTTTAATCGTTTATTTAACCCAACAATAAATAAATTTGTTATTTTTTAGAATAGACTCTCGGTGCTATTTATCAAGACAAGACCTATTGAAATTTCCTGTTTCTGGAAGTCCCGCTTCTCGCCATTTACATGGGAAGTTCAAGTATCTTACTCCAGACAGTTCAGAGGAGACAAGGTGAGAATAATGTTTCGTTATATTGTTATTGCCCAACCCAACCTGCTTACATATAACAGAATTTTCTTTGTATATGGGAGTGGAAACTTTTCTTTGATGTTCGATATTATAATAGACCATGTTGTATCTACAGTGTGTTTTACTTTGAGTCGAAGACAATTTCGTATTTTTCGAAAGATAGGCCGATTTTCAAAAAACCTTTTTTCAACCTATACTACTCCAAGATTTTTTGAAATAGCCCAATTCCATGGCCTACTATTATTAAAAGAAGACACCCAAAAATCAAAAAACCATATTAGACATTTTTTAAGAATGAAATGGATAGTGCCATAAAATTGTAGCCATTGTACAAAATTTCAAGAATCTAAGTTATACCGGATGTTCAACAAATGAGGAGAAATTTCGAAAAAATTGCGGTTTCTGGAGTAGGTACCTATACTCTATAAAACAAAGGGCATATTTTGTTGATCTATTTTCGAGAATCGATTGAGTTATGCCCAAGGTATTATTTTACGTAGTATAGACATCCTAGCTCATACAAGGTGTTTCGTGAAATAAATAAATGTGATTTCATCGCATTCTATTAGTTTATATATTTGTCAGTTACCTAGGTGCCTAGCGCCTAATATCAAACCCCGTTTTTTTCTTTAAATTAATTTTTTTAAATAAATGATCTTTTTGTAAAATTTGCATTTTTAACGAACACCCTGTATGAGTATGAGTTACACTGGCTATACTAATACGAAATTGTCTCGACTCAAAATGAAATACACTGTATACCTAGACCAATTATACAGGATGAATCAGTTTGAAATACCGAAACTCCTAGGATTAGTAGAATATAGAAATGTATTCCTAGTTTGTTCTATAAACTTTTTATTTGGACCTTATAAGAAAACTAGTGTGTCGTATATAATATGTTGGGTTTGGGTACTGAATATTTACCAAACTAGTTAAGATCTTCAAGTAATATTATTTAATAGCTGCATTGGTTGGCATAAAACCCAAAGCGAGTACAATGTCAAACACTTAAACAACCAGTGGCGGAGAACTGGGTATAATTAGTATTTATTATTAAAAAAATGAATCACCTTGTACAGTAATACAATTTATTTGGTTTTTAATGTAGACTTTAATTGTACACAAAAATGTTCTCTCAGCATTTTTTCGTATGTGTTAAGGTTTCGTGAAAAATTTGATTTTCAGAATTATTTATTCCATTTAAACAAAGCATTTTTTTCCAATAAACGCAGGTACCTACCTATTCAATGCCATACTTTTTAAGATACAGAGCGTTACATAAATTAATGATGTGCCGTCCCTAAATGTTTTAGGCCCTGTATCTTAAAAGTATGGCCTTGAATGGGCACGTTTAATGGAAAAAGTTACTTTGTTTAAACTAAGAAACACATTTTTTCTAGTTTGAGTCTTACTTATGGAGCAAATGCTTTAGTTGATTTTTCTTATACAGTGACCGGCAGAAAGTTGGACACAAATGGAAAACTTTTTTAATATTAATTTCTCTGAAAATTGTATTCTCGATAAAAGTTGGTGCATCATTTCAAAATCAAAATGCACATATCAAAATTTAAATATCTCTTTTTGGATACTAGGTAGATTCAAAAATGTCAAAATAACTCAAGAGTAAAGTACCCTTATTTTTTAAAATACAGTAAAAAGTTACTTACAAAAGTTGTTTGGAATCAAAGGTGGATGTCAGATTTAAAGTCACAGCCACCTAGTAAAAAAACGATTTTTTTTGTATTTTTTTCGACCACCCTGTGTATTACAAAAAACAAAATACCGCAAGCGCAACTTATCATAGGATAACACATGAATTTGCTACTAAACTTTAATTTTGTTCGATTAGCAGCTAGAAATTTAAATTAATCGACATCAGATTTTAAAAATATTAAATTTTTGTGTCCAACTTTCTGCCGGTCCCTGTATAACATGAAATAATTTGAAAAATCAAATTTGCTACGAAATCTGAATAAACACGAAAATATGCAGGGACGACATTTTTGTTTACAATTAAAATCTACATAAAGAAAACGTATGCATTTTATTACTGTTTAAGGAGATTCGATTTTTTTAATAATAGATAGACTATTTATACCCACTTCTCCACCACTGGTTGTTTAAGGTGATATTAACCGGTTTTATGACAATCCATGTCGTTATATGTCGCGTACAAAATATAACTTAAATACCTCAACTAAGTAGATTGGTAAATATTCAGTAAACCCAGCATATTTTTTAAAATTTTAACAACCTCTATCTTTCTTATAAAAAAAGTTTAGAGAACAAATTTCGGTATTTACAACTGAATCATTCTGTATACAGGTACTACTAATATACTACCAACCTTTATCTTCCACCAGATCGCTAGCAGATGTTAGAGCAGCCTATTTACGTGAAAGTGATTATGATCCAGGATAGGAATTGCTATATCTGAAGAAATAAACAAAATTTCCCTTGATTTAATGTCGAAGCCGAGATCGCAGCTATCCTAGGAGAATGGCACAACAAAGGGACACTAGTATTATAGAATACTATTCTATATTGGTGATAAAATATTGATGTATAGTAGGTACCTAGTATACTTTAAGGATTCAAAGTAGGTACATAGGTATTTCTGGTAAAGTATTAAAATATTTAGATACGGATATACAGATATCTCAGATGTGAATTACAGTTAGTAGGCATGTAGCCAGTATTTAACGAAAATACTCTTTTCTGTTATGAGAGCTCTGTCGCAATTATTTATTACTTTATTACATAAAAAAACAGATACCTATTCAGGGACTTATAACACAGCTTACCCTAACATGGTAAGCTGTGCTTATAATCTTATTTTCTCAAGTTTATTATTTATAGACAAGAAACAACTATTATCACATCTCATAGAACAGTAAAAAAAATCCACCTTCCACACGAGAGGGACTTTTATAGGACAGGTGTCTAAAATAACTTTTGTTTAAAAATTAAACTAGGTTATAGCAAAAACTAATTGAAGTTTTGCAGTTTCCGATAGCGCAAAGGCATTTTGGATATAAGGCCATTGCGTTTGCAAGCACCTACCCTATTGTGGGATTCCAATATTATTATTTATAATTTATCATCATGCCTTTTTGTGATGATATGGAAAAAGGTTATTAGGAACAGTTGTTCAAAATTAAAGGGCAGTCCATAATAGCAATATTTGGAAAAATCAACCTAATTTGATTTATTTCTAATCATTAAAATTGCCTAAGGCAAATCAATTTATTATAAATTAACAATTCACAAGCTTTAAACATATTATTTATCTACTTAAACACACTGCCACCATATCAGCACGTTTTCAAATGAAAAACTAATTCAGATAAACTTCTTCTAATGTCATGTAAAGGTATTGAAGAAACGGCATCTCTAACGTTGTCCTTTAATCAAAGCAGGCTAAACTTGGCATTATGGGCTACCTTTTAATTTCAGACAACTTTTCCTAATAACTTTTTTCCATATCTCCACAAATAAAGGCAGTTTCCTCTTATACCATTTTACGTTTTTCAATTTTTTGAACCCCCTGGACAAGAAATGTTAATTATTTCTATGCCAATCTTATTTTAAGAACAAGCAAAACTTTTTTCGAGAGTAACTTTTTTCGATAAAATGAAAAATAAAGAAGAAATATAAAAGCTGGCTTTTTGGATTGGATTTCATATTTTTAAGGAATTTATTTGGTAGGTACCTACTCTAAATTAAATATATATGTATCTACCTATAACTGTAAAAGTTTCTTGTTTAGTACCACTACCACAGATTGTTTTTTAACATAAAAATATAGAATCATCAGCATACATTAGTTCTATTTTCTTTTGATGATTTTGAAATTTTCCGGTTGTGCATTGTGCAATGTGCACAAAAAGGTCAGGGATAGTGGTTAGAAACATAGCAGCACTGATACGCTAAGCCAAAATCGTATAATTTTGGCGCAATTTTTAAACGTAATTTAATAACAACTGCATTTTTAACCGGATTTTTTTGCCAAGATGAAAAAAAATCAAAATTTTGGACAAAAATGTTTTAGCCAGCTAAAAAAAGTATTTTTTTTAGCTGATTTTTGCCAAAAAAGGAATATTTTTGGATTGAAGATATCCGCCATTCAACACCATTATATTATTTTATTAATATTTATAATATAAAATATCTCTTATCTGTAAGAGTAATACCTGTATTATTATATATGAATATTTTGGCTAAATTTGTTCTATTTGCTTTTATCTGCTTAATATTGAGTTTATTTGTAGCATATTGTAATCATAGTTAATAATAATAATAATAATAATTCTCACCCTCACAATACTCCAAACTAGGAGTACCCCAGAAGCAACCACATGCTTGTGCGGGGGAGGGGGGCAATTACTATTATTTTGTTTTCGTTAATAAAATGCATTTCTAAAATATTTTATATTTCCTTTTATTATGTACATTGCCTGCTACAAATATTATTTATCTATGTATTATTTTCTGTTACTTCTAATGCAAATTTTAAATAAATGTCTTGTTAAACTTTATTATTGTTATTGTTATTATTATCATTATTATTATGTCAACTTAAATGGGTGTTTTAGAATAAAATTTTATATAAAAAACAACTACCTACTGCGTCTTATTATTTCAGTACTTTTCAATTTTCTTGACCATGAGCATGGATGTTTTATTCTATATTGTTATACCTTTTTTATACTTCAAAAGATATATGCTGTTATCAGAAGTACACATCATGATGAATTTCAGTACATGATTCTATAATACACCTTCCATTTACTTTAGTTATAATGTTAATTCCTTTAATTTTGAGATAATGTTATGTAAAATCAGAATTTTATTTGAATTTGGTGGTAATAAATTCCAGAAAAGCCGGTTCTCGTACTTTGAGACAATTTAGAACTTTTAGAATACTTGCACGTCTTTTTTTATTTTATTTTTTTCCAAATTTTTTGAAGTGATTATTGAATATGTAAACTCATATACCTACTCTCTTAAGGTAACCACAGGAAACAAGTACAAATAAGATAACGTATTTGTTGTTGTTGAGTATCGAGATACCTAAATTCATTATTACTTTTCATTTTCATAATATCAAACACCTTTTCCATTTTCGTAGTTAGATTCCAATTTAATTCAATTAATCCGGCAACCCTGTGATAAATTGTGGGTTAGGTCAGACCGGGTCAGATGTTAGCGCCATCTTCCCAAAAAGGCCTCAACTAAAAAATGCCATGTTATGCAACCAGCAATACTTTTTTGTGTGTGTATGGTTGTGTTTTGGATATTTTCTTTTAGGTACATTTTTTTGCAAAACCGCTCAAGTTCTTGTTGTTGTTGTTGTAGTCTTCGATTAAAGAAACCCTCTTTAACTACCTGGCTAAGCTTGGGTTTTCACATTAACGACATATATTAGGAGAAATTGTATTTTAATCCTTGGTGTCACAGTGACGCCGAACCTGTCCATAAAAAATGCATATTAATATAAAATCGGGATACTTTTAGCAATTATCATGTATCTACACGAGTAAATGAATGTTTGCTGCTGCTACACATTCGATTGTCTAGTCAAAAATGTATTTAGATGCGGAGAAAAGTGTACCCGAAAATTGCCAATTTTTGTTAAAATTTTGGTGGACCCGACCCCTGAAAATGTCACCTTAAAGTGTTGAATCATTGTTCATTCACAAATCTCTGCAAAATGTTTGGAAGTAATACTTATTGGTCTGTAGTCAAGCCATCCTTGAGAATTGTGGTTTTTAGTAAGCAGTTTAACAAGAGCTGGTTTCCGTATGCTGGAAACAGTATTTGATGCCAATATTAGAAACAAAGCGAAAATCAAATTGTGTATCTCTGTTAGGATGGATATTGTTTGCATAATTATAAATCACCTCATTGTCCACAGAATTAGATGATGATGATGATGATGTTGTTGTATTTATGTTAGGATGGACAGATCCGGGTATGGCAAAATTTCTCAGTCATTGTACATACGTTGGCACCCCGACAAGAAACCCTCTACCTTCTATCTCTAAAGACGAAAAGTTTCAAAAAAAAATTGTCTCGTCAATGTTTTCCCTCCTTCTACTTGCTTACAATCAAAACAAACGGCAGGCCTGTATCCTTAATGGTCGAAAAGTTACGGCGGCTTAAAGAATTTCTTATATGTATAGTAAAATTCCACGTTGTTTCACCCAAGTTTGCATAAGTATAAATTACCTCATTGTGAATCATAAACTTAATGTTTTGAGTTATCCAAGGCGATGAAGATCTTGTAATTTTTTCCTTTTGTAGAAATAACCTAATAACCTAATTTTGAGTCAATATCGTTTTGGTGCACTATGCCAAGCCAGTAGGCTGAGGATCCCACTACTATAAACATATCTTGGGCCACTTCTAATGGTTTCAGGTTCAACACGGAAATACACAAGATAGTAATCTGACACGGTTGACAGATTCACAACCACAGTTTTGAAAACAGTAAAATTTTCACTACCAAAAGCCACAACATAGCACAACTAGTTTGGTTTGATATTAAACAAATAAATGTGCTAAATAATTTGAATACTTTCTTTGCAACGAAAACACACAGTACCGTAAACTCGTGTTACTTTGCCCTCTAAAATTGATTTTTTTTAGTTTCTTTCTTGAAATGATAATTCTAGCAAATTTATATAACTTGATACCTTTGGAGGATAGTTTACTTAAGACAATGTAACTTGAGAAGCACATAATGGATAATATATAGAGCTAAAAAAAAATAAATTTTTGGGTGGGCAAAGTTACCCTGCCATAACCTTTCTTTGCCCTCCCATAATAATTACTTGTTTAAGCTAATTTAGGCTGCTATAAGGTTACTTTGCCCACGAAAAATAAAAATATATATAGGTATTACTTATTAAAACAATAAAAATAAAATTATAATAATAAAAACGCTATTTATTTGAAACTTTTATTAACTTGCATGCTGATTGCATAGGTATATAGCATCAACGGGTATAAAAATTCTCAAAAAATTAAAATAACTTAGGTCTCTAATTTTCAGACTTTAAACACTGGTCTACATATTTTTGTACCTATCTTATTAAATTTGGATTTGTTGTTGAGTACATACATGTATAGTTCTAAAATAATTAAAAAAATACATTTTCTTTGGTTATAAAAAATAAAATTGTTTATAAAATATACCTAAATATCTAGCAGTAAAACTTAACATTATGTAGGTAGGTTCTTCTTGGTATTTTATAAGTAGCCTCTGCTTGCCGAGAGCTCATGCCATTTTTTAAAGCCCTTATGGCATTTTCCAAAGCTTCTTCATTGTAATCTCTGTACCGTCTGGCTCCAAGCTCCCTCTTGTATTTACCCATGCTGTAAATAAAATGTTTAAAATAATAATAACCTAACCCTTAATATAAAGGGGGTTATCAAATAGGCTAAACATGGGTAAGTACAACATTTCCCAGCATGGGGTAAAATTGCCCACTGTGGGATAACATTGCCCACTTTTCGTTTTTTTTGCTATAAGTTGAAATATATTAACTTTTTATTACATCTTATATAACACCATTAAAGTCAAAACCTGAAATAAACTAGCATGGTACAATTTAATTATACCACTGTAAATACAAATGAAATACAATACTTACTTTTTACACTAAAATTTTTCAAATAACGCCGACAATTGGCCGGACTCTTATTTGCTGCATAACCTATGCTAAAAACTGGTAAAATGTGACAAACCGCAACCCTGCAACTTGTAGTTAAAAAACTAAATGTTACTAGGGTTCAAAATTAGGACCAACTTAAAATTCGAGGTTAACTCAAAAAACTGATTTCTGGGCAAAGTTTACCCTAATGGGCAAAGTAACACGAGTTTACGGTACTGCTAACACCAGAGGACATTAATTACACACATACCCACATTTCCAGATAGCTTAAATTATATTTATTTAAAGCCAGTAAGCTCAAGGGAAGTCATTGCAATCAAAAGTCTTCTGGTGAAGATAGAATTCCTCCCTTTTAATGAAAAATACATATCTTTAGCAAATATTATTAATTGTTAAGGGAGGGCATCTACCCCTCTCAATTAAAGACATCAATCATCATTCCTATTTATAAGGAAGATAATCCAAATACATATATAGCATGCTAAAAAGTGGTAATCAAATTATCTTGAACTGAAAGGAAAGTTAGTATCGTTTGCTTGAAAAAGGCGAATATAGAAGATGGTAAAGCAAACGCTGCACACTTCCCTTCTACCGTGGGAGTGGGGGTTATAATACTTGCTCATAACGGCCACGAGTCTGTGGCCATTAAACCCCCACTCCTCAGGAAAATAAAAAATATAGAAATAGCATCTGTAGGTTGAAATGTTTGTAAGGGGTAGCACTTTTTATGCTCTATTATTTATTTACTAGTTAAAGTTTAGCAGCGTTGCCAATAATTCATTATGAAAAACTTATTTCTCTGGTAAATTAAAATAATCTTCAAGATCAAATTGCAAATAGATTTTTCAACAGTGGTTTCCCTTGCATGTAGGGAGTAGGGACATTCCCAACCAGTTCCAAATACATTTGCTTTGAAGTAAATAATGATAGATACTATATGATATTTACGTATTTATGATATAAGGTCTGCCTGAATAATAGGTGAATCTATTATTTATAATTATCTAGGCACTTATTAGGCAGTATTTTTATATACTATGTGTAGTACTTTAATCTGTGATACAACTAAGGAAACAGTAATATATCTTACCAATACCAATCGCACAATCTGACAAACGCGCAAATCGGTCAAGAGTGTGCCTCACCTTGTGTTTGACATATCTCATGCTGTGCCTTTTAGAGGCAATTTTTCGCTATTTTTAAGAGTTTTCTTAAGTATTCGTGGGTTTAAAGTGCTTATAGACAATTAAGTTATACGTTATGGGCAAAAAAGTGTATTGTTTGCAAATCAAGCAACTTGCCAAAGGAGGTTATATATCATGCGTAAGTACATAGGCATACCTAGTTTGGGGCATGGTAAAAGGGACAATTACTACCATAGGGAAAATAATTCTCCACAAGGTATCAAATGAAAGGGCTCGATGGGTAGAAAACAATAAGGTGAATGACGTCATACTAAATCCAATATAACGGCCGCCCCAAGACGGCGGACTAAATTTCTTGACTGCCCTCCTGACATGGGAATCAAATATATGCTAAAAAAAGCACAAAATAAAATAAAAAAAGAAAATAAATACTTTGGCATGTACTTGCTTATCAATCAACCACTGTCCGATAAAATTAATTGGTGTCTACTTTTATGAACATTTCACGTCACAAGCTTTCTGATTTAAAAAAGCTTGCCGCAGTTTCCGTTTTAGTACCTACATGGCTTAAATAAAAGCTTGTTTCTAAAAAGGTTTTTATTTAATTTTTTATACTGTATATAATACTGTGTTCACCCAACAATCCCGAACTAGTAACTGTCAATAACATTGATAAGTTTGAATTTTAGAATTGACGTGTACTGGTTAGAACCATTTCGGGATCGCTCTGCCAACACAGCTATTATACCGAGTTTTACTTCAATTTGTATAAAAAAAATGAGATATAAAGGCAAACATATTTTTTTCCTATTTTGATAACTATTTTAAAAAATAAGAGGCCTTCTAATCATTAGCAAGAGATCCGTCACCCAAACTGTAAACATTATTTTTTTTATTATGGGAACAAACTTGCCAATACAAAGCCATTTCTACGTTTTTTATTTTTCTGAGCTCCACTCCCATGGTAGGCTATGGTGCAGTGTTCGCCTTACTATGGCTCCTATCTTCTAGATTATTCCACTAGAACCTGCCACGGGTCGCGTTTTATAAAGCTATCCTTTCGAGAAAAATGCCTTTATACGCTTCCAAAAAAAATCGCAATTGGAAAATGGTTTTACACATCCCAAAGTGGAGAAGAAGTTGTGTTTTGTCTTCGCATTTGCTGGTCAGCCAGTCCCAAGCGTTCATCTGATTCGAAAAAATTGTACATCGTTTTGTACAATCGGGTTGCATTACTGGCTGGGGTAAATGTGCTGGGGGTCAGCCCCAGAGGACAGCTTCGTCGAAGCCAGTGAACCATGTTCTAGTCGCCTAAGTCGTCTAAGAGTGGGGATTGAGGCTCCGCCCACCCGCCCATTCTAGTGGATAGACTTTCCTTTCAGTTAAACACATTAGAATAGTTCGGTTACCACTTTTTAGCTTGCTATAGATAGATAGAGTAATTATAGAGGCACCAAGGGTTTTAACACAAATTACTGATGTCCATATTTGCAAAGTAGCTTATTTTGCTAACCTCTATTCTATGTTAAGATACTGTATTCCCTTTAAGGGTCAATCAGGGATAATTACTAAAGTTTTTAAAATTCAGAAAAAAGCAATGGCCATTATCATATGAATGCTTCCTATTCTTGAAAAAGCATCCATCTTACTTTGAATCTGATGTCAGCATAAATAAAGACACAACAACGAATAGATACATGTATTTATATTCATCTCACAACTTGTTACCTCAAAATTTACGTTCAGATCATAATTTTTCCACTTTTAAGAAGGGTTATCTTATTTATCTTTATCTTATTTATACCATCAAGCGATATTCCATAGATGATTTTTTTATTTCTCTGTGTTGTTAAATAAATTCTAGTTTTCATTGGACTTGTTTCAAATTTATTTTTTTTTTAAATTTTTAAAATAAAGTGATTATCTATCTAGCTATCTATCAACAATCTGTTACAAGTTTACTCTTCAAAATTATGACACAAAACCCAAAAGACGGACTATTTGATTTACGCATATTAATATTTAAGTCACTCATGCAAATAACTTTTTCACATGTCGCATTCAATACAGATAATGGATCTTCTAGATTTGACAGACAATAATTATAATCGACATTACTCAGTCAGTATAGAACCCCAAACAGAAAAGTTACATTATTTGCTTTAACTTTTAGAAATAATTGATCAAGGCCATCTTGCTCTGATTGTGGATTGTTATCAATAGGCTGATAGTAAATGTGGACGACATGTTAAGCAATTTTTTGTGAACCCATTTGGTGTATGGGGCAAGTTCTTTGCTTGGTAGCCCAGGTTTAAACCCCAATAATTCCTCTTTTTTATAAATATTGGTAAGTTTTAACTTTAAAGTAATAAATAATAAATAAAAAAACAAATATAAAATATCATTTCAAAACACTCATTACAAAAATTGTTAGAAATGACTTCACATCGTTCCACACATTTCTGGCATCTTTTTCGAATAGAATGCAATACACCAGACTTTTGATGAGTTTTTAAATCCACCCTTAAAACTTTGTGAGGAATTTCTTTATTTTATTGTAAAATGTGTTTAAGTGTAAGTTTGATGATTTTTTAATGATTGGCATCTATGTTTTTCTTGTTTTTATAGATAGGTAATTTAATTGCTATTAGCAGGTAAGTCTTGTAAACATTTTTTTAATGTCGAATATGTATCACTTACTTAGTTACTTTTAAAAGCCTATTTATTATCCAATTGTGTATGATAATCTTGTAAAACATACCAAAATAAAAAAAATTTAGCTTCACCTTATTGGAAGGACTTAAACGATTGTTCATTCAGTTGGACATATAATTATTGATAGTTCTGTTGAAAACATGGAAACATGACTCTACTAAAAAGCTTATGCCTTGATTCATATAATTTTTGTCTGTTTTAATTTATTAATTCACAATTTAGATTCATAATTTTAAACTGCAAATAAATGCAGAATGGGACACAGTCCCTACATTTGACGATTTGATTTTGTTTTTAGAGAAACAATGTATCGCCCTTAATTCAATAGCTTTGAATGAAAATAAAAGTATACATTTTATCAAAATAATCCCAAAATTGGATATAATTGTAATATAAATCTTCTTTATTGATTAATTCTACCTTCACACACAGAAATAGTTGCCCTCTTTGTAAATTTAATCATGATTTATTTAGTTCAGTACTCAACTATTTAAGTTAACTTGAGCGTTGAGACATGGTTTATTATTATATTTATATTATCTGATGGGGAGGTAAATCTTATTATTAGATACCGTAATGGTATTCCTGTAGTTGATACTTATCAGCAAAAAACGTGTCAGCACCCCATTAAATGTCTATTATCAAAATGTCGGAGGTCTTCATACCAATACTGAGCATTGAAATTATACCTGATGGGTATCTTAAGTTGTTTCAGCATAATAACACTCCCAACTATAGAAATGTTTTTTTAGATTTAAGTTTTCTCTAATTCTAGGGAGTGCACTGTAGCTATGGTCAGTGACCCTCTTGTAAACTTAAGTATGCACTATATGGGTTATGAATTTACTTTAGAGGTTTTGATTGACTATAAATCTGAGGAACTATAGTGAATTGAATAATTATTTGGCATCAGTCAACTGGAAGGAGTGCTTGGGAAGTAATGGCATTAATGCGGAGACTGGATTGTTCTATGAATTGTTATCAACTGGTATTGCCTATTTTATACCTTTAATAAATATCGAACCTCAACTTTCCCTAAGTGGTTTTCTTCTGATCTACGTAAGTTGACTTCTGATAAAAAAATATGCACATTTGGTCTTCAAGCGAGAGCGTTCCAATGATAGTTATTTGAGATTCTCTCTATTGTGTATGGAGTGTAAAAGGCTCTCAGATACCTGCTTTAATAATTATATAAGGGGTTTGGATGCAAAGTTGGTGAATGACCCTAAATCATTCTGGAAGTACGTAAATGATATACGTTCTAGTTATAATCAGTCTTCTCTGTTTTACGGAAATAAGACTGCTATTAATGGTTCGGATATTGCCAAATTATTTGGTGCTAATGTTGCTGTTGGTGCCATAAATGTAAGTTATGATATTAAGTGTGCAGAAATATCTAAACTGGATATCTTTTGCGAAATTTCGGGTCTTGCTTATAGAGTCATGTATGGTGTACCCTGTTTGTCATTGAAATAATGTGTCCTGCACAATTGTGCCACCCCTGTACTTACTTTTTAATACATCCTTGTCATCCTCAGTTTTCCCCGACATTTGGAAGGAAAGTAATGTAGTTCCAATTTTCAAGTCTGGGGTAAATAATAACATTGAAAATTATCATAGCATTTGCATACATTCAACATTATAAAGTTGTTGCATAGTCTGGTGAGCAGGCAGATGGCATGGTTGTGTAAGGGGCTGGTTTGTCAGGAGCAACATGGATTCTCCAGGGGCAAATCGACTGTGTCAAATCTAGTACCCTATCAACTGGATATCCTTCACAACATGGAAGATGGTAAAAACCGACTCTATTTATACAAACTTTTCGAAAGCATTCGATCGAGTTGACCATGGAATCTTACTTAATAATTTGCATCTGTTTGGTTTTAACCAGGATTTTGTTGCTTGGTGGGAGAGCTGTTTGAGGGTTCGGTTTCAGCGCATTTTTTGCGTAGCCGTTGCAGGATGTTTGCTGACGATCTCATATTTTGGAGAATGGTTGAAGGTGTGAGTGACCAGGAGCTTCTTCAGGAGGATTTGAATCACCTGTCGAACTGGTGTCAAAGGAACATCCTAGGTTTAAATATCGAGAAATGCTGCTTTATAAGTTTTTCCCGCAGATTGGTTAGGACTGAAACTATTTCATTAATAATCAGCATATCAAGTATCAGTCTTCAGTAAGAGATTTAGGTGTTATTTTTGACGAAAAATTAACTTTCATAGAGCATATAAACTCAATCTCAAAGGTTCAAAGCTATTGGGTTTCATTGCAAGAAACTGTAGGTTATTTTCTATAAAGGTCACCAGAATGGACTATTGTTCATTGGTGAGATGTCTTGAAGTATTGCTCAGTTGTCTGGTCGCCGTTTTTTTGGTTTCACTCTGATTCCTTGGAGAGTGTCCCGCATAGATTCCTGCGAGTCTGTGCATTTAGAGATGGGTTCAGAATTGATGACCATGACTATAGCTTTATAGAATTACAATTAAAAATACCCTCTCTGAGTAAACAAAGCGACATGTTTCGCTTGGTATTTGTATATAAAATTGTAAATGGGTTGTTCGATTGTCCTGCACTGTTGCGCCAGGTTGATCTGTATGTCTTTCTATCTTGGTCTGCGAAACCAACCTACCTTTCAAATTTCCTTTCATAGAACATCATATGGTTCTAATTGTCCACTGGTTAGATACCTGTCTCTGCTGAATGCATTGGATGTTGATTAGTTCAATTTGTCGTTAAGTAAATTCAAAATAATAATTGGGTCCCTAATGCATGGCTACATATGATTTGTTACTGTTCACTATGATTTGTTATTGGTAGTAGTGTTTAATGATTGCCAAGTTGTAACTGCAAACTTACGACTTTGTTCTAGTTGATTTTGTTTAATTTAGTTAATTTTAACTTTAATTCATCAGCTGATCACAGTTATATTGTTGAGTGTGATGGGTTATATTGATGAATACTGTTAGGTTATCGTTTTTTGTAAATTTCTTCAAATATTACTGTATATTATCCCAATTATTGGGATATTGCTGTGCCTAACCACATTATTTGTTTGTATATGGTTGTAATTGTATTTAATGGAGGTTTTCCGTTTAATAAATAAATATTTTCCAAAAAATCTAAGCGATTAAAGTTCTTGGGCGTGATATTTTTTTGTAATTTCTGCATTTAAGATTCTATTAAATAAATGTTTTGAATTACAAATAGGTTTCCCAAATGCAGACGTTTCACTAGGTAAGTACTCCATTACATGGACCTAATTAAGTGACCTACAAGTGCAACCTATACAGGGTGATTCAGTCATGATGTAAAAAAAATTTAACCACACAGTACCAGAAGATTACAAAAAGGAATATGCAATATACAGGGTGACCGTATTTCGAGTCTATGCTTGGGGATCTTGGTTATCTTAAGAGATACGAGATCGGTTAAATTGGGGCAAAGTTGTGGAATTCAATGTGAAAAAACTGATTTTTTTTTTGTTTTTACTTTTTTAAACGAAAAAAGAAGGGGGCTGGACATTTCTAAGTTAAACATTATTAAGGCTAATACTTTACAAAAAGCCTAGGAGATATCCTTCCAACTTGCTTTTGTCTGAGGAGATTCAAAACGTGAGATCTATATACAGTGTGGCCCATTTGGAATGGAGACACCTCCGTAAAATTTTTATTTTTTATCCGAATGTAGCCGTTTTTTTTCTAAGGGTAGATCATAAAAAACTCTATTTTGTCGCGAAGTTTCAGGTCTTAATCTCAATTTTCAAGGCCTACTACGATTTTTTTTTCTAGTAAGAAAATACGAAAAATATTTAGCATTTTTTTAAAATCTGACACCACAGCATTAATCAGAACACCCCAAAACCCCCATATACTAAATTTGAATAACAAATATACATGCAGTTCCATTCTTCAGGTTGTCAAAGTTGTGAAAAATGGGAATTTTAAAGGTATCTGGCAAGTCAAAAAAATATGGTGTAGCAAGAATTCTGCTGATAATTTAAAAAAATATTTTTTCCCATAACTGGATTTTATATTGTACCCTGTATATTTTTATATTGGATCTTTGCACACCAACACTTTGAGCCTTCCTGTTGACCATTCAACTATTTTGAGGGGATTCCATGGCACACTTGACTTGCCAGATGCCTTTGATATTTCCATTTTGCTCAACTTTGACAACCTGCAGAATGGAACTCGCTTTATATTTTTATTCAAATTCAGTATATGGGGGTTTTGGGGTGTCAGATTTTAAATAAAAAAAATTGCTAAATGATTTTCGTATTTTTATACTAGAAAAATAATCGCAGTATGCCTTGAAAATTGAGATTAAGACCTGAAACTTCGCCCCAAAATAAAAGTTTTTTGTGACCTACCCTTAGAAAAAACCGGATAAACAAACAATTTCTATGTACATACATTTATTTAATAGAATCTTAAAAATCGACCCAGATTAAACTATAAATCATATGTATAATACTCGTGGTAGAGCAGACCAACAAGCAATTATGCCTTTAAGTTACAACAACATTAACTATAAATTTGTTACCTATTACCAAGACAAATTAACGTGATAAAACAAACAAAAAAATTAATAAAGCAGTCAGATCGTTTACCTATCAGTATTATGTGGAAAAGTTTGAGGTTTTATTCAGCTGAGTCTGGAAACTTTCTAATACTACATAATAGGGCTGGTAGTACTAGTACATTTATACAGCGGGAGTTACATGATGAGATTCGATACCAATGAATGTATTAGAATGTAGGATTTGTAATAAATAAACAATTTTGTATTCATATAGCACACACAGGTGACTGCACACCTAGGTGCTATTTTAATAAGAATTCATTGTAATAAGAATATCTTAGGTCATACTGCAAACTGTGTATGTTGTATAACTTGTTGGTTAATAATAATAACAATAAATTACCTTTGTCAGATTTTGTAACTAAAATTTGTGGATGTAATTTTAAAAATTGTTTAGTTTTTAAAAACTAATTATTTATCTCAAAATGATTGAAAAAGTAAATTCCCCTATGAACATTATCCATCGTGACAATCGAGCCGATTTGAGCTTACAAGTCATTGCAAAACTCAATGTTTTGTGGTCACTCAAAACAATTAACCATCGTCCCAAAATTATGTTCCGCCACTGGCACAAACAGTGCACAAAGCCATCAATTCTTTCTCTGTTACCGTGTGACACAGTTGAGTACCCTTATAGTGTAGGCAAGTTAGATAAAAAAAACGACGTTTAGAAGAAAAAATTTATAAAGTTTTGAAATTTTGGTTGTGTAGGAACCCAAATACAGATCCGGAGAGTTCCCACCCCCCCCCCCCCCGGGGGAGCTTCATCCCCTTTTGCCCAAAAAACCACCCCCAAACGTGACCATGACTGTGTTTTTTGCTTTTTGCGCGTAAACCGTAACTCTTGACGAGAAGAAGTTATAGGACTTTTTAGATTCTCAATTAAATTCTCAACAAAAATGGTCATATATTTTTTTTGCGTATCTTCCACCCAACGCTAATAAATGACCTTGGAAAATAAGCATAGTTTTCAGCGCGAACAAAAAATAAGCCTTGGGCCATCTTTTGCGTCGATTATCTCGAAAAGTAGTAGCGTGAGCAAAAAATGTATAGAATCAAAATTGTAGAGCAGTTCTTTCTCTACAGGATCCATATTGGATAACATATTTTTTGGGAAAGTATTAGTGGACATATGATGATTTTGCCTCTGCAAAATGGTCCTGCTCGATGGAATTTAAACAACTCTGCCCATGACAATGAGAACACATTGTATGGCAGTGCAGGCCAACCTTTACACATGTACAACGCTTTCCACAGCCCTTTTTACAGCCGCAAGATATGAGCTGTAGAATTGAGGCTGGAGCTGGTGCTTGAGTCGTGAGCACTGGCATTAGAATGTTGTTAGTTTTTCTCCAGCCCCATTCAGTTGCTCTCAAATTTCTTCCTTTCCACAAATGAATTTGATGAAAAACGCGATAGGAATGTTGTCTTACTGCATCGGATGTAGGTGGTAGTCTGGACAAAATGACTGGGTTACTCGACAAGACTTACAAAACTGGACAGTTTTAAAATAATGCAAAGATAATATTTTATTTGCTCATGCGTTTAGTGGCTGCGACACCACGTCTGCTTTCTTTGGCAAAGGACAATCACAGACCGTAAACTTAATAAATACAAGAAAGGATTTACAAGAAGTGGTCGCCGTATTCAATAATCCTTCATCGGCAAAAGATGACATAGCAAGAGCTGGGGAGAAATTTATGCTTGCTCTATATAAGGCACCCCGACAAGAGACATCTTTAAACCATTATCGCTTTATTTTATTTAATAAGCTAGTTGGCCAGTCGAGCATAACGCAGTCATTTTGTCCAGACCACCACCTACATCTGATGCAGTAAGACAACATTCCTATCGCGTTTTTCATTAAATTCATTTGTGGAAAGGAAGAAATTTGAGAGCAACTGAATGGGGCTGGAGAAAAACTAACAACATTCTAATGCCAGTGCTCACGACTCAAGCACCAGCTCCAGCCTCAATTCTACAGCTCATATCTTGCGGCTGTAAAAAGGAAAGCGTTGTACATGTGTACAGGTTGGCCTGAACTGCCATACAATGTGTTCTCATTGTCATGGGCAGAGTTGTTTAAATTCCATCGGTCAGGACCATTTTGCAGAGGCAGTTGATTAAATATTTATATTTCATTAGTGGAATAGGTCTATAGGGGAAACCACCTTAAAAAACGCACCGAGAGCTTTACCTCATGGGTGGTGTGCAAACACGCTCAAAGTGCAGAATACACAGGTATAAAAAATCATCATATGTCCACTAATACTTTCCCAAAAAATATGTTATCCAATATAGATCCTGTAGAGAAAGAACTGCTCTACAATTTTGATTCTATTTTTTTGCTCACGCTACTACTTTTCGAGATAATCGACGCAAAAGACGGCGCAAGGCTTATTTTTTGTTCGCGCTGAAAACTGTGCTTCCAAGGTAATTTATTAGCGTTGGGTGGGAGATACTAAAAAAAATTGCATGACCATTTTTCTGGAGAATTTAATGGAGAATCTAAAAAGTCCTATAACGTTTTTTCGTCAGAGTTACGGTTTACGTGCAAAACACAAAAAACACCGTCATGGTCATGTTTGGCGGTGGTTTTTTGGGCAAAAGGGGATGAAACTCGCCCTGGGGGGGGAACTCTCCGGATCTGTATTCGGGTTCCTACTGGGAGTTCACAACCAAAATTTCAAAACTATAATTTTTTTTCTTCTAAAAAGTCTAACTTGCCTACACTATTAAGAGTGGAACTCGTATAGGCTATAACCTCTCTCTTATTAGACTCTGATATTTGAAAAAGACACCCTTTAATGGCGTAGTCAGAGCTGTCACATCCCAATAAACATTTTTGGTTTTATTACAGTAACCACAACTATTATATTACCAAACATAAACCACTGTTAGTAATTTAATATAGTTGCGGAAATATTTCCGTTACCTTTATAAACCCCTTAAAACCCTTAAATGGAGCAATTTATAAAGGTCACCAGCACCTATTTTAGTACCGTTATACGACTTTAAAGTATATAACCAATAGTAGAGTAAATGTTTCCTTCACCTTTATATAACCTACTTATACAACCCGGCTACTTTCAGTGTTAAATTTGCTTCTATAAGGTTTGCAGTTACCTTTATAAACTTTGGCTATAACCTATAATGGTGTTAGTAATATTTCATGGGATTTAGATAGCGGACGCCTACTTCCATCTCTGCTTAACTATTGTTGAGCGCCTATCCTTTCCACTCACTTCAAAATTTTATGGTTGGGCATGTCACAGGTCATGTAAATATTTTTGCTAAGTATAATAATAGATGTTTCGCTAAGCGTACTCGAAATTGTGTGTGGCAAGAAAATTTTTCCGCAAATATGAACAAGGTACCTTCAAAAAATTCACGGGCCTTCGAAATACTCCTAAATAAGCAAGGTTGTTTGCATTAAAAAAAATCTTATTTTTTTATTTTCAAAAATTACGAGAAAAAAGTTTGAAAACATATTCCCGTCTCACATAAAAGTATATTTTGTAAAAATTTCCCAGGAGTAAAATATAAAATGCTAATAAATTTCGTAATTGTGGGTCGTGTCCATTCTGTTCTATATTTGCATCATGGCGTCTCTTAGTAGATTACCCTTAAAAGCTTTGGCGATAATAATATCACTTAGAGTAACCTTACATAAATTGAAACAATGCTATAAACCTTCTGTAGTATTTTTTATATAACTATAAGTTTCCTATATATTCTTAGGTAATATAACGCTACCATAGTGTTACTATAAAACCAAAGGTAATATAACGCAACCAGTAGTGTTACTATAAAACCAAAGGTAATATAATGCTACCAGTAGTGTTACTATAAAACCAAAGGTAATATAACGCAACCAGTAGTGTTACTATAAAACCAAAGCTATTTTAAAGACACTCTTGGAGATGTAGGGCTGCAATAATTTCATAACCTTCGGTAGATAACCCGTTAAACACTAATTTTCATGTTCTGAACCTTAAATTTGTCTTTCTGTTTTTGTTTTTAATATAGGTATGTGTCACTAGTGCGTGGGGATCATTTATACCAGTGAATAGATTGACAATGATTTTCAATTTATTTTAACCCGTTTCACTTTTACACAGTTTCAAACAATTTCTTCTCATTAACAACACATACTTCACTTATTTTTGCTCTCCGCCTGTTATTCATTTTTCTTTCGTTTTTTAATATAATGCTCTACATCATGCAGGTATCAACAATAATAAGTGCTTAATCAGCCATCTTTAAAATGAAAACATATTTGTATAAGAGTAATTTATATCACTAAAAGTTGTAAAAGCCTATAAAGGTTATTTTGGTACGAAATTGGCAACCAAAAGGTATATAATGGGTTCAGTATATACCAAAAGGTATATAATGGGTTCAGTAAAACACAATTAGCTCCAGGGTTTTATAGAAGTAATGAGGAATGCTGTTATATAACTCGGGAAATCATAGTTTTATAATATAGGTATGGAAACTCTTATACAAACATGTTATATATCTTGTGGTAACGGTCACTCCAAGTGCTATAAAATGGTGTTGGAAACATTTACACCACTTAATTATAATCCTAGTACCTATAGTGATTTTATATAAACCTTATAAACTCCAATTACTGGAGGTGATAACCGGTTCCTTTCATATAAAACTCCGCAACCTTTATATGACATTTATATAACTAGGTATCACTTGTGGTAACGAAAAATGTTTATTGGGATTGTACGTAAAAAGTTTTGATCAAAATCCGGATGCGTAATTATAGTGCTTTGTAAAAATGCCTTTTTTATTACCAAAAAAACATATTTTTGTACAACCCCCACTGCCAAGGCTCTCTTCCTCAAAAGCACCAGTCGTGCCTTTTCTAAAAATAGGATTCAAATGGTGTCCTGGGAGCTATCGTGTGAGAGCTGGGGGGATGTGTTTGACTCGGTTGATGTAAATGAGGCTTACGAGAATTTTTCACAGATCACCAATCTTATAAATAGAATATGCCCCAATAAAAAACTGAACACAAAAAATAAATTGTCCACAAGCTGGATTAATCATGACCTGCGGGTGTCTTGTAAAATCAAGAGAGATCTATATCAACAGTTGTTAAGGGGGAATATAACGGAGGAATACTATAAAACGTTTAAAAATAAATTAAAACATGACATAAATGAAGCGAAGAGAGCTTCAAAAAAAAAATTATTTTAAATTCTGATAACAAAATGAAAGCTTGCTGGGCCCTTGTTAGGAGGATAACACAGGGTTCTCAGGGTGGAAATATTAGTTTAGTGGATAGCCTAACGAAGGCCACCGGAGCGTCGTCGTCTCAGGGAGTCCTTAACTCCATTAACGAGTTCTTCATTAATGCTTGCCCTGACTTAGGGCGGCAAAATGATATTGATTATTCTAATATTGAATATTGTGAAAATAGCTTTTCTTTTGACCCTGTTAGTCCAACTGAAATAAAACAGATCATTAAGCAATTAAGAAATAAAAAATCTATGGGTCCAGATGAAGTGCCTATTGCATTGCTGAAGGAAGCATCTGATGTGATTGCCCTACCTCTATCCCACATAATCAATCTAATGCTCCACACCGGTAACTCTCCTGAGATGCTAAAAATTGGCTACATTAAAGCCATTCATAAAAAGGAGACAAAAACTGAACTGAAAAATTATAGACCGATTACGTTGCTTTCAAATATAAATAAAATATTTGAGAAGGCTATATACAACCAACTTGTCAGATTTTTGGAGAGTAACTTAGTGCTGTCACATGTTCAAAATGGCTTTAGAAAGGGAAAAGGTACAGCTAGAGCAGTCTATCAGGTGTTGGCAAAAATAACTGAGTCGATTTCCAACAATAATATAACCTCAGCTCTGTTTCTTGACTTGTCTCGTGCGTTTGATAGCGTCCATATTCCAATACTCCTCAAGAAACTGGAATATTGTGGAGTTAGGGGTGTGCCCCTTGCTGTGGTGGCATCATACTTGTAAGGCAGGAGGCAGTGTGTTGTCGAATATGATCAGAGTGGTGAAAGGATAATATCTGAACCTATGACTGTCATAAGGGGGGTGCCACAGGGGTCCATATTGGGACCATTACTTTATATTCTTTATACTAACGAGGCACCTAGGATTATTAATGAGCTTATGATCTTGTATGCTGATGACAACACCACTGTTTTCAGTGAACTAACTTTGGAGTCAAGCAAAAGGAGCATCGAGTCAGCACTAACAACGCTCGACCAGTGGTTTACAACGAACAATCTCGTTTTGAATGTGAACAAAACACAGCTTCTGAATTTTAGTAGAAACTTAAATGCAGATCTAAAAGTCACCTACAAAAATGTAGATATAATTGCAACTAATAGTGTTTCTTTCTTGGGAGTTGTAGTGGACGGGAGACTTGATTGGAGGCACACATTGATAATTTGTCAAAAAATATAGCAAAATATGGATATGCACTGAATATCCTGGCTACAAGTATTGATGTCGCGACGGCATTGTCTGCTTACCATGCATATGTACACTCGAGAATTACCTTTGGAATCATTTTCTGGGGGTATTCTGTAAATGTGGAAAGGGTGATGATTAACCAGAAGAATTGTCTGGGGCGTATTTTTAATCTGAAGCAAAGGGATAGCTGTAGAGAGGTCTTTGTTGTTAACAGGATTTTGACGGTTGCCTGTTCATATATCCTGGAGGCTGCTCTTTTTATTAGAAAAAACCCTGATTTGTTTATGGTAGTGGAAAATCACCATTATCATACTAGAAGTAGACAGAATCTCAGGCCTGTTTTCACAAACCTTACATACATTCAAAAGAATGTTGAATATTCCATAAAACAAATCTGGAACAAATTACCAACGAGTCTGCAAGGTCTCCCCCTCTCTAGCATGAGACATAGGTTGAGGGTTTTCCTTCTTGACAAGGCTTATTATAATCTAAAGGAATACTTTGAGGATACAATTCAAATATGACACTTTAGATGCATGTTCTTTTCGAATCTCCGGTAAAATGTTAAGTGTATTTTTTTCTTTTTTATTATTGTATAACTAATTAGGTGATCTAGGTACTCTATTCTATTTTTTTACATTTTTATCTTATATTGACATGTTCTATGCCCTTTGGGTCTTGTATAGGAACAAATAAAGATTTATCTATCTATCTATCTAAAGGCAATGCTAGGGGATGTTAAAATAACATGACAAGTTCCTATAAAAAAATTTCCCCTACGGAGATACAGGCTGTTAAAGTTCTTTTTTTTTAAATTAAACTATGGCAATATCTCCCAAAATAATCAAGCTGCTGAACTGAAATTTGGCACTGCTGTGCTGAACGCAATTTTTACTTATCTCACAGAGGGCGCCACTTGCACTATATTTGGATTGTGTTATAGCTCGTAACTTTTTTGAGGTTATCTTTTTGGTCTTGCAGGTCCATCATTTTAATACATCTTTTCATTCTGCAACAAAAGTGTACTCTTGTTTCATAACAATAAAATCAACCGTTTGCGTTGAAATTGGTAAAACGTTCCTCAAAACACCTCTTAACTTCAACATTCGAAACAAAATCTTTATCTACCGCTTTCAAATGTTACAGATCAACTGTACATTCAAAGTGAAGAAAAAAATACCAAATGGACATTGGACAAAACACCATTTGTTTTCTTGAAATAGGGTGTCCAAATTTTGTCAAATTCAATCCTTTCCATTTTGAAGGCGAATAATTTTTGATACATTGTTCATAGGGATTTTCTTCTCAGTTTAAATGGTACAGTCGGTCTGTAATGTTTGAAAGCGGTAGGTAAAGATTTTATGTTTCGAATGTTGAAGTTAACAGGTGTTTTGAGGAACGTTTTACCAATTTCAACGCAAACGGTTGATTTTATCGTTATGAAACAGGAGTACACTTTTGTTGCAGAATGAAAAGATGTACTAAAATGATGGACCTGCAAGACCAAAAAGATAACCTCAAAAAAGTTACGAGCTATAACACGATCCGAAAATAGTGCAAGTGGCGCCCTCTGTGAGATACGTAAAAATTGATACCTTCAGATTATTCTCCATCGCCTAAAACACAGCAGTGCCAAATTTCAGTTCAGCAGCTTGATTATTTTGGGAGATATTGCCATAATTTAATTTCAAAAAAAGAACTTCAACACCCTGCATCTCCGTAGGGGGGCCCTCTGGGAAATTTTTTTAAAGGAACTTGTCATGTTATTTTAACGTCCCCTGTATAAATCCAGGAGATTGCCCACATATTCTGGGACACCCGGTATACTAGTTGAATGTCATCTACATAAATGTACATAAATATTCATAAACACCTACACGCCCCGAATATTCAGAAAAATATTATAATTTTTTAAATGGTAATATAACTGGTCTTTCCTTGATCTGTCGGTATTTGCTTTAGCGGTAATACTACAAACCTCTTCGTCGGTGTAACGATGCATTGGGACCTTTTTAGAAAAATTACCACCCTGCAAGTTTCCCTTAGGGTCACTCAGTTTGCAAACATTAATGTCACAACCTGTATTGGCAATGATATTGTCCTTAATAGATACCTCATATTGTAAGTTACCATACGTAAAACAAAATACTTGCTTTGTAGACAAGACGTCCCCGTCATGCATTTTCACCCAATTGTGTCCGATTAAAGTAAGTTTATTCAAATTTGGAACGATATAGAAAGGAATATTAAAAACTACACCTACCATAGCAATAGGCAACAATATCTGGCGCATCACACATTGTTTGTTAGGTCCTACGTCACCACCAACAGCCAAATTACTAACTGGGATCATGGGCAAACTTTTGTCTGAGGCCAGCTGTTTATAGAAATTTTCCGATATAACGCTAACAGGACTTCCCGTGTCTATCAACATCTCAACCGGAATATCTTGAACAGAAGCAAAAATAGCTGGTAATTTATTACCTGACTTTTCACCTTCAAAATCATTTTCGTGATGACTTAAAATATAATAATACAGTAATCTTACCGAGTGCAAAAGGTAGGTTTTGACAATGCAGAAAAAAGTTTTCACACGTAAAGTCGGCCACGGCTTGGCGCTCAGGAGGGCGGACGAAAATGCACGAATTTTCTTTTTTTTGCAGTTTTTTAGGTTTTACCCAAAAACTACGCATTTTACAGGAAAAATACTTGAGTCAAAAATTTTCTCATGACCTGTGTTACCACCCTCTCCCACTTATTCTTATTTCCGCCGCTAGAGCGCATGAAAACGTTTGAATATTCATTTATTTTTTGTTTCTTTGCTTTCAAATGCACAATTTACGCGCTTTTATGGAATATAATGCATCAAAGTTAATGTTTGTGGAATTCTACGAAGTGGCACCCATATATACAGGGTTAACTATCAATTAGTACAAAATTTTTTATGCTGGATAAAGAAAAATTAGACTTGCCAAAATTGTCTTAAGGCCAAATTTTTTCTAATTGTTTAAAACCCCTCAAAAAATGCCGCCTATGGATGCCCGACGTGACCTGTCTTAAAATTTCGCTTATATCAATGGTAGTGACAGGTAGTGAAATAGCGCGGCGTTACTACGTCTATCAATTTATCCGAGGATTCACCACGAAATTTCGATTTCCTGTTGGAAACGATTACTTTCTAAGGAACAGGTAGAATGCTTATGAAACACCTACCTTACTGACATTTCCAGGATTGAATATCGCACCATTTTCTGTTTTCTTGCTTTTTTACATTAAAAGTCACACAGCACAGTACTACACAACACAACATTCACATTTTCTAAATCTGTTGGGAACCTCTTGGTTCCCCTCAGCCATTCCTTTTGTTTGAAGCGAGGTACTCAGACTGGCAACCACGATGAGGTGGATCACCTCCGCCAAGAAAACCCCGAAGCGTACCCAAAAAAAACACAACTGCACAAGCACTACAGTAGCTGTTCACGTAACTGCTGCTCGTTGTCGATTTCATGTTCAATGTTCATACACAATCGCCTTCATGTATCCCCAAATACAAAAATCCATTGGATTCAAGTCTGGTGTGCCAGGTCCTAACTTTCCCATTTAATTAGTTGTTATTAGTTGTATTGTTATTTCTAAGCGACCTTATTTTCAATAAGGATGCACGATACACAGATAACGGTTTGCCCGCGCGCAGGTGCCGTCACGTCACGCTTATTCAATAAAATCATGGCTACCTTTTTTTGACTCGTTTATTGTGAGCTAGGCAACCACATATTCACCAAGGTGTCTCAAGGTGCCTACATTCTTGTTTTGGATTTAACTTGACCTGAAATTGATAATTGACATGTGAAAGTGAAACTAATTTTAGAACTATTTTTTATAAGTTGGCCGCGCTTTTGTCGAAGTGACGTAGGTGTGCAGAAGAGTTTAATTTTCGTTCTCCTAGCTGGCATAGGCTTTAGAAAAAACCCTGATTTGTTTATGGTAGTGGAAAATCACCATTATCATACTAGAAGTAGACAGAATCTCAGGCCTGTTTTCACAAACCTTACATACATTCAAAAGAATGTTGAATATTCCATAAAACAAATCTGGAACAAATTACCAACGAGTCTGCAAGGTCTCCCCCTCTCTAGCATGAGACATAGGTTGAGGGTTTTCCTTCTTGACAAGGCTTATTATAATCTAAAGGAATACTTTGAGGATACAATTCAAATATGACACTTTAGATGCATGTTCTTTTCGAATCTCCGGTAAAATGTTAAGTGTATTTTTTTCTTTTTTATTATTGTATAACTAATTAGGTGATCTAGGTACTCTATTCTATTTTTTTACATTTTTATCTTATATTGACATGTTCTATGCCCTTTGGGTCTTGTATAGGAACAAATAAAGATTTATCTATCTATCTATCTAAAGGCAATGCTAGGGGATGTTAAAATAACATGACAAGTTCCTATAAAAAAATTTCCCCTACGGAGATACAGGCTGTTAAAGTTCTTTTTTTTTAAATTAAACTATGGCAATATCTCCCAAAATAATCAAGCTGCTGAACTGAAATTTGGCACTGCTGTGCTGAACGCAATTTTTACTTATCTCACAGAGGGCGCCACTTGCACTATATTTGGATTGTGTTATAGCTCGTAACTTTTTTGAGGTTATCTTTTTGGTCTTGCAGGTCCATCATTTTAATACATCTTTTCATTCTGCAACAAAAGTGTACTCTTGTTTCATAACAATAAAATCAACCGTTTGCGTTGAAATTGGTAAAACGTTCCTCAAAACACCTCTTAACTTCAACATTCGAAACAAAATCTTTATCTACCGCTTTCAAATGTTACAGATCAACTGTACATTCAAAGTGAAGAAAAAAATACCAAATGGACATTGGACAAAACACCATTTGTTTTCTTGAAATAGGGTGTCCAAATTTTGTCAAATTCAATCCTTTCCATTTTGAAGGCGAATAATTTTTGATACATTGTTCATAGGGATTTTCTTCTCAGTTTAAATGGTACAGTCGGTCTGTAATGTTTGAAAGCGGTAGGTAAAGATTTTATGTTTCGAATGTTGAAGTTAACAGGTGTTTTGAGGAACGTTTTACCAATTTCAACGCAAACGGTTGATTTTATCGTTATGAAACAGGAGTACACTTTTGTTGCAGAATGAAAAGATGTACTAAAATGATGGACCTGCAAGACCAAAAAGATAACCTCAAAAAAGTTACGAGCTATAACACGATCCGAAAATAGTGCAAGTGGCGCCCTCTGTGAGATACGTAAAAATTGATACCTTCAGATTATTCTCCATCGCCTAAAACACAGCAGTGCCAAATTTCAGTTCAGCAGCTTGATTATTTTGGGAGATATTGCCATAATTTAATTTCAAAAAAAGAACTTCAACACCCTGCATCTCCGTAGGGGGGCCCTCTGGGAAATTTTTTTAAAGGAACTTGTCATGTTATTTTAACGTCCCCTGTATAAATCCAGGAGATTGCCCACATATTCTGGGACACCCGGTATACTAGTTGAATGTCATCTACATAAATGTACATAAATATTCATAAACACCTACACGCCCCGAATATTCAGAAAAATATTATAATTTTTTAAATGGTAATATAACTGGTCTTTCCTTGATCTGTCGGTATTTGCTTTAGCGGTAATACTACAAACCTCTTCGTCGGTGTAACGATGCATTGGGACCTTTTTAGAAAAATTACCACCCTGCAAGTTTCCCTTAGGGTCACTCAGTTTGCAAACATTAATGTCACAACCTGTATTGGCAATGATATTGTCCTTAATAGATACCTCATATTGTAAGTTACCATACGTAAAACAAAATACTTGCTTTGTAGACAAGACGTCCCCGTCATGCATTTTCACCCAATTGTGTCCGATTAAAGTAAGTTTATTCAAATTTGGAACGATATAGAAAGGAATATTAAAAACTACACCTACCATAGCAATAGGCAACAATATCTGGCGCATCACACATTGTTTGTTAGGTCCTACGTCACCACCAACAGCCAAATTACTAACTGGGATCATGGGCAAACTTTTGTCTGAGGCCAGCTGTTTATAGAAATTTTCCGATATAACGCTAACAGGACTTCCCGTGTCTATCAACATCTCAACCGGAATATCTTGAACAGAAGCAAAAATAGCTGGTAATTTATTACCTGACTTTTCACCTTCAAAATCATTTTCGTGATGACTTAAAATATAATAATACAGTAATCTTACCGAGTGCAAAAGGTAGGTTTTGACAATGCAGAAAAAAGTTTTCACACGTAAAGTCGGCCACGGCTTGGCGCTCAGGAGGGCGGACGAAAATGCACGAATTTTCTTTTTTTTGCAGTTTTTTAGGTTTTACCCAAAAACTACGCATTTTACAGGAAAAATACTTGAGTCAAAAATTTTCTCATGACCTGTGTTACCACCCTCTCCCACTTATTCTTATTTCCGCCACTAGAGCGCATGAAAACGTTTGAATATTCATTTATTTTTTGTTTCTTTGCTTTCAAATGCACAATTTACGCGCTTTTATGGAATATAATGCATCAAAGTTAATGTTTGTGGAATTCTACGAAGTGGCACCCATATATACAGGGTTAACTATCAATTAGTACAAAATTTTTTATGCTGGATAAAGAAAAATTAGACTTGCCAAAATTGTCTTAAGGCCAAATTTTTTCTAATTGTTTAAAACCCCTCAAAAAATGCCGCCTATGGATGCCCGACGTGACCTGTCTTAAAATTTCGCTTATATCAATGGTAGTGACAGGTAGTGAAATAGCGCGGCGTTACTACGTCTATCAATTTATCCGAGGATTCACCACGAAATTTCGATTTCCTGTTGGAAACGATTACTTTCTAAGGAACAGGTAGAATGCTTATGAAACACCTACCTTACTGACATTTCCAGGATTGAATATCGCACCATTTTCTGTTTTCTTGCTTTTTTACATTAAAAGTCACACAGCACAGTACTACACAACACAACATTCACATTTTCTAAATCTGTTGGGAACCTCTTGGTTCCCCTCAGCCATTCCTTTTGTTTGAAGCGAGGTACTCAGACTGGCAACCACGACGAGGTGGATCACCTCCGCCAAGAAAACCCCGAAGCGTACCCAAAAAAAACACAACTGCACAAGCACTACAGTAGCTGTTCACGTAACTGCTGCTCGTTGTCGATTTCATGTTCAATGTTCATACACAATCGCCTTCATGTATCCCCAAATACAAAAATCCATTGGATTCAAGTCTGGTGTGCCAGGTCCTAACTTTCCCATTTAATTAGTTGTTATTAGTTGTATTGTTATTTCTAAGCGACCTTATTTTCAATAAGGATGCACGATACACAGATAACGGTTTGCCCGCGCGCAGGTGCCGTCACGTCACGCTTATTCAATAAAATCATGGCTACCTTTTTTTGACTCGTTTATTGTGAGCTAGGCAACCACATATTCACCAAGGTGTCTCAAGGTGCCTACATTCTTGTTTTGGATTTAACTTGACCTGAAATTGATAATTGACATGTGAAAGTGAAACTAATTTTAGAACTATTTTTTATAAGTTGGCCGCGCTTTTGTCGAAGTGACGTAGGTGTGCAGAAGAGTTTAATTTTCGTTCTCCTAGCTGGCATAGGCTTTAGAAAAAACCCTGATTTGTTTATGGTAGTGGAAAATCACCATTATCATACTAGAAGTAGACAGAATCTCAGGCCTGTTTTCACAAACCTTACATACATTCAAAAGAATGTTGAATATTCCATAAAACAAATCTGGAACAAATTACCAACGAGTCTGCAAGGTCTCCCCCTCTCTAGCATGAGACATAGGTTGAGGGTTTTCCTTCTTGACAAGGCTTATTATAATCTAAAGGAATACTTTGAGGATACAATTCAAATATGACACTTTAGATGCATGTTCTTTTCGAATCTCCGGTAAAATGTTAAGTGTATTTTTTTCTTTTTTATTATTGTATAACTAATTAGGTGATCTAGGTACTCTATTCTATTTTTTTACATTTTTATCTTATATTGACATGTTCTATGCCCTTTGGGTCTTGTATAGGAACAAATAAAGATTTATCTATCTATCTATCTAAAGGCAATGCTAGGGGATGTTAAAATAACATGACAAGTTCCTATAAAAAAATTTCCCCTACGGAGATACAGGCTGTTAAAGTTCTTTTTTTTTAAATTAAACTATGGCAATATCTCCCAAAATAATCAAGCTGCTGAACTGAAATTTGGCACTGCTGTGCTGAACGCAATTTTTACTTATCTCACAGAGGGCGCCACTTGCACTATATTTGGATTGTGTTATAGCTCGTAACTTTTTTGAGGTTATCTTTTTGGTCTTGCAGGTCCATCATTTTAATACATCTTTTCATTCTGCAACAAAAGTGTACTCTTGTTTCATAACAATAAAATCAACCGTTTGCGTTGAAATTGGTAAAACGTTCCTCAAAACACCTCTTAACTTCAACATTCGAAACAAAATCTTTATCTACCGCTTTCAAATGTTACAGATCAACTGTACATTCAAAGTGAAGAAAAAAATACCAAATGGACATTGGACAAAACACCATTTGTTTTCTTGAAATAGGGTGTCCAAATTTTGTCAAATTCAATCCTTTCCATTTTGAAGGCGAATAATTTTTGATACATTGTTCATAGGGATTTTCTTCTCAGTTTAAATGGTACAGTCGGTCTGTAATGTTTGAAAGCGGTAGGTAAAGATTTTATGTTTCGAATGTTGAAGTTAACAGGTGTTTTGAGGAACGTTTTACCAATTTCAACGCAAACGGTTGATTTTATCGTTATGAAACAGGAGTACACTTTTGTTGCAGAATGAAAAGATGTACTAAAATGATGGACCTGCAAGACCAAAAAGATAACCTCAAAAAAGTTACGAGCTATAACACGATCCGAAAATAGTGCA
This sequence comes from Pseudeuparius sepicola, assembly GCA_963920635.1. Lineage (NCBI taxonomy): Eukaryota > Metazoa > Arthropoda > Insecta > Coleoptera > Anthribidae > Pseudeuparius > Pseudeuparius sepicola. The sequence continues at coordinate 39,386,640 of OY987303.1, read as the reverse complement.
AGTGGCGCCCTCTGTGAGATACGTAAAAATTGATACCTTCAGATTATTCTCCATCGCCTAAAACACAGCAGTGCCAAATTTCAGTTCAGCAGCTTGATTATTTTGGGAGATATTGCCATAATTTAATTTCAAAAAAAGAACTTCAACACCCTGCATCTCCGTAGGGGGGCCCTCTGGGAAATTTTTTTAAAGGAACTTGTCATGTTATTTTAACGTCCCCTGTATAAATCCAGGAGATTGCCCACATATTCTGGGACACCCGGTATACTAGTTGAATGTCATCTACATAAATGTACATAAATATTCATAAACACCTACACGCCCCGAATATTCAGAAAAATATTATAATTTTTTAAATGGTAATATAACTGGTCTTTCCTTGATCTGTCGGTATTTGCTTTAGCGGTAATACTACAAACCTCTTCGTCGGTGTAACGATGCATTGGGACCTTTTTAGAAAAATTACCACCCTGCAAGTTTCCCTTAGGGTCACTCAGTTTGCAAACATTAATGTCACAACCTGTATTGGCAATGATATTGTCCTTAATAGATACCTCATATTGTAAGTTACCATACGTAAAACAAAATACTTGCTTTGTAGACAAGACGTCCCCGTCATGCATTTTCACCCAATTGTGTCCGATTAAAGTAAGTTTATTCAAATTTGGAACGATATAGAAAGGAATATTAAAAACTACACCTACCATAGCAATAGGCAACAATATCTGGCGCATCACACATTGTTTGTTAGGTCCTACGTCACCACCAACAGCCAAATTACTAACTGGGATCATGGGCAAACTTTTGTCTGAGGCCAGCTGTTTATAGAAATTTTCCGATATAACGCTAACAGGACTTCCCGTGTCTATCAACATCTCAACCGGAATATCTTGAACAGAAGCAAAAATAGCTGGTAATTTATTACCTGACTTTTCACCTTCAAAATCATTTTCGTGATGACTTAAAATATAATAATACAGTAATCTTACCGAGTGCAAAAGGTAGGTTTTGACAATGCAGAAAAAAGTTTTCACACGTAAAGTCGGCCACGGCTTGGCGCTCAGGAGGGCGGACGAAAATGCACGAATTTTCTTTTTTTTGCAGTTTTTTAGGTTTTACCCAAAAACTACGCATTTTACAGGAAAAATACTTGAGTCAAAAATTTTCTCATGACCTGTGTTACCACCCTCTCCCACTTATTCTTATTTCCGCCGCTAGAGCGCATGAAAACGTTTGAATATTCATTTATTTTTTGTTTCTTTGCTTTCAAATGCACAATTTACGCGCTTTTATGGAATATAATGCATCAAAGTTAATGTTTGTGGAATTCTACGAAGTGGCACCCATATATACAGGGTTAACTATCAATTAGTACAAAATTTTTTATGCTGGATAAAGAAAAATTAGACTTGCCAAAATTGTCTTAAGGCCAAATTTTTTCTAATTGTTTAAAACCCCTCAAAAAATGCCGCCTATGGATGCCCGACGTGACCTGTCTTAAAATTTCGCTTATATCAATGGTAGTGACAGGTAGTGAAATAGCGCGGCGTTACTACGTCTATCAATTTATCCGAGGATTCACCACGAAATTTCGATTTCCTGTTGGAAACGATTACTTTCTAAGGAACAGGTAGAATGCTTATGAAACACCTACCTTACTGACATTTCCAGGATTGAATATCGCACCATTTTCTGTTTTCTTGCTTTTTTACATTAAAAGTCACACAGCACAGTACTACACAACACAACATTCACATTTTCTAAATCTGTTGGGAACCTCTTGGTTCCCCTCAGCCATTCCTTTTGTTTGAAGCGAGGTACTCAGACTGGCAACCACGACGAGGTGGATCACCTCCGCCAAGAAAACCCCGAAGCGTACCCAAAAAAAACACAACTGCACAAGCACTACAGTAGCTGTTCACGTAACTGCTGCTCGTTGTCGATTTCATGTTCAATGTTCATACACAATCGCCTTCATGTATCCCCAAATACAAAAATCCATTGGATTCAAGTCTGGTGTGCCAGGTCCTAACTTTCCCATTTAATTAGTTGTTATTAGTTGTATTGTTATTTCTAAGCGACCTTATTTTCAATAAGGATGCACGATACACAGATAACGGTTTGCCCGCGCGCAGGTGCCGTCACGTCACGCTTATTCAATAAAATCATGGCTACCTTTTTTTGACTCGTTTATTGTGAGCTAGGCAACCACATATTCACCAAGGTGTCTCAAGGTGCCTACATTCTTGTTTTGGATTTAACTTGACCTGAAATTGATAATTGACATGTGAAAGTGAAACTAATTTTAGAACTATTTTTTATAAGTTGGCCGCGCTTTTGTCGAAGTGACGTAGGTGTGCAGAAGAGTTTAATTTTCGTTCTCCTAGCTGGCATAGGCTTTAGAAAAAACCCTGATTTGTTTATGGTAGTGGAAAATCACCATTATCATACTAGAAGTAGACAGAATCTCAGGCCTGTTTTCACAAACCTTACATACATTCAAAAGAATGTTGAATATTCCATAAAACAAATCTGGAACAAATTACCAACGAGTCTGCAAGGTCTCCCCCTCTCTAGCATGAGACATAGGTTGAGGGTTTTCCTTCTTGACAAGGCTTATTATAATCTAAAGGAATACTTTGAGGATACAATTCAAATATGACACTTTAGATGCATGTTCTTTTCGAATCTCCGGTAAAATGTTAAGTGTATTTTTTTCTTTTTTATTATTGTATAACTAATTAGGTGATCTAGGTACTCTATTCTATTTTTTTACATTTTTATCTTATATTGACATGTTCTATGCCCTTTGGGTCTTGTATAGGAACAAATAAAGATTTATCTATCTATCTATCTAAAGGCAATGCTAGGGGATGTTAAAATAACATGACAAGTTCCTATAAAAAAATTTCCCCTACGGAGATACAGGCTGTTAAAGTTCTTTTTTTTTAAATTAAACTATGGCAATATCTCCCAAAATAATCAAGCTGCTGAACTGAAATTTGGCACTGCTGTGCTGAACGCAATTTTTACTTATCTCACAGAGGGCGCCACTTGCACTATATTTGGATTGTGTTATAGCTCGTAACTTTTTTGAGGTTATCTTTTTGGTCTTGCAGGTCCATCATTTTAATACATCTTTTCATTCTGCAACAAAAGTATACTCTTGTTTCATAACAATAAAATCAACCGTTTGCGTTGAAATTGGTAAAACGTTCCTCAAAACACCTCTTAACTTCAACATTCGAAACAAAATCTTTATCTACCGCTTTCAAATGTTACAGATCAACTGTACATTCAAAGTGAAGAAAAAAATACCAAATGGACATTGGACAAAACACCATTTGTTTTCTTGAAATAGGGTGTCCAAATTTTGTCAAATTCAATCCTTTCCATTTTGAAGGCGAATAATTTTTGATACATTGTTCATAGGGATTTTCTTCTCAGTTTAAATGGTACAGTCGGTCTGTAATGTTTGAAAGCGGTAGGTAAAGATTTTATGTTTCGAATGTTGAAGTTAACAGGTGTTTTGAGGAACGTTTTACCAATTTCAACGCAAACGGTTGATTTTATCGTTATGAAACAGGAGTACACTTTTGTTGCAGAATGAAAAGATGTACTAAAATGATGGACCTGCAAGACCAAAAAGATAACCTCAAAAAAGTTACGAGCTATAACACGATCCGAAAATAGTGCAAGTGGCGCCCTCTGTGAGATACGTAAAAATTGATACCTTCAGATTATTCTCCATCGCCTAAAACACAGCAGTGCCAAATTTCAGTTCAGCAGCTTGATTATTTTGGGAGATATTGCCATAATTTAATTTCAAAAAAAGAACTTCAACACCCTGCATCTCCGTAGGGGGGCCCTCTGGGAAATTTTTTTAAAGGAACTTGTCATGTTATTTTAACGTCCCCTGTATAAATCCAGGAGATTGCCCACATATTCTGGGACACCCGGTATACTAGTTGAATGTCATCTACATAAATGTACATAAATATTCATAAACACCTACACGCCCCGAATATTCAGAAAAATATTATAATTTTTTAAATGGTAATATAACTGGTCTTTCCTTGATCTGTCGGTATTTGCTTTAGCGGTAATACTACAAACCTCTTCGTCGGTGTAACGATGCATTGGGACCTTTTTAGAAAAATTACCACCCTGCAAGTTTCCCTTAGGGTCACTCAGTTTGCAAACATTAATGTCACAACCTGTATTGGCAATGATATTGTCCTTAATAGATACCTCATATTGTAAGTTACCATACGTAAAACAAAATACTTGCTTTGTAGACAAGACGTCCCCGTCATGCATTTTCACCCAATTGTGTCCGATTAAAGTAAGTTTATTCAAATTTGGAACGATATAGAAAGGAATATTAAAAACTACACCTACCATAGCAATAGGCAACAATATCTGGCGCATCACACATTGTTTGTTAGGTCCTACGTCACCACCAACAGCCAAATTACTAACTGGGATCATGGGCAAACTTTTGTCTGAGGCCAGCTGTTTATAGAAATTTTCCGATATAACGCTAACAGGACTTCCCGTGTCTATCAACATCTCAACCGGAATATCTTGAACAGAAGCAAAAATAGCTGGTAATTTATTACCTGACTTTTCACCTTCAAAATCATTTTCGTGATGACTTAAAATATAATAATACAGTAATCTTACCGAGTGCAAAAGGTAGGTTTTGACAATGCAGAAAAAAGTTTTCACACGTAAAGTCGGCCACGGCTTGGCGCTCAGGAGGGCGGACGAAAATGCACGAATTTTCTTTTTTTTGCAGTTTTTTAGGTTTTACCCAAAAACTACGCATTTTACAGGAAAAATACTTGAGTCAAAAATTTTCTCATGACCTGTGTTACCACCCTCTCCCACTTATTCTTATTTCCGCCGCTAGAGCGCATGAAAACGTTTGAATATTCATTTATTTTTTGTTTCTTTGCTTTCAAATGCACAATTTACGCGCTTTTATGGAATATAATGCATCAAAGTTAATGTTTGTGGAATTCTACGAAGTGGCACCCATATATACAGGGTTAACTATCAATTAGTACAAAATTTTTTATGCTGGATAAAGAAAAATTAGACTTGCCAAAATTGTCTTAAGGCCAAATTTTTTCTAATTGTTTAAAACCCCTCAAAAAATGCCGCCTATGGATGCCCGACGTGACCTGTCTTAAAATTTCGCTTATATCAATGGTAGTGACAGGTAGTGAAATAGCGCGGCGTTACTACGTCTATCAATTTATCCGAGGATTCACCACGAAATTTCGATTTCCTGTTGGAAACGATTACTTTCTAAGGAACAGGTAGAATGCTTATGAAACACCTACCTTACTGACATTTCCAGGATTGAATATCGCACCATTTTCTGTTTTCTTGCTTTTTTACATTAAAAGTCACACAGCACAGTACTACACAACACAACATTCACATTTTCTAAATCTGTTGGGAACCTCTTGGTTCCCCTCAGCCATTCCTTTTGTTTGAAGCGAGGTACTCAGACTGGCAACCACGACGAGGTGGATCACCTCCGCCAAGAAAACCCCGAAGCGTACCCAAAAAAAACACAACTGCACAAGCACTACAGTAGCTGTTCACGTAACTGCTGCTCGTTGTCGATTTCATGTTCAATGTTCATACACAATCGCCTTCATGTATCCCCAAATACAAAAATCCATTGGATTCAAGTCTGGTGTGCCAGGTCCTAACTTTCCCATTTAATTAGTTGTTATTAGTTGTATTGTTATTTCTAAGCGACCTTATTTTCAATAAGGATGCACGATACACAGATAACGGTTTGCCCGCGCGCAGGTGCCGTCACGTCACGCTTATTCAATAAAATCATGGCTACCTTTTTTTGACTCGTTTATTGTGAGCTAGGCAACCACATATTCACCAAGGTGTCTCAAGGTGCCTACATTCTTGTTTTGGATTTAACTTGACCTGAAATTGATAATTGACATGTGAAAGTGAAACTAATTTTAGAACTATTTTTTATAAGTTGGCCGCGCTTTTGTCGAAGTGACGTAGGTGTGCAGAAGAGTTTAATTTTCGTTCTCCTAGCTGGCATATCGTTTTCTGTGTATCGTGCGCTGATGTTGTAATTCAGGTAAAGGCATTGGGAAACCTTTAATTTTGATTTAATTTAGGCGATAGGAGAAATTCGTGTTGTGACTTGCGCGGGAAAGCCAAGAGGGGAGGCTAGTAATGGAGTAATGGCACACGTTGTAGCAGCTAACTTTCGCGGGTCCCGGGGTTTTTGGGACTAAAAAGGTGGAGAAAAAGGGAAGCTGGAGTGTAGTGAGAAGCCTCGAGCATCGCCAGAGGCAGGAGAAGGAAAATTGTTAGTTACTTAGTTTTGCATTGGGACAGCCGAGCTGTTGCACAATATGGAAGGGCATTGGCTCGGACATTGGGTGAGCTTTTAATTCAAAATAAACTGTTGTTTCGGGTCCTGCACTCCGTGCCAAAAGAACGAACTATCAAAACGGGGTTTACGCCTTTATCTAGGGCTTAAGAGGTCAGGTGAGGTGAATCCGGGAGAACCGCGGGTAAATCTAACAGCGCTGCGGCTGTACAGATTCAAATCGATTGTTATTTATGTATTTTTTTATTTGTTTGAGTAAAAAGGTATTTTCATCCTTCCTAAAATAACGGCAACACCGCGAAAATAACTTCAAGCTGACAATAGTACGTTCCGAAGCCATATTGGATGACGTAATTAGAGGCGGAGATTTACGGGGAAAATAGGGGTTTTTACCCTTTTTTAAAGATTTAAAAAATATATAAAAATATTTTTCTATGTTTTCTTAAGCCACCCTGCGCACGTGGTAAAATTTTTTGTACCAAGTGATAGTTAACCCTGTATATGGGTGCTAGAAGATCTCAAGATCATAACTGCGAAATTTCACGGAGGTGCCACTTTATATACTGGTAAAAATCCAAATTTGCTTCATTGATATAATCTCCAGAGGACGCTGCTGTGCTAGAAACTTAGTGGCACCACGGCTCTAGCTAAACCGTCATACAGACACCTGCGATATATTGAATGCAGATGTTTTAAAGCGTCGTTCAGACACCTGTGCTATATCGAATGCATAGCTGTTTTCAGTAGAGCTAGAAATGTCATGTATTAATTGCTGCTTTAAAATAATGTCCACTTATTTCTTAAATTGTGGCATACAAATCAACATAATTAGTAATATTTTTACGGATTTTGTAATGCGAAAAGTGCCGCAAGGTAGTACCGTGGGCATTTTCCATATCGGGACTGGGACTATTCCGCGAGGCTGTTTCGGAGCATTTCTTTCAGTGCTGTCCGATTCGGTGCCAGATTTTGTGGGGAAAAAAGAAATGAAGCGAACAAGATATTTTTTTTAAGAAATATAATAATTAAGTATCGAATGGTTAGGACAACATACCTGTGTCAAAACGGAATAATAATACACAAAAAATAAATTTATTTATTTATTGGATATATTAGTCAAATAATAATATATAAATTAATTTATCAATTTACAATTAATTACAATTTCTCTATTGTTAAAATCTAACTAATGCTAAAATGCTGGCATCTGCTTGTTGGTACTTTCTAAGCTTTGCTGGTGGTGCATGACCAGCAAATTTGAACAAACAAAGGCAGAGCTGAATTGAATGTGCCATCTACAAATAATGCTTCAGTCTGTGGAAGTAATTGGAGGCTGCCTGTTTTTCCAAACAGCAAAATCCTATTTTATACGGGTCCAGAGTCATACAACAGAAATCTCTCTTCAGTGCCACTGATGTACTGTGGTACATGAATATTATTTCATTTTCTTCTAATCTTTTTTCTTAGCATACGTGCATTTGGCATTGTTGCTTGGGAAAGAGCTCCAATACAGGCATTAATCACTTGATCTGTGGGTTCTTGGGTAACTTCTGCTCGCCGTTTCATCTGTTGCTTTGCTGTATCAACTTCTATTTTACACGGTGTTGGCTCGTGAGATTGAGTATGCAAATGCTTCTCAACTTCTTTATATCTAACATGTATTCTGGCCTTGCAGCGGTCCTTCTGTTCACATCGATAAAACTTTGTTATATGGTCTTTACTCAATTTGTCGAAAATGGAAATATACCCTTCGTTGACAAATTTTGGTCTTCCACGTTTCGTACACACCTCCATTCTTACTAAACGAGAAACTAAACGAGAAACGAGAACTAGTTAAACGACTGAAGACTATAGCCTTTTTGTTCATATTTGTATTTGTTACCTGGATTTATTAACCAATGCTAGGCAATAAATTGTAGGTCAGATAATTAGTAAATGCAGTTAGGTATGTATTAATTAAGTATTAGCATCAATAAAATTCATAGTACTTGGCAGCGGAAAGCAGTGATTTATAGTCGATAAGGTCAGGCGGTCGGATAGGGCTGGTATTCTAACACGTAGAAAATAAGCCTTGGGCTTTTACAATGACCAACTATTATATTTATGTTAAATGTTAAATCTTATATTACAATAATACTGTGCACAGTGACAGCCTAAGTAATTTCCAATAAATTATAAAATTACGTAAATGTCAACAATCAAATTGTGATATTCCTAATTTGAGAAAAAAGGTTAAGACGTGATTTATCAAACGGTACTGCAATATAAGCTTGATATCCTTGACATTTAATAAAAAAACGAATGAAATCAATTTAAATATTAACGGAAAACTACTGAAATTTGATAAGCAGATAACAAGAAAAAAGTTAGGTTTCTTCTCTACTCAAGACATTAATTGAAATATAACACAGAGTAATATATCATTCAACCAACTACGGCACTCCATATGAATTATTATACCATGTGCTAACGAATTCGAAATGGTGAGCTTTTTCACCACAAAATTTAATATTAACCAACAATAAAAACGGGTCGGATAAGGCGATCAGCCAATAGCTAGTGGTCCCAAAAGCACAGCCAACCTGGGTGGCAAGGTATTTTTCACAAAGATGGCAAAGCCAATATTCAACAATGAAAGTTTGAAAAATACCCCAAATTGCTGTATTGCCGCAGCCAGAACCAAAAGCCATCAACCCTGCTCAGCCTCCAAGGGGGTCCCAAGACCACTTGGTCTGTTGAAAACCTCACATGACCGAGATCCTCCATCGTGGTCACATGAAAAATTTGATAAACACAAAAATATTAGCACAGCATGGCAAACCCAATCAAATACAGTCTTTTTACACTAAATCAAGCTACGAAAAGATGAAACTCATGCACGATGAACAAAGATTGATAAATTCAGAAGAAAAATCAAACGTGCATAAGCCTCATCAGTACTTCACCTGTTGTATCGATGAGTAGAAAAAAAAAGCCGCGAAACTCTCTGTCAAGCCCTATTTATAACCTCGGTCAGTCAGTAACCACTTTCGCCTACTAGAACAGGATGGAATTGTTTTCTCGAAAAAGTTATGGTAAAAAACTTTGAAAATTAACCGCGAACCGACAGGTTCCGTTGCAAAAACACAAAGGTTAGGTTATACATCTGTCCACTTAGGTGCTCTTCTTCTTCAAACGATTCTATATGGTTTAAGGTCTGTTGGTCTGGTATATACCTCTTTGTCACTAAATAGTTATTGGTTGGAACTGTTCCAGTTTATTTAAAGTTATTTTAAGATAAAAGACAATAACGTACCTGTATCTCAACAAATTACGCCGAATTCGCTAAAGTCTAGCACAAAAACTTTCGCGTATACATGGTTGCATAGTGGTGCCGAGATTTTTATTTAGCATTCTATAAATATCTCGCCGTATATTGGACGAGCCAAAATTAAAAAAATGGTGGTAACGGAGATTAGCATAAATTTCCGTTACACACCACCAACTCGCGTTTGAGTATTTTTCCTTGTGCAAACCATGTAACCCGAAAGCAAAAAATGAGCTACTCCAACAGGAACGAGTACATTTTTATAAGGCATAATCATTTGAAGAATAAGCCGATAGGTAAGAACCTGACAGAAAACTTCATAACTTGAAAGTACATGAAATTATTTAATGACATTTATTATGAACAAATTTTAAGTGAAATTTTTAAATGATAATAAGAAAAATGTGGGTGCCAGCATACATCGTGTGTATACATAGTGTCAAGGTAATCATAATCAAATCCCAAATATTTAAATCCCAAAAAAACTTAATCCTGACTTAACTTAAAGTTCTAACCTAACAAGATTAAAAAAGGGAGAGGAAAATGAAAGAAAGTAACTCCCTGAAACATGATGGACTCATGGACCCTGCGGACAGCACCGCACACATTTGCAGCTCCCCAGTATTGAGCACCGAAGGGTTCCTATCCCGTTACTCAATCTTAGCCTACACCAATACCGGAGGGAACTAACATTTGCTAACACTACTGCCACCTGATTCATGACCCACATCAAGGACTATAGATAGAAGAAGAAAGATTAATAGCCAATAGCCAAAACTATCAATCCCGTGGCCATAGCACACTCAGGATACACATTTAAGTGATAACTCGCCTGTACAGAGGAAATGTTCAACCAGAAATATACTAACTATTGCAAAAATACATTTTTGAAAAGAGGATTTTTTTTCTGGTTAAAATGGTATGTCACATATTTTGCTTTACTTGGTTTTTCTTGCCGTAATATAAAATTAATCGTTTTTGCATAGAGTGCCTTGGAAATGAAAGCCCCATAATGTTTGACGTTTTTGCATAGAGTGCCTTGGAAACATAAGCCTGGTTACCCATTATTGCGAAGTGTGCTTTGGAATATTGTTTAAGGGTTCAGTAAAAATTCAGTTAATGTTAAATTTATTGATTAAATAAATCATAAACGTACCGCGAGGACAAGAGTATGATCTGAGACCTTGTTATTTATTCGCCATTTGCCATATAACACATTAAAAATAAAAGAGTCAAACTGGAAACACAAGGGACAACAAAAACCTAGACGAGTAGACAATCCTATTTTACAATAAATGTTCAATTTGTCCTCCTTGTTCCTCAAGCCACAATGCAGCACGTTTCTTTAAATTGTTTATGGCTCTTCCAATATCCCTTCAACGTCATTTATATTTGAGGAATAATACATTTGAATCATGTCACGCTTTTCTTCATGTGAAAATGACATTTTTTCAGTAAAATAAAGTATCCGTGATATTTAAAATTATCTAACTGTCAAACGTTATGGGGCTTATGTTTCCAAGGCATTCTATGCAAAAATGTCAAACATTATGGGGCTTATGTTTCCAAGGCACTCTATGCAAAAAGTCAAACATTATGGTTCTTACGTTTCCAAGGCATTCTACGCAAAAACGATAATTTGATATTACGGCAAGAAAAACAAAGTAAAGCATAATGTGTGACATATCATTTTAACCAGAAAAAATCCTCTTTTCAAAAATGCAAAAATCCAATATGGCGCCCATAATAAAATTAAAAGTTGATCGTCATATCTTTGTCCAGGGAGGCGAGAAAAAAAATGCGAGATCATATTTAGATTCCTTGTAAAAAAGTGCCTTAATAATGTTTAACTTAGAAATGTCCAGAGCCATTCGTTTTTATTTAAAAAAATAAAAACGATAATGACAATTTTCAGTTTTTTCGCATTATTTTTCAAAACGAGAAGGGCCAGCCAAAAATTTTTTTTACCATGTTACTCGGCATCAAATTCCGCAACTTTGCCCCAATTTAACCGAACTCGTATCTCTTAAGATAACCAAGATCCCCATGCAAAGACTCGAAATACGATAACGACAATTTTCAGTTTTTTCGCATTATTTTCAAAACGAGAAGGGCCAGCCACTTTTTTTTTACCATGTTGCTCGGCATCAAATTCCGCAACTTTGCCCCAATTTAACCGACCTCGTATCTCTTAAGATAACCAAGATCCCCATGCAAAGACTCGAAATATGGTCAACCTGTATATAATTGACCGAAAAAAGTGTCAATTCTGTATAATTGACAGAAAAAAGTGTCAATTATGTATAATTGACAGAAAAAAGTGTCAAGGATAAAAAAATCTCATGTGGCTGTTCTACGCTTTTGTAGTCTAGCCCTTTCGGGACCGGACCTGGACGAACACGCATATAAAAGTTGGGTTAGTGGGACCGGAACCGACTATAAATGCAAGCAGGGAGGCATGGGAAAGGACTGGAACCAGACGGACACGCGTTGACTACGGATACATTGGAAATCCTACTTTACATTGGTCATGCTCCCAATTAATGTCATTGGTTGATTTTAGTAATGGCATCTAGTTGGGTGGTCCTTCTCGTAAAAAAAACTTACTTAGTGCACTTAAATACGTCCATAAATTCGAACACAAGCTCACTGGCATGTGAGTGCATGCAAAAAATGATTTATATTGTGAAAAGATCTGTTGTTATGTAATGACTGTTTTGCAATTAAGGACCGGAACCATACATACACGCATGCGCTTCCTGCTGTGGTCCACTGGGCACAGATCCTCAGGCGGCCGCAGTCCCGAAAGTGCTAGAGAACCATTTTGGTAAAAAAGCAAAAATGTTGCACAAAAAGTACCGAATAAACAGAATGTAGACAACTCTGGTTTCTGTAGTACGTGCTGCCGTCTGTTAGAAAAGTTTGCTAGTTACCGTGTCATAATGCGCGCTGTAGATGGTTTTGAACACACAGAGGAGTAACTGAGAGCTCTACCACAGATTTGGCGACGTTAATAACAATGACGAGATGGCGCCACCTAGAATAGAAACTACTCTCTGATAGAAACAGGCAGCAGATCCTTGACTAGTTTGACGTAATAAATAGGTAATAATTGTGGAACGCAGATGGGACACGCGCGATGCTTTTAATAAAACTTTTTTTCTTAAATCTCCAAATTCTATCGAATTTCGGAAACAGTTTCAGTATTTTCCAGCCTCTGTTTGTAGACACTGAGTGTGTTTTGTGAGTGTGATTATGAAGGCCTCTTGTATTGTTATAGCGTGTGCTGTGAAAAGTGTTGTGATTAAGTGTCTCTCGAGTTAGATGCTGAACACGCCAAGTAAATTCATAAACTGAATATCGTCGCGGCCGGTGCCATGTGCTACAGCATAACGTCGTAGTCACATGCATTCAGGTGCGCCTCGTTAAGGAGGATATGGGATAAATTGTCCCATTATTTAAACATGCAGTAATTTTTTTTTGCGTTTTCGGCATATATGTACCTCCCAGATGACGTGGTTAAAATTAATGTATTTATGAATAAATCACCCTGTATAGTTCCTAAACACGCTGAAATTTTGACCACTTTTTGAAGGGACCGCGACACAAGTTTTTGTTTATTTTTTTTATCGGTGTTGTAAAATCCGGTATTAGAAACCTAGCAGTTGTATCAGTATTTTCAATACGCATATGAAACTTGCGTAACATGCGAGATCTGTGAATTTTTGTTGTCTTTAGAATTTTTGATTCCTTTTAAGCTGTTTTTTCCACCTGCAGTTTTTTTTACAGACTGAATCACACTGTATAAGAACTCTTACAATAATTACAAGATAATTTGTAAATACTGCTCTTTGACCAAGTGTCTGTTATACCCTTAGAATTAACTAAATTTGAACAGTATTTTAAAATTGGGAATACCCTGGTAAACCTCGTATTTTAAATGAGTTTTTCAAAAAAGGTAGAGTCAAATATATAACAGAGTTTGTACAAACAGGACATCTCTTTTGAGATGTTTGTGTTTAATTTCATTAATCAAGATCATGGTCAACCCAGGGTCGTACAGATTATGATAAGCAGTTTGATTAGTATTATTAAAATTTTATGGAGATATATAGGTACGTATAAACAGTGGAGATATTTATCTCTCCCTTTTATGGACAATCCTTTAAATAGTCCCTGAACTCTAAACACTTTTCAACGTCAAATTTCCTAAAGCTTAGTTCAAGTTTTATTTTTATAATATTAATGAAACTCATCAACAAAATAAACTCTTGCTATCTCGTATTTGAATAAAATATAAAACGACTTCCTGCCACTTCTCCTGTACAACTGTATACTGCCAGCCAGTCTTCAAGCGTTTCCCGTCCCAATTTAAACAATTTTGCCCACTCTTTTACGGTCGAATAAAACGGATAAGACTGTCCATACACTTCATCTAAACGTCGTTTAATTTCTGTTGTCATGTGCCTTCCCTTCGTCAAAAATTTTATTACAGCTCTTTATTTAATTTTAAACATTTAAAAAAATTGCGACCATGTCTGCTTCGAATCAAGGCTTACGTGAATATGCACATGTTTTTGTAGACACTTTAATATCAGATCTTCAGTCACGTGACCAGCAGTGGGGGAACCAGTTTAATTAATTAGAAATTGGTCAGGCCGGAAATTTTTGGACCCCACCTCGTACCTGGGGTAGACCATAAAGTCCTTTTTGTACATTATAATAATACATTGTGGACCAATGAGTTTGTAAGAAGCGTGACAAATTTTTATTGCAAAGATATTTAAAAAGTATTCTGGGGAATCTTTTTGCATGACCAAGAACCTAAGAATCGATTTTGACATATGTCAAACCACCACCAGTAAGAAAAGTGAGGTTAAGTGACGAGTTATCACAAAAAGTTATTTAAAAAAATTGTTTAGAATGTAATTTTAGATCTTTGTGCAAAATGTGTGGTAGATACCCAGAATAATTTAAAAATTACATTTTTTTTTAAATATTTGTTCAAAATTTTTTCAAAAATATTTGTTCAGAAAATTTGTAATTTTTTTTTACATCAATACAATCAGAAGAGTAATCCTAATATATTTTTCGCAAAAAAATATGCATTTTTTTAAAATATTCTCCAGAACACTTTTTTAATATCTGAAGAATAAAAAAAAATCCATTTGTTGCAAACTCTTTGGCCCACACTGTATTATTATAATGTACAATACTACCTATATCAAGGAGAACTTTTGGAAGCTTAGAAATTGCATTCACGAAATTGCATTCACGCACAACTCCTGCCAAAGCTAGGTATCTAAATAACAACAAAAAATTCAGCTTTTAGTATTTGTATCAATTGATTTTTTTGTTCACATATAATCCAGTAAATTTAATTGGATTTGTATGGGTAATAATGCAATTCATTGAGTAACAAAAATTTTCTTATCCATCGATAGGACACCACATAAGCCGTCCTCCTTTTACAGTTTTAAGTGATCTCAAATCGATTCCGAATCACTTTGAGATCACATCAGCTGACATCGAGTGTTCCTTTTACAAATTTTCAGTTGATTATGAAGTGATCAGTTTACGCAGCAAATCGATTTTTATGTAATTTGTGTTGGTTTTGAGTGTATCTGGGGTTAAGGTGGTGAAAAATATTGAAAAATTCATTCAAGGGTTAGATTATAGATAACGTGGTCGTACACTGTTCCATTTACCAATAAAAAATCATTTCACTATCAGATCACTTCATGTTCATTTCACTTCAAATTCAGTTGTGCAAAAAGTCAAAAGGAGGACAACTCTGGAAAGCTTAAATCCGAATTTTCGACCATCAACCCTTTGCAGGTTCTCCACCATCTTGAATTTAGTGGTAAATTAGCTGTATTTTTAACTTTACCAAAAAAATAGTCGATACCATTTTTAAAGGAAAAAGGTATTCTGCAAATTTGTTCTCTTGTCATTTCCTTGAATTTTGCATATATAACAAGTTACAAGAAAATAATAGAGGAAAAAGCGGTTGCAATTTTTTTCACATCTAATATATTTTTTTCTGCTAACGAAATTTTCTTAACAAAAGTTGCTCACTACAAAATTACCTATGATATTTGTCTGAACTACTTTTTTCTATCAGCGATAGTTTCTCAAAGTTGCACGCAACATCTCCTGTCACCTCGTAGCGCCCAAGTACTTGCGCTATACCTTGCCTGTACTTTGCAAAATTTCCCAAGTTTTTTATACCTGACTGTGCTTTATGTAGAGAATAATTAATTGTGTCCGCACGTAGTATATGATACTAGGATGAAAAGTTGAGTTTTTCAGACGGATGCAGACTTCACCGGTCGAGGCGCAGTCGAGGCTGGCGAACTGCAGGAGTACTGTATCTACAATATTTTTTATTCGAATGTGCTTAGATATACAGGGTGAGTTTTTTTCGATGCCCACTATGAGGATCTCGGAAACTAGCAGAGCTAGAACAAAGGTTAAATGGGGAAAGAATTGCAGTTTTGAATGCTCAATCTAATGCCCCTTTTGGATTTTTAAAAAGTTCATGGCTCACTAGATATTTTGAAAAGTGATTTTTTGCTCTTTCATCAGATCTCTGTAGCTCCGTTATTTCTGATTATACAGAAAAACTGTAGAGACAAAAATTGTAGATAATTTTGGACTTAATAAGATAATCTAATCCATTTTTTTTTGTTGTTTGTGATTTTTTAGATATGATATAACTTGTGTTTTTTTAAATGTAAATCATCGTTTGCTGTGGCCTTATTAAATTAAATTTTCACATAGTCAGCCATGGAATATTTTCACAATTATGTTCTATTTTATAATAAGACATACTTAAAACTTTCAAATAGGTATTTTACTTTTAGCTGGTAACAAAATGTAACAAAATAAAACAAAAATTATCATGATGGAGCTCCACCACATAATTATTTGCCCGTAAGAAATTACCTAGATCAGCTCTATCCAAATAGTTGGATAGGGAGAAATAGACCTATTTCCTGGCAGCCAGAATCCCCCGATTTGTCTGTTTTGGATTTTTTTGTGGGGAACAGAACAAAATAAAGTATGAGACAATTGCTGAATTAAGAGCAGCTGTTTTAGAAGCAATTGCCAGTATTGACAGGCGCTCTCTGAGAAAGGCGACAAATTCAGTTTTAAAAGATGCAATATTTGCATAAATAATAATGGTGGATTGTTTGAACACCTTTTTTATTTTAAAAGGTGTCCTTTTAAAATAATAATAATTTGAATTTGGGTTTTTTAATTTTTGTTTCATTTTGTTACCAGCTAAAAACAAACTATTAGAAAGTATGAAGTATGCCTAATTATAAAATAGAACGTAATTATGAAATGAAAATGTTCCGTGGCTGACTATGTGAAAATTGAAAAAAGAATCAGAAAATTAGCCATAGCTCTTTTATTTTTTATAATAACTATGCCGAGTATTATATCTTTGGAAAGCTCAAAAATGGCCGATTTGATAAGGCCATATTTACATTTACATTAAAAAAAAATACAAGTTTATGTCATATCTCAAAAATCACAAACAACATAAAAAAATTGGATTAGATTATCTTATTTACTCCAAAATTATCTACAATTTTGTCTCTACAGTTTTTCTGTATAATCAGAAATAACGGAGCTACAGAGATCTGATGAAATAGCAAAAAATCACTCTTTTCAAAATATCTAGTGAGCCATGAACTTTTTAAAAATCCAAAAGGGGCATTAGATTGAGCATTCAAAACTGCAATTCTTTCCCCATTTAACCTTTGTTTAACCTGTATAAAGGGTGATTCACGTAAGTGGTTCATTAGAAGTTTACGGGGAAGGAGTGCGAATTTTAATTTGAAATTTTGGTCACTTATATAACAGGTTGTAAACTGTCTTTCTAAAATATTTTCAACTTCCGATCACTTCCGGTTATACCCGAAGTCAATAGCAACTTTGTTATTTCAAGTAGAACACCCTATATATTATTACACCATTTGGTTCCCTATTAAATTCCAAATCTTTTTTCTGAATATAATGTGTACCCTATTCCTAACCCTTTTCGAGATATTCGCAAATTTTTGATTTTTTTTAGTGTTGCAGCCATCGACCATAGTGATCATAACTTTGAAATTTATGAATCTGGAAAACTGAAATTTTTCTAACTTTATTAAATGGTCTGTATGCCATTTCAAAATATTGTACAGGGTGTTGTGTTGGGAAAAAATTCCCAATATCAACATCGAAAAATTGAAAAATCTCAGTTTTTTCAAGTGGAACCCATATTTTTTTATTGCACCATTGAAATGCTTGTGAAAAGGCAGTTCAAAAAGATATAACACACTATATGTCTAAATGAAGCGGTTGCTTCGTTAGTACACAAAATACGTATTTTTTCTGCTCTGTATCAACAAAGATGCCATTTCTCAAGTAGCGTCATATTATAGGGGGCCATGGAAAATGAAATAACGCAATTATATGACAAGGTTAAGGGCTATTTAATAATATTTTTTCCCTGAGAAGCAACAATACAAAATTCAATAATACTAACAATTACATAATAATAGGTACTAGAAGAAAAAACAAGAAACTACATATAAGTAAAACACTTTATTCATATTATGCTATTTACCTGTTACGTATTTACATTTGCTTCTCTTTGTTTGGACCTTGCCACGGGCTATGAAATTTCGTTCGAAGTTTCTGAATTTTCTTTTCGTCAAAGGTGGTAAATGTAAATGCCTTTCATTAAAATTGTTCTTTCTAAAATTCTATTACATACTCCATGAGTGTAAAACATATTCAAAATATCTTCGTTAGAATAGTTAATTTGAGCCATTCTTGTCAACAGTTAATATTTTATTGTTTGTAACACAATAAATGACAATCACAAGTGAAAAATCCATGGCCGCCTATTAGAAAAGATCCGTTGTTTCTTGCTATGAAGCAGCAAAAATACGTATTTTGCGTAATAACGAAGCAACCGCTTCATTTAGACATATAGTGTGTTATATCTTTTTGAACTGTCTTTTCACAAGCATTTCAATGGTGCAATAAAAAAATATGGGTTCCATTTGAAAAAAATGAGATTTTTCAATTTTTCGATGTTGATATTGGGAATTTTTTTCCGAACACCCTGTACAATATTTTGAAATGGCAAACAGACCATTTAATAAAGTTGACTTTCGCCTACGACAGTCCAAAATTTCAGTTTTCCAGATTCATAAATTTCAAAGTTATGATCACTATGGTCGATGGCTGCAACACTCAAAAAAATCAAAAATTTGCGAATATCTCGAAAAGGGTTAGGAATATGGTACACATTATGTTCAGAAAATAGATTTGGAATTTAATAGGGAACCAAATGGTGTAATAATATATAGGGTGTTCTATTTGAAATAACAAAGTTGCTATCGACTTCCGGTATACCGGAAGTGATCGGAAGTTGAAAATATTTTAGAAAGAAAGTTTACAACCTGTTATAATATAAGTGACCAAAATTTCAAATTAAAATTCGCACTCCTTCCCCGTAAACTTCTAATGAACCACTTACGTGAATCACCCTGTATACTTACTTAAAAAGTAGAAAATTTAGATCAGAAATGATACTGTTTAGTTTTCATTACAGTAAATTCTAGTTACATATGAACTTCTAGTCGGCCATGGAATAGAGCAAACTATTTAACTGTCAATGTGCCTGAACAGAAATTCAGTGTACCTATAGGTACTCGAACGTTCGTTGTGCTCTCGGCAAACCATGAGTGGTTATTTTGTGTGCGAACAAAGTTCAAGTAACAGCCTTCGTAAAATAAACTAGACCGCCATTGGGCCCTAGTCCCTCCAACAGATTTTAGCCATCCGGCAGAGGGCGCTGGCGCCTGCCTGGATAGCCGCCAGTTGTATGCATTCTAGGGGATTTAGAGTGCATTCTAGGAGAAAAGCGAAATTTGTGGTGGCAACACAAAATGACATTTGACAACGGCCAACCACGGCCCCCGTACTTTTGACATTTGACAGCCAATGACGTGTGCGCCCAATATGGCCGACCATGGGTGATTTTTATAAGTGTTTCATTAGAAGATTATTGGGATGGAAATGAAATTTTGATTTCAAATTTTGAGGGATCATGTAAGAGATTAGGAACTCTATTTTCCAAAATATTTTCAAGATGGTGGCACTTCCGGAAAAACCGGAAGTGAGTACTTTGTTATTTTAAACGGA
The DNA here is from genome assembly GCA_963920635.1 of Pseudeuparius sepicola. Classification (NCBI taxonomy): domain Eukaryota; kingdom Metazoa; phylum Arthropoda; class Insecta; order Coleoptera; family Anthribidae; genus Pseudeuparius; species Pseudeuparius sepicola. The sequence goes on along the minus strand of OY987303.1, from coordinate 39,366,733 downwards.
ACACCCTATATATTATTACACTTTTGAACTCCTTTTAAAATTCTAAGTCAACTTCATAAATACATATATGTGATATTATCTCTAACAGTTTTGAAGATATTCTCACTTTTATGATTTTTTTGACAGATGACTTGGCGCATTTAACTAGCTGTAAGTTTTAACTACGATTAAAGATAACACTTTAAAATATTGTATTCAGAATTTGATGTCCAATATTGTCATTAAAAATATGCGAAAACTCAATTTTTTAAATGGAAACCCCCATTTTTTATTTGTTCATTGCATTCCTCTTAAAAAATGGTACTAAAACGTAAATACTCTTAAATTATCTGCAATTGATGGTTCTCAAGTTATTTCATAAAAACTCATATTTCTTCACAATGCTCAGCAATTTATTCTTACTCCGTCGTGGGATGCCATGGAAAACAAATGATTTGACTAGTATAATGCGGTGAGCATTAACCATCCAACGTCATCTAGCTAGTACTGCCAAAACCAAAGCAATGTGAGTGTGTATATATCGACCGGTCGATCGACATATAAAAAGAACTCGGCAAAGCGGCGCGGCGCGGTGGAAAAAACCAAAAGAAGCATACATACGGGGGCCAAGAAACTCGTTTGATTCATCACCGAGTATCTTCTAATATATAGAAATCAACAAGTCGAATCGTGAGTTTCAATCCTCGTGTGCTTACGTCTATAGCCAAACGATGATTAAACAAAATGAATATTTAGTGTCCCCATATAATTTATATGATTTTAAAAGAACACACCTGCACACCTCCGAAGGACCCATACATAATTTCCATTAGATATTGGAAACTAGTTTGGTGTTGCCAATTACCAAGGCATTTTGTCCCATATGCCACAAGCCATTTCTTTTAAAATTTCTACATTTATTTATCAGGTCCTATCAAAAACAAATTTATTGAACGAATAAGATACAATAAAATAATAAACATTTTAGCATTTGTTCAAAATGTTGTCCGTTCTCATCTAAACATTTAGCAATTCTCTTCCGTACACAATCTATGGTTGCTTTTTGAATTTCATGAGGTGGAATTTCTGCAAAGGCTTGATGGACTCGTTCCCGAAGATCTTCTTTGCTATTTACCACTGATCTGGTGGCCATTCTAATGAGCCGTTTAACCGAATCCATCTGTTACCAAAAAGTTCTTCCAATTTTTGTGTACTTATAGCTGTACAGTGAGCACGTGCTCCACCTAGTTGATACCAACAAGTAATTCTTTCCTGAAGCGGTAACTAGGAAGTCACTAACAGTGGTATTTAAAATATCTAAATATTTTTGACCAGTTAAATTTTCGTTATAAATTTGAAAAGATATTCTATTCCCCATCAATATACAGAAAACATTAAAACTAAGTTTGTATTGATGATGTGATTCACGTGTTAAATGAGGATTGGGATCTGACCAAAAATGACTATTTCTAGAATTAGTTATCCCGTCCCTAGAAAATTTAGCTTCATCGGTCCAAATGAATTTTTTAAGGAATAGTGGGTCTTCATGGAGTTTCTCGTTTAAACAGCGACAAAAAATTATTCTTCGTTCGTGGTCGCAATGGTACAAAGCTTGAACGTTTCGAAATTTATAATTATGCATTCCAGCATATTTCAAAATTTGAAGAATATATAATTCCTAATGCACGTTCTGCATCTCTAATAGAATTTCTGGGCTCTGCGTGAAAATATGCCAAAACATTAATCTGATTGTCCCCATTTCCTGACACTAGTTTATGTTTTGTTTCTATTTGACCATGAGAAACAAAATTTTCTTTCATTTTGTGAAATATTGATTTCGTCAGCGGTGGTAGATGAGGATATCTCTCATTAAAAGTTCTTACCGTCTTCTCCAAAATTTTATTGCACTCACCATACCTATAAAACATGTTTAAAACATCTTGATTTGAATAATAATTACTAGCCATTATTACTCTCGCAACGACTAATATCAATGTATTTGTTGTTGTATGACAACTAAATAAATGCAGAAATGTCAAATCATTTGTTTTCCATTGCATCCTACGACCGAGTAAGAACAAATTTCAGAGCAATGCGAAGAAATATGAGTTTTTATGAAATAACTCGCGAACCATTAATTGCAGATAATTTAAGGGTATTTACGTTTTAGCACCATTTTTTAAGAGGAATGCAATGATCAAATAAAAAATGGTGGTTTCCATTTGAAAAAATCGAGTTTTCGCATATTTTTAATGACAATATTGGACATCAATTTCAGAAGACCCTGTACAATATTTTAAAGTTTTATCTTCAGATTCGCGTGACCGTTCATATTGAGTATCAAAGTGCAAAATATTAGTTTTTTAATTAATCATAGTTAAAACTTACAGCTAGTTAAATGCGCCAAGTCATCTCTCAAAAAAATCATAAAAGTGAGAATATCTTCAAAACGGTTAGAGATAATGCGCCACATATGTATTTATGAAGTTGATTTAGAATTTTATAAGGAGTTCAAAAGTGTAATAATATATAGGGTGTTCCATTTAAAATAACAAAAGTTAGTACTCACTTCTGGTTTTTCTGGAAGTGCCACCATCTTGACAATATTGTGAAAATAGAGTTCCTAACGTCTTATATGAACCCTCAAAATTTGAAGTCAAAATGTCATTTCCATCCTGATAATCTTCTAATGAAACACTTATAAAAATCACCCTGTATATGTGTATGAATGTGGGACAAAAAATGATCGTATTGGAAAAGCAGTCCAGTTTATTTTATGAGGGCCGTGGTTCAAGTATACATGAAATTTCTGTTCAGACACATTGACAGTTCAATAGTTTGCTCTGCTCCATGGCCAACTAGAAGTTCATAGGTAACTAAGATTTATATTGTTATGAAAAATAAACAGTAGCATTTCCGATCTTAATTTTCTACTTTTTGGAATAAGTAAATAGTATATACATGGTTAACTATCACTTAGTACAAAAATTTTTATGGCAGATAAAGAAAAATTAGACTTTCCAAAATAAATTTTCATTTGTCTTAAGCCTAATTTTTTTTTTCAAATTGTTTAAAACCCCTCAAAAAACGCCGCCTATGGAGGCCCGCGAGACGTGTCTTAAAATTTCGCCTATGTCAATGGGAGTTACAGGTAGTGAAATAGCGCGGCGTTGCCACGTCTATCGATTTACTGAGGATTCACCACGAAATTACGATTTCCTTTTAAAAACTATTACTTTCTAAGGAACATGTAGAATTCCTATGAAACACCTACCTTACTGACATTTCCAGGATTGAATATTGCACCATTTTCTGTTTTCTTGCTTTTTTACATTAAAAGTCACACAACACTACACAGCACAACATTCATCACATTTTCTAAATCTGTTGGGGACCTCTTGTTTCCCTCCTCCATTCCTTTTGTTTGAAGTGAGGTACTCAGCCTGACCACCACGGAAAACTCCGAAGGGCAACCAAAAAACACAACTGGACTAGCACACATTGCACATTGCACATGCAAAGCACTACAGTAACTGTTCAAAGAGGCCGCCGTTCACCTCGATGCACAAATTCACTCGGTTAATTAAATTAAATTAAAAATTTCCTAGCGACAATATTCCAATAAGTTGTATGGGTAGTGCTGATGTTGAAATTTAGGTGAACGCACTGGGAAACCTATTTGATTTAGTTTAGGGGATAGGGGAATACTTCAGTTTGCGGGTTGGTCAACATCGCGCCCTGACTTGCGTGGGAGAGGAAGAGCCAAGAGGGGAGGAAGTAGTAATGGAATAAACGGCACACGGGCAGCAGCAAACTAAAAAGGCGGAGAAAAGGGAAGCTGGAGTGTAGTGAGAAGCCTCGAGCATCGCCCGAGGCAGGAGAAGTAAAATTGTGGAGAATTTGGAGACGCCTTGTGCTCCGGATACAGGAAATCAAGAGGTGTTGCTACGGTGGACCGACCGGGCCCAGGTGACCGGTACTCTGCGCCAAGCTAAAAGCCTCGGAGTGTTGTGTACGAGGGAGCGGCACGATTAGTGAACATCCAAGCGAGAGAATTAACTGCACCAAAGTTGTTGATGCGTGGTGGGTGAGTGCATACAAAGATTTATTTGAGTAAAAAGGTATTTTCATCCTTCCGAAAACAACGGCAACACCGCCGAAATAACTTCAAGCTAACAGTACGTTCCGAAGCCATATTGGATGACTTCATTATCCTTTTTTCAAAGATCGTAAAAAAATTTAAAAATATTTTTCTATGTTTTCTTAAGCCACCCTGCGCACGTGGTAAATTTTTTTGTACTAAGTGATAGTTAACCCTGTATATAGGTATCTAAGCACATTCAAATAAAAATATTGTATGATACATGATACAAGGACAAAAAGTTGTTTTTCGTACTCCTGTGGTTCGCCAGCCACGATTGCGCCTCGGCCGCATCCATCTGAAAAACTCAACTTTTCGTCCTTGTACCATAAACTATGATACACAAACACAACTAATTATTATGCTCTACATAATAATATGTCCAAATACAGTCAGGTATAAAAAAACTTGGGAAAATTTGCAAGGTACCGGCAAGGTAAAGGCCACGTACTTGGACCCTACGAGGTGCCAGGAGGCGTCCCGCCAACTTTGAGATGCTACGGGAAATAAAATATTGCTGATAGAAAAACTCTTTCAGACAAATATCGTAGTAGCCGAAGCGGTACGCAGAAAAATTTGACGAATAATGAAGAAAGCAAGAAACTTGGCACAGACGATGTTTATGTCCAATAGATCAATTTGACCCGCAGCACTTACTTCCCCCACCCTGTGGAAAACATGGCGGCCATTAAAAAAAAATATTTTTTTAAATAAATAATATTTTCCACTCAAATCTCGTTTTTAGGTAGTAATTAAATAATTTATAGTCATCACAAACATTCAAGATAATTCCGAAATTTTTGGTTAAGAGGTTTAGACATTCTGGCGGCCATCTTATTTTTTACAGTTTTTTAAATCTGTGCAACGGTGGCATGTGGGATATCATTTAAGGGTAATTTGAGGTCACTGATTTCAACAGTGAGGTCAAAAATATATAATTCAACAAGATTTAAATTTTAATCAGTCATTTTAATTCTTAAAAATTTTAAAAATTAAAATTAATTTTTTTTAGACAAAACAATAAGGTAACTTTATAGTACAGCATGAATTGACGAATGTCTTCATCTTCGTTGGGGCTAGAATCGAATGTTTTGCTGCAAACAAAGTTAATACATTTTTTATGTTCAATTTATTGATATATAAGAGGTAAAAAATGCTAACCTTTGATTTGTGCATGCACCTTTACATTTCTTGCAATTGAGAGTACATGGCAGATTGCTTCTTCGGCAAATACAGCGCATAGTCTCGCTGTCTTTAAAACAACCGCAACGGTCAAGCTCCCTGCAACCTTGCCAGATATTTGGCGACGAACTCCAGCACCTCTTGGAGATCTTGTGCCTACCAAAGGTATAATTTTTCTTTTGCAGATTTGTTTACAGTTTATTAATTTAGAACTCAATAACACTTATTTGCTAATTGTTGCAGATGTTCTTCCAAAAGATTGGAGAGACTATTTAAGAGAAAATTCAAACAAGACAGAATTGTTTTAATATCTTGCGTCAGAGATCTTAAATAGTTCTAAACATTTTAATATTGTGGTCTAATAAACTAAAAGCACCTCCAGAGCCAGATGAGTGGGGTTGGAGGCGTTCAGAGGATGGCTGGAAGCCTATTTGGTCATCTTTGCCAAACATCTGGCAAGGTTGCAGGGACCTTGACCGTTGCGGTTGTTTTAAAGACTGCGAGACGATGCGCTGTATTTGCCGAAGAAGCAATCTGCCAAGTACTCTTAATTGCAAGAAATGTAAAGGTGCATGCACAAATCAAAGGTTAGCATTTTTTACCTCTTATATACAGGGTGATTCAAAACTATGCGGCACCCTTTTAGGGGCGTAATTTACTCTTTAAAATAAGACGAAAAGTTCATATTAATATGGGCCCAAAAACTCTTCGTTTCGAAGATACAGGGTGTTTAAACTTTGAAAAATATATCGATTTTTCTTTATACCTTCCAAACCAATAAGAATATTTAGACCAAATTTGGTACACAATAATAACATCATAGGGTGACATAAGAAATGCTAATATCAGGTCGCGAAAGTATCCAGTGGCGGAGGTAAGGGTAATCGGTACCATAAATTAAACAAAAAAAATAGTATGGCCCTGTACAATACAACAATTTATTATGTTATTGAATAAGCAATACAATTTGGAACAAAAAATGCCTCTTTCATTTTTTTCATATCTCTCTCCCTTTCGCGGAAAGTTGGAGTTTTCGGATTTGGCGTCTTTTTTCGACTCTTAACACTTTTTCGGGTTGAGGTATGTAACTATTATTTGAAGTAAACGAAATAATTTTCAAATGGAATGGCAGTAGGAGTATGTAATTTTTGTTACTAGTAAGGCGCTAAGGCATACAAAAATAATTGATTGTTAATCGATATTTTTTAAAAAGTTTAATCACCCTGTATTTTCGTAACGAAGAGTTTTTTTTACAAATGTCAATATGAACTTTTCATCTTATTTTAACGAGTAAAGTACGCCCCTGAAAGGGTGCCGCATAGTTTTGAATCACCCTGTATATCAATAAATTGAACATAAAAAATGTATTAACTTTGCAGCAAAACGTTCGATTCTGTCCCTTTCGCGGAAAGTTGGAGTTTTCGGATTTGTCGTCTTTTTTTCGACTCTTAACGCTTTTTTGGGTTGAGGTATGTAACTATTATTTGAAGTAAACGAAATAATTTTCAAATGGAATGGCAGTAGGAGTATGTAATTTTTGTTACTAGTAAGGCGCTAAGGCATAAAAAAAAAAATTGATTGTTAATCGATATTTTTTAAAAAGTTTAATCACCCTGTATTTTCGTAACGAAGAGTTTTTTTACAAATGTCAATATGAACTTTTTATCTTATTTTAACGAGTAAAGTAAGCCCCTGAAAGGGTGCCGCATAGTTTTGAATCACCCTGTATATCAATAAATTGAACATAAAAAATGTATTAACTTTGCAGCAAAACGTTCGATTCTAGCCCCAACGAAGATTTTGTTTTGTCCGAAAAATAATAATTTTATTTTTTTAAATTTTTAAGAATTAAAATGACTGATTAAAATTTAAATCCTGTTGAATTATATATTTTTGACCTCACTATTGAAATCAGTGAACTCAAATTACCCTTAAATGATATCCCACATGCCACCTTTTCTACAGTTGTTGCAGAGATTTAAAAAAACTGTTAAGAAATAAGATGGCCGCCAGGATCTCTAAACCTCTTAACCAAAAATTTTTGAATTATCTTGAATGTTTGTGATGACTATAAACTACTTAATTACAACCAAAAAACGAGATTTGAGTGGAAAATATTATTATTTATTTCAAAAAAATATATATTTTTTTAATGGCCGCCATATTTTTCCACAGGGTGGGGGAAGCAAGTGCTGCGGGTCAAATCGATCTATTGGACATAAACATCGTCTGTGCCAAGTTTCTTGCTTTCTTCATTATTCGTCAGATTTTTTCAATTTTAATTATGTACCGCTTCGCCTATAGGTAATTTTATAGTGAACAACTTTTGTTAAGAAAATTTCGCGCTGTCGTTAGCAGAAAAAAGATATTAGATGTGAAAAAAATTGCAACCCCTTTTTTCTCGATTATTTTCTTATAACTTGTTTTATGTGCAAAATTCAAGTAAAAGTCAAGAGAACAAATTTGCAGAGCACCTTTTTTCCTTCAAAAATAGTGTCGGATATATTTTTAGTAATTTTAAAAATACAGATGTTATCTTTGAAAAACTAATTTACTCCCCAAAATTCAAGATGGCGGAATACCTGCAAGGGGTTGATGGTTGAAAATTCGAATTTAAGCTTTCTACACTCATGGACAAAATTATCGAATATTTCCCGTTATCACCATTGCTTGAAAATAATTTCAAATTACTGCCGTAACCTTACATGTGATGCTATTCATCTAGTAGGCGGATGTATTAACTTGTTTTAAAATAATTTGACGTTTAAAGAATATTAATGGCGTTTATTGACTTTTGCACATTTTATCCTAAAAATTTACATAATATAATTTAAAAGTTATAATGAATTAAGTTAATTGTAGTGAAATTTTGTAAGTGATAGTGATTCGCGTTTGCTTTTTCCTCTATTTAAAACAACAGTATGGCACCAGTTAGACACTGCAATGAAGTTGAAGCGGTGCAAATTGTAACTCCATATAACGAAGGATTTAGGCAAAAAGATATCGCACTACGTCTCAGGAGAGGTCAATCTACAGTATCAAATATTTTAAAAAGGTATCAAGAGACCGGAACTTTCAAACGAAGACAAGGCCAAGGGCGGAAAAGGTGTACAACAGCAATTGATGACCGTTTTTTAATAAGTAATTGGTTACAAAATCGCATATTGACATCCACGCATCTCAAGAACGAGCTGCTAAATGTAAGGCAAGTTGATATTAGTTCCAAAACAGTTAGACGAAGATTAAGAGAAGCAAATTTAAAGCCAAGACGGCCTGGAAAAGTTCCACGTCTTCTCCAGAATCACAAAACTTCTTGATTAGAATTTGCCAGAACACTTGTGCAGTGGAATATCGAGAACTGGAAAAATATTCTGTTCACGGATGAGACTAGGATTCAATTGTGGAAGCCAGATGGACGAAACTACGTCTACAGAAAAGTTGGGGAACGGTACGCCAGCTGCAATCTTATAAATACCTTTAGTTTTGGAGGTGGCGGCATAATGCTTTGGGGAGGTATTAGTTGGGAGGGACGCACCGAACTCGTGGAAGTGATTGGACGAATAACTGGTAACTTGTATATCGAAAAGATCCTGCAAGATCATGTTTTACCATATGTCGGCCATATCGGATATGAAAGTTTCATATTAATGCACGATAACGCACGACCACATGCAGCAGCTTTAGTGACTAATTACCTTGATAAGATTCAGATTCAAAGATTAGTTTGGCCACCGTATAAGCCCAGACTTAAATCCAATAGAGCATATGTGGGATCAGCTAAAACGCCGCATACGACGAAGAAATCCAGTTCCAAGCACAATCGAAGAGCTTCGGTTTGCAGCACAATATGAATGGAACACAATTCCTCAATAGTACATTCAAACTCTACTTAGTAGCATGCCGAGAAGGATGCAAGCAGTAATTAAAGCTCGTGGAGGGAATACTCGTTACTAATTATAATCTTATTTTAATCCAAATACTGGTATTTTCCATCTTAAGAGCATTTCTGTTTAAAATAAATATCCTTTATTTCCATAATATTTAGTATTAATTTATTTTAACGTTTTTATTTGCAGAAAAGCTTAATATTATTCACCTAAAATTTGTAAAATAAAATATTCTTTCTAGTACGAAGTGTTTAAATGACTTGATTCCTAAGAATTTATTTCTTCAAAAAAATTTATGAAAATTTAAAAATATTCGATAATTTTGTCCAGGAGTGTATATGGTGTACTATCGATGGATAAAAAAAAATTTCGTACCCAATGAATTGCAATATTAAACCTTAAATTTACTGGACTAATAGTCATGGCGGGAGTAGACCATTCTATGGGATAAGTGGCAGAAGATCATTTTTTATCTTATTGAAATCTTATTAAACACTTAATTGGAAAAATTTCAGCCTTTAAAATTTTCAACATTTACTTTTTTTTTAATATAATTGGCAGACCGCTGTCAATCGCTGTCCCATTGTTACCCTTACATTACTCGATTTCGGATTTTTGTAGCTCCGATATGACCCATATAAGATTACAAAATCTTACAAAATTTAATGTCACCAGCTGAGACTATAAACTACAGGGATAACCATTGTATTCACGAATTTTTCAATAATGTTCAAATTGCATCTAAGTTTAAGTACAAATTTAGGTAATTCCGAGCAGATGATAGAAAAGCGGTATTTACAAGTTATCTTGTAATAATTCGTCAAATAGTTCTTTTATGCGGTGATTTGTAACCTATACGCTTAAACTTGGGAAATTGTAGCTTTTGGAAAGTAATGACTAATTTTTTTTAGTTTCCGAAATATACAGGGATATTGAGTTTCAAAGTATTAATATGAAATGCACTATAAATGATCGCCCTCTTAAATCTGCTTAACTTATTTTTGGGATCACATAAACACCATGGTTTACATAACTGAAGTTAACATGGAGGAAGAGTTGCAAAATCACACAAATGCTGCCTCTGAGGCCAACCCATATGGCCGTGCATGTGGGGCTCATGGAAACTATGTATTGAGAATTGAGGAAAAAAAAGGGGGCTGCGGTGGCGTCGCTCATACCGGCGCTGACTTTTTAGACTGCATGTTTTTCTGCCTTCGATTGACCTTGGTTCGAGGCAGGCGCATGCATATGTCTTTGAAGAAAAACACCGCTATGGCCAAGAGCGCTGGACAAATGTGGGTTCACGTTATTGCTCCTAAATAGCTTTATCCGTGTGATTTACTAATTGTCCTACACTCATTGGGATTACTACGGTTTTCTAGGGTTTTCCGTAGTACTTGAATGAATGCTAACCTAGTTCTATCGGGAAAAAAAGTCGGCTCTAGCCGCAAATGGCAACGAAGACAAAATAATAGTAATTGCCCCCCTCCCCCGCACAAGCATGTGGTTGCTTCTGGAGTACTCCTAGTTTGGAGTATTGTGAGGGTTAGAATTATTATTATTATTATTATTATTATTATCGACTTAGCCAAAAGGCATTCGCACTCCCTCTACGGGGAACATTCACTCAGATCCCGGGTATCCCGGATACCATAAGGATCTGGCTCGGACGAGACCCTTGCCATGTTATCGGGCCTTAGATGACATTGATGTTGTCGGACGTTCCTGCATTCCCCATGAATTTCCTGACGGATCGGGCTGTCGCAAGTAGTACCGCTTTCTGCATGGACCTGTAAAGACTATCAGTTAGACCCAGCTCTTTTATGTTTCTCAGCAAACTTTTTGGTATAACACCAGTTGTTGACACGATAATTGGAATCGTCTTGACGTTTTCCATTTCCCATTGCCTTCTAATTCGTTCTTCTAAGTCTCTGTACTTCGCGATCTTCTCGACTTGCTTCACACGCAGGTTGTTGTTGTTCGGGATGGCCACATCAATCAGAGTTGTCTTCCTAGAAATTTTATCAACTATTATAAGGTCCGGTCTGTTATGGGCAACTCGTTGATCTGTCAGAACTGTACGATCCCAGTACATCTTGTAGTTGCTGTTCTCAAGAACAGGCTCCGGTGTGTAGCTGTAATATGGGACCCTCTCTGCCTGCAGAAGCAGAAGTTTTTCCGCCTGTTCCTGGTGCAAGATCTTGGCAACCGAATCGTGTCGTTCCTTATATTCCGTTGATGCGAACATCTGACATCCTCCTGTTATGTGCTGGATTGTTTCTGAAGTTGGGCACCCGTATCTGCATCTGTCATCCACTACCGATGCATCTCCTACAATGAATTTTAGGTAGTTGCGAGTTGGTATAACCTGATCTTGTATGGCCAGTAGGAAGCCTTCCGTCTCGGGGAACATTCGTCCCGAGGTCAGCCAATAGTTCGACGCTAACTTGTCGACATGTTCCTGGTTAACCTCATTAGGATGCCTCCCGTGCAGCGGCTTCTCCAACCACCTCTGTAGTGTATCGTTGTTGGTTCGGTGGTGATTTTGATGCTCGTGTTCCGTCAGACGTAGCGGTGTTGAGACGTCTGCTCCGCATATAGCCCTATGTAGTGTGGAGCTGTTGGTCTGCCTGTAGAAATAATTACGCAGATTTAATATTTGTTGGTCCAATTGCTTGCTGAGATCTGCCAATCCTCTTCCTCCTAGTTGACGTGGCAGAGTTGTTCTTTCTACGGCGCTACGGGGATGATGTTTATGAGCTTTTGTCAGTAGTGTCCTAACTTTTCGTTGCAGGTTGTTGATGTCCGTGTTGGTCCAATTCACTATTCCGAACGAATAGCTGAGTACAGAGCACGCATACGTGTTCAGGGCCTTAAACAAATTCCTGCTGTTAAGATCAGTTCGCACTACTTGTCTTACTCTCTTGATGAATTCATTCGTTAAATCAGTCTTCATTGTTCGATGGTCTATCCTTTGAGCTTGTTTCATCCCGAGATACTTGTATGTATCTCCCTTGCTCATTGCTTCGATCTCCTGGCCGTCCTGCATCTCGTGTGCGCTTTGTTCGAGCTTTCCCCGGATGATATTAAGGGTGCGGCACTTGTCCAGTCCAAACAGCATTCCGATGTCCCTGGAGAACTCCTCTACTATTTTAAGCATTTGCTTTAGTTGGTTTTTGGTTGCTGCGATCAGTTTTAAATCATCCATATATAATAGGTGATTCAACTTGATCGCTTCTGCGTTGTTGCTTTTGATAGCGAAGCCATATTTTGTAGAGTTCAACCGATGTGATAGAGGGTTCATCGCCATGCAGAACCACAGTGGACTGAGTGAATCTCCTTGGAAAATCCCTCTTCGGATGTTGATTGTGTCGGTCTCGATGTTACTGTCTGCGGTTCTGAGTTGTATCTTAGTGCGCCAGGTTGTCATAACATGTTCTAAAAAGGAAACTGTATGATGATCTATTTTATACAGCTTTAAGATACCTGTGAGCCAGTCGTGAGGTACGGAATCAAATGCTTTTTTGTAGTCCACATAAGCCATGTGGAGGTTTCGTTGCTTGGAATGAGCCTGGTTGCAGATGACAGAGTCTATGATGAGTTGCTCTTTGCATCCCATTGCGCCCTTCGAGCAGCCCTTCTGCTGCATTGCAATGATGTTGTTCCGCTCGCAGTGAGCATATATTCGCTGCGTAAGGCAAGATGTGATTATCTTGTACAGCGTAGGCAAGCAGGTTATTGGGCGGTACTTGGCAGGGTTGTGAATTGCTCGTGTTGCATCTGGCTATAGTTCCGGCCCATCTCGCGTTCTTCGCTGATCCAGCTTGCACTGACATTGTATGGACCTGGTGTGGCAAGTTGATTTCTCCAGAAACCGTCGACCTGTTCTCTGCTAGGGTAACTCGCATTTGTGGCATCGGCGCTAGAATTAAAAGCACGGTAGAAACCCTTTTCTGATCGTTCAAAGAGTTTGTTGTCTCGTTTCCTGTTGTTACTAGCCTTGTATCTCCTCAGACGCCCTGCGAAAACAGAAAGTTTTTGTTTTAATGTGTCAAGACATTGTTGAGCAGTGATGTTCGCGGGGTCATGCCGAGAATGCATTTGGGTGCGGCTCATTATTGCCTGCACCGCCCTCTGGATCCTTCTAGTTCTAACTCCTCTGATATATTCCGTCACTTGTCCTATGTCTTTACGGAGACTCTCGATCTTCCGATTTAGTCGCATTTCCCATTGAGCCATTCGTGGTTCTGGTCTTGCACGATTCAACTCTTGGGCCGTTCAGATCTTGGCACCCATTACAGTGGTGACTGCCGTTGCGGCACAGTAGATTAACATGTGCATACGTTCTAATGTTGGTGTCACTGAAACATAGTTTGGTAAAATTCGTGTGTTCATAAGATCGAGCACGATCGCAAGTTTCCTGGAAGAATTTAATCTTGGTAGCGGTGGCCTGCTCAGTGGGTTTGTGCCTTCGTATCGCAATACTGCCTGTCTCATATGTGCGTTTAAGCCTTCAAAATGTTCTTCGTTAACCGATTCCAGACTCTCGGTTGTTGGTTCTACCGTTTCGGCTTCTAGTTGTTGTCCAGGAGCTTGAAGTTCCCCATTGTTGTTGTTGTCATCTATGTCTATGTGTTCGCCGTGGATCTCTAGCTCAACTTCCCGTTTGATAGCTTTAAGTCGCGTTTCTGGAATTCGGTTATTTCTTAGAATAGTTCGATACTGATCTGGCACTCTTTATTCAGACACTTGCATGTGTGGAAACTCCCTGCAGAACTCGGCATGCAGTTGTTGTCGGTAGCCGATCATCTCTTGTCCTAAGTTTGTCACCCTGTAAAAAATACGCATAATCGATTCATTCATGGACACAGTCCATTTCATGCGTCGTCGTTGTAATCCCGCCTCTGTGGACGCTGGCTGAAGTTCCCGCGCAGCACCTTCGGTGGGTGGAACCCTAGTTCTCGTTTGGCTCCCATGTTGTAGATGTTCGTGTTGTTGTTATTATTATTATTATTATTATATAGAATGGTGTAAATAACTTCGAACATTTGCTGTGACATTCATTTTCAATTAATACTTTTATTTATTTTTTTCTCAATTGCCCTGTATATTACTTCTCAAAAGAAAAAAAATTCCAAGTTTATGCGTATAAATTAAGAATCACCCTGTATAGGTTGCACTTGTAGGCACCTTTTAGTGGAATACTTACATAGAGAAACGTCTGCTTTTGGCGAATATTTTCGTAATTCAACTTCAACTTATTTAATCCTAATTTAAATGTAAAAATTGTACAAAATGCAGTTTGGCTAGGACTTACAACTTTTTGGTGACAAAGTTTGTACTGCAAAGTGGCTTGATGCTCCCCTGAACTTAGTACCGCCAACTTCAGGTCACTAAATGCAGTTTCTATAGTCCATTTATTTTGTAGTCAGTATATGTAAACAAAACTATGCGAAAGCTAAATGTCACGATCATACTAAGGATAACACAGTGCATACATATGTTATTTTCTGATAAGAAGCTAGGCTTTTGAAATTTTTCACACCTACTCAGTTTTTCATTTTGTACAGAGTGATCCAAACTTGGCGCCCAAGGCCTACTTAAAACTAAAAAAGATAATTAAGTTTTGGACCTAGGATCACAAATATGATGCCCTGTGTTATATTGTATGGCTAAGAGAGGAAAAAGTTCAGTAATGACCTCATCGGAATTTTTTCCCCAGGAATATACCCAAATTTGTTCACACTTGGGAAGCCCTTAGTATCGTGAATAATTTTTATTTAAAAAAATGCTCTATCTGTAGTCCTTGCACTCTAAGCTGACTCCCGAGAACATCAGTCTTAGCACTGCACAATAAGCTGCTTATGTATGTATTGCTGGCTTAGACTGAGGGTTTCACATGTCAGCTTAGAGCGCGCAAAAACCAAAAACCTACAGGGCTTCAATTTCAAAAAAATGCACTATTCAAGAAATCATGCCCACAGTGATTAAATCAAGATTTCCATGGAAAAAAAAAGACAATCAGTAAGACCAAAAGTGAAAGTGGAATGTAAATTTAATTTACAGGAAATAACAAATAAAAGTAATAATTTGGAACAGAGATTATTTTGAAATACGGAACTGTTCCTAAGGTTTTCGATATGACCTCCTCCAACTTCCAAACATTTTTCCAATCCTTTTCTAACCTCCTGCACTATAGCTTTTTTCCAACACTTCTCTAGAGACATATCTACTTGCTGTTCATATTTTTTCCTTTAGCTGATCTCTACTTGTCGAGGCAGTTCTGTAACCTTTATTTTTTAGAGTGCCCCTTAAGTAGAAATATAATAATGTTAAGTCTGGAGACTTATGTGTAGTGGAATGTTGATTGTCTATGGAAAACCCATGTTAAGCCAAAGAAGTGTCAGACGTGACAGCCATGAGTTGCTATAAAAAGTTATACCACAAAATATTCACATTTTTGTTTTCTATCGCCTGTTAGAATAAAAATGAAACCCTGTGTATGTTTGAATTGAGAACGACCGGGAGATAACGACACGTTTTTGGTAACGTTTAATGCCCGTCTGCCGTGCAAAGGTATAATATATTTCATTACTTGAAAGCTATTAAAGCAATAAAAATGACCCCATCCCTGTTAGCAAGTGTAAGGTTAATAATTCAAATTGTATAAAAAAAATTAGGAAAAAAATGATCCATGACCGTCAGCCATGATACAGCGCTAACTCATCGGCAGACGGTTTCGAGTGATAAGTCCTGCAGGACCTCCATTTGGAGTTGTTAAGGAAAATTGTGAAAACAACTTATTAATGCCCATCTGCCGAAGTCAAGATACATTTAAAAGCTCCAAAGAAGCCTCAAAAAACAATCGGCAGACATATAGAATATGTACTTAATAATTAATAAAAATTTGTTTTTGCAATATTTTTGTGACTTCTTCAAGGCTCAATTAAAATTCATATTGATCTGTTGGTCGTCAGTGTGGTTTGTAATGATTGTTGCAAGTAGCATTTTTAAATAATTTGACAAGATGTCTGTTTCAACACAATGCTTGTGCCGTAATTAAAATGCCTTAAACTGAATTTTAATTGAGCCTTGAAGAAGTCGTAATATAACGACGAAACGTCGGCAAAATTTAGACCAGTTTTTTGTTTCTTATGCATAGTCCTAACCTTGTTATCCAGTACAACTATTAAAGATACTAAGGACGTGAAAACTTTATTTAGAAAATATAATATGTACCTCGGCACTGAAGTTCTTTTTATGACTCATGTTGTTTATTTGCCTCGGCCAGAGGCCTCGGCAACTAAATTCCACATGAGTCATAAAAAGTTGAACTTCAGTGCCTTGGTACACAAATAACTATTCTGTTAAAATTTTTAGAATCAGAAACCTATTAGTTATACGACGATAGTGTCGAAGAAATTCAGAGGATTTTGACAAATCTCGTTCGGACTCGCATTCGAAGCCTGAAATCGAAGACCACGACGAAGCGAATGACAATTAAAATACTGAAATAAAAATATTGTTTCATAAATAAAAAATTTATTAATAAAGAATTCTTATTAGTAGTTTTGTGGTTCTGAAAAGAACCGCTTTTTCTCTGTAGTGTCGTTGCTGTGCTCTTTCCGCTTAAGGGTGAGGGGGGGGGGGATGTAGGTAATTGTGGGGAATCGCGAATCTTGTAGTGGGTATTACGGTCAATTGCCAAGAGCCATTGACAACCCCGACAATGGCAGACGGGCATTAAATTATGTTAATACAAAAATTTTTCTTTCTCTCTGGTATAATGGAAATTTGCATTATTATTTTATACTGTAATTTTTCCCTAACATGCGGAATCGTCTGCCGACAATCATAACCGTTTCAAAATAGCATATTTATTATAATATTACAATGACAGACGGGCATTAAACGTTTTTTTATTAGTACAAAAAATTTACGTTATTATTAATAATTTAGTTTTTTTCCTAACACGTGGGATCGTCTGCCGACAATAATAATCGTCTTAAAATAGCATATTAATTTTAATATTACAATGGCAGACGGTCATTTATTATTGTTAAAAATAACCTAATTTTTCATCAAAATTTTTTTCGTCTGCCGCTAATGGCTAACAGAAAAAACCGTCAGCCGATTGCATTGTCTTATAAGATTGTATTAGCCCTAATTATGCATTAAATTGGCAGACGGGCATCTATAATTTTTTTTGTTCCAAAAATGCTGCAAAAGCAAATTTTTATTAATTATTAAGTACATGTCCTATATGTCTGCCGATTATTTTTTGAGGCTTCTTTGGAGCTTTTAAATGTATCTTGACTTCGGCAGACGGGCATTAATAAGTTGTTTTCACAATTTTCCTTAACACCTTCAAATGGAGGTCCTGCAGGACTTATCACTCGAAATCGTCTGCGGATGAGTTAGCGCTGTATCTTTTTTTCTGAAGAATCATCCACTGCTAACGGCTGACGGACATGGATCATTTTTTTCCTAATTTTTTTTTATACAATTTGAATTATTAACCCTACACTTGCTAACAGGGATGGGCTCATTTTTATTGCTTTAATCACTTTCAAGTAATTATAGAAGAAAGTGCGGTTATTTTTTGGTTTTCTATCACCTGTTGAAGTGTCGCAGAATAGAACTGAATCACCCTGTATATATTATATATCAAATAACGAAAATAACAGCCATTGTGAATTTAAATTTGACCACCCTCTACATTTTGGCAAGTAAAATTTTTTTATAAAGTAGCTTTTTCTAAAATATAAAAAATAAAATAGTGTTTCCCCTTTGAACACTAATTGGGTGACACACTATAGTGTTGATCCAGAAAGTACAAACAATTTTTTTCCTTTCGAAAATGATGCTTTGATGTAGCTTCATTCTATCATATCCTTGGAATGTAGAGAAAAGAAAAGATGGTGTTCTGATTTACGGAATTTTGAAGTTTTGGGTAAAGACCCTCTTTTTACTATTGTCAATCTTTTCTTCCAACACTATGAACTTTCTATAGCTTAGATTTTAAGCATTCCCAACTTAACGGAGAAAAAGTTCAGAGCGATGCAATCCTAGCGCACTTCATCCCTTTATGATTGTTGATCTTTTCTTGCAATGCTCTGAACTTTCTGACTTACATTGTAGGCACAGCCAACTCAGAATGGAGAAAAAGTCCAGACCGATGCAATCATAGCGCACTTCATAGCGCACACCGAAGCCATAGTCGCAATGGAATTCGATCCTTGTGGTCTCCTTCTTTTGACAGCTGACAAAAGGGGTCACGATTTTCATTTGTTCCGGATACAGCCGCACCCTGGGGGGCCCGTCTTAGCAGCTGTACACCATTTATATACATTACATAGAGGTTAGAAACTGTAGTTTATTTTTTATAAAAAAAGGCAATTTTAGTTTTCTTTGAAAGGTCTACATCAGACTCGTACAATTTTGTAATCAGCGAATTCCTAATAAACCAAACAGCAGTTTGAGCAAAAATAAGTTTTTTTAACATTTCTAAAATTGTTAATTATTTTGGATGCAGAAATAATTTTAAATACTCTGTATAGTAGGCTACAGTTTTCTGTTGGTTTAGAATTCTTCTATTTCTATAACAAGTAGACTTTTCAAGAGGAGTACGGGATGCCTGACTTACTTTGGACATTAGGTAATGAATCTATGATTTTCAGTTGTTTTTTTCTAGGTGACACATCGGCTAAAGTCCAAGATATGTGCTTCTCGTTTGACTCTCGATGGGTGACGATTTCTACTTTACGTGGTACCACACATGTCTTCCCTATTACTCCTTATGGAGGCAACATCAGCGTGCGAACTCATGCCTCACCCCATGTGGTCAACAAGATATCCAGGTTCCACAGATCAGCTGGATTGACTGACGAAGGCAGATCCAACAGTCCAGTGTCAATGTTAGAGGTTCCAATTAATTCACCCCTTCCATACCACAATCCCAGGTATCCGCCATTTCCACATCCATCAGTTGTTCATCCAGTGGCACAGATTAGACAGCCAGTGTATGTGCAGAACATCAGCGTGACACCGCGACAAGGTATTTACAAAATAGCTTTATTTTATAATAATTCCCTTATTTTTATAAAAAGAACTAGCATAACAATACAAAAAATTAATCTATTCTAAATTAAATTCTGAAGGTGTTATGAGTTTTTATAAAAAGTATATTTTTGGCAAATGTGGCATTTAGTGTGGTCATAGGAAGTGGGTTATAGGCGTTTAATCCCCTCCCTGTTAGGAGGAAAATGAAAACCTACTCAAACTGGTTATTGGTTAGACAAGTAAACATGTATTAGTTCCTCACAGTACAATTCACTTGGTTCAAAGACCTCAATGTAATGAAGCGTGCAGGTTTTTAAATGTGCTGAATAACATGAAAGCAGACTGTATCATAAAGTGATGAATAAAACCATAGGATTGTAACAAAATGAAATATTATTCACACACACATTACATGGGGCAAGGCAGGGACGAAAATACTGTCCTAAACCTGAGGAGTGTCATGAGATTGCACAATAACATGAGGTCATCAGAAGCAAAAACTATCTCGTTTGGCTAGCCAAGCGGTAGCTTTCAGTGTAAAATTAATTATATTTTATTTATTAAAACTTTGCTTCTTCTGAATGGACTTTTTATTTAAAATTATATTATTATTTCTTACAGGTTTCTATGGCATCTTTTTCTGACTGCCAGACAACTATTACATTAGTACTATACAGGGAGACCCATTTGAAATGAAAACATCCTCGTAAAATTTTTATTATTCATCAAATTTTACCCTTTTTTTTTCTAAAGATAGGTCACATAAAACTCTTTTTTTACTTTGGTGCAAAATTTCAAATCTTAATATCAATTTTTAAGGATTATTATGAATTTTTTTCTAATAAAATTGATTTTTCATATAGCGATTTTTTTATTTAAAATCTGACACCACAGCATTAATGGAGAAACCTAAAAACCTCCACGTATAAAATTTTCATAAAAAATATACAGCGAGTTCAATTCTGTGGGTTGTCCAAGTTGAGCAAAATAGGAATTTTAAAGGCATCTGGCAGGTCAAGTGTGATATGGAATCCCCTCAAAACAGTTGAATGTCAACAGGAGAACTCAAAGTGTTGGTGTGCAAGGATCCATTACAAAAATATACAGAGTGTCGTTCTCTGTGCCATCTCAAATTACAGCATTTTGGGAACCTTGTACTGGTCAAAAAATTGAGTATATCAGCCCCAGACATTGTAAACGAACTAAATATAAAAATACAGAAGCCTGCCAGTCAGTAAGTCCATAAGAGTTAAGGTGGCTGGTGGCAGGAAAAGCATAGAAAATGTATCATCTTAGACAGTGATTTTTTTGAGAAAGGTTGAGTTATTTGCATCGTTTTTTATTTGTTGGTTAGCATTTTGTAAAGAAATAAACTACTTTTGTGTTTATTAATGTTTTTTAAATAATTCCAGAGCATTCTTGACCCGTAAAAAGTTTCATAAATATTCAGCATTTTGATATGGTCCAGACAAAATTACCATGTATATTTTTGTATCGAATCTTTGCACTCTAACATTTTGAATGGTCCTGTTGATCGTTCAACTGTTGTGAATGGATTCCATGACACATTCGACACGCCAGATGCCTTACAATTCCTAGTTCCCACGAATTACAGCAGTATGCAGCTGTTCAGAAACTAGCTCTAGTGTCCATCTCTAATCCATCAGCAGCACTCGAATCCTATTTCCCCGAATTCAGTGCCACTCACCACAAGTTTAACAAGAAAATAAATGCCAAGCCATTTGAATGTAGTTCTCTTCAATAGGCATATTTTGCTCAATCTCTCTATTTTGATATTAACAACTTACCACAAACTCCTGTCAAGTTCTTTATAGGAAACCCTGTATATTTACTATGGGATTACTATGGTTTCATAGGGTTTTCTGTAGTTGAGCCTGGACCGACACTATATTAAAGACCCGAGCATGACGTCATATTTCATTGTTGTTTACGGACTGGGGTGGCGCCACTCGACGAAAAAAATGGCGACTTAATATAGGTTATAGGGGGGGGGGTTATTCTATGGTTATTTCATGTCAGTTACTGACGTTTAAAATGTCCCAAATTTTAAATATCCAGCTTCTTTGACATTTGCCTTCTTTTTACGGTAACGAATTGTCTTTGCGTGCAGTATTTATCAGTTTTATCCTATTACACAGCTTTTAGAGGTAGATTTGTTGTGATAACATGAAATTTAGATGCACATGAAGAAAATGGTATGCACACTGCACAGACCATTAGGTGAATTGCAGAAGAATAAACACTATTTTGGAATTATGGGATGATCTGATCAACAAGCTGAAGAAGCGAACATTCTAGATATTATTTTGGAAGAGTATTTTGTAACGTATGCAAGAATGAAAATAGAAAATTTTGTTTATAGCTCCAAAGCGAACCAATAGTCCTCCATATAAAGAAGAAACTGAAAAATCTAATGCATTTTATGCTTACTTGCACTACAAACAACTAGCCATGGACTTCATTACAAACCAAAAGGTACCAAATACTCTTGCTTGCTTTTTAGACTCGCTTTTCATGTATGGAAATATGCCATATGAAGTTGTCAAATTAGAGGGACATAACAAACAAATATTTTATTTTGGATATTAAATTCGTTGTAACGGACACAATGGTGTTTTAACATTAAACCACCGTGTAAATTTGTTTCGTCGTGTGGCACCAGTGGCGATCACTTGAAACAGGGCTATGCACAGGTCTTTAATATAGTGTTGGTCCAGGTTGAGCAAATCTTATCCTAATTCTGTTGTTGAAAAGTTGTCCCTAGTTGCAAATGACAATAAAGCCGAAATAATAGTAATTAAAATTCCTCCACCACGGAAGAATTTCGTTGTTCTGGGGTATTCCTAGTGTAGAATATTGGAAGATGCCAATTATTTATTATTTGACTCTGTCAATTTATAAACAAATGGTTGTTTTTTATTCAAAACTACTTTTTCTCTAGGTCGACAGAGGCTGTCATCTTCATCTGAAGACAACATAGCTTTACGAGTGGTTGCATGTTTTGCTTCAGCACGAGCATGGATTGATCCTTCTCAGTCCGCCAGAGAAGCAATGAAGCTGCAACCAAAACCCGTTGAGTCACTATTTGTCATGTCCTGTCATGGAACATTGGTTCAATATGACTTAGATCCACACCATGCATCGAGCATTACCAAAGAACGAGTGTGCGATGACTCACCAATAGATCTGACAGTGACGGCAAAAGCCCAATGGGTGTTACAGCGTCAGCCAGACAGTCCGGATTCTCCGCTACCTTTATCCCAATATAGTCTCTCTCTCATTGTACAAGTCATGCCAGATAACAAGAGACCCAAAATAGAATACAATGATGATGACTGGCTGTCACAGGTCGAAATTGTGACACATGCTGGACCCCATAGGAGGTTATGGATGGGGCCGCAGTTCACCTTTAAGACTTACACGACTGCCGGAGGGTGAGTTATTATTATTTTAACAGTTAGTTTAAACTTTAGAGGGTACCTATTGTTTACACAAATTTAGTCTAACACCTATATAATTGTATCCAGCAAGTTGATAAAAAAAGAATAATCGTGGCGACAAGCTTCATACAAAAAAATTGTAAAATCTGTCTTATCAAAATAAATTCATTAAAATCAAGAAAAACTTGTGTTAACAATCAACACAAGTAAATGGTCCTTCGTGGGCCCGATCTGCAAAGTAAGAAGCCGTGTAGCGAACGATTAATATTGTAAAGAAAAGCGCAGTAATTTGACAAAAAGCTGACATTCAAAAAAATCCGCCGTTTTGCCAGATGAACAAACAACCACCTGCTTATTTTATGTATCTGTTTAAAGTCACCATTTATTTAGCGAACTGCAAAATATACATTTTATTTTAATTTAATTATAATAATTAAATCTTTGAGCATGCTGCACCTATATCTCATAGCACCTAAATATATGTATAAAATAAATATTAAAAAATCTCTTTCACGTTATCAACAGAATCATCGGTATTTTCTACATTACTATCACTATTATTGCACCTGCCACATTTACATTGATCACAGCATTTCAGTCTTTCCTTGACATAGTTGCACTTTTTCGTATTACACTTTTTGTCGGAACAAAAAGGCCGTACAATGTTTGGTATGGATTCTCGAGATGAAAATATGCGAATTCAATTGTCGTTTACTGAAGTCTATATCCATAAGATCCAGGATCTTCAAGTTGCAACTTCACAACGTTACTTAAATACTATCTTTTTAACTGCTACATGCACCTGCAACTGCCAATAATGAAACAATCCAATATATAATTTCAAACTTGTAATACCTCAAAAAATAATGTTGATAAAAAGCACAGTCAGTAGGGAGAAATTCGTAAGAAGGTTTATTAAAGATTTGGTGGCCATTGCTAGGCGTAAATCATTTAGTGACTTGGCCACATTTTTGTATTTATATAATAGAACATATTTTGTACCTTCTGTGACAATTTTTCAAGCACATTTATATTCTTCTGTAGAATTTGAAAAGTGTTTTTTTTTCCTAAATTGCGCTTGTAGTATCGCATCCCGTCAAACGATGCATCGAGTCTGCCCTAATTTTTGTACAATTTTGTTTTTCTGGAAATGAAACGTTTATTTATTTTATAGATTTTAACGTGCAAACAAAGAGCTGTAAACATAAAAATGTGGCCATAGTCACTAACGCAATGGCCACCAAATCTAATAAACCTTCTTCGGATCTTCCACCTACTGACTGCTTTTTATTAACATTTTTTGAGGTATTACTAGTTTGAAATTATATATTGGATTGTTTAATTATTGGCAGTTGCAGGTGCCCATAGCAGTTAAAAATATGGTATTCACAACTTCAAGATCCTAGATCTTATGGATGGATTTTCATCTCAAGAATCCATACCACACATTGTACGCCAAAGTTTAAGCTTTTTGTTTCGACAAAAACTGTAATATGAAAAATTGTATCTGTATGATAAATAAAATAAGTAGGTGGTTGTTTGTTCATCTACGGCAACTGTAATTACTGCTCAAAAATTGCCAAAAATCAACCATTTGGTTATTTTATTTCTTATTTTATTTTATTGGTCTGCTTGAACCCACATTATTTGGTCTAAAATTATTAATTTATTTTACCAGCGATCTGTTATAGAATAGTCTACACGGAGAGGTAAAACTATCACAAGCCGTATATCTGAGAGTACTTCCAAATAGTTTATGTAAACGCTCCCAGAGACGTACCTACTCTTTTATGGCAGAGAGTTCTCCCTGAGATGGTTTACATTGGCAAACTATTAGGAAGTACTCTAAGATATTTATACTTCTGATAGTTTCACTTGCGCATGTAAACTACGCATTAGTTGTTGAGACATGCCTGTCGCTCGTGGATATTCTCATGCAAGTGATTAATTTTTTGTTCCACGTGAGTAGCGCGCACGACAAAAAAATTCACAGTTCAAAAACTATAGGCGCTATAGGTAATTTTTTTTACCAAAAACTTCTTTCATGTTTTGGGCACATTTCCCTCGCAGCTTGTATATAAAAATTTCCACAAATAAAAAAGTTTCTCGCTTAGTGAAAATTTCATTATACTTTTTATAATCTTGCAATTTTGTTGCTATTTAAAGTGGTTAATAAACAATATTGGACAACAACAATGGCATTCGTTGTACGCGTTCATGTTAGCTTCAATTTAGAAAAAAATCGAGTCGATAGCTCCACTACTCTCAAAGATATGACGATGGAAATGTAAAAAAACACAATTTCGGTAAATTGACAATTTTGACAATTCCTTCAAAATAAAAAAGGTCTCGACCACAAAAATTTTTCGTAAATCGCCATTTCGTATGCAGAGTGATGTACTTAACAACACCTATGGAGTCTGATCTAGTTCTACCGTGAAAAAATTTGTTGACGACTTTTTAACTTGATTTCGCTCTACTAAAGGAGGGGATCAACCATCCTTTGAGGAACAAAACTTAAAAGAACAAAAATTAGAAAGAGATATTTTTGATGAAACTTATTATGATTTAATATCAGAAATAAATGCCTAAGCAAAATAAAAACGCCAATATATCTAATCCGATTCAACCTCAGCTTACAACGATTCCGCAAGATTTAACTCCTAGTATAAAATTGCCCATTTTTTTTAAGTGATTACGAATGGTGGATGGAATTCCACGATACATTTAAGTCAATCATTCATAAAAATGATACTTTACCCATCTCTCAAAAATTTCGATATCTTGTCCCAAAGGTGATGCCATATCAGTAATACAATCTCTAGACATTTCATATGCAAATTACGATGTAGCATGGGAATTATTACGAGAAAGATTTGAAAACAAACTTCTTATTACCGAAAATCATATAAATGCTCTTTTTGATCTTAAATCTATACTAAAGGAATCATCCATCGAACTTAGACAACTTTTTGATCACTTAATTATAAATTTAAGATGCCTAGAAAAGTTAAATGTTCCAGTAGCATCTTGGAACCTTTTAGTTATTCATATAGTTCGAGCCACAGAATACCTAAAACAGAATTCCAACGCTTACCGCGGCAATAATCTCGGTTTGCCGGCCCGTCTCAGGTCGACGGGACCAGTGAGGAAACAAATTTTGAGACAGCGCTCGGTGCCAAGCACGATCGCCGCCTGTGGAGTCATCAAAACTACTTACCTGCTTCTTTGCGCAACGAGAACGGTGCCCGGCCCGCCTCATCCTATTTTAGTGGAGCAAAATCGGGCTAAAAAGTCGTCAACATTTTTTTCAAAGTAGAACTAGATCGGACCCCATAGATGTTGTTAAGTACATCACTCTGCATACGAAATGGCGATTTACGAAATTTTTTTGTGGTCGAGACCTTTTCTATTTCGAAAAAACTGTCGAAATTGGCAATTTACAGAAATTGTGTTTTTTTACGTTAACATCGTTATATCTTTGAGAGTAGTGGAGCTATCGACTCGAATTTTTTTTAAAATTGAAGCTAACATATGGGCGCTTACAACGAATGTCATTTTTGTTATCCAATATTGTTTATTAACCACTTTAAATAGCAACAAAATTGCAACGTTATAAAAAGTGTAATGGAATTTTCACTAAGCGAGAAACTTTTTTATTTGTGGAAATTTTTATATACATGCTGCGAGGGAAATGTGCCCAAAACGTGAAAAAAGTTTTTGGCTTCGCTTCGCTATTATAGCTTCGCTATTATAGCTTCCCTATATAGGTCTGTGCTAATAGTTTGCCAATGTAAACCCTCTCAGTGAGAACTCATCTCTGCCATAAAAGAGTAGGTACGTCTTTGGAAGTACTCTCAGTACGGCTTGTGAGTTCATATAAACGCTCCCAGAGTTCTTCCTGAGAGGGTTTACATTGGCAAACTATTAGGAAATACTCACTTATAATATCCCAAGTGCAAAAATATCCGGCAGTTAATTTGTGCAATCGGAATATTCGGTAAGAAAATTTCACACCGACCAAAAATTAATTTAGAATTTCAGTGTACATTTTATGTTTTTGAGTTAAATTTTATTTACTAAAGTTGGTGGAAATGTGTGTTTTTAGCAAATAGTGTCCTTTCGGCAACTGACGTACAATAACATTAAAATCAGGAGTAGGTATTTTTTTATCCACCCACTTTAGTTGTATGTAATTATTAAAAGCAGATTAAACATGGTCTACTTTATGTTTCTGAGTTACATTTTATTTACTAAAATTGGTGGAAATGTGTGTTTTTAGCGAATAGCCTCCTTTCGGCAACTGACGTACAATAACATTAAAATCAGTAGTATTTTTTGATCCACCCACTTTAGTTGTATGTAATTATTAAAAGTAGATTAAACACGGTCTACTTTATGTTTCTGAGTTACATTTTGTTTACTAAAATTGGTGGAACTATATATTTTTAGAGAATAGTTTTTTTCCGTCAACTAACCAACAATACAATATAGATTTCAAATACCTTTGATCCACCTACTTTAGTTGCATTAAATTGGTTAAAACAGATGACATTTGGTCTACTTTCTGTTCTTGAGTTAAATTTGATTTACTAAAATTGGAGGAACTATATTTGTTTTTAGCAAATGATAGTTTCTATTTTTCAAGCGAATCAAATTATATAAAAAAGTAAATTTTGCTTATTGGGGATAGGCGGTCATGGCTATGACAGATGTTTCACGAATGTCATTATTTCTTCTCTGTATTTTCTACAAAATCATTGTCAGATAGTTTAATAAGTCCGTGCAGATTATTCGATGAGTTGTCTTAAAAAGTACGGGGTTTGTTCATATTGCGACGAATTGAGTTAGGTAAAAATGTTCCATTCCAAACTAACCTATTTAGTGGACTTAATTGAATATTGTGTACCAGAAATGTCAAATGTAGCAAATCGTAAAGGCTTATTCAAGAAAATTCAAGAAAAGCTGTTGCAAATATCTGCTAAGTTTAACAGAATTAGCAAGAATGAATTGAACAAAATAGTTTCAAAATATTACATTTACGTGCTTAAGCACAGACATTTGGTAAATTTGGAGTCTCCTGTCCTTTGCTATTCGCCATTGGGAAAAGATGATTTTGAAGAGGAATTTCAAAAACACTTAAATTTTGTTATGCAATCAAATAAAATGTAGTTTTGATAATGAACCTGAACAAAAAATATGTTATTTTGATTTATGAAAGGTGATTCTGATGGTATTGTATAATGTCACTTTTGAACTCATCTGTTAAACGTCAAAAAATATTCACTATAATTTTGCTTTGGTACCCTAATGTCAAAAAATATCCGCTGAAATTTTTTCGTTGTCATGGGAACGAGCTAAATTTAAGAGACCTGATTGGCTAAAAAATGGAGGTGTGAAATTTTCTAAGATATTTATATTTGTGATAAGTTTCACTTGCGCATGTAAACTATGCATTAGTTGTTGAGACATGCCTGCCACGCGTGGATATTATCACGCAAGGGATTATTAATTTTGCGTTCCACGTGAGTAGCGCGCGGCATAAAAAAATGCACAGTTCAAAAACTATAGGCGCTATAGGTAATTTTTTTTACCAAAAACTTCCTTCATGTTTTGAGGATATTTCCCTCGCAGCATTGTATATAAAAATTTCCACAAATAAAAAAGTTTCTCGCTTAGTGAAAATTTCATTTCATTTTTTATAACCTTGCAATTTTGTTGCTATTTAAAGTGGTTAATAAACAATATTGGACAACAAAAATGATATATGTTAGCTTCAATTTAAAAAAAATTCGAGTCGATAGCTCCACTACTCTCAAAGATATGACGATGGAAATGTAAAAAAACACAATTTCCGTAAAATGCCAATTTTGACAGTTTTATTCTAAATAAAAAAGGTCTCGACCACAAAAAAGTGTCGTAAATCGCCATTTCGTATGCACAGTGATGTACTTAACAACACCTATTGGGTCTGATCTAGTTCTACCCTCAAAAAAATTTTTTTAGAACGAAGCGACTTTTTGCTGTTATATTAAAAAATATATTTCAAAGTTATTTAAAAAGTATTAAAAAAATGGGTTTAGGAACAAAATTTAGGATAGCAATGTTATTGAATATACGGAGACTGCTTCAAGCTAAAATGGTACAAACAGATTTCTAATATTTTTTTTTTTTTCGTTTTTGAGTTATTTTGAAAAAAGTGAATATTTGCATTTTGGATTTTATTTTTTTCTGAAGTTGTTATCACAGAAAGGAAAAAAGAAAACAACTTTCTTATGGCACTTTTTAACGGGCTTTAAGATGGCGTTTTTAGATTTGTTCTACAACATTTCGTTTTTTGAGAAACCATTTTCAACTTAATTTTTTTAAATACGGACCCGGATTTTTTTGCAGATTTTGAAAGCTCTTTTCATTCCAAATACCATGATGTATGGACACACAAATAATTTTAAAATGTTTTGAGACAATTATACTGAAAATTCCTTTTTTTCTACTCATTTTTTCAATGTATTTAAATGTTGAAACAACTTCAGAAAAAAATTAAATCAAAAATGCAAAATTTCACTTTTGTCGAAATAACTCAAAAACGAAAAAATATATTAGAAATCTGTTTGTACCATTTTATTGACCTCAAAATTGCGCAACTTTTCCGCATTTGTTGTTTGTTGTTGTTCTATCTCTCGCCGTTTGCAAGATTCCCATACTGTTCAACATGCAATCTTAAAATTTTCAAGTAATTAAAGTGTAAATTTCAATAGCCAAAATTTAAAAAAAAAAAGATTAAAAACAAATTTTCGATATCGAGTTTTTCGTTTTTTGCATTTTCTGAGAAAATTTTCCATAGTGATGTATATTTTTTACACCATCAGAAAGTAGAGGTTTCAACGAACAAAAAGCGAACCGACTTTTTTAAAAAGCAGCTTTTTTGACGTGGGTATTTTCGATTGAAAATGAGGTTACTTTTTCGGTTTAAAATAAAAAAAGGGGTAAAAATAAATATTTTGATTCCAAAAAATTACAGCGTGTTCGAGACATAAGAAGGTAAGTTTTCACCAAATTTCGTGGAATTTTTTTTTGTGAGAGATAAAAATTAAAAACCAAAAAATCGGTTATTTTGATTTTTCGTGGATATTTTGAGGTTATGTGAAAAAAGTGTAAATACAAAAGTTGTAGATCTTTTTATTACCTACAACTTTGCCATTTAACTTTTTTGATAGGAGTTGCAGTTTTGCCGGAAATCGTGATAAACTGTTTTCCACTCCCATAGCTTAAATCGCCCTTAAATTATTTTTTCTGTTATTTTTGCTATATTTTCTTCCTTTTCCAATGGGTGTCATGCTGTTCTAGATTTTTTTGTTCTCAAAAATTATCTACCCTGGCCTAATTGCCACTCGTATTATACTCCAATTTTTATTTGTTTGAAAACAATCATTACTAACCCTGTACATAAATTCTAAAAACTTCCTTGGAACCGCCCAGAATTTTAGAAAATCTTAGTTTTTATAAGCAATAATTTTGATGTATACAGGGTGTCCAACTTTATAACTGTACAAATCCGTAAAATCTTCATTTTTGGAGACAAAAGCCTAAACTTTTTTTGTTTGAAAGGCCTTCAAAAACCGCTTCTTTTGACCTTCCTGCTATTTTCAAAATGCAAATCCAGGGCCGGCTCCGATTTTTTTATACCCCCGATTTTCACGAAAACTCTTTAGCGATTTTTTTGTTTAAAATCTGACCCCACAGCGTTAATCAGAACACGCCAAAACCTCTATATACTAAATTTGAATAAAAAAATATACAGGGAGTTCCATTCTGCAGGGTGTCCAAGTTGAGCAAATAGGAATTTTAAAGGCATCTATCTGCCAAGTCAAGTGTGCCATGGAATCCCCTCAAAACAGTTGAATAGTCAATCGAACCACTCAAGCTGTTGGTGTGCAAAAGTCCAATACAAAATATATAGAGTATTCTTATCTGTGCCTTCTCAAATTACTAAATTTTTGAGATTTTTTACGGGTCAAAAATCAAGTAGATACATCAAAGCCGCTCCACACACTATAAACGAACTAAATCTAAAAAATACAGAAGCCTGTCAGTCAGTAAGTCCATATCAGTTAAGGTGCCTATGGTGTGCCACAACAGGAAACACACAGAAAATGTATCATCTTGACTTTGTTGAGAAAGGTACAATAATTGAAATTGTTTTTATCTGTTACTTTCGTGTTTATCAATATTTTTTCAATGATTCCAGAGTACCTACTTTTGATCCGTATAAGATAAAATTTCAGAATTTTGAGATGGCTCAGAGAAAAATACCCTGTTAATTTTTGTAGTAAATCTTTTCACATCAACATTTTAAGCGGTCGTGTTAACCATGGCACACTTGACCCGCCAGTGTCTTTAAAATTCCTATTTTGCTGAACCTTGACACCCTACAGAATGGAACTCCCTGTATATTTTTTGTTCGAATTTGGTATATGGGGGTTTTAGGGCGTTGTGATTAACGCTATGGGGTCAGATTTTAAATAAAAAAATCGCGGCCGGCCCTGGATTTGCATTTTGAAAATGGAAGGAAGGTCAAAAGACGCGGTTTTTGAAGGCCTTTCAAAAAAGTTTAGGCGAATATCTCCAAAAATGAAGATTTTACGGCTTTGTACAGTTTTAAAGTTGGACACCCTGTATACAGGGTTTCTCAAGAAAAGTTTTTTAAAAAGTCGCGCGTCGCCTGTCGGGCGAAAACAGTGGCCGGGCCGGGCGTAAACACGGCAAAAATCTTTCAAAATTTTGTTTTTTCCGCGGGTTTTCGCGAAGTTTCGAGGTGGCAAAGGGTGCAAAATAGAGTGGTGATCAATTTGAGCTAAATTCATCTCAATTATAACACAAATAACCCTGTTAAAAGTGGGGTGTCAAAAGGAAATTTGAAAATTCATTTTCTCGGAAACTACGTCCGAGCGCCGAAAACTGAGGTCAGATTCGTGTTCAGGGACCTCGAAAAAATCGGGGCAAACATACACCAAAGGAAAGTTTTACCAAAGTTGGAACCATATTGGAATTTTTTTTATTTTTGGGCTAAGATGAAACTACTCTGGGGAGATCATCTCTGCTTCCAAAAATATTCGAAATAAGATAATTAAACGTCGTGACGTAATTTGACATATCTGTCAAAAATGACATTTTACCCCTATGTAGGTACAAATTTTCAGACAAAAATTCTGACAATGATAAATTTTTGATCTTTTGAAAAAATATAAAAATTGCACCTTGTAAGTTGACTTTCTCTTGAAACTAGCCGATTACGACCTAAAAACGGTCCATAACTAAAAAATACCACGTTTGGATGATAGACAAACAATAATAAAGTCAAATAATGTTATATATAGTTTTTTTGTCGGGAATCAAAAACGAAGGGTTTTTAAACTGGCGCGAACAAAAAACTTTGTTTTTTATGGCCGAATATGGTAAATTAATTAGGTCCAAATTTCCAGAATTCTGTACCCATATTGCACGGATAAAGTCATTTTTGGGAAAGTCGAAAAATATGTTCGTCCTTCGACCAGTCCAGAACTGGTGCAGTTTTTAAAACTGCACCGCTTTGCGGCCATTGCTGATCGGCAAAAGAACAAAATCACAAAACAAAACTTAACAGCAAATAATAACACAACAACAATTTAACAGCAAACAACAGTACTTAACAACTCCACAACAGAACAACAACTTAACGCCAAAACAGAACAATTCGCTTTTGAAACACAGGAACCAGGAACAAAACTTCCAATACAAGTGTAGGTAATACACCGGCTCTGACTACGAGCAGGCGGTAGCACACTGGAGGGAGAAGCACGTGCGTCCCACACGAACCTCTACGTCGCCGACCGATATAAGCCGAGCCATCGGCCGCCCTATGGACGGCAAAGTGGGGCGCGCCCCGGGTCGACCAAGCCGATACTCACGAATATGTGTGCCAATTACTTGCTTGGGTGACTATGATCTACACAGTACTTAAGGAAGCACATAGATGGCGATACTAACTTTGTCCTTAACGGGTCGCCGTATGCGCGTATACGGGCGCTACAATTCTGTTTTAGTTATTCTGTGTTCGAGCTAAACTAGATTATGGAACTAGGAGACAATGGGCAACCTACAAACTACAAGGTGAACTTCCCACCATGGCTGATTTATCAACGTTTTTAAAAGGATGATGTAATCTTTTGGAATCATTAGGTATTAAAAGTTCGAACAAAGCTCAGTCAAATCATTTTCAGTATATCTCAAATTTCAAAAGCAAAAATTCAGAAGGATCTTATAACCTTCTTTCATTTGAAACACCTGTTTATTCTGTAAAGGTACTCATAGAATTTACAACTGCCATTCATTCTTAAGATTTATCAGCACATGGAAGATTAGAACAATCTCAAAAATTAAAATTTTGTTTAAACTGTTTGCGAAGTAATCATAACACTGAAGACTGCAAGTCTTCCATGTGTAGGAAGTGTAATCTTAAGCACCATACTTTATTGCACATTGATAATATTTTAAATCAAAACCCAAAAGAGTCCAAATCAAATCAACAAGTGGCTAATTTTTCTAATAATAGCAACCATGATCCACCTGTATTACTAAATGAACCAGTAAATTATGAAATGACAAGTACGTATCATAACTTCAAACAAAATGCTAATTGTCAAGTACTTTTGGCTAGAGTTGTGCCGTTTGAAAGTTTCATTTGAAATTTTCACATTTGAATCTTTCAAAAGTGAAATATTTCGCTTATCCCATGAAGTGAAATTTCTGTGAAATTTTCGAAAGTTTCAAGTGAAAGTTTCACTTCATAAATTTCGCGAAACTTTCTCATATATTTCATTAAAGTTCCGCGAAAACAAATGCGGCAGGCGACCATCCCTTCATTTAATTTGGATGCGCCCGCGCCGGCTGTTAAACGGGAAGTGATATAACAAAATAAACATATAATTTTTGTTCCACTAATGATTTATAACAAAAACCTCTGTAATCCGCCATTTTGTTTTTTTCCAAAAAATAGTTTTTTGGTCAAAACTTATATTTTTTGCTCGATTGTTTTTTCTTTACTGCATTCGGTTTCTTGGAAAAACTACACAAGTTTAGTTTTTGAACCATCAACTTAGCCTAAAAATTGCTGAGATAATCGAGCGTAACGTAACGTCTTATCTGACTTGTCACTTATACACTCTGTATGTTTTGTGATTAATAAATACTACTACTATCTCTATCTGGGAAACTCTATACCTATGCCACTTCATACACATACATAATTTTTGGGCTTGGGTGGGGACTGTTTATAGGAAATGATTGCGAAATTTTCACATGAAACTTTCTTTAAATTTCAACATCACATTGAAAGTTTCAAATATTTCAAAGTTTCGCGAAAATTTCTAGAGGAAATTATTGCGAAATATTCACGTGAAACTTTCTTTAAATTTCATAAATTTCAACATCACATTGAAAGTTTCAAATATTTCGCGAAAATTTCTTTAAATTTCATAAATTTCGAAAGTTTTGCGAAAATTTCTATAGGAAATTATTGCGAAATTTTCACGTGAAAATTTCTTTAAATTTCATAAATTTCGAAAGTTTCGTGAAAATTTCAAAGTGAAATTTCACTTTCCCTGGAAAAGTGAAATTTGCCCATCCCTACTTTTGGCAACCACACTAGTTGAAGTTATTGATAACCATGGTTGCGGACCTCAGAGAAATAACCAAGGATAGAGGGAGTAAGAACAAAAAGTAAACAAAGCCAACATCTTTTTGAGTGATGCCGCGTACTCCATTGTTTACAGCATTTCATTTCAAAATAGAAGGGTTTAATAATGGGATTCAATGAAGACACACCTCCCATAACGCTAAATTACCAAATGTAGTTATTAATTTCTAGTTTGTAACAATTTTAAACTAAAACTAAATTGCAGTGTAATTATAGTATCTAATTATCACTTTAATAAAATCGTCACAGATACCTCAAACCGCCCGACATGGCAACGCTGCTTTTGCTGCCGCGGGCGCCGCGTCCGTTAACTCAGCGATATTTGTTTTGTGTATGCCCAGCATGTCAAGTTTTCCGATTGTTTACGTATGCATTTCTCCCGTTTTTAATTGTTTTTCTGTTAATTTAAAGGCTATTTTTTAGTATTTAGGATATAGTGACTGATTTTGTATACAATGGGACGCAGAAAGTGTGTGGTATGTGGCTACATTGATATTTCTCAGGACATAACCTATCTCAGGTAAACGTTGTACACACGGGCCTAATGTTTGTTTACTTCGGTAAATTTGCATAAGATGTTGGTTGACTACAAACGTATGTATTTTGAGGCTGTTGCTCCCTCTATCCTTGGTTATTTCTCTGAGTTGCGGACCCATATGCAGAGCATTATTGGATCCAGGTTCTCAAAGCTCATTTATTACCAAAAATATTTGTGAAAAACTGGGTCTGACAGTCACCAATATTAATTCAACTATTTTTAGAATAAATAATGCTGTCTCTAATTCTAAACACAGAACTGAAATAGAAATTTATTCTTTGTGTACCTCATTTAATATTGAAGTCTCCTGTATTGTTTTACAGCATATCACAATGCCCCTACCATCAAATTCTTTTGATGCTTCATCATTAAATATTCCTCCTAACCTTAAACTGGCTGATCCTTCATTCTGCTCAAGAGGAGAAATATATATCTTATTAAGTTCTGCTGTTTTTTGGCAGTTACTTAGAGTGGGTCAAATACAAATGGGAACGAGACTCCCTACTCTCCAAAAAAACACAATTTGATTGGTGGATGTTTTCCTTATTCACTTATTCTAAATAAACAATCATATTTATGTTTACCATGTACCAGCAATTTGCTTTCCCTGGAATATCTAGTATCAAAATTCTGGCAAATCGAAAATTATCCTCCTTTGAAACCATCAGAGCACTAAAACTTTTCTTTAGTGTTGAATCCAAACTTCTTAAAAACGACTCCTTAAGACATGAGTATAATTCATTCATTAAGGAATATATTAATTTGTATGACAGGAATATATTAATTTGAATCACATACACGTGATCAGTGGTACCATGTTAAAAGTGGCGACAATCCAGCTGATTTAATAACAAGAGGTACAACCCCTAAAATTCTCTCTAATTCTACTTTGAACGGACCTAGTTGGCTACTTCTAGATCAACAGCAATGGCCTTGGGATGACATGAGATTTACTGAGAACGTAAATGTTCCTGAATCTAAAGCTTTAAACGACCCCGTTCATTCTTTTATAAGCTGCATTCTGTAACTGCCTATATGTTAAGATTTGTTTATAATGCCAGAAACAAAAATAAACGACGTACTGATTTTTTAACTGTCGTAGAATTAAACGAATCCTTAACCCAGCTAGCATGCACACGTCATTACTCGTGCATTTTTGGGCAGCCGTTACGTCTCTGTGACCAAAAAAATGACGTGAATGTAACGTGAAATATGACGTCAGTATGTCACAGACCAGAGAAGTCATTCGGCGACGTGATTTTCACGACACAAAGGCGACGTGTTAATAACGTCACATGGAACCGTGGTAATCACGTCACAAAGATGACGTAACTACAGTGTGACCCATTTATCGTTTTCGGGACACCCTGTAAAAAGTTTAACACTTGTGCGATTTAACACATTTTTTTTAAATATTTGTAAAGCTTGATAAACTGTATTTTTTTAGCAAAAATTACCTCTTTCAAGCCTTGGGCTGTATGAAAGAAGTTGTTTTTGCTCAAAAAAATACAGTTTATTAAGCTCTACAATAATTAAAGAAATCCTTTCAAATCGCACAACAATTAATAAACTTTTTGCAGGATGAGCCGAAACCAAATGGGTCACACTGTTGATACTAATATAATCTGACATAAGGAAGCATCCTGGAACATATTAGAATAATACAATATTCTGTTAAACTTTTGTTTAATGCTTAAACATAGTTAAATACAATTTTGCTATAAAAACAATGACAAGTTAAAAAGCTTCACCAACCATCAAGTTCAAGAAAGATGAGTTTTTCTCGAGTTAGGGTTTTCAACTACCGTGGAATACTATAAGACCTAATAAAAAGCTTTTATAATGATTGGAAATACAAAGCAAAAAGTTTTGGGCAAAAAGCAACTGGGTAAAATTTAATGTTAAGAATCTTTGACTCCCTTCATCAAGCGACATCTTCCTCTAAGTCCAGTACAAACATTTTTATTAGACTAGATCCTCATCATTACCACTAGTTTCTTCTTTGTTATTTTCTATAAGTTTGATAATCCGATTATTTTGCTTCTGGATGCTAGAGGGGACTGTAAATAATTTTTGGTCCCTTTATTCCCTTAATTCGCCTAATTCTGAAGGTGCTGCTACTGTAGTATCTGTCGTCGGTACTGTCGATGGGTGACGAATAAGAAGTGGAATGTCAGATATTAAAAAAAAAACAAGTAGGTATTAGCTTCAAAACAAAAGTAATAGTATTTTATAAATATTTTAGTTTTTTTTTGTAGATTTTTAAAGAATCTAATTCTCTGAATAAATCGTTTACTCAATGAAGTAGGTATCATAATATTTTACACAAAACAAGAAACATTGTTATTTCCATCAGTGGCGCAAACAGAAATTATTGTTAGGGGGGGCTGCGGTTGACAACGTTCATGTTTCATTATAAAGAATAATTGCGCCGCAGGTGAAAATGTTCAAATTTTCAAGGTCAAACATTTTTATTGAACTAAAAAAATTATGTAACCTAATATTAGCAAAAAATATTACGCAACTGATTGTAGTTTTTTTCTTTGTTAACTGTGGAACCATAATAATAATTTAACAATGCACTACCTAACTGTAAGAAGTAGCGAAATTTTTTACGTCACAACTCCCGTCCTTGTCTTACTCGTGAATATACGATGGATATCGGTTGTATGCTCACGAGTCAGACAAGGACGGGAGTTGTGACGTAGGGCCGAACATTCCCTGAACAAACTATAAGTTACATCACCACAATATGTTTCCTCTTCTTTTTTTCTTGATGGGACGGGTTTGAACACTTACCCCTCTCCTTATCTACGGCCATGCCGTATAATATGAAGGACAGTAGAAAACAGAAGGCCAGGCGCATATAATTCAGGTCAGATTGTATTTAAGTTCGGCGCAGGTTTGATTAGGTTTTAAAACCCACAGCGCAAAGCGCGTGTCCGTGTGACTTAATTGTGTTTCTGTTCTGTGCCGACTGCCAGCCAGACGACTACTTCTTTCATTAAATGTCAACTACCAATGTGTACCATCGATATCCAATATCCTCAATATCGTAAATTTGATAATCATAAACAAAAAACAAAATACGAATCATTCGGTCTTGTAAAGAAACGATCATGTAGCATTGTTCTTATCTAGCATTGTTTAGCGCTTTTTCGCTTGGTTGGTACGAGCTCGGGGGGGGGGGGGGGTGCAGCCTGGCAGAACCCCCCCTCGTTGCGCCACTGATTTCGACCAAATAGAAATACTTATTACTTTATATTACAAACGTTGATCATGATTTTTCCGAGAAATATATTATAGAATAATAGTAATACAATTAGTGACCAAATTTTAAAAGTTTAAATTTTGCGCCAAATTTGGGTTGGCAACAAATATGGTATGTCAAGTTAACGTTCGTGGAATTAAAATAAACTCTTCGGTGAAGGGGGCTTGGTTAAAGCACGCAAAATTTGAATTAAATTTACGTTTGTTCAGGGCTCATCTCCTCGGCTCTCCCATTTCCCATTTTATTTGGCAAAACTTCGTGACCAACCACTATTATCGTCAGTCAACGCTATTATGATATCGCCCGGAAAAACAATAACTAATACCTAATAATTATATCGCCCCGATAAATAATAACTTACCTGCCTAATTATTATTGTCACCACTCACATCGAGGAACTAAAATATACTATTACCATAGTTTTCGGCCGCCACAAAATGAAAAGCACACACCACACACATCAGGACTTGCCGTCTGTTTGTTGCGGTTGAGGTGAGGAGCTTCCCGGCATGGCCGTCGTGTCGCTCATGCGTCGGCGCGTAGTATCGCGGAAGCCGCGCGCGGCCTATTTCGAAATGGCGCTTTATTCAAACCAAAAAAGAATGTTCCTACCCGTATAACAATATTAAGGGGCATAATTATAATAACATCACAGACCAAATGAGATTATATATTAAATTACTATGATTAGGTAAAATATGCTGGTCATTTTTAATGTCTACTAGGTATGTTATTATTAATATTATAATAAATTATTAGTTATTAAAATGTAATTTCATTTTCTAGTTTCATACGAATTTTAGACACAAATATAAAAACTTAAAAAATAACACAAATAGGTATATTTATTATTATATCTATATTATTAGGTATATAAAACACGTCTCAATGACGTCGTAGGTCATCACTCGTCATTTTAGGCTTGAAAAATGACGTGTTTAAGACGTTACTTTTATAACGTCCCAGTGATGTGACAAAAATGACGTCTTTGTAACGTAATTTTTTTACGTGTTACGTTACGCGCCCAGTTCGACCAGAATATGACGTCAAAATGACGTGTACATGCTAGCTGAGAATATGTCTTATTAAATTAGCTCAAAATATGTATTTCAGTAACGAAATAAATGCTTTAAAAGCTAGTAAAACCATAGACCGTAAGAGTTCATTGGTATCTTTGAATCCGATATTGGATGATTCCCAAATACTTCGTGTAAGTGGTAGACTTCAGAATTCTACTTTTTCCTATGATAAAATTCATCCCATAATCTTACATTCCAATCATAAATTGGCAACCCTTATAGCTGAATGTGAACATATTAGAATTTTACATTGCGGCCCACAACATTTGTTATCTTCATTACATCAAAAATATTGGCCAATGAAAGGTCGAAATTTGGTTAAACGAATCACTCACAAATGTGTAAAATGTTTTAAAGTTAATCCACAATCTTTGCCTTATATAATGGGCTCTCTTCCATCGTCCAGGTTCTCCACGAAGTTCCCTTTCCAAAACACAGAATACGAGACCGAAAGAACAAAAATTTTAAGTTAGTAAAATGTTCTGTAGCAGTTTTTATTGGTTTTCTTACCAAAGCTATTCACTTGGAACTAGTTTCCGATTTAACCACAGAATGTTTTTTTAAAATATTTTTTAATTATTTATTTACAGCTCGTAGAGGAAAGCCTAGCAATATTTTTCCAGACAATGGAGGAAATTTTGTTAAAGCTAATCGTGAATTTAAAGAACTCTGTGTATTTCTAAAAACACATAAATGTGAAATAGCTGAAGCAAGTGCAATGCAAGGCGTATCGTGGCATTTCATTCATCCTAAATCACCACACTTTGACGGTCTATGGGAAGCTGGTGTTAAATCAATGCAGTCATTTAAGAAAAATACTAGGAAATGTTCATTTAACTTTCGAAGATTTCGGAACAGTTTTAACAAGGGTAGAAGCTATTCTAAACTCGAGACCACTTCATCCTCTTTCTTCTGACCCGACTGACCTCGACCCATTGACACCTTCACATTTCCTAATAGGACGTAACAGTAGTGCTCTTCCTGAAAAGATGAACACCCTTACCCCGGACAATCGACTCAACGCCTACGAAAGGCTTCAGAAACTCACCCAACATTTCTGGTCAAGATGGAGCAAGCACTATGTGCAAGAAATTCAGCAGCGCAGGAAATGGTATCAAAATGTATCCACTATGGTAAAACCTGACATACTAGTCATAGTCCAAGAGGACAACCTTCCTCCTTTACGTTGGCAAATTGGAAGAATTATACAGACTCATCCAGGTGCTGACGGTGTAATTCGGGTTGTAACAGTTCAGTGTGCTTACAGTCAGTATAAGCGACCTGTTACGAAAATCTGTCCCTGCCCATCGATTATGAATCTTCCGAAATGGAAGTTCCAGTTCAAGCTAAGGTCAAGAACTTCTGAAGAACTTCTTTTTTTATTTTGTTACCATTATACAGGGACCGGCAGAAATTTGGACACAAAAATTTAATATTTTTAAACTCTGATTTCGATTAATTTAAATTTCCAGCTGCTAATCGACCAAAATTAAAGTTTAGTAGCAGATTCATGTGTTATCCGATGATAAGTTGCGCTTGAGGTATTTTGTTTTTTGTAATACACAGGGTGGTCGAAAAAATACAAAAAAAAGTTAATTTTTTTTTACTAGGTGGCTGTGACTTTAAATCTAACATCCACCTTTGATTCCAAATAACATTTGCCAACCAGGTTGATATTAATCAAAGATTGGTTAATAAAGTATGGCATTATCTCTTGAGCAACTAATGCTATCTCTTGAAAGCATCTTGTAGCCAAGTACGGCGCCGCTGCTGTCCCATACGTGACCGTCATAAGTTCATATTCTTTAATCGGTTCTTCACTGCTTGATATCCACAATATTCATTGCAGATGACATTGATCTGGACTTATGTACACTTGTCTGAACATTTTATCCACGTCAACTGTCATGACATAAGCGTGTTGCCTAAATCTGACAACAATGTTCACTAGATCATCTTGTATCTTCGGTTCAGTTGATAAGATGTTATTTTTTAAACTCCATCCAGAGTCTGTCTTAGCACTTGCATCGAAGACTATGCGCAACTTCGTCATAATACACTATGTCTCGTAAACAATATGGCGTGGTAAGTAGTTTGGTTGTTTCTTCTCTTGCTCTCATTCCTTTTGTGTCACTAATCTCATGTGACTTCGTCGCTCATAATCTGCTACGAAGTATGCATACTTTTCCTTCACTTCTTGATTTTTTCTGAATTTGGCTTCCATCGATTGCAGTCTTTTCAATGATATTTCTCGTGAATCACCTAAACACTGCTCTTCCTTCTGCGTTGGGTACCTTACTACAAAGTGTCCATCCTTCCTTCTAGTATGCGTTATTGCGAATTCCCGTTCACACCATTCTTCTTCTTGATTCTTCAGTTTGGGTTTTTCAACTTCACTCTTCCAAAATTTTTGCAAATCTACCAGTAAGTGACCGATAAACCTAACTAGCAATCTAGTCCTTCTTTGTTCCATGTTCTGGACTTCTCCAGCTATGATCCAGCCAAATTGTGTTCTTTGAAGGACAGGTTTCTTTCTTCCTAATCTCATAAGACCATTGCATATTGCCCAACAGAATATCTACCTTGTCTGGCTTGTAGTATGTCTCATCTGCTAGCTTGTAGTTCTTTGGTACCGGTATGTCTTTTGTATGCAAAGGTTCAATAGGAACATCACCTGTTGTCTCGTCGATCACTAGAAAATTTAAATTCAGTTCAAAGTCATTGATTCTTGATTGTAAACCTGCTCGAGGACGTTCCGATATTGCAATCTCACTTTGCTTGATACCAAATACTGTCAGGTCTAGCTCTTACAATGGTAACTGTAACCTTCTACACAATTCTGTGGAAATAAAGTTTGATGTACTGCCGTTGTCTAGCAATACTCTGCACTCGTGTTTCTGGCCGTTTATATCTATACTGTGCTCAAAAGGAATTGATAGTACAGAGGAGGTTCCAGGGCTATAAAATGATCGTAAACCATAGGTGGCGTTATTCTCTTTTATTTTCAATGTGTAAAATAGAAAAATTATCTTTAAAAATATGGTTGTTGTCTATAAAATGAGTAGTGCATGCAGAATTTTGTTTTTTTTTTATTGTCAAAATCTCTTTCAGACAACAACCATATTTTCATGGATAATTTTCCTATTTACACATTGAAAATAAAAGTAAGAAGTTATCTTTATTAGATTACAATATTAATGCCCTTTTTGAGGCAATTACGCAAAATATTTAGGATGTAGGTAATTATCTTAATTCCTCGCAATTTTAATATAGGCAATTATTGAAACCCTAATTATGTGCTTTTGTGCTTTTATTACTTCTATGTACAATGTGTCCACGGCAAAGCGTATTATAGGTGTATATGACAATTTTGTTTGCATTACAAACACAATTTTTTGTATTCTGCTCTTGCTTCACCCAAAAACTATTTTTAGTATCTTGGACTTTAAAAAATTTATAGGGGGCGCTGGTAGCAGCTTAAAAATAAAAATCGCATCAAGTAAAGTGCCTTTTCTGTGCGAAATATTGAAAAATTTCATTAGAAAAACTTGCTCAGAATTAAAAAATATGACGTATCAAATTACAGAACTAAAAATTTATAATTTTTTAAAAATATTATAAATGTACATAATTTAGATTTATTTTTCCTCCAACAATAAATTATTCTGACACAAAGACGGATCACTTTTATTCTTGTTTCCATGGCATACTCTTCTTAAAACATTAAAATGACAAATGTTATAAATTCAATTGACCTTCAAGTCATTCAAAATAGCTAGAAGAAATTTAAGAACAGAGTTGAGGTGAGAAAATGGAGGAACATGGGTAGAATAAATAAATTTAAATTATGATTACATTTATAATATTTAAATAAAATTATATAAAAAAATTAGTTCTGTAATTTGATACGACATATTTTTTAATTCTGAGCAAGTTTTTCTAATGAAATTTTTCAATATTTCGCACAGAAAAGGCACTTTACCTGATGCGATTTTTATTTTTAAGCTGCTACCAGCGCCCTCTATAAATTTTTGAAAGTCCAAGATACTAAAAATAGTTTTTGGGTGAAGCAAGAGCAGAATACAAAAAATTGTGTTTGTAATGCAAAAAAATTGTCATATACACCAATAATACTGCTTTACCGTGGAGATATTGTATATTAATTATGAGACTTAAAACGTTGACTGGCGTATTAATAAGACTTCTCACGGCTATAGCTTCATGTCCTGGAAAGTAGATGGCGCCTATGGTCAACAATGTGTGGGTTTTGTGACTTCCCACAAATTATTAAATTATTTCTCTGCCTGTTATTTAGGCCGTTAAACACTTTAAAATAGTATTAAGTTTTATTTTTATTTTTGACAAATAATTAATATGACAAATTATTTAATTAACAATGGCAGGACCTGTTGGACTACAATTTACAATTATTTAGCATGCTGAGTAGATCCGACCTCCACAAATGTATTTTGCATTGTATTTTGTCTCCGGGAAGCGCATGGTGAGCCAGAGAATTGTCAAACATGACAGCCGTGAGCAGTCTTTATTAATACGTCAGTCAACGCTTAAAATTGTAGGTAGTTAC
This sequence comes from Pseudeuparius sepicola, assembly GCA_963920635.1. NCBI lineage: Eukaryota > Metazoa > Arthropoda > Insecta > Coleoptera > Anthribidae > Pseudeuparius > Pseudeuparius sepicola. Next base: position 39,322,814 of record OY987303.1, on the reverse strand, counting down.
ACCTATTTGCCTAAAATCCTTATAAATGGAATAATCATTAAGGTGAAATATTCCTTTGTTGTTTGGCAGTAGAGTAGTATGGCTTGGATTGGAGTTCATGTTTTATACCAAGACCCTCGAGCCAGGTTTGCAAAAGCCATTTTTCTGAAAGAGAAAAAACTATAGTTTTAAATGTTCATGATACACTGGTACATCAGCAGCCCTCTAGCACTATTCGCAGCATAGTTGTGGAATGTTCGAATATGACTGGAGTTGAAGAGGCAACTATTTATAGATTTCTGAAAGAAAGAAGGACCACAGGTGAACTTAATGAAGCTAAGAAAAAAACAAGGAATAAGCCAACGCAAATCGACAGCGATACTAAGTATGCCATAAGAAGGATAATTCACAAGTGTTATTTCAATAAAGAGCTACAAACATTAAATAAAATCTTACAAGCTATGAATGAAGACAACGACTTGCCCGAAGTGAGAAGAACCACATTATGGATAGTCTTTAAGGACATGAATTTTCGCTGGGAGAAACAAAACCGAAAGTCTATTCTCATAGACAAACCCGAAATCATTTGTTGGAGAAGAGAATACCTACAGGCGATAAGAAGATTTCGAAGTGAGGGAAGAAATATTTTTTACTTGGATGGAAAAATATTCAACGTTCTCGGCAAGCTTTTATGGAAAGGTGGCCAAGAGGTATAAACTCTCCCTCTCGAAAAGGTCATAGGTTAATAGTAACACATGTTGGAAGCAAAGATGGATTTCTAGATGGCGGTTTATTAGAGTTTAAATCCAATTCTACCAGAGATTATCACGAGGAAATGACGGCCGATGTATTTGAAGTATATATTTAGCAAATGATAGAGTGGATACCAAATAATTCCATGCTTGTAATTGATAATGCAAGTTATCATTCTAGACTGGTGGAGAAGCTTGCAACGAGTTCTTGGAGAAAAGCGAATATTATTGTGCAACGCCTGCCACCATACCAGTTTAACCCCATAGAGCTTATATGGGCCCAAATGAAAGGACATGTTGCAAGACATAACACTACTTATAAGAATAGATATTCTTTAATAACGGCTGTATTTATATATCAATGAAGTACAATAACGGGTATTTCAGCGAAAATTATATATTATATATTCTTTACAATGAACCAAGCTTTCGGCCATATTTTTGGTCTTCGTCAAGGCTAAAATAGTGTTAGGTAAAATATATTATTGAGTAAGAATTATTTATATACTTACTATTGAGATAAATATGAAAAAGTTATGGTTCTAATGGATATAAACTTCCAAAAATGGAATAGTGTTATGCAAATATTTTTGTTGTTGTCTACTGAAAATTTTGTAGCAATAAATATTTATAGTTGCTATAGAAATTTCTATAACAACTATAAACAAATAACTATGAAAATTTTGTTTTATTACAAAATTTTCAGTAGACAACAACTAAAATATTTACATAACACTTTATTCCATTTTTGGAAGTTTATATCCATTAGAACCATAACTTTTTAATATTTATCTCAATAGTAAGTATGTATATAAATAATTCTTACTCAATAATATATTTTACCTAACACTATTTTAGCCCTGACAAAGACAAAGCTTGGTTCATTGTAAAGAATAAATAATATATAATTTTGGCTGAAATACCCGTTATTGTACTTCATTAGTACTTATAAGCTTAAGGATGTATGGCAGCTGATGATCAATTCACTGTACTGCAGAAAGTTGGCGAAATGCGATACAATACGTTATTTCGGAAGAAAATAAAATGTGGAATCTTGATGAATTGATTGACGACACTCTGGAAATTGAGCCTCTTATTATTGCCTTAGAACATGACGACTCTTCTGAATTCTCCGAAGACGATCCTTTATATTTTGAATTGTAATATTATTTTAGTAAATAAAATTCTCTATGTGAAATCGTATTACCAACATTATTATAAATATTAAATAGTTTGTTTTATTAGTGTCTCAAAATTTAATATTTTTACAAAATGATTCTGTTGGTTTTAGGAACAGGTAAAAATGATAATAAATGAATAAACTTTTTACTTTCCTTACCTGTCCCTTAATCCAACCAAACCATTTTGCAACTGACCCTGGGCCTATGGCTTATAATTTCCTTCATTAGCATTTTATTGCCTATTGTTATTTGGAGATTACAGGGTAGGCCCAAGGAAGAACACAGATAAATACCTACATTGAACAAATGGCAAAGCTTTTTGTGGGACCCAGGTAGTCTCTTGAATTTATAATGAGGGCAGCGTGCTATCAATTCCATTTGAACAGAGTATAAAATATAAATACGTGCCTTTGCTAGAATAGTAGTTAGCCTCTTCTGGTGCTTGCGACACAAGTGGCCTTGAAACTTGGTCTTCAATCCGTTCTGAGTGAGGTTCTGAACGCACCTCTGTTTGAATACAATGCATAGTACATTCTGGTTGGTTGTCTGCCTCTTCATTGTTTGAAGCTTTCCTTACTACTTGATGCAACACAATCTTGTAGTGCATGTCCCTTACGTAAACAGTTTATGCAGACCTTCAATTTTCTAAGTTCATGGTATTTATTTCTAATCGATAGTTCTTCAAATTTCGAACATTGATATAATCCATGTCTTTCCTTACAAAAGTAACAAGTGTATGCATTGTGATGCTCGCTACTAGCATCATTGGCTTTCGAGTCAGCTGCATTCGTGTTTGCATGTATACTTCGTGAACCTTTACCACTGCTCGTGGCTCCCGATCTTCGACTTGATTCGGTATCACCAGGTTTCCCTTGGCAATTTTTCATCTCCAGAGACCTCAATAACTGACAGTGTCGGGTTAAGAATTGAAACAATTCCTCCAACGATGCCAGAGTATCCTTTGAAGTATTCAAATCTTCCCATTCACATTTGGCCTTGTAATCCAGCTTATTTGATACCATATAAACCAGTAATGCATCCCACTGATATGTAGGCTGTCCTAAGGCCTTTAATGCCCTCGGGCTTTTTTGACATCATCACGTAGTTTGAGACTCCCTTAACACAGGTTGCACTTCAAACAAATCTCGTATGTAGTTTCATAGTTCTCTTTCAATAAGGTCCAGGCTACTTCATACTTCAAAGCTGAAGCTTCTAGGTTGCTTATAATGTCCAAAGCTTCACCCCTGAGACACCCCTTTAGGTAATGAAACTTCTGCACTTGATCCAGCAATGTGTTTCTATCTATCGATCTATAAAATGAATCATAGAAAGACATCCATTTTTCAGAATCACAAAAAAACACAGTAAATCTACCACCGGTAGTCTAACACGCCTTTCCGAGGCTATAGGCATGTTCTCATTCGCATGATGCTCTTGGTTTTGTATAGGTTTATTTTTTTAACCGATTTTTTCAAAAGATCCTTTGCCCTACCAATAACCCCAAAATCTCTCTCTTCAAACTCTATTCATTGATTCTCAGCAAAAATGTCTATAGAACCTCACACTTTCCTATACGTTCTGGAAGTTGGACTATTTGTGCTTCATCAAAATTGTCTATAAATTTTTAAACCTAATAATAATAATAATAATCTTATTGCTTGCAAGATCACAATTACAATGACATAGCAACGTCACAAAGAACAATGTCAAATCTTACATTAAATATACACATGCAACCTATAAACGAGTTAAAATTTACCATTCAAGTTTAAATGTATAAAGACATTTGTCCATTAAGTACTTAGATACAGCGGTTTTGAACTGTTTTTCACTGCTAGCCTGCCTTATTTTGAAAGGGAGACTGCGATAAGCTCTCACCGAAAAATAGTATGGGCCCCTCTCGAAAAAAGCAGAACTGTGAGGGGGAATTCAGATCTGTTTCTCTTCGGAATATGCATATCTCGAGAATAATGATCACTATTGGTATGAAAGAGAAGTGGATGCTTTTTAACAAACTTAACCATCTGGTGAAAGTAAAGCGACGGCACTGTAAGTATTCCGAATTGTTTAAAATATGGTCTGCACGTTGTTCTGGGCCTTAACCTCAACATGCATCTTAAGAAGCGTTTTTGCATTTTAAAGATTTTTTCCCCAGAAAAAAATCCCATAGGATATTATGCTTTGGATGCTGCGACATAGTAGACTTTGAAACTATTAAGCGAGACAATGTCTCTCTACGGATCATAGCGCAGACGCTAATTAAACCCGACTTGAGTTTGCCAATGTCGAACTCAATGTTGTGTCTAGAGTTACACCTAGAAACTTAATTTCATCAACGACTGGGATGGATCTGTGATCTGACTTTACATATATTGACTCTACAGAGTTAAATATTTTTTTTGTATGTGACAAGGCCGTTGTTGAATCTTGAATGCAAAATGTTTCTTTTTTTCTAATTATGCATATTTTGATTATGCTTTTTTAATTTTCCTTATTTTCAAATTCAAAGTTGTTGTTCACTTCTGTAAGCATAGATGTCGCCACGACTCGCGGCAAAAACCTTCTTTTCTTTGAAGGTCAAAGAGACCAGACAGAAACGAATACTTCGAAACCGCGTGCGGCCACATTCGCATGTCCAAAATTGATTATTTTCGGATTTTCCCTAAAATTTGCGATTGCAGTGACTTTTGGTAGGCCTACCCATCAAGGACTGAAGAAGATATCAGGTGAATCGCTAGTCGTGGGTTCTTTTTTACTTGCATTTCACATAATAATTTTTCATTTTGCTCCTCATAACCTATGTATAATTAGATTTATTCTATCCAAATATTACACATTTTTTTTGACCTTCAGAGGCCGGATTTTGCATTTCTAAAATTAAATTATAAACTTGCATTTAATTTCCGCCAGTTAAATTCTGAGTATTCCTTCCACAAAAAACACGTATTGTTTTTTGCCGCATTCTTATCAGTGTTTGCCCGCATTAGTTTTTGTAAAGTAAAACTGGGTAAATTTATTCACTTTTTATTCAGCTTTACTTTTACCTTGGTTTTATTTTTATTCCTTTTTCTGCCTAAAGGATCGCGCACATTACACCAGCGCGGACCGGCACAGCACGGACCAGCAAAATACGTGTGTAATAAATACCCATATATTTAAATACAACCGCGCACACTAGACCGTCACCGGCACGGACCATCACCAGCAACCAGCGTCATTGCAGGTCATGACGGTCTGGGTAGAATCTCAACAAGCATTTGCAGGTCCATACGTGCTGTTCCGGTGTAGTGTGCACGGCTTTCCCGTGCTTGGATCCGTCATCAGTAGCAATTTTGACTTTGTCTACTTCGCACGCGCTGGGTAATAAAAAAAAAATAAAAACTTGAACAAAGAAAAATTGATTCTTCCTGTACAAAGGTACCCGGAACTGTGGAATATGAGCAACAACTCATACCATTTCTTCATTCTCATCATCTTCACATAATAAAGTTTCAAGTACAAAAATTTCTTCATCAGAACTGCATAATTCCATTTTTCCTTTTAATTTACGAAATCACGTGTGTGCAGTATGGATGTTATTGCGAGACTTATTCACACGGGTGCAGGTTCGTGCTGCTCTGTGCTTGTATAGTGTGCGACCTACTGCTGGTTGCTGGTCCGTGCTATACCGCTCCGCGCTGGTCCGTGCTGGTGTAATGTGCGCGATACTTAAGTTTTAATTATTCATCGCGAATAAATAAAAACTTTACACATAGGTAGATCGCACATTTGTTTTGATTTTACTGGAATCTTTGAAATTATATATATATATATATATATATATATATATATATATATTTAATTTACGCTATTGCTTATATTTCTAGATCATTATGGCATCAGAAATTAAACAATATAAAGCTGTAAGAAATTTGTTAATCTTATGCAAACCGAATCTTGGGTTGAAGTATTAAGCAAGGCTGGGGTGGATGAGAAATATGAGTGCTTTTTAATATTCTTTTTTATCATTTTGATTCGGCTTTCCCAGTGAATACTTCTGGAATTAGATTCAACAAAAATTTTCAATACTGGGTAAGTACTGAAATTAGGAACTATTGTAGTTATATAAAGGACTTATATGTTTGGTATAAGCACACAAACAGCCAGATAGTGTACAGGGTGGGCCTAATTGGACACTTTTAAAGGGAAACTCCTATTTTTGACGGAGATAGACGAAAACTGATGTCGGTGTCTGAGGCTCATTTTTTATGATAAACTTAATGGCGAAAACCGCAAATCGATATTTGTCACCGTTCTTGAGTTACAGGGCGTTTTTTGAAAATGTGCCGTAACTTTTTTGGGTTGAAAATTTTGTGTTTCTGTAAAAACATTCTTAAGAGGGGGTTGCCGACAGCGAAAGTGACGTTAGATTTCGTATTTTTTAAGTTGTATAGCATAAAATCTAATAACATTTTACCTGGCAAAAATTTAGTACAAACATCTCTGTCTTCATTTTAATCATAAGATCTTAAAAGCAGTATTTTGTTTTATAGGTTATGAAAACCTTGGGAAAAATAATAATTCCAGTGCATATGCTTTTAAGATCTTATGATTAAAATGAAGACAGAGATATTTGTACTAAATTTTTGCCAGGTAAAATATTATTAGATTTTATGCTATACAACTTAAAAAAATACGAAATCTTACGTCACTTTCGCTGTCGACAACCCCCTCTTAAAGCACTTTTACGTAGAATCCAATGCTGGTACTAAATTTTTTTCCAGTCAATGGTTTAAGAGTTACGGATAGAAAATATTATTTTTTAAATGGAACACCCTGTATATTTTTGCATTTTTAATAGAGCAAAAAATTACCATTCCAAAAATATATAACACTTAATGATTAGGACCGGTAGGGTCCGGATTATAGAGATTAGGAGGCGCTGATTCAAGGGAAAAAGATTTCCATGTGTCCTACCTTTTGCCGATGTCTGCCGTGTGCCGACAAGTGGTCTCTTGGGTGTTTGGTGTTCCCGAAGTCTTGAATTCGCGGCCGCGATCTCGCGAGACAGTTCAACTATATAGTTTAGTTTAATTTTTGGGGGATAAACCGCACTTACGGTGAGAAATAGCCCGACACTTTCGTTCGGAGTTAAAATGAGTCTTTTTCTTTTTGTCACTGTCACAAAAGCAAGTGCGCTTCAGCTTCTTCGTCCAGTTCAATGCGCAGGCGGCGCGGGTTCTTTCTTCTTGCTGATTGGACACATGGGAAATATTGAAAGGTAGATAAGGATAGCAATTTTAAGGAAATTGTCCTGAAGCAATTAGGCAACTGCATATACTACTTATTTAGCTTATTTAACATGGCAAGATGCGACACTTAATGATTTACTTAAGTAGTTATCAATTATTACTAATAGCTTTTATGATTTCATGTGTATAATTGGAAGCACTCCCTTTCAACAAGTAGGCTTTGGACGGTGAGACAATGAAACAATCATGGAAAAATGTTTACTGTCACCTACCTGTAAAATTTTCAGTTAGGCTGTTTAGGCAGGGTAAAGATTTTTCTATTTTTGTTTGTGTAATTTATAAACTTTATAACATATCTACAATGAAATTTGAAAGTTATGAAAAATGGGATATGATAGTCTGTATTATACAATCCGGTTTAACTCGTACCTACCTTTTCGGCCTACTATTAATCAAATCTATTAACTATTACTCTAACACTATTAATCAAATTGTGTCGCAATCTTGCAAAAATGTGCTTGAAAGGATGTCTTCTCTCTGGATACCGCTCGTAGTATAAATTGCTCGTTGCATGTGATTTTTCCCCGGATTGTATAAAGCAGACTATCATATCCCATTTTTCATAACTTTCAAATTTCATTGTCGGTTTGTTATAAAGTTTATAAATTACACAAAAATAGAAAAATCTTTACCCTGCCTAAACAGCCTAACTGAAAATTTGACAGGTAAATAACAGTAAACATTTTTCCACGGTTGTTTCATTGTCTCACCGTCCAAAGCCTACTTGTTAAAAGGGCGTGCTCCCAATTATACACATGAAATCATAAAAGCTATTAGTAATTGATAACTACTAAAATGAATTATTAAGTGTTATATATTTTTGGAATGGTAATTTTTTTGCTCTATTAAAAAATGCAAAAATATTCAGGATGTTTGTTCCATGTAAAAAATAATATTTTTTATCCGTAACTCTTAAACCATTGACTAGAAAAAAAATGTAGTAGCAGCATTGGATTGTACGTAAAAAAGTGCTTTAAGAATGTTTTTATAAAAACGCAAAATTTTCAACTCGAAAAAATTTACGGCCAGTTTTCGAAAACGCACATTTTCAAAAAACGCCCTGTAACTCAAGAACGGTGACAGATATCGATTTGCGGTTTTCGCCATTAAGTTTATCATAAAAAATGAGCCTCAGATACCGACATCAGTTTTTGTCTATCTCCGTCAAAAATAGGAGTTTCCCTATAAAAGTGTCCAATTTGGCCCACCCTGTACAAGCATTATAAAACAGAAAGAAAAAAATACAGGAAATTCTTAGCCAACTATAAAAAAAGTTTGAATGAGAACAAAATAATAAATTCAAAGAACAAAACTAAGACTGCTTGGGGCATCTTTAATGCCGAGACAAATAAAAATAAATTAAATTCAAATATATCTATTGAAATTGAAAACAGAGTTTTACGTGATCCCGCAAAAATTGCAGATTTATTCAGTGACAAGTTTGACTTACCATTACAGCAAACAAATAGAACTCTTACAGAACGTAGCCGGGGTCACCACAGTCTCTTTTTAACACCAGTAAATGAGCTCGAAATAATTAAAATAATTACGAATTTTCCAAATAAATTCTCCGCAGGACTTGATGAGATTCCTGTGTGTGTTTTAAAACATGTAGCACAGTTGATAAGTAAACCTCTTGTAAATATAATAAATGAGTGATTCACGGCGGGAATATTCCCTGCTGATTCAAAAAAGGCGAAATTAGTTCCTGTTTTTAAAAAGGGCAACCGACAGGATGCCAATAATTATAGACCAGTTGCACTGCTGTCTTCAGTGTCAACGACCTCTCAAGGGCCTTTGATACTATCAATCACCAGACTTGCTTGTCTTTGCTGGAATCGTATTTAGCAAACAGGTATCAAACGGTCAGTGTAAATGTGGGAGGACGGCAAAGCTTCTCGCGGGCAGTTGAGGTTAGGCGGGGTGTCCCTCAGGGTTCGATTCTGAGTCCTCTGCTTTTCTTGCTATACGCGAATAGCCTCTCCGGGGGGATGGCTTCGGGGATAGTTTGTCAGTATGCTGACGATACGTCGGTTATTTTGGCACATGTGTCTGTGGGTGGCCTCTCGGGGGGGTGTTCGCGTGTGGTGGAGGTAATGAGTGAGTGGTGTCTTGACAATTATTTGACGCTAAATGCTGAAAAAACCGGTCTTCTGTCCTTCAGCAAGACTTCGGCAAGAGGAGAGTCTCTGTATGTGAGGCAAAATGGGAAATCAATCCCAGTGTTAGATCATGTAAAATTCTTAGGTATTCATCTTGACACTAGTTTAAAATGGGATAAACAAATCACTACTTTGGAATATAAACTTAACAGCTTGTGTGAAAATCGAAACCATACAATTGTTTTATTTTGCCAGTATACAATCAGTTATCTGCTATGGCATCTTGTTCTGGGGTTCATCAAGGAATGCCATTAGGATCTTTAAAGCCCAAAAACGGATAGTGTGCTGCATCTTTCAATTGCACCCTAGGACATCGTGTAGGCCTTATTTCTCAAAATTGGGCATACTTACTGTTCCGTCCCTATACTACTTGTCACTCGTATTGTTTATGAAAAAGCAACCAGGGCTGTTCAGAACGAATCAGGATCACTACACTGAGGGTATGTATGTGGTGACCAGGGGTAGGATGGACCTTGGCATTCCCGCTCATGCGTTCACCTGTTTTCAAAGGGGACGTCACTATAGGTCAATAAAGGCTTACAAAATGCTACCAATTAGTCTCCAGCAATTAGTAAACATACAAAAATTTAAAGGGGAGGTGCTATGCCTCCTGCAAGAGAAATGTTTTTATAATTTTAACTTTACAATGTAACATTTTAGTGCTGCAGTGTTGTGTTGTCAGCAATATACTATTGAAGGGTGGTTTTTGTACATCTGCATTCATGTGGCATACTTTATATAATGACGTTGCTTTGTTATTGTAAAATAATTTGGTTGGCATTAAAGATATTATTATTATTATTATATCGACTTAGCCAAAAGGCATCGCACTCCCTCTCTGGGGAACATTCACTCAGATCCCGGGTATCCCGGATACCATAAGGATCTGGCTCGGACGAGACCCTTGCCATGTTATCGAGCCTTAGGTGACATTGATGTTGTTGGACGTTCCTGCACTCCCCATGAATTTCCTGACGGTTCGGGCTGTCGCAAGTAGTACCGCTTTCTGCATGGACCTGTAAAGATTATCAGTTAGACCCAGCTCTTTGATGTTTCTCAGCAAACTTTTTGGTATGACACCAGTTGTTGACACAATGATTGGAATCGTCTGAACGTTGTCCATTTCCCATTGCCTTCTAATTCGTTCTTCTAAGTCTCTGTACTTCGCGATCTTCTCGACTTGCTTCACACGCAGGTTGTTGTTGTTCGGGATGGCCACATCAATCAGAGTTTTCTTCCTAGAAATTTTATAAGGTCCGGTCTGTTATGGGCAACTCGTTGATCTGTCAGAACTGTACGATCCCAGTACATCTTGTAGTTGCTGTTCTCAAGAACAGGCTCCGGTGTGTAGCTGTAATATGGGATCCTCTCTGCCTGCACAAGCAGAAGTTTTTCCGCCAGTTCCTGGTGCAAGATCTTGGCAACCGAATCGTGTTGTTCCTTATATTCCGTTGATGCGAACATCTGACATCCTCCTGTTATGTGCTGGATTGTTTCTGAAGTTGAGCACCTGTATCTGCATCTGTCATCCACTACCGATGCATCTCCTACAATGAATTTTAGGTAGTTGCGAGTTGGTATAACCTGATCTTGTATGGCCAGTAGGAAGCCTTCCGTCTCGGGGAACATTCGTCCCGAGGTCAGCCAATAGTTCGACGCTAACTTGTCGACATGTTCCTGGTTAACCTCATTAGGATGCCTCCCGTGCAGCGGCTTCTCCAACCACCTCTGTAGTGTATCGTTGTTGGTTCGGTGGTGATTTTGATGCTCGTGTTCCGTCAGACGTAGTGGTGTTGAGACGTCTGCTCCGCATATAGCCCTATGTAGTGTGGAGCTGTTGGTCTGCCTGTAGAAATAATTACGCAGATTTAATATTTGTTGGTCCAATTGCTTGCTGAGATCTGTCAATCCTCTTCCTCCTAGTTGACGTGGCAGAGTTGTTCTTTCTACGGCGCTACGGGGATGATGTTTATGAGCTTTTGTCAGTAGTGTCCTAACTTTTCGTTGCAGGTTGTTGATGTCCGTGTTGGTCCAATTCACTATTCCGAACGAATAGCTGAGTACAGAGCACGCATACGTGTTCAGGGCCTTAAACAAATTCCTGCTGTTAAGATCAGTTCGCACTACTTGTCTTACTCTCGATGAATTCATTCGTTAAATCAGTCTTCATTGTTCGATGGTCTATCCTTTGAGCTTGTTTCATCCCGAGATACTTGTATGTATCTCCCATGCTCATTGCTTCGATCTCCTGGCCGTCCTGCATCTCGTGTGCGCTTTGTTCGAGCTTTCCCCGGATGATATTAAGGGTGCGGCACTTGTCCAGTCCAAACTGCATTCCGATGTCCCTGGAGAACTCCTCTACAGTTTTAAGCATTTGCGTTAGTTGGTTTTTGGTTGCGGCGATCAGTTTAAATCATCCATATATAATAGGGGATTCAACTTGATCGCTTCTGCGTTGTTGCTTTTGATAGCGAAGCCAAATTTTGTACAGTTCAACCGATGTGATAGAGGGTTCATCGCCATGCAGAACCACAGTGGACTGAGTGAATCTCCTTGGAAAATCCCTCTTCCGATGTTGATTGTGTCGGTCTCGATGTTACTGTTTGCGGTTCTGAGTTGTATCTTAGTGCACCAGGTTGTCATAACGTGTTCTAAAAAGGAAACTGTATGATGATCTATTTTATACAGCTTTAAGATACCTGTGAGCCAGTCGTGAGGTACGGAATCAAATGCTTTTTTGTAGTCCACATAAGCCATGTGGAGGTTTCGTTGCTTGGAATGAGCCTGGTTGCAGATGACAGAGTCTATGATGAGTTGCTCTTTGCATCCCATTGCGCCCTCGAGCAGCCCTTCTGCTGCATTGCAATGATGTTGTTCCGCTCGCAGTGAGCATATATTCGCTGCGTAAGGCAAGATGTGATTATCTTGTACAGCGTAGGCAAGCAGGTTATTGGGCGGTACTTGGCAGGGTTATCCGTATTCCGCTGGTCTTTTGGTAACAGGTAGGTTGCACCCTGTGTAAGAAACAATGGCATTTTCAGAGGATCGAGCAAGACTTCATTAATTAAGGTAGTTATTTGTTCATGCGTGCACCACAACTTCTTAATCCAATAATTTTGGAGATGATCTGGACCTGGTGCCTTCCAGTTGTGGGAATTCTTGATGACATCGGAGACCTCAGCGGTTGTGAATTGCTCGTGTTGCATCTGGCTATAGTTCCGGCCCATCTCGCGACATTGTATGGACCTGGTGTGGCAAGTTGATTTCTCCAGAAACCGTCGACCTGTTCTCTGCTAGGGTAACTCGCATTTGTGGCATCGGCGCTAGAATTAAAAGCACGGTAGAAACCCTTTTCTGTTCGTTCAAAGAGTTTGTTGTCTCGTTTCCTGTTGTTACTAGCCTTGTATCTCCTCAGACGCCCTGCGAAAACAGAAAGTTTTTGTTTTAATGTGTCAAGACATTGTTGAGCAGTGATGTTCGCGGGGTCATGCCGAGAATGCATTTGGGTGCGGCTCATTATTGCCTGCACCGCCCTCTGGATCCTTCTAGTTCTAACTCCTCTGATATATTCCGTCACTTATCCTATGTCTTTACGGAGACTCTCGATCTTCCGATTTAGTCGCATTTCCCATTGAGCCATTCGTGGTTCTGGTCTTGCACGATTCAACTCTTGGGCCGTTCGGATCTTGGCACCCATTACAGTGGTGACTGCCGTTGCGGCACAGTAGATTAACATGTGCATACGTTCTAATGTTGGTGTCACTGAAACATAGTTTGGTAAAATTCTTGTGTTCATAAGATCGAGCACGATCGCAAGTTTCCTGGAAGAATTTAATCTTGGTAGCGGTGGCCTGCTCAGTGGGTCTGTGCCTTCGTATCGCAATACTGCCTGTCTCATATGTGCGTTTAAGCCTTCAAAATGTTCTTCGTTAACCTATTCCAGACTCTCGGTTGTTGGTTCTACTGTTTCGGCTTCTAGTTGTTGTCCAGGCGCTTGAAGTTCCCCATTGTTGTTGTTGTCATCTATGTCTATGTGTTCGCCGTGGATCTCTAGCTCAACTTCCCGTTTGATAGCGTTAAGTCGCGTTTCTGGAATTCGGTTATTTCTTAGAATAGTTCGATACTGATCTGACACTCTTTGTTCAGACAATTGCATGTGTGGAAACTCCCTGCAGAACTCGGCATGCAGTTGTTGTCGGTAGCCGATCATCTCTTGTCCTAAGTTTGTCACCCTGTAAAAAATACGCATAATCGATTCATTCATGGACACAGTCCATTTCATGCGTCGTCGTTGTAATCCCGCCTCTGTGAACGCTGGCTGAAGTTCCCACGTAGCACCTTCGGTGGGTGGAACCCTAGTTCTCGTTTGGCTCCCGTGTTGTAGATGTTCGTGTTGTTGTTATTATTATTATTATTATTATTATTATGTTTTTTTCCAAATTCTGATAAACTAGGTTTAAAGCAATCGGTATCCGTCGGCGACCCTACACGAAAATTGAACTCGACCGGTGCTCCCCCTTCCAATCGCTAGCCATCCCGAAAAAAACGGGAAAAAAAATTCCGGGGGCCGAACAGTCTCCCAATTCCAACGCCCTTCAATAGGGTTGTTGCCCTGGAGCTCGGACGGCCGTATGCCAAATTTGGGCTCGAAATATCGAAAACTGCGTCCTGTAGATGAGAGCATAGGTACGCGTATTACTACACAGACGTGGGGGCCATAACAAGGCCTATGGTCCGGAAGGGCCGGTAGGCGCTTGTTAACAAGAGGAGAACATTTTTTAATATTTATTTCAGAAACAAAGTCATTCTTTATAAAAAAATCTGCTTGTCGAGAAAATAAGATATAGGTACAAATTTTAGGTCAAATTTGTAGTTATTAAATTAAAAAATATGGGGAGGTCTGGGGTCACCCCCTCGGGTGGGGTAGGGCGAGGGGTCGCCACAAGGGGAAGGAGGAAGAGCGTGCCGGGGGGCGACAGGGCTGTGCCCTCTCGCAGCCCGGCTGTGAGTAAGAACACGGCCGAGGTGCCCCCTCCTTTGGGGGGGGACACCTTGCCAGGGTGACGTCTGTGGTGCTCCCTCCTTTGGGGATGGCACAATGGCTGCGGGGGCTTCTACTCACGTAGAGGAACCCGCGGCCTCACCGGTAGAGGCCGAGGCGATGGACGAGGGGGGGACACAACAAGCGTGGCCGTCGAAAGGAGGCTTCTCTCAACCTTGTCGGATGAGGATGAAGGGGGCTCCAACGGGCCTCTCAAGGAGAAATAAATAAAAAAAAATGAAAATCACGCAGATCAACCTGCAGAATGGCAGTGTCCACCGGAGGAGCTCAGAGTTCTGGGCACCTTCTGTGAGGAAAGAGGTCTCCCCCTTCTGGTGGGATGCGATAGCAATGCTCACCACTTTTTGTGGGGCAGTGCAGATTGTAACCACGGGGGGGACCAATTGACAGAATTCAGGGGAACGGCGAGGCTACACTCCGCCAACCATGGTTCAGAATACACGTTCTTCACACCGGGGAGGCGTTCCGTCATAGATCTTACTCTGTGTACGGGACCGCTTCTCGAGGAAGTGGGGGGACTGGCACGTATCTATGGACGACTCTCTGTCGGACCATAGATACATCTCGTTCACTCTCGGGGAACCCCATCAGGGCGACCTAGAGTACACAAATCCGCGGGCAACCAACAGGGACCTCTATAGAGAGGAACTAGAGGGGCGGCTGGCGGGTTTCCCACGCAAACACAGAACAGTGAAGGAGCTTGACGCCGCCGCTGAACGAGTGGGCTCCATCATTGTTCAATCGAGGCCAACTGTCCCCTGAAAAGAAGGACAAAGGAGGGCCAACCTGGAACGCCCCAGAAGGCAGGTGCGTAGGCTCTTGAATAGGGCCAAACGTTCCGGCCTTGGAGTCCACTGTGAGGACTACAGGTCCTCCCAAAGACTCTACAAACATGAGATCAGGAACTCACAGAGAAGTGCCTGGTGGGCCTACTGCGAGGGCGTCAATAGCACGCCTGCAGGGTGCTCTCGAGAGATCCTCTGGCAAAGCTGGGCAGCATTCGCACTGGGGAGGGGGAGTTTACCTCATCCCCGCATGATACCCTGCTACAGTTGTTGACCACTCACTTCCCGGGTTCCATATTGGGTAACGGGGAGGCCACTAATGGTGAGTGGCTTTGCTAACTACGGACTACGGCACAGCGGCCAGGGTGGTCAATGAGGAAAGGGTCAGATGGGCCATCGGGTCCTTCTCACCTTATAAGGCGGCCGGTCTGGATGGGGTCTTCCCGGCTCTTCTTCAGAGGGACGGGGGGGCACTCACCGGACCACTGGTAGGTGTTTCGAGCGTCTGTGGCCAGGGGGCATGTCCCCTGGCGGTGGATGCAGATCAGGGTGATTTTTATCCCCAAGCCGGGGCGTAGTGATTATACTGATGCCGTCTGAAGAGCCTGGTGGACAGATATTTAAGGGAGCAGCTCGCTCTCAATGCCCCTCTGTGTTCCACCCAGCATGCGTACCAGATGGGCAGGTCCGTGGATTCGGCCCTGCACCATCTCACCGCAAGGCTTGACGAGGGACTGGAGAGGGGATTACTCTCGGTGGGGGTCTTTCTAGGCATAGAGGGGGCCTTCGACAACACAGCAGTGGACTTGATCTGCAGGACCGTGGAGGGCGTAGGGGTCGGGGAAGCCTTGATAAGGTGGACCCGATCTATGCTCATCAAGAGGTTGTCCTCAGGGAGGAGTTTTGTCCCCCCTCCTTTGGTGCATGGTGGTTGCTGAGCTGCTTCGATTCCTGGAAGAGGAGCAGGGGGTCTACGTACAAGCTTACGTGGACGACATAGTGATCTTAGTTCAAGGCACCGACGTGGAGCTTCTGGAGGTGCTCCTTAATGGAGCTCTGGAGAGGTTCTCAAGCTGGTGCGATATGAACAGATTAAATGTCAACCCTAATAAGGTTGAGTTGATGATATTCACCAAGAAGAGAAAGGTGGACCCCATTCTTCGCATAGAGTTTTGTGGGGTCCACCTCGAGGATAGAAAGAAGGTTAAATATCTAGGAGTCTGGCTGGATTCCAGATTGACCTTTGAAGAGCAAGAAGGCGTGCAATGCACTTTTGGCGTGTCGCAGAGCCATTGTCACCTCGTGGGGATTGAACCCTAGGATCATGCTCTGAATCTACAGGGCGATGATCGTTCCCATGATTTCACATGGGGTCGTCGCATGGTGGTCCGGCACTCACAGGACCAGTCCAGGGGCGGCGTTGGACAAGATACAGCACCTTGCCTGCCTGTGCATCACTGGCGCCCTGAGGACGGCACCCACCCGGGCTTTAGAACCACTGGTGGGGCTGCCTCCTCTGGGCGCGGTTGTGGAGTACGAGGCGGCCAAGGCGGCCCTCAGTCTAGAGGGTCTCAACCTTTGGGTTGCCGGAGGCTCGGTTCACGGGCACTGGCAGCTGTGGTCAGAGCTGAGGGAGGTGGTGCCCATGCTGGAAATGAGAAGGGATGTGCAGATGCCTTCCATCGGCTTCCACGGCCGACTGCGTTTTGTCTTTCCAGGCAGGGAGGAGTGGGCCGAAGTGAATAGCAACCCCTGTGGCGGGCTCATCTGGTTCACAGATGGATCCAAGTTGGGGAAGGGAACAAGGGCCGGTGCCTTTTGTCAGGAACTGGCTAGGAGGTTGACTACCTCCCTCGGGGAGCACACCACCATGTTCCAGGCGGAGGTGTTCACCATCATGATGGGGGCAGAGGAATTGCCCAGGCTCAGAGTTAAGGGCCGGAAGCTGACCTTCTGCTCTGACAGTAAAGCGGCTTTACAGGCGCTGAAAGCAAACCATACCTGGTTCCCATTGGTGGAGGACTGTAGAACGAGTTTGCTCAGGCTGGTGGCCGAAGGGATCAGGGTTGTTCTCTTGGGGATTGCGCCACGGGTCGCAATTGGAGCCCTAGACGAATGGCTGCATGGCAGGATCGTTAAGGAGTGGCGCCGGGCTCCGGGGATGAGGCAGACTAGGCTCATGATTAGTGGGCCGTCGATCGCGCTGTCTAGGGAGATGCTGCATCTGCCAAGGTCTGAGTTAAAGGGAGTGGTAAGGGTCCTCACCGGACACTGCTGCCTGGCTCGCCACCTGCACCTTATAGGAGTGGGAGGGGAGCCTGAGTGTAGATGGTGTCTGGAGGATGAGGAGACCCCGTACCACTTGGTTACTGAGTGCCCTGCACTTGACAGGGTCAGATTTGAGTCCTTCGGCTCAGCCAAGCTGAGCGCGGAGGATGTATATGGTGTCAGGGTAGGTGAGCTGCGGGCCTTCATCAAGCCATGTGACGCTGGCCTGTGGGGGCACAACGGGCCCACTGTGGCCTACATGCCTGGCCGATCTAAGGCGGCCTCCCCCTGCACAAGATAGATAGATAGGTTAAAAAATATGAAAATGTTTCAAGTGAGAAGTGCCATTATTTATTATTTTAGACAAAATGTTTATGAAAGAAAGTTGTTTGTAAGTCTAAATGTGAATGTTGAATTTTAATTTTTTATTTTTTTTTAAGTTGAATTTCTGAAAATGTGTGTAGGTTGGAGAAGAACGTAATGTAGAATATTTTTTTCCACAAAAAAGCCAATTGTCTAAAGTGATAAATAACTGGACTTTTCTCTTGAATCATTTTCATGTCTTCTTAATAGAAACTCCTGGACAAAATTAATGCACCACTCATATTTATCTGGGTATTTTTATATTTTTTTTCTCGACAAGTAGGCCATGGACCTTGTTTGACAGTGACCGTTGTTATTTAAACTAACTATAGCATTACATAATCTTGTTTTGACAGTAAGACTAAAACTGTGCTAAAATTTTCTTAAAAAGTGCTGATTAAAGCAAAGTGTTTCTGAAAAGCAAGCTACAGATTGTGATTGCTTTTATCACATACAAGTTTGGAAGTTCATTTGCGAGTAAATCAAGTAAGGAAAATGAACCGCCAAAGAAATTTGTCAATTGAGGATGCAGTGCGAGCATCGATTCTTCTGGATGGAGGATATTCAATGAGATATGGTGCTGGTTTGTTAGGAAGCCATTATTCCAGCATCTGTCGCATGGCGAGACGACATAATGAGGCGGGGTCGTGCCATAGACCAGGGCAAGGGCGAAAACGTTGCACTAATCAAACTAATGATCGTTTTTTTTTGAGACGACTTGCTCTCAGAGACAGAAGAGCCACCAGCAATCTGCTAAACAATGAATTAGCAGATGTTCGAAATATCATTATATTGTCTCGAACGGTTAGAAGACATTTACATGAAGCAGCATTGAGCAACAGAAGACCTGCCAAAAAACACTGCTTACCAGAGAACACAAAGTTCAGAGATTGAATTTTGCAGAATACATCAGAATTGGACCATCAACGACTGGAAACAAGTTTGTTCTCCGATGAAACTAATGTTAGCCTAAAAGCTCCAGATGGATGTAAGCATGTCTGGCAAAGGCGAGGAGAAAGGTTTGCCACCTTTTGACGGTGGCTCTAAAATGTTTTGGGGAGGAATTTGCTTCGACGCTCGTTCGGAGTTGGTCCCTATACATAAGGTCTATGAATGCCAAATATTACTTAGGCAACATTATTGTCTAACATGTAATGCCTTTCGCTCTGTTTGTTGTACCTAATTTTTTATTCATGCAGCACAACGCTCGTCTCCATGTGGCTAGACAGGTTATTGGCTACCTAAATGATGTTACAGTGGCCACCTAACAGTCCTGACATGAATCCTATAGAGCATCT
Organism: Pseudeuparius sepicola; assembly: GCA_963920635.1. NCBI lineage: Eukaryota > Metazoa > Arthropoda > Insecta > Coleoptera > Anthribidae > Pseudeuparius > Pseudeuparius sepicola. Next base: position 39,303,673 of record OY987303.1, on the reverse strand, counting down.
ATGGGGCTATCTCAAAAAAAAAATATTCGAAATCGTAGATCTGTTGCTAATCACATCCAACTCAGAGGTTGCTATTGAAGAATGGGAGAATATTCCGCAAGCTCTTGTTGAACATTTGATATCAAGCATGCCTCAACGCATTAATGCAATGATAAGAAGTAGAGGAGGGCCTACAAGGCATTAGTGTTGACCCATATTGATTTATTCTGTCTTGCTGATTTTTTTCTTTTTTAATTTGGAGTAATGCTAGCTTATTTATGCATTTTCAAGGGTAATATAACAAGTGGTATGCCTATTATCGATAATACCTTTGTTAATTTTACGAATTATAATCCCAAAGCTGAAAATACCACGACTGCCCAGCAGGAGTGGTATTTTCTTAGCATTTGGATTATAATGAGGGATAAATTAGTCAGCAGTTTTTTCGAGTTTACCCGCGGCAAAACTTGACAACTGTTGTATAATAGGTAGTGTATTGTAAACTATGTGTATGCAAAATAATCTGTTACTCATGAAATAGTCTTGTCAAATACCAATCGGGTATCTAATTTTTCCTGGGAAAAAAAAACAAAAAAAAAAACACATTACTAAGTAATATTTTTTTAACAAAATGCATTCGTGCAGGTGCAAAAAACCTCGTCTTCGACTCGGATTTTTGTTACCACCAGCACTCATGCTTCTTGTTAAAATATTAGTTAACAACGTGTTTTTCTATTTTTTTCGGAAAAATTAGATGCCCTTATGATATTACTTTCGAAAATACCACTAGTGGTATTATCGCTGAAATCATCACCTGATTGGTTAATATTTCAAAAATTATGTGATTTCATTGGTTCATATTGGCAGGCGTTGAATTCTAAGCAAAAACACATTTTTAATGAAACATTAATGCAAATTAAGGTCATGTTTGACTAATTTGTAAATGTTCATGGAGTGTATTAACAACCTGTAAATCTTATCTAATATTTTGTCGTCGAGCGTAAAATACCTCAAATGTGACAATTAGGGCGAAATTCGGGTTTTGCCACATTTAGGTTCTTTTTAACATTGCACGTCTATGTAGAATACCCACAATGTGAAATAATAGTAATTACCCCTACTTATACCAGATATTAACATCTCTAATGTGCCCTGGTACTGCAGAATGATACAAAAATATCTCTTATATGGATTTATGTATTATCGTTGATATTACCTGTTCTAAAAATATCTCCAATGTGACGTCTGGCTATCACATTGATTATATTTTGATATTTCGATTTGGTACATCGACGCTATTCTGTGTGTACAATTTATAATCTCAATGTTTTGTTAGTTACATTTAATTTTAGTGTTTGAGTTTTTAAAGCTCTTTAAAAGTTTTCAGTTTAAATAACTGTGCTAAATATTTGTAGAATGTAGAAAGTTTTCTCTTAATATTTTAAATAAAGTTCCTACTTGCACATCGTAAATTTTCTTACCTTATGTGACTGTATGAACCTACAGAATATTATTTTGACTGTAATAGGTAGATAGGTACTGTCTCGTTTGCCGGTTGGCCCAATCTTTATAATTGGCCATAATTTAAAAAAATCATTTATAATTTTAATAAAACCCTTTTAATAATTCCTTACCAAAAAACAAACATAGTAATATTAATAATTATGCAAGGCATGGGCGTAGGTAATGTTTCGTTGAGGAGGCGAGGGCTTCGTACCTAAATTAAAAATTGTTCAAAATTAAGGTTTAGTTTGAAACTACTTTAAAAAAGCAAAATACAATTTTGGATATCTAATTTTCACTTTCATTTATAAAAAGAATGTTTCCGTGTTACATTTGGATCACATGCACATTTAGGTGGAAGCATTGAGGAAACGTATTCTTTTACTCCATGGTGGAAGGTAAAGCCGAGTCTAATGTTTTGTAGTAAATATGTATTGCTTTAATAATTTCTTATATTAATGGAATTTATTTCCATCGATCATGGAAATTATTCCCAGAACCCCCTCCTGATACATACTATCACATAGAAGACCAGAATACAGAGAGTCCATCTGATCAAATATGTCAAATGGAGCCCAACTTTTACGTAATTTTTCATACACTCGATAAGATCATTCGGATAAACTATGAAGTAGACCGTGTTCTTCATTTGTTACAGATTAATTTAAAACTGAGAAGGAAGATCCACAGTGAATTAATTACCGGTTAAAGTGGGGCTCCATTTGACATATTTGACAAGATGAACTCTATATTCTGGTCTTTTCTGTGATATTATCTTATTTCTTATGACATCAACCGATGATTGAACTTTTAAATACATCTTTGTGAACTATGCCTAGTTTAAAATTAGCCCGTGGAAATGCAATACTTAGATAGTTTTTGTTTCTAGATAGTGGATTCATGGCCATTTTCTGAGATTCTTATTTGTTTTTCAATAGCTCCATAATTTTTGTAAGTAAAACGTATTTTTTCATTATTAAACTTTGATTAAAAAACATACATGTCTTCTTAAATTATTTCTATTTACAAGCCTGGAAAATACCAACAATGTGCCATTGAACAAGAGTATAATTCCTCCAATGACTAAAAAATCAATTTGTTGCCTTTATTTACCTTATACGGCTATCAAACCTTAATTACTTAGTTTAATTTTTTTACAATATACTATGGACGTCGACGATTTTTATAGGTATGGTAATCTTATTTTCATGACAAGTGGAATTTTTCTATAAAGAATGACTTTTTGTCAAAAAAACAATAATATATTTCTCCTCTTGTCAACTGTCAACACACTGTAGGTATATGCATAAATAACTCTTCTAACAAATTAATTCAAAAATTGTTGAACAAACCATAAGATTATAAATTATAAATATATATTGTGTCCCGAAATGAACACAGGAATAGGTAAAACAAAAGAAATCGGGTTGTATATTTTCTGGAAATAATAATAATAAAATCACTCCTTGTTTTTAATATGAGTTGTGTTTTTGTAGTTATTTTAAAAAGCCGTAAAGAGTAAACTTAAACAACTAATATATAGAAAAGTCGTTTAGAGTAATTAAGAGGTATTACAAAGAATAATTGAAATTCGTTTTCCTTGTAACATCTAACATTTCCCACATCTATGAAAATAAAGTTAGTTTGCTCTTGACGATTCTTTAAAACTAACACTGTACATTTTCAACTAAACTCCACAACATCTTGGCTCAAAAGCAAGCACAAGTTTGACCAGGAAGAGATTTTTAAAAAATCTCACATTTAGACTTATTCCTCTGTACATTCAAGAACACGTAGGTAAATAGACCACGTACCATAATGCACAAAAAAATAATTCTAGATGGGCCTGCCTGCACTTATATGTTAGCATATAATTTAGTTGTCCACTCTTCACATATGCTTTAAACATTCAAATAAATGATTTTAATGATGCTACGAACCCAATAAATTCAATTTTTCTTGGCGTTTTCCATATGTAGCTGCCTTGTATGTATTTGAGAGTTAAAATGTATTCTATACAATATTCTACATAAACAATATGACTCTGAGGGGTACATTACCTCGTAGTGGACACTTGTATCCCTGATCCCAAGGCAATGAAGCAATTAATATATCGAACACATTGTTGAAAGTATTAACAAAATTTGCTGTGGCTTGACATTCAGCAAACTCCAAGTGTTTTAGATCAACCCTCAAAAACAGTAGTGCTTTCGTCACACTATTACTTAGTGTCTGTGCCGCAAGATTCACCTGGAATGAAATAAGTTGAAGGTACCTTCTATACTGGACATACTTACTTTCATTTTAATTTTTTGCCATTGCATATGTTTATTTTCTAGTTTATTTATCAAATGCAGGTCATGAAGTTTACATATAAAGTCCCATTTTATCTCCTTGCCATCTGTATCAATGAGCACCTTTAAGTCTCCTAGACAATTCACTGACTTGAACATATGGCATGCATCGAGCATAGCAAATACAATTTTCTGGGGATTCGTAGGGTGAGAAAAATACGGAACTAATTCAGTCCCTTGTAAATTACAACCTAAGCTTTTAAACATACTTACAGTTTATTCAGCGAATGTTCGGCCCTACGTCACAACTCCCGTCCTTGTCTGACTCGTGAATATACGACCTATATCCATCGTATATTCACGAGTAAGACAAGGACGGGAGTTGTGACTATAACCCCAAAGGGTATACTTTTTATTTATTTTAATTTGTTGAAAGAATGGGCCTTAAAAGACAGCCTAAAAGGAGGAGTTCAAATTAAACAGACAGTAATATTTTACAATTTTAATGTTCCGTTGAGAACTGAGACGAACAAGTACAGCTGTCAATAATTATTTAAGCTTTTTACAAATAGACTAAATTGATAAAAAAAGGTTATGTTAAAATTGAAGAAAACATTCATTTACTACAATGACATGCTGTTTCGAAGAAAGAGTCTTGTAACTTTGGACGATCACTGTCGATAGGGATACCTCAGTTAGTTTTGGCTGTGGCGACTGGTCAGCCACCGGAAATCCAGGCTCCTCAAGGTAGCTTCCGCAGCTAGCTCTCGGGAAAGCAAGGTCGTGATCTTTGAGCCGGAAACCTGGGTGTGCTTAGACAGTTGAACAGGCCTGGTTGTCGACGGAGTATCACCACTTGTGGCAAGGGTAGTTGAGGTTGTTCCCTTAGTTCTCTTGTCCCTCGGTGTTACATGAAAGGGTAAAAATCGAAACAGCATACGTTCAAACTCGCAACAAGTAAATCCTGTGCTTTTACAAAGTGGAATAAAATAAGGTTAAATTTATAATTAAACTAGATATTACAGCAAAACTACTGTGCACAGTGATAGCTCAAATAATTAAATGAATATAAATGACTCGATAAGTGATTGAGATATGATATTCTTGACGTAGAAAAAATATATAATTACTAAAGAACGTCCAATGACGTTGATTTCCCTGACACTTGAATTAAGTTAAAACAAGAAAACCTTGGCTTCTCTCTGTTCCGAAAAAAAGTGAAACAATTAATATGCAATAAGGAACAATTTAAATATTAAGCAACCGACAAGTAACGGTACTTGGCAAACAGCTGATTTAGTGTGAAAGAATACGTATCAAATACAAGATTAAATAATTCGTAAGGAACCGAGAAAGCAAAAAAAAACGTGTGCTATGCTTTATACATTGTGCTATCTTTCACAACAAATTTTAATTCATCAAACAAATCAAGCAAAGGTAAGATAGTGGCAATATAAAAAGGTACGAGTAAGGTGATAAGACAGCTGTGGGCCACAAAGAAACAGCAAATCTGGGAGATGAGATATTTTTTCATAAAGGTGGCAAAGCCCAAATTTCTAAGAAATATTTGAAAAAATACTCACCCCAGATTCCTGTGTAGCCGCAGCAAGGACCCCAAACTGCTTAGACCCTTGTTCCTCAGTCACCAATCGCTCAACACGGCAAGGCTCGCCGTAAACCAATCCAAAGAACCTCGATGGTGGTTACATGAAAATAATACCAAAATATTAGCACAGCACGGTCAATTAAATGAGCAGAGAAGATTTTCACACTGAACTGCTCAAAAATGGTGAAGACTGGGCACGATGATCAAAGATGATTCGAAAAATAAAACAATATCAAGAGTGCACAATCTCACCGATTAACGAAACTAGTCGCTTGAAGAACAGAGAGGAAAAAGCCCCGAAACCCCCTGTCAAGCCTTATTTATAGCCTCGGACAGCTAGCTACCACTTCCGTTTCTAGAAACAAATGGAATTGTTCTCTCGAAAAAGTTATGATGAAAAACTTTAAAAAATAAACCGCGAACTGACGGGTTCCGGTACAAAACACAATGGTTAGGTTATACATCTGCCCACCCAGGCGCTCTTCTTCCTCAAACGATTCTGTATAGTTTAAAACCTGCTGGTCTGGTACATACCTTTTTGTCGCTAAATAAGTATTGTTTGAAACTGTTAAGATTAATTTAATGTTATTTTAAGATAATAGACAATAACGTACCTGTATATCAATAAATTAAGCCAAATTCGCTAAATTCCAGCACAAAACTTTTCGCGTATACATGGTTGCATAGTGGTGCGGAGATTTTTATTTAGCCTTCTGTAAATATTATCTGGGCGTATATTGGACGAGCCAAAATAAAAATCGTGGTAACGGAGATTAGCATAAATTTCCGTTACACACCACCAAAACCGGGTAAGGAAAAATACGAAAACTTGCGTTTGAGTATTTTTCCTTGTGCAAACCATGTACACCCGAAAGCAAAAAAATGAGCTACTTCAACAGGAATAAAAAAATAACAATTGTAGTTTATAAGACATAATCGTTTGAATGATAAACCGCTAGGTAAGAACCTGACAGGAAACTTCATAAGTCAAAAGTACATGAAATTATTTAATGAAATTTAATATGAATAAATTGTTAATTGACATTTTTAAATGATAATAAAAAATGTGGGTGCCAGCATACATCGTGTGTATACGTAGTGTCAAGGTAATCAAAAACACGAAAAAGTTAAATCCCAAAAAATTAATCTTAACTTAAACTAAGGTTCTAACCTAACTACATTAGAAAAAGGGAGAGGAAAGTGAAAGAAAGTAACTCCCTGAAGCATGATGGATGAACCCTGCGAACAGCACCGCACACATTTGCAGCTCCCCAGTATTGAGCACCGAAGGGTCCCTATCGCGTTACTCAATCTTAGCCTACCCCAATACCCAAGGAAACTAACATTTGCTAAGACTACTGCCACATCAAGGACTATAGATAGAAGAAGAAAGATTAATAGCCAATAGCCAAAACTATTAATCCCGTGGCCATAGCACACTCCGGATAAACATTTAAATTATAACTCTCCGGAAAAGAGGAAATGTACAACCAAAAACAAAATAACTGTTGCAAAAATAGAAAAGAGAAAAATGAAGGAAAATTTGAAACAGTTACAACTCTGAGTCACACGATTCAAGCATTGTCAAAATTAACCCATCAGGTAAAGTACAAACTCTAAGTCGAGTATTTTATTTGCAAAAAAAATTAAGAAACTTCTAAGAAATATACAAGATAACCTGTGAATAACCGTAGGTCAGTCAATAAATAACTGCACTCCATAAGCCTACGCGAAATTCTGAAGGTACCTACTTCGGACACTCAAGGCGCTATCTAAACCGAAATAAGAACCAACAAAAGAGAGATATACATATTTTTTGGACACATTTTGTGCTATCCGAGCCAAATTAAAAATATATAACTGTATATTTCAAGTATGATCAATTATTAATCTTGACAACGTGAACCCAAAAGAATGTAACCTATTACAGGTATCAAAAAAATTATACTGATGATTAGAGACTCAGAGAAAAGAGATTCACAGGTGTGAACAAAAAACAAAAGCAATACGAGATAAGTAGGTAAACCAAAATGTATGCAAGAGGGTTCCATCCTGTCACATACTACAGTTCTGTAAAGAGTGGGTCTGGAATGAGAAGATTCAATTCCAGAAGGCAATTATTAATAAACTATGAAAGTTAAACTGGGTCTATTGCTAAAATAGTGCACAAATCAGGGAAGGGATTTTTGGAAGGGAAAAGGAATGTAATAACCCCACTAATCGAAACAATTTCTTGCTGAGACTACGGCTAGTCGCCCTCAGACCTGTGTGCTCGGTTTTAATACTCTCAGGATCCAAAAGGATCACCCAGGGAATCGTTAGGAGTAGCTTTGAAATAAAACATAAAAACTAAAAATGAAGTGGACTGAAAAGGAGATTTGCACAAAATCTAGCAATATTACCAGGAAAAAAAACTAAACTAACTTGACTAAGCCTCAAGATACCAACCTTACTGATATATAAAATATACTAAAAATTTTTACCGAGGTTTCCAAAATTATTAAATTAATTGACTGAAAAATCTTAATTTCCTGAAGAAACTGAACATCTGACAAGAGCAAGAATTGTTAAGGTATTTTCAAATATGCCAAAATCTATTAGGTAGTCAAAATTATTCTGTGGAGATCATAATCCAAATAATTAGAATTAGGTAGAACGTTAAAGATACATGGGACTTCCACGATTCTACATTCTTGCCAAAAATTGTCACAAGGACCAAAAAACAAAATTCCAATACAAATCCTGCAAAATATCAAAAATTAAATAAGGTAAGGTAAAGCAAGGATTGCATTAGAACCTGTATACCAAAAGAATAAGATCAAACCTTCCACAGGAATAAACTGATTTTATTATGGCAGAATAAAGTTAATTAATTGAATTATAAAGCAGAAAAGATAACAAGATAACACTAAATTGTAACCTTAACAAAACTTAGCATGTTCATTGCTTCTCAAGTTAAATTTAAGTTAGAAATGATGTTGTTTTAACTGTGCTCGATAGAAATTAGATAATGTTCCTTTGCTAAATTCTAGAGCGATTAAATAATAGTACCCACCGTCTAACCCTTGTAACATTTCTGAATGGGTGTAAAGTCCAGAGATATGTCACACCAAATAGCGTTTGACAAGTCTATTTCTCAGAATTTTCGTGTGTCTGGTATCTTAAGAAAATCAAAAATATAATAAAATAACCAATTAGTATTATTACGACATTTCCAGTATACACTGTGTCCCGGATAAGAATGAACAGCATGGGGATATTGCAAACGGTGAGAGATAGGGCAACGGTTAAATGGGGAAAAAGTTGCGCAATTTTGAGGTCAATAAAATGGCACAAACAGATTTTTAATATCTTTTTTCGTTTTTGAGTTATTTTGAAAAAAGTAAAATTTTGCGTTTTCGATTTTATATTTTTCTGAAGTTGTTATCACAGATAGAGAAAAAAGAAAAACACTTTCTTATGGCACTTTTTAACGGGCCTTAAGATGGCGTTTTTAGATTTGTTCTACAACGTTTCGTTTTTGAGAAACCATCTTCAACTTTATTTGTTTAAATATAGACCTGGATTCTTTTTGTAGATTTTGAGAGCACTTTTCATTGCAAATACCTTTTTTTCCATTCGTTTTTGTCTAATGCGGCCCTGTATTTAATAATAAGGAGTCTAAATATTAATCAGTATTGACAATAATTTAACTTAAAAGTTTATTTTTACTTTGAAAACTTAATATTTTTAGATTTTACCTCCCTGCGTCTGGTAAAGTGTTTTCCTCTGTTGTTGTACAGCAAACAGTGTCGCATTGTGTTTTGGAGTAAATTCTTCGCTTTTCCTAATTGCGAGAAGAAAGCTTTAAGCCAACGTAATCAATAACTTTTGCCATTTATTAATTGCAAAAATACATTCGTTCGGCCTCTACACTATTTCTGTGACACAAGATATAACATGCTGACGTGTTAAATTTGTCGTCATTTGAAAAAGCACCCTCCATTTGTAATGAAATAAATTGTTAACTAAATGATACAGTGGGAGTTATGACAAATGACAAGGGATTGGTTTCGTTGTTTCAAAGCCTTCTAGGTGGAGGATTTTTATTTATTTTTTATTATCGTATGTGCCGTCCTTTTTTTAGTTCTCCAATTGAAAGATAAGTTGTAAGTTAAATTGTTGACAATACTGATTAATATTTACACTTCTTATTATTAAATAAAGGGCCGCATTAGAAAAAAAAATAATGAAAAAAGGAATTTTCAGCATAATTGTCTCAAAACATTTTAAAAATATTTCTTGTCATACATCATGGTATTTGCAATGAAAAGTGCTTTCAAAATCTGCAAAAAAAAATCCAGGTCCGTATTTAAAAAAATTAAGTTGAAGATGGTTTCTCAAAAACGAAACGTTGTAGAACAAATCTAAAAAAGCCATCTTAAGGCCCGTTAAAAAGTGCCACAAGAAAGTGCTTTTCTTTTTTCTCTATCTGTGATAGCAACTTCAGAAAAAAGTAAAATCGAAAACGCAAAATTTTACTTTTTTCAAAATAACTCAAAAACGAAAAAAGATATTAGAAATCTGTTTGTGCCAATTTATTGACCTCGAAATTGCGCAACTTTTTCCCCATTTAACCGTTGCCCTATCTCTCACCGTTTGCAATATCCTCATGCTGTTCATTCTTATCCGGGACACAGTGTATATGTCAAGCTAAATAATTATACGTAAACTAGTAAAGTTTTCCCTAGAAGTCCAAAAAATGTCATAATGCACTAAAAATAATCTGGTAACGTTTTCCCAGACAACATAAACGGGCTAACAACTGGTGACCTCCCAGTGTCCCAATAATCAAAATACAAAAAGTACAAGTAGTAAAGTTTTCCCTACCTGGCAAAATTCACAATAAACGCAAAACGCAAGACATACATTTGCAAGAGGATATCCTGGAAATAGGGTATAAAAGAAAAAAAAATACTAAAGGAAAAAGAGATAATTTCAAAATTCCAAAAGACACCAGAAATAATGTGAAATAAATATCAGAATAGTTAAAAAAAAACATGCTTGTCAAAGGCTATTGATTTGGTTAGGCTTGATATTCTGCCAACCTTACTTACTCACTATAGAAAATTAGATAAGTTCTTTTGCCAATTTCTATAGGGATCTTGTAAAGTAACCTTGAAACTGGTTCAAGTAAATTAAGTTCCCACCACTAAAAACCCATAGTAACATATTCTAGAATGATGTTTGTCTAGGATATGTCACTCCAAAAATTTGTTTTATAATTTTAACTTGCCTCGTCATCAGAATGTTCACTAGAAAGATCGTCTGAATCCAGGTCTGAATGATAATCAACAGCGAAATTAGGCTTTAAATCTTTAATATGAAATTTACCAAGACAATTACCATCTCTATCCTTAAGCTGGTAAACTAATGGCGTATAACCAAAATGGTTATGTTTGAGCGCCAGAAGCTTGAACTATTTAGTGGTTAAATAAAGTGCACATTTTTCTATTTACAATCTATTTACAATTTGAAATCGTACATAAAAATGTTTACAATAAAGTTGGTAATTGAGCAGTGAATGTTATGGTTTACACTTAGGATTTATTACTGTTGAAAAGTAAAGAAAATACTGTGAAAAATGATCGATCTTAAAAATACAAAATCAGAGATGTTCGACAACACTAATAGCACGAAAAGTTCACGTGAGCAATTAAAGTCTTATTTACGAGCACTTCAAAAATTTGGACTATTGGATCTCATAGAGTACCTTGAAACCTTCCCAAATTAAAGCTGAGTAGTGGCCACCAACGCTCCAAGCTCCTTTTTCGTGGATTAGGACCTCGGCTAGGCCTCGAGACTCGAGCGGGTCGTGGGTGTCCGAGCTGGTGCTGGAAGGTGTGCTGACTACTCTAAGCCGGGTTGTAAGGTTGTTGTGCTGGTACTTAGTCCGCCACTGTCTCGCTTACGTGCCTCGCTCACGTACCGGAGTGCATGTAACAGAAAATACAACGAACAGTCTCCGAAAACACTGCAGTCGAAAAATCGATGCTTTTACAAGGTTCGTGTTACCTAAGTTACTTAACAATAGCTATATAAAAGAAATTATGAGCAATCTGTACAGATTCGTGACTTAAAGTTTACTTATACTTGACGTTATAATCTCAAGATAAATTACGAGACGTAACTTTGATTTAATGACCCCTGACTATGAAATAAATTAAAAATTGATAACCAAAATGACCAATTATCTTGACTAAACCTGTCTTATAAATTTACTGTACAATATTTACAAAATAAAAGGTAACATTAATAAAATATAAATAGTTTGGCGACTCCCCCAGTCGATACCGAAACAGAAGATGAAAAATATAACAGCCCGAAAGCTAGATAACAAAAGAAAAAGAAAACGTGGAAGAGTCCACGTCAGTCTCGGGCAACTTAAGGGTTCGTTTCGCTACGTTTGTGCTAATAAACAAAAATATGCAACCAATTTATGACCACAACCTACTGCATGTAACCCTCAGAGAAAAGGGGCAACAGGTCTAGATGAGAGTAGGTCAAGAAGTCGTCAAAGTGACGTTATTAATAAAAAATTATTAAAAATTGAGCGGCTACTCACCCAAACTGTGCTACCAGGGGTCCTCTCCGTGGTTCTACCTGCAGCAGATTGCCGTCGAAACCCGAAAAATGCGTGGAATCGTCACTCCACACCTCAATACACGTGGTCTCAGCACATGTAATAAAAAACAGAAAAAACCCAAATTAGCACCGCGAAAATATATGCACACCACGTACAAAACCACTTAAGCCGCCCGTAAGGCTGAAAGTTAGGTTTTGAAAAGAGTTTTCACACGGAAATCTTCTAGACAGAAAATCAAAACCGAACTTTCACCTGATGTGAGATCACCACGAGTCGTCGCTAGGGAAGTGGGGACGATTCTCCACGCTGGTTCTTTTTATAAACTTTTTTGAAATATGGACGACGGATGACTTCCGTTTCCTTTCCAGAAGGAATTGGAAGGTTTGGGGAGTCAAATCCATAAAAAAAACAATCGGAAGTCGCCATTTAGGACGACGATGGCAGGCCAGGGTGTAAACTGTCAATTCTGTCAAACTTTTATCACTGATATTAGACTAGTAGAAATGTCGGAAACAAAGAGTGACGTTAGTACACGGAACAACCGTGGCGCGCGAGTCAATCGTAAACTGAATAAAGTGAATATTATCTCTATAATTAAAGTCAGAGAGTGATTACAACAATGTAATTGTTTTAGTAATACATACCTTCAATCGACTAATAAAATTTAAACATTTTTGCAACCGCACATACCCTTTAATAAACAATTTGTTTGGTAACAACAAAGTAGGCAACTTGTTATGCATCCGCTTGTATAGGTGGTTGCAGATAGCAGGGCAACATTTTTTAAAATCGGTAGTTGTATACGGGGTGTGATGAATTAATAAGAATTAAATAATGCATTTAAACGCTGTAACGGAAATTTGATAAAATTTGATAAAATTTGATAAAATTTTATAAAATTTTCGTTACACACCACCAAAACCCGGTAAGAAAAAATACAAAAACTCAAGTTTGAGTATTTTTTCTTTTGCAAACCATATACAAGGTGATCAATAATTGACATTAAACAAAATAAAAGGTATGGCCCAGTATGCAAAATTGTCTGAGGTAATTAACATTATCATAAAGTGGTTTGACAGAACCTGTTCAGCTTGAAACAACCTGACTTATTTAAATACAAAATTGAAACTTTAACTTTAAATTTGATACACAAAATAAAAAAATTTGGGCGCCAGTATACAGCTAGTGTATACAATAAGTACAAGGAGTCAAGATAATTCAACCAACAAAAAAAAGTAAAATCCCAAAGCTTAAATAAATCCCCAAGTTAAATATCAAACTTAACCTAACTTACAAACTAAATGGAGGGGAAAAGAATGAGAAAGAAACCTCCAGAAGTATGGAAGCCACGTGACAGTCTTAGACGCACCTGCCAAGAGCTACAGATCACCTAGTGCTGGGCACAAATGAGTTCCGACGTCGCAGATAAACAAGCATGCACCATCCCAACACCCAAGGATACAACAGATCCTGACAAACACCTCCCAGAATAATCACACGATCATTCCATGGGCCATTAGAACAGAAGAGATACTGCAGTTTGACCAACACTACAGCACCCGCCATCTACACAGATAGGCTCACCGGTTATCCAACTGGAAAATCACCTGAATTAGCGGAAAAGAAACAAACAAGAAGAAAACCTGATAATATAACCTATTGCAAAAATAGAAGAGAAAAAAAATAATTACCAGAAATAGTTCAACTCTGAGTCCTATGATTTAACATTGTCAAAATTAACCTATTTTAAGGTAAAAGTACAAACTCGAATAGAGTAATTACTTGCAAAAAATGAAAAAATTACGAAACATTTTGAAAGATACAGGATAACATGTGAATAACCGTAGGTCAGTCATAAATAACTGCACTTCATAGGCCTACGCGAGATTCGTTCGGTTACTTATTTCGGACACTCTAGAGTCTAGGTGCTATCTAAACTGAATCAAAATATTCTCTGTATATTCCAAATAAGATAATTTGTTATTTTGACAACGTTAACCCAAAAATTTAACCTATCAAAGGTAGAACTAATTATTATACTGAAAAATCTAATTAAATAACCTAGGAACTCAGAGAGACTCATGTGGAAAAAAAATGAAGAGAAGTACTAGAGACTACGATACTATGATTAACCAAAAATGTATGTAAGAGGGTTTCATCGTGTCACATACGTCAGATGTGTAGAGAGTGGGTCTGGATCCACGAAGAAATGGAAATCCAGAAGGGATTTTACGAACACTATGAAAATTAAATTGAGACTTATTGTTTCTGTTTTAACAGATTTTAAGGACGGGAATAAAAGGGAAAAAAGGAAGTTATAACCCCACTAACCAGAAGGAATTCCTTGTCTGGGCTACGGCCGATCACCCGGAGGCTCGTGTGCTCTATTATCATCTCCCAGAGATACAAAGATCGATCAAAGAACCGTTCAGATTAGCTTCGAAATCAAAGATAAACAACTAAAAAAGATTTGGACAAAAGGATAATCTGCGCCAACTTTGCAAAAGCCTCAGGAGGGAAAAAAATAAATCACAAGCTATAATTTACTAATATTTGAACTTAAGTTCAAAAATCGAAAAATTTACTGACATTAAAAAAATTCAACGGTACCTAATTATTGACCAAAAAATGATTATTTGCGATACAACCCGAATGGTAATCTGACAAAAGATCAAGCTATTGACCAAACATCTCTACAATATTTTAACAAAACCTGATAGCAAAATGTACAGACCCAACAAGATACAAATATCTAATACAAAAACCCAAAGATACGATAAAGATAATACGATAACTTTGTATTAGATAGCCAAAAAACAAAAACGTTATGTCTGCAAAATTACTAGATATTTAATATATGGTACACACCAAAACAGTAAAAATTATACTTAAGATAAAAGGTAAAAACACAAGATCTTAATTGCTTGAGATGCGTAATCAAAGCTTGAACTCAAAAATATAGCTTGTTTTGTTAGACTTGATGTTCGACTAACCTCACTCGATAGACAATTGGCTAAAGTGCGTATGCCAAAAATTTAGAGCGAAAAAAAAAAATAGAACCCACCACTTCCCTTGATGCCGTAATCTGAATAGATGAAATATCCAGCATTACGTCACCACCAAATTTTTTTTTATAAAATAGCTATATTTTTTTTACGAAGCGATATTGTTAGATTCTGGTTCCGACAGATCGTCCGAATCTAGATCAGAATGGTAGTCTTCCACAAAATTTGGCTTTAAATCCTTAATATGAAAATTTCCAAGGTTGTTTCCCTGTGAATCTTTTAAACGATAAACTAATGGAGATAAAACCTTATCAACAACAACACAAGGGATGTATTTTGGACTTAGTTTAGCTGAAAAGTCGTTAGGAGCACTAGACAGACTGAAATTTCGACGCCATACCTTATCACCAACATGAAACTGTAATGGACGTTTTCGCAAGTTGTAATACTTGGCATTTTTCTGATAAGCTAACTTCAAATTTTTCCTAATATTCTCATGTAATTTTGGTAATTGTTGTAAATCATCGATAAGCTGATTTTTCTCTGAAATAGCTGGAATATTGTTTTCGTTGTCAGAAATCTTGCCATAATAATCTCCAGTAAGTGGTATATTGCGTCCAAACATTAAAAATGCAGGCGAGTAGCCTGTGACATCGTGCTTCGCTAACCTAATAGCTTGTGCTATTTTAAAGATATCCACATCCCATGTTTTGTGATTTTCGTGAATAAAAGAACGAATTGCAGTTACAATAACTCTACTAACTCTTTCAGTGTGGTTTATCTGAGCATGATATCTAGCATTGTACCATATTTTCTGTACGCGATAATTTTCCATTCGTTTTTTAAAATCGTTGCTGGTAAATTGACTACCATTATCGCAACAAAAGATTTGGGGAACACCATAAACTAAAAAGACTAGATTTTCAATAAATTTGGTAATTGCCTTGGTAGTTGCTTTAGATAACGGATGAATCAAAACAAATTTAGTAAACCAATCTACGATAACTAGAAGGTACTGATTACCATTCTTAGACCTAGGATAAGGACCTAATAAATCTGCCGCAATTATTTGAAACGGAAAATTTATATTTTTATATGAACCAATCAAACCAGCGCGCGGAAGATTTGAACTTTTACTCGCGGCACAAATAGGGCACTTTTTTACATATCTAACGACATCTTGTCGCACCTTAGGCCAATAATATAATTCGGTAATTCTAGATAATGTCTTAGAAACTCCAAAGTGACCGCCAGTAGGATGGTCGTGATACATAGCTAAAACTTCCTTGCGATTTGCTGTAGGTACAACAATTTTCCATTCAGAACAATTACCAATAAGAGGTATTTTTGAAAAGATATGTTTATATCATCGAATTGATAAGTACAATGGAAGTCGCACAGGTACCACTTTCATTGTTGTTTGGGGCAGCCAACTCTAGAGAGAGATAGGTTTCAAATGGCAATAAGTAAGACAAGGACGCCTAATGAACGTGTCAGCTGATTCAGGCAAAGGAGGTATATAGGGATGTTGCATATTAATGAGCGAATTTAATGGGCATGTTCCGTAATTCTCTTTATTGTATGATCTGTATTCCGAAATTCGGGGCTTGTTTGTATGAATGAGAAATTTTCTATATAACCACAATTATGTAAATATTGCACAGAAAAAAGTAGTGAATCGATTAAAAAAAATCACCTACATGGCAATTTTATGTACCTGGAAGTAAATTGAGACAAATAAAATACAAATTCCAAAATAAAAGTTTATTTTAAAATAAAGGTGACAAAATATCTAGGATAAGGTATAGATTTTCAACTTTAATTACTTATCTTAATTGATTTATTAATTTTAAAATTCAATTTAATAGGAAAAGCATGTAAGGCAGGTAGCTTTTACATATTTTTTTATATATTTTATATGTTTAGGCATCTAACAAAAAGAATTACAAATAATTACCTTATTAAAGGGACCAGAACCTCAAGATTAATTTCATCTTTGACTACGAAGAGCTAGGCTCATTAGCACAATATTTTGCCAGTTTTTCCCTTGATAGTTTCTATCATGACTTGGAAAATAAAAAAACTGTAGTAATTACATACTTTTTAAGTTTGCGCTGCCCAAAATTCTCTATGAAATTGCTCTCAATAAATTGTTGACTGCAAATGCAAGTAAATCCTTGTAGACAGTACAAAATTTTTCCTTTTTATTGCTGCAATCCACTTGTCTCTAATATCACCTTATCTCTTGGAAAACTGCAAAGTTATTAGCAAAGATTTTTAAGACTTACGAATGAAAAGAAACCCCACTATTCTTATTCTTTCCGCCCCGTTTGGTACATCCAAATACACAACAGGAGTTGACCCTCTTTTTTGTAATTTACAACTTAAACAGAAAGAATATGGCCACATAGCTAAATTAAATTTTCTCTCCGATCTAAAAATATAATATTAAACCAAACACCAACTAAGAAAACTCAACGCCGTTTCATACGAAACTGCCACCACGACAGGAACTCAAATCAAATATAAATAATACAATAATTACTCCTATTCGTATTGAGACTTGGGACAGAAGGAAAATTAAAATGACGTTTGACAACGGAACTCGTTTGAAGCGAAGCACAGGACAGAAAAATAGAAAGTTAGGACAAACACCTCTTTTGTGTTATGTGGTTTTTGCCGGAATCAGCTGATTTATTTACTATTTCACTTACTCAAGTTTGGCTGCCAGTTTCTCTCTCTACACTCCTTCCATCTACTTGTCATTTCAATGGTTTATATAAAATATTTTCCTTTACTTGAAACGTAGGATACCTGTCAGGATTTTCTTGAACTTTTTGGATAAGAGATTGATACCATTTACAAGGCTTAAAATTTGAAACATTAAGAACAGCTATTTCTGAATTAGATCGAGATAATGCGTCAGCAACAACCATGGTTGAACCTTTTCGGTGGATGATAGTAAAATCAAACTGTGAAATTTTGACTGCCCATCGAGCTAGTCTTCCTGCTGGATTAGATAAATTTTTGAGCCAAATTAACGAAGCGTGATCAGTTTCCACAGTAAAGTTAGTTCCTTCAACATAATGACGAAAACGTTCTATGCCAAATATCACACCCAAACATTCCTTCTCTGTTACTGTGTACTTTCGTTCACATTTGTTCAAAGTGCGGCTAGCATAAGCTACAGGATGTTCGATTCCATCAGTTCTTTGATACAAAACTGCACCTAATCCGGTGTCACTTGCATCAGTTTGAATAATAAAAGGTTCTTTAAAATTAGGGGCTGCTAAAACTGGACTTGTGGTAAGATGATTCTTTATTTCAAGAAAAGCTTTTTCTGCCTTGTCATTCCACTGAATGGGTTGACCTTTTTTCCGACTATGTAATAAATCAGTTATTGCTGAAGTTATACTACTAAAATCTTTTACAAATCTGCGATAATAGCTGACTAAACCGATAAATCTCTTAATTTGTGTGGTTGTTTTTGGTGTAGGATAATTTACTATAGCCTCAACTTTTTCTGGACTCGTTCGCAAGCCATCTTTATCAACCACAAAACCCAGATAGGTAAGA
Organism: Pseudeuparius sepicola; assembly: GCA_963920635.1. Taxonomy (NCBI): domain Eukaryota; kingdom Metazoa; phylum Arthropoda; class Insecta; order Coleoptera; family Anthribidae; genus Pseudeuparius; species Pseudeuparius sepicola. The sequence goes on along the minus strand of OY987303.1, from coordinate 39,285,085 downwards.
GAAGAACGACAAAATTCACATTTTTCTAAATTAACTGTTAAATTTGCATTTTTTAACCGATGATAAATTTTATTTAAAACTTCAAGATGGGTATAAAAATCAGGAGTAGCAACAATTATGTCATCAAGATAAACAAAAGCAAATGGTTCAAGACTTGGATCGATAATTTGATTCATTAACCTCATCATTGTTTGTGGTGAATTTGACAAACCGAATGGCATAACCTTAAATTGAAAAACGCCTCGTCCATGAACTATGAAAGCTGTTTTAGGTCGAGAACTTTCCTCCAATGGTATCTGATAAAAAGCCTTTCGCAAGTCTATTGAAGTCAAGTATTTAGCATCCCTAAGTTTACTTAAAATACCGTCTATTAATGGTAACGGATAGGAATCCTTAACCGTAATTTCATTCAGCTTGCGCCCGTCAAAACATACACGGTACTCTCCAGACCTTTTAGTAACGAGCCATAAAGGACTCGACCATGGTGACTGTGAGGGTTCGATAATACCTAGCTTCAGCATTTCATCAATCTCTGTTTCAAGATGTTCTTGCATGGCGGGAGATAAAGGATATTGCCTTTGACGAAATGGTTTGGCATTGCCAGTGTCAATTTGATGTGAAATTAAATTCGTTAAACCAAGTTTGTTCGTAGGAGATATACTTTCGAAAAGATTAATGACATTTTTTAAAGATTTTTGTTCCACCGTTGTTAAATCAGAAAAAGAAGTAATGGCATTTATTTCACAAATATCCTGACGTTTTTGTTCAAGCAAGGAATATGACGACTTAACATAATCAATAGTAAAACCAAATAATTTTAAGGTATCCATACCCAGAATTAATTCATGTAATAAAGAAGGTATCACTAAAACTTTTACTTCTCTGGTTTGATTGTTCAAAGTTAGAGGTAAATAAACCCAACCGACCATGTCGGAAGGATGTCCGTCGGCCAAAGAAACACTTATTGAACTGTCAGTATATAGCTTGAGATTATATTTTTCGATAATGGAAAAAGCACCGGAACCTAACGCAGAACTATTAGCTCCATCGTCAATCAAAGCAAGGAACATATGATCGTACATAGAAATAGGAAGGTAGTTGCGATTATCTTGAGCCTTCTTTGCAAATAATGGACTTAAGTTTTTACGCGGCTTTAATGTGACGACAGGAGTTCGATAAAATTTGCGAACTGCTTCCAACCATTTCTTCCACTCGTGAGGAGGTAATCTTACTGTCTTTGCTGATTGTTGGGATTTTTGGGAGTTCGTGAAGTACCGGGAGTTGAATTTAGTTTTTCTTTTGAATTTTGTTTTCCACCAGTGGGTGTATCGCGACTTCCACTGGTGCTTGCCACGTTTTTTGGCTTGCACTTAGGGCAATTTAATTTAGTTTTGTTTTTAAAACCGCAAGAAAAACAAAATATTGTTCTTGGACTTCTACAGTCCGTAAAAGAACGTCCTACCCGATCACAATTCCAACAGCAAACAGTATTTGACAACATTGACATTTCTATGGTAACGAACATCACCCTCATGAGTAGATAGACAACTTAAGTCCGGCTCCAATAATCCTGAATTCCGAGTAGGCGGAGGCTTGTATCGATCAGACCAAGATAATGATTCTTCTAAACGTTTGCAAAGTGTAGAGAGTTCAGAGATAGTTTTTATGTCATGTAAAGCTAACTGAGATACATAATGTGGAACAAGATTTCTTCTAATTTGATTTACTATAGCTATTTCATCGGGAGGGTTACTCAATCGCTTGAATAAGCCTTCCATGGTAGCAATATAGAGTGAAACTCTCTCTTTCGAGCCTTGAGTTCGATTTCTAATTTCCTCAAGTAAATTGTGGTCGTACTGGTAAGGAAGAAAATCTTCTTTTAATTTTTTGACTAACTCATCCCAACTATGCACTCTACTCATATTATTTACAAACCAGGTCCACGCTTGACCTTTAAATAAATCGCACGCAGACGAAAATAAATCTGTTTTCGATACACCTCGAGCCTCGTAAAAGTTCAACTTTTTCCAGAAAAGATACTAATGACTCTTTACTTGGCCAGAAAAATAAACATTCCATTTATATGGAGCGACAGACTTTGAAACAGTAGGCAAAGTCATTTGAATTTGTTCCGTAGGTGTCGACGTTACAGGTAATGGATCGGAAAATTTAGAAGCGAACTCGCCTTCTAACTCAATTAAATTTAACTTTATTGTTTGAGCCTGTGACTCATCATCTTCAGACACAATATTAAAACGAGAGATACGATTCGATAAATGGTTAAGTCTCGACTCTATTCTACGACAAGCTGCATCGCCCTTAATACCAACAAATATATTAATGACACTTGTGACGTCATTAAATGACTCTAAAAATTGCTTAACATCGTCAGCAAAAATAATTGGGTTAGCAATCGTAATAAAACTTCGGTTAGAAGCTTCCTGACTTAATGCACCTCTCAATCGTTTACGTTTTGCCTCTACATTACCAGACACGTCTAAACCGCGAAACTTAAGTTCATACGACAACTCATGTTCCTTCAAGCTGTTAGGATCCATATTAAAAAATTACCAAATCTCAAAAAAAAATCAAACGACAAAAATTGGGCAGAATTGACGACAACAAATATTCCAGCAAATATTTTAGGCAAGATAATTGAATCAACAAAAAAAATAAAATAGTCAAAATTTTCAAAGTTCAAAAAGTCAAAGTTACTTTAATTTTATTTAACCACAATAGAGCAAGCTTCGACAAAAAATTAACTCAAGGCCCCAAGTTGGGTCACGCCAAATATGTATAACCAAAATGGTTATGTTTGAGCGCCAGAAGCTTCAACTATTTAGTGGTTAAATAAAGAGCACATTTTTCTATTTACAATCTATTTACAATTTGAAATCGTACATAAAAATGTTTACAATAAAGTTGGTAATTGTGCAGTGAATGTTATGGTTTACACTTAGGATTTATTACTGTTGAAAAGTAAAGAAAATACTGTGAAAAATGTTCGATCTTAAAAATACAAAATCAGAGATGTTCGACAACACTAATAGCACGAAAAGTTCACGTGAACAATTAAAGTCTTATTTACGAGCACTTCAAAAATTTGGACTATTGGATCTCATAGAGTACCTTGAAACCTTCCCAAATTAAAGCTGAGTAGTGGCCACCAACGCTCCAAGCTCCTTTTTCGTGGATTAGGACCTCGGCTAGGCCTCGAGACTCGAGCGGGTCGTGGGTGTCCGAGCTGGTGCTGGAAGGTGTGCTGACTACTCTAAGCCGGGTTGTAAGGTTGGTGTGCTGGTACTTAGTCCGCCACTGTCTCGCTTACGTGCCTCGCTCACGTACCGGAGTGCATGTAACAGAAAATACAACGAACAGTCTCCGAAAACACTGCAGTCGAAAAATCGATGCTTTTACAAGGTTCGTGTTACCTAAGTTACTTAACAATAGCTATATAAAAGAAATTATGAGCAATCTGTACAGATTCGTGACTTAAAGTTTACTTATACTTGACGTTATAATCTCAAGATAAATTACGAGACGTAACTTTGATTTAATGACCCCTGACTATGAAATAAATTAAAAATTGATAACCAAAATGACCAATTATCTTGACTAAACCTGTCTTATAAATTTACTGTACAATATTTACAAAATAAAAGGTAACATTAATAAAATATAAATAGTTTGGCGACTCCCCCAGTCGATACCGAAACACAAGATGAAAAATATAACAGCCCGAAAACTAGATAACAAAAGAAAAAGAAAACGTGGAAGAGTCCACGTCAGTCTCGGGCAACTTAAGGGTTCGTTTCGCTATGTTTGTGCTAATAAACAAAAATATGCAACCAATTTATGACCACAACCTACTGCATGTAACCCTCAGAGAAAAGGGGCAACAGGTCTAGGTGAGAGTAGCTCAAGAAGTCGTCAAAGTGACGTTATTAATAAAAAATTATTAAAAATTGAGCGGCTACTCACCCAGACTGTGCTACCAGGGGTCCTCTCCGTGGTTCCACCTGCAGCAGATCGCTGTCGAAACCCGAAAAATGCGTGGAATCGTCACTCCACACCTCAATACACATGGTCTCAGCACATGTAATAAAAAACAGAAAAAACCCAAATTAGCACCGCGAAAATATATGCACACCACGTACAAAACCACTTAAGGCGCTACGATACCCCCCATTTTCAAGGGTTTCGTAGTTTACATCTCCTACTTGCATTTCTTAATATTTTCACTTGATTTTTTTTTGTGGCTTAGATAAAACTACGAAGAATCGTCGTTGTGTATCACGAACTGTGCAGGACTAATGCGACACTGTGAAAAAAAATGCCAAACATACCCGAAATTCGACTATATTCGGTTAAGAATTTCGAGTATTTCCACCGCTCAAAAATAATTCGAAAGACACAACGACGATTGAGGCATTCTATAACATTATTTTAAGACTACTTTCAAGTCGATACGTTTGTTCGTTTGGCTATGATTTGAAAACTACGAACCCATTGCCCGGCAATAAAATGATCCGTGAATTGGCCATTCGAGCAGGAATTAGACGTACGGAGATAGGCGGGCGGGCGGGCGTTCGCTGGAACTCGTGGTTCCCCTACTTCCCCCTACTTCGGCGTACCTCACCGGGCTCGGAAACCACGTCAGGGGAACTTTCAATCGATATCAGATGGTTCATTTTTCATTTTATTAGTCTCAGTCTCCCTTATTTGTGTTTCGCTTGTTTTGAATGTTAGTATGTTAGCAAATATTTATATTTCCGAGTACCCGAAGAAAATATTTTCTACCGCGACATTATGTATGTCGACTGGCATATAATAATACTCATTATTATTATTCCTCCAGGAATTATAAATAAATAATTATTAATCCATTGCGCCACAAATAAATTTTAGAAAATAAATAATTATTATTCACAAAGTACCTACTTTTTGCTTTTGTGTAAAATGGTTTAATCCCTAGGGCATAAAATGGCCTGGTCGTGCAAAAAGAGTAAATTTAAATTCTAGACCAAATTGTGCGCTTGATTTTTACTTTAAAAATGTGATAGGTACAAGTAATAATTTTGCCAAATAAATGGGTCATGTGAAGCATTTTTTGAAAACGAATTCCTATGTAAATCGCTGCATGATAAAAGCTAATTTATATACTTTCCAGAGGGAACGATAATAATTCTGACATCCAGTCAGTTTTAGAAACTTCTTCGTTAGAAGATTGTTCGAAAGTCATTGGAGTTGAAAATCGGGCAAAATAAAAATAGTACATTTTATTGTTCCAGTCTGTCGAATTTATGACATTTTAATACATTTTCTAGGATGTTCGATAATTCAGATTTGCCAGAATAAGGTTCTGAAACTGAACCGCAGTCAGGGCAAGAATACCTATAATGTTTGATAATGATGTCACAACAGTCACATGGAGTGAAACCAATAGGAGTAATTTGTGGGCTTGAGTGCTTTTATTCCCGTAGGTACCTAATATGGTTTCCAGAATTTGAGAGAGGGGTACCTACATATTTTGCATTTTGCACACTTATTCGGATTTAGGTATAAGTAGTACTGCAGGTGCATATGGTTTGGGAAACAAACTTTCTGGGAAAAACAGGGCTTTGAATGGAACATTTACAAGGGATTAGAAATTAATAGCTCCTATTATCTCACAACTATTACTTTATTTAAAAAGGGAGACCAGTTTCGTAACTCTATAAATTAGTCCTTGAGGATGTAATTTTATAGATTAACGAAACCGTTGTGATATAATATGGCCTATTCACTCTAATCCCTCTAAAGTGAACTCTTACAGGGTAGAAAGTTTTTAGTTAGATTTATTTATTATTACACAAATGTAAATATGGAATACCTACTAGTTATATAAAACATTTTGAAGAAGTAGACTTTAGAGGCACTTTTTTAGTCGTAGCAACACTATTATGCAGAACAATTATCCAATCAAACATTAATAGATGTTCAACTGACCCTAATGTGGTTCAAGAAGAATTCGGTAATCGAATCGTTAATTTAGATTTTATAATTGAGCAATTACAGAAGTTTTTTTATACACGAACCCTTCATAGCATGCACCTTTGCTGATATGAAAAATAATAGTAAAATTGCTTCGACGCCAAAAAGCTATGCAGTGTGTTGCCAACGAAAAGTGAACGTCCTGAATAACTCCCAAAAAATATCATTTTTGCAATAAAGCAAACAGGCCACCGCCGTTTTTTAAATATATATTCGCGCTTCTTCGTCGGCATCGGCGAGACTCGTGTGACCCGTCGGCGGCCGTCGGCTGCGGCCGGCACCCGAGTTATTATTTCATATTATCTACACGTCTACACAGGAAAAAAGACTGTTGTGATTTTAGTGAGTTCGTGTATATAGTCACTTTTCCATTACCTACTTTAAATATACAAGCAAATCCATGTGGTCCCAACAATATAATCTATACTTTTGACGTAATTGCAGATGAACCAATAAGTTTAAAATAGTTTGAATTTCCGTTAAGAAGACGTATTGTCACTTCGATACTAAAATTGGCATACTACAATGAAAGCATAACCTCGGTTTTAAAATATCTTATGTTTTATTTAAACAATTAAATTTATTTTATTTGAATAATAATAATTCTCACCCTCAGACTACTCCAAACTATATAGGAGTACCCCAGAAGCAACTGAAAAAACATAATAATTCATTGGATGAACAAAATAACTTAATTGCAACTTTTATATTCATCAATGTAAGTAATCATAGTCCAAGCAAATTGTCATTTTTTTATAGAGGTAGAAAAAAAATGATTCTTAACAGGTAGATATTTTCAGGGTTGGTTTTGGGTAGCGTCCTGAGTATAACCCCAAAAAATCACCGTCGAAGTCGTGTTACGAACCCCGCAATAGGAGTGGTTTTGCAAACATTTTTTTGCAATTTTTTTTCTTCTCATGTGTACAATTTTTTTTTCTTCTTATGTATACATTATTACGTTCTCTACAACTTTCCCTCATGAAGTTTTTTTTTTAACTTCAATACTTCACGAGATATAGGTAAAAGATCACCACTATCTAAAGTGCTTTATAAGGGTAAAAAAAATTATTTAAAACAACCTGATTTTTTCAGGGTTAACTGGGGGTTAACTTAGGAGTGCACACAGTGATCGCAAATTAAAGGTTTTGAATCAACCCTACACTCTATATCGTTCGTAGTCATAATGAACACTGCAAGTGAATGGCTATAATTGATATTAGTACCCACAATTAAGTATTACAAATCCAGCAAAAATTCAGTGACAATAGTTGTAATTTCAGTATAATGAACAGTTAAATGTATCCCTATTCAATTCAACACCATGAAACGTTATGTTGTTCTGACAAAAGAATGTGCTTAGAAAAGAAGTATTATAGAATCAATTCCAGAACACGCTATTTATTGAAATAAAATATTACATTTAAATTATTCATTAGAATTCAATATCAATTGTAATTGAATTGATTATTGTTAGTTACACAAAAGCTTCTGCTTGAGTTTGAGGAATAATATCTCATATTGAATTAAACAGGGTTTTTTTACAAAGTTACAGATTTTTCTCAGTGTAGTACCCACGGCCGGCCTGCCCCTCAATCGTAGCACTATGAAGGGGCAGGCTGGAGTGGGGAGTCGTGGGGACTAGAGGAAGGAAAAGGATAGGCATATCTAATCGAGCGACGTTTGTCCTGAATTGAGTCGGGCACTTCGGGCGGATTTCATAAGTATCGTAGCCTCTTAAGCCGTCCGTAAGGCTGAAAGTTAGGTTTTGAAAAGAGTTTTCACACGGAAATCTTCTAGACAGAAAATCAAAACCGAACTTTCACCTGACATGAGATCACCACGAGTCGTCGCTAGGGAAGTGGGGACGATTCTCCTCGCCGGTTCTTTTTATAAACTTTTTTGAAATATGGACGGATGACTTCCGTTTCCTTTCCAGAAGGAATTGGAAGGTTTGGGGAGTCAAATCCATAAAAAAAACAATCGGAAGTCGCCATTTAGGACGACGATGGCAGGCCAGGGTGTAAACTGTCAATTCTGTCAAACTTTTATCACTGATATTAGACTAGTAGAAACGTCGGAAACAAAGAGTGACGTTAGTACACGGAACAACCGTGGCGCGCGAGTCAATCGTAAACTGAATAAAGTGAATATTATCTCTATAATTAAAGTCGGAGAGTGATTACAACAATGTAATTGTTTTAGTAATACATACCTTCAATCGACTAATAAAATTTAAACATTTTTGCAACCGCACATACCCTTTAATAAACAATTTGTTTGGTAACAACAAAGTAGGCAACTTGTTATGCATCCGCTTGTATAGGTGGTTGCAGATAGCAGGGCAACATTTTTTAAAATCGGTAGGTGTATACGGGGTGTGATGAATTAATAAGAATTAAATAATGCATTTAAACGCTGTAACGGAAATTTGATAAAATTTTCGTTACAGGCGACATCACTTTATCAACAATACAAGGAACGTATTTAGGAGCTAATTTAGCGGAATAATCATTGGGTGCCCTAGACAACGTAAAATTTTTCTTCCACACCCAGTCACCAACGTGAAATTGTAATGGACGCTTCCTTAGATTATAATACTTAGCATTTCGATTGTAAGCTTGCTTTAGTTTATTTCTAACATCCTCATATATTTTTGGGAATTGTTGTAAGTCATTAATTAACTGATTTTTATTGGTTATCTCAGGAATGTTATTTTCATTATCAGCTATTTTACCATAATAATCTCCAGAAATTGGAATATTACCTCCGAACATTAATATATAATAAATTTTTTGAACTTTGTAATCTGCCATCATTTTCTTAAAATCGTTACTAGTAAATTGTGTCCCATTGTCACAACAAAAAATCTGTGGAACGCCATATACAAGAAATACTTGATTTTCAACAAACTTGATTATTGCTTTAGTGGTAGCTTTAGATAGAGGGTGGATTAAAACATACTTAGTAAACCAATCCACAACAACAAATAAATGTTGATTACCATTTTTTGACCTAGGATATGGACCTAGTAGATCCGCCGAAATCATTTGAAAAGGGAAATTAATGTTTTTATAAGAACCCATCAAACCAGCACGAGTTGTGTTTGGACTTTTGTTCGCCGCACAAGCAGGACATTTCCTGACGTATCGGTACATGTCATTACGTATGCCAGTCCAATAATAAAGATCCAAAAATCTGGCTAACGTTTTTGACACGCCAAAATGTGCACTTGTGGAATCATCATGGTACATACTTCTGTTCGGTTTGGTGGGTACTACAATTTTCCATTCAGAACAGTTACTAACCAAAGGAGTCTTAAAAAATATATGTTTATACAAAATATTGTCTTTGACCTGAAACGTTGGATATTTATCCGGATTGTCTTGAACTTTTTTAATTAAAGATTGATACGATTTACAAGGCTTGAAACTAGTGACATTTAGAACAGCTAATTCAGAAGTACTACGAGATAAAGCGTCAGCAACTACCATGGTCGAACCCATCGACAGCCCATCTGGCTAATCTACCAGCAGGATTAGATAATTTTTTAAGCCAAATTAAAGAAGCATGGAAAGTTTCTACAGTAAAATGTGTACCCTCGATATAACTGCGAAACTTCTCCACTCCGAATAAAACTCCCAAACACTCTTTCTCCGTTACAGTGTATTTCTGTTCACATTTATTCAAGGTACGACTCGCGTATGCTACAGGGTGTTCCATACCATGCTATTTTTGGTATAATACAGCACCAAGACACTATCACTAGCATCGGTCTGAATTATAAATGGTTCGTTAAATTGGGGTGCAGCTAAAACGGGACTAGTAGTAAGGCATTTTTTAACTTCTTTAAAGGCATTTTCGGCAGACTCTGTCCATTTAATTGGTTGACCTTTCTTTTGTCCATGAAGCAAATCGGTAATAGGTGAAGCTATGGAGCTAAAGTTCTTAATGAATCTATGATAGTAGCTTACTAGACCTATAAATCTTTTAATTTGTGTGGTTGTCTTAGGTGTTGGAAAATTTAACACTGACTCTACTTTCTCTGGACTTGTTCTTAAGCCGTCTTTATCGACCAAAAAAACCTAAGTAAGTAAGTGAAGGGCGACAAAATTCACACTTGTCCGTGTTGACAGTTAAATTAGCGTCTTTTAAGCGGTGAAAAATCTTAGTTAAAACATCAATATGAGTTGAAAAGTCGGGTGTAGCAACAATAATGTCATCTAAATAAACAAAAGCAAAACGTTCAAGACTCGGATCGATAACCTGATTCATTAAACGCATCATAGTTAGAGAATTTGAAAGCCTGAATGGCATCACCTTAAATTGGACAACCCCTCTTCTATGCATTATAAAAGCTGTTTTTGGACAGAAAGATTGCTCTAAAGGTATTTGATAAAAGGCCTTACATAAGTCAATAGAGGTAAGATATTTAGCATCGCGCAATTTATTCAAAATATTGTCGATTAACGGTAACGGATACGAGTCCTTGACAGTGATCTCGTTTAACTTACGACCATCAAAACAAACACGATATTGGCCTGATTTCTTCGTAACTAACCGTAACGGGCTAGACCATGGTGATTGTGATGGCTCAATTAACCCTAACTTGAGCATTTCATCTACTTCTTTATTTAAATGTTCTTGCATGGCATGCGACAAAGGATATTGTCTCTGTCTAAAAGGTTTTGCATCACCTGTGTCAATATGATGTGAAATTAAATGGGTTAAGCCCAGCTTGTATTTCGAAGAAATTCCTTTAAAAAGTGCGATAACAGATTCAAGTAATTTTTGCTGATCACCAGATAATTCAGACACAGGTTGAATAGTATTTACTGTTGAGATATTTGGACGTTTTGGTTCAGGTAAACAATAAGTCGAATCACCATAATTAGTATTAAATTTAAAAGCTTTTAGGGCGTCCATACCCAAAATAAATTCGTACATAAGAGAAGGTATACGTCTGGTTTTATTGTTCAACTTTAAAGGCAAACAAACATAACCTCGAAAATCTATAGGAAAACCATCAGCATGGGAGGCACTTGTGGCGTCGTCAGTATAAAGTTTAATATTATTTTTACGCAAAAATTCAATACTACCAGAACCTAAAATTGTGGCATTGGAGCCATCATCTACCAACGCAAGAAATTTATGACCATAAATTGAAATAGGGAGGTAGTTACGATTATCTTGACTCTTTTTAGAAAAAAGGGAATTAATATTATATTTAACTGGCTTGACTTCAAGAAACTTGCGAACTACCTCACGCCATTTTTCCCAATCAAGATTCCTTGGTTCCGTTGTTGGTTTGTGGTCTTTCTGGACTGATTGTTGTGATTGTTGGTGTTTGTTCTCGTTGACGAAGTACCTGGATTTTGTGAGCTTCGAAAACTTACGGAATTTTGAGTATTTTGGCCAGTGACTGCTCGAATGGTACCGCCACTGGCGGGTGTCACGTTTCTTGAATGACACTTATTCCTAGTGGTATTTTTTTGCTCCACAAGAGTAACAAAAAATATTTCTTGGTTGCGTGCACTCCCAATAAACATCTCCATTTTGGTCACAATTCCAACAACGTAGGGTGGAAATTGCATTTACATTCTGCGAGTGGTTACGAGAGTGAAAATTTTGACGGCTGGACGAACGTATACAGCTCAAATCTGGCTCCAGTAAACCAGAGGTACGAGATGGAGGGGTATCTTTCAGACCACGAAAGTGATTCCTCAATCTGTTTACATAAGGTGGAAAGCTCGGAAATGGTTTTAATTTCATGTAGGGCCAAATGAGAGATAAAGTGAGGCAACAGATTCCTCCTAATCTGTGTTACGATAGTGTGGATTAGTTAATCTTTTAAAGGGGCCTTCCATTACGGTAATAAAAAGTGCTACACGTTCATGAGAACCTTGTGTTCTATTTTTAATTTCCTCCATTAAATCGTAATCATAATGGTAAGGTAAAAAGTCTTAAGTTTTTCGACCAGCTCGTCCCAAGTGTTAACTCTGGTTTTGATATTAACATACCATGTCCAAGCCTGTCCTTTGAAAAGATCACAAGTAGAAGAATATAATTCCGGTTTTGAAACTCCACAAGCTTCTCGTAACAACTCAACTTTTTCCAAAAAAGAAAGAAGAGATTCCTGGCTATTACCAGCGAAAGATAAATTCCATTTATGTGGAGAAATAGATTTAGAGGTAGATGGCAAGGTCATAGTAGCATGTTCGGTAGGGGTAGATGTCACAGGCAACGTTTCGACTGTTTTAGAGACAAAGTATCCCTCCAGGTCAATCAATTTTAATTTTAACGCAGTCACCTCACTCTCATTTTCTGCAGTCTCGGCATTCATGCGTGAAATTCTATTTGAGAGATGGTTAAGTCTAGAATCGATTCTACAATACGTAGCATCGCCTTTTCTCCCAGAGAAACTAGAAATGATAGTCACTAAATCAGAATAAGAATTTAAAAACTGTTTGACATCATCAGCAAAAGGAATCGGGTTGGTGACATTTGCAAAACTTCTATTAGAAGCTTCTTGGTGCAAAATGCCTCTCAAACGTTTACGTTTAGTTTCAACATTGCCAGTAGCATCTATACCTTGAACTTTAAGTTCATATGTCAACTCAGGTTCTTTCAAGTTATTAGCCTCCATAATGTTATTAGAAATTCAAAAAAAAATGTTACCACAAATGAGTGCCACAGGAAATCAAGGGAAAAATTTGAAATAGAATTTAACCAGAAAATTTCAAAGTGATAGTCCAAAATTCTAAGTCAAGAACACTTCGAGTATTTATTTGACCTCCAAGAACTTTTAAACTCAGCAAAATCGGGCCCCACGAATGGGTTACGCCAAAATTTGTATAACCCCAAAGGGTATACTTTTTATTTATTTTAATTTGTTGAAAGAATGAGCCTTAAAAGACTGAGCCTAAAAGGAGGAGTTCAAATAAAATAGACAGTAATATTTTACAATTGTAATGTTCCGTTGAGAACTGAGATGAACAAGTACAGCTGTCAATAATTATTTAAGCTTTTTACAAATAGACTAAATTTATAAGAAAGGTTATGTTAAAATTGAAGAAAACATTCATTTACTACAATGACATGCTGTTTTGAAGAAAAAGAGTCTTGTAACTTTGGACGATCACTGTCGATAGGGATACCTCAGTTAGTTTTGGCTGTGGCGACTGGTCAGCCACCGGGAATCCAGGCTCCTCAAGGTAGACAGCTTCCGCAGCTAGCTCTCGGGAGAGCAAGGTCGTGATCTTTGAGCCGGAAACCTGGGTGTGCTGAGACAGTTGAACAGGCCTGGTTGTCGACGGAGTATCACCACTTGTGGCAAGGGTAGTTGAGGTTGTTCCCTTAGTTCTCTTGTCCCTCGGTGTTACATGAAAGGGTAAAAATCGAAACAGCTTACGTTCAAACTCGCAACAAGTAAATCCTGTGCTTTTACAAAGTGGAATAAAATAAGGTTAAATTTATAATTAAACTAGATATTACAGCAAAACTACTGTGCACAGCGATAGCTCAAATAATTAAATGAGTATAAATGACTCGATAAGTGATTGAGATATGATATTCTTGACGTAGAAAAAATATATAATTACTAAAGAACGTCCAATGACGTTGATTTCCCTGACACTTGAATTAAGTTAAAACAAGAAAACCTTGGCTTCTCTCTGTTCCGAAAAAAAGTGAAACAATTAATATGCAATAAGGAACAATTTAAATATTAAGCAACCGACAAGTAACGGTACTTGGCAGCTGATTTAGTGTGAAAGAATACGTATCAAATACAAGATTAAATAATTCGTAAAGAACCGAGAAAGCAAAAAAAACATGTGCTATGCTTTATACATTGTGCTATCTTTCACAACAAATTTTAATTCATCAAACAAATCAAGCAAAGGTAAGATAGTGGCAATATAAAAAGGTACGAGTAAGGTGATAAGACAGCTGTGGGCCACAAAGCAACAGCAAATCTGGGAGATAAGATATTTTTTCAGAAAGGTGGCAAAGCCCAAATTTCTAAGAAATATTTGAAAAAATACTCACCCCAGATTCCTGTGTAGCCGCAGCAAGGACCCCAAACTGCTTAGACCCTTGTTCCTCAGTCACCAATCGCTCAACACGGCAAGGCTCGCCGTAAACCAATCCAAAGAACCTCGATGGTGGTTACATGAAAATAATACCAAAATATTAGCACAGCACGGTCAATTAAATGAGCAGAGAAGATTTTCACACTGAACTGCTCAAAAATGGTGAAGACTGGGCACGATGATCAAAGATGATTCGAAAAATAAAACAATATCAAGAGTGCACAATCTCACCGATTAACGAAACTAGTCGCTTGAAGAACAGAGAGGAAAAAGCCCCGAAACCCCCTGTCAAGCCTTATTTATAGCCTCGGACAGCTAGCTACCACTTCCGTTTCTAGAAACAAATGGAATTGTTCTCTCGAAAAAGTTATGATGAAAAACTTTAAAAAATAAACCGCGAACTGACGGGTTCCGGTACAAAACACAATGGTTAGGTTATACATCTGCCCACCCAGGCGCTCTTCTTCCTCAAACGATTCTGTATAGTTTAAAACCTGCTGGTCTGGTACATACCTTTTTGTCGCTAAATAAGTATTGTTTGAAACTGTTAAGATTAATTTAATGTTATTTTAAGATAATAGACAATAACGTACCTGTATATCAATAAATTAAGCCAAATTCGCTAAATTCCAGCACAAAACTTTTCGCGTATACATGGTTGCATAGTGGTGCGGAGATTTTTATTTAGCCTTCTGTAACTATTATCTGGCCGTATATTGGACGAGCCAAAATTAAAAATCGTGGTAACGGAGATTAGCATAAATTTCCATTACTTGACGTAGGGCCAAACATTCGCTATATGCTAGTAGTGGGTCCATCACAAGTAACTGAAGTGATTTTGATGCTGATTCCTTCCAATCAAATCAAGGCTTCATATATAATATTGGCCTTTTCGCGGGCAGTTTATTTAGTAAGAAAATAACCTATTTGCAGTTCCCACAACCTATTGTGGCAAACTACGATTATAACAATCGCTTGTATCATCTTTGAAATCACCACCTACATCTACATAACCCCAAATTTTGTTGCCATTGTAGTCTATTTGCTTTTTATAGACATCTCGTCAAACATTAAAGAGCAGATAATTTTTCTACCTTTCAATTTTGATGCTTCTACTTTTATTTTTAAAGCATTAAGTGAAACTAACGAAAATCCTGGATCGCAGACTACAGAGCTAGACCATTTTCTAATGACTCTTGGGTGTGGTAATGCCAAATGGAATGTCCTTCGTACATAATTGTAGGCCTTCTGAGAATAAAAATTTAAAGTAACAGCAACTTTCTTTAATGGTTCTGGATATTTTTCTTGCGTGATGGTACTCTCCTGTTCTTACTGATTTTAACATTAGGCTTAAAATGGGGCTAGGTACTGAACCGAATGTTTGGGATAAATGATGCAGCGCATAGCTGAATAAATTATATTTTATCTTTAATTCAGCAACTACTGATTTTAAGCGATTAACTTTATGTTTAAATTTTTTCATAATTTTATTGGCTTTATTGTGCTGTTTTCTTTTGGCTATAAATTTTTGTTTAAAAAATCTGTTCTCCTGAAAAAAAATCTGGGATCTCCTGTCTTGGACTTCGCCTGCAAAATGGAATCACTACTTCCACGCAACTTTTTTATATATTTCCTACTTCCTATATTTCCCTCATATTGACAAGTAGTTGTTTCATTGTTACACCCAGGAAATTGTTGTCAGAGGAACCCACACTGAGAGGACACACAGACCCGAAGTTGTTTAGTTTTTTG
This sequence comes from Pseudeuparius sepicola, assembly GCA_963920635.1. NCBI lineage: Eukaryota > Metazoa > Arthropoda > Insecta > Coleoptera > Anthribidae > Pseudeuparius > Pseudeuparius sepicola. The sequence continues at coordinate 39,269,210 of OY987303.1, read as the reverse complement.
ATGTTTTAGATCATTTTAAATCATTATTTCTGGGAAAAGGGAATATAAATTTTCTATTTTTTTACAAAACTCTACTTTCACTTGGTTACGTGGAAGCAATAATTACTATAGCAACTAGAAGAGCAATGCATCTTTGTAATTATACTAGTTTGTCTCAAAATACGTTCTTGCTCATAATTACAGTCTCTACCCACTAAACAATAGAACATTCACAAAATGTTTATACACTGTTCTGGTATAACATATAACATTGTTATTCATATACATAATAATGATAATTTGAATAGCATTTTGAATAAACTTTTACTGCATTTTTAATGTTAATCGAACGTGCAATCTGGCTATATAAACGTTTGTCATAACGTTACCAGAATGTTTCTAATAAGTTAGTGAAATGTTATTAAATTAACATTAATAAAACAAACTTCATAATGTTTGCAAGATATTATGTGAATGTTATATGAAAGTTATTAATTAATGATAGCTAAACATGTAATACTTAACGTTCTTTAAACATCCTATTAACTTTCTTTATAGGTTTCTTATAAACGCTTATTAAATATTATTTTTTAAACATTAATTCTATGTTTTTATAACATTATGAACATATTCCTTAGGTGTTTCTTCCGGAGCTCTCCTGCGTGACGTATAGGTAGCTCTTCGACTCAAGCCTTCGCATTCGATTACACGGGACATTCTCAGGGTGCAATGTACTGACCAAAACTCAGATGTATTGACTGAGTACCTACACGTACAGTTCATCTGAGTCTCAGGCTACGTCATGCCCTGAGAATGTCCCATGTAATAGAAGGCGAAAGCTCGGGTCGAGAAGCTACAGACGCAGGAGAGATCCGGAAGAAATACCCAAGGAATATTTTCTTCTTGCATTTAGCTACTTCTGACTTTGAAATTTTCATCACTATTTAGAAAGAATGCACAGGTTAGAGGCACAACGGCACATCATATTTCAGCAAACAAGGACGCTTACAGATGTTCCCAATGAAAATGAGCAAAAATAAGCAGTTTCCCAGTGAATTTATTGAAGGGGTCATGATAAATTTAAAGACACGCCGTTTAATAAGAAATGCCTTTTTATTTTCCAGTATTATAAGTAGTACGTAAATTATTATATATTTCACTTGCATATTCACTTTGTTTACCATTTTCCTGAAACAAAAAGTTGCGTTACTATACGTAATTTAAAAATGTATCAGGTGATTCGCACATTTTCCTCCCCTCGACTTTTGTATTTTTGGGCTAGAAAAAATTATGGGGGGTGATCAAAAATATATGCCTGGGGCCTAGTATGGAAAAACGAAACGAAATAGAAAATTTTTGAAATTAAAAGCTTAAATGGAGCACATTTCTCATGCAAATTAAATAAAATAGCGAGCTTCAAAATGGCGAAAATGACGTCACTGTCGACTTTTTTCCCAGGAACGTACTAATTTCATTTCATATATATCGAAAGCGCTAATTTTTATGAACTTTCGCTTTAAAAAAATTGTCGGTCTTTTTCCGTTCGAAAGTTACATGGCCAAAAGCAATGACTAATGACGTCACCCGATTTTTCCCCAGGTAAGTATATACAGGCCATATATGAAAACAGACCGTATGAATATGGTCTAGGTCGTATTTATACGGCCTAAATGGCTAAGAATATGCCTTCTATTTAAATAAGTATTTTGCAGAAAAAACATCTAGGGTTCTCATCTCAAGCAGGCCTTGACGGGCAATTTATTCATTTTCAGTTCAAAGATAACCTACCTAAGTTGTTCATAATATAAATCTAAGTCCCCATACCAAACAATCGGCACACTTTGATTTTTTCAAATTTTTCCATTTTTGTGGTTTTAGCGCAAATCAAGTACATTTATTGATAAATTTTATAAGAAAAAGTCGTTCAGAATGCAAATTTAAGGCTCTGTAGTACATTTTAAAATAATCGGCATATTTTGACTTTTCTAAAAAAATCAAGGTGAAATTTGAAAAAAAAAAGTGTGCCGATTATTTTAAAATAGGAGACTGAGATTTAGAATTTAGAATTAGTATTCTTGAGGTTAGACAGAAAAATATATAACCCCTCCTTAAGAGGTAACAAAATAATATAAAAAGAACAGGACATCAACACAGACTTTTCACAAGGAATGTAGCATGCTAATTCGTGTTTTGACCATTGAAACACCACCCCACATAGGCATATTCCAAATTTGCTGAATTGCTCTTGGGAACCAAAAAAAGCTGATTATTTTAATCAAAAATATAAATTTCAATGAAACGTTGAAACTTTTAGCACAGTTCAGGGAATACCCAGTTGTAAGTCTTCCTGTCGGCGCCTTTGATCTCGGCGGTAGTGACTTTCGTTTTTTATACAAACTCATTCTCCAACAGAATCTCACTTTGAAGTCACGTTACTTCTTTATTTTAGACCACGCCCTATAAAAATCGATGGGACACAGGACCGGGATTAAATTATTTTCTTACATTAATGGTTTGGATATTGTTATAACGTCTGTGCACAGATACTAAACAGTAAACAGTAGAAAAGGGTACACACTGATGGCAAAGTACAGGTAAAGAATTCTGGGAAATCCAAAATCTGGTGGAATTCCCAATATATTTGACCAGTGTGAAGACAGCAACGGTTTCCGTTTTGGCAACACTGTAAAAACGCGGCCAAAGCTTCAGAAACGTTGCTAGCAACGATTCGAAATTGCATTTTTAAAAAATAAATAAGAAAAAAATGCGGCGGATGGGAATTACATCGGGAGGAAAATGGAAAAGTATTCGCCTGAAACGGCCAACGGCCATAATATAGGTATTCAGGTAGATCATGAGCCGGCAGTTTGTTTTCGCAGGGGTCAAAATAACATAAAAAAAATCTGGCAAGAAAACGCGGTCGCGGCGCGGAATCACACCTTGCGTGAAAAGTGTAGGAAGCATCCCCAAGAAACCACCATAGGGTGAGATCATGGTCGGGCCGTTGGTTTTTCCGCAGGGGTCAAAAATAACATAAAAAAATTCTAGCAAGAAAACGGCGTCGCGGCGTGGAATCACACCGTGCGTAAAAAAATGTAGGAAGCATCCCCAAGAAACCACCATAGGGTGAGATCATGGTCGGGCCGTTGGTTTTTTCTCAGGGGTCAAAAATAACATAAAAAAAATTCTAGCAAGAAAACGGCGTCGCGCCGTGGAATCACACCTAGCGTGAAAAGTGTAGGAAGCATCCCCAAGAAACCAGCATAGGGTGAGGTCATGGTCGGGCCTATGGTTTTTCCGCAGGGGTCAAAAATAACATAAAAAAAATTCTAGCAAGAAAACGCGGCCTCGGCGTGGAATCACACCTTGCGTGAAAAGTGTAGGAAGCTTCCCCAAGAAACCACCATAGGGTGAGACCATGGTCGGGCCGATGGTTTTTTCGCAGGGGTCAAAAATATCATAAAAAAAATCTAGCAAGAAAACGCGGTCGCGGCGTGGAATCACACCTTGCGCGAAAAGTGTAGGAAGCATCCCCAAGAGACGACCATAGGGTGAGACCATGGTCGGGCCGTTGGTTTTTTTCACGAGGGGCAAAAATAACATAAAAAAATCTGGCAAGAAAAGACGGCCGCGGCGTGGAATCACACCCTGCGTAAAAAATGTAGGAGGCATCCCCAAGAAACCACAATAGGGTGAGACCATGGTCGGGCCGTTGGTTTTTTCGCAGGGGTCAAAAATAACATAAAAAAATTATAGCAAAAAAACGCGGCCGCGGCGTGGAATCACACCCTGCGTAAAAAATGTAGGAAGCATCCCCAAGAAACCACAATAGGGTGAGACCATGGTCGGGCCGTTGTTTTTTTCGCAGGGGTCAAAAATATCATAAAAAAAAAATTCTAGCAAGAAAACGCGGTCACGGCGTGGAATCACATCTTGCGTGAAAAGTGTAGGAAGCATCCCCAAGAAACCACAATAGGGTGAGACCATGGTTGGGCCGTTGGTTTTTTCGCGGGGGTCAAAAATAACATAAAAAAATTCTAGCAAGAAAACGTGGCCGCGGCGTGGAATCGCACCCTGCGTAAAAAATGTAGGAAGCATCCCCAAGAAACCACAATAGGGTGAGACCATGGTCGAGCCGTTCGTTTTTTCGCAGGGGTCAAAAATAACATAAAAAAAATTCTAGCAAGAAAACGCGGTTGCGGCGTGGAATCACACCTTGCGTGAAAAGTGTAGGAAGCATCCCCAAGAAACCACCATAGGGGTAGATCATGATCGGGCCGTTCGTTTTTTCGCAGGGGTCAAAAATAACATAAAAAAAATTCTAGCAAGAAAACGCGGTTGCGGCGTGGAATCACACCTTGCGTGAAAAGTGTAGGAAGCATCCCCAAGAAACCACCATAGGGGTAGATCATGATCGGACCGTTCGTTTTTTCGCAGGGGGCAAAAATAACATAAAAAATTTCTAGCAAGAAAACGGCGTCGCGGCGTGGAATCACACCTTGCGTGAAAAGTGTAGGAAGCATCCCCAAGAAACCAGCATAGGGTGAGACCATGGCCGTTGGTTTTTTCGCGGGGGTCAAAAATAACAAAAAATTTCTAGCAAGAAAACGGCATCGCGGCGTGGAATCACACCCTGCGTGAAAAGTGTAGGAAGCATCCCCAAGAAACCAGCATAGGGTGAGACCATGGTCGGGCCGTTGGTATTTTCGCTGGGGTCAAAAATAACATAAAAAATTTCTAGCAAGAAACCGGCGTCGCGGCGTGGAATCACACCTTGCGTGAAAAGTGTAGGAAGCATCCCCAAGAGACCACCATAGGGTGAGACCATGGTCGGGCCGTTGGTTTTTTCGCGGGGGTCAAAAATATCATAAAAAAAAATTCTAGCAAGAAAACGGCGTTGCGGCGTGGAATCACACCTTGCGTGAAAAGTGTAGGAAGCATCCCCAAGAAACTACCATAGGGTGACACCATGGTTGGGCCGTTGGTTTTTTCGCGGGGGTCAAAAATAACATAAAAAAATTCTAGCAAGAAAACGGCGTTGCGGCGTGGAATCGCATCCTGCATAAAAAATTTAGGAAGCATCCCCAAGAAACCAACATAGGGTGACACCATGGTCGGGCCGTTGGTTTTTTCGCGGGGGTCAAAAATAACATAAAAAAATTCTAGCAAGAAAACGGCGTCGCGGCGTGGAAACACACCTTGCGAGAAAAGTGTAGGAAGCATCCCCAAGAAACCACCATAGGGTGAGACCATGGTCGGGCCGTTGTTTTTTTCGCGGGGGTCAAAAATATCATAAAAAAAATTCTAGCAAGAAAACGGCGTCACGGCGTGGAATCACACCTTGCGTGAAAAGTGTAGGAAGCATCCCCAAGAAACCACCATAGGGTGAGACCATGGTCGGGCCGTTGGTTTTTTCGCGGGGGTCAAAAATATCATAAAAAAAATTCTCACCCTATGGTGGTTTCTTGGGGATGCTTCCTACACTTTTCACGCAAGGTGTGATTCCACGCCGCGACGCCGTTTTCTTGCTAGATTTTTTTTATGATATTTTTGACCCCTGCGAAAAAACCAACGGCCTGAACATGGTCTCACCCTATGGTGGTCTCTTGGGGATGCTTCCTACACTTTCACGCAAGGTGTGATTCCACGCCGTGGCGCCGTTTTCTTGCTAGAAATTTTTTATGTCATTTTTGACCCCCGCGAAAAAACCAACGGCCCGACCATGGTCTCACCCTATGCTGGTTTCTTGGGGATGCTTCCTACACTTTTCACGCAGGGTGTGATTCCACGCCGCGACGCCGTTTTCTTGCTAGAATTTTTTTATGTTACTTTTGACCCCCGCGAAAAAACGAACGGCCCGACCATGATCTACCCCTATGGTGGTTTCTTGGGGATGCTTCCTACACTTTTCACGCAAGGTGTGATTCCACGCCGCAACCGCGTTTTCTTGCTAGAATTTTTTTTATGTTATTTTTGACCCCTGCGAAAAAACAAACGGCTCGACCATGGTCTCACCCTATTGTGGTTTCTTGGGGATGCTTCCTACATTTTTTACGCAGGGTGTGATTCCACGCCGCGGCCGCGGTTTCTTGCCAGATTTTTTATGATATTTTTGACCCCTGCGAAAAAACCATCGGCCCGACCATGGTCTCACCCTATGGTGGTTTCTTGGGGAAGCTTCCTACACTTTTCACGCAAGGTGTGATTCCACGCCGTGGACGCGTTATCTTGCTAGAATTTTTTGTATGTTATTTTTGACCCCTGCGGAAAAACCATAGGCCCGACCATGACCTCACCCTATGCTGGTTTCTTCGGGATGCTTCCTACACTTTTCACGCTAGGTGTGATTCCACGGCGCGACGCCGTTTTCTTGATAGAATTTTTTTTATGTTATTTTTTGATCCCTGAGAAAAAACCAACGGCCCGACCATGATCTCACCCTATGGTGGTTTCTTGGGGATGCTTCCTACATTTTTTTACGCACGGTGTGATTCCACGCCGCGACGCCGTTTTCTTGCTAGAATTTTTTTATGTTATTTTTGACCCCTGCGGAAAAACCAACGGCCCGACCATGATCTCACCCTATGGTGGTTTCTTGGGGATGCTTCCTACACTTTTCACGCAAGGTGTGATTCCGCGCCGCGACCGCGTTTTCTTGCTAGATTTTTTTTATGTTATTTTTGACCCCTGCGAAAACATACTGCCGGCTCATGATCTACCTGAATACCTATATTATGGCCGTTCGCCGTTTCTGGCGAATACTTTTCCATTTTCCTCCCGATGTAATTCCCATCCGCCGCATTTTTTCCTTATTCATTTTTTAAAAATGCAATTTCGAGTCGTTGCTAGCAACGTTTCTGAAGCTTTGGCCGCGTTTTTACAGTGTTGCCAAAACGGAAACCGTTGCTGAGAAAACCGTTGCTGTCTTCACACTGGTATATATTTGAGTACATCCCTGATGCATTCCTCGCATTCCATTCTTTAGTGATTCTGGTCTGCGCGATAAAAGCATTCTACCAGCAATGGCGTCGACTTTTCATACTGGATATTGTTTATCCTGTGCTTTTAGGGTTATTTTCTTCTTCTTCTCATCTTCTAAGGGTTATCAAGTACAAAAAAGGCATGATGAGAATTCGAGGATATGGAGATTCGGAGTTTTGGGCCTTTCGTTCTCTAACCTAACAGATATTTATTTGTTCAAAACAACATTATTTGACAAAAAATGATACCTATTTACTTACCTCTGGTTCTATAATAGTCTCTTTGCATTTTTACAATGCTTTACCAACCACATGATTTTTTGAACACGAAAAGCTATTAACCCTACAAAAAGAAAAAATTGCAATTAAAAACTAAAAACGCATCTCTTAAAATGTCATGGTGATTTTTATAATTTTACCGGCACCTTCAAAAAATACAATGCAATTTCATTCTACTGCATACAAAATTTTAAACAAGGAATAAGGTAGCCACCATTCAAGCTTCAAATTTCATCTCTTTTCGTGCGCCTGGCCGTGCACAATAGATCCAAAAGCGGTATATGTAAACTATGTATTTACCACAGGTATGTGGTAAATAAACTATGAATTTGCCACAGGTATGTGTCAAAATATAATATATTGTATATGTTTCTATAATTAATGTAGTTTTTATTTGTATATTATACGTATAATGCTATTTTTATTACCAGGTATAATTAAAATATTCATAATTCGTCTACACTGTAGGGGTTTCCGATGGGAGATTATTGAATTTTTAAGGGTAAGTTGATGTAGGGATAATTAAGATATTGTTTGCCTCGTGTTACAACTATGAGTTCATTGATGGGTTTAGAAGTCGTTTTTCTTTGCTTGGACCTTCTCTGATAAATATAGCTGGTAAAGTTAAAATGTTAAGTACTGATGGCAGGTTGTATGAGGACACTTTAGCTATTGTTAGGAAGGCTAATTTTTGTTGTTCTAATACTGATAACCGATTTGTTGAATTTCCGCAAAGAATCAAATAGAACATGAGTTGACTTTGAACAAGTCCTATGTATGCCAAGCGCATTATACAGTGTGACCATGTTTCGAGTCTATGCATGGGGATCTTGGCTATCTTAAGAGATACAAGGTTGGTTAGATTGGGGCAAAGTTGCGGAATTTGACGACGAGTAACATGGTAAAAAAAAATTTGGCTGGCCCTTCTCGTTTTGAAAATAATGCGAAAAAACTGAAAATTGCCATTTTCGTTTTTTATTTTTTTAAACGGAACCAAAGGGGTCTGGACATTTCTAAGTTAAACATTATTAAGGCACTTTTCCGGGGAATCTAAATATGGCCTCGTATTTTTTTATCGCCTACCAAGACAAAAATATGACGATCAACTTTTTTTTTCTTATGGGCACCATAATGCATTGTTGCATTTTTGAAAAGAAAAGTTTTTTATGGTTAAAATGGCATGTCACACATTATGCTTTATTTTTTCTTCTTGCTGTAATGTCACATTAATTGTTTTTGCATCTAGTGCCTTGGAAACATAAGCCTAGTTACCCATTGTTGTGAAGTGTCCTTTGGCATATTGTTTCACAGTTCAGTAAAAATTCAGTTAGTATAAAATTTATCGATTAAACATAAATCATAAACATTCGAGATGCAACGAATATCCGGCAGGCCGAATGTCATTTTTCGGGCATTGAAGAATATTTGGTGCATAAAATGGCTTTTTTCGATCGATAAATATTTGAAAATAATTTGTCTCAAAATGTGAGTAATTACCTAGATTAAAATTTGTATTGAGCAAAAGTTTAAAATTATGCATGTTGCTCGCTACAGATCCAAAAAAGCCATTTTATGGGTCAAAATAAATAAATAAATTTAACATTAACTGAATTTTTACTGAACCGTCAAGCAATATGCCAAAGGACACTTCACAACAGTGGGTAACTAGGTTTATGTTTCCAAGACAAAAACTATTAATTTAACATTACGGCAAGAAGAAAAAGTAAAGCATAATGTGTGCCATGTCATTTTAACCATAAAAAAATCTTTTAAAAATGCAACAATCCAATATGGCGCCCATAAGAAAAAGAAAAGTTGATAGTCATATTTTTGTCCTGGTAGGAGACAAAAAAAATGCGAGGCCATATTTAGATTCCCTGTAAAAAAGTGCCTTAATAATGTTTAACTTAGAAATGTCCAGCCTTCTTGGGTTTTGTTTAAAAAATATAAAAACAAATTAAAAAAAAATCAGTTTTTTCGCATTATTTTCAAAACGAGAAGGGCCAGCCAAAAATTTTTTTACCATGTTACTTGTCATCAAATTCCGCAACTTAGCCCCAATTTAACCGACCTCATATCTCTTAAGATAGCCAAGATCCCCATGCATAGACTCGAAATACGGTCACCCTGTATGAATTGAGGTATATTCAGACATTTTCGGAGGAGATATATTTTTAATATTTAATAAATTAACAAGTTATCTTAACCATTATCCCCCAGGAAGGTATATGAAAACTTAAAAGGACCATGACTTGTTTTTAAAATTCGGCCAAAACCTAAAAAGATAAGGTGGTGCCATCTATTCGCATATAGGCGACAGTACCAGGAAGAACTTCCCAGCCCATGGACGATTTACCGACCCTCGTTGGGGAAAATCCGTGGAACGCTACTTCTCTCTACTGTAGTGGTTCGAATAAAAGAACATGTATTCTCTAACCCATTCGTATATTGACTGTCCCCAAAAACCCATCCAGTACAATACCCCTTGTACATTATTGCTTATGCGCATATTGCGATACATGCTTATACACATATACACTTATGCTAGCTTAACTATTTCCTAACCACATGACCTACTTAAATATTTCCACAGTGTCGATAGACCCTACACCTTCCCTTTTTGAGAAAAAAAATGTCATTCACTATGGCCACTTGTGAAAGACGTTTTTTTACACATACAACAATTTTAATAATATAAGGTTTAATCAACAAAATTAAAATAATTTTACAATATATATGTACTTTACTACTTATTTACCTATATAACTTACAATATGTATTATACCTAAATTACAAATATTAAAATATTCTTATACACTAACCTAACATATATTTTTTTACTCGGTTCTTATGTACAGCGAGTTGTTTGCCTCTATTATCTTTAACAATATAGTTAGGACTTTCGACTCTAATTACCGGATATGGTCCTTCCCACCAAGCATCTAGTTTACCTCGATCTTCCTTACTCACTAACACTAAGTCGCCTGGATTTAATTTCATTACCTTAGATTGAATATCGAATTCAATTTTTCGGTCTTTTTTGACTTTTCCAAGTAATCTCTAGCTTGCTTATGTGCTAGTTGTAAACGATATCGAATTTCCTGGTCGTACGCATCAATATTGTATAGTGGTTCCACATTAGGTCGTTTGAAAATTTCGGGAAGTTCAGGTTTTCTTGCAAAAACGAGTTCATAAGGCGTGTAATTATGATAAGTATTTGGGGTCGTATTGTAGCAGAACGTAAAATACTTTAGCCAGTTATCCCAGTCTGAACGCGTTTCATTTATGTACAGGCTGACCCCCCAAAGAGTACCACCCCCTTTATTTTCTTAATTTTAGTTTATTTTAACCGGAGAAAAGACATTTCTTTACTAATTTTATCCAAATTTTCAGAATTTGCTGTCAAAAAAACAATTGAGCATCAAACAAAAAAGTTACAGACCTAACCTCACTTTTTTTGAAATTGAAGCCCAACACTTTTTTACATATTTGGATAGGCAATTGAAATCTCTATACGACGATATATATAAATATATATATACAGGGTGATTTTTTCGATGACCACTATGGGGATGTTGGAAACTAGCAGAGCTAGAACAAAGGTTAAATAGGGAAAGGATTACAGTTTTGAAAGCTCAATCTAATGCCCCTTTTGGTTTTTTAAAAAAGTTCATGGCTCACTAGATATTTTGAAAGAGTGATTTTTTGCTATTTCATCAGATCTCTGTAGCTCCGTTATTTCCGATTATACAAAAAAACTGTAGAGACGAAAATTGTAGATAATTTTGGGCTTAATAAGATAATCTAATCCAATATTTTATGTTGTTTGTGATTTTTGAGATATGACATAAACTTGTGTTTTTTTAAATGTAAATCATAGTTGGCTGTGGCCTTATCAAATCGGCCATTTTTTGAGCTTTCTAAAGATATAATACTCGGCATATCGGCATAGTTATTATAAAAAATGAAAGAGCTATGGCTAATTTTCTGTTTTTTTTTTTATTTTCACATAAGTCAGCCATGGAATATTTTCATAATTACGTTCTATTTTATAATAAGACATACCTACTTCAAACTTTCAAATATTTTATTTTTAGCTGGTAACAAAATGTAACAAAATAAAACAAAAATTATCATGATGGAGCTCCACCACATAATTATTTGCCCGTAAGAAATTACCTAGATCAGCTCTATCCAAATAGTTGGCCGCCCCGATACCCTGATTTGTCTGTTTTGGATTTCTTTTTGTGGGGGAACAGTAAAAAATAAAGTATGAGACAATTGTTGAATTAAGAGCAGCTGTTTTGGAAGTAATTGCCAGTATTGACAGGCGCTCTCTAAAAAAGGCGACAAATTCAGTTTTAAAAAGATGCAATATTTGCATAAATAATAATGGTGGATTGTTTGAACAGCTTTTAAAATAATAATAATTGGAATTTGAGTTTTTATTTTGTTACATTTTGTTACCAGCTAAAAACCAAATATTAGAAAGTTTGAAGTATATTTTCTAAAATTTATTTGTGGCGCAAACAGATCCATTTAATTTTTACTTGGGTTTTTCGCCACCAAACTGATTGAAAGACAACTTTTTCAAGTTGCCTCGAAAATACATAAATTCTTAACACTAAATGAACGAAACTTTAAACGTGTAACTCAAAAAATAACTTCAACAAATTTGTTTTCTGAGCTTTCGGAGGATAAATCTTCCTCCTTTCTCAAAGATCATGTCACTTCACTTTGTCGTGACATGATCTTTGAGAAAGGAAGTTATTTTTTGAGTTACACGTTTAAAGTTTCGTTCATTTAGTGTTAAGAATTTATGAATTTTCGAGGCAACTTGAAAAAGTTGTTTTTCAATCAGTTTGGTGGCGAAAAACCCAATTAAAAATTAAGTTTGAAGTATGTCTAATTATAAAATAGAACGTAATTATGAAAATATTCCATGGCTGACTATGTGAAAATTAAAAAAATCAGAAAATTAGCCATAGCTCTTTTATTTTTTTGTAATAACTATGCCGAGTATTATATCTTTGGAAAGCTCAAGAAATGGCCGATTTGATAAGGCCACAGCCAACTATGATTTACATTTAAAAAAACATAAGTTTATGTCACATCTTAAAAATCACAAACAACATAAAAAAATTGGATTAGATTATTTTATTAAGCCCAAAATTATCTACAATTTTCGTCTCTACAGTTTTTTTGCATAATCAGAAATAACGGGGCTACAGAGATCTGATGAAATAGCAAAAAATCACTCTTTTCAAAATATCTAGTGAGCCATGAACTTTTTTAAAAATCCAAAAGGGGCATTAGATTGAGCATTCAAAACCGCAATTCTTTCCCCATTTAACCTTAACCTTAACTCACCCTGTATATATATTTATATATTCGTATAGAGATTTCAATTGCCTATCAAAATATGTAAAAAAGAGTTGGGCTTCAGTTTCAAAAAAAGGGAGGTTAGGTCCGTAACTTTTTTGTTTGATGCTCAATTGTTTTTTTGACAGCAGATTCTGAAAATTTGGATAAGATTAGTAAAGAAATGCCTTTTCTCCGATAAATATACCCTAATATTAAGAAAATAAAGGGGGGTGGTACTCTTTGGGGAGTCACCCTGTACATACGTAAAAATTCATTTAGAACGCGGTGGTTCCTTTCACATGCACCAATAGTTTGACTGTGATAGGCAGTTGATATTTTGTGCTGTTTTCAACAATTTTGAGACATTAGTAAAAACTTCATTGACGTATTCTGTACCCCTATCGGTTCTGATTTCCTTAAAAGGGCCATAAATTAGTACGAAATTTTCAACAATTGCTTTAGCTATTGTCAATGCCTCTTTATTTGGTATTGGTATCATAACTACATATTTAGTAAGCTCACATTGCATAGTTACTGCATAAATATTTCCTTGGTTTGTTTTCTGAAAAGATCCTATCGTATCAATGCATACAATATCGAAAGGTCTCTGCGGGGTGGGAGTTAAAGTCAAAGGTTCAATATGTTTAGCTTGAGCTTTATTTGTTTGGCATTTATGACAAATACTAATGTATTTAGCAACATCTCTTGACATATTTTTCCACCTATAAAATGCTTTTAGTTTTTTAAGTAGCCTTTTTTGGCCACAATGACCACCTAATAAGTATCATAACTACATATTTAGTAAGCTCACATTGCATAGTTACTGCATAAATATTTCCTTGGTTTGTTTTCTGAAAAGATCCTATCGTATCAATGCATACAATATCGAAAGGTCTCTGCGGGGTGGGAGTTAAAGTCAAAGGTTCAATATGTTTAGCTTGAGCTTTATTTGTTTGGCATTTATGACAAATACTAATGTATTTAGCAACATCTCTTGACATATTTTTCCACCTATAAAATGCTTTTAGTTTTTTAAGTAGCCTTTTTTGGCCACAATGACCACCTAATAAGGGATCGTTGTGAAATTTTTCTATTAATTCATTTTTCTTCCCTCTATTTGTAATTAATTCTGGCAAAGAAAAAAGTATGACTGCAGTATTTTTAAGCATGTCATATCCCGCTTGTTTAAAATCATTAATGGTATACCTACTGAATATAGAATCATTCATATTTAATTTTAATTTCCTAAACTTTTTCTTGTCAGCCATTATTTCGAGCTGAGATAATATTTGCGCTAACGCTATTTTACCATTGACAATCGGAAGTTTAGTTTGAGCGCTCAATTTTCTTCGATAGTAAATTTGTATTTCTATATAGTCAGATTCAATTTTAAATTTTAAGAAAGGTATTTTTAATACTTCATAGTTATTTAATGTTTCGTAAACTTTTGGTGTTGGCAACACCTTAGTCGGAGTTGGAGGATCCTGATTTTCGTTTGGTGTAGTTTTTGACATAGATCTAGTAATTGCAAATATTTGGGATGAATCGTGGTGCATTTGCTTTAAGTTACTGATATTTATTCTTGATAATGCGTCACTTATTACATTGTCCTTGCCTTTGATGTATAAAATATCAAAATCAAATTCTTCTAAGTCTAGTCGCATCCTAGTTAGTTTTGACGTTGGATCTTTCATAGAAAAAAGATATACGAGTGGCCTGGGGTCTGTCTTTACAATCAATTTTTTTCCATATAAGTAACAACGAAAGTATTGAATAGCCCAGTGAATTGCAGTTAGTTCTTTTAAAATAGTTGGTTTATTTAGTTCTCCCTTCGTGAAGGTTCGAGATGCATATGCAATAGGTAACTCCTGTCCCTCAAAATCTTGAGCAAGAACTGCCCCACAAGCACTATTCGATGCGTCCGTTGTAAGAATAAAAATTATGAGGACTTTTTAGTGAGTTTTTAAGAATATTAAATGAATTTTGACATTCCTCAGACCAAACGAATTCTACGTTTTTTCATATAAGTTTTTGAGCGGTTGGGCGAGCGACGCAAAATGTAATATAAATCGACGATAAAAATTACAGAAAGCAACAAAACGCCTGACCTCGTCAGCTGTTCGCGGCGCCGGGTATTTGTTTATAACATCATATTTCGATTTGTCAGGTAAAATACCTTTGTCCGTAATTTTGTGACCTAGGTAAGTGACTTCTTTCCTAAAGAAATTGCATTTTTCAGGGTTTAGCTTCAAATTATATTTACAACAAACTTGGAAAACCTTTTTTAAGTTATTTAAATGATGTTTTTCTGAACAGCCAATTACGATTAAATCGTCCATGTATAAAAATGCTTTTTCCGGAGTAATGCCCGCGAAAGCTATTGACATCATGCGCTGAAAACTGTTAGGACTAACCGATAAACCAAAAGGTAAACGTGTAAATCTAAAAGAACCTGCATTCGCACTAAAAGAAGTTAAATCGCGAGAGTTCTCCTCTAAGGCTATTTGATGAAAACCTGAAATTAAATCAATTGCCGAAAACCATTTGACTCTACCTAGTTCATCCAAAATTTCATCTATACGAGGTAACGGGAATTTGTCTACTATTAATTTTTTATTCAATTGCCTAAAATCAACGACTAATCTGCATGCCTTTTGGCCATTGGTGGACTTTTTTGGCACTAATAGTAGGGGACTGTGGTATTCTGAGACCAACGGCTCTATAATATCATTGTCTATAATAACATTGTTTGGATTTGGCGATTTATTTCTTCTTTATGTACACGTGGAGTTCTATAGTTTTTTATGTATACCGGTTTATTATCGCACAGTTTTAGCTTCTGTGTGTAAAAATTGTTTAACGTTATTTTATCTGCAAACTCGGCACACAATTCGAATACATCTTTTTTTACCGCCTCTGGAATATCTTTGTTAAGTTGATTTATTAACTGAGAATGTCGATTTTCATCTTCGATTTCTATATTGTAAATATTGAATTGATCTAGTTTAACTGTTTCTATATCAACATCTTTTAACGCTACGCTTTCAAATGTTGTATTAATTATTCTTACCAAGGGACTTGATTTTGAAACTATACTTCTTGCTACAAAAATCCCGGGTTGAAGTTCCTTGTTTACCACAATAGAATCATGAGTTAAATTTTTTAAACAATTTATTTGCCTAATAACTTCACACCTAGCAGGGATGTATACGACGTTTTCATCCGTGCTACTGATTATAGGTATTACAAGCTCTTTATTATCCAGCCTGATGCCCATAGTCCAGTCAAAATAATCTATATTAGCTTTGTATTTTATCAGAAAGTCCCTTCCTAAAATTCCATCTCCAGGAACCGGAAAATCATCGTCAACAACATGAAAAATATGACTGAACCTATAGTTATCGATTACTATGAGAGTTTTTGTGACACCTAAGGAATTTGTAAGTCCATCGGTGACACCTTTAATTTTGCTAATTTGTGTTGTGTCGATAAATTGACCATTTTTTATTTTTGTTCGTTTAAAAACTGAAATATCGGCACCATTATCTATTAAAAGTGTACTTTTAGAACCTGACATTTCTACATTAAGAATTACAAAATTTGAAAGCGCTACGTTTATTGAATATATTTTCACATAATCTCCCCCAATCGAGCCGGTTGGGGGCTCGCCGAGTTTTCCGAACTGTCTGCCTCGTAATATCTCACCGCATGATTATTCCTCGACGTTTGTCGGGATGTGCTGGCATAATAATCATTTCTATAGTTTCCTCTGCCACGGGTGTTTCTATTTTGAAAATTAAAATTATTGTAATTTGCATTGCGATTTTGATACCCTCTTCCGTGCGAAGTACCGCGCCGATGACTCATATTTGCTTGATTTTGGTATCGAAAATTATTATACTTCTTTTGTTTAAAATATTGAATGTACCGGCCTCTACAACAAACCGAGCTTTTTCTGTGTTTGCATTCCGACTCACGCCTAACACTGCCGTTTCAACCGTATAATTTTCCGCAACTTGAGACGGAACCCCTTCCGTAATATAAGCTTTTTTTAATTTTTCTGCAAGTGCTTCGATTTCAGATGCATAGGTTGCAGCATCTTTGGTATTTTGTTTACAATTCAGCAACTTTGCCGACAATAAACGTGAACTTTCTCCTTTGATACCGCTTTTTGAAGTCTGAATTATTGCATCTAAAGAATCCTCATTGGTTATTAAGTCACGCGCTTTACCTGTTAGCCGAGTTTTGACGAAAGCTATTGCATTTGCCAGATTGCCAGTTGAATTATTTTTTAGCAACTCTAGAGAGTCCGTAAATGATATTAAATTGTCTATGTTCCCGTCAAATTGATTCGGAACTAATTTACTTGCCAAATTAAAGAAGTCGACCGGTATTAACGCCATAGTATCTATGTCTTTAGTATCTTCCTCTTCCTGAAAATTTTCGTCTATAACTGTAGGATCAATGTGTTCGATACAGGAAATCGGTACATTATAATTGACACCTAGAACCACAAATGACCTAACTACTCTATCTCGACTATCCAAGAAAAGATTTTTATAAATATGTTTGTCAAGATTATCTAAAGATATCCAAGAATTAACTAAAGTTTCTGTAAATTCGTTAAATAAGTGAACTAAATTGTCTCTAATGTCTTGACGCACAGATTCAGTTTTGGGTACGTTTTTCTTTAACGCCCTCTTAGCCTGTCCTACTATATCTTTCTTAATTCTCGCTAACGTAAGATTAATTTCTTCCTTGCTTTGCATTAAGAAGACTTAGAGGTATTGATTATAATATACATTAATTTCAGAATATATTAAGTACCACTTACACATCTTATGTCTGCTTCCACTGAGTTGGTTTTTCCGGCACAACACTGTAACACTTAATATCACACTTACACAGCTGCTACTTCGATGTCGGCTGATCTCCTCTGGGTGGGTCGTCCTCGTGGATAGGGCAAATGATTAGACGGCACTTACATTTGCCATGGATGCAGCTAGATTTCTTCGCATTTGCTTCCTGACGCGCTTGCTGTGTATTTGATACACTTTGATCGCCAGATGCACCAGCATTACTGCTAGCATGAGATAAAGGATAACTTTCACATCCTTCGTGATATTGTACTCTTCCTCTTGGACGATAAAATTGGAGTTCACTGCCATTCTCGGTGATACCCAAACTTTTTGAATGAGTTTTTCCCATTTTTCTTGATATACAACCTTTTAAGTTGCTTTTACTTGATAAAACCTTTTAAATTACTAAGTTATGCGATACATTCTTATACACATATACACTTATGCTAACTTAACTATTTCCTAACCACATGACCTACTTAAATATTTCCACAGGGTCGATAGACCCTACACTACACTTGGTCGATTCTTATTTATTTGGAGGTGGGGAGACCAAAGAATCTGTAATATACAATATACCCCCTTTGGGCAGTTGCTGCTTGCATTTTTGTTAATTTTAAGATGTTATGTCTCTGCGAAAATAGATAATAAAGCTGAGCCGCAATAAGGTGATACTTGGCAGGAATGCAAAGAATGCAGTCCCCCTTCCTTTCTGAAAGTCTATTGGATATTAACGAACTCCTATATTTGCTGTGATGCCGGATGAGGGGTTTATTTTATAGCGGATATCTCCAGCACTTTTAAAAATATGTGGTAACCGACGTTGCATCTGAGTGTGTGGCATCGCTGCATGCCCAGGATCTGCCCTGATGTCTGCCATCGTATGCTAGCCACACATGCTCTCCTTGTTTATGAGATTCGAACTCCTCCCACAGGCCCCCTTGCTCCTCAGACCGAAAGTATCTTTTAAATGCGTCCCCGCTTTATTTGAAAACAACCAAATGAATATACCAAGTACCTATTATACAGGATGAGTTACAAAGGCCGCAGTGGTCTATATCTTCTACATTGTTAATGCTAGTAAAAAAAGTATAAACAAATCTTTTAGAGAAACATGAGTAGTACATTCCGAAAATATTTTTCAATATACAGGGTTATCCAATAAGTAGTGGCGACCCAAAGTTATGGATCTGTATTTGAAGGTTAGGAAGTTATCTTAATTTTTAACGAAAAAGGGGCCACTTTTGAAAATGTATTACTCAAAAACCAAATAAAATTTTGGGCTATAACTTGGACTGGAGATTGCCTGTTATGCCTAGTTAACAATTTTGGACCAATATTGAGATAAAGTTCTGAAGAACATACCGGGCGATTCCCTCATGCAAATCTTAAGTTTACTCGTTAATTTTAAATGGAACACCCTATATTTTATTACATGTTTGGAAAGCCCTTAAAGAGTAGATACTTTTTGGTATGAGATATCATGGGTCTAAATTTAAAGGTTAGGGAGTTATTTCCATTTTATTCTAAGGAAGGGTTTTAAAACGGCCGATTACATTATTAGGGTGTCAAAGTGTCACTTTTAAAGCTGTAAAAAATGAAAAGACATTCTTGTTAATTTTTGATGTATTGAAAATAATTCAAAACTTACCTGTATCGCTATAAATAAATATCATAAGCCGATGTCATAATTTATTATTACCGAAACGGTAGCATTAAAACCGAAACGGTAAGTTATAAATGCTACCATTTCGGTTTCAGTCATTCGGGAAGGTTATGACTGCCTTGAAGAACCTAATAAGGGGAAACAGCTGTCATAGTCTACCTTCTCGAACGATTCAAATATGAAAACACCGGCACATCCATTAGAACTTGGATGTTGGTATGATATTACCAGTTGCCAAAATTTATAGTCCCATAAAGCCGCTAACTTTCTTTTTGTAAAAATATATTGGGGACGTGAAATTTTATCATAATTTATTATGTGGTAACTTTATTTCTTCATGTGCACTAGGTTTTTTATTATTGATGGCGTTACAGGTAGGTTTTTAACCATTGACCGCACAAATCGGGTGCTCAATTCTTAGTGGTGCTGTCATTTGATACTTCTGCTATGTGCCGTTCATTGATGATCAGTTTCCGAGGTGCTTTAAAAATAAAAATGAACAAGAAGAATATTTTTTTAAAAAAGTCTCAAGCTTTTCAGTGGTGCAGTTCATTGAGGTGAAATTTTGAAATATTTTCCGTATTTGTGTAGAAAGTTTAAAGAACAGATCACCTCTTTAAAGCTAATACCCTGTTTCTAACTGGCAATGGATTAATCAGAGTAATGTAGCCTGTTATCAATGAATCTGGAGCACCCATATTCAACAAAACTGTGAAATTTTGGAAACTGAAATCATTGGTTTGGAAGTTCTAAAGTAAAACAGACGTTTCATATAAAGGCCATCTTTCATGTCAGTAAGTTTTATGCAAAAGAACTGCCTGACCTAATATTCATCTTAAAATTTAGAAGCAAAACAGAGATTTTCTACATAAAAGCCACCTTCCATATCAGTAAGTTTCATGCAAAAGAACTGCCTGACCTAATATTTCGTTTATATTACAGGGCTTTCATTTACTTCCTAAGTTCTTATTCTTCCTATTCGTCATTCTTCGGATTGTTATATTGAATATTCTTCACCCTTTCTTCACCCAAGTTTGGTTTAATATCAGTTTTGGAAAGTGTCAACCAGCTGTCAATCCAATGTTCATGTTCCCGTGAAAGGGGTATGTGAGGCTTGTTGATTTGAACTTCGACGTCTACGAGTCTCATCTGTTCAACCAGTCATCGACCATACTGTCCATATGAACATAACTGATATCACTGTGTCACGGATAAGTCTTATTCTGTATGTTGTAATGGTGTAAATTTTCTTTCTTATCAATGTAACTAGGTATAAAACTGTATTACAATTCATAGTGAATCATAGATTTGCCTGCTAGGGTGCTCATATACCCAAATATTTTACCTTACTTTAATTAGCTGTGCACTGTGTGTGATCAAGCAAAGTAAACTTTCAAATATAATGTAAGTAATCTGGTTTACCATTAGTTAAGACCGTAGAAAGTGTACCCTATGTTTTCGTTATTATAATTATCATTTAAAATGTGAAAGTACAGTCTGTGCACTCTAAGCTGACACACAAGAACCTCAGTCTAGGCGCCGCACAATAAGCTGCTTATGGATCGCTGGCGCTTAGACTGAGATTTTCGCGTGTCAGCTTAGATTGCACGAACTGTATATCCCTTATTGGAAATTAATAATGTTAAAGAACTGAAGTTTCGCAACAATCGTAACATATTTTATCATTGTTCAAAAGTATCCTACATTTTTATTATCATACCACCTTAATATTTAATTTTGATCTGTGATCTTCGGGCATAGATTATTTAATATAGCAAACTGAAATGAGAGAGTTGCCTTTTATTTAATTGGGTTATAGAGATTGTGTAATAGGAAACTTCCTAAACATCGTAAAGCTTCTGGTTTAGGCATCTATAAACCAGTCTTAATTCTATAGGTTTACAGATTATTTTAAAACATACTCTACTCCCTTTGATCAGAGCTAGTCAGATTTACTTGTCAAAGCAGTTTATCTTTACCTGTTCAGTTTCTCTAATTTTTTTACTGTCAGATACACATCTAAATTATGGTGCCAACATAATATGACAGATAGAAAATGCCATTTTTAACAAAAAGTTTCCTATAAACATGGGTCCTAAAATGCATAATAAGAAAGTTACAAGGTGATAAAAGTACAGTTTAAAGAAGATATTTTTGTCAATAACTTCTGCAGATGTTGTGCAATTGAGATGAAACTTGGTGCAGTCCTTTAGTAACTGAAGTGCAACAGTATTGTGTAAAAAAATGTATTCCCATTGACCAGACGCGGAGGGGCGGGGTAGCACAATAGGTTTTATACTCATAACTTTTTTGAAGTTATCTTTTTGGTCTCGCAGGTTCATTATTTTAGTGCATCTTTTCATTTTGCAACAAAAGGGTACTCTTGTTTCATAGCGATTAAATCAACCATTTGCGTTGAAATCAGCAAAATATGCCCCAAAACACCTGTTAAAATTATTGCCTACTGCATTTAAATGTTTTACAGATGAATTGTACTTTCAAAATTCAAAAAAAAATGCCTAATGGATATTGAGTAAAACATCACTGGTTTTCCTGCAATTTGGATTTCAAAATTTTCTCGGGTTCAATTATCTCCATTTTGAAAGCGAAAAACTTTGGATACATAGTTCATAGGGAATTTTTTGTCACTTTAAATGGTACAATTATTTTGTAAAATATGAAAGCGGTAGTTGAAAATTTTGAACATTTTGCCGATTTCAACGCAAACGGTTGATTTGATCGTTATGAAACAAGAGTACCCTTTTGTTGCAAATTAAAAAGATGCACTAAAAAATGAACCTGCGAGACCAAAATGATTTAAAAAGTTATGACTATAAAACGTAATGTGCTATCCCGCCCCTCCGCCTCTGGTCGATGGGAATAAATTGTTTTTACACAAAATTGTTACACTTCATTTACTAAAGAACTGCACCAAGTTTCATTTAAATTGCATAACTTCTGTACAAGTTATTACATTTAGTTGTACAAGTTATTACATTTAGTTAATACATTTATCACATACATTTAGTTAGTATATTTATCACCCTGCAACTTTCTTATCATGCATTTTCGGACCCATGTTTATAGGAAACTTTTTGTCCAAAATGATATTTTCTACCTGTCACAATACATTGGCACTATAATTTAGAAACACCCTGTATATTTCTTTGGAGAAGATTCTGCATGGCCAAAGTGTGGCACCGAATAACCTTACTGTTTAAGTACATTTGAAATTTCTTTAACTTTGTTGCAAGGCTTCAATTTACGAGGTTACTATTTACACATGTACCTACCTGAGTAATTCTTTTCCATCAAAGTTTTATTGTATTTTTGTTTTGGAATTTTTTGACATACGAGATCTAACCTCAGTCTTCACAGTAGCTTCACCACTACTTTTGAATATTAGTTATAACTATGCCCTAGCATTTGAATACTGATATTACCTTTACTTTTGATTACTTACTTTTGTTACTACTATGGCATACCAGTATATCGTCACACCGGGCTGGGAATGCCCTGTGTGTGCCGCGAGAGAACCCTGTTGTCCCTTGCGACTTGCCGGGGGTCTTTGAGGGGGACGACTGGCAGTGGATGCTGGACGTAGGTAATCCCAGGAGAACACACACGTTACTAACGATACAAGGTAATTATAAAAACTTGGTTTTATTCAGACGACTCACAGTATGGCTTTTAGGACACGCATCCTGGCGATCAGGGTGGTGACTCGGACGGGCGAGGGGGGCAGGCTTTTCGCGACCGTTCGGACCTACGCAAGCAGGCCGCGGACCAGTGTCATTGGCTTCTTAGTCACCACTAGATCCTCGACTACTCCCCTGTGGAAACCAAGGCACCGGCGTGTTCGCCACCGGGGTCGAAACAGGTGGAGTTCCCCCTAGTTAGCTGCAAGGGCATCTTCGTGTTCGCCACCCTTGGAGCGCTGGGGTAGTTGAGGGTCGAAAGGTGTTCTGAGAAGTCCGGTTCCCCGGACCCGCGGCCCGCTTGCCGTAGGTCCGAACGGTCATGAAAAGCCTGCCCCCCTCGCCTGTCCGAGTAGCCGCCATGATCGCCAGGATGCGTGTCCTAAAAGCCATACTGTGAGTCGTCTGAATAAAACCAAGTTTTTATAATTACCTCGTGTCGTTAGTAACGTGTGTGTTCTCCTGGGATTACCTACGTCCAGCATCCACTGCCAGTCGTCCCCCTCAAAGATCCCCGGCAAGTCGCGAAGGACAACAGGGTTCTCTCGCGGCACACACAGGGCATTCCCAGCCTGGTGTGACAATATTATCTGTCTATATTATTATTAATTTGCAGTTTGCTATATTGATTTCGTAGTCATGGATTACCATATTGTTGTAAATCATTTGAAGGAGACTAAACTTCCTTATGAACTTAATTTGTGTGGCTTTGAGGTT
Source organism: Pseudeuparius sepicola (assembly GCA_963920635.1). Taxonomy (NCBI): domain Eukaryota; kingdom Metazoa; phylum Arthropoda; class Insecta; order Coleoptera; family Anthribidae; genus Pseudeuparius; species Pseudeuparius sepicola. The sequence continues at coordinate 39,245,668 of OY987303.1, read as the reverse complement.
CCTGCTGACTAGAATGTTGAAGAGTTGTGCTCATGTCTGTGTCCTTTACTAAAAATGGAGAAGGGGGTAAGACAATCAGTTATCTTAAATATAGTCTCGAATTTGCATATAAGTTGGAGGAGTTGAATTTGCATCTAAGTTTGAGGAGTTGAGGCAGAAGATGATTACATTGTCGAGTGATAGTTTGAAGTCAAAAATTGAGAGAATTCAGTCACTTCAGCAGTTTGAATTCAACTGTCGGTGCATCCATCTTTGTCAAGAACTACAACAGTTGTCTGCGCAGAGAACTGGCATTATAATAATAAAATGAACTTTATTGTTAAAGATCAAATCTTATGGACAAAGTTTTCACAATACATACAAATTAACAAAAACCGCCATCATGCTGAACAGAAGTCATATTACAGTCTCTAGTCAGAACTTAGACTAAACTATCCTGAAAGTATTCATCGAGTACATAATATGCTTTTTCCAAGAGAAGAAGCTTAACCATGCTTCTAAACATTGTAATTGAATCAATATTTCTTATATGCAAAGGCAGGTGGTTAAACATCTTTCTGGAAGTGTAGAGCGGTTATTTTTTTACACATGTAGTATAAGGTATAGGAAGATCTATCCTTAGAACCTGCCTCATGCTGCAGCCTGTTCCTAGATGAATTAAGAATATTATTACGATGTTTTTTAAACATTAAGCAGAGAGTCTCCAGAATAAATATCGATATGAGGGTCAATACTTTGTGGGCTCTAAAAAGAGGACGACATGTGTCACGCAAACCAGATCCAGTGATGAATCGCAGTGCTCGCTTCTGAAGGACAAAGACAGATTTGAGCAGTGTCTGTCCACAGTTTCCCCAGAAACAAATCCCATACCTCAAGTGAGATTCAATGAGGGCAAAGTAAGCGTTGCTCGCTATAGCTCTACTGAGCTCACTCGAGATAACTCTCAACGCAAAACAACCCTTGGCCAGCTTATGCCGCAACGTTTGTTCAGCGAATGTTCGACCCTACGTCACAACTCCCGTCCTTGTCTGACTCGTGAATATACGACCGATATCCATCGTATATTCATGAGTAAGACAATATACGACCGATATCCATCGTATATTCATGAGTAAGACAAGGACGGGAGTTGTGACGTAGGGTCGAACATTCAATAAACAAACTTTACTTTCCAAAGTGAGGCCTATTCTTTCCATATTCTAATGGTAACAGTGATGCCAAGTTTGCCATTTTATTGGAGAATCAATCAACAGGTACCTTGATTGTTAGTAAAAATTAATAATGGTTTCCAAGATTTCTAAAAATTAGACTTGACAATGTGTCAACAAGTGCAGAATATGCTAACTGCCAAATGAAACAAATTTATTTTATAGTTGAAATTTATTTCCAGCAATTATTTCCAGGAATTTAAGGAGTACGTATGGTAAGTCCGTGCTGATTTTGCAAAAAGCTGGGTTATAAGCAGCTTTACTTATGGCTCATCACTCTGAAAATACTGCATATGCTGCATGAGTTTCCACTGGCTTCTCTCCTAAGGTTTTACATGGGATTGTACCCGTCATGACCACAAAAATTTTAAAACTAAATTTTACTTTTAAAATCAATCTTCTGTTATGCATAAACCGATTTTGATGAAACACCCCTTAAAATGTAGAGAAACGGAAATATAAATAAATATGGCGTCGGTTTCTGGTATCGTTTTATGCAATTTGTAGCAGCCCAGGTAGCGAATTGTGTGCGGTTTCTTGGTTTTTGACTTCTCAGTGTTTTTGAATATACTTCGTAGTGTGTGGTGTGATGGTGCGATAAGTGTAAATAGAAGTTAGTGCACAAAAAAGTAATGCCCTGAGACTATCTGACTCTCAAAAAAGTCGGTTAAGTGTACTTAAACTTTTGAAAGACTGTATTGAGGAAGTATCCACAATTAACTTGATTTTTCTCTAACTGAAAGTAATTATCTAGTATACGTACTTAGTTTCGACAAAATCATAATTTGTTCTGTGCACTATAATAGTGTAAAATATCTGACGAAACACCAAAAGCATTGCTAAACATGAATATACAGGGTGTCCGGTAAGTTCGGGGAAATCTCTCGCCAGCGTGTTGGTGACGTCAAAATATACCTGGTGTTTCATATATTTTTTTCCCCTAAAGTACTCCGTAACAGAACTACAGGGTCCCAAAGGGGTACTCACTGCTTTACATTTTTTGATTTAACTTTTGAACGCCCTTGTATATTTTGATGAAATTTTGGAATTTTGCATAGACGGTAAAAACCAATTACCTCATATTTGAATCATGCTTGGACAATGCCGTGGAAGTCAGGAACGGACTTCACGCAATACCCATGGGCTCAAAATTTTGACTGGTATAAATTTAAAAAGCCGAAAACAATTTTTTTTAAAGCCTTGAACATTTCTCTTCAAAAAAGGTACTCTTTATTCGTTTCGAAAAAGTCAACCGTTTTCATGGAAAAATCGCTTTTTTGAAATCCGTAACTTAAGATGCAATAATGGAAACTACCAGAATTTAGTGTTTTCACCTGACGGATAACAACAATTACGTGTGACAAGATTTGTCAATAATTTTTATTAGCACACTGCAATTTTCAGGAGGCATTAATATCGAGAAAATGAAAAAAAACAATGAAACTGTTTAAAAATAGTTTAATAAAGTTTGGTTATAAAGAAAATGTTTCGTTTAGTCGGGCAAATGTTCAAAGTGAGCTCCTTCTACCCGAATACATTTTCTTATCCTGCGAATTTTTTCTTGCTGCACCCTAAACAGCATTTCAGGATCATTTCGAATTTGATCAGAATAGTGAAATATTCTTTCCAATAACTCTTCCCTGGTATTTACAGGAGTTGAATATACTAGTCCCTTGAGATGACCCCAGAAAAAAAAATCTAACGGATTGAGGTCAGGAGACCTAGGTGGCCACAAAACAGGTCCTCCTCGGCCTATCCAACGATTGTCAAAGTGCTGGGTTAAGTAGAGACGTACCTCCCGGGAATAATGTGGGGGAGCGCCATCGTGCATAAACCACATTTGATTCCTTATTTGTAAGGGCACATTTTCCAGTAAATCATTTAAATTATTTTGTAAAAAATGTAAATACAGAGCTCCATTCAAACGTTCATCCAAAACAAAAGGACCAATCAAATTATTCCCAATTATCCCTGCCCAAACATTAACCAGAAATCTTTGTTGGTGCTTGATCTGAACTATGGCGTGAGGGTTTTCGTCATGCCAAATGTGCAGATTTCGACTGTTGGTAATACCGTCTCTCGTGAAGCCAGCTTCGTCGCTAAATAAAACAATTTCTGTGAAACTCGGATCGCCTATAAATTGTTGCAAAAACCAGTTTGCATAGTTAAGCCGTGGACGATAATCATTCGGAGACATTGCATGCACTTTTTGGACGTGATAAGGATAAAGTAGCTGTTCTCGCAATGTTTCATGAACAACCCCCTTTGTGGTATTTAACTGAGCTGCAAGCTTACGAACGCTATTAGAAGGGTTTTCGGATATTTCATCCAATATGTGCTCTTCTAAGTTTTGATTTCTTGCTCTCCTTTGCGGCCCTTCCCCACCACGACGAGGTAAAAAACTACCTAATGTACATTTTAGGAGACTGATTTAAGACATTCTAAACTCGGTTTGTTTACTACCTGTTTCTCTTAAACGACGATCAACTCTCACAAATGTTTTTCGATTTGGCAAATTGCGATTTGGAAATCTTTGAGCATAAATTCTGCTTGCCTCCAGAGAATTGCAGTGTGCTTGTCCATAAATTAAATGCATGTCTGCATATTCGGCATAAGTATAAAAATGCTCCATTGCTAATAAAAATTATTGACAAATCTTGTCACACGTAATTGTTGTTATCCGTCAGGTGAAAACACTAAATTCTGGTAGTTTCCATTATTGCATCTTAAGTTACGGATTTCAAAAAAGCGATTTTTCCATGAAAACGGTTGACTTTTTCGAAACGAATAAAGAGTACCTTTTTTGAAGAGAAATGTTCAAGGCTTTAAAAAAATTTGTTTTCGGCTTTTTAAATTTATACCAGTCAAAATTTTGAGCCCATGGGTATTGCGTGAAGTCCGTTCCTGACTTCCACGGCATTGTCCAAGCATGATTCAAATATGAGGTAATTGGTTTTTACCGTCTATGCAAAATTCCAAAATTTCATCAAAATATACAAGGGCGTTCAAAAGTTAAATCAAAAAATGTAAAGCAGTGAGTACCCCTTTGGGACCCTGTAGTTCTGTTACGGAGTACTTTAGGGGAAAAAAATATATGAAACACCAGGTATATTTTGACGTCACCAACACGCTGGCGAGAGATTTCCCCGAACTTACCGGACACCCTGTATTCATATCAATCTGTGTTGAGATAGTGACGGTTCTGCGAAAGAGAGAAATGCATTTATTTAAACAAATATGTGATACGTAATATTTGTTGTTTATAGAGGTAGCCTGGGGCGTGATTTGGGTACCGTCTACCGAAGCTTCTTTTTTTGTGCTTGGGAGCGTAGAAAGAATGAAGAAAAAATGTTTAGAGGGGAGACCCGGTCCGGTATCTACGGGCATATCTTTTAAAAGTGTATGAGTCTATTGATGCTGTTTATAGGAAACAAGTTAAATAAAAGCTTTTAAAATAGCCTGGCGTGTGTTTTACCATCTACCAAAATTTCAAATTTTTTAAATATTTGAGATCAGAAAAAAATAGTTAAAACGTGTAGAAACGCGGGAAGCTCCCAGCGTATATCTTTTGAAAGGGTAAAAGTTGGAAGATGCCTTTTTTCTGAAAAGTACCATCTTCCGATAACTCACATTTTTTTCAGTGTTTAGGATAGAACATTTGTTTTGAATTTTTCACAGACGGTAGAACACAATATGGGAAGGATTAGGAGGCGCGCCATATTTATTCAAATAAATGCATAAATACTATGTTATCACATCACATGCATTAGTATTTTCCTCTTTCACAAACAACATTGTCACTGAAACACGTTGCATTTTTGTATGTTATAATTTAAGATGATCTAAAAAAAGATACTTTCTTCAGTTCAATAAAGCTACTAGAAACTATAGGTACATTTTTTACAATTGCCTACAAATGTACAAACTCTATCGGAAAATGCCAAAAAATAATTTACACAGGACCGTACTATTTTTTTGTAATTTACTAATACCATTACTCCATACTTATGCAGAAATTTGAATAGAAATGATGTACTGTAATAAAAATTCTGATTATATCTTATTAAATTAATACCTACATTTATGTGTTTTTCCAGGAATACCCTGGCCAAAGGTCAAATTTTCCCTGAATAGGTGAACCATGAAAACACGTTCATAACTTTTATGTACTTATACCCAGTATTTACGTATGTTTGTGCTTCTAGTATATTTTATATTATATCGAGTACCTACCTATATAGAGTGTCTCACTTAAGAGTGAAACAACCTTATAACTTCTTTAATTTTTAACCGACCAGAACAAAATTTTTATAAAAGATAGAGGGCATTGTTGCCTATTTATTTCCAAAAAATTAGTTATCTACATCAAGGTCAAAGCCACCTGCGATGCCACAATCGAATCTAAAAATCCGAAAGTCATATTAGGCTTTTTTTTTTCAAAAAAAATGTACTAAAAAATTTTTATTCGGAATCGATCCAAAACCCTAAATTCAAAAGTTTGTCAAAATCAAAAAATATTAAATAAAAAAATAAGTAAAAATTCAAAAAAAATAATATTTGTTTTCTAGCTTTTCATTTTATTTTGAAATTATTACTTTTTGAAAACAACTAGCCTTCAAAACTTCCATGGCACACTTTTATAAACGCAGAAAGTTCTTAAATTTCTATTGTTAAATTTTTTATTTAATATTTTTTGATTTTATCAAAATTTTGGATTTAGGGTTCTAGATCGATTCTGAACAACTTCTTTTAGTACATTTTTTTGAGAAAAAAATGCCTAATATGATTTTCGGATTTTTAGCCTCGATTGTGACATTGCAGGTGGCTTTGACTTTGGAGTAGGCAACTAATTTTTTGGAAATAAGTAGGCTACAAAGCCGTCTACCTTTGGTAAAAATTTCGTTCTGGTTGGTTAAAAATTAAAGAAGTTATAAGGGTGTTTAACTCTTATGTGAGACACTCTGTATATTATACTAGGTACCTACACAAAAACATGATGTATCCCAGATAATGGGCTGTGACTGTTCGTATATAGTGAAATGAACTTGAGGCTACTTCCCCGTTGAAGAGGATATTCTGAAAAAACTGAAATTGATTCAATTTGAGATTATCATAAATTATGTCCAATTTGTAACGGTTTTTAGTAATTCGGGTACTTCTTGTTGAAATTTTGGTGAACTTGCCGGGTAATAATAGTGAAATTAAATAATGGTAATCATTTTTCGTATTTAGTACTGATATGTGGACAGGATATCATTGAAGCTAAAAGCAAAATAATTAGTTGATAATGGTGTTACCTTTTGTCTGTGATTTTAGGCATACGTTTATGAATAATATAGCAAATTTGGTAGTCTGGTACCAATGTTCATTCCCTGGATGGCACCTGTACTATTAGCCCATAGGTGGCGTGCGAGAGTTTGTTGAATTCTTGTGGATATAAATTCTAATTGTTGTTGACTAATCTTTTCTAATGGTTCCCAGCGGCGTGATGTACCTTATTGCTTAATCGCCGATTTCTAAGCAGTCTAAAAGACAGTTGGGTAGTTTGATGTGTGAAGTGATTAACTTTGATTTGTTTTCGATGCCTACCTTTTAGCGAATCATCTTACTGATTGATCTCACATGTCTGCAGCCTTTCCCAGCTTCATGGCTGTGCAAATCTCTCATGATTTTCTCAACACAATACGTCTAAATCTTATGTACCCAATGCAGTATTTTGTTTTGTTGCAAAGTTCAAAACCTTCAGTTGGTATGCCCGGGTTCCACGAATTTTACTTGACGCTTCTGCGGCCAACCGAACCCAATGGTACCGCTAAGAGCCATCAAAAAGTACTAGGTTGATATTGCCGGAACTCCGATAATGGGATTCCGAGGCGGCCTTCTTCGTTGAGTCGTTGGCCAAGACAGCCATACATGTAGCTCGGCAATTGTGCCAGATTTTTCAGACTTTCTGCCGAAAAACCTCTTGTCTGGGACTTTGAGTATTTCCCGTCAACAGTGGATGTTGGATTTAACAGAGGTATACAATTCATGAGTGCAGTAAATCGATTTAAAGTAAACCATCACGGCCATTTCACCTACGGTAAGGTTGACCAAGTTTTTAATAGATGCATGAAACCTTGTTCCCTTCACTTAGAGCTCGTTGGATTTATTATAACATTATTTTAGGCCTTTTTGCCAAGACCCTTGCTTATTAAAAATACCAGAATGGCTTTTGGATGTTGCTAGTTAGCTACCTACGAGTTTTCTATAGCTGCTGGGCTGGATAGCTGATGTCAAAACTCGATTACATCACCTTGGAGCTGCGTAGGATTCCTAAAGATGATGCAGGGAAAATCTGTTTGGAATTTTTGGGACGACATGTGGCTTCTTTATCCAAGAGGGCATTAATTTGCTGCGATAATTTTCGTCCAGCGATTTTATTAATAAACCTTCAGGCCAAAGGCAATTAAAAAAAGGTGAATTGCCATCTGAGTATTAAGAAATTAGAAAACTTAAAAATGATCCCGATGCATATGTTGCTAAGTCCGCAATAAAAAGGTAAATCAGTTCAAAGATTATCAACATTTCTTGTTATTAGGCCTATAATAAGGGTACTTAAATTAATATACCTTCAAAGATTTTTAGATAATATTTTTATAACTCGATTCATTATTTCATAACCAGATAACCATAGGTAAATATTCCAAGTAATTGTTGCTCTATAATTTAAGGCAATTCAAATTTGATAGTTGATGTGAATTATGAAGGGAAATATGTTGCCCCCTTTGGAATCTATGGCACTGACATGTCACATAAAACCTGATGGCAGTTGGACACTGACATTTAACATAACCTTGTACAAGCCCCCTTTTGGTCTCCTTGAAGTCAACAGAAAACAAACTTCCTCAAGGCTTCACTTTTCCTATGCAATAGATTGTGACAAGCTGGGTCCCTTCATTTTAATGAGTCCATGGGAAATTGAGATTCACTACAGATCCGAAGGACATGTCTGTTCACAACTTTTTAGAATGTGTAGATGAGTTATGGGTTGCTAGGCGTATTTCGTCTTTAATTATCATAAATAAATAAGGGTTAAAAGCCGTTTCATTTATTACATGTTATGTTGGTGGTAAACCGACTACAAATTTAGAGCAATTAAAAATATTGTTATGTACCCTATTATGGATCATACGCAGGCTCATTCTGAAAATATGGTTGATTATTTGTCTTGTATGCAATCAATGTTCCGACTTTATGGTGGTATACCAGAAAATGTTCAAGTTGATATGATATCTAGAATTTTATCTCCTTTATGTTCTACCCAGTTTCCAATTGTTACTAAGCTTCAAGAGCTACAAGATAAATGTTTGAAGCTGGAAGTTAGGAAGTACCGTGCCGACAGTTAGGTTCCACCTGTTTATAAGCGTCAGAATTTTGTTGAGCCAGATATCGCTTTTGTGGATGTTGGTAATTCGTGTAGTTGTGCTTCTCCAGGTCGTCTCACCTGCTGGAATTGCAAGAAGGTTGGTCGTTTAAACAGAGACTGTCCTCATCCTAGAACCTTGCATTGTTTTAATTAATAATTAATTTTGATCTGTGATTTCTGGGAATAAATTATTTAATATAGCAAAGTGAATGAATATTAATTGCCTTTTATTTAATTTGGTTTTAGAGATTGTGTAATAGAAAACTTACTAAACAGTGGGGGTTTAATGGTTTAGATCGCCATAAACCAGTGGCGCTTTAATAATTGGTTTACAGATTTTTTGTAAACATACTCTTCACTCCCTTTGATCTGTGTCAACAATGCTGAATTTCAAAACAGAGTCAATTCTGCCAGAATGTCAAAACAATCCTGCATAACCTCAAGCTGTCAACCAACTCAAAACAAAGTTCGAGAAATAACTTTAACCAACATTCAGACCAAGATCTCCGGAAAATGAACAAAGAACGACCAGCAACGGTGAAAACTGAAAACATGCATGATCCTAAGTGGCAGCAATCATCCATGCGTCACCGGTGAGAGTTTCCTGGGTGAGTTCCAAACAATACGGATACAAGAACACAAATGCTGAGCAAAGTAGATAAACCCTTCCATGATTTTCTATTTAAAATTGCCCTTGTGACATGGAGAGTACTATCCAGAACCTCTAACAATGAAGGAAAACTCATAAACAATCCATTGGCCGCGCTTGGCAAAAATCCGCGAGGCGCTACTTCTCAACTAGATCGCACCACATGGCCGATACGTGCTGTTCTGTTGATCTGAGGGTAGGAAGGCCAAGGAATTTGGAAACGCTACAAATAATTTATTCAAATGTGGTAATGGAGTTTTAATAAAAAAAATACAATATAACGACTGTTTCTTATGGTAATATTTCTGTGACAAAATAAATCTGTTTTGAATTAGTCACAGCACCAGGACTCTTATGATGTATGATTATATTCTGTTTCTCTTGTATGAGAATGATTTGGCATTTATTGATGTTAAGGGCAGATTGACAATGTATGCTGATGACACTACTCTGTTATGGCATAACAGAGATTCGGTCCAACTGAATGCTGTGTAACGTGTTAAAAATATTCAAACATTTTTTTTAGTCAAGCACTGCTTCTTTCTAAACCAGTTAACGCTCCTTTATTGGAAAACACTTTTATTCGCTTTAATCACATAAAATAAATTTTCTTACAGTTTATGCTATTCATGGCTCGAAAACTAAAACACAAGATAGCCACAATCAATAAATATTAAATTTGCTTCCATTACCAAATTACAAACTTATTAAAATCCTCCTATGGAACTAGTTTCTTTGTAATCCTTGTATCCCTGCTGTCTCTGTTGGGCCTGCGTTGTAATTATTGTGGTTTCGTTATCCTATGTACCTCCGTGTATCGCTTGTTGTTTTTTTTCTTTTGACTATCGGCTTGCAGGTTTTGTCGGTCTCCTTGGCTCCATCACAGTATTTTTATTGCCCAATAAATTCTTAATAAATTAACTAACAATAAATAAAGTTTTCACGTCCTTAGTATCTTTAATAGTTGTACTGGATAACAAGGTTAGGACTATGCATAAGCAACAAAAAAACTGGTCTAAATTTTGCCCACGTTTCGTCGTTATATTACGGCTTCTTCAAGGCTACAAAATATAAAAAATATAAAAAATATGGAAACCTTCCAAGTAACAGGTAACATGCAGTGTAAAAGTTTAAGAATTACATTAAAAAAACAACAAACACAAGAAAACATAGGTCACTAGATTATTCTGATACAAATAAAAATAAATACAAACTAGGACAACTTACCTCAATTAAATTCAGTTTAATGCATTTGAATTTCGGCACAAGCATTGTGTTGAAACAGACATCTTGTCAAATTATTTAAAAAAATTGCTACTCGCAACAATTATTAAAAACCCCACTGACGACCAACAGATCAATATAGAATTTAAAATGCATTAATACGACAAACCAAACACAGCCAACGTTCCTATCATTAGGATTTTTTTTTCCTTTTTAATAAAAACTTATCCTTTTCTGACCCGTCATTCGAGTATTAAACACTATATAGATAAACACACACACGGTAACAAACAATATATACAAACTCAGTTAAATAAATACATTAAACCAAATGTTGGTCATACATTATTGAAATGTGTACGCCCGTATGAATCAATTAGATTAGTGTAAACTAAGCTCAGGTTATTAGTGTCCATCCTATCATTTACCGTATTACGTAACTTTATGTGAATCATTTCACTAATAACACGTTTAGAATAATTAGTTTGATTGTCAAGTATTCTAGGTTTCTCAAAATCAAAATTATGACCCTGTTGAAAATGATGACGGGCCAAAGCAGATTTTTCCCTTTTATCCCTGTTCTTGTCGCTACAGTCAAATTTGTGCTGTCTGATTCTATTTTTTAAATACTGCTTTGTTTGTCCTACATAACTAAGATGGCAATTTTGGCAAGGTATTTCATATATTAAATTGGAACAATCTTGCAGAGAGGTCTGATCTTTCAAACGTGAAAAAAGATCTTTCGTGGATTTATAGTTATAAAAGCCTAATTGTACTGAATCATTCTTTGTTTTAATTAAATTTGAAATTTTATGTGATAGACCTGGAAGAAATGGAAACTTATAATATATTTTATTTTCGTTGATGTCTTTCTCTTTATATTCAGGTTTATAATTGTTGATTATTTTGTTTATTAAATGTGCAGGGTAATTATTTTGCTTCAATATTTGTTTAATCTTCAAAATATTTTCATTGGAAAATTCAAGACTGCTAAGGTGAAAAGCTCTAAATAATAAATTCTTGACAATGGCAACTTTTTGTGTTGTTGAGTGATTAGATCGATAGTTTATAACAATCCTAGGTTTGCTATACTTGGGTCTGTCCAATAAAATCCTGTTACCTTCGTTAAATATACAAGATTTATTTATCGCGTTTTGAGATGTTACAATTTTGGATTGTACAACTTTAATGATATAAAATGAATCGACTTTAGGATAAGGTTAATATTGAGCAAATATTTAAATACAATAAATTAGGAAATAGAGTTAAATTTTTAGTTAAAAATTTAAAGTTAAATTTTTATAAAAATTGGTTTAAGAACAAATAAAAAGATTAAATTAGCTTTACAATTAAACTGACTGTTCAGCTTCTATTATGATTCACTCTGAATCTTAAGTTTGAACTGCGTCTTCAGTCGCTTACGCTCAAACGAGGCTCGTAGAAGTGTGGGGCGTGGCTAGGGCTTCCTCCGGTCCTTGTCTGCTCAAATAGGCGTTGCAGATGTTGAGGCTAGCAGATATCTCAGGGCGTCGCCGAAGTAGAGCTGACCAGGAGTCAACACCTATGCCAACGCAACTCCACTCGATGCCTACGCAACTCTCGTCACGTTGTTCCGCCGTCAGAGGGCTGTGATCGTAGCGTCCTCAGAGATGGTGTGCAAGCATGAACAGATCAGAAAGAAAGTAGCATTAGACAAGGTCTAAGCCTTTTACAGAAATTTATAAACCAATAGGTTAGATTAATATTTAAAATTGAATTATGATACTAAAGTTATTAAATATTGACAAATGATGAAAATTAAACGATTAGAACTATACTAAATTAAGAGGAACTATGCATAGTTTTTTTTTAAATTTTATAGATAATGTTATTGAACTGACCGGAATAGCAAAGTGCTTAATATTTAATAAGAAGAAAAAAAAATTGAGAATGCTCCAGCCCGAATTATTGAAATTTAAGAAATTTTAATACTTATTTAACGCGGAAAGTTTATTTGAGACTTGAACGGTAAAATAGAGAAACCAAGAAAGCTGATAAACTAAAGGCAATACGAATTTATTAGGAAAGTGAAAATATCGGTATCAGATTTACTTGAGTGGCCCGGTACCACAGAATCGAGACCTAACTCGAAAAATAAGGAAGTAACGTGTGACCAATGTGACCAAAACTTGAAAATATTCAACAAGATAACAGCCGCAAGATGGTGGGTATTCAAAAAAAGGACAATGCTATGTTTTTGAGTTAAAGATGGCCGGGGCCTTGGACGAAATGAGTCCTTCAAAAAAATAGCACGTCTAAAAAAACGCCACAGGTGAGTAGTAAAGTTGCTGAACTAAGCAAAAATCAAAAGAAATTACTCACCTGTGGGGTCTTCCAGGAGAAACAACCACCACCTGCTTGCTGTGTCCCGCGCTTCCTCAGCTACGCAGCAAAAAAGGAAATGCCTCGGGCAAGCGTCGCTGCCTCACGACGCCGTGGACATAGAAAAGAGAAAAACGCAAAAATATTAGTCACACGAAGTCAATCCCCGATATTAAGATACAAAACCACTCAAATAAATCACCGATGGCAAAAATTCAACTAGATAAAAGCCGAAAATGCCGAAAATTTGGCGGGAAATGGGCAGATGCCTCTGCGCGACTCGACACACACGAAGACGGGAGCAAACTCTTTTCAGGTCGGACCCTACCGGCCGATCGCTGGCAGGACCTACGTCATCCGACCAATCAGGTTTTAGCAAGACACGCATTTAATCAACTAAACAGTATTTATGTTCACATTATGCATCAACAGAACCGAAAAATCGAGTAATTCATAATACAGATCTTTAACTACATACCTGCTGAAATGTAAAACACACACTTGAATTTTCGCATTTTGAATATGCCAGGGTTCAAGGCTAGGCGAAAGTACACGGCCATTTCCGTATATAGCGCGCGAAAATTTGAATTATTTGAAATTTTAAAATTTGAAAAAGTGGTAATAAAATTGAATACAATGTTATAAATGAATTGAAACTGTACGAAGAATAACTTAGTTATTAAGTATGAGATATTATGAGATATGTTCGAAAATAATGACTTTATGTTAATAACAAAATATAAAAAAACGAGTAACGGATTTTGAAATGGAAAAATCCGTTACACACCTCCTCTCCCCGGTTTAGAAAAATGCGAAAACGCAAGTGAAGTATTTTTCTTAAAAAAATTGTTAAGTTACGTTAAAGTAATAAGTACCTACAGATTAGTCTGCCCATTCGCCAAAAACATTATATTTGACTGATAGTGTACGGCTCACACATAAGCTTGAAAATAAGTTATTGTAATAGAAAAATTAACCTCAAAAAATTGATTTGTCAAAAGAAAAAAATATCTGTGTCTGTGAAATCGTAATGATAAATCTCTCACTTTTGGACACTTACTAAGTGCTATCCGAGCCTATGATAAAAGAGTGATCACTAGGACACTTACCAAGTGCTATCCGAGCCTACGATGAAAGAGTGATCATTAGGATATCAAGAGAAGTAACAGTACATCCACTTTCGGACACTTACGTCTTAAGTGCTATCCTGGCCTACGATGAATGTCTGATTATTAAGATGTAAGGTGTAGTGACGGTACATTCATTTTCGGACACTTACGTCGTAAGTGCTATCCTTGCCTATGATGAATGTAACACCACTTCCTAAGAAAACTAACCGATAGAAAATTACACAAGATAATAGATGCAAAAATTGAATAAATGCGAAAACCTGAAACCGTTCAAACCCCAAATTCAAAAAAACTCACTAATGAGTTAACTAAAAACTAAGCAGGGAAGGGAAATGAAAGAAAGAACTTCCCAGGAAGCGTAACCGCTGCTTGCTTGACGACAGCGTACACTCCACGAACTATGACTCACCCAGTGCCGAGCCTTGAGGTTTCCCGCGTCGGAGACAACATCAACGCAACTCCCGACACCCGAGAAGACCACAACCCATGGAATGCACCCTACCCCCAGAACAAGAAGGGAGGCTACGGGCCGATAGAAAAAGAAGACGGCAATAGCCTTGGCCATAACTATTGCGTCCGCCACCAATAGTCGGTAGGCTGCCAGCTCGTCTCTGAGTCATTGCTGGAGAAAAGCGGAGAGGAATAACCAACGAAAATTTTGAAAAGACAATATGTGCGGTAATAACTATAAATGTTCAAAAGATATGTGAAAGAAACCAAGAAGATTTAATGGAGAAAAAACCAAATCGTCACACAAGAGGGTTCCAGCCTGTTGTGTGGGGCAGTTGTGTAAAGAATGGGTCTGGATTTCGAAGAAAAAATGCCAGAAGGAATTGAAAGTACTATGGAATTGAAATGTGAACTTTTGATGCAGACACAGGGGGATATTCAAAAGGTGAGGAAAAATAATAAAGATAACCCACTGATTGGAATAGTCGCATGCTGGAAATACGGCCGATCACCCGAAGGCACGCTTGCTCTGTTCTAATATTTCCAGGTTCTCAAAAGGAACGAACATGCAACCATTCGAAGCAGCTTCGCAACTAAACGAAAAATGGTTTTGGCATAAAAGGAAACCTGTACTACATCAATCATTCACAGAAACTTAAATTGCCCTAATCAAATCAGGTCAGTCACAGTCAGTTCGTACACAACGACAAATTCTCGAAACTAGATCGGTATTCAGGTAAAACAACAACACCTCAGAGCGCAAAATTAGTCAACTATGTTACTCAATAGATTCCATGATCCATACCAAGAAATTGACACAATATATATTTGACCAAAATGGACAAGACAGAATCTAAAGATCAATAGTTGATCAAGCAGTTAGTTATGATAAGTTGTGACAAGTTAATACAATCAAAATTTGATTACCAAGATATTAATTAAATTCATTCAAAAAAATAATCTAAGATACGATAATTACGAGATATTACAGATATACGTAAGATATTGCTGGGAACTTATCACAACTGAGACTGAGCTTGATCAACAGATCAAGGTGTTAGAAAGATGTTCTCTAACTATGCTCGATAGAAATTAGCTTTCAGTGGCAAGCGCCAAAATCTAGAGCGAAATTAAAATGCATGTTCCCACCTCTAACCCAATCGTATGTCACACCAAAAAATGTTACCTCTGGTGGAGAAGGCAAAAATTGTTATACCTGTCAAGTATCATGTGCAAACAAGCTTAAAAAATGTATAAAATGACAATAAAGTTTGTCGACTTATTTATGTTCGAGAATGTCAAAGTTAAAGAGAAAAAATTGGGATAAGTTATTTCACAGTAAAGATAAAAATTGACATAAGTTATTTCAGAGTTAAAAAATTTAGATAGTTATTTCCAAGTTAAAGATAAAAATTGAGATAAGTCATTTCAGAGTTAAGATAAAAAATTGAGATAAGTTACTTCAAAGTTAAGATAAAAATTTAGATAACTTACTATGTAAAAATGCGACATTACTTCTATAAAAAAATTAGATATCGACAGATACAAAGTTCTACGAGCTGTCCCGGCCTTCCATGCTCGTTGGCAACTGCTTGTACAAATAACATGAAATGAAAACTTTAAGAGACTGACAAACGACAAGGTACTCAAAATTTTGACACTAAAAGGTAGTTACGACAGTAAAAAAACTTACAAGGTAATCAAGATACGACAAGAAACTAGATAAACGATACTAAAGCAAAGTTACGATACTCTAGGGCTTAACGGAGATAAACTGATTTAGTGCCAACCCTGCGAGCTAAACTCACAAAAATATCGAGCGTAAACTCTCTTGGTTTACCCCGAAAAATACGAACCCCTTCGGTTCACGATACGAACCCTCCGGTTCAAGATAAGATGCAGGGAGCCTTACTGAAACGTCTCTGCGGAAATAATGAGGCAAAAAGGTAGATACAGATCGTCAAAAGAGTCAAGATATTTGATTTTAGAGTTGGCTGCTTAAGCCGATATTTCCAAGAAATATTTTAATCAAAAACTCAAAACTTCCTACTGCAACCAAACAAACCTCCTGGCTTCCAATACGCTTCCACGCCTCCCCGGGTACTATTTTAGCACCTATAGGCCTTCTAGCCCAAACAATGTGCTTCGCCACTCTGCGAACACATAAGGATAAGATACATAGCACTAAACCAACCATACATAACTCAACATTCAAAACAACAAAAAACCTAGAGTACCTAACAACAAAATTCTACACAATCATTCTAGAGTTCAAAAGTTACGTTACTACCTTTTAAATTGAGATAAATTACATCAGTACGACTTCAGTAACCACAAAACTTCAAATTAATCAACAAAATATTGTTGTCTGGTTGACAGGTACTTTTTGAGACAAAATTTCGTACTGTTTCATAAGACAGTTCTGAATCTTTTAAGTTATTTGGTTCCATGTCTATCAGTCAAATACCCAAATAAAATTGAAATACAATTGCCAGATAGAGATTATTCAAGATAAGAGAAACAATATATATAGTCCAAATAAAAATTTGACTAGAGCAGTTCTCAACTTAAATTTCAAAAGTTAATTTGCTAGATCAGTCAGTTTTACAAGTAATGAGAGGGTAACAAGAAAGAATTGAACAGACGAGAAAATCGAGCCCCACGTTTGGCGCCAATTTGTATAACAATCCTAGGTTTGCTATACTTGGGTCTGTCCAATAAAATCCTGTTACCTTCGTTAAATATACAAGATTTATTTATCGCGTTTTGAGATGTTACAATTTTGGATTGTACAACTTTAATGATATAAAATGAATCGACTTTAGGATAAGGTTAATATTGAGCAAATATTTAAATACAATAAATTAGGAAATAGAGTTAAATTTTTAGTTAAAAATTTAAAGTTAAATTTTGATAAAAATTGGTTTAAGAACAAATAAAAAGATTAAATTAGCTTTACAATTAAACTGACTGTTCAGCTTCTATTATGATTCACTCTGAATCTTAAGTTTGAACTGCGTCTTCAGTCGCTTACGCTCAAACGAGGCTCGTAGAAGTGTGGGGCGTGGCTAGGGCTTCCTCCGGTCCTTGTCTGCTCAAATAGGCGTTGCAGATGTTGAGGCTAGCAGATATCTCAGGGCGTCGCCGAAGTAGAGCTGACCAGGAGTCAACACCTATGCCAACGCAACTCCACTCGATGCCTACGCAACTCTCGTCACGTTGTTCCGCCGTCAGAGGGCTGTGATCGTAGCGTCCTCAGAGATGGTGTGCAAGCATGAACAGATCAGAAAGAAAGTAGCATTAGACAAGGTCTAAGCCTTTTACAGAAATTTATAAACCAATAGGTTAGATTAATATTTAAAATTGAATTATGATACTAAAGTTATTAAATATTGACAAATGATGAAAATTAAACGATTAGAACTATACTAAATTAAGAGGAACTATGCATAGTTTTTTTTTTAAATTTTATAGATAATGTTATTGAACTGACCGGAATAGCAAAGTGCTTAATATTTAATAAGAAGAAAAAAAAAATTGAGAATGCTCCAGCCCGAATTATTGAAATTTAAGAAATTTTAATACTTATTTAACGCGGAAAGTTTATTTGAGACTTGAACGGTAAAATAGAGAAACCAAGAAAGCTGATAAACTAAAGGCAATACGAATTTATTAGGAAAGTGAAAATATCGGTATCAGATTTACTTGAGTGGCCCGGTACCACAGAATCGAGACCTAACTCGAAAAATAAGGAAGTAACGTGTGACCAATGTGACCAAAACTTGAAAATATTCAACAAGATAACAGCCGCAAGATGGTGGGTATTCAAAAAAAGGACAATGCTATGTTTTTGAGTTAAAGATGGCCGGGGCCTTGGACGAAATGAGTCCTTCAAAAAAATAGCACGTCTAAAAAAACGCCACAGGTGAGTAGTAAAGTTGCTGAACTAAGCAAAAATCAAAAGAAATTACTCACCTGTGGGGTCTTCCAGGAGAAACAACCACCACCTGCTTGCTGTGTCCCGCGCTTCCTCAGCTACGCAGCCAAAAAGGAAATGCCTCGGGCAAGCGTCGCTGCCTCACGACGCCGTGGACATAGAAAAGAGAAAAACGCAAAAATATTAGTCACACGAAGTCAATCCCCGATATTAAGATACAAAACCACTCAAATAAATCACCGATGGCAAAAATTCAACTAGATAAAAGCCGAAAATGCCGAAAATTTGGCGGGAAATGGGCAGATGCCTCTGCGCGACTCGACACACACGAAGACGGGAGCAAACTCTTTTCAGGTCGGACCCTACCGGCCGATCGCTGGCAGGACCTACGTCATCCGACCAATCAGGTTTTAGCAAGACACGCATTTAATCAACTAAACAGTATTTATGTTCACATTATGCATCAACAGAACCGAAAAATCGAGTAATTCATAATACAGATCTTTAACTACATACCTGCTGAAATGTAAAACACACAGTTGAATTTTCGCATTTTGAATATGCCAGGGTTCAAGGCTAGGCGAAAGTACACGGCCATTTCCGTATATAGCGCGCGAAAATTTGAATTATTTGAAATTTAAAAATTTGGAAAAGTGGTAATAAAATTGAATACAATGTTATAAATGAATTGAAACTGTACGAAGAATAACTTAGTTATTAAGTATGAGATATTATGAGATATGTTCGAAAATAATGACTTTATGTTAATAACAAAATATAAAAAAACGAGTAACGGATTTTGAAATGGAAAAATCCGTTACAAGTTAATCAAACGGTTTGAACTAGTTGGTTTTGTATACCACTTTGTCTTAATAGTACCATTTCCCTGGCGTAACACCAAGACGTCCAGAAAGGCAATTCGTCCATTAGTTTCTTTTTCTAATGTAAATTGTAAACGTCGATGAAATCCATTAAAAATATTAATTAGTTCATCAGATTTATCGTGGGGTATAGCTAATAAGGTATCATCAACATACACTTTTATGAAGGGAATATCAAAAGGTGTTCTTTTTATGCAGGTATCCACAAGTTCATTCATAACTAAATTAGCCAAGACAGGACTAACAGGATTACCCATTGCCGAGCCATCAAGTTGTTGCTAATATTGGTTATTAAAAACAAAGTAGCTTGATTCAAAAATAAAATTTAAGATCTTAAGGAAAAGGGTCTTAGATATATCTGTGTATGCAGAAATAAATCTCCATTTCTTCACAACAATGTCTACCAGCAAATCCTTAGGAATATTCGTAAATAAAGAAACAACATCCAGAGATACTAGAATGTAACCTTCAGGCAATATAATCGTTTTCGAGAATTCTACAAATTCATACGAGTTTTTTATTGAATATTGGCCACACGACATGACCGGTGTCAAAATATCATTTAAGAACCTGGATATATTATAGGAAGGTGAAGATATACAGCTAACAACAGGTCAAGAGTTGGCTTATGTGTCTTCCGCAAACCATATAATTTTGGTAGGACTGCATTATATCTTTTAAGTTTTAGCGCAGTAGCATCGTCAATTAATTTATCTAATTTTAACTCAGCAACCAACTCGTTAGCCCGGGTCTGAATTTTAGTGGTAGGATCTTTATGGATTTTTTTGTAAACTAAAGTATCAGATAACATATTTATCATATATTCCATATATTCGTTTTTATACATTATCACAGAAGAATTACCTTTGTCAGATTTCATAACTAGTATGTCTGGGTTATTTTTAAGGAATCGTTTGGTTCGTATGTACTGTTTGTGTATGACATTATTATGATTATTTGGTAGTAAACTATGCCAAAAATTTGTAATTATATTTGTTGTTTGTGCTCTTAAAATATTTGTACTCTCATCATTTAGTCTAAGACTGCCGATACAATATTCCAAATCTTGAATTATAGTGGGTATGGGAAAGTCAGATTTGGATGTAGGAAGACCAAAATTGTTACCCAATGATAGTGTATTTTCTACTTCAACGGGCAATTGAACATTAAATATGACTGTACCGACAAGAACAGGGATAAAAGGGAAAAATCTGCTTTAGCCCGTCATCATCTTCAACGGGGTCATAATTTTGATTTTGAGAAACCTAGAATACTTGACAATCAAACTAATTATTCTAAACGTGTTATTAGTGAAATGATTCACATAAAGTTACGTAATACGGTAAATGATAGGATGGACACTAATAACCTGAGCTTAGTTTACACTAATCTAATTGATTCATACGGGCGTACACATTTCAATAATGTATGACCAACATTTGGTTTAATGTATTTATTTAACTGAGTTTGTATATATTGTTTGTTACCATGTGTGTGTTTATCTATATAGTGTTTAATACTCGAATGACGGGTCAGAAAAGGATAAGTTTTTATTAAAATGGAAAAAAAATCCTAATGATAGGAACGTTGGCTGTGTTTGGTTTGTCGTATTAATGTATTTTAAATTCTATATTGATCTGTTGGTCGTCAGTGGGGTTTTTAATAATTGTTGCGAGTAGCAATCTTTTTAAATAATTTGACAAGATGTCTGTTTCAACACAATGCTTGTGCCGAAATTCAAATGCATTAAACTGAATTTAATTGAGGTAAGTTGTCCTAGTTTGTATTTTAATTTTTTTATTTTTATTTTTATCAGAATAATCTAGTGACCTATGTTTTCTTGTGTTTGTTGTTTTTTTAATGTAATTCTTAAACTTTTACACTGCATGTTACCTGTTACTTGGAAGGTTTCCATATTTTTTATATTTTTTTATATTTTGTAGTCTTGAAGAAGTCGTAATATAACGACGAAACGTCGGCAAAATTTAGACCAGTTTTTTTGTTGCTTATGCATAGTCCTAACCTTGTTATCCAGTACAACTATTAAAGATACTAAGGACGTGAAAACTTTATTTATTATGGATTGCAGAGGAGGTTCCTTTCACAACATCAGGCACATTCATGGTTATGGAATGGTAACACAGTTAAAAAAATGGATAAAACTTGACCGAACACGGACTACTTCACAACCGATTAATATTCTTACTTGAATGCCGAAGGAATAAGGTAACACTCATTAACATCGTAAAATGTTTACACATGCTCGTATTGGAAGAAGGGTGTCCTTATAGACATCTTGGTGACCAGATATTCAGTAGATTTAAGAAATCGATTTTAAACTTAGAAATAAAAATTACAATTTGGAAATTGAATAATGTAAGATCATCTCTAAACAACTTAAAACTTCTTGTAAAGGATGACTTACCTTACCAGACTTACTTAAATTTTCTTAAAACTTGTCAGGATAATAATGCAATCTTCTTTAACAAAATTAAAACATCTAATATCAAAAAGCTACAGACACTCACTAATAATTCAACCACTCTTATAACTCAAGCTCAATCTAACAAGCTAATTTATAATTTTACTAATGTTCAATTGCCCGTTGAAGTAGAAAATACACTATCATTGGGTAACAATTTTGGTCTTCCTACATCCAAATCTGACTTTCCCATACCCACTATAATTCAAGATTTGGAATATTGTATCGGCAGTCTTAGAATAAATGATGAGAGTACAAATATTTTAAAAGCACAAACAACAAATATAATTACAAATTTTTGGCATAGTTTACCACCAAATAATCATAATAATGTCATACACAAACAGTACATACGAACCAAACGATTCCTTAAAAATAACCCAGACATACTAGTTATGAAATCTGACAAAGGTAATTCTTCTGTGATAATGTATAAAAACGAATATATGGAATATATGATAAATATGTTATCTGATACTTTAGTTTACAAAAAAATCCATAAAGATCCTACCACTAAAATTCAGACCCGGGCTAACGAGTTGGTTGCTGAGTTAAAATTAGATAAATTAATTGACGATGCTACTGCGCTAAAACTTAAAAGATATAATGCAGTCCTACCAAAATTATATGGTTTGCGGAAGACACATAAGCCAACTCTTGACCTGTTGTTAGCTGTATATCTTCACCTTCCTATAATATATCCAGGTTCTTAAATGATATTTTGACACCGGTCATGTCGTGTGGCCAATATTCAATAAAAAACTCGTATGAATTTGTAGAATTCTCGAAAACGATTATATTGCCTGAAGGTTACATTCTAGTATCTCTGGATGTTGTTTCTTTATTTACGAATATTCCTAAGGATTTGCTGGTAGACATTGTTGTGAAGAAATGGAGATTTATTTCTGCATACACAGATATATCTAAGACCCTTTTCCTTAAGATCTTAAATTTTATTTTTGAATCAAGCTACTTTGTTTTTAATAACCAATATTAGCAACAACTTGATGGCTCGGCAATGGGTAATCCTGTTAGTCCTGTCTTGGCTAATTTAGTTATGAATGAACTTGTGGATACCTGCATAAAAAGAACACCTTTTGATATTCCCTTCATAAAAGTGTATGTTGATGATACCTTATTAGCTATACCCCACGATAAATCTGAGGAACTAATTAATATTTTTAATGGATTTCATCCACGTTTACAATTTACATTAGAAAAAGAAACTAATGGACGAATTGCCTTTCTGGACGTCTTGGTGTTACGCCAGGGAAATGGTACTATTAAGACAAAGTGATATACAAAACCAACTAGTTCAAACCGTTTGATTAACTATCGATCTAATCACTCAACAACACAAAAAGTTGCCATTGTCAAGAATTTATTATTTAGAGCTTTTCACCTTAGCAGTCTTGAATTTTCCAATGAAAATATTTTGAAGATTAAACAAATATTGAAGCAAAATAATTACCCTGCACATTTAATAAACAAAATAATCAACAATTATAAACCTGAATATAAAGAGAAAGACATCAACGAAAATAAAATATATTATAAGTTTCCATTTCTTCCAGGTCTATCACATAAAATTTCAAATTTAATTAAAACAAAGAATGATTCAGTACAATTAGGCTTTTATAACTATAAATCCACGAAAGATCTTTTTTCACGTTTGAAAGATCAGACCTCTCTGCAAGATTGTTCCAATTTAATATATGAAATATCTTGCCAAAATTGCCATCTTAGTTATGTAGGACAAACAAAGCAGTATTTAAAAAATAGAATCAGACAGCACAAATATGACTGTAGCGACAAGAACAGGGATAAAAGGGAAAAATCTGCTTTGGCCCGTCATCATTTTCAACAGGGTCATAATTTTGAGTTTGAGAAACCTAGAATACTTGACAATCAAACTAATTATTCTAAACGTGTTATTAGTGAAATGATTCACATAAAGTTACGTAATACGGTAAATGATAGGATGGACACTAATAACCTGAGCTTAGTTTACACTAATCTAATTGATTCATACGGGCACACACATTTCAATAATGTATGACCAACATTTGGTTTAATGTATTTATTTAACTGAGTTTGTATATATTGTTTGTTACCGTGTGTGTGTTTATCTATATAGTGTTTAATACTCGAATGACGGGTCAGAAAAGGATAAGTTTTTATTAAAAAGGAAAAAAAAATCCTAATGATAGGAACGTTGGCTGTGTTTGGTTTGTCGTATTAATGCATTTTAAATTCTATATTGACCTGTTGGTCGTCAGTGGGGTTTTTAATAATTGTTGCGAGTAGCAATTTTTTTAAATAATTTGACAAGATGTCTGTTTCAACACAATGCTTGTGCCGAAATTCAAATGCATTAAACTGAATTTAATTGAGGTAAGTTGTCCTAGTTTGTATTTATTTTTATTTGTATCAGAATAATCTAGTGACTGTTGTTTTTTTAATGTAATTCTTAAACTTTTACACTGCATGTTACCTGTTACTTGGAAGGTTTCCATATTTTTTATATTTTTTATATTTTGTAGCCTTGAAAAAGTCGTAATATAACGACGAAACGTCGGCAAAATTTAGACCAGTTTTTTTTGTTGCTTATGCATAGTCCTAACCTTGTTATCCAGTACAACTATTAACTATCAATATTCGCCTCAACCTGAAATAACCATTATCAAAGTTCTTAAATATCAAAAATA
Organism: Pseudeuparius sepicola; assembly: GCA_963920635.1. Classification (NCBI taxonomy): domain Eukaryota; kingdom Metazoa; phylum Arthropoda; class Insecta; order Coleoptera; family Anthribidae; genus Pseudeuparius; species Pseudeuparius sepicola. The sequence goes on along the minus strand of OY987303.1, from coordinate 39,221,230 downwards.
TCTACGAATAATTACCTCGGATCTCTTTGGCGTTGTTTGCAATAGTTTGCTTTCTTTAATTCCTAGAATTGGTCATAGATTCTTCAATTATCTATAATGCTCAATATTGATCGGTTTTCTATCAGCTATTTTCACGAAATGTCATGACCACTGTCAACCCTGGCTGATAGTCTCTCACAAAACACCGAAAGTCGGCATATTATATTCTGTATATTTTCTGCTAAACCCATGGTTACCAACAGAAGCCTTGGAATTTCCCCTGGTTTTGACGCGGATTTTCCTGGTGAACTAGTTTTTTTTGCAAGAAAAAAGTCTTTCTTTCGTTAGCTTGAGTGCTGAGCACACGTTACGCCAATTTTGGCAGATTTAAAATCGATTTTCCGTCCGTTTTCCTGTAGTGGAGTGACAAAAGTATTTATTTTGGAAACCAATAGCCCTAGGCTGATTTTATGAGGGAAAAATCAACGGATTTATCAAGAAAATCGAAGTTTAGTATTCACACCAGTGGTAAGTTTCCAGTTTCTCAAAATTTTATCTTGCCGTGATATTTTACTTTTCTTGAGTCTTGGTAGTTTTCTATGTGGAAAATATGTTGATATTAGGCCTGTTTTGTTTTGCTTATTGCTGTTTTGCATTGCTCATTGATGTTTTGAATTGCTGTTGGATTCCTGTGCTGGAATTGCTGACTCTTGATCCTGACAGATACAGATCATCCTGCATGTTAGCTGCCGTTTTAGCTTGAGAGCTGATTTTTGCAATATAATGGTCAAAATTGCTTTATTTTTATGGCTGATTGAGTGAAAACCTTAGAGCCTGAAACGTCGTGGGGTACCACTGTAACACCCTGTTGCTACATCTGTCCATCCCCGGAAATCTGGCAAGTCCATTCCATTATACTTATACCTATTTATCAATTTAACTTGTTTACGTATGTATATTTTTTTGTTGATATTATGGCATGAGATTATTACGCTTGAATGCTGCAGCACTGAACCACCACTGCATGTTATTTTTGTACTTAGATACTTTTGTATATGCTTTTTTTGCCTACCTTATACACCAAAAAGTTTCATTACCTAGTCATTTGTTTTTAGTGCATGTTGTGCGATTGTTTTATTTGAAATTTTATTAATTTAGGTGATAGTTGCTCGTGATATTTTTATATATAATACCCACTTGGGTTTAGTAATATTATTGGTGTGGGCATAATAAATAAGGCTTGACTACAAGACCAAAAGCGTGATAGACTAATATATAGCTATAGCCAAAAGTCATAAGTGTTCTCCAGGTTCTCCACTTCATAATATTTAAAGATTGATAACTTATTTACTTTGTTTATGCTTGCCTAAGTTAATATAAGCATGTAGTATAATTTCTCTTAATTGCCTGTTTTATTGTTCGAGTTACCTGAGATTTTCCCGCTTTTTTTTGTTTCATAATCCCTTTCAACCTCTCTGACTGATAAGGCCTTTAGAGCAGGTGGAGCTATTTTGTTGGTTTTGTGATCTTTTACTCACGCCACTCTACCAAGTGGTCTGAGCAGGGCCGTAGCTAGGGGTTTTCCATGGGGGGGGGGGGGGGGTTAGGTTTAAGGTAAACTTTTTGAGCATTATCCTCATATATACAGGGTGAGTTTTTTCGATGACCACTATGGGGATCTCGGAAACTAGCAGAGCTAGAACAAAAGTTAAATGGGGAAAGAATTGCAGTTTTGAATGCTCAATCTAATGGTCCTTTTGGATTTTTAAAAAAGTTCATGGCTCACTAGATATTTTGAAAGGAGCGATTTTTTGCTATTTTATCAGATCTCTGTAGCTCCGTTATTTCTGATTATACAGAAAAACTGTAGAGACAAAAATTGTAGATAATTTTGGGCTTAATAAGATAATCTTATCCAATTTTTTATGTTGTTTGTTATTTTTGAGATATGACATAAACTTTTGTTTTTTTTATGTAAATCATAGTTGGCTGCGGCCTTATCAAATCAGCCATTTTTTGAGCTTTCCAAAGATATAATACTCAGCATAGTTATTATAAAAATAAAAAAGCTATGGCTAATTTTCTGATTTTTTTAAAATTTTCTCATAGTCAGCCATGGAATATTTTCATAATTACATTTTATTTTATAATTGGACATATGTACTTCGAAATTTCTAATATTTTGTTTTTAGCTGGTAACAAAATGTAACAAAATAAAACAAAAATTAAAAAACTCAAAAAAAAGGTCACCTTTTAAAATAAAAAATGTGTTCAAACAATCCACCATTATTTATGCAAATATTGCATCTTTTTAAAATTGAATTTGTCGCCTTTCTTAGAGAGCGCCTGTCAATACTGGCAATTGCTTCTAAAACAGCTGCTCTTAATTCAACAATTGTCTCATACTTTATTTTGTACTGTTCCCTACAAAAAGAAATCCAAAACAGACAAATCGGGGTATTGGGGCGGCTAGGAAATAGGTCTATTTCTCCCTATCCAAATTTTGATAGAGCTGATCTAAATAATTTCTTACGGGCAAATAATTATGTGGTGGACCTCCATCATGATAATTTTTGTTTTATTTTGTTACAGGTTGTTACCAGCTAAAAATAAAATATTTGAAAGGTTGAAGTATGTCTAATTATAAAATAGAACGTAATTATGAAAATATTCCATGGCTTTCTATGTAAAATTTAAAAAAAAATCAGAAAATTAGCCATAGCTCTTTTATTTTTATAATCACTATGCCGAGTATTATATCTTTGGAAAGCTCCAAAAATTGCCGATTTGATAAGGCCACAGCCAACTATGATTTACATTTAAAAAACACAAGTTTATGTCATATCTCAAAAATCACAAACAACATAAAAAATTGGATTGGATTATCTTATTAAGCCCAAAATTATCTACAATTTAAAAATCCAAAAGGGGCATTACATTGACCATTCAAAACCGCAATTCTTTTCCCATTTAACCTTTGCTCTAGCTCTGCTAGTTTCCGAGATCCTCACAGTGATCATCGAAAAAAAAACTCACCCTGTATATTGCCAAACGCAAACGCTTGACCTTGATGGTTTGTTGCATGTTACAATCACCCAAGCAGTACAATCGTCCAAGCAGTACCATCGGCCAGCACGATTATTAATTTTTCCATTTTGGCGGGCGCCGGGCGTGTGAATTAATTTTATATATACCATCATGGGGGGGGGGGGGTTTGAACCCCCTTACCCCCCCTTTATATACAGCCTTGGTTCTGAGTAGTCCGGGAGAGGCCAAAATAGAGAGGGCGATTAAAAAAAAATTAAGTAACAATAAAACATTTGGAATCCTTGAGTTTAAGCCACCTCTTTCACCATCCATTGATACTAGCTTAAATGTTTGTCGCGGTCAGATGGTATTTAGGTGATGACTTTGATTTTTAATTGATTGATTATGGATTTAATTTTAATTAATTTAATAGTTTTCCCTGCTTGCTATACCCCTTTTGTTTCTTTTTGTAATGAGAAAATTTTGGCCGTTATCGCGGAGGACATTCTTAGAGTTGGTGTGACTCTAACCTCTTGAAGTTTAACATTTCAAAGACCAATGTTCTCTCCTTTAAGTGTTCTCTCGATAAAATAAGTATTGATCAACAAAGTATTAAACAATCAACATGTTCTAAATTTCTTGGTCTGAATCATATTCTTTCATTGTTCGCGGTGCTTTCTAGGGGTTGCTATGTGCTTTTGGTCATCTCAAGAGAGCTTGACTTGTCTGTTAGAAGAACTGCTTATTTTGCTTTGATAGAATCTCATTTTAGATATGGTATCTGCTTTTGGGGAGCATGTGGCCTGGTGGTGGAGGTCGATATTTGTGTTACAAAAAAGAGCCCTACGTTTTATTTGTGGTGCTAAGTCTCATGAGTTTTGTCGTCCATTATTTAGGGCTCACAAAATTCTTACTCTCACGTGCCTCTTTTTTCCGGTTCCAAAAAGATTTTTAATCACTTGACAAATTCTATTAAATCTCTGAGCTCTAAAACAGTATTTAAGAGACTGGTAAAAGAGTTGCTTTTAGACAAAGCCTTTTATACATTAGAAGAATATTTCCTGGGCCCATTTTAGTTTTAGTTTGGTATTGACATACTTTTATCTGCTGTTTTTGTTTGCAAAATCGGATACCTAATTAATTAATGCCATCAGATTACACCCGAAATATTATGTGAAATGTATGGGAACGTTTTGAACAAAGCTTATTTCACTGCATGGGGGTGAATGGTGGTCATTTCCAGCATTTAATAAACTAATCACACAAGTAAGTAGTCTTTTTGTTGGTTATTAAGTAGACATTTTTTCCACATTGCCTCTCGCTATTATAGCTGGCACCACCGGGAAAAGGTAGTACTAGTGGCTTTTTTATCATTCTAAAAGTCCCCTAAGGTCCACTTAGTCATAACCACATAAATTGGCCCGCCATCTTGAGCATTTGAACTTTTTTCAAAAACTGCGTTTAATTAAAACACTATGACAAATATCGAAAATTGTCAAGAGAGCTTAATTGAAGGGCACACGTAATTACATTTTGGGTTTGAAGTGACAGAAAGGCGATTATCAATGTAGTGCCCCGGAGGGCGCCCCAAGCCAGAAGTTTCAATGTGATGATATTCTATAGATAGATAGCTTTATTTGTTTAAAAACGTTTACAATTAAACATTAAAAAACCCGCAGGGCTCTTGAACAGTGTCAAAGGAGAGAAATAAATACCAAAAAAAAAATCAATAACAATGAAACGACAGTAAAAATCTGTACGACATCCAGGAACATCGCTCGACAAACTGCTAGCGATACAATAATAATCAAAATCCAAATGCAAATGCTACAGTCCTAAATGTGCCTCTTTTTTACGGTTCCAAAAAGATTTTTAATCACTTGCCAAATTCTATAAAATCTCTGAGCTCTAAAACAGTATTTAAGAGACTGGTAAAAGAGTTGCTTTTAGACAAAGCCTTTTATACATTAGAAGAATATTCCCTGGCCCCTGTTTAGTTTTAGTTTGGTATTGACATACTTTTATCTGCTGTTTTTGTCTGCAAAATCGGATACCTAATTAATTAATGCCGTCAGATTACACCCGAAATATTATGTGAAATGTATGAGAACGTTTTGAACAAAGCTTATTTCACTGCATGGGGGTGAATGGTGGTCATTTCCAGCATTTAATAAACTAATCACACAAGTAAGTAGTCTTTTTGTTGGTTATTAAGTAGACATTTTTTCCACATTGCCTCTTGCTATTATAGCTGTCATTTTGTTATGGATAAAAAATTTGATGAGAAATTTTAGGGTCAGATAGTACTCGATGATACCTTCAAAATAAGGTATCGCAACACCCCTCATCCCTATTCAAAATCAGAGGGTCGTGCTTCCCCCCGGTAGAGGGTTGAAATTACGGGGATGAAAAAAGCGGACAAGTGGTTCCCCCTCGAATCAAAAATCGATGGGTCCGAGCGATTTTCCACATGCTCATTTTAAAGCCGGAAAGGGTGTAAAGTTTTCATTGACCCACCCTGTATATATGTTTTGAAAGTAAATGAAATAAGATACCTAATATTTGCCAAAGAAGACTTGTTTACACAATTATCACAAAAAATTTTTTGTATATTTACTCACTGGGTCATTGAAACTCCAATTAATCAATGACTATCAGTGCCAGAAATGTGAAATGAAAACTGCTATGTACTAATCTATATTTTTTTGTTCCAGATCACTTTCCGATGCCCAGCCGATAGACCTAAGCCGATCAAAACCTGTAAACATGCCAATAACAAAGGCAAACGCTATCCTGATTGAGTCTAGCTCTGCGAGCAGTTGTGAGCAGTCGCTCTTAGATACATATCAGAAGAATTGTGAGGAGATCGGCTTGGCTGGTGAGCACCAAATTAAGGAGGACCTGGCAGATGCAATGATGGAGTCGCCAGGTATTCGTGAAACCGGTAAGTGTGCTTTTCTGTAATATCAGTGGAAATTTATACAACATATCAAAGTAGGATAGGAATAATTTTTCCTGAAAAATACTAAGTTTGGTAGAAAACATGCCAAAGAATTCAATTTTATATAACCTTTATTTTATAAGAAAACCATAGATCCCCTCCAAATTTGTAGATTGTAGATGACGTCCATAATTGGCACAAAATAAATAAATAATACTCCAGTGCGATTCAGGTTTCAGCTGGACAAATTTTCTTAAAGCAGGCACCACCGGGAAAAGGTAGTACTAGTGGCTTTTTTATCATTCTAAAAGTCCTCTAAGGTCCACTTAGTCATAACCACATAAATTGGCCCGCCAACTTGAGCATTTGAACTTTTTTCAAAAACTGCCTTTAATTAAAACACTATGGCAAATATCGAAAATTGTCAAGAGAGCTTAATTGAAGGGCACACGTAATTACATTTTGGGTTTGAAGTGGCAGAAAGGCAATTATCAATGTAGTGCCCCGGAGATAGATAGCTTTATTTGTTCAAAAACCTGCAGGGCTGTTGAACAGTGTCAAAGGAGAGAAATAAATACAAAAAATATATCAATAACAATGAAATGACAGTAAAAATAATACAATAATAATTAAAATCCAAATGCAAATGCTACAGTCCTAAATGTTAAAGCCATTTACAGGGAGGAACAAAGCAGCAAAGACTAAAGTATACAATGCAATCAATCAAACAACCAAAGCAAGGATCAGCAACATCACAAAAATTACCCTGCACCTCACATTGAGCCTCTATCAGGGTCATCAAAAAACTCTCGAATATCGTAGAAAGCTTTACCAATCAGATACCTTTTCAAGACATTTTTAGTGTGTTTTTAGGTAGGCTTCTAATGCTAGCCGGAAAACAGTTGAAAATTTTTATGACGCTGTATTTTACATTCCTCTGTAAGTACGTAAAGTTATGTCTTACAGGTATTAAGTTCTTTTTATGACGGGTATCATAACCATGTGTAATATCACATTCTGTGAATAAATCCCTATTTTCATACACAAACATCGCCGAGTCCATAACATACATCCCTATTACTGTTAGAATATTTTTCTCCTTAAAAACAAGTTTACAACTATCATATTGATTCATTTTAAAAACATTTCTAATACACTTTTTTTGCATAACCATGATTTTGCGTATAGCGGGCGAGCTACCCCAGAACACCAACCCATATCTTAGCCTGGACTGGACGTATGCATAGTAAGCGACGACAGCCGCTTCAGTGCCTACTTGGTCAGCTATCACATGCAAGGCATAACAATACCTGGATATAGAGCCAGACAAAATGTCAATGTGAGCCCCCCAGTTCAACCTTCTATCCATATGCAAACCCAAAAAGCACATGCTCTCCAGAAGTTTAAAATTCACCCCAACGTAGGCAGGTGCTAAATCCTCCCCTGTCCTGTTTCCAAAGACTAAGGTTTGTGTCTTTGACACGTTAAGCAGTAGATCATTTTCCATGAAATGACTGGCTTCACTGAATATGAGAGAGGTGTCGTCAGCATACAACACCGTGAATTCACCTGTAATATCTGGGAGCTCATTTGTATATACTATATACAAAAGTGGCCCCAAGATTGAGCCTTGGGGGTCGCCTCTAGTGACGACTATCTTCTCGGATCTACACAGAAAGCCTTCCTCAGTATATTGAACCACCTGCTGCACACGATCCGTCAAATAGGACTCAATCCAACTCAAGGCAGTACTGCGCACTCCATAAGATTATAATTTTTTGCACAGCAAGCTATGATTAACCGAATCGAAAGCCTTAGACAAGTCTAAGCACATCATCATCGGATAATTTTTCTTGTTTAGAGAATCAAGAACCCTCTCCAAAGCCTGATAGATTGCCCTAGCCGTAGATCTACCCCTTCTGAAGCCATTTTGCTGATCTGTTATAACTGAGTGTTTATCAAAGAAGGATACCAGTCTTTCAAACATAACTTTTTCAAATATTTTACTTATGTTAGACAGGAGAGAAAAGATAATTATATTCCCGATCTATGTCGCCTTTCTTATGGATCGCCTTTATATAGGCAGATTTTAGCATAAGTGGGAAGGCACCCAAGGAGAAAGACAGATCCACAACATAAGAGAGTGGTTCAGATATCTCCTCGGCCACCTCCTTCAGTACGGATACTGGTATCTCGTCTGCACCTACTGATCTTTTATTCTTGAGGTTCTTTATAGCCTGTTTAATCTCTGCAACAGAAACTGGGTTTAGAAAAATTGAATTCCCAACCCTTCCCCCAACAAAACCTGTCTCTGCCCTATGGTCAAAGCTCGGGCATGCTTCGACAAAAAACCTATTCAATCCATTCAAGATTTCACCACTACTGACATATTTCTTCGAGAAGTTCTCAAATATTTTTTTCTTTCTTATGTTAGGCCTCGTAATATTTTTTACTAGGTCCCAAGTAGCTTTTGTTTTATTTTGAGAATTCCTCAAATATTCGAGGTTAGAAATTGTCTTTGCCTGTCTAATTACATTCTTTAAGATTTTGCAGTACCTATTATAATACACTCCCGAAACCTCACCTCTAATTTTTTTATAGTATAAAATTCTTTTATTTGTACTAGACATCTTTATTCCCGTGGTAATCCAGGATGTATGTCTCCTTGTTGTGTTAACCTTTCTAAGGACAAATATTCGGTTAAATAAGTCTTTCAGAATATTAAAGAAAACATTATAAGCATCATCCACGTTGCCGCACCCATATACAGACGACCAGTCCACCCTCCGGAGCTCTTCCCCAAATTGGCTCATCTTACTTTTGGAAAAAATCCTTTTCATAATAAAACTGTTATTAACCTTGTTGACCTGATATGCCTCACTATCGAACACATACAAAATCTGGGCATAGTAACCCTGTGAGGCCCCATATCCAGATTTAAAGGATTAAAATTTTTCCACATCTTACAGAGGCCCGACTGGGAAGTCGCGCCGGAAATATTCGCTAAAAACAGACCAAAACCAGATTTTTACAGTAACCAGCGCTTAGCGTGGACGCCGCGAGGCCCGCTGGCAGGCAGGCTGGCACAAGGAAATTTCAGACTCCTTGAAAGTATAGAAGCAAGGTCTCAGTTCTGTGGAGAGAGCAGTCATAGTCCAGACGCAAGATAGTTCACAGACACGGGACGCTGCTAGCTGGCTGCGGCTCATCGAGAAATCCCTGGTCAAAATCACCAAGAAATAAATATTCACCTAAGCCTAAGCACCTTTGTAAGTTTGGACTGACCAAAGAGTATGATATTTTTGTTTTGATTCCTTTATGTTCAAATTGCCTTTTTATTTTGAATTTTGAATTTATTTTGAAAACTTTCATCGAAATTGAATTTATTGTCTTTTTATTTGAACAGAGTTAATTTACTGTCGATTACAGGAGTTTTGTCTTTTTATTTGAACAATTTTATGCCAAAAATTCGAGTAATCTTTAATTATACAGGGTGCATCAGTACGTTAATTTTAAGGGCATGCAGGGGAAAATGCCCTTGTTACGAATCTGCAATTAAAATTTTTCTAAAGAGCATATTAACGTCAGAAATAATTTTTTTAAAACGCTATTAAAACCCCTATTTTCGACGCCACAGCCATTCGTCTTTGGCCTCGCTGGAACCAGCTGAGACTCGGGCCAGTTCTCCCCCAATTCCCTTGTGTAGCGTTGTCAGATGTATAGCTCTTTCACAGTATTTCAGGAATAGTCTTTAAACTAATTTTTGGACAAATGTTTAATGGTTCTCTTAGCGAATAGCATGCAAAAAACTACCTTTCAGATGCCTCGATGATTTTCCTTGCGGGTGTCGTACTCGTTTTTTGTGTTTATTATCCAAAAATCCTTGCGAAAATCACAGGAAGCACTAGAGGTACCTAACTAGTTGCACTGTTTTTACACAATGGCCGCGAACACGTTTACACATCGTTGTCTTTTTTTAAGGAAATATGAACAAAACACTCACCGCACACTTGAAGTGGCGCGATCCCAAATAGTAGGACCTCTTGGTTTTCCCCAACTGATAGTTTCATTCCAACAGGGTACGCAGCCCGACGATCATAAGTGGATCCGCACCACCAGAAATACGGCAGGTCCTCTAAGTACTTTGTTTACACGAAGGCAGCTAACATTTAAATTCCTTTTTTTAATTGAAATACGAATAAATCAATGGTTATTTCACTGCAAACTTGCGGAGAGGGGTTTTGTACATATTTCGTAAATCTCTTAATTTGGTGTCGTACTTTCCTCCAGTACCAAAAAGAACCTCAAAAATCCGATATCTAAGAGAAATTCCCGATTCACGATTAACCACTTTCGAGAAACGGGACGGCTGTAGAATCAATGAAACCGACGGAAAATCCTCTGAAACCACTATTGGAAATTGCTTGTTTTTTCTAATTTCTCGATTTTTCAGGGGCCCGGGAAGCATTAGAACCTCACCCGAGGACTCCAGGGAAGCTTTAAAAATTGAAATAAACCAAAGATTTGGTTCGCGGTTAAGATAAAGAAGTGTAATAAACCAATGTAAAAAACCACTACGTGATTCTTCTATAATAACACAATTATACTTAGATATTATACCTTATTTAACTAATACCACTTTGACAATCAAAGAAATCCGCGTAATTTCACGTTACATGAATCTCAAAACACCAAGAAACTGTGTAAAACTTTAAATCCACTTTATTATAATGGTAATGCAGCGATTCATTAACCTATTTTCGTTGACTGACGGGGAGGAGCGGGACGGTACGAGGGAATGTAGGGGAAGTGTTGATTGGAATTGGCGCAACGTTGCCGCACTTACCCGAAATTCTTGATTTCTTGCTTATTTCTCATGCCTAGTGGAACGATTTATGAGACCGCGCGTGTACATCACTCAGCTGCTGATAAGATCTGCCAAATATTTGTAAATACCTTTTTCAATACCTTAAAAGTAGGGTACATTATGGCTAGTACATCAGTAAACTTAATTTATATAGGTCATTTAAATGTGCATTCTCTTATGTCTGATTTTGATGCTGTTGCTAGTTTGTTGAGGATGGAAAAGTTCGGCATGTTTGAAGTCACTGAGACATGGCTGACAAATGACATTGCTAGCGATTTCGTAGGTATAGAAAATTTTAATTTCCATCGTTGTGATGGTGGCGGTGTTGGCATCTATGTTAGGTCTGACTTTCACTCGAAGTCTATTGATTTTGACGTTGACTTTGGTACTTGTTTGGAAAATCGCTGCGTGAAGGTATCCATTAATAAATGTAACTTGATTTTAGGAATCTTGTATCGACCACCATCTCAAAGTGTTACAGAATGCGCAAGAAAACTGGATAGCTTTTTACCACGCTTTCTAAGCGATTTTGATAATGTTATTATTTTGGGCCATTTAGAATCCTGATAATGCCCTCTCTCCCTGTTTTGAAACTGTTGGTTTCACACAACTTGTGACATTGCCAACCCATGTGACACAAAATATGGCCACTCTACTTGATCCGGTTTTTACGAATCGGCCACGGATGTTCGTGGACTGTACGGTTGTATATGCTGATGAGATTTCTGACCACAAAGTTGTTTCATGCTGCTTGGAGCGGACCTCATACAAAAGAAGACAAAAGTTTGTCTCTGTAAGAGACTTTAAGACATTCAATGAGGAAGACTTGCTGTCTGACCTTTCCTGTTCTAACTTACACAAGCTATTTTTTGTTCGAAATATTGATTAAAAAGTTGAGCTTTACGTATACAACAAACATGTTCCTCTCAAGACATTACGGGTCAATAAACCGCTAGCACCATGGCTGAGCCCTGAATTGAAGAATTCTGATGGAGAAAGATCATGTGTATGCTGTCTAAAAAGCTAATAAAACTCCTGAAAACTTTCAGAATTTCAAGTTAATTAGGAACATTGCTCTCTCAAAGATATGGGACCCTCTCTGCCTGCACAAGCAGCAGTTTTTCCGCCAGTTCCTGGTGCAAGATCTTGGCAACCGAATCGTGTCATTCCTTATATTCTGTTGATACAAACATCTGACATCCTCCTGTTATGTGCTGGATTGTTTCTGAAGTTTGGCAGCCATATCAGCATCTGTCGTCCACTACCGATGCATCTCCTACATTGAATTGTAGGTAGTTGCGAGTTGGTATAACCTGATCTTGTATGGCCAGTAGGAAGCCTTCCGTCTCGGGGAACATTCACCCAGAGGTCAGCCAATAGTTCGATGCTAACTTGTCGACATGTTTCTGGTTAACCTCATTAGGATGCCTCCAATGCAGCGGCTTCTCCTACCACATCTGTAGTTTATCATTGCCGGTTCCATGGTGATTTCGATGCTCGTGTTCCCTCAGTAACGTTCCCTCAGTTTTTTTATGGGCCAGTTTACCTCACAAGGAGGGATTTGAATCGCTAGATCCACTAAAGGAACACCCAAATTGAAGACATTGCGAATACTGGTAATTGTTGCAGTTTTGGTTCTTCGGGGTTCCGCCAGTTTCTGGGATATAGATAGCCACCCACGACTTGTTACTGTGCCGTTTTATTTTTCCATCTGACTGAATCACCTCATCTGAAATAGAACCAGGTTTTTGAGCGTCCACCACAGCCTCAGGGTCATTTTATTGGGTCATCTTGGAGATGTTGCGTAGTAACCGCGAAGGTTAATTGGATTCAACCACGAAGGGGTTGATTGGTTGTTTTTTTGGAAGGAAAACCCTCAACCAGAGGTAAGTTTTCTTGGACCTGTGTTATCTTTTGGAGCTTGGATGCTAACACCTGGAGCCAGCTCACGTTATTTTCTTTTGGAATCTGGAGTGTGGTCATTGGCAACTGAGACCCACATGTATTTATCTTCTCGGGGACGTTGTATCCTGCCATCTGACCATTCTGAACTATCATCTGAAATTAATGGAGGACATCATGGTTTGGAAGACCCAACGACAGCTAAGTCTTGCTATGTTTTACTTGTACTTTTATTATGCCCTAATTAGTATAGCTGAATTCAGTACGTGTACATTTGAGAGCGTACACTGTCGTCACACATTATTACGTTGTACTACTGTTATTGCGGACGTTGTGTTACTATATCTTGCGTACGCTGTGACTTGTAGCGAATGTCGTGTGAACCGTACGTGTACACCTTTGGGGATTTAAACCGGCTTGTAAGGACTATTATATACTTACGTTTTAATAAGGCATGTAGGGTGCGTAACCTTAAATATGTTTATCAAGTAAAAATATAGTAGGCAAGTGACATGAATATAAACTGTTGTCGCAAACCACTTTGTAGAATAAACGATGTAAATCTAGGAAGACCTAGCTTTTCTTGTTTTTAGCTTATTACGATTATCGGCACGTTAAACAAAACAAGTTGCACCCTTATTTTTTTGCAGTTTGCTATACGGCTAACCCAGCCCGTTTCCACTGTCTGGCGGCCGTGTTGTGCTCATGAAATCTGCTCAGCGAGGTAGCGAACATCTCTCATCAGTCTTTGAGGTTTATTCTACATTATTCGTTTATATTTTATTGTTGATGAGACCTCAGGTGTATCGAACTTTGACAGTCGAACTGAAAATTTTGTCATGGACGTATGAGTTGGAAGGTGAAGATGGGAGATTATTTGGAGTGCTAAAGATAGGGATCCAGTTGTTGCGCGGAACTCCGAAGAACCAAAACTGCAACAATTACCAGTATTCCCAATGTCTTAAATTTGGGTGTTCCTTTAGTGGATCTAGCGATTCAAATCCCTCCTTGTGAGCAAAGTGGGCAAACTATTCCCTGTCCTTTCAACAATTTAAAATCGCCCTTGCGAGACCGTCACACGGTGTTGTGACGCCTGCGCATATAGCTTTATGTAGTGTGGAGCTGTTGGCCTGTCTGTGGAAATAATTACGCAGGTTTAATATTTGTTGGTCCAATTGCTTGTTGAGGTCTGCCAATCCTCTTCCTCCTAGTTGACGTGGCAGATCAGTTCGCACTACTTGTCTTACTCTCTTGATAAATTCATTCTTTAAATCGGTCTTCATGTTTGATGGTCTATCCTTTGAGCTTGTTTCATCCTGAGATACTTGTATGTATCTCCCATGCTCATTGCTTCGATCTCCTGACTGTCCTGCATCTCGTGGGTGCTTTGTTTGAGCTTTCCCCGGACGATGTTAAGGGTTCGACACTTGTCCAGTCCAAACTGCATTCCGATGTCCCTGGAGAACTCCTCTACAATTTTAAGCATTTGCGTTAGTTGGTTCATGGTTGCGGCCATCAGTTTTAAATCATCCATATAGAGCAGGTGATTCAACTTGATCGCTTCTGCGTTGTTGCTTTTGATAGCGAAGCCGTATTTCGTAGAGTTCAACCGATGTGATAGAGGGTTCATCGCCATGCAGAACCACAGTGGACTGAGTGAATCTCCTTGGAAAATCCCTCTTCGGATGTTGATTGGGTCAGTCTTAATGTTACTGCTTGTGGTTCTGAGTTGTATCTTAGTGCGCCATGTTGTCATAATGTGTTCTAAAAAGGAAACTGTATTATGATCTATTTTATACAGCTTTAAGATACCTGTGAGCCACTCGTGAGGCATGGAATGAAATGCTTTCTTGTAGTCCACATAAGCCATGTAGAGGTTTCGTTGCTTGGAATAAGCCTCGTTGCAGATGACAGAGTCTATGATGAGTTGCTCTTTGCATCCCATTGCGCCCTTTGCGCAGCCCTTCTGCTGCATTGCCATGATGTTGTTCCGCTCGAAGTGAGCATATATTCGCTGAGTAAGGCAAGATGTGATTATTTTGTACAGCTTAGGCGGGCAGGTTATTGGGCGGTACTTGGCAGGGTTATCTGTATTCCGCTGGTCTTTTGGTAACAGGTAGGTTACACCCTGCGTAAGAAACAATGGCAGCTTGCACTGACATTGTATGGACCTGGTGTGGCAAGTTGATTTCTCCAGAAACCGTCAACCTGCTCTCTGCTTGGGTAACTCGTATCTGTGGCATCGGCGCTAGAATTCAAAGTAAGAAGGTAGAAACTTTTTTCTGATCACTCAAAGAGTTTGTTGTCTCGTTTCCTGTTGTTACTAGCCTTGTATCGCCTCAGACGCCCTGCAAAAACAGAAAGTCTTTGTTTTAATGTGTCAAGACATTGTTGAGCAGTGATGTTCGCGGGGTCATGCTGAGAATGCATTTGGGTGCGGCTCATTATTGCCTCATCGCCCTCTGGATCTTTCTAGTTCTAACTCCTTGATATATTCCGTCACTTGTCCTATGTCTTTACAGAGACGCTCGATCTTCCGATTTAGTCGCATCTCCCATTGAGCCATTCGTGGTTCTGGTCTTGCACGTTTCAACTCTTGGGCCGTTCGGATCTTTGCTCCCATTACAGTGATGATTGCCGTTGCGGCACAGTAGATTAACATGTGCATATGTTCTAATGTTGGCGTCACTGAAACATAATTTATTTTTTATTAACAGGCATTGCCCAATTTCACAATGTAGGGGTACATAATGCAAACTTAACAAATAGTAACAGGGGGTATTATATCTAAATTGTTCAAACATAACACAGCTTTTACATTGTATATATGAATGCAAGAAAGTATAAATGCAAGTACTGTTTAATGATGTAGGTATCCCGCGAGTGTATACAAGGTTTTCAAACAATAGCGTTCAATTGTTTTATGAAGGCCGAGCCATTGGAAAATAAGTTAAGCCTGGGATGCTCGTTGGCAAGTCTGCCTGACCTTGTCAGAAAACTATTTTGACAGGTATCGAGAAAGTGTTTGTTTAGCGAGTCTCCCTTGACGGCACATGCAAACCTATCCTACTCAGCAGATGGGGACAAGTATATCTGTTGTGTAGCAAATTGTAAAGCATTTTTAGATGTCTTAGATCCCGACGTTCCTTAAGTGTTCTAATTTGAATGTTATGTTCTAATTGGGGATATGTCAATTGTTGTGAGCTCCGTTTAAAAGCTATGTATTTTAAGAATTTATGCTGAACTTTTTCTATATTCTGAATGTGTATGTTATAGCAAGGATTCCAGACACAAGAAGTGTATTCGAGATGGGTTCTCACCAATGAGCAGTATAGGAGCTTAACTGCACCAACATTAGTGAATTCGCGGGTAGTAGGTTTTATAAATCCGAGGAGCTGCAAAGACTTTGATATAGTGCTCTGGATGTGGGGTATGAAGGTAAGTTTAGAGTCCATGACAACGCCCAAATATTTTATTTCTGGAACATTAGAAAGAGTAGTGTTTCCGATCAAGTAAGGGCTGTTCGATGAAAGGTGACAGAGTGACACTTGGGGGCATTCAGCTCCATGCCATTCCGGGTGCACCAAGCCACTAATTGATTTAAATCAGACTGAAGTCTTAAACAGTCACTAGATGAGGAAATCTCCATGTATAGCTTCAAGTCATCCGCAGAGAGTAGGAAGTGACTGTGTTCAAGGTGTGATCCTAGATCATTAATAAACAAATTGAAGAGAAGAGGTCCCAGATGAGACCCCTGGGGAACTCCTGAAGGGAAATGTATATTTCTGGACATAAAGTTGTTGAATTTAACAATTTGAGAACGATCCGTTAAGTAGCTCTCTATCCAGGAAAAAGAAGTACCACTAACACCCACATCCCGCAGCTTGGACACCAAAACAGCATGGTTAACCCTATCGAAAGCCTTGGAGAAGTCCGTGTAGATTGAGTGCACCAGAGAGCCCCTCTCCAAGGCATCCGAGACAAAGTCGACATATGTTAGCAGGTTAAGCTCAGCGTTTCTACCAGTCTGAAAGCCAAACTGCTCTGAGATATGTTAAGATGGGCTCAGTATTGAAGTTAAATATTTGGTTAGTATAAGTTCGAAAACCTTAGGGATAGCACTCAAGATACTAATTGGCCGATAATTTGCTATCAAATCCTTCTTCCCCGATTTATGTATAGGTGTTAGGTAGCTCAGCTTCCAGAAATCAGGAAATCGGTAAAAGATGAATTAAAAATAATGTGTAAGGGCCGGGCCAGCATGAAACTTCAATGCTTGAGCAATAGTGGGGGTAGACCATCAGGCCCTGGTCTTCTGTTAGCATCCAAGGAATTGAGGTGGGAGTAGACATCAGATTGATTGACTACATTGATATGTAGTAGTCAGTGACAATGGTATGGTTATATATATAGTCTGGTTGCGGTATAGATTTTAGAGAAATTCTCGGCAAACATGTAAGCCAGAATCACTGCTTTTTCCATTGTAATAAAACTCACACGGAATATCGCTACTCTTTCTTTTGGAGTAAACATAGTTCCAAAATTGTTTAGGGTTGGTGGTCAGGGAGTTTTCAGTGAGGACTATAAAAGTATTGTTAGACTCAACCAATAATCTTTTGCAAATTGAGCGCAGATGAGAGAATTCACGATAATCGGACTAAAGATCCGAAGTTTTGTAGCGTTTATGTGCCTTCTTTTTTTCCATTATGTGGTGCCTGAGCTCTGGTGAGTACCATCTGGGAAGTTTACCAGAGGGGATTCGTTCAAGAGGAACATATTTTTCTATTGCTGAATAAATAAAATTATAAAAGATATTAACCATGTTGTTCAGACTGGCATCCGCGAACAGAGCATCCCAGCTTATGGCTCCCAAGTAGTCGTTTAACAAACTATAATCAGCCGATTTAAAATCTCTGTAGTAGCCATCACAAAGAGAAGAACTGTTGTTATTGTCCGAAACAAAACGCACTGTAATATCCAGAGGAGGGTGGTAGCCAATCTGAGGCACAATACAATCGTCAGCACCAGAAACCTCACAACGATTTCCTAGCGAGGCTCCATCGACACCAACTCGGGCGAAGTAACGCTTCACGTTGCCACATCCAAATGCAGTGGCCGCAGCAGCTGCGATGCGGACTTGGTTGGTAGGAGCACCGCGGCGCGGTGTATTTATATAAGGTGGGTTTTTTTATGATCAGTATGGGGATCTCAGAAAATAGTGGAGATAGAAGGAAGGTTAAATGGGGAAAGAATTGCAGTTTTGTGGGCTCAATTTAACGGGCCTTGGGGATTTTTGAAAGAAGTCATGGCTTACTAGATATTTTGAAAAAACGAAATTTTAGCAATTTATTCTAATCCATCCAGCTTCGTTATTTCTGATATTAGATAAAAAGTGTAGATACCAAAGTTGGAGGGATTTGTGTCGATATAGATAATACTCGATATGGTTATTTAGAAAAATAACAGAAATAAGTATGGTTTCAATTAAAAGAAAACACATGTTTGTGTTATATTGAAAATGGCAGCTGTCGCGAAAATTAGGACATGATAACCGCATTGGGGACACAATTCTTTCCAACTTTGATATTTACACTTTTTATCTAAAATTAGAAACAACAAAGCTATATGGATTAGATTAAATCCCCAAAATTGAAGAATAGCGTACAGGATATTTTGGAAGGAAACTTTTTAAGACTTTAATTGTCTGAAAAAGTTGAAATAAAAACTCTTGGCAGGCCAACTCCAGATTTACAATTAACTCAACCGGATAAAAATGCAAACAACAATTATACGCACGACAAGAACAAGTGGATATCTGGATGCGACAAATTAAATGCACTGTTTTGTTTTCCCTGCTTACTGTTTTATAAAGAAGGAATGGGAATGGATAAGACTTAGACTAGAATAGGATTCAAAGATTTAAAACATTTAAATCAAAAAATAAAAAAACACGAGCTTTCTATTCGGCACATGAATTGTTCTACAGAAGTAGCATTTTTAGGCAAGGTTATTAGTATATTGTCGCTCAGTTAGACTCCACGTACCAAACGGCAAAACATTATTAAACATAACGAAACCGTGGATAAAAATAGATATATTTTAAAAAGAATAATAAACTGCATACAAATTTTGTGGCAAACTAGAATTAGCATTGCGAGGGCACGACTCAAAATAAAGGGATTTTTCGAGAATTAATCGATTTTACATCCGAGTTAGATTATATTATGAAAGAACATTTAAAAAGTTCTACAGTATTCAAGGGTACATCAAAAACGGTACAAAATGAAATTTTGAAAAGCATGCTGAAAGTTTTTTGCCAAGAAATTCGAGAGCAAATAAATAAAACAGACTTTTTGGCCATACAGATACCGTGTGATGAAACAACCGACATTTCCTACCTACCTACTTCGGCTTATAGATTTTTGTAGTGGGGAATTACGGATTTTGCGTTACTAACTGTTTCTTTGAAAAAAAATTTCTGATTTTTTTTAATTTTCACATAGTCAGCCATGGAATATTTTCATAATTACGTTCTATTTTATAATTAGATATACTTCAAACTTTCTAATATTTTGTTTTTAGCTGGTAACAAAATGTAACAAAATAAAACAAAAATTAAAAAACTAAAATTCAAATTATTATTATTTTAGAAGGTGTTCAAACAATCCACCATTATTATTTATGCAAATATTGCATTTTTTTAAAACCGAATTTGTCACCTTTCTTAGAGAGCGCCTGTCAATACTGGCAATTGCTTCTAAAACAGCTGCTCTTAATTCATCAATTGTCTCATACTTTAATTTGTACTGTTCCCCACAAAAAGAAATCCAAAACAGACAAATCGGGGGATCGGGGCGGCTAGGAAATAGGTCTGTTTCTCCCTATCCAACTATTTGGATAGAGCTGATCTAGGTAATTTCTTACGGGCAAATAATTATTTGGTGGAGCTCCATCATGATAATTTTTGTTTTTTTTTTATTTTATTACATTTTGTTACCAGCTAAAAATAAAATATTTGAAAGTTTGAAGTATGTCTAATTATAAAATAGAACGTAATTATGAAAATATTCCATGGCTGACTATGTGAAAATTTAAAAAAAATCAGAAAATTACCCATAGCTCTTTTATTTTTTATAATAACTATGCTGAGTATTATATATTTGGAAAGCTCAAAAAATGGCCGATTTGATAAGGCCACAGCCAACTATGATTTGCATTTAAAAAAACAAAAGTTTGCTATATCTAAAAATCACAAACCACATAAAAAATTGGATAAGATTATTTTATTAATCCCAAAATTATCTACAGTTTTTGTCTCTACAGTTTTTCTGTATAATCAGAAATAACGGAGCTACAGAGATCTGATGAAATAGCAAAAAATCACTCTTTTCAAAATATCTAGTGAGCCATGAACTTTTTTAAAAATCCAAAAGGGGCATTAGATTGAGCATTCAAAACTGCAATTCTTTTCCCATTTAACCTTTGTTCTAGCTCTGCTAGTTTCCGAGATCCCCATAGTGGTCAAAAAGTCAGCCTGTATGTTGAAACCAAATAGTCATGGGGAAAATTTGCACACGAATGTATGTATTTTACTGATCGGAATTCCTTTAGTAGGCTAGAACCATATACCTATAGCAACCTATACCGCGCAAGACAGACGTCCGACCGGGGGAATAATTTAGCGGCCATTTCTAACCTAAATGAGGCGGGAAATTTGAAATAATTTATATGGGTGGGTTTCATAAATAATGTAATGTCTTGGTTGTCGTTTTGTGTAAAATGGAAATTATTTTAATTCAGAGTACAACATAGGTACAAGATTTTTGTTGGTTTTGTTTTTGTAGGTTGAGAAATTATACAGCTTAATCAAAACGACATATTTTAATCATCATAAAGATAACTAATTTAATTATTATTGTACCTTATACAATAGCTACATTATAAATAATTACTTATAAAAAACATGGAAATATTTTTTAATACCTAACATTTTCATACAATATTACTTGGTATAATTATTTCTTTGAATACTTTTAATAATAATAACCTATTTTCCAGGAACATATCTATACTTATTTCTCAATTTTTAGGCGGCTAGTTTTATTCCTTAGAACTTTTTCTTTTTGTTTGTTTAAAAAATAAAAGCAAAAGAAAAACTTGGTAACTTCAACTTCTATCACTTTAAAATTTGCTTCAAAAATGCAAGTGAAGTTATTTCTAATTATGCTCGTCTTTGATAAGCTTCAATAATTTTACTGGCGGTGGATCTGCAGTTAACAGGTCTACTTGCTGCTGCTTGCTGCTCTTTGCATTTCTTCGGTTAATTCTATTTGCTCCAGAAATGCGGCTCTCATCTTCGTTGTATGGAGAATTACAATGTCTCCATTTTCCTCATCTCCATGAGTTACTTCTTGATCCGGAATGAAATTCTTTGGTTGTCTTACCAATTTTGATGCCACTGCTTCTTCGGTTAGGTTTCTAGATGGTAGAGCGCCACTTTTCGCGTTCTTTCCTGTTGCATTAAAAAATCCTGTTCATCAAAATTAATAGAACACACATACATAGAGTCCTTCCAGAGAATATTATTGTCGATTACACCTATAGAGTACTAAGCCACTTTCTAAATTTAGATTTTTCTCTTGAAAACATAAAAATTAGCAAGAAATCAGAAAATATCAATGAAAAAATAATATTATTTGGCAAGAAATTTATATCTATTTACTTACCTATGGAATGCAATTTCACTATCTTGATGTAAAAGTCTCTTCGCATTTGCACTAAGTCATTTTTTGATCTCGTAAATATGAGAAAGAAGAGCTATTAACCATACAAAATATAAAGAAGAAATCGCAATTAAAAACTAAAAACACATCTCTCAAAAAAGCATGTCACGCTGACTTTTCTGATTTTATCGGCGCCTTCAAAAAGTATAATGTAATTTCATTCATACAGTATAAAAAAATTTAAACAAGGACTAAAATAGCCACCATTCAAACTGTCAATATAGGGTTAAAAATGGCGGCGAATTTCATCTCTTTTCGTTCCCTGCGCCTTGCCGTGGGTAATAGGGTCTAAAGCGGTATATGTTAATATACCGGTATGTGGCTAGAACCTAAGCCATCCTGATGCGATAAGTCATTAAATTTGATAAGAAAATATTTTCTAAATTGATTATATATTCACTAAATTCTCGTGGAGGTACTTTCAAACTGGCAAATGGTCCTGAACTGCCTTCATTGGCTTTTAGTTCCCAAAATATTGTTGACTTGTCTCTGCCTGCCAGATTACGCGAATATGCCTCTAACCATAAGCTTCTGGTAATAATCTTAATGGAACAGCAGCTGTTAATAAACTTTTTCCGGACGAAGTGAATGATTGGTCATCAAAATGTGCCTTGCAAATTTTTATACGTTTATGTGCCTCTTCAGGTGCAATATTCGCAAATTTATGGTCTTTGACGAAGCCTGAGGCCTTCTTCCATTGCTGACATCTGCAATTATCAATATTTTTATTTACAACAAAGGAAAAACACACCCATGAGATGTTGGCTTTATGTTATTCAACATATATGTAATATTATGCATAATACGAGTATTATGTAATAATATAATAATATTTGCATGACTACAGAAATAATTGATTAAGACATTTTTCTTATTCGTCAAACTAAATCTTACCTTTCAGGGTCTTTAGGAATTTGAAAAAAGGGCACCCAGTCTTTTGAATTGCTTTTACAGCCATCCACACTGCAATAAGAACCGTGATAAGCCATCACTACTAAAAATTGGCAACATTCGGAATTGCCCACTCAGCGGGATATCGATCGAGGGCTAAGGCGAAGGAAGTGGGATCGGGCAGGGGGAAATATTTATTTACACAGGCCAAGTGAGCGGACTTATAGTATTCTCTAGACTTTGGTACAAGTGCAGCACAAAAGACATAGTCAACTTTGTAGTATGTGAATGTGGAAAATTGAATTTTTAATTTTAAGTAAATTAAATAAAAGGCTTGTCAAAATATTTTATCATATACAAAATGGAGGATCTGAAAAAAGTAAAGGTAAAAAACCGGCCAAAGAACTAAAACCAGAGTACATGCAACTTACCCCAGGAAAATGGATCGGATGTAATATGTTTGAAGAGAAATTGGGAAAGAACATTGGCGTTTGTAACGTGATTTTTTTGGGGGTTCCGTAGAACCAAAAATTCATCTTAAAAGATCAGAAAATATTCGTCAAGTCACCATTACCGTCGAAAAGCTAAAACATGTCTGACGATGTCAGTTGTGAATGTCAATCGTAGGATTTCATGCTGTCAAAACGGAAAATTAAGACTGAGCATGCGCGAGGCAGGACCAGAAAATAATTTAACGGGAGCTATGAGATTCAAATTCTATTAAAGACACGAATGTGGTCAAACCGGCGCATTCACCAAAATTAACTAAGAAAGTAAAAATTACTATTCTGGAAGTAGAAATTTTAAAGATCTATAAAAATTCAAATTTGAAAATTCTAACTGATCGTTTACAATGTGATTATGTGGACAATTTTTAGCTTTAAAAATCTCTAAGCTTTCGAGTAAATTCAAAGTAGCACCCTTCTTTTGAAAATGTAAGTAAGAGACATCGTCACACATGTCAAACTTATGTTTATTAATAACAATATGTTCAGCAAAGGTTGATTTAAAAGACGGGGGAGGAAACTGAGAACTCTTTAGAATTTCTTTGTTATGTTCATTAATTCTAGTGGAATTTCTACCTGTCTGACCTCTAATATGCAATGAAACAGAACCTAAGTAAGGTATGGAAAAGAACTTGGTAGTTTTTCTGTCTGTAACGAGTAATTTCTTATTTAAAAATTTGTTCAAATGTTTGTTGTAAATTTTATTAACAACACATCTAGGAAATTGATTGTTAGAGGCTATCTGGAAAATGACTTTCAATTCTGAGTTCAGATTTCCACTCAGAATTGAAAGTTCATATTTCCACTCAGAATTGAAAGCCATTTTCCAGATAGCCTCTAACAATCAATTTCCTAGATGTGTTCTTAATAAAATTTACAACAAACATTTGAACAAATTTTTAAATAAGAAATTACTCGTTACAGACAAAAAAACTACCAAGTTCTTTTCCATACCTTACTTAGGTTCTGTTTCATTGCATATTAGAGAGTTTTTCAAAAAATATAACTACACTGTTTCCTTCAAAACCAGAAATTCTTTAAGCTCTAAATTGGTTAATAATAAGGACTTTGTCCCCTTTTCAGACAAGTCTGGTGTTTATCGTTTAAATTGTGGTTCGCATAATTGTAATACGATTTATATAGGTCAGACAGGTAGAAAGTTTTTCACTAGAATTAATGAACATAACAAAGAAATTCTAAAGAGTTCTCAGTTTCCTCCCCCGTCTTTTAAATCAACCTTTGCTGAACATATTGTTATTAATAAACATAAGTTTGACATGTGTGACGATGTCTCTTACTTACATTTTCAAAAGAAGGGTGCTACTTTGAATTTACTCGAAAGCTTAGAGATTTTTAAAGCTAAAAATTGTCCACATAATCACATTGTAAACGATCAGTTAGAATTTTCAAATTTGAATTTTTATAGATTTTTAAAATTTCTACTTCCAGAATAGTAATTTTTACTTTCTTAGTTAATTTTGGTGAATGCGCCGGTTTGACCACATTCGTGTTTTTAATAGAATTTGAATCTCTGTTAAATGTTAAATTTTACAGTATTTGAATCCACTTAATATGTTACTTTCCTAATTGGTATAATTTTTTACAGTTTTTTGATGTTATAATGTTTTACTGCTGAAGACGACCCCCTAGGTGGGTCGACACATATGTACAGTTGAATTAAAAAGCTGTGTTTGTGGAGCTGCGACTGTAAGTTTTTTACCCTTCGGCTTTTCGTTACTACACACTTTGATGCAAACAATCAATTGCCGGGGTTTGAAGGGTATTGAAAAATTATTAAATTAATGAAAAAAATTGATTATCCTTAATATTCCAGAAGAGATTCTAAATTAATAACAAAAATCCTATTCCTTTCAAACCTTGGTAACTGAGTTTTTGCATCAAAAGCGCAAAACAGCGCTTAATAGACGTAGGTCCCAAAATGCGTCTTTTGTTAAATACAGAGTTGAATCCATTTCCAAAGTTGTCACTTTCTCCAAGCAACAACTTGAATTTCTTTTGTTTGCTCAAAATCCAGTAGTTTTAGGGCAAATTGGCAAATGGTGTTTTTTTTATGGAAAAATGGATGGGCAATGTAAAAATGATGTTGACTTTACCAAACAACCATGGGCGTAGAAATTATTTTTGAAAAGGGGGCGTGTCATACCTTCCCGTAAGCCACTGGTTATAATGAACAAAACGGTGGTAGCTTCATTTTATTGCATCTTGTACCCGTGTACTGTGATTAAAAATTAAAAGCAAAACGTTTTTTCTTAAGTAAAAATCGAAACTGAAATGTGATCTAACCACACGCACCGCGATTCCATAAATAAAAAGTAGTTTTTCGTACTCCTGCGGTACACCAGCCTAGACTGCGCCTCTGCCGATGAACTCCGCAGTCGTCCGAAAAATCTCAAATATTTATCGAAAACCGCCGCTTGCTCCGGCCATCACCACGCAGCTTGCTGTATCAATCGGTTTGGCCTTCTATGTTGTAAACACTACGCCACTTTATTCACGTGATGCGTTTTAAGTGTGCCCATAAGGATTGACCTTCTTGTGGTAGTAGATTCTTCTTGCTGAAACTCTGAAACTATCAGTTTTGTTGTTGTAAATGGTTTTGTTTTGTATTCACCTTCATTCCAAGGGGTTTTTACCCATCCATTCTTTAACCTGAATATACACTTGAAGTTGGTGGTGCTTTGGTGCATCAGAAGTAGGGGGTAAAGAAGCGAGTTCAAAATTAGAATTGAGTGTCTGTTGCAGTGTCGTGGATTTGTATTTATAAAATCTTAATAGGGGTGTTAACAAAAAAATATGTTTATATGCCTTAAAAACGCGGTAAATAGTCACCAAATTAAATCTGTGAAGTACCAAAAAAACTTGTGTAAAAATATAGGGTACAAGTATCAGCATTTGTTTGAATTCACTTATCGCTCTCATTAGCATGATATCACTGCTGCAATTTGGAAGAGTGCTCTTCCCTGCCTTTGTGCATATTACCACAGTTGCAACTTAACTGTCTCAGCATAAATCGGCTATATTTTCTGTTTCCATAATTAGGCACCATAAAACTTTAGCAGTTATGCATGTCGTGTGTCATGGACAGCAGTGACGTGCGCTTACCTTACCCATTTTATAGCCGTGCCAAATTCTCTGTTTCCATTTTGCATTTATTTTGGTAAGAATTTTATTAAAAGAGGTTTTATTATAGGTTATAATTGGAAATTACTGAATTCTTACACCTATTCATGTATCTTTTTGCAAGTTTGACTTTCTCATACAAATCCATTACAAATTCATCCCTGTATTCAATTTTATTTCATTAATGTTTGTCTTAAGATTCATGAAAACTGAAAGTTTCTTACAGATGAAAGTTCCGATTTTCAATATGCCAGACCGATTTACGTAGTTATGACTAAGCGGACCTTAGGGGCTTTTTAATATGTTAAAAAGGCACCCTAGTACTACCTTTTTCCGGTGGTCCCAGTTTTATGAAAATTTGTGGTTTAGCTGGCCCATATTATATTAATATCTAAAATATCCTTGTATCACTGGTTAAAATTAATTAAAATTAAGAGTACAAACTAACAAACTCACTGTGTGCTAAATGAGCCACAGTTTCTTGGTTCTAAGAATTAAAAAATATATATTAGTATGTTATTGAGAGAGCAATTTTTGTATACAGGGCGAGTACCTAACCCGTACAAATCTTTTAACTAGGGGTAAAGTTGAAGCCCTGGAACATGCCTAGTTAGTTAAAGAAAAACTCAAAAATAAACAATGTATAAGACTTTCAGAAATGGGAGAACTTTTGAGTCACTGGCAGAAAACTAAGCACGGAGGGAATGTTGTGAAATAATGTCCAATGCCAAATGTACTTATCAGATATTTTTGTCGGTTCACTTTATTTATTAAATATGTATATACCACAACATAGTTAGGGCCCCATACTAGACTGGTGGCCACATCTCTTATATATGTGGTGGGGAGAGTAGGGGAAGGTGATGTAATTGCATTTTCAGCTTGACATTATTTTTTGGCAAGAGATCAAAAAAAGTATTCCAATTTACTTATGGAATTTCTACTTTGCATGCTTAATAGCTCACATTATGAGTCTTGGGAAGCTATTTATCCTAAACCTGAGCTTTTAGTAGTTAAGAATTTGATATGCCTAATCCGTAAAAATACACTTTAGGATGTAAGTTTGAAATTAGGTAGTTCACTTTTTCAGTAAGTGTTTGTTGTAATTAGGTATCATGATACTATAATGTTAGTGATGATCTCATTTGAAACTCCGATTTGAAACTCAGAGCCATGCATGACAACATTTGGTGCTAATCAAAATTCTGACCCATACATGCGTTATTTCTTTATATTTATTTTTGAATGGTATATTCAAATTAAGGAAAAATTGTTAGAAAGTCAAAATGTGATCTCATTGTATATTGCCCGGACGTCTTCCATACCTGTGAACCATTTTCAGGTCACAATCGACTTTCGTCTACTGACCCGTGGCCCAATTGTTTTCCCCTAAAAAATATTATTATTAATTAATAATTATTAATTATTATGAGTAATAATTTGTTGTTAGATTCCATTTTCTTGATTTATTTTATTTAAACACTACTATATTACGGTCACGGCTTATATACTCAAATGGAAGACTAAATACTACTCTAGAATATTCCTGGCCAATGGTAGATGCCCAAATCATAAAGTTATAGCAAATTTCTAGAAAACCTATCGAAGCTCTACAGGGAAAACAATGAAAACTAGACCCCTAGGGGCCTCAGGCCAACAAAACTGTAACAGAAAATGCCTCCAAACTAATCAAAAAATTATAAAACCAAAAGTAGAATTTATCTTCCAAATCTTTGAGTACACAGTAAAGAAGACAAAATGTTCACATAGGTTTAGGTTAAGTTACATAGGGACAGGTGACCCTTCATTTCCACGGACATTGGTATACTGATAAAGAGTTGCAAAGGAAACTACTTTTTCTAATAATAAGTTTCTTGGATATGTCGACAAATAAGGCGTGTTTTAAGACAAATCAAATTTTAACTTGTGAAATATTTAATTCGTGAATCTATTACCTAGTTTACAATTATTATTTTGATGTTTTCTCCTTGCACGTGTCAACTATCGATCTAGATGCTTATTTTATCAAATTATAGAAATTAAATGAAGTTTGCATCAAACATGATACAATTTTTAATCATCAAAAATGTGTTTGCTTTAAAATACATTCCTGAAACGATATTTGGCTAAGAAAATGTATTTAAACTGTGAATTTCTTTACAATAATCGACTTTATGTAGATAGAATCTGTGACGAAAATTGAAAAAAATAATATTAAAAAATGAAAAAAATTACTTGTGAAGTCCATGAAAATTGGTATAATGACTTTATGACCCATTTTAAGACCACTGACCTTGTTCCTTGTTCCATCCACAATGTCTTACGTATTTTTATTTATTTTTACTTATTTTTAAACATTTAAAAGAATTAGGTAAGTGTTTTTATGAGAGCTCTAGATGCAAAATTCACCAAATCACATTTTTATAAAAAAACGAGTTAGGTGTGTGCATTTATTCTTTATATTAAGAGGTATAAAATGATATAATATGTAGAAAAATGACATAAAAATCTTAGATTACTTGGAAGATCTTAGATCTTTAGAAGATCTTAGATCATTTAGAAGATCTTAGATCGTCTAGAAGATCTTAGATTGTTTAGAAGATTTTAGATTGTTTAGAAGATCTTAGATCGTTTAGAAGATCTTAGATTGTCTAGAAGGTCTTAGATTGTTTAGAAGATCTTAGATCGTTCAAAAGATCTTAGATCGATTGGTCTTTTTTAAATAGATCATTTTTAGACAATCTTTGATCTAAGATCGTTTTTGCATGAAAAAGATCTATTTTTAAATGATCTTAGATCTTTTGTTTAGAAGATTTTAGATTGTTTAGAAGATCTTAGATCGTTTAGAAGATCTTAGGTTGTTTAGAAGGTCTTAGATTGTTTAGAAGATCTTAGATCGTTCAAAAGATCTTAGATCGATTGGTCTTTTTTAAATAGATCATTTTTAGACAATCTTTGATCTAAGATCATTTTTGCATGAAAAAGATCTATTTTTAAACGATCTTAGATCTTTTTTTGAAAAACGATCTGATCTATGATCTAGATCTTTTTTGGCGCGATCTTTCCCAGCTCTGACATGTATTGGGGAGAATAAATAAGGCAATATCAACAGTGCCTTCAAAGAGTTATCTAAAAAACGTTACAAGATAAATGTGTGATGTAACTTCAATGCAGCAGGAGAACTTACCAACTCCATTAAACTGCGTTTGTTCCAGTTGTCTTACATTTGCTTCTTTAATTATCGCTTCAGAAATAACTGGCCATTCATGATATACAGGGTGATTCATTGGGAATGGGAAATCCCGAAACTGGGGGTAGGGGAGACCAAAATATTGCGATTGAGTCCAACATTGCTTAAACAAATGTTGTTTGTTTGAGAGATACAGTGCGTTCAAGTTCTTCTTTTTAGATTGAATTATGGCTATATCTACCAAAATAATCAAGCTGCTGACCTGAAATTTGGCACTGCTATGTTTTTGGGGATGGAGAATAAGCTGAAAATGTCAATTGCTACGTATCTCACAGAGGGCGCCACTTGCGCGGTTTTTGGATCGTGCCTTTACTCGTAACTTTCGTGAGGTTCTCTTTTTAGTCTGCAGGTCCATCATTTTAGTGCATCTTTTCATTCTGCAAGAAAAAGGTACTCTTCTTCCATAACGCCCAAATCAACCGTTTGCGTTTAAATTGCCAAAACGTGCCCCAAAACACCTGTTGACTTCAAGATTCAAAAAATTAAATATTCACCTACTGCTTTCAAATATTGCACAACGACTGTACCATTTAAAGCGAAAAAAAACCCATATGAACAATGTCCCAAAAAATGTTCACTTTCAAAATGGAACAGATTGAAACTCGACAAACTTTGGACACCCTATTTCAAGAAAACAAATGTGTTTCGACCAATGTTCATTTGGCATTTTTTTCTTCATTTTCAGTGTACAGTTGATCTGTAACATTTGAAAGTAGTAGGTGAAAATTTTATTTTTCGAATATTGAAGTCAACAGGTGTTTCGGGGCACGTTTTGGCAATTTCAACGCAAACAGTTGATTTGGGCATTATGGAACAAGAGTACCTTTTTGTTGCAGAATGAAAAGATGCACTAAAATGATGGACCTGCAAGACCAAAAAGATAACCTCACAAAAGTTACGAGTAAAAGCACGATCCAAAAACCGCGCAAGTGGCGCCCTCTGTGAGATACGTAGAAATTGACATTTTCAGCTTATTTTCCATCCCCAAAAACATAGCAGTGCCAAATTTCAGGTCAGCAGCTTGATTATTTTGGTAGATATAGCCATAATTCAATTTAAAAATAAGAACTTGAACTCTCTCAAACAAACAACATTTGTTTAAGCAATGTTGGACTCAATCGCAATATTTTGGTCTCCCCTACCCCCAGTTTCGGGATTTCCCATTCCCAATGAATCACCCTGTATATAACATCAATTTTGTCCCCGTACATACAATTAAAATCTGATTCAATCTGCAAGATAAAATATAACAATAATTATAAATCAAAACAACAATTTCAATTTTATTATTGAACTTATGTAATTCATCTATCATGGGAAATGGGATTTTCTCCCAAACAGCTGGATAAAAATTCGTTATGTAAAGAGTATGTTAATCAAGCCAACTTTGCCTCGAAGTTAAGGTAGAAATTTATGAAAATATTTTGTTCTTACCAGGTTGATTCCATTCTGTAATTTCAATATTGAGAAGGACTCAAAAATGGTTTCAATTGCTATGTTTTTATACAGGTCAGTTCGTTTTTGGAAGGTTTCTTCCCACGCATTTAAAATTTTGGGAAAAGGTTCAACAGCCGATTTTAAAAACGTCAAGTAACTGTCAACTACTGCATCATCTTCGCCTACTGTTGCAGACGTAGTAGTAGCTGTTGGACTATTTTTGTTCAGAGATAACTTCTCTATACTTTTCGCTACTCTAAGGGCAGCCCTAACATTTAAGTATCTTGCCCAAAGTTTGCCCCTAGCAGGTCTCCTTAATCCCTCTTTTCCAGATGAATAGGGGATGTAATATGTTTCTTTCTTTTCACAGGGGAAAAGACTCACAATTTCTTCTGCGACCTTTTCAAAAGTAACTCTTTGTATTCTAAAAAATACAAACATACAGACAAAATCAATAATTTAAATTTTGAACTTTTTTTGAATGAATTTTCTTCTGAATTCATTTGAAGAATTACTATTTTCGCAATTTTTTGCCGGAGATCATTATCCAGTTTTTTTTTAATAGGGCAATTGTTCCTTCTGGATATCTTCTTAAAATCGTTTCTAAGCCCTAAAAATATGCAATGCCTTATTACAACCACAATGAGCAAACGCTCCATAAGAAGGTTAAAGTACTATACCTATTTTTTTAAAAACAAATGACATTTTTAAAGAAAAGAAATTAATGACATCAATTTTTAAAATGTACACTTACAGTATTTTTCAAATGTTTGCACAGGGTATTTTACCTGATGGTACCTACAGTGATTTTGTAGTGCCAGTGCATCTGGGGATTTTCGAATGTACAAATTAGGTTTCTACTGAAGTTTCTACATATATTAAACGCGTAAATTTAAAGTTAAATAATACTATTGTATTACATTTAAAAAGGAATGGAAATCGATAGATGTATCATCATTACGAGACGATTTTTTTTTAATTATGAGATATGAATGGCAAGAACCAAGAATCTTTGAATGTGCACAACAATCAGTTGAAATTGACTTTTTAGTAGGTAGGTATATTGCTTACTTCTGGAAATAGGCTTTTTGACGTCAAGCGGGGCCTTTTTGGTGGAGCGGGTTGCACAAATTCTAAATTAGTTTCTTCCTCAGTTTGTGCGTTGTCCGAGAAATTTTGTTTTAGCGGTTCAGGCGTTTAGAATTGTACTTGTGCAGTTTTTATAATGGCCTTGTACTTCATCATCAGGTCGATATATTAGATAATCAGAGGTATAACAAGAACTTGAAGTTTCTAATAGTGGCGACAATGTAGCTCCACTAGTTGTATTTCAAAAATGAAAGAATGTAACTATCAACATGTGGAAAACTTAAAATTAAATTATCAAAAAGAAAATGCTACTTTAAACCTGGTTAAACCTTTGGCTGATCGAAGTTGGAAGAAAGTGTTATCATCAAGAAAAATTGTGTAACAGACAACTTAAAATGGTATACCAATTTCATTGAAGTATCTGTCTTAATTTGGGAGACTTTAAAAAACGCCCCCCCCCCCCATTTTCGAGGTTCCTAAATATGAATCTGGCTTTAGCTTTTCGCTATCGGACGTATTTTCTGAGAAAATAAATTTTCAAAGTTCCTTATGTCAGCTCACTTTTATGGCTATAATTGGGATCAATTTTTATTGTACAGGGTGATTCTTTTAACTGGGGAACTGCATTTTTTTTCGAAGACGGCCGAAGCAAATTAATTTCTGTAAAAAGTGTGTTATTGTGCGCCATTTTCACTCAAAGTTTTGGCATAAATTAGAGAAAAAATAAACACGACGCTAGGCGTCGCGACGCTCCAATTTTTTTTCTCAGAAACGTACCTGTTTTATTGCGTGGCTTCAAAGCTCCGACAATTTGAAGTATTTTTTTCAAATATATTTTTTTTCCATAATCAACCGGTATGCAAGTAATGGGCCAATGTTTGAAGCAGCATTCCATGCATTTTTGCATTATTACGAAGTGGAGGGTGCACGAAAAACAAGTTGGCCTTGGAAAAACAACTGATAATAAATGGCACTGTTTATATTTATATTTATGTTTATATTTATATTATGAACACCAGCAACATTTCATTATATATTTATAAACAGAAAACAGTCAAAAGCAAAGTGGATTCTAATAGTTAAACATAAAACTAAACAAAAATGTACTAAACATTATTTTAATTTACCAAATGCTCTATATATGGACCATTGTTGTCTACAGATACATAGACTAAAACGTTTTTTTACTTAATTACGTGTCACTTTTTGTAGGATATCTCCGCTAATTTTTTTAATTTTGTTTAGTTTTATGTTTAACTCTTAGAATCCACTTTGCTTTTGACTGTTTTCTGTTTATAAATATATAATGAAATGTTGCTGGAGCTCATAATATAAACGGCGTCATTTATTATCAGTTGTTTTTCCAAGGCCAACTTGTTTTTCATACCCCCTCCACTTCGTAATAATGCAAAAATGCATGTAATGCTGCTTCAAACATTGGTCTATAACTTCATAACGGTTGTTTATAGAAAAAAATGTATTTGAAAAAAAAATACTTCAAATTGTCGGGGCTTTTAAACAGGTATGTTTCTGAGAAAAAAAAATTGTATGCGGCGCGACGCCTAGCATCGTGTTTATTTAGCGTCGTGTTTATTTTTCTCTAATTTATGCCAAAACTGAGTAAAAATGGAGCACAATAACACACTTTTCACAGAAATTAATTTGATTTGGCCATTTTCAAGAAAAACGTAGTTCCCCATTTAAAAGAATCACCCTGTACATGGCTGAAATTAATCACCACTCTATTTTGCACCTCTTGCAACATCGAAACTTCGCGAAAACCCGCGGAAAAAACGAGATTTTCAAAGATTTATGCGGTGTTTAGGTATATACGCTATTTTGCGCTGAATGTCGGGCGGAAATAGCTTACGTTTTTCCGCGGGTTTTCGCGAAGTTTCGATGCTGCAAAAGTTCAAAATAGTGTGGTGATTAACTTTAGCCACTTACAATAAAAATTCATCCCAATTATAATACAAGTATCGCCGTGAAACGTGAGGTGTCAAAAGGAAATTTGGAAATTCATTTTCTCGGAAAATATGTCTGACCGCCAACAACAAGGCCAGATTCGTGTTCAGGGACCGCGGAAATAGGGGGGTAGCCAAAATTTCAAATAATCGGGGTTAGGTTCCAAAGTGGTAAATAATTACCGAAAAATCATCTTATTTTGACGTTTTCTATAGATTTTTGAAATATTGCTTATAAAACTAGGTATTCCATCAGGATTCGGGGTCTTATGTGAAAAACCATGTTGACTTTCTGCATTAGAGGGATAATTTTAGAAGGTTTCGATTAAGTTTACCCGACTTTCAAATAGGTATTTCCAGAGCATTCCTGATTTTTACTTGAAAATTAAAAAAAAAATCAATTTTCCCAACTTTAACGCCCTGTATAAATGTTAGTCGGCTATGTACATTAATAAGATTTGGAACATTAGGGTTTCAGGAGGTGCTGAATAAAGTTACATTACCAGATTTTTGATAAACAAATCCCTAATAGCATTTTCCAAAAAATCCCACACACACATAAAAATCATCAAAATCGTGCAACACATTAAAATTTTACAGGGGTGTTACGCATAGGTTGTTCTAGGTGGGGGCTAAGCTCCCCCAAATCTTGAATTACCCCCCCTCAAATTTAAATGTGGCAATAGTTCGCGTTCGCAGTATCCAGTCCGCCCCAGAATAAAAAAATAATTTAACACCCAATGTGATTTATGCATAATTTGTAGTAGTAGTAGATATTTATTAAATAGGAAATTCCTAATGTACATATAATTTCTTAAGTATCCTTTAAACTATAAGAACAACAGCACCACAACTACTACCAATAATACAATTCCCAAAGAACGACAGTTAATCTGAGTTAACAACTACTACATTCTATGCATCCTCGAATCACAGTTGCAAATCATCTTACATCTTACAAAGCTCACTTTCCAAAACTCACAAACTATAGTTCATACGTCGCCTTAATGTGTTTCATTAGAGATTTCTTAAAATTGCGTAATGAGGAACTGTTTTTTATTGTCTGTGGTAATTTATTGTATTCGGTAGCCCCCTTGAAAAATAGTGACTTCATTGTACTTTAATGTAATGTTGCAAGCTGTATGAGTTATACCGACACGCCACTGGCCACTGGCCGTATTAACTTTATTTGTACCGCAGAATATTTATGTAAGTTTATTTTATTATGTGAAACAATCCTGTTACTTATGTTCACAAAATTTCTTTTGTAATAGTAATCACAAATATATGGTCACCTTAGCTTTAGCTATATGCTATGCTATATCTACCAGGGCCCAGGGGCTTAAGCCCCCCCAAAACAAAAGGACTAGAACCGCCTGTGGTGTTCCGGATCAAATCTGAACACCCTGTTTTAGTGCAGGGCGAAGCAGGTCACAAGTTACAACTAATACACATATAAAATATAAAGCAATAAATAAAACGCACTTTTACTTACCTAATAATTTGGAAATATACTCACTCAAACCCCAGGATGTGAGAAGGCACACAAAATCTGGGTCCATCGCTTAGATCTATTGCATGTGCCTCTCAAACCTCAACCTGCGCAAGCTCGGTGTTGCCTGCGGGAATGCCACGCGGCGTCGCCCGCGTGGGTATCGCCGCCGACTTCCAGCGCCTTTCGACAACTTTCGATCTGAGCCTCGGCCTAACTCAGAGAAATTCTCGAATGCTCTAGCATTTACAGAAGGTGACTTGGTAATAGTGACAACTTAATGCCATATTTGTATTTATTAGCTCGTTACTATTTTTTTTGCACTGTTCCCAACAACACTGTTCCCAACAACACTGTTCCCAACAACATTTACCAACAGTATTTCCATTTGCTATTTATTTTATTTTTTATTTATTTATTCACTACAAAAAATGGAAAGTTTACAATTCATGGTTTTACGATTGACACAATAAGCAATGCTTGTGCGTGTCTTAAGTCATATACATTTAGTAAAATAAAAAACCTTTAAAACTATGATTACAGTCAATTTTAATAGTACAATATCACTTACTCATAAAACTGAGCAAGAAACAATTTTATAATTCATTAAATATTAAGGTCATCACATTAATACCACATATTTTTTTAGTATATTTTTATTTATAGCAAGTCTACCCGTTACTGACATATGAAACTACGTTCCAAGTAAAATCTTTTACTAACAACAAGCCGTGTCACCATATGACAGTAAATAAAACATTAATTGTTGTAACTGAAATAGTGTCAACTATACAGTTTATTTTGACGTCTTTTTTCAGTGTACAGTTTCCCAAAAAACTGAACAGTGTGACGAAGAGAACGCTTTTATAAACGTGTTGTAAACAATGTTGTTGTCCGGAAGAAACTGTTCTTGTCCATCAACTTTTTGTCTGTTTTTAACTCAGCTCACATTGTAAGACATCGAAACTTATCGTGTTTGAATTTCCAACACCAACTTTAGGTTAAATTTAAATGAACGCTTGATATACCAAATTTGGCTCATATCGTGATGGAGCACTTAAAGCTTTACAAAAAATGTATTATTGATGCATGTTTTTAGGATTCACTGTTCTTGAGATAAATGGCAAAATGTCATATCAAACAATTTCGTAGTACCTATTGATAATGTAAATATTGTTTATTAGGTATTTATTATTATTTGCATGGCTGTACCAATGCAACAAATGAGATTTTTTTATTGCTCCCCCAAAACAAAAAACGGACTATGAGGCTAGATTAGGCATATCCTGAAACCAAAATAGGGCCTGAAAAACTTCATGCAGATATCGCGGTATATGAGGGAGATGTCAAAAGATTAAATGCAGCACAATATAGTAAATTACCCTTATTTTGCATGGTAGAGAAAAATGGTATAAGAGAAAGTTGTTTGCAATGAAAAATTATACATAAATACAAAATCATGGCATTCTGATATTTTATTTTTCATTAGTTTCGGTTTTCGCGTGAAGGAAATTATAACTCCTTTGTGCTAAATAAGGTACTAGTGTTCATACTGGCCATGGAATATGAAAAAACCCAGAGAACATGTTGAGCAAGCAATTTTTTGTTTTGCTACGCAAAATTGGGTCTAAGTTTCACAAGAACAGATTTTATGAATGGGTTTTTATAAATAAAAATCTCCAGAATGCGTTTGGTATGGCATTTTAAATTAAATCAATCACTTACGTCTAAGCTTGTTTTTTTAGTTTTTAACTGCAACCATTTTTCTCTACATTGCAAAATAAGGGTACTTTACTCATGTGCCACCTTTAAGTTGTTGGCTCCCCTTATTTTGGTTTCAGTACATACCTAATGTAGCCATAGTAACTTTTTATTTTGGCACAAAACCATTTGTTGCATCAAATTTTAACAAAATCACTGCAATTTGAAATAATCCATATTTCTCAATACCATATTTTTCATTACCATTACCCATTACATACGATGCGTTTTCGAACGCATGTAATGTGCATTTTTTCTCAATTTGATACGTAGCAACCACCATTAAAATATGACCAAGCATTTTAATTATACACTATATCTACTGAATTGGCATACTCGAAAACTCAATTACCAACTTTAAAGGACACAGCTTGTACGGGGCATTTATGGATTAGGGACAAAAGTCGAAAAATGCAATCTTTACTGTGTGCCCTGTATTTAAAGGAAGAAATATTTTGGCGATATTTTTCAGCAGTTAAATAGGGACATGAAAACATATTGTTTTAACGCAGTGTACAGGAAAGCCGGGGAAAAGCCGGGATTTTTGTCTTTGCCATTTTTTTACACTTCTCAATTATTTCTAGGTGAAAATTTTCTTGGAAAGAGATTATTTACAACCTCATTTAGATGTTATCCTCCCAAGGGTACCATAAATTCCCAATCCGTTTAATGGGTATACTCAATATTAACATAGCAGACCATCCCATTTCTCAATTGTGCATAAATTATAAAATAAAAACTGTCTTATTGAAAGGAGACTTAACAATTAATGGATTCATGGTATCTAATTCCCCATGGGAGACTTATTATCAATGAGAGAGTACCAGTACGTAATTATTAATAATTAGATGTGTATTATTGCAAAAAGAAAAGTGATGTTAAATAATACCCATTAGTCCTTGGGCAAAAAAATTAATAATAATAATAATAATAATATAACTATTAACTAGAAATTCGCCCACCTGCGCTGGCGCCCAAGCCTGCGGCGAGCGGCGGCTATAACTCACGCGGGGTCCTCGAAAGTCTGGGCATTGCGGCGGCTTCGCCGCCGCCGAAGTTCGGCCGCTTCACTGTCTCACATCCCTTTCGCGATGGATACCCCTCGGCTTATTGCCACACTCGGCCTTCACCCTCGTGCATTAATTTTGGCGCCTCGCTTCGCTCGTTGCATTGGGTGCCACACTCGGCCTTCGGCCTCGTGCGACAATTCTGGCGAGACGGATGCGCTTCGCCGGCAATTTTGGCGAGGCTGGTGGGCTCTGCCCGGCCATTGCTCCTCGCTTCGCTAGTTGCGATGAAATACGATAATTTTCTAAGTAATCGGTGGCTGGAATTTTAGCGTCGCGTGCCCTTTTCATCTCCGCAGGAGCCAAGTCTCTATGTTTGAAAACAAAAAAGTACCTCGCGTTTTCTCGAAAATCCAGTAGGCGTAGAATTTTTTTTTTTCGGATAAAATATACGGAAATTAAAGTATATTGTGAATTTCAAGTGGTAGGTTTAAAATCATTGAATGTACGCAAATTTGAAACGATTTTGATTTTTGCAGATGCTGCATTTGAATTGAAATTAAACGCTTGCTATGAAATTTTGTTAGTTTTAAAAAATAATAAGTGGTAGAAAAGTTACGGCAGTTTAAAGAATTTCGAGGTTATATGTATCGTAAAATTACACGTTGTTTCGCCAATCACATTTTCCAGACAGAGTTCGCAATCACCATTTGAAAGGTCTATAACCTCAAAAGCCTTTTTGCTTGGCAGTAACGTGAGGGCGAATCCTAACCTCTCATCGTCCTGTTTCAAAGTGCAAACAATCCAATTTTGACACTAGGTACGCTTTCCCAAGTCACCTAGTGACATCTAATCCTAACCTCTCGATCATTTCCTTTGCAGGCAACACCCCTGACATAAGAACCTTACCTGAAAGTAGGTTAAAGATCATTTTTAACGTTTGAAAGTGTAAAAGTCTGAGGGACCTGAAACGTTTTTCTTAAAAATTAAGTAGGCTGGAAAAAATTTTCAAGTAACTTTTATTAACTTTCGCCTGCTTTTTATATCCCCAAAGGAATCAAGTTTCTACCTTCGAAAACAAAAATGTTGCACGCGTTTTCTCGAAAATTTAGTAGGTGGACGAATTTTTTTTTAATTTTCGAGTTTCGAGAAAGTGGGCGTGCACTTTTCCGTTTTTCCTATCTCCGAAAATGAAAAAGTTGCCCGTACTTTCTCGAAAACCAAGTAGATGGGGGAAATTTTTTTCACGTCGGTTTCCTTCCTTTCCCGTACACATTCCATCCCAACAGAAACGAAAGTTTTAATTCGCTAAACAAAAGAATTGTATCTGTTCTGGGAAAACTGAGCGTGTGTCATGAGAAAAAATGTTGTCGATAATTTTCCCCGCAGCATTTGTGGTAGAAAAAACCCTAAGTCTTTATCTCTACCAATAAAAAAGTTATACACCTCCGAAATGTATCGTAAAATTCCACGTTGTTTGGCCCTTCACATTTTCCAGAGAGACACCTGGTACACATTCGCAGTTTGAAATGTCTATAATCTCAAATTCCCTTTTGCTTGGCAGTGACGTGAAGGCGAATTCTAACCTCTCTATGGTTTAGTCTCAAAAATTCCCATATTGACACAAGGTATGCCTTCCCAAGTCGCATAGTGACATCTAAACCTAACCTCTCAATCACTTCCTTTGCAGGCAACACCCCTGACATAGGAACCTAACCTGAATGTAGGTTATCCGTCATTTGGAAAGTATAAAAGTCTTGTACACCTGAGGGTTCTGAAAAAATCCTCTCAAAAAACGGCTAAGTTCCGGGAATCTGTTTTATCATTTTTCTTGAAAATCAAGTAGGCTGGAATAAAATTGTTCCAAGTAACTTTTATTTACTTTCGCGTGCCCTTTACATCCTTGAAGGAATCAAGTTTCTGCTTTCGAAAACGAAAATGTTGCACGCATTTACTCGAAAATCCAGTAGGTGGACGAAAAAATGTTTTCGGGTAAAATATACAGGATGTTTCGAGAAAGTGAGCATGCACTTTTCCGCTTGTTCCTGTCTCCGAAAATGAAAAAGTTCCGCTTATTTCTCGAAAACCAAGTAGGTGGAGGAAAATGTTTTCACGTTGGTTTCCTTTCTTTCTCGTACATATTCCATCCCAACAGAAACGAAATTTTTATTTCGCTAAACAAAAGCCTTGCATCTGCTCGGGGAAATCTGATCGTGTCAAGAAATATTTTTCTCGATAATTTTCCCCTCGGCATTTGGGGTAGAAAAAACACATCTCTACCACTAAAAAAGTTATATACCTCCAAAAAATCGTCAAAGACCATGGAAAACTTTCCTTGCATTTGGCGTTGATTCGCCCTTCACATTTTCCAGTTCGCAGTTTGAAATATCTTTTATTCTAACCTCTCCATGGTCCAATTTAAAAATTCTCATATCCTAACCTCTCGATCATTTCCTTTGCAGGCAACACCCCTGACACAAGAACCTAACCTGAATGCAGGTTAGTCATCATTTTTAACGTTTGAAAGTTTAAAAGTCTTTTATATCTGAGGGTTCTGAAAATAATTCCTCTCAAAAAACGGCTAAGTTCCGGGAATCTGCTTAAACGTTTTTCATGAAAGCCAAGTAGGCTGTAAAAAAATTGTTTCAAGTAACTTTTATTTACTTTCGCGTGCCCTTTACATTCCCGAAGAAACCAAGTTTCTACTTTTGAAAACGAAAAAGTTGCACGCGTTTCTTCGAAAATCTAGTAGGTGGGCGAAAAATTGTTTTTGGATAAAGTATACAGGGTGTTTCGAGAAAGTGAGCCTACACTTTTCCGTTTTTTTCTATCTCCGAAAATGAAAAATTTGCCCGTACTTTCTCGAAAACCAAGTAGGCGTGGAAAAATTTTTTCACGTCAGTTTCCTTTCTTTCCCGTACACATTCCATAGCAAAAGCGAAATTTTTATCTCCCTAAACAAAAGAGTTGTGTTTGTTCTGGGAAAACCGAGCGTGCTGGGTAAAAATTTTTCTTTTCGATAATTTCCCCCTTGTCATTTGGGACCGATAAAAAACCGGAAGTCCCTATCTCTACACAATATTTGTTACAAAAACTACAAAGAATACAAAATAAAGCGTTTAAAATAACTTTTGCGCTTGATTAATATCACAGACCTATATAGCTTCGCTACAGACTGTGCTCCGCCGCATATTTTTAGGTGAACCCAAAAGGATGCCAAGTCCCTCGAGTTGGCATCCTTTGTAGAAATTCGTACAAATATTTCCACTACCGTGCCATAGAGGTCGCTGAGTTCTACATCTTTCCGCTCGACGTTTCCAAATGTCGTTAATCCGGCCCATTTTAGGGATAAAAATACATCGGCCACTATCCATACAAGCAGATGTATTCTGTATATAAATAATATAGGCACAGACTTGTATCAAAGATCATATCATGATCTTTGCTTGTATATAGCTTAGCAAAGCAGGTCTGTGTTTATAGTCAAAAAGAGGCAAGGAAGATGGAATTGGTACATAGGTAAGGATTGTTGAGATTCATGTATACCTAAAATTGCCGGGAAAACTACACCCTGAAAAACAATAACTTTACTGTTTCTGGTCTCAGAAGTAAAAAAACTACCTGACAAAACCCCTTCCCACCCCCGAAATGTTTTTGGTCGGATCCTCACCATTTTCATCCAGAACGTTCAAAATTTACCTTAAAAACTACCCCCTGCATCCCTTTAGGGAAAAAATTGATAACTCCATTGTTTCTGGTCCGATTTTCGCCGTTTTCACAAGGACATTCAAAAGAGTCTCAGAAGCATAAAAAACTGCCTGACAAAAAACTACCCCTTCCCACCCCCAAAGTTGTTTTTGGTGGAATCCTCGCCATTTTCAGCAAGGACTTTCAAAATTAACCCATACGCACCAATCCGCGGTTGAAAATATTTACCTGACAAAGCTACCCCCTGCACCCCTTTAGGAAAAAATATAACTGCATTTTGCACTTGATTAGTATCACAGACCTATATAGCTTCGCTACAGACTGTGCTTCGCCGTATATTTTTAGGCGAACCCAAAAGGATGCCAAGTCCCTTGAGTTGGCATCCTTGTGGAAATTCGTACAAATATTTCCACTACCATGTCATAGAGGTCGCTGAGTTCTACATCTTTCCGCTCGACGTTGCCAAATGTCGTTAATCCGGCCCATTTTAGGGATAAAAATACATCGGCCACTATCCATACAAGCAGATGTATTCTGTATATAAATAATATAGGCACAGACTTGTATCAAAGATCATATCGTGATCTTTGCTTGTATATAGCTTAGCAAAGCAGGTCTGTGTTTATAGTCAAAAAGAGGCAAGGAAGATGGAATTGGTACATGGGTAAGGATTGTTGAGATTCATGTATACTTAAAATTGCCGGGAAAACTACACCCTGAAAAACAATAACTTCACTGTTTCTGGTCTCAGAAGTAAAAAAAACTACCTGACAAAACCCCTTCCCACCCCCGAAATGTTTTTGGTAGGATCCTCACCATTTTCATCCAGAACGTTCAAAATTTACCTGAAAAACTACCCCCTGCATCCCTTTAGGGAAAAAAATTGATAACT
Source organism: Pseudeuparius sepicola (assembly GCA_963920635.1). NCBI lineage: Eukaryota > Metazoa > Arthropoda > Insecta > Coleoptera > Anthribidae > Pseudeuparius > Pseudeuparius sepicola. The sequence continues at coordinate 39,178,593 of OY987303.1, read as the reverse complement.
CCATTGTTTCTGGTCCGATTTTCGCCGTTTTCACAAGGACGTTCAAAAGAGTCTCAGAAGCATAAAAAACTGCCTGACAAAAAACTACCCCTTCCCACCCCCAAAGTTGTTTTTGGTGGAATCCTCGCCATTTTCAGCAAGGACTTTCAAAATTAACCAATACGCACCAATCCGCGGTTGAAAAAATTTACCTGACAAAGCTACCCCCTGCACCCCTTTAGGAAAAAATATAACTGCATTTTTTCTGGTCCGATTGTCGCCTTTTCACAAGGACATTCTAAAGTCTCAGAATTCAAAAACTAATTTTCAGACAAAAAACTAACCCTCCCCACCCCCAAAGTGTCTTAACGAAGTTTCGTTTTACGAAAATTATAAAAGTTGAAATAACTTCTAAACCGTCAAACTTTGAATATCCCTAAATAGAGTCCTCTATCCACAGTATACGTTCGACTGTCACACCCTGTATGTTATGCATTTTTCCGATTTTTCTCTGAAGTCCGCCATATTGAGAATTTAAGTTCCTTGGCCCACTTGATTCACCAGTTGCGCTTAAAATTCCTATTTTGTTTAACTTTGACACCCTGTAGAATGGAACTCCCTGTATACTTTTTTGTATTTTTTTTCCTAAAGGGATGCAGGGGGTAGCTTTGTCCGGCAATTTTTTTCAACAACGGATTGTTGCTTCTGACACCCTGTAGAATGGAACTCCCTGTATACTTTTTTGTATTTTTTTCCTAAAGGGATGCAGGGGGTAGTTTTGTCCGGCAATTTTTTTCAACCGCGGATTGGTGCTTCTGGAATAATTTTGAACGTCCTTGCTAAAAATGGCGAGGATCCGACCAAAAACAACTTCGGGGGTGGGAAGGGGTAGTTTTTTCCGGCAGTTTTTTTTTATTTCTCACACTGATTTTTTTTACGTCCTTGTAAAAATGGCAAAATCGAACCAGAGACAATGGTGTTATCATTTTTCCTTAAAAGGATGCAGGAGGTAGTTTTGTCCGGCAAATTTTTTCAACCGCGGATTGGTGTGTCTGGATCTGGAATAATTTTAAACGACCTTGCTAAAAATGGCCAAAAACAACTTCGGGGGTTTTTTCCCGCAGTTTCTTTTTATTTCTGAGACTTTTTGAACGCCCTAGTGGAGGTATGAAGTTATTTCACTAAAGGGATGCAGGGAGTAGTTTTTGGCAGGCAATTTTCTCCAATCACATGCGGCGCCCTCTATTCGTGCCAGCTGAAACAATTGGGTCCTGGACACAACAATTTAATATTTTTAAACTCAGATTTCGATTAATTTAAATTTCTAGCTGCTAATCGAACAAAATTAAAGTTTATAGTAGCAAATTCATGTGTTATCCGATAATAAGTTGCGCTTGCGGTATTTTGATTTTTTGTAATACACAGGGTGGTCGAAAAAATAAAAAAAAGTTAAATTTCTTTTTTTTTTTACTAGGTGGCTGTGACTTTAAATCTGACATCCACCTTTGATTCCAAACAACTTTTGTAAGTAACTTTTTACCGTATTTTAAAAAATAAAGGTACTTTACTCTTGACATTTTTGAATCTACCTCGCATCCAAAAAGAGATATTTAAATTTTGATATGCGAGTTTTGAGTTTGAAATGAGGCACCAACTTTTATCAAAAATAAAATTTTCTGAGAAATTAATAATAAAAAAGTTTTCCATTTGTTTCCAACTTTCTGCC